>CM043325.1:19657455-20912455 GCA_023736055.1 Quercus glauca | reverse complement strand
TTTTGGTTGTCACGTGCTTGGCAGCTGATCTCTTTTGAATTCAAATCCTGTTTTGATTCCGTAATAATTGCTGAGGTAATAATGCCCTTAGGTTTTGGTTGTGCATGAATATCTTCAGTGGATGCATGTGGACGTAGATCAGGGCGTGTGGGATTTCCTAGTATGGTAGGATTCTTCAACGAGTCAAACTCCTTTAAAACCGCCCCTATCTCATTAAAGTGGATATCATGAATTCGCACAATTGAAGGATGGACTTCATTGCATTTTAATTCCTGAGCATCGTTGGAGGTATCTGATGTTTGGGACATTAATTTCATAACGGTCTGCCTTAACTCCATGGTGTCCACGTCAACTGAGTCACAACATCTCTGGTCATCGGTTTCTTCTCTACTCGGCGATGGTGCAGGGCGTTCCTCTGCCCGAGCCTCCATCTTCTCACTTAATTCCACGTTGGTTTTACTTCCCACCGTTTCCTTCTCCATCTTGGATAACTTGTTTGCGAGAATAAGAGAACAGTGCTGCCTTGAGATTTGGCCTAAATTGCTTCTGTTCTTGATTAAGCGATCCTTCATTGTTCAG
The DNA here is from genome assembly GCA_023736055.1 of Quercus glauca. Taxonomy (NCBI): domain Eukaryota; kingdom Viridiplantae; phylum Streptophyta; class Magnoliopsida; order Fagales; family Fagaceae; genus Quercus; species Quercus glauca. The sequence goes on along the minus strand of CM043325.1, from coordinate 20,911,876 downwards.
CTATATTTCGCAATCCTTGTCGTCATGATCAAAGCAGCCACACCAATAGCATATATTCGGTAATCTCTCATACTTGAAGCTAATCCAAACCTGCTTTTCTTTACCAATCGAAACCAAACGTCCACGGCATAAAGGACCAGTAACATCCATTGAAACTCTAACCTGAATGAAATTACCTCCCTTTGATTCCCTCGGATTGGCAGTAGGTATGACCCTTCCCAGCACCTCACAAATCTTCTCCGCTGCCCTCACATTCATAAACTTAATCGGGAGGCCGTGTACTTGCACCCAAAAGGAAGTCCTATCCAGCTTGAATTCATCAACCAAGGAATTAGTATTGTATCTTTCCATGACTACCAGATGTTTGTCAAAAGTCCATGGTTCACTTTGTAGAACGTATCCACCTCCATTTTGTTATCAAACACAAACAATACTCTGTGGTCCCTCAAGTGACGTACCCTTAATCCATTTTTTGAACGCCAAAGTGGAATGAAGGTTTTGGCAATAGCGTCAATGTTCAATGCTCTTTTTGTGAGGAATTTTGAAGCAATGCTGAACTCTGGAGAGCTCAATTCCTCATCTAGGCAACAACTCAGACCTTCTTTTTCTAATAAAGTAAGTCGGTTTCAATTTGAGGTCAGATCATCCATGGTGATGATAAAATAACACCAAACCACAGATGGATACAAAACTTCACTGTTTCTCAGTACCCTCGGAAAAAAACCCAACAAGCCTTAGGATAACTTTGTTATCCCATCACCGCACACCCTTGGTGCGATGGTCACTCCATAAGTATAAGTGCTTGTTGGGTGTGGGGGGCAATGACCGGGGTTCAAGTCTCCAGGAGGGAGTTTTACACACATATACACTTAGATTAGGTTAGAGTAGAAATTCTATCTTGTATAAAAAAAAAAAAAAACTTTGTTATCCCAAGGAGTGCTATCGCTCCTTTCTAAGAAAGAGACCTCTATTCTACTGTATAAGGAAAGCTAGTTGGAGAGCTTTACTAGGTACAGAGAAACCTAGCTGTTTGTAGTTTGGTTAAAGTTCCAATTGATGCTTTGATTCTTCTCTGTTGTTGATAGTTGTTTTGTTGTTTGTGCTTTAATAATATCTTAATTTATTTCTATCCCTCCACACCCCACACACACCCCCCCCCCCCCCCCCCCCCCCCCCAAAAAAAAAAAAAAAAACCTATCAACAGCAAGCTTTGATGCTAAATGTAATCATTGATATTAGTCAAACAATAAAGTTACTATTTCGAACAGCTTAAATCTTGATTTTAAACAAATGAAATACAATTCTCAATTTCAACCTATGGTAACTTTGATACTTTGGGGGTATATATATATGATACCCACCAACCATAGAGTCATTGTTTTTTTTTAATGTGACATGAGTTACTAAGATATGTGACCAAATTACTATCACGTGTGACTTTGTTATTACCAATATTGCTGTTACAATGTGACAGGAAATGAGAATTAAAAAAAACAAAAAGACATGGGTTACTATGTGACAGTGAAAGAGTTTACCATCATATTTAACCTAGATGTTGTATTTTATAATATAGGGAAATGCTAACGAGTGCCCTTATGGCACTGATTAATAATCCATTTAAAGAAAGTTTTTATGGGAAATAAAAAAAAAAAGGAATTAATATTTTGACAGCTTTTTTCATTTCCCATAAAAGTGATATCAAAACTTTTCTAAAATAGATTATTAATGAGTGTCCTAAGGGCACTCTTTAGCATGACCCTATAATATATATCCATGTTAAAGCATATTGTGAAAAGAAATAAGATATAAAAATCTAGAAAAAGATGAAATTACTGTTTAACGTGACATAAGTTATTAATGCATTTGACAAAATTTAGTATCATTTATAACCCTATTCTATACAATATGGCAAAGTTTGACTCACAATATTATAATATAAATAAATAAATAAAAAGGTTAAAATACAGTATTGCGCAAGTATCAAGTTTTAAAAGTTTAGAGATTGATTTAGAAGTGAACTAGGTTTAGAAGATAAAAAGTATATTTTAGTCAAATAACAAATATATATATATATATATATATATATATATAGGGTTGAGTTCAAGTTACATCTTGTGTAATTCTAAGTAATGTTACTCCATTCATTATTTTTTAATAGGATGTCAATTTTGACAAATCCACAGTTAGATTACATTATCTTCGTATATTCTCCATACTTGCAAAATTTCAAGGTAATTGAATATCAATAGTCATGTCATCAATCAATTGTTTAAATTCAAGTGTTTGTAATTTAAAATAATACATAAAAAATGTGTTTATGGATGAAATGGTAAATAACATCCGATTAGCATGAAAATTGGCATGCATGTTAAAAACATATAAAACATGTAATCCGAAGGTAAGATTTCCAAAATATGAATTCAATAACAAGTTATTGGGTGGTGTAATACCGCTTAAAGTTACATCAGGTGTAACTTGAATCCAACTCATATATATATATTTTCATATAAAAAGCCATCAAATTACTAAATGTAACGAGTTCCCAAAACATATAATAAAGTCACTCGTATATTATACCACAAAAAATAGTAAAGGTACCATAAAATTGATTAATATAATTCTTCTAAAAAAAATTGATTAATATAATAAATTTTGACTTTGACTTCCGTTCAAAACGTGTAGTTACATGCATGAGCATCAAAATCTATCAAAGGGGATTGATGAGCACGATGATAACCCTGAATCTTTTATAAGTTATGTTAAGAGTAAATCCAGAGACCACCAGAGTAATGTTCAAATGTCCAACCAAAGCAATGTTCAAATGTCCAACGGCTAGCACAAATGTACAACAAAACGGTGTTGTTCTATTTAACGGCAGGGTTGTAAGAGTATTTAATGAAACACTGCGTTTTGCTCTTCTGTAATTGGTTTTTTAGATCAATTCATTAGGTAGTTATGGTAGTTAATCAGTTCCTAATTTTCCTCCACCATTTAAGGATCAATCCCAAGATTTCAGGGATCTCTGTTAGGCAGTTATTGATCCTCTTGTAACATATATATTGTACATCATGTGTAATGAATAGTTGAGCAATCATTCTTCCAAAACTCTCTATTCTTTCTTCTTCTCTCTCTCTCTGAACTTTCTCTCTATTTCTCTCTACATTTATTGCTTCTCACTGAGTGTTTTACTGTGTGAACACCATTGTTGCAATCTTTTCAAGCTTAGATAGATTCTTTTCATGGTATCAGAGCAGCAATCGATCCCAGCATCAATGGCAAAAACTACTTCAGCTTCACCTTCAACAATTGTGCCTTCAACCTCCACAACCATACCTTCAACTTCTACATCTACCTCCATCAGTCTCACTAATCAGCCTCTGCTATTACTGTCGAATATGTCAAACATGAAGACAGTTAAACTGGATTCTTCCAATTACATTGTTTGGAAGCATCAAATCTCCATGGTGTTAGAAACATACTCCATGTTTGAGCTTCTTGATGAAGTTCCACTTGTTCCCGAGAAATTTCTCAAGGATTTATCTGGTACCATCACTTCAGTGCTTAATCCAAATTATCGCATCTAGAAATCAAAGGAAAATGCACTTCTTACTTTCATTAGCTCAACCTTCACTCCTTCAGTTTTGGCTATAACTATTGGATGTTCTTCAGCTCAAGAAGTCTGGAAGGTTCTTGAAAACATATTTTCTTCAATCTCAAGGTCACATGTGATGAATCTAAATGGTGAGTTACATAATGTGAAGAAAGGATCTGATTCTGTGGATGAATATCTACAGAAAATTAAAGTGATAAGGGACAAGCTTATGGCAGTTGGTGTATTCTTGGATGATGAAGAGTTGATTCATGTAGCAATCAAAGGTCTTCCAAAAGAATTCAGAACCAAAAGCACCAAATTAAGTTTTGATGACCTAGCTACTTTGTTAAATGTAGAAGAGGAATTATTGAATGAAGGAATGGAAATCAAATACTCCACCTTTGCAATGGCAGTTAACACTACACCAATGTTTAACAACACTGGTGGTTATAATAATCACAAACAGTCTAAAAATAGAGGAAGAGGAAGAAATAACAATGGAAGAGGTAGAGGCAGAGGTTCATCACCTAATCAGTTCAACCAGTTTTCACAATCTCAAGGCTCTAATGCTAGATCAAAAATGCCAATTTGTCAGATTTATGGTAAGGCAGGTCATCTTACCTTAGACTGCTACCACAAGATGGATTATGCCTATCAAGGCAAACATCCACCCACAAAGCTAGCTACAATGGCTACTTCTTCCAACTCCATGATAGCTCAGGAGCAATCTTGGCTGATTTGCTTCCTAATAAACTGTGTAATTCAGTCCAGCTTTCTTCTTCTAGTTGGCTTCTATGGCACAGTAGGCTTGGCCATCCTAACTCTCAAGTTCTTAAGCTTTTGTTACAAAATAATGGATTGTCTTTCAATATTAGTGCTAATTTTGTCAGTTCTTGTATTCAATGTCTTCATGGCAAAATGCACAGACTTCCATTTCCTAGTTCAAGATTTGTGGCTAATTCTCCCTTTGAACTTGTACATACTAATCTGTGGGGTCTTGCACCTCTTAATTCAATAAATGGCTACAAATATTATTTCATTTTTGTTGACCATTTCACTTGTTTTTCATGGTTGTACTTACTTTCTGATAAGTCTGAAGTTTACTCAAAATTTGTCATGTTTCATGCTATGGTTAAAACACAATTTTCCTCAACAATTAAAATTCTTAGATCAGATGGTGGAGGTGAGTATACTTCTAAGTCCTTTGAATCTTTTCTGTCTTCCAATGGAATTATTCATCAGATTTCTTGTCCCTGTACACCTCAACAGAATGGCTTAGTAGAGAGGAAGCATAGACACCTAATTGAAACTACCATCACACTTCTGTCTTAGGCTTCCTTGTCTTCTTCATACTGGTCTTTTGCTATTCAATTAGTTGTGACTCTAATCAGTTTACTTCCCACTGCTACTTTAGAGTTCTATTCTCCTTGGTACAAGCTATATGGTCAACAACCTGATATTTCTTCTCTTAAAATTTTTGGTTGTGCTTGCTATCCTTTTCTTAGACCATACACCAAACACAAGCTTAATCATAGGACCATAGAGTGTCCTTTCTTATTTTGTGAAAGCTCAAATAGTGTGTAAAAAACCTATGAACGTTTAGACCCCCAATTTACAAATTACCAACACAAGCTTATAATCAAACAATGTATGTGCGGAATATGAAAACAAGCTAAAACAGAATTGGTAAAACTATCTAAACCAAAATTAATCACACCCACAACAGTAATTAAAAGGAAAAGATTAAGGGAAGAAAGATGCAAACACAAAGACAACACAGCGATGTGTTATCGAAGAGGAAATTGAAGTCCTCGGCGAAAAACCTCTCCGCCGCCCTCCAAACGGTCAATAATCCACTAGACAATCAGTTGGGATACATGGGTTAGCAAGAGACCCTCCAAGCCTAATCTACCTGATGTACCTAAGCCCTCCAAGCTCCTACTCCAACAAGGCTTCTCGGAACCGTGTCTTGTCTATCTCTCCGAATCCCGCAACAAGCTCCATGTTGCATCCACCATCCTTGGCATCTTCCAATGCTTCCCAGCAGCACGAAAAATACTCTCAACACTTTGAATATGTGTGGGTAGTGTTTAGGTAGAAATCTCCTCTCAATAGGTATAACAATAGGAGAGGGAATGAGAAGAGACTACAAAGATTTATTTCTAAGAATGGGTAGCTCTCTCTAATAGGTGGGTGTGTTGTAGAAACCTCTCTTAGGTTTTTCTCTCTAAATAGCCACTGCTACATTTGTGGATAATGATGATATATATAGTATGAGTAAAGGGTAAGAAAGTCACACATTAAAATCCTCAAAGAAGAATGTTTCGCAACTACCTCGCAGGAAGGCTTTACCCGCGAGACACTTGCGAAAATGACAGCCTGGCACGACTTTTCAGCTTCCAGTCATGTGCTTCTCACATGCCCTTTTCGCGGGAACCCTTCTCGCGAACTTCTCGCGAGCTAGTCGCGAAATGCACTGATCTTCAATTAAGCTTAAGTCTTCACTAACTTAATACTAAACTCAATACAATAAAATCCCACAAAATATAAGGAACAAAATTAAAGCAATTACAACACTTTTTGTTATGGAATAAAGCCAACATAAAACATAGTTGTAAATCACAACTTTACATTTTGCAATTTCAAAAGGCTACTTATGTCTTGACTTGCTCACTCATAAACTACATACTTGCAGGCATGTTTTTTTCAATGAAGCTAAATTTCCCTTTTCTTCTAATCCATCTTCTACTTCAATTCCTCATACACCTTAGATATTTGGCTCTCTAACCTCCTATATTTACACTCTTCCAATCAGCCTTCTATGCTAGGTCCTTATTCTTCTCATATGTCTCATCCCACAATTCCTTGTCCTACTCCTCCATTTCACACTTCTTGTCATTTTCCCCAACCTGACACTTTCACAATCTCACATTCATTTGCCTCCATTCATGCTCCTACTTCTCCACCTATCTCTATTTATCACACTACACCTCCAAATCCTACAGCCTTATCTTTATCTTTTCCTACACCTTCAGCTCATTCACCGCCTCTTCAACCTATTTCTGTTCCCACTGTCTCTTCACCTCCTGTTGCTACTGCTTCTGTTACCGCTCTTGTGAATATTCATCCTATGACCACCAGATCAAATAATGGTATATCCAAGCCTAAACTGTGTTACAAGGCTGTGGTTGATTATACTTACACTGAGCCCACTTCATATAGAATTGCTTGTAAGTTTCCTCAATGGGTTAAGGCCATGGATGAAGAATTTTCTGCTTTACAAAGATAGAAGACATGGTCTCTTGTTCCTGCTATGCCTGGCATCAATTTCATGGGTTGTAAATGGGTTTATAAGCTGAAATTACATAGTGATGGAACCATTGCTCGTTATAAAGCAAGATTGGTTGCTAAAGACTTTCATCAACAGGCAGGTGTGGACTACACTGAGACATTTAGTCCAATTGTGAAACTAGCTACAGTGAGACTTGTTCTTTCCATTGCAATCAGTTTTCATTGGCCTCTCAGGCAGTTGGATGTCTCCAATGCCTTCCTTCATGGTTTTCTAAAGGAGGATGTGTATATGGAGCAACCAACAGGCTATGTGGATCACAAGTTCCCTAATCATGTCTGCAGATTACATAAATCATTGTATGGCTTAAAACAAGCCCTAAGAGCCTAGTTTGATAGATTTACTTCTCAGTTGTTGCATCTTGGTTTTAAAGCTTCCATGGCAGATTCCTCCTTGTTTGTGTTTCACTCTCATCAGACTATCATTTATCTCATTGTATATGTTGATGATATTATAATTATAGGCAATTCTTTTTCACAAGTCTCTCATCTTGTCATTGCTCTTAGTAAGGCTTTTGAGCTTAAGGATTTAGGTGCTCTCTCTTATTTCTTGGGCATTCAAATTGTGCCTTTCAGATTTGGTCTCACCTTGTGCCAATCCAAGTATGCATCTGATGTGCTCCATAGATTCAAGATGGAGAATTCTAAGCCTAAGAAGACCCCTTGTTGTCCAAATGTTCATCTTACTCCTTTTGAAGGTTCTGTTTTGCCTGATCCCTCTGAGTATCGAAGTATGGTGGGTGCTTTCCAGTACTTGACCTTCACACGCCCTGATTTGGCCTTCAATGTGCATTAGCTATGCCAATTTATGCATCATCCCACTACTTCTCATTTGGAGGCAGCCAAGTGTGTTCTTCATTATGTGAGGGGTACTTTGCATTTTGGGATTCATCTTGTTCCTGGTCTACTTACCTTCTCTGACGCAGATTGAGCTGGTGACCCCACTGATAGGAAACCTACCATTGGGATGTTAGCTTTCCCTGGTTCAAGCCCCATTTCTTGGTCGTCCAAGAAACAATCCACTATCTCATGTTCTTCAACCGAGGCAGAGTATTGTGCCTTGGCTTCCACAGCAGCAGAGTTGGCTTGGCTTTGCAATCTCGTTAAGGATCTTAAGCTGTTTCTTCCTCACATTCCCATCCTTTGGTGTGATAACAACTCTGCTATTGCTTTGGCCTCTAATCCTATCTTTCATTCTAGAACCAAGCACATTGAAGTAGATTATAACTATGTGAGGGGTTGTGTTCTTTGTAGTACTTTGGGGATCAAATTCATCTCTAGTCGTGACAATTTCGCCGACATTTTCACCAAACCTTTGCTTGGTCCTCATTTTTTGGTTCTTCATAGCAAACTCTTGGCTAACACAGCCTCGAGTTTGAGGAGGGATGTTAAGAGTAAATCCAGAGACCACCAGAGTAATATTCAAATGTCCAACCAGAGTAATTTTCAAATGTCCAACGGCTAGCACAAATGTACAACAAAATGGTATCGTTCTATTTAATGCAGGGATGTAAGAGTATCTAATAAAGCGCTGCGTTTTGCTCTTCTGTAATTGGTTCTTTAGATCAGTTCATTAGGTAGTTATTGTAGTTAAATCAGTTCCTAATTTTCCTCCTCCATTTACGGATCAATCCCGAGATTTTAGGGATCTCTGTTAGGCAGTTACTGATCCTCTTGTAACATATATATTGTACATCACGTGTAATGAATAGTTGAGCAATCATTCTTCCAGAACTCTATTCTTTCTTCTTCTCTCTATGAACTCTCTCTCTCTATTTCTCTCTACATTTATTGCTTCTCACTGAGTGTTCACTGTTTTACTGTGTGAACACCATTGTTGCAATCTTTTCAAGCTTAGATAGATTCTTTACAAGTTACACCAATTGGAGCTTTAAGGGAGAGCAAATGGAGGGCTAGTACGATAAAAACGCAAGTTTGTACTTCGTAAGTGAACAATAGAATATGAGCATAAGGTTCAGTCTGAAATGAGTGACGATTTTTTGGGGTTTTATATTATTTAGTTCTTTTGAAAAAAATTAATTTCGAAATTTACAATTCATCCATACATAGCACGTAATTTAGATTTTTTCCCCCCATAACATATGGGTGAGCCTATTTTTATAATTTTCTTTAAAGAAGTAATGTATTCATTCTTAAAAAAAGTAATTGCTAGTTCTTGTCCACAGAGACAGAGGCACATATAGTCTTGGAGGCCCCAAAACTTTTGAATCCCTCTTATAGTATTGTATAAAAATAAATTGGGCTCCTACAAAATGTAATGATGGCCCCTCTAAACATTTTTACAGAGCTTTTATGTTGTCAATGGAAGAGGATTGGTCTTAACTTAGGAAAAATTACTATTAACTTAGTTTAAATCATATCATACTAAAAGAGAAGATAACCAAGTAGTCCACCTACTTGCATTACATTGTCAAAAATTGGAGTTTTTTAAACTATAGGATAAAAGATAGTTCCTAGTTTTAGAGTTCAATTAGCTATGGATGTTCATCATCTTCAAAGTTCAAGCTTATTTTTTATTGTTGTTTTGCTTTGTTTTTGGATAATGAAAACTTATGACTTTCCTTAAAAAAATGTCACAAAGGTCAGTTTAGTGTTAATTTTTATGTTTGTTCCTTTAAAATCTAGCAACGACCACATTTAGACATTTCCAATTCCAATATTTAGTTTGCTTCTCAAGTGTACACCCAAACAAAACATACACTTTTATCAAGACCAAATAAATCTCTAGCCTCCAGATGGCTTTCTTTTTTCTTTTCTTTTTTTTTTCTAAGAATACAAATTTATTACAATTGTGAAATGCAATGTGCATTGCTTGAATTGGTGTGTTTTTCTTTTTCATTCTTAGTCTTCAAATTTAATTTATTTATTTCTCTCATCATCATCATCGCAATCATCTTTTTTTATTTCACAAAATTTGATCTTTTTCTTATATCACCAATTTTTTTTCCTCATAGTTATTATTATTTTTCACTCATTATCATTATAGTTATAGTTATATTTCAATAATAAAATATAGTTATTAGTTATGAGTTATGACTAACTTATAAATAAATGATTCGGCCCCTCCAAGTGAAAAAATCTGGCTACGCCCTTGCTTGGTCAGCAAAATATAAGATTTGGAAAAAAAAAATTGTAAGAAAGGAAGAATTCACTTGAGAGAAGAGAATACTCTTAAAAAGATGAGTTCTAGTGATAGAAGAGAAAACTTTTAGAAGAAGAGTAATTTGATAATTCTTTTGGGTTGAAAGCATATCCACAGGTGAAAGTATGTAGAAAAGGTCAAATAACAGTAAGAAGAGAATACTCTTAAAGTCATAATCTTTATCGGGTATAGTAGATTTGATGTCTCTAATTGTAGATGTAGTAGTTTGTTTAACCCATGGTTTTAAAAACCGAACCGGTCATTGAACCGTTTTTTTTTTAATTTCCGGTTCAACCCCGGTTCTTGCCCGGTTTTTGACCGGTTTTTCGGTTTTTGACCGGTTGTTGACCGATTTTAAGGGTTTTAACCGGACCGGACTGGCATCCGGTTCCCGGTTGAACCGGTCGGACCGGTTTTTAAAACTATGGTTTAACCACATAAATTCATGAATTCTTTGTGTAGTTATTGATATAATTATTTTTACTATTATTTGTTCAAATCATGAGTTTTACACAACAAGTAGTTTTTGTTGGGTGCACTGCACCGTGGGTCCAGCCCACATGCTGTTTTTTAGAGCTCATTTAATGAGCATGGCACACCATGACTTGTGGGAAGTCTGACTTCTCTTAATGAGAAGTGAGCCAAAGTGTGTTGATCACGTTGAAAACAAAAGAAAAGAAAGAAGCAAAAGGCAATGTTCATCAAAAAAAGCAAAAGGCAAAGTACTCATTCGGCTATGGCAGAGAAGAAAAGAGATTTGGTTGAAGTAAAGTCAAAGTAAGTGGCTTGCATTTATTGTGATTTGAAGAGAAGAGTGTGAAAGGAAGAAAAGAAGAAAAGGTGAAAGAAATAAATGGGAGAAGTTTCGGCCATTTGAAGGAGCAGGGGCTGAAGAAGTGAAGTCCCAGTGGGAAAAAAGAGTGAAGTCCCAAAGTGTGAGGACTGGTGCGTGAGTGAGAGCAAGCCAAAAAGAAAAGAGAAAAATAGAGAGAGTTAGAGAAAATACACTGTAAGAAAGAGAGCAGTGAGTGAAAAGAAAAAGAGAGTTTTTTTTTACTCAAGTTGTATCTCTAAATACTGTAATTTCTATTTAATATAGTGAAATTATTCGGAGTTTTTCTCGTAGTCTTTCCCTTCAAGGAGAAAGGCTTTTCACGTAAATATTTGTGTTATTGTGTGGATATGCTTCTGCTGTACTTGCTAAAATTTATTCACAGTTATATAGAATTTTTTCCAACAGTTTTAGAGTTTTTGCTATCCCAATGATTGATATCTAAATATCTTGACGTCGCAAATAAGCTTATTTAATGTAGTGAAGTGTCACCGACTTTTTCACCAATTTAGTGGCTTTTTTTTTTGTGTTGTATTGGATCCCAGTCAGGTGAGTTTGCGAGAGAGCATCTGTATTTTTTTTTTTTTTTTTTAAATTGTATTTGTAACATAACTCTTTAAAATATGCTTGGTAAAGGATGATCGTGTACTAAGTATGCTATGTTTGATTTGATTTTGTAATTTTACATTTGATAGTGATCGTATTGTGTCTTTAAGTTTATAGAAGACTTTATTTATTTATTTGTGTGGGCGTGGGCGTAGACATGACATGAGTTTAAGTATTCGTTTGGATACACGTCTGGCACGTATATGACTGCGTTTCAGCTTCTTTTTCTTTTTTTTTTCAAGCCGTAACTTTTGACTATTCTCTTGTGAACAGTGCACCCGTGCACTGTTCACGGATCTCACAAACTTCACTTTTCAGCAACTTTTTCAGTAAAAATAGGTCTCACGATACTATTCACACATTTAAAAATTATTTTGTTACAATATTTTCAGTTTTCAGTTTCAGGAAAATAAGTTCTATCCAAACAGACCCTAAGGAGTGGAGGGGAATCCTAATTTTATGATGCCAAAAATGACATCATTTTCAATTATTTCTGAGAATTGTTTCTAAAAATTTCACCAGAGCAAAATGATCACTCAAGTAAAATTATGAACAAAAGCAAATGCAAAATTTCTGTTGGAAGGTTTTTAGTTTTACTAAATGGTTTGCTTGAGCAAAAAGCAACTCACAGGAATGAGATCACGCGCAAAGGGATTAATAAAATTTTACAGAATTATGCAGAAAAATTGGGCCAAAATGGGGATTGACTATTCTTAACGGTTGCATGGTAACTATGTTCATAAAGTTTGAAACATCATTTGTCTTCATATATATATATATATATATATATGATCATAGTTAGTTTTTGACAGCAATTACGTATACATATAGGGGTGTTCACCAAACCGCCCGAAAAATGGCATAACCGCACCATACCACACTGCATGATGCAGTGCAGTTTTATAATAAGAAAACCACACAAACCGCACCATGCCGCACCCTTTTTATATATTAATATATTTATTTTTTTAATATTAAATATATTATTAATAGTTTAATTGCCCTAGTTTTTCAAAAAAAAAAAAAAGTTTAATAACCCTAGCAAGTATTGATTAGAAAGGCCAGCCCAAAATAAAGAAAAACTAACTCAACAGTTTAAAACTTAGCCCAAAACAAAGGAAAAAAATCAGTTTTGAGCTGGGGCAAGAAAAGTCCAAAATTTGAAAAATATACTGACTTCTGTTAGGTTTTTAGACCCCTTAAAACAACAATTGGATTAACCTAGTGAATTAGCCAAGTGATTAACTTAGTCAAATTATGCAAATCTAGATTATCACAATCAAAACAATCATATCAGGTATATAGCAGCGGAAATATAAATAACATAATGATATGATGACCTAGGAAACCACACCGGTAAAAACCTGGGGAGGATTTGACCTAGCTATCCTCAAGGTAAACTCGAATCCACTATGCGAAAGAATCAAAGTTCATACAAAAGGACTTACAAGCACCCCCGCTTGACTTCCTAAAGCTACCCACCAGTAGAACTTACTGACATGACCACGTGCAAGCTCCGAATCCACGGACTCTTTCTTTCTTGGATTCTCCAATCAGCTACAAGCACCCACGCTTGTTATTCTTTAAGCTCCAATGGCAGCAACTGAGTTGATCATCAAGGTGTTGATAATATCTCTACCTTGAAAACCCTAAACTTTGTGTAAAGGAAAGCTCCTCTAGATTTCACAAGAGATTTACACAAAATAGAAAATATGAGCAATAATACAACCAGAGTAACTCTCAAAAACGTGGCTAGGGTTTTGCCTTATATACCTAGGGCAAAAACATAAAACCCCAAACGTTTAATGAGATAGGGCTGAGTTGGAAATTCTGCAGAAAAACATTCTGGCCGACTTTTGATCGATCGAGTCTATCCTTCAATCGATCGAGCCAGGCCGAAATGCATTAATACATCTGTAGCCTCTCGATTCCAACTTTACATGAATTACACAACTTTGAGCAAGCTTAAACAAGACTAAACATATTGTTTTGATCATGGTTTGCCAACATTACATATTAAAGTTCTAAATACATAAAATCCTAAGTCTTTAGAACCTAACAACTTCAAACCGTTCAAATTGCATTTTATACATCGCACTGCACATATGACCGCAAAAATGAGGTGCGGTGTGATTATGGTTTTGGCTAAACCACACCGCAAAGTGCGGTGCTAAAAAAAACCCAAAACCGCACCACACCACACCCTTTCTATATTAAAATATTTATTTTTTAATATTAAATATATTATAAATAGTTTAATAACCCTAGTTTTCCAAAAAAAAAAAAAGTTTAATAACCCTAGCAAGTATTGACTAGGAAGGCCAGCCTAAAATAAAGAAAAACTAACTCAACAGTTTAAAACTTAGCCCAAAACGAAAGGAAAAAAATCAGTTTTGAGCTGGGCAAGAAAAGCCCAAAATTTGAAAAATATACAAACTTCAAACCGTTCAAATTGCATCTTATACATCGCATTGCACATATGACCGCAAAAATGAGGTGCGGTGTGATTATGGTTTTGGCTAAACCACACCACAAAGTGCAGTGCTAAAAATAGCCCAAAACCGCACCACACCACACCACACCCTTTCTATATTAATATTTTTTTTAATATTAAATATATTATTAATAGTTAAATAACCCTAGTTTTCACTAAAAAAAAAGTTTAATAACCCTAGCAAGTATTGATTAGGAAGACCAGCCCAAAATAAAGAAAAACTAACTCAAGAATTTAAAACTTAGTCCAAAACAAAGGAAAAGAATCAGTTTTGAGTTGGGCAAGAAAAGCCCAAAATTTGAAAAATATACCGACTTCAAACCGTTCAAACTGCATTTTATACATCGCACTGCACATATGACCACAAAAATGAGGTGCGGTGGGATTATGGTTTTGGCTATACCACACTGCAAAGTGCGGTGCTAAAAATAACCCAAAACAGCACCACACCACACCCTTTCTATATTAATATATATATATATATATATATATATATTTAATATTAAATATATTATTAATAGTTTAATAACCCTAGTTTTCCCAAAAAAAAAAAGGTTTAATAACCCTAGCAAGTATTTATTAGGAAGGTCAGCCCAAAATAAAGAAAAACTAACTCAACAGTTTAAAACTTAGCCCAAAACAAAGGGAAAAATCAGTACTGGGCTGGGTAAGAAAAGCCCAAAATTTGAAAAATATACCGACTTCAAACAGTTCAAACCACATCTTGTACATCACACTACACATATGACCGCAAAAATGAGGTGCAGTGTGATTATGGTTTTGGCTAAACTGCACCACACTTTGTGGTGCAAATAATAGCCTAAAACCGCACCACACTGCACCGCAAACACCCCTATACACATGTTTAAAAGAAATTCATATTGTTATTCTTGCATTGTGTGGTTGCGTCAATGGGGCAAAATCTGTCCTGCTACACCATGGCCTGTGGACTAATGGGTAAGGGAGTTGGAACTGGCTTGGTAGGATTATCCTACAAGCCAGCTTGTGCACAAGCCAGGCATGCCCAATGCTTAGACAGTGAGGAGAACACTACAGCAGGCTAGGTGTTCTTGCAAGCGCAGTAGGTGACGTCACAACGGAATAACTGATGTGGCAAAAAAAATACTACAGCAGAACAAGCGATACATCATATATATCAAATGATGTCACCATGGGGCAACCGATACAGCAAAATAATAATCAATCCTACAGCGGAATAATTGATATGGAAAATATAATAAAAAGATACTACAGCAAAACAACTGATATAGCAAATATGAAAAAGGTACTACAGTAGAACAACTGATACAGCAAATATAAAAAATGAGATACTATAGTTGAATAACTGGCAACATGGATCACTATGGCAAAAAAAATAATAACTTATATGTCAAATAAGTTAAAAGAAGTCATGGCAAGACAATAGCAACAACTCTAAGCAAACATGATGACGTTAGTTCTCTCTCCTAGTTCTGGGTTGAGTTTTTTAGTAAGAATAGGTCCAAAAAGGAAACCAAACCCCAACACGAATAATCTCATTGGAAGTTTCTGCCATTGAAGTTACTCATGCTAGAGAAAGGGCATAAGTGGTTTTGGATTATGAGTTATAGAATCCCAAAGAGTGGGTACCTCTAGAGGAGAGAAAAGATGGTCTATTGATGCATGCCCTATTTCTGCCATATTTTTCCTCTTCCTTTTTTTACCACCTCCTTTCTTTCTTAGGTCCTATTGCTCTTAGTTTTTTCCTCCCCTCTCCGTGGGTTCCTCTTCCCCTTTTATATTACTTGATTCCATGAGATTTCTCCCTTTTGTCCCTAAGGCTCCACCAACCGTTTTTGGTTTCTTGTGGGCATCCTTTTAGGATCACTCACTAACTTTGGATAAAATTCTTTTTAGTCCTCTAACTTTACTTTTGTTTAATTGAAACTTCCAAGTTTCAAATTTATTCAATTCAGTTTTTTAGTCAAAATTCGTTAAAAATTACTAATAAGTATGCAATTAACTAATAAAAAAATTCAAAAATAATTCTCACATGGCAAATTTATAAAAACATCTCTATTAACATCTTTATTAATTTTATAAATTTTTTTCATGTGAGAAAAACAATTTTTTAGTAGCAAATTTTTAACGAAATTAGACGAAATACCTTAATTGAATAAATTTGAAACTTAGAGGACTCAATTGAACGAAAGTAAAGTTAAATGACTAAGATTAATTTTTGTCAAATTTAAACGGTGCAATTTGCATTTTAGCCAAAAATTAACATAATAGTACAGTTATTTAATATTTACATAAACTTTTCTCTCACATGGTAGTGAGTCCCACTAATTAAAAATGGAAGAGCATGCATTTATTATCCTTTCCTAGCATTAAATAATTACTTAGCACAATAAATGTGTTTAATTATTAAGATCCACAATTATGTGAGAAGGGAGCAAACATTTATTTTATTCCCTTGATAATTAATTACACTACTTTTAGGAGTAATTAATTATTCAATATAGAGATAAATTTTTTTTTTTGAAACTGAACTACTCATATATTGAATAATTTAAGAAGAGTCCAAGTTCAATGCTTCTAGCACAGGTGGAGGGGTGTCCTCCATCCATATTATGTCATCATCTATATTCCTAGCATATCTGGCTAAGGAATTTGCCACCCCATTTGCCTCACAGTGTACACAGGTAATGAGTGTGGAGTGAAGACCTGAAACTAGGCAGTGAATATCCTCATACAAATGGCCAAAGCGAGAGAATCTTGGACACGGACCAGCAATGTTCTTCATGACAGAGGCATTATCTCCTTCAATTATCAATTTTGAGAACCCTGAGTCAACAGCCAACTCTAATGCTCTGCGACATGCCAAAATCTCCGCTTCCTCGCTGTCAGCAACTTGAGGACCTCTAGTAGACAGTGACACCATAACCTCCCCTAAATCATTTCGAATTACAGCCCTAATACCTGATGCCTTGATATCGTTAAATACCACGGCGTCAAAATTGAGTTTGAAAGATCTGCGAGGTGGTGGGTTCCACGAATGGCTGCTTCTTAGCGTTGCTGTTGGAATGGATAACTGGAGTTGCGCTTGTCGATATTCCTCCACAAACTCTCTAGCTCGTTGTCCCAGTTTAGTTGGATCCTACATAACACCTCCATGAATGATTGCATTGCGCTGTGACCAGATCAGCCACAATTGCACCACGAAAAGTTCAAAAACCTCCATGGACAACTTATGCTGCAGCTCCTCGAACAAAAGCGTGAGATCATTCTGGCCACCCACATGCTTCTGTAGCTCCCTCGAGCACCCAGCCCACACATCCTTTGCCACACTACACTCCCATAACGCATGGAGAACCGTTTCATTCTCTCTTAGACAAAGCTGGCAGGTCTCGTCATCAACTATTTTCCTTCGCACCAGATTCTCACGGGTTGGAAGGATATCATGCAAAGCACGCCAAGCGAAGACTTTTATTTTGGTTGGAATATGTAGTTTCCACAGAATCCTCCACACGGCACCATCACTTCTTGCCATAGAACACTCCCCACACCCCTCCTCCACACTCCTAATTTGTCTGGCTGTTTGGTAGCTTGTCTTAACAAAGTACTCCCCATTTTTGCTATATAACCAAAACAGAGCATCCACCGAATGGCCATGACTCAAAGGGATGCGCATAATGGCCTCCGCATCTTCGCTGTGAAAACTTCTAGCAATTAGTTGGTGATCCCAAGCTTTACAAGTCCAATCTATCAACTCATTGACTCTCCATTCCCACTCCTCCTCCAATGGTGGATGAAGCGCTCTGTTAGTGGGATGGTTGGGAATCCACTTGTCCTTCAAAACCTAAATTGCTGACCCGTTACCCACCCTCCAACAACAGCCATGTTTTAGTATAGGTTGAGCCGCCAAAATACTTTTCCACACATATGAGCTATTAGGTACATCTTGTGCATCCAAAAAATTACACTTTGGAAAATATTTGGCTTTGAGGCATTTGTGAACCAAAGAGTCTTCATATTGCAGCAACCGCCAGCCCTGCTTAGCCAACATTGCAAGATTAAAACTCTGGATATCTCGGAAGCCCATCCCTCCTTGTCTCTTTGGTCTAGTCAAGAAACTCCAACTCTTCCAATGTATTTTCCTTTCATTTCCCACCTGCCTCCACCAAAATTTTGCACACATCGAATTTAACTCATCACATAGCTTTACCGGTAATTGGAACACACCCATTGTATAGGTTGGGATTGATTAGGCCACCGCTTTAATGAGTACCTCCTTCCCCGCTCTTGATAACATTGATCCATTCCACCCTTGCAATTTTTTCTAAACCCTATCTTTGAGAAAAGAGAAGGCTTGATAATTAGAGCGACCAAGTAATGTGGGTAGTCCCAAATAAGTCTCAAACTTGTCCACCTTCCTAATTCCCAAACAATCTTTTATCCATTCCTTGTGATCTGCCCCCGTATTACTACTAAAGTAGATAGATGACTTCATGAAGTTGATACATTGTCCTGATGCCATGGCATAAAGCTGCAGGATATCCTTAATCACTTGCACTTCCTCTCTACTTGCTTGGCAAAAGAGTAAAGAATCATTTGCAAATGAAAGGTGTGAGACTTTGGGTGCTTTTCTACAAATAGACACTCCATGCAACTGCTCCTCCATCTGCACTCTAGCCAATAAAGATGTGAACCCTTCTGCACATAAAAGAAACAAATAAGGGGACAACAGGCCTCCTTGTCAGAGCCCTCTAGAAGGTTTTATGTTGCCATATGCTTTACCATTAATACAAACCGAGTAGGAAGGGGAGGATACACAACACATCACTCGGTCAATCCAAATTTTAGGGAAGCCCAACTTGACCATAATACCTTTAAGAAAAGCCCACTCAACTCTGTCATATGCCTTACTAATATCCAATTTCAAAGCTAGAGCTCCTTTTTTTTTTCCTTTTTTCCAGCAATGCATGGCATGCAAAGTTTCATAGGAAACCAATACATTATCTGTAATAAGACGACCTGGGACAAAAGCACTTTGGGAGGGAGTTATCAACTATGGAAGAATTTGTTTAAGCCTGTTAGCTAGGACTTTAGATATAATTTTGTATATGACATTACATAGGCTTATAGGTTTATAATCAGACATTTTCTCTGGTGATTTAATTTTAGGAATAAGCACAATATGAGTATAGTTTAGATCAGGTTCCATGTGACCAGTATTCAAAAATTCTAAAACTGCATTAACCACATTATCACCAACAATATGCCAAAATTTTTGGTAAAAGAGAGCATTCATACCACAAGTCCAGGAGCTTTTGTTGGTCCCATTTGGAACAACGCCGCTTTAATCTCTTCTGCACTATACTCCCATGTCAAAAAAGTCTGTATATCACTAGTCACCTTGTGTGGTACTGCAGCAAGGCATTCTTCCAATCTATCACAAGCACCTGACTTGAACATATTCTCAAAGTAGTTGACAGCCACATCAGCTATGTCATCTATCTCTTCTAGCCAAGCATCTTCACTGTTTCTTATCCCACGAATAAAATTTCTTCGCCGTCTTTGTGAAGCTTTGGAATGAAAAAACTTTGTGTTCTTATCCCCATATTTTAGCCAAGACACTCGGGATCGTTGTGCCCAAAAGATCTCTTGTTTAAGTAGGAGGTCGTCTAACTCCTTACTAACCACGACCAAATCATCTTTCGTAGCTTCTGTCAGTTCAGTTTTTGTGATGAGCTCCACCTGTTTTTCAAGTGCTTTGATCCTTTCCGTATCTGGGTTTGTTCTAACAGCCCCCCGTGCTTGCAAGTCGACCCCACACCTCTTGATTTTTTCCTTAGCATCATCAAGAGCTGAAGCCGCACCTTCATATGTGTTCCACGCCTCACGCACCACCTCCTCACAATCATCCCACATTAGCCAAACTTCTTCAAACCTAAATCCCTTATTGCTCCTTACGGTCATACGTCTATTGGTCATGGCTTGAAGAATTATGGGCAGGTGGTCTGAGGCATGAGAAAAAAGATGTGTGACTGTGGTGGCTGGGAATTTCAATCGCCACTCCGCATTCACCATAGCCCGGTCAAGTCGCTGCCTCGTGTTTGCATGTCCAGGACACTTATTGTTCCACGTGAATGGGTAGCCTAAGAAACCTAGATTAGCCAAGTTACACCTCTCCAAAGCGGTGCGAAACTTATCCATCTGAACGTATGATGGAGGTCGAGCACTTTGCTTCTCTGTAGTGTGTAAGATGGCATTAAAGTCTCCTATACAGAGCCATGACCCATCAACAAAGGTGGCCAAGTGAGCTAGGAAAGCCCAAGACTAAAACTTTTGAGTATGTTCTGGCCATCCATAAAAGCATGTCAGGTACCAGTGAGACCCATCTTCTTCCCCCACTCTGGCCAATATATGGTTGTCTGTGATGTTAATAACTTCCACTTTCACACCCGCTTTCCATAACAGTGCTAATCTGCCACCAGAGTCAGGCTTTTTAACAATAAATTTATTAGGAAAAGGTACGTCTCTACAATGCTTCACATAACCCATTTTGTCTAACCGCATTTCCATTAGGAAGCACACTATGGGAGTTTGATCTTTTACAAGTTTGCAAAAGGTTCAAACTGTCGAAGGGTTCCCAAGTTCTTGGCAATTCCAGCTTAACAGCCTCATTGTGATCGGCAAGGGTGTTCCAACACCCCCGCCGCTTCAATGGTAAGTTGATCATCCTGGTACTGTACTTTCTTCTCTGCATATACCTCTCCCACGTCTTCCACTTCCCCTCTGTTTAATTGTGAAGAAGATCTTTTCCCTAGTATGTCATTAGGTCCACTTTGTTTTGATGCCCTAGGCCCACAATCCATCCGAATAAGCCTAGTCCACTTGGGCCTAGTTATATTATTTCCTCCACTAGGCCCACTTTTAATTGCCTCACCTTAAGTATTCAACGTCTCACATACAGCTAGATCCTCCAACATCAATTCCGGATTATTAGGAATCGTGTTTTCCATAACAAGCAACGTCTTTTTAATGCGAGTCCAAATCTTCTGTCTCATTTTTCCTACTCCACTTTATACTCCACCAATAAATACTTGCCACGTATTCACCTAATTAATTAAATACTACTATTAATTAATAACGATAGTATTAATAAATCAATAATGATAGTATTTAATTAATTAGATGAACACATGACAAGTATTTATTGGTGGAGTACATAATGGAGTAGGAAAAGTGGGACAGAAGATTTGGACTCCTTTAATGCACGGCTTGAAACTCTATAACGGCTCCGTGATTACTGCAATTTCCATTCACGTGGTGTCTCGCTTTAGTAGGGTTTGTAGAGCTCATCACCGCTGCCTCCACCGTAGTGGGGCTGCCACCATCCTTCTTCGTCTCCCCGTCAGCGTCACTAGTTGGCTCAAACTCCTTCAATTTTTTCTTGGATGGTGACCCATATTGAACACCCATAGCCTTCAGCCAATCGCTGTATTGACACATGACCTCCTTTCTGTTCTTCGATGCTGCATAATGGCCTGCACAATGTCGGGTATCATGTCCTAGTATGCCACAATAGTGGCAAAGCATGGGGAGCCTCTTGTACTTAAAAGAGACCCACATCCCACACCCCCCCACCCCCCACCCATATCAGATCCTACAATATAACTGCCTCTCCGGATTGGTTTAGACTCTCATGAAGAGACTTTGGGCTTCCCGTTTTGGCCTTTTTTCGACCTCCTCCTCCACCCCCATCCTGCTACTCACTTCCATTGCCACCTTAGGGGAGAACATGTCAAAGGGTGCTCCCCAAATCTGAACCCATAAAGACATTGAATCAAACTTTACATTGATTGCTGTCATTCCTTTCTGCCACTTACGCAACATAAGCGCCTGATTGTCAAAAGTCCAGGGGCCCCCCCTCATCACCCTATACAGTTCAAACTCGGTTTGGAATTTGAATTGGAACACGCTAGATCCCACCTCCAATATTTGAATTCTTGTGTCTAATCCCTATGCCTTTCTCAAAGTATTCAGTGCTGCTCGCTTATTAAAAGGCTTGCAAGTGAGAAATTTCCCTACAAGCTCAGACTACAACTCTCTATCTCATCTTTGCGGCCCTCATCTGGAACTGTGATCACTTCTTCTTCTTCGGCTGTCAACGTCATATTTTCTAGACTGTTTATCACATTGTCTGCCATAATCGAGTGAGGAAACAGGACAAATAAAAGAAAAGACAAGCCCTTAGAATAGTCTAAGGGAGAGAAGATACTCGTCTAGCGAGAGAGAGAGCTCCTATGTAGAGGAGAAGCACACTTTTGCTTTTTTAAGAAACGTTGATGGTTTGGAAAAAAAGATCCATCTATTTATATAATAAAATTACGAGAGGATATATAATTAATATTTATCAAAACTTTTAAACCTAATAGGGCTTAAGGTCAATGAAGGAATGTTCCATATAAAAAAAAAAATAAAGAAATGAAAATTCTTAATCCAATACTTTATATCAAATAAGAGCTAAATATGACATTTATCTGACGAGAGAAAAAAAGCACAACGACTTTCTTTAAACTTTATGTGTCGTTCTGTTTGTAGGTAGGCTTTGCACATGGAAAAAATGACTTGAAGTAATAGTATTGTAGCTCAACTAACATCTCTTGGTATTTTCAACAAAAATGTCCAGAGTTCAAATCCCCTATCTCCCATTAAACTCTTATATATAATATATATAAAATATTTACAAAGTGGACTTTGTGTTCTTCAAACTTGATTAATTATATGATGAATTTCATATTTGAGTTTTTTTTTACTAAAGATTTGAGTTCAAATGTAGGTCTCTTTTTTTTATAAATCATATTAGAAAAGATAGAATATAGGCATGATATCATATTAAAAAAGATAAAACATAATTCTAATAACATATTAGAAAAGATAGATTATAACTCGAAACAATATTAGAAAAGATAGGACATAGTTTGATACAATATTAGAAAATATAGAATATAACTTTAATAACATATTAGAAAAGATAAAACATAACTTTGATACTATATTAGAAAAGATAGAACATAGCTATGATACTATATTAGAAAAGATCAAACATAACTTTGATACTAATTAAATAAATTTAGAATGCAACTTTCGTACTATATAACTAAACTAACTCCTATACCATATTAGAAAAGGTAAAAATATAAATTTAATATCATGTTAGAAAAGATAAAACATAGGTCTGATATCATATTAAAAAAGATAAAACATAATTCTAATACTATATTATAAAAGAAAGAACATCACTTTGGTACAATATTAGAAAGAATACAACATAGCTATGATACCATATTAAAAAAGATAAAAGATAACTTTGATACCATATAAAAAATATAAAACTTAACTTTGATACAATATTAGAAAATAAATCATAACTCTAATACTATATTAGAAAACATAAAACATAATTCTAATACCATATTACAAAAAGTTAGATAATAACTTCATTACCATATTAGAAAATATAAAATATAACTTTGATACTATATTAGAAAATATAAACATAACTTTGATAACTATATTAGTATTTAGAACATGGCCCTGGTACCATGTTAAAGTTGTTAAGAGATTAAGAGAAATAATAAAGAAAAAACAAAAGTATGAATTTAATGTGGTTCAGTGTAGTGGCCTACGCTATATATATATATATATAAACCCTTAATGATTACATCTTTTCTATTAAAGTGTGTTGCATTGAATCCAATGTAGGGTTTATTTAGTAGAAAATCCTAGGCTATATAAGCTTAAATTAACCCTATAATTAGTTTTCTTGCTACGCAGCACATGAGTCTATAATAAATTTGAACCTCTTACACCATAATATCACTAACTATATGTATTAATAGATTACTGATTATGTTAGGGCATGTTTGGTAAGAGTACTTAAATATAGTTTTCTGTTTTGTGATTCATAAAATGATGGGTCTCATACTTGAATCTATTATTTGGCTGATGTTCTTTAAATACAGTTTTCAGAAAATTGTATCATATTTTCCTTATTCAAAATAGGATTTTGAAAATGCCTGAGAGGACGTTTTCAAGATACAGAAAATGTTTTTAATGGCATAGTTGTAAATAAATTGAAAATAGTGGACCCCACATATTTGTCCAAACTCTTTTATCCCTTAAATTAAGGAGTTTATCTTCATCACAAAAAGAATTTTTACACTTCAAATTTGAAACTTATTATTATTAAAAAAAAAAAAAAACTACATCAGCTCTATTCCCTTATCATTATTCATAAATATATATATATATATATATATATAATTTACAGATTTTACACGTTACTTTTTGTAATTTAAAAAAAAAATCTCAAAAATAAAAATGGTCTCTCAAACAATTATTTTTTGTTTTTAGTATTTTGAAAATTGTTCTTAAAAGTGGAAGTCAAACACGTATAATATAAAAATTATTATTTGAAAACTAGTTTCAATTTCAATTTTTTGAAAATTATTTTTTACTGTTTGGATGATGTGTAGGAGGTGGGGGGCCAATCTTTGCTCTTATGGGGGCCGGGTTTTTGTGGGCTGTATTTTTACCTACAGATAGAAGGTTTAAAAAAAAAAAAATTTGGGGGGGGGGGGGGGTGTTGGGGGGTGAGATGGGCCATGGTCCGCCATGGTTCCCCCTACACATAATGTGGCTCCACCCATGAATATAAAGTGAAATACTAAAGCAGAGATAGTTAATTTTTATCCATTCTCGAATGGTTCGGTAATTAAAAAAATGTTTCTTTTTCCATTTGGTACCGCTAAATATCACTTTAAATGTTACAGGATTATGGAGTGAAAGTAATGCTTGATCGGAATGTGTATATGGTTGACATTGTCCGAGAACGAATTGGTAGGGTCTTGAAACTTGACTCAATTGTCGGAGGCAAGCTATGGAAAGGAATGACATGCTCATCTTCAATACATGGCATTGGTGGAACTGTAGGGGACCATCTCAACCGTACAGTCCCACACCTTTTCTTCTTTTCTCCTCTTCTATTTAAGTTTATAAATAGAAAATGTTTTAAACTAAATTATTATTGTCAGATTTAAAAGATAACCGATTGCTTTGATTTGTTAGATGGGATTACATCCAAATAGGAACACAGATTACGAAGGACATGGATCGTTTGCTTGCTTTTGAGTAGGGACGGAGCCAAAATTAGAGTTAGGAGGGGCGGTTTTATTGTTAGCTATATGCCGTGATTTTGAGATGGCAGTTTCAACATGGGCCAAACGGGTGGATTCAAACATTGATCCTACCAAGACTAAGCTTTTTTTCCAAGGAATTTCCCCATCTCATTACAAGTAATCTCTTTTTTCTATATTTTCATTTTGAAAGAAAATACAAGTAAAATCTTAATTAATCTTAATGTTTACTGTCATTATCAAAACCACATAGTTTCGTTCTCTTTTCATTTTTAACAATAAAAAATTAGAGAAATTATATTTTATCCTTTAAATTTACACTCACTTTTTCACTTACCCTCTAAAGTATGAAAATTAGGGGTGGCACTACACTATATTCAAGGGCTCAAATGAACCCTCTGATTGGGAAAAAAAAAATTATATATATAAATTTTTTTTTGTTAGTTTAATACTTTAATTTTTTCTTAAAAATATTTTTGCACACCCATATTACAAGTATTTCAAACTCTAAGAATAAAGAGCAAGTGTCACTCTTTTTTATAAATTTATATTATGTGTGTGAGTGTGTCTAATATTGATTATGCGGATTACTTTTTGTTATAAAGTTAGTAAAATTCAAGAAAAAAATCGAAAAGTTAGCGTTTGTCCAAGCATTTAATTGGTTAAGTAGACACGTAGTGTATGATTTTGTGTATTGTACGTTTTTAGACCACTTAAACACAACCAGATTAACCTAGTTATTTAGCCAAGTGATTAACTTAGGTAAATTATGCAGTTCTAAGTTAACACATATAAATCATATCATTGAACAGTGCAGAAAATAAATAACACAACGATATAATAACCCAGGAAAACCAAACCGGTAAAAAACCTGGGGAGGATTTAACCTAACTATCCTCAAGGTAAAACAGATCCACTATGAAAGAATTGAAGTTTACACAATAGCGATTTAGACCACTAACGTCCTATTGCTACCTCGAGTAGGAAACTTACTACCACAACCACGTGACAGCTCCGAGTCCACGGACTACTTCTTTCTTGGATTCACAGCAAGTACAAGCATTCCCGCTTGTGTATCTGTAAGCTCTTAATGCAGCAACTAAATTGATCATCAAGCTCTTAACATAATCTTGATTCTTGATAACTCTAAGTATAAGTGAAGGCAACCATCTCTAGATCTCACAAGAAATTCACATACACAGCATAAACAACAACTGCAACAACAAAACGTGGCTAGGGTTTTTCCTTTTATACTTAAGGCAAAACATAAAACCCTACACGTCAAACGGGCTTGGGCTGAGTTGGAAAATTCTGTAGAAAAACAATTTGCACGAGTTTCGATTGATCGAGTCTAATTTTTGATCGATCGAGCCTGGCAGATTTACAAAGAAAATCATGTAGTACACTCAATTCCAACTTTACACTTAAACATACTTTGAGCAAGTCTAAAACAAGACTGAATGTTTTTATCATGGTTTGCCAACATTACAAATTGAAGTTCTAATACATTTAAACCTAAAGTCTTAGAACCCAACAAACTCCCCCTTTGGCAATCCGTGACAAAACACAAACTAAACAAAGTGCTCAAAGTTTACAAAAAACAGCCCATTACAAAAACATTGCCCAACAAAACAAATTCAACCTAATTACTATCTATCAGTTGCAAGTGTAGATAGCAACACGACTGAATCAACTTGTAGATTTCTGAAATACTCAACAAATGCATTAACGCATGTGTGGAAAATACAAGTAAAACAAAATAAATTCTTGATTTCACATAACATAAACTACAAGACATATATCATGAATGACCTCATAAATATAAATCAATAATCAATGTAGCACAATATGAAACAAGAAACAGAAATAAACACATCATAGTATCTCCTCCTATCAAAGACAACTCAAATGAAACAAAATACATCATGAGCCAAAAAAAATAAATACATGATGAAGCACCCAGATACAATCTATAGCTCCATAGCTCCAAAACAACAACAAAAATCTCCCTCTATCAACAAAATCTCCTATCCATATGTACTCCCCCTTTTTGTGACGAATTGCCAAAGGGAAATCACTCATCATCACAAGGAGGTGGTGGAGGTGACCGTCTAAAACTAGCCAAATCTGCTGTCAAAGCCTGAAGCTCGATAAGCACGTCCACCAACAACTGACTATGAGCTGCCACACATTTCTACGAATGTTCAGCTTCTCATACGCTTCTTGGTTTTTCTCACTCAAAGGTGGGGACAAAAGAAGAGGAGGATTCCTTATTAGCTCTAGTCTTCCTAGACATGATGCTAAATATCAAAAGGACAGACACAAAAGAGACAGAGAAAAAAAAAAAAACATAAAAGCCAAGGTCAAACTGCAAGTTAGCACAGAAAATATAAAAAATAGCAATCTATATGATGCATGAACAATATCAACACATGATGCATGCTCAATGCAGTGAGAATAAGTACAATTTTACTTTGAAATCACAAAATTGGCTTAAGCATAGAGTTTATATCAAAAATCCCAAATTTTGAAAAACCACTTTCACAAAACTCAACAAATTGACCAATTGATCATTACACAAGTTAGATAACAGATTATAATGACCAAAGCAATCGATCAAACAAGCTAATTTCATCAAATAAAGCTCAATTGAACAAAATCTCCAATTCGGGTAGTTTCAAGCCCTAGCTAATTCAATTTTTCCCAAATCAACAAATTGATCAAATTAAATCACAAAGATTAGTTGTATATCATCCCACAACGAAAACCCAATGATCAATTTGAAATGAAAAGATTGAAATCAACAAATCCCTGAATTTATATAGGTTCGAAATTTCCCCAAAAATGCACAAAAAATATGCATGAAACATGAAAATAAATGAAAAAGGAGGGGCAAAAGAGTCTTACCGGCCTTAGAAGAAAAAAACCTTGCAAAAATTTGAGGGAAAACGACAAAAAATTGAGCTTGAATCCTTGACCGATCGAATAGAGAAAGTGTGTTTTTGAAAAAGTTTGAAAGTGATAGAACATGTGAAAACTCAAGGTTTTAAAAAAAACTCTCTATGCGATTTTCAATTGATCGAAAATTAGATTTGATCGATCGAAAATAACATTTGATCGATCCAGAAGCAATCAAGCAGCGATCGAACCAGGCAGATTAAAAAAAAAAATTTAATCGCAATTTCGATCGGTCGAGAAACACCCTCGATCGATCGAAAATCTGGAAAAATCAAATTTTTGAAAAACAAAGCAGTTTAATGCAGAAACTCCTCAAATCACAATATTTTATGAATAGAATGCATGAGTATGAGATGAAATACTTTTCAAAAACACTTGTATTAAACCCAGATCTCCTAAAAATAAGATTTTCAATCAATTTTCCTTAAATTCTCAAACTCCAAACACATTTTGCATTAAACTCAAGGAAGTTTCAATCTTGGATGGCCAAAACAAAATCACACACAATAACATGTACAAAGTTTAGCAAAGAGTAACTTGTGTAGTGTGTGCAACTAGCAAAAGCTTGAGATACATGTGAGGTGATATGTGAATAGTAATCAAGCACAATTTCTACAAAATTCATCACATAAATTTGAAAGAGACTATCACCTAAAGAGTTACATCATATAACTCCCACATCTCCTAGAAAACAAGCTTGCAATCATGTAAGTTTCTTGATTTGCCTCATATTGTAAACACCAATTTTATTTAATCAGAAACTTATTAATAATAGCCAGGACAATGTACACACCAATTTTATTTTATTGAATTCATCATAGTCCAATAATGTACACACCAAATTTAGCATTTAAATCGAGGCTACACCTTATGTTCTTTTTGTGCATGCACTACACTTTCTCGAGCACAAAATCTTACGATATGCACTAAGGTGTTCATGATTGGCTAGTAAATAGTGGTGAGATGGTTATTTATGCCTTTCTCAATAAGATCAAGTCCGACAATCAAAAGCATGTGACTTCAAGATAAAGACAAAGTGATAAAAAACTATAAACATCTTTCCACACAACATGCACTATAAAGCTCAAACTAGTTAAGTGTAATAAATAAACTCATCAAAACTAAACAAGGTACATAAACATGTTATGTAAAGATAATATAGCCAACCTTGATTTCAAATCCAAGAAAAATAATGCAAAACACATTTTGCTTCCCTTTTCCTCCTTTTTTTTTTTTTAATTTTTATTTTTGAAAAGAAATAACAAAAACAACCTAGAATGAAATGTATGAATGTTATGCAATGCAAATCCTAGAAAAAAAAAAAGAGAACAAAAACAACAAAAAGGAATGGTCACAAAGAGTAGAGCGATGAAGCATAAAGACCATGTTAGAATGACTCAATTAGATTGAGCATTTTGCATCCAAAACTTTTTAGATGCAACTCTTGCATTGGAGTTGTTCTTTAAATTAGAATTCTGAGCAACTCTAGGATTGGAATAAATGTTTAAAACCTTTACCAACTTACCAATAAGTACCATAAGATCTTGTGCTTGAAGCACAGGTACTTTTGGTTTATTTGTTCCCTTAGTAGCTTACAACTTGAAACAGTTTGGAAGAATGTGCCCAGACTTTTCACAAAAATGACAAAGCCATGCAGGTCTATCATGCAACTTACCCTTAGGAAGAGTAGAATTCTTAGGTTTGGACTCTTTAAGATCAACCCTAATCTTCCTAGGAGGTATAACTTCAACAGGTTTGACAACCTCACTCACAGGGGGCTCAGAAGAAGGAACAAAATTTGTGGAACATGGTTCAAACACAGAGATGCTTTCTACAAAACCTAAGCCAATTTTTTTCTGAATGAGACTTTTGAACACTCAGCATATGATCAAGTTTGGAATTAGCAGACCTAATTGTTTGTTCTCTAGCAACAGATAATTCATGTTCCAAATTCTTAACTTTATCAAGTAAAAGCATGTTTTCAGTCTTCACATTATTCAACAATTCATTAACATCAAACAGTTTCACAAGCAAAATTTTATTATTAAGTTCAAGAGATGCAATTTTCTTTAAGCCTAAATCAACACTCATAGCATCCTTTGCAGCAACTTTGTAAAGCTTATTGTAGGCTTCTTATAAATCTGCATTCTCAGAGAGTTCCCCATCAGAAGGGTTCTCTTCAACAACAACACTTTCATCAACTACAGCAGTGAAAGCAATGAAATTTCCATCCTTATCACCACCAGACTCATTGTCAGAAACTTCATCATCACTAAGGGTTACAGCCATAGCCTTACCTTTAGACCTCAAGAATGTTGAACATTCAGATTTCACATGACCATACCCTTAACAACCAAAACATTGTTGACCCATAGAATTATTAGAACGTTGACCTGCTTTCTCTTTAGATTTTTCTATGTTATTCACCTTAGTGGGATCATTCCTCCTAAAATTTCTAGGTTCAGCATTGTTTTTACCTATTGCTCTTCTGTTGTTGTTCCTAAGAAAGTTTCTAAAGTTCATGGCAAGATATGCAATCTCTGTAGTAGAGAGCTCATCATCAAATCCATTCACATCAACAGACTTAAGAGCCATTGATTTTGATTTGCTTATCTTAGGTAGGTCCAACTCATAGGACTGAAGAGATCCTACAAGTTCATCAATAGGGATGGAGTCCACATCCTTACTTTCAGTGATGGTAGTCACTTAAAGTCTAAAATCCTCAGTCAAAGATCTAAGAATCTTCCTAACAATCCTAGGTTGATCATAGATTTCACCCAAATTATAAGCAGTATTAACAATATCATTAAGCTTAGCATAGAATTCATCAAAAGTTTCATTATCAGACATCCTAATGCTTTCAAACTCTAAGAATAAAGAGTAAGTGTCACTCATTTTTATAAATTTATATTATGTGTGTGAGTGTGTCTAATATTGATTATGTGCATTACTTTTTGTTATAAAGTTAGTAATATTCAAGAAAAAAATTGTAAAGTTAGTGATTGTCCAAGCATTTAATTGGTTAAGTAGACACGTAGTGTATAATTTTATGTATTGTACGTTTTTAGACCCCTTAAACACAACTAGATTAACTTAGTTATTTAGCCAAGTGATTAACTTAGGTAAATTATGCAATTCTAGGTTAACACATATAAATCATATCATTGAACAGTGCGGAAAATAAATAACACAACGATATGATAACCTAAGAAAAACAAACCAGTAAAAAACTTGGGGAAGATTTAACCTAGTTATCCTCAAAGTAAAACAGATCCACTATGAAAGAATTGAAGTTTACACAATAGCGACTTAGACCACTAACATCCTATTTCTACATCGAGTAGGAAACTTACTACCATGATCACGTGATAGCTCCGAGTCCACGGACTACTTCTTTCTTGAATTCACAGCAAGTACAAGCATTCCCACTTGTGTATCTTTAAGCTCTTAATGCAGCAACTGAATTGATCATCAAGCTCTTGACATTATCATGATTTATCTCTAGATCTCACAAGAGATTCACATACACAGTACAAACAACAACTACAACAACAACAAAACGTGGCTAGGGTTTTTTCCTTTTATACTTAAGGCAGAACATAAAACCCTACGCGTTAAACGGGCTTGGGCTGAGTTGGAAAATTCTACAGAAAAACAATCTACATGAGCTTCGATTGATTGAGTTAGGCAGATTTACACACTAAATCCTGCAGTACTCTCGATTCCAACTTTACACTTAAACATACTTTGAGCAAGTCTAAAAC
The DNA here is from genome assembly GCA_023736055.1 of Quercus glauca. NCBI lineage: Eukaryota > Viridiplantae > Streptophyta > Magnoliopsida > Fagales > Fagaceae > Quercus > Quercus glauca. The sequence goes on along the minus strand of CM043325.1, from coordinate 20,879,933 downwards.
AAGACTGAAAGTTTTGATCATGGTTTGTCAACATTACAAATTGAAGTTCTAATACATTTAAACCAAAATTCTTAGAACCCAACAGGTATGAATGAGTGTGGTTATGTGTGTCAATAATTAATACAAAGCCGGTGAGTTTAGTTCAGTCATTTAGTTTAAAATATTTTTATAAAAATAATAACAAATAGATAATAAAAATTGCATAAAAATAAAAATGTTAGATAAACTTAACAAAATAACATGGTCATAGGCTCATAGCTATTAACATTGACAATTGTAGGGACTCAAACTGTAATGGACCCTTAACAATAAAATTTGTAGAACGTGGGCGTGAGAGCTAGCTCCGATAAGCAGGAAAGGACGTTGTTCTGGCGCAACAAAAAGAACTTCCAGGTCACTCAGGGAATGTACTCTTCCTTCCTCTTCTTAATTCGGCTTCCAATTTCTCTTTTTCCCAGACTCTTCTTTTCTTTCTCCTTTTTCTCCAAAAAGTCCCCCTCTAGAGTATTTCGATTTCATCTTATATACTACTTTCCCAGTTCTATTTTCGCCGTACACGTGTAAGTTCCATACTGGGAACTTCTTTCTGTCCCATCCAGCACGTCCCGGATCCTCCGCTTGGTGGTTATAAGGCTGCTTGGTTACTGTTCAGGTATCACCTCCACATTAATGCGGCCAGAGAGTTAGGTGAGATGCATTTAATGTGGAGGCAGCAGCTTTTAGGAAATATTTGTTACCTTGTCTGGCTCCTCCTTTGATCAATATTCATTAGTTTAGTTGGTATGTAACTCTGTGAAGCTCCTTGACAACTAAGATAGTTACATCCACTTCAAAAGCTGGTTTGAGGAATGGACCTCGTCTTCGGACAGAGGAGTATCCTCGGGCGTGTGAGTGTCCTCGGACTGGGCCGTTGGGTCACAAGCCCACTTTTTATGGACTCTGTTAGTTTTTCGGGCGAATGGCCCCATAATAGCCCCTTAAAATCTCACTTTTTGTCACCACAGAAAAAAGGGGGATTTTGATATCACGCCCTTAAATCCTATGTTGGGCTTTTCTAAATTTCAGACTGCCTTTTCACCTGCCCAAGACACGTCCCTGACGTTTCAGCGTCAGGAGCACGCCATCATTAAATGATGGCAGTTTTTCAGTCCTCCACGTTTCAGTAGGATGCAGATCTAACGGTGGGGGGTCTCCGAAACTTATGGGCGGGATTTTCCCCGCTTACGATTTCTTTGCCCTTAATAAGAGCTTTTCAAATCAAATTTCTTTTCAGTTACACAAAAAATCTCATGATCTTATCGAGTATTCATTGAACCTATCCCTCTTTCCTTCTTCTCAACGATCTCATAAATACCTGGAGTTTGTCGGAGGAGTCTATTTTTCACAACTGTAAGTTTCTTTAACCCTCCTCAGTTTTCCATTATCTTCTCTAACTTCTCTTCACAATTCTTAAGAGATGGGTAGGTTTAAGTATTTAGTCGATTCCGAGGAACAAGTAGAGAAATTTAAGGCCAAGTATAAGATTCCTTCAATGGTGGGCATGAGGTACGCTTCCGTGAAGGAATGGTACGATAAAAGAAAAACGGGGGAAGTAGTCATCCCCATGATCGCTTTCATAGAGGGGGGAATGACTATTCCGATGGGCCATCTAACTAGAAGTTACCTTAGGTTCTTTAGATTGTCCCCCACACAATGTGCCCCAAACATGTTCAGGGTGCTAGGGAGTATAGAAGCCCTTAACTCGAGGCTAAACTTGGGCCTTACCCATCACGATGTGAATTGGGTATACAACCTCCAACACTTAAAGGATGCGGGGTATTACCTTAAGTCCAGGTTCCCCGAGATAAGGTTAATCCAGTGTCTCCCTTCATCGAACAAGGGTTTGAAGGATGACTTTCTTATTTTTTCTGGTGCATGGCATGACGGTTTACCCTGTCCGACTCAGGAGGGCAAACCAGGTGGGGATTCTTAGGCTGAATGCCTTTGCATTTTAGTTTGTGCTCCTTAATTTAGGTCAACTTTATTCTTAATGGGAATTTCATTGCTGTCTTGCTGATTTTTGCAGATAAGCGCGCCACCAAGCCTCAACCCAGACTTATTAATAGGGAGAGTTTGGATAATATTCTAAGGTCCGAGATATACATAAATCCGTCCGACGGCCAACTAAGGGCGGCACACGTTATCCTTCGGTACAAGCCAATTTCCACCTCCTTTTCTCAGCCCAAGTGCGGGATAAAAGCTAAAGGTCCTCGGCTACGCCGAATCAGCGTAGCCTACAAAAGGAGCAAGTTCATAGTTCCTGAGGGCATTCCAATCCCTGAAGACACCCCATTTTCTCAGCCTTTACCTGAAGCGGCTATTTCCGTAGGGGCTTCCTCGTCACTTCTTGCTATTCAGGAAGTGGAGGAGGAAGAAGAAGAAGAAGAAGAAGAAGAAGAAGAAGAAGAAGAAGAAGAAGAAGAAGAAGCTGAAGAGGTCTCGGACTCTGCGGACGGGTTCGAGGTGTTCAACCGACCCCAATCTCCCGAGGTGATTTTTGGTGACATAGGCATCCAGAGAAAGAGCCAAAGAAGTTTGTTGGACGTCATTGAAGGTACATCTGGGAAAGAAACTCCAGGGAGGTCATCCCAGACTACTCTCCCTCCTCCTCCTCCTCCTAAACCTTCTCAACCTCAGGGGGCTGAATCTGCTGATCCTAAGAGAAAGAGAGAGCAGAAAGGTAAAGAAGTGATGGGTACTGGGAGGTCTCCTCTGACCCAGGAAAGTGAGGACCAGCAGCCCCTAAAGCAGCGAAAAACAACTCGGGGGGCTTTAAGAACGGGTGCCAAGCAAACAGTTCAGCCCTCAGAGCCCGAAGCCTGGCTTCCTGCTCCTATGCTCGGTGGTGAGCCTCTGAGGGCAGACGCATCCATCAGGGACTATAACGGTGGGATTGGATGCAATGTCGCCTCGGCTCTAGAGGAAACCCTCCTTCTTCCTCAGGATATGGCCGAACTCAAGAAGATGAAGAAAGATGAGCTCTTTATGAATATAAAAAGGCACCTGGGCATGGTATAGCATCCTTGCCGTTTTACCCTTTTCCTTCTGGTTTACTTCATTTCTGACTATCTCGTTTTGTATATGTATGTAGGTTGTTCAAACCACTTTCCGGCTAAAGGAGGTGACCAATAACCTTCACCTCTAATGGATCAAAGAGAGGGAGCTTAGAGGTGAAGCTTCCAAGGCGCTTGTCACCAGTGAGCAAAGCTTAGGGGCGCTGAAGAAAAAGTTGGCAGACGAAGAATCCGCTCGAAAGAGTGCTGATTTAGCCGTGTCCAGTTTTCAAAAGCAAGCTGAGGACCAAAGGAAAAAACTTAAGGATGCCAGTGACCAGTTGACAATTTTCAAGGAAAAGGTATCATTGTTGATGAAACAACTGGAAGAAGCTCAAAGGCTAAGGGCTCAGGCTGAAAAGGAGAGGGACGAGGTTGAAAAAGCAAGAGCTGAGGTTGAGAAGGCAAAGGATGAGGCCGAGCAGCGGGGATATGACGAAGGCGTGGCGGAGACTGAGGATAGGTTCAAAAATGAGGTCCCAATTGTGTGCCGAGCGTACTGTGCTCAAACTTAGGAAGAAGCTCTCAATCAGGCGGGGGTCGAGCCTTCATCAGAGCTGAGAAAACCTGAGAGCACCTTTTTCCCTTCGGCCATACGAGCCTTAAGCACTCCTTCTCAGCAACAAGAGGTTTCCTCTACTGCGGTTGGCTCAGCTAGGGAGGCTCAGAATCAGAATCCTCTTCTAACCAGTCAGTAGAAATAGCCTGAAGTGTCCAAAGTAGAAAAAGGGACCTCCTCGGCCAAAGTTGCAGAGGATCCCAAGGACGGGCAAACTTCTTAAAGTTTCGAAAAGGACTTAGCTTCTACCGTTTTACCTGCTGGGGGGGCTTCGAAGGAGAAGGATAAGGGGGTTCCTCCTCAGGAAACAGCCAACGTCCCACTTCCCAAAATGCAGATAAAATTAAATAAATAGTTGATGTATGTAAGACAAAGTTCCTTTTTCAAATTTATATAAGATATCATGGGTTTATCTTTTTCTTGCACAATCTCCTGCACGAATATTCTTTTATTGTCATATTATTTCAAGCTATAGAAAAGCATAATTTTGATTCTTCGAGAGGAAATTTAGCCTTATCTATGCCAATTGAGAGTTAAATCAAACTGGGGATAGCATTCCGAATAATTTGTCCCTGGAGGTATTGAACACCCCAAAATGTTTTTAATTGATGTTCATGGAATTTATCTTGGTACATAAAGATGGCCACAAAGATCCCGTTTAAGAAGCATTAACTTTTATAGTGCGCATCAATTTCCGTCAAGTTGCGGTCTAAGGACCTTTCGCGGCCTAGTTTCTATTCAATAATTAGTTTTATCATCTGCAGCATCTGGTTTCCCCAGAGGCTTGGGTCCGAGAACCATGCAATGCCTTGGTTCTGTCTAAAACTTAGTTTTCTCATCTGAAGTATCTGGTTTCCCCAGAGGTTTGGGTCCGAGGACCATGCAATGCCTTGGTTCTGTCCAGTACCTAGTTTTCTCAATTTAAGTGGTCAGTTTCCCCAGAGGCTAGTGTCCGAGGACCATACACTGCCTTGGTTCTGTCTAACACTTAGTTTTCTCATCTGAAGTATCTGGTTTCCCCAGAGGCTTGGGTCCGAGGATCATGCAATGCCTTGGTTCTGTCCAGTACCTAGTTTTCTCAATTTAAGTGGTTAGTTTCCCCAGAGGCTGGTGTCCGAGGACCATACAATGCCTTGGTTCTGTCTAATACTTAGTTTTCTCATCTGAAGTATCTGGTTTCCCCAGAGGTTTGGGTCCGAGGACCATGTAATGCCTTGGTTCTGTCCAGTACCTAGTTTTCTCAATTTAAGTGGTTAGTTTCCCCAGAGGCTGGTGTCCGAGGACCATGCAATGCCTTGGTTCTGTCCAGTACCTAGTTTTCTCAATTTAAGTGGTCAGTTTCCCCAGAGGCTGGTGTCCGAGGACCATACAATGCCTTGGTTCTGTCTAACACTTAGTTTTCTCATCTGAAGTATCTGGTTTCCCCAGAGGCTTGGGTCCGAGGACCATGCAATGCCTTGGTTCTGTCCAGTACCTAGTTTTCTAAATTTAAGTGGTTAGTTTCCCTAGAGGCTGGTGTCCGAGGACCATACAATACCTTAGTTATTGTTTGACATTTCAACTTACTTAAGGAATACAAGTAATAAAACTCCAATTAAGTTAGAAAAGAAACGTATTACAGAACTGTTTGCGTTAATAGTAATACCTCTTTAAGTTGCTTACATTCCAAGGGTGGAGTATCGTTTTTTCGTCAAGATCTTCTAAATAGTAAGCCCCTATTCCTGCTACAGATGTGATGTGATATGGTCCTTCCCAATTGGGCCCTAACTTTCCCCAAGCTGGATTTTTGGTATTCCCAACGACTTTTCTCAACACTAAGTCCCCTGGAGCTAGTGGCCTCAGCCTCATATTCGCATCATAGCCTTGTTTCAGCTTGTGTTGGTAATAGGCCAACTGAACCATCACCCTTTCACGTCGTTCATCTATCAGATTTAAACTCTTTCCCAAAAACTCATCATTGCCATCGACGGTGAAAGTACTGGTCCTCAACGTGGGGAAACCCGTTTCTAGTGGAATCACGGCCTCTGCCCCATACGTCATTGAGAACGGGGTTTCTCCGGTTGACCGTCGGGGGGTTGTTCGGTAGGTCCACAGAATGTGCGGCAGCTTTTCCACCCATTTTTCCTTCGCATCGTCTAGCCTCTTCTTGAGTCCACTCACAATGACTTTATTGACGGCCTCGGCTTGCCCGTTTCCCTGTGGATAAGCAGGAGTGGAATATCTATTCTTTATTCCCAGGTCGAAATAGTATTCCCTGAAGGCTTTGCTGTCGAATTGAAGACCATTGTCCGACACAAGGGCCTGAGGAACCCCAAATCGGGTGACGATGTTCTTCCAAACAAACCTCTTGACATCCACGTCCCTGATGTTAGCTAGGGGCTCAGCTTCTACCCACTTTGTGAAATAGTCCGTGCCGACTAGCAGGTATTTCTTATTCCCAATTGCCTTAGGGAAAGGTCCGACAATATTTAAGCCCCATTGCGCGAAGGGCCAAGGACTAGAAAGAGGGTTAAGGACTCCTCCAGGCTGATGGATGTTCGGAGCGAACCTCTGACATTGATCACATTTCTTAACGTACTCTTGCGCCTCCTTTTGCATGTCTGGCCACCAATACCCTTGAGTGATTGCCCGATGAGACAAAGACCTTCCTCCTGTATGACTCCCACAAATCCCCTCGTGCAGCTCTTCTAGAAGTGCTTCTGATGCTTCAGGGTGCACACAAAGCAGAAAAGGCCCAGAGAAGGAGCGCTTGTACAACTTCTTGTTCTCGGACAACCAAAACCGAGAAGCTTTCCTTCTTATCTTGTCAGCTTCCAACTTGTCCTCGGGCAATATATCCTTCTCAAGGTATACCGTTATAGGATCCATCCAGCTGGTCGCTGAACTGATCTGGTTGACCTGAATAGGGTCCTCCGTTAATGGAGTGGGTGAGCTTAAATCTTCAACAACGATAATCCGAGGTAAGTTCTTGGCTGAGGAGGTGGCAAGGGTAGCCAGAGAGTCCGCATGCGCATTTCCACTCCTAGGGACGTGGGATAGTTCAAAAGATTCAAAATCTTTTAGCAAACGCCTGGCTCGGCTCAAGTAGCTTTGCATCTTGGCGTCTCGAGCTTCTAGCTCTCCTCTGACCTGGCCCACGACCAGGCTTGAATCCGAGAACATCGCCACTGTTTTTCCACCAAGCTTTTTAACCGTCGCCATTCCTGCTAACAAAACTTCATACTCCGCCTCATTATTGGTAACCAGGAATCCCAACCTTAAAGACTTCTCGACAATGGCCATTTCAGGAGATATCAGGACCATCCCCACTCCCTACCCTCTTTGATTTGCTGCTCCGTCCACATACACCTTCCATGGAATGGGACGCTTTGTGGATATGAGGCCAACCGATTTTTCATCCATGCTGTGCGGGCCTGCATCTATTTCCTCAGGGCCTTCAGCGAATTCGGCCACCAGGTCGGCGAGGACCTGACCCTTCACAGAAGTACGAGGCATATATTTTATATCGAAAGCCCCAAGTATTGTGCCCCATTTAGCGACTCTGCCGGTGTAGTCAGCACTTCGAAGTACAACTCTAAGTGGATACTGGGTCAGAACAACCACAGTGTGTGCCTGAAAGTAGTGGGGAAGTTTTCTGGTAGCGTGCACCACTGCCAAAATGGCTTTCTCCAATGGTAGATACCGCACCTCAGCCTCATGAAGTGATTTGCTCACATAGTATACTGGCCGCTGTACGCCATTGTCCACTCGTATCATAACAAAACTAATAGCATAAGTGGCTATCACCAGGTAGGCAAAAAGGACCTCGTCCACCTCAGGGCTAGATAGGATAGGTGGCTGAGTCAGATATTCCTTGAGCTGCTGAAATGCTAAAGCGCACTCCTCAGTCCACTCAAACCCTTTCCATTTGTGGAGTAGAAGGAAAAAAGGTCTGCACCTGTCTGCTGACTTGGATATAAATCTGTTCAGCGCAGCGGTCATCTCAGTTAGCCTCTGCACTTCCTTGGGATTCCGAGGTGGTTGCAGGCTATTAATGGCCTTAATCTGGTCGGGGTTCACTTCAATTCCTCGGTGGGTCACCATATAGCCTAAAAACTTTCCGGAGCTGACCCCAAAGGAGCACTTGGAAGCGTTCAGCCGTAACTTATGCTTTCTCAAAACTTCAAACGTGCTGATGAGGTCCGTCACATGCTTGGACACTACCTTACTCTTTACTACCATATCATCAATATAAACCTCTATGTTGTTGCCCAACTGTGGCTCAAACATCTTCGTCATCATCCTTTGGTACGTTGACCCCGTGTTTTTCAGGCCAAAGGGCATTACCTTATAGTGATAATTTTCGTTGGGAGTGAGGAAAGCTGTCTTCTCTTGATCACCCAGCGCTAGTGGGATCTGGTGATAGCCCTGAAAGGCATCTAGGAAGCTCATTCGAGGATGACCTACTGTTGCGTCGACCAGATGATTTATACGGGGCATGGGAAAGGATCCTTAGGACAGGCTCTATTTAGATCCGTGAAGTCGACGCATACTCGCCATTTCCCGTTCTTCTTCTTTACTACAACGGTGTTTGCTAACCACTGAGGGTAAAACACCTCTTTGATAGCCCCTGCCTGCTTGAGCTTGTCTACCTCGTCTTTAATAGCCTCGGCGTGTAATTTGGACGGACGTCGAGGTGGCTGTTTCTTCGGAATTGCCGAAGGATTGACATTCAAATGGTGACAGATGAAATCTGGGTCAACCCCAGGGGCTTCATAGGCATTCCATGCGAACACATCTACGTTCCTTCTCAGGGCCTCGACCAATTGTTCCTTCTCCAGCGAAGGTAATAGCGCCCCAACCTGAAAGTACCTATCCGGGTCTTCATCAACAATCACCCTCTCCAATTCCTCACAGTCAGCTTCCCCGGCGATAGTGCTGGAGAGAGTTTCTTGGTCCTTTAATTGCTATAATTCATCCTCGGCCCTGGCTGACGAACCTATCTCTGGCTTATGCTGAATAGCCGCTACCATGCATTGCCTTGCCATGGCCTGGTTTCCCAATATTTCTAACACTTGGCTCCCTGACGGGTACTTCACCTTCTGATGGAGAGTGGAGGAGACAGCCCCCAGGGTATGCAACCAAGGCCTTCCTAGAATCGCCGTGTAGGGAGAAAAAACATCAACCACGATGAAGTCCACCTCCACCACATCGGAACCTGTCTGCACAGGTAATCTAATCATACCCAACGGAATGACCGATCTGCCCTCGAAGCTTACCAACGGGGAGCTGTAGGCCGTCAGGTCTTGGGGTGTCAAACCTAACCCCCTGTATAGGTCGGGATACATCACCTCAGCTGCGCTCCCTTCATCAATCATCACCCTCTTTACGTCATACCCTCCAATTCTCAGCGTAACCACCAAAGCATCGTCATGCGGCTGTATGGTTCCTCTCTTGTCCTCCTCTGAGAAGCCTAGCACCAGTGAGGTGTTTAGCTTCGGTTTCTTCGGTACTGAATTCGAGCTCCCCTCCGAGCAAGGAGATACGGACAGTATTCTGGAGGGACAAGACCCTGTCCTTCCAGGGGCTGCAAATATAACATTGATGGTGCCTAGGGGGGCTCTTGAAGAGGCATTTCCTCTCAACGTCGGCCCTACCTAGCCTCCTCGGGCACTGGTGTGGTGCAGAAGGTTGGTCAACCTCCCTTCTCGGATTAGCTCTTCCAAGTGGTCCCACAAGTTTCTGCAGTCCTCAGTTGTATGCCCATGGTCCCGATGGTACTGACAGAAAAGGTTCTGGTTGCGTTTTGCAGGGTCCCCTGCCATTCTATTGGGCAATCTGAAGAAAGGCTCGTCTTGTATTTTTTCTAGAACCCGCTGGACTGGTTCTCGGAACACAACGTTGACTGCCTGGGAATTAGCAAATCCTGACTGCCCCACAAAGTCTCTCCGAGGTCGATTGTTGTTAAACCGATCCGACCTGAATTCCCTCCTCTCCTGAGGGATCATCTTGGACTTTCCTCCACCCCGTATCTGATCTTCCTCTATCCTTCTATACTTGTCAATCCTGTCCATAAGCTATTGCATGCTGGTAACAGGCTTACCGGTTAAGGAACTCCTCAGGTCATGATCGGTTGGAAGGCCCTCCTTGAAGGTATTAATAGCCACCCTGTCATTGGCTTCATCTACTTCGTTATACATCTCCCAATATCTGTCAGAGTACGCTTTCAGGGTTTCTCCCTTTCGCTTAGACATGGATAATAACGACCCTAAGGGCTGAACAACCCTTCTGCAAGTAATAAAGCGAGCCCCAAAAGCTTGGGTGAGTCTCTCAAAGGACTCAATAGTATTCTCCTCCAAGCCGTTGAACCACCTCATCGCCACCGGGCCTAGGCTTGAGGGAAAAACCTTACACATTAAGGCTTCGTCCCTAGAGTGAATGGCCATCCTCTGATTATAATGGCTAACATGCTCCACCGGGTCCGTCTGACCATTATAAATGGTGAACGTAGGTTGATGGAACCTCCGAGGAAGGCTTGCGTCCTCTATGCGTCGCGTGAACGGCGACTTGGAAACTTGACTCAGCGCTTTGTTCAAAGCCTTGTTTCCTAAGCCCTGCTGAGGTGGACTCTTGTACGTCCGTCGACTGTAATGCCCTCTACTCTGGGAATAAAGCTCGCTGGGCGGGGTTCTAGACCGTCGCCTGTAGCTTGTATCGTCTGACTCATTAGATGGATGCTTCGAGTCCTGGGTCGTCCGCTTTCGTCGTTCATAACGTAGTTCCCTTTTTAACATATCAATCTCATGCTGCATGTCCCTATCGTCCTTTGCATGGGAGACATGGCTCTTTCCTTTCGACCGACTCTTTTCCGTGCGGGTTGGTCGCACACTTCCCTCGCGATCTCCCCTTCGTTCACGGATCACCAACGGGGTGCCATGTTGGGGTCCCCCAGACTCCGCTTGGTGTGGACTAGTGTCCACCTGTTGTGGTGCTCCTTCTGCCATCAGCTGTTGCACTTGTCTTTTCCTACGGTTGGGTCAAGCTCCTTCCCACAGACGGCGCCAATTGTAAGGACTCAAACTGTAATGGACCCTTAACAATAAAATTTGTAGAGCGTGGGCGTGAGAGCTAGCTCCGATAAGCAGGAAAGGACGTTGTTCTGGCGCAACAAAAAGAACTTCCAGGTCACTCAGGGAATGTACTCTTCCTTCCTCTTCTTAATTCGGCTTCCAATTTCTCTTTTTCCCAGACTCTTCTTTTCTTTCTCCTTTTTCTCCAAAAAGTCCCCCTCTAGAGTATTTCGATTTCATCTTATATACTACTTTCCCAGTTCTATTTTCGCCGTACACGTGTAAGTTCCCTACTGGGAACTTCTTTCTGTCCCATCCAGCATGTCCCGGATCCTCCGCTTGGTGGTTATAAGGCTGCTTGGTTACTGTTCAGGTATCACCTCCACATTAATGCGGCCAGAGAATTAAGTGAGATGCATTTAATGTGCAGGCAGCAGCTTTTAGGAAATATTTGTTACCTTGTCCGGCTCCTCCTTTGATCAATATTCATTAGTTTAGTTGGTATGTAACTCTGTGAAGCTCCTTGACAACTAAGATAGTTACATCCACTTCAAAAGCTGGTTTGAGGAATGGACCTCGTCCTCGGATAGAGGAGTATCCTCGGACAAAGGAGTATCCTCGGGCGTGTGAGTGTCCTCGGACTGGGCCGTTGGGTCACAAGCCCACTTTTTATGGACTCTGTTAGTTTTTCGGGCGAATGGCCCCACAACAATAAATACTCATAATGAACTATCATATAACAATTCAAAATTCGAAAACTTGTAGAAGGAAATTGTAAAACTTCGTGTATTAATTTTTTTGTTATCAGTAACTCGATATATTCAAGTTCTTTTTTTATTAAAATTTTTTAATGACCCCTCTAAACAAAATTCCTTGAGTCGCCACTGACGAAAAATGCACATTTACCCTTAAACTATACCTTTTTTTACGTTTACCCACTAAATCACACAATATTCTTTTACACCTGTCATCCTAAACTTTGAGAATGCATATTTACTTTCCTAAATTATTACCCATAAGATATGGTGCAAAGTGTTACACAAGTACTAGTTTTTTGGGGGGGGGGGGGTGTGGGGTAAATGTGCCCTTTAGAGAAACAAATGTTATGCGGGTAATAGTATAGAAGATAAGTGTGCACATTCTTATAGTTTTAGGAGGTAAGTATAAAAGGGAAATAATTTAGAGAATAAAGTTTAATTTTCCATAATATATATATTTTTAAATATTAGGACAAAAGCTGATAATAGTGACCGTCAACATGAAGGGCGATGTCTATTACACATACACAATAATACGTTTTAGTTTTTGAACTGAACCATGATTTGAAGTTCTGATTTTAGTTTTGAAAATAAATTGTGTGTACTGTGTGTGAATTAACAATTACCCCAACATGAATTCTGACCACATTTTCATATTTTAACTGTAGTGGGAGCTTATGGAATGAACCAAGTGCAAAGAGCTGTGTCGGGCAAAAGCAACCAGTGTTTGGCTCAACATATCCTGGAAGTTTGCCACCAACTGTTGCGGTGCTCAAGAGTGTACTGAGCAAGATTACAAAACCCGTCACATTGCTTGATATAATAATTCTCTCTCTGCTACGTAATTAAAGATGGACATCCTTCCATCTATGGACTGAGTGGGCCAACCGCAATGGACTGCTGCCATTGGTGTCTTGTTGGTGTTCCTGATACTTGGAACGAGATTCTTTACAATCTAATTCTTTGAAATCGATTCATGGAGATTAGCATTGAAAATTCGATACATTTTTTTGCAATAATAAGATCTTCGTTGCAAGCTAGTGAAATGAGTTGATTTCTTAAAATGAATTGAATGTGACTTAAATATAATTGAGAGCATATTAATGTGTTGTGGACATATTCATTAGTAGAATGTAGGGTTTTAATTAATCCATGATAGGTAGATGTTGATACGTAAAAATATTTGGAAAGAATGGAAGGAATACTTAAATGAGAAAGAAGTATAATTTTTGTAGTAATAATAATAATAATAAAAAAGGGATGAAATTTGAATTTGATTGAGAAAATCCTAATCTATGGAGTTCAATTGGGATAAAATTTAATGATCTTTTATTGATAATTCTCCCAAATTTGAATTTAATCATAAGCTAGTGTCAGTAGTGTGTTTAAGCTGTAACATGTGCCTGTTACAGCTCAAGAAGAATTGCGTATTTAGGATTCTTGACACTTCCTCAACACATGATCAATTGATCGAGATCTCGACACATGCCACTAATCTATATATATATATATATATATATATAAAACCGAAACTTTTGCAGCTCCCACAATTTTCCACGTCAGCACAATATTCAAAAAAAAAAATTTAAAACAAAAAATATTAAAAAAAATTTAAAACAAAAAAAAAAAAAAATAAAACCAGCAAAAAAATATAATAAACCCAAAAAACGCAATAAACCATCTCTTCCCTTTCACGATGCTTTTCACAATGCCTCTGCCTTTCCCGATCCTTTGCCTTTCCCTTTCACAATGGTATCCACCATACCCACCATCGCATCTAAAGACCCAACAGAAACCTTCTTCAGACCATCGTTCACCTTCCTCAAACCACCGACCACGGCATCACATCGCATGTAAAGACCCACCATACCCACCATCGCATCTAAAGACCCAACAGACACCTTCTTCAGACCATCAATCTCCTTGCTCAGACCACCGATTTCTCCTTCCTCAGACCATCGATTTGCCACAAACCACCCACATCGAACCACCAATTTGCCACAAACCACCGACATCCACCCTCTACAACCCAGAAACAGTGCCCCACTTGCTATGGGTTTCATCAAGCCCAAGGTAACAGATCCCACCATACCCACCATGCCTACCATACCCATATCCACCTCGCTCAGTTTCCACTCTTCCTAAGAACAGAACTAGCGCCCCATTTGCCGTGGGTCTCATCCAGCCCATGGCCCATTAGCTATATCTGTCGGCAATACACCCAACCCAGCCCATCGAGACTGCCCCAAAGGTAACTAATAAAAAAATTTAATTAGAACTGTAATATTATTTATTTTTTTGAATCTGAACTCTATCACTATTAGGACTCTAACTATTATCTTATAAATAGTTGATTCCTATTATCACTATTTTAAAATTTTTAAATACTGTATATGTTTTCTCTTTTCATATTTCCCTTTTATCTTCAATTTACCCTCTTTGTTTGCTTGTTTATTAGTTTATCAAGAGATTGCTTTACAACTCTGTGTTAATTTTGAATTCTTGCAGGTTATGTGGGTTAATTTACAACTATGTGTGAATTCTTTAATTCTTATGAGTTCCAATTGGTAGAGCATTGCTTTTTAGTTATGAGGGATATAACATTTTTGTTTCTTAGAATGTACTGAATTCCTTGGCAGAAGGACTTGCCTGCATGGCCCCCTACCCATGATTGGTGTGTCATGTTAAGTTTATGTTGCATGATACTTATTTAAAATATGCAAATTGATGATTGTTGAAGTACTGTTAAGTGCTCACGTCTCTTAATGGTTACTTTCAAAGCAGACATCATATTCAAGGGGAGTCACTATCCAAGGGGAGCAAGGCCTTCCATTGTGTATTTGAGCAATGGAAAAAGCAAGTTCTTCAAGTTGTTGCTTTAAAATAGTTGAACTGCTAAATGAATAGATAAGAAATAACTAAATGAAAGGAGTTGCAAAAATTGGTTTGTCTTATAACCCCAGTTATTTCTTTGTGATTTGGTTGAAGTTTGCATACAGAATGCTATGTATATACTCTAACTTGATTTCAATGTTATAAAACTAGGAATTAGACAATGCATTGTCTTTTATTTGAGAATGGAAATTGACATAAATAGCTCTAATAATCTAATACAGAACACTTAGCTTTTGACATAATTATTGCTTAGATTATGAAAATTAGTTGGATATGTGGATTTAGATGGATGTGTTTGGCAGATTGTCACTTGAAGATATAATTTATAAAAAATTATAACACTAATTATTCTTTAATTTTATGCAGGCTTTGAGGTTGATTAAAATGCAAAGACATTCAGTGGCCATTTGCCAATTATTTCACTATAAGGGACATTTGGATCCTCAGAAAAGGGATGCACTTAATAAGGCTGTGTAGGACACTGCCCATGAAGATGTCTCTTCTATTGTTTTGAGTTTTGTTATTGCATTTACATAGCTGCCAAATATGTGTTGATGGACTTAATGGTTGTGTCTTTAATTTATTTAACAAGAGATTTGAAATACAGATTAATAACAATTTATAGAACTCAATGTTTTATGTTGAATACATATATGATGTACTCTTCTATATAATGCAGATGTGTTGTATTATGTTTTCTACTCTTTTTGAGTCATAGCAAAGGAATTTGACGTTGGTAACTATATTCTATTTATTTATTATGAAAATAAGGTTGTGATCATTATTACAATTTGTTTATTTGTTTATTCACAGTATATATGTAACTATGAAAATAATTACATTGTCAATGGACTTGTGGTAGTGGTATTAATCTTATCGGCATGTTTGTATTTTTATGGAGTTGATATACAGGATTTCTTTATCCCTTATTTGTCTTTATAATTTTTTATTGGGCACAAGCACATTGTGTACTAGGTTTGACAATGTTTAATATTTGAATTAGTGAAGATTTTATGTTATGCTTGGGTCTTCTCCATTTAGTTGTATTATTTGATTAGTGAGTCTTGAGACATTCTGATTTAGTGCAGCAAATGATAATTGTAATATTGTTTTTTTCTTTTTAATGAATCCCGTGCATCGCACGGGTTAGCGACTAGTGTTGTTAATTGAGAAACGTGTTGATAGAATTCTTTCTCCGTATTTTATTTCTCTTTTGCACTTTCTTCGTCTCCATCAAGATTACTTATGAGAATCAGAGATATAATTGGATATGAGACAGGCATCAAATTCCGAGAAGATGAGAATCAGAGATAGCGAGATAGAGAGCCTGTTATGTGACAATTGTTAGTTACATTAAAGTGAAAACAATAAGACAAAAATATAGAATGACTATCGTTAGTGTATCTGATTCCATAGTAAGATTGGAGTTAAGTGAGAACCAATGACTTTTAATAGAATGACTAAATGAGCATATATATCATTTCTAAGACAAAAAAGTACAATGTTCCCCATAAATAAACTTTATATATATATATATATGTGTGTGTGTGTTTGTTCCACAAAGACCTTCACATTCAACGGGCAACCACTTGGGTGATTGTTGAATCATCAACCGAAAATATTTCTAGTCGTAAAGCCTGTAATCTGGAGTCTTTTCCGTCGCCTTCATCTCTTTTCGTTGAAAAAGCAGGCCTTTTGGGATTTGTCACAACTATTGTTTCATTTTTTAGCATGGAGGAAACTTCCAACATTGATGGCCTATCAATTGCATTTTCTTGAACACATAAAAGAGCTATTTGCAAGCATCGAATTAGTTTACACGATGAAGTTGTATCATCTAGAGTTGGATTCATAAATTCCATGCCTTTGCCTTCTTGCCATAGCTCATATGCCTGAAATATAGAATATTAAACATCATTTTGAAATGCGGAAATAATACACAACAAAAGAAAACAAATTCAAGATTGGTTCTAGCAATGTTTGTTAAAGTAACTTACATACTCTAGGAGGTTTAGATTCTCATCCAAGCCATGACAACAAGCATTCCTCTTACCGCTTATGATTTCTAGAAGTAGAACTCCAAAGCTATAAACATCAGATTTAGTGGAGTATACACCATTTCGGGCGTATTCAGGAGGAATATAACCACTGCATTGTTGGATTATCAAACAACATTTTTAATTGCTTAACAAGAAATCATGGGCTATAAAGCTTTATCAGGTAGAGGTACTTACTATGTTCCAACAATCCGATTTGTGTTTGCTTCATGTTCATCTTTCTTGAAAATTCTAGCCATGCCAAAGTCTGAGATCTTTGGCTTCATCTCTTCATCTAGTAAAATGTTACTAGATTTTAAGTCTCGGTGAATTATTATCATTCTTGAGTATTCTTGGAGGTATAGAAGCCCTTGAGTTACTCCTTCAATAATGTCAATACGTTTTTTCCAATCTAATAGGTCCTGTCTGATCGGGTCTATGACAAATTACATATTATAACAATCAATTATATAATCATATTGGGCTAATAGAGAACTAAGATGTGAAAAATTGCATTTAACATATCTCAAATACTATAATTGGAAGCAGGAAAGATATCAGACCAAAGAGGTAGAAGTCCAAGCTTTTGTTTGGCATGTACTCATAGATTAGCATTTGTTCATCACTTTCAATGCAAAATCCCAAAACTTGCACAAGATTTACATGTTGTAGTTTCGCGGTAAGCATAACCTCATTCTTGAACTCCTCAAATCCTTGCGTAGATGTTTTTGAAAGTTTTTTCACTGCTATTTCTTTTCCATTTGGTAACACACCCTGTTGAAATATACACACACTTATGATTGATATTATTCACCCAAAAAGATATTTCAAGACATTTTCTACTCATGCTGATAAGAGTATTGCTAGGACACAACATTTTTCATAACTCCAAACATGATTTATAAAGTCTATTAATGGCACTATTTTTGTTATACACAAATCACAACAAAATCATATTAACAATTGTGAAAAATGTTGTCCCTATTCCTATTCAGCAATAAAATATGAAATTGGAATTGTTTTATAGATAGATTCATGTTTCTGCCAATTGCTTGAGTGTAAAAGATGTAGTAACAACAGTTTACCTTGAAAACGGGGCCATAACCTCCCTCTCCGAGTTTATTTTCAAATGAAAATTTATTTGTAGCTGCCTCAATGTCAGTTAAACTAAAGACTTGCAGATTAGGAATATTGCTATCTGAATCTCCAGCAGCTGCTATGTTATTAGCTTTGGACTCTAATTTTTTAGCTATAACCGCAATTCCAATATTGAAAAAATAAGAATAAAAAGCAAAGCAAAGGCTGAAAATATTAATTCTTAAATCATGGGAATAATAAGTAATCCTTCTAACCATAGATGGGAACTATAACACGTAGCAAGAAAAAAAAAAGTTACCTTTGGAGCTAAGCTTTCTCATCCGTAAGTAATACACTAAAAGGCATAGTAGGAGAGCAACGGTAGTAGTTATAGTCAAAATGATCACTAATAATCGCCACTTGGGTCGTCCATTATTTTCTTGCCCTTGAGCTGACAATGCAATTCATTAACGTAATGAGAGGTTAATATGTCATAGAAGATCTTGAAACAATGTCATTCAAATTTTGTCATTTTTGACACCTTTAATTGTTAAAGGAATGGTATCTCATATAGTTTAGTTTATGAGTTTAAAATTTTAAATTTGGTATAGTCGTGGCCTAAAAAGAGGGGGGGGGGGGGTTTACACCCTCCAATTCCTGCCACATCATTATTTTACAAATTAAAGAATAAATAGTGCGATCCAAATCACAAATCTGCTCCTTTCATAGATCCAACTAGCCCCTAGGCTCCACCCATCACTGTAGCCACTAGCGTCCTTAGTACCAAGCTCAGCCCATCCATCCCTTAACCTAAGCTAGTGAATTCTTCTAAAACTCTTTCTCTCTAAATTAAACCTCCATGGCCAGCTAAAGCTCTCTATGAGCTTTTACCACCGCCCACCAGACATCATTGCCATAGTGTCTCCTTCTCTCTCTTCTCAACTTTTTCCTTCTCACTCAGCCCTCACCCTTTCTTGGATCCATCCATCTCGCTCTCACTTGTTTTTGGTCTCTCTGTATCTTTGTTTGATTCGCCCGAAGTGAGCACCACCACTCCATGGTGGTAATTTAGAGGTTCTAGGTGGTCATGTTTGGTGGATTTACAAATTGGTGGTCATGGTTGGGTGTTTTAAGAGGTGTTTGGTATTGGAAGACTCTGGCCATGATCTGAAAGGCGTGACAGTGCGTAGGGGATTGTGAATTGGTAGTGGTGACTGGTGAGTGGTGGTGGACCTTAGTGTCAAGGAAGCCAGCCACTATTGGTGATGGGCAGTGCTTGGTGGCTGGCCAAATCTGAGAGAGTACGTTGTGATTTGGTGGGTTGATGAGGATTGATTGTGTGTGGCACTACCTATTCTATATTTTGTAAAATGTTGACGTGGCAAGCTAGGATTAGAGGATGTAAAACCCCTCTTTTATGCCAAAATTGAACTGAATTTAAACTCTTAGTTTATTAAAGCAATGCCTGAGAATTTACTCTAATCAATGTCAAAAAGGAATCATTTGTGCCAACTTTTATGTTTTGCTTTTTATTCTATCAAATATGATATTTCATGTGTTTGATTTTTTTTTCTTTGAATATTTTATAAGGAAAAAAAAATATAGTAAGTTGTGATTACTGAAGTATAAAGTTGAATACAAAAAAATGGTACAAAGAATTTGAATTCAATCAATGACATAATTTTTAACACAATTATTTTATATGAAAAATTGTGACTGATTACTCATCACTTTAACAAAACCCACCACTTTTTTTCCGCCCCTCACAGTTTATCATATGGTTAATTGTGACAAAAGTTGTCCTAGAATTTTGCTTCGTTTCATGGTATATTACTTAGCATCTTTCTATTGCAGTCCCCCTCTTGGGCATAACTGGCATTGAAGTCTCCATCTGTTTCTAAGCTAACCGATGAAATACACGGAAAATCAGGTCTTGATGGCCTACCAAGTTGTTAGGACAAAAATCATTTAAGAAGCCAGTTGCTTTCCAGCAACGGAAGAAATTGCCTATTCAGTGCACATAGACTTATTGCTAAACAAAAGGACAATAATCAAAGCTCATGTGTGGCACCTTTGGATGCAATGTTATAACGAGGGGCTAGGAGGAGAGAGAGATTTCAACATGATTATTTGAAAGATGGGGAAGACATTGACATTTTTACAAGCCTTAGCCAATAGCCCTATCAATGCACTGGAAACAGAATCAGGCACATTGAATCCTTTTTCCTCGATTAAACACAACTAGTAAGTTGCCCGTGCGATGCACGGATACTTTTGTATGTTTTATATAAGATGGTTTTGGATAATATTGTATATATATATTATAAAGAAAAAGTAAACTAAATTGGAGTAAAGAAATATATACATTTTAAGGTATTAAAAATTAGTTTAGTAGCTTCATTGCATATTTGTACCCTTCTTAAGGTAAGATATATATATTTTTTAAATCATGAAACCAAAAATAAATACAAAAGAGTAACGGGACCATGAAAATCAATTAATTTGTGTTGTGTTCACATATTTCATACCATGAAATGAAAGTTTGTCCAACCCTCTGACCATCTTCCACTTATCGATAGTGCAACATTATGACATGGTTTAGACTAATGTGTATGCATGTGTCTTATAGATGATTTAAAATTGAACCATGGTAGAATATGGTTTTACATTGTGCACTAAATATTCTCTCTACTTATATACCCAAAATAAAAACTATCCAACCAAATTACCCACCCCTATTTAAAAAGAAAAAGGAAAAGAAAAAAAAAAAAAAAACCCATAGGGGTTTCGATGTCTAGATGGTAGTGGGTGACCTGTATAACAAAGGTGGTGACCCCTTAGATTCCTCTTTCTCTCTCTTTCAAATATTTTGTCAGTTTCAGGTTTTTTATTTTGGTAATATATAGTGAAACAGTACATTTTATACAAAAATCCACAACATTTTTGTGTTTCTCTATCTTTCTTCAGAGCCTTATCTGGTTAGTTATTACTATTAGTCCTTAATTATTATTTCTTTTTTTTGCTTTTTTTAAAATACTAAAATGGTGGGTGTGCTAAAAGACATGAAGAATAGAGAAAGGTGTGGTGTAAGTTTAGTAAATTAATGAGACATTAATAAGCTAACAGTAAAATAAGTTAATATAAACTTTTGGGTAATAGTAAAAAAATTTAATGAAAGAGGTAAAAAAAAAAATGCTAAATGCAAAATTAGAGCGTTACTTGGCAAGATCTCATGCGGGAGTGCATGAGATCTCTAATCAGCATGAGTTTAAAAAAACTTTGTGATAGGACTTTATCATACGTACAAAAAAAAGGATATTGTTATTGTGTTCATCCTTATAAGAATTAAGCATAGATTAAATTTTCATTATTTTTGACAATTTTTCTTTGATTCCTTTATAATTTATATATTGTATTGGTTTAAATGAATTTTTTCTCAAGCTTTCAAAGGATGAACTTTAGATAAGATGTTCAACTTTTATACGCCAAGCATTGATTGTAAGTCTTGTACATGGAACAAATCAAGATGAGAAATTAAGAATATGGTTCATTTTGGTTGGCTTGATTTGTCTAAACATCAATTTTCTCTCTTGCCAAAAGTCCAACTTTTAGGCAGAAGTTTCCTTGATTATTACTTGCATACAAAATTCCAAGATCATTAAATTGGAATAGGTCCCTTATTGACCTAACCAATTGGAATAGGATGAAATTTCTTCCCATCCACACTAAACGTTGTGTACACTCCAAATTTTTTCTGCATCTCATAATGATACGTTGTGGAAAGGTGTCATCCAAGTTCAACATGATTGAGAGTTGTAGTTGAGACTATGGCCTAGAAGCTTTACTATTCAATACTTTGCGAGAAAAATTAAACACTCATTTGATGTAATAGGAGACTATGGAATTTGACACTGTATCAATTGGGGTTTGTTCTTGATGTTGTGAAATTGCTGTAGATACTAAAAACTATAGGTTGATTAGTTGGCAAGTCATGTTCTCTAAGCGTGAAAAGTCTACGATGGAAAACTTTTATGTTCCTACAATAAATGTTTTGGAGAGAAAATTGTTAGTCCCCTTATCCCATTGGGACCCCCCTATTTATACAAAGGAAAAAGGGTCCAATATTATTGAGTGTGACTTAGTTACATGGAATTTTTGTGCAATTGTGCCTACATTTCTTTTAAAAATTTAATTATAATTTTAAACTCTAATTTGGTGATTTTTATATGATTCTTGTGGTTTGATTTTGATTTAGTAAAGACATATTAGCTAAAAGAAACGAAGGTAAAACTATTAAAGAAATCTATACTTTCAGATTAGCAATTACCGATGGCAAATGCTGCATTGTCATTTGTGGTTGTGGAATGAATAAGCGGTATGTTGTTTGGGCGATTAATTGAGGCAAAGCAATTAACCATATTAAAAGGGATTAGAAACTTTTTCTTTCTCCTTTGCCATTTGTGGTATGTATATGCCTTTTTCACATATGCTCAAGTGAAGTACCCATTAGGATTTCCCTTAATTATGATAAACATATTAATTTTTATTTAAAGGAAGTTCTATATTTATTGAATGAGATATATCTATATATATATATATATATCGAGGGCCATGTAACTGAATTGGCACTTCCCCATACACAAAGTGTCTAGGGTTTAAGGGAGAAAATGATCAAATTGTGGGAGTCAAGGAGAAAAGGTTCAAGTTGCGGGGTTAGCATAGATACTATAATTATTTCTAAAAAAGAAAAAGAAAAAGAAGATATATATATATATATATATATATAGTTTTCCTTGAGCTAAAGTAGTTGCGATGGATGTGTGGAGTGGATGGCTTTTTTTTTAGTCCTTGAGTATTTTGGGTTGTTTCAAATGAGTAATGGCTCCTCTTAGGCTCCTAAAATTTTTTGTTTGTTGATTTTGCTATCTATAACTTGATTCTTCTTTACCTAATAAATTTTGGAATTTTTTGTAAGTATATTTTTTCTTCAAGAAAATGAATAGAAATCTACCTTCATGTTCATGCTCATGTTAATGTTCATATTTGTAAACCTAAATCATATTTAAGCCCCTAATTTTAAAAAGAAAAAGGAAAAAAAAACCCGTAGGGATTTCAGTGTCTTGATGGTAATGAGTGGCCTATATAATAAAGGCATTGGCCCTTAGATTTCTCTTTCTCTCTCTTTCAAATGTTTTATTAGTTTTAGGTTTTTTATTTTGGTAATATATAGTGAAACAATGCGTTTTTTATAACAATCCACAACATTTTTGTGTCTCTCTATCTTTCTTCAAAACGTTATCTGGTTTGTTATTATTATTAGTCCTTAATTATTATTTTTTTCTTTTTTTAAAATAATAAAATGGTGGGTGTGCTAAAAGACATGAAGAATAGAGAAAGATGTGGTGTAAGTTTAGTAAATTAATGAGACATTAATAAGCTAACATTAAAATAAGTTAATACGAACTTTTGGATAACAATAAAAACACTTAATGAAAGAGGTAAAAAAAAAAAATGCACAATGCAAAATTAGTGTGCCACTTGGCAGGACCTCATGCACTCCTGCATATGGTATCTGCTTTTATATATATATTGATGGGACATCCAAAATATTGGTTTCTTAATTATTTTGGCTAATACGATAAAAATGTGGGCAATTAGATTAACTTTCTGGCAAGAGAAAAATTAATTTTAAAAAATAGAATACCAAGAGTGCAGTATCTCTTCCGTACGTACCTGCTAAAGAAAGTGCCCAATTATCATCATATGGGACTTGCCACACAACGTAACCAAGTAGCTTCTTCTCTTTGGCATAAGAAACCTTCATTCTGACGGCCTCAACATCATCAAAGCCAATCCAAGTCGATCCGACTGTGCAGTAATTTACTACATATGTAGCATTATACATTATAGCAGCCCCATTGCTCTGTGCATAACTCTTGATTTGATAATACCTCATGGCTCCACTATCTTTAATTGCAATGGCAGCAGGACCTGTTGCTGAAGCACCTATTCCGTTGTCATTGGGATTCTTTAGCGTCCACGCATAGCCATAGAAAGGCAATCCCAAAACCAACTTGCTAGCAGACAAGCCTCTACCAATCCATGCACCAATACCATAATCCGTGTTAGCCTGACCCGATGGATCATATAAGGCTGCATGAGCACCGGTATAGTTTGACCATCCGGGCGCATGGTAGGCATAAGCATTAACATGGACCCAGTTCAAGTTAGTCTGAATTGAGTCCACAGGGAGATAAACTGTATCTGAATTTGGTGAGTATGGAACAGCAGCAGTCAAAATCAATTCTTTCTGGCTTGAGTTTTTTGCCTCAGAATTCACAGCGGCACGCCAATCTTGAAATAGTAATCCCATATTGGTCATGTCGGAGCTTGTGCTCGCCGAAACCCAACTAAAGTCTAGGCCTTGAAAGCCATAAAGCCTGGCTATCTTTATTGAAGAGTCAATGAAAGATTTTCTGTAAGAGGCCGTGCTAACCATTGATGAAAGGGTAGTATGGTTTGCGTTTCCACCAGCAATGGAAAGAAGAGTGGTGATTGATGGGTTCTTTTGGCTAACAGTGTTTGTGAAGGTGGAGAAGTATTGCTCATCACTGGACGATACAGAGAGCTCGTAGGAGGAAGAGTTTACATCAGCAAAAGCGCAAATAAGGTGAGTAAAGAGGGCTGAGTTTATGTCTGAAATGGGAGACCCTATGCCAGAGAACCAGTAACCTGATTTGATCCAAGTTTGGGCTTTTGAAGGCTTCAATTCTGAATAGAGAAGGATATGGAAAAGAACAAAGATAATTTTGGACATCATGTATATGTGGGTACTTGATTCTCAGGAGCAAATATAAGGTGCATATAGAAAAGTCACCAAATTAATTGACAGTATCTGATATTTGTGAACTTCGAGTACCTTTGACAGGTGAGATTTAAGAGGGAGAAGGAGGAGATGCCAGAGGAGGAATGAGTCGTGCAATGAGCTGCAACTGTGACTATGCAATGGGACTGCAATGAGCTGTAATATCAATTGTAATTATATGATAAGTTTTAATTATCATGATAATTCTCTTAAAAGAATGAGATTTTTTTTTTTTTTTTGAGAGAAGAGAATAAGAAATTTAAATAATAAATTTGTAACTTAAAATGTTAGTTGTACCAAAATAAAATAGAAAAATATAATGCATAATAACAATAGTTAGAAGAATATGAACCGCTTCAGTAAATAATTATATCAATAAAAAAAAACCAAAAATTATAAAATTATATATTTTTAAAAATGGAGAGATAGAAATTACTTTTAAAAATTGTTTAATTTTTAGTGAGAACAATTTATTTACAATAAAATTTAGAAAATAAATTATATATTATACCACATCGATCTGTAACACCCCAACCAAATTACATAATTAATTTTATGGGTTTATATGCATGCCATTATCTTAATTACTTTTAAGTGCATGAAGCTTTGATTTTGTATGTATTATAAATAATGGAAATGGCTAGTGGTATTATAAATAGATACTTAAGGAAAGAGCTAGGAAGCTCTCTCAAGCCCTTCTCTCAAACACACGTACCTCCCACCCCAAAAGCCCACACTCTTTATCTTCTTTGGCTGCCCAAAAGTCTTCTCCTTATCTTTTCTTTTGCCGAACCAGAAGTCCAGCTCTTTTCTTCTTTCTCTCTTCTTCCTTTGCTCTTACACGGCTGTAACTCTTTTTCACCCTCTCACCAAAAATCATAGACAACTCTCTCTAAGAACAAATTAAGAGCCTAAGCACTAAGGTTTCATCTTCAAAGTGTGTGAGTAAGTAAATTAAACCTCATCTAATTTTGTGTATTTGAATAGTATAATTGTTTGTTTCTTTTCATTCTTTATCCTCTGTTCTGATTTTAGAAGCTGAACTGGTAAATCTGTTTTAGTAAATTGAAAGTTTGATGATTATGGTCATTTGGATGCTTATTAAGGTATTTAAATATGTTTAGGATATGAATAAAAATACTCAAGTGGTATGAAGGCCAATTGCTACTTGTTGATGATTTTAGAAAGAATATGTGCTGAAGCTGTCACTGTGACAGATTTGATGTTTACAACAAGAAAATTCTGTATTAAATCATATTTTGTGAATTAGGATGTTAGGAATAGTTTTTATGAACCCTAAGACACGTATGGTTGTTGTGGAAGTGGTTTCACAGTATTTGGATGAATAGAAAAATAATGATTTAATTTCTAATTTGCATGAGTTTCTGCCAGGACAGATTTGAACAAGTTGGCTTGCATGATTTTTAATAAATCATGATTTTATGCTTTGACTACGAAATTTTTATGGTATATACTGGACATACAGGGGAGTAGTTTTATAAACTTTCATGACATTTGGGACTTTTGCTGCTGTACTGAGCAGTAAACAGGGTAGGATAACTCTGAATTTGTAGATTTAATTCTCAAGCTAGGGTGAATGTTTTGAGCTATAATTTAATAGGCTCATCATTTGGTATGTTTTGATTACATATAAATTTTATGCCCTGGTTTAGATATGGTTTGGATGCATAATGCATTTAATGATTGTATCATGTGTTTTGGGGAACTTTATGTGATGGGAATTAAGATTTTCTTGAGTTTGAGAATTTGGTTGTGTTTGAGGTATAAGTTTATATGTTAGGAAGAGTTGGTCAGTAATAAGTATTGGTTTTTCATTTAGGTGACGAGACGAGAACACGGACACTTGAGTTCCTTTTGTACAACTCTCTCGCGACTTCTGTTTTCAGGTAAGGGATTTGTGATGTGTGCTTTTGATAAGTATAAATATTTTTTAGAAAAGTATTATGCATTAAAGTTTTTATCTGGAAATATTACGTATAAGCACGAGTTAAGTAAAATATGTGTGCGTGAGTTGTTCAATCTTATATACATAATAATTTTTGCATATTGATGCTATTAATTATATCACGAACACAATATTTAAGAATAAAGTGGATATGCTACTGTTGTGAAATAATTATGTATAAGAAAAATTCTTAGAAAAATATAGGTTTCTGTTATTCCATTTGAACGGTTTAGACCCCTTAAACTATAACCAGATTGCGTAGCCTAGATTAATTAGCCAAGTTTTTACTTAGTCAAATTATGCAATTCTAGGTTAAAACAATCACAAAATCATATCATGCATATAAAACATATAAAGCAGCGGAAATAATAAATAACACAATGATATGATCACCCAGGAAAACCAAACCGGTAAAAAACCTGGGGAGGATTTTACCCATCGATCCTCAAGGCAAAACGGAATCAACTAAGAAAGAATTGAAGTTCTTACAAAAGGACTTACAAGCTCCCCGCTTGACTTCCTAATGCTACCCACCAGTAGTAACTTCCTGACACGACCACGCGCAAGCTCCGAGTCCACGGACTACTTCTTTCTTTGTATTCCTTCAATCAGCTACAAGCACCCACGCTTGATTATCTTTAAGCTTCAAAGGCAGCAACCAAGTTGATCATCAAAATGTTGATGTAATCTCAATCTTGAAAACCCTAAGCTTTGTGTAAAGGAAAGCTCCTCTAGATCTCACAAGAGATTTACACAAAACCGCAATGTATGAGCAACAATACAACTTGTGCAACTTTGAAAAACGTGGCTAGGGTTTGCCTTATATACCTAGGGCAAAAACATAAAAACCTAAACGTTTAAAGAGTTAGGGCTGAGTTGGAATTCTGCAGAAAAATGCATCTGGGCCGACTTTCGATCGATCGAGTCTAACCTTCGATCGATCGAGCCAGGCCGAGAAGCCCCAATGCTTCTGCAGTCACTCGATTCCAACTTTACAATATTTAACCAACTTTGAGCAAACTTAAACAAGACTAAATACATTGTTTTGATCATGGTTTGCCAACATTACAAATTAGAGTTCTAAATACATAAAATCCTAAGACCTTAGAACCTAACAAACTCCCCCTTTGGCAATCCGTGACAAAACACACAATAAAGCTCAAAGTTTACAAGTAAATAGCCCTTTACATAATAATGCTCATAAACAAAAGTTCAACCTAACTACTATCCATCGGTTGCAAGTGTAGACAGCAGCTTTGTCGAATCAACCTGTATATTCCTGAAATACTCAACAAACACATAAACGCATGTGTGGCAGCAAATAGTATATAAACAGGTATAATATTCTTGTAAGATTCACACACCACAAAATAAAGAAATATATCAATGAAGCAACTCATAAATATAAATCAATAAGCAGTGAATCATAAAGACAACAAGAATCAAAAGAAACATGTATATCAATATATCAATCAATGTTACTCCCCCTAACATGAATATCCCAAAAATGATATACAAAGTGAAGCACCTAGATACAATCTAAATAAACTCCACAAACTAACAAACATATCCCATGCTAATCAAAAAAAATATCTCCCCCTATCAACAAGAAATATCTCCTCTACAAACAAAAATCTCCTCTACAAACAAAAATCTCCTCTACAAGTAACACTACTCTACTCCCCCTTTTTGTGATGGAATGCCAAAGGGCATCATAGACCATCATCAAAAGGAGGTGGTGAGGAAGAACGAAGATGCGCCAAATCTGCTCGCAGAGCACGAATCTCGTCGAACAAATCCACCAAAAGCTGACCATGAGCCGTCTGAACGGTCATGACAGTCTCCAACGTACGACGAACATCGAAGTCAGCCGCAGGAGGTGGAGGAACAGCAGCAGCACCTACAGGATCTGGAACAGCCTCACCAGCAGGACCTGTAGAAGAAGGAGGAGGAGGAGCGCTACTAGAGGGATCAGACTTAGGGTGTTTAGAACCAACTCGAAGATGAGCGGCCTTCTGTCTAAGAAAAGACGCACCTATAGGACCAATAACATGAACAGGCTCAGAAGCAGGGAAGTCCTCTAAACCTAGATAAAGTAAAATCCTATGAATGAAAATAGGATGGACAAGGGCATGGGCAGTAGATGAACTCTTATAAACTTCGTTCAAAGAACGAAGAAAAAGATGGGGAAAACTAATAGGAGCATCTGTAATAAGAGCATACAGAAAAACACACCTCTCAAGAGGAATGGTGTGCAGATGAGAAATGGGCCAGAGTGAATGACAGGCTATCCTAAAGAATAGATAGGTAGTCTCAAGAAGCTCAGCGGTGGTGATCCTAGGATCAGAACCCCACTGGATAGAAGATCCAGTGATGTAAGACATGACATCACTCAGCTCAGGTGACTCATCATAGGGATAGACAGGATCCCTAACCAACGGTACCTCTAGAGCATCAGCCACTACCTGAGGAGTAATGGTGTACTCTACACCTCGTATCCAACTCCTAACAAGAGTGTTGGAATCATAGATGTGGACAGAGAGGTTCGAGAAGAACTCTCTAATTAAGAGAACCGGAGGTGGAGGGTCAGACACAGCCAACAAAGGTAACCAACCCCTACGCTCAAAGTTTGCCCTAATGGCAGGATCAACCTCATCTAAAAGAACAGAACGCTCAGCCCAAACCTTTCTCTTAAGGTTTAAAGTCTCAAAGATCTCTTGGTTTTTCTCTCGGGGGAACCTCTCACTATCAAAAGAAGGAGGGGAAGGAGTAGGAGTGGGAAGAGTCCTACGTGCTCTAGTCTTCCTAGGCATGGTGCTAAGGAAAAGGACAGAGACACAAAAGAAAACCATAAAGAACAAACACAAAACCAAGGGCAAACTGCAAGTTAGCACAAAAAAAATATAGAATAAAAATCTATATGATGCATGAATCATTAATAATGTTATGATGCATGAACTAATGCAGTAACCTGGATCAAATTAAGTTCAATTTTCACAAAATTGGCTTGAACATAGAGTTTCTTAACAAAAACCCTAAAAAATTGAGAACCACTTGAAAATTTTTGTACCAAATTGATGAATCAATCATTACAGACTATTAAAAACAGTTTATAATAACCAATTACATCAATTACACAAGCCAATTTCATCAATTAAACCTAATTTCACAAAAAGCCCCAATTCGGATCAATTATAAACCCTAGAAATTTAAGTTTTCCACAAAACACAAAATTGATCAAATTAATCAATCAAGAACATGTCTATAGGGTGTCCCCAACAAAACCCATTGATCAATTCCACATGATTAGATTCGAATCATCAAAAATCCCAAAAAGAAAAGTCCGAAAATTATACCCTCAAATGCATGAAAAATGCATGAAAACATGAAAATAAATTGAAAAGGAAGGGCAAAATAGACACACCGGCTTGAGGAGAGAGAGATTATGCAAAAATTTCGGAAGAAAACGACAAAAAATTGAATCTTTTGGGCTTGCCTCGTCGGAGAGAGAAAAAAGGTTTGAAAAAGATTTGAAATAGTCCTTTGAAAAGTCAGATTTCCTCTTTTTAAAAAGTTTCTTCACGATATTCGATCGATCGAAAATTACATTCGATCGATTGAATGTGACAGTCATTTTAGCACATTCTGAGGCACTTTTTTGATCGATCGAAAATCAGGTTGGATCGATCGAAATGGGCAGAGGCACACTAAATTTTGGGGAAAAACACAGTTTTGAAAAATTGCAAACCCAATTTTGAAACAACTCCTCAAAGCATTTGAACAATGAATACAAAATGCATGAGTATGAGATGGAATGCTTTTTCAAAATCCCAAAATTTTAAACCCAATTCTCTCAAACACAAGTTTTAATCATTCTTCCATTTAATTTTCTCAAGCAACAAATATGTTGTGCACAAATCTCAAGATATTTTTCAAACTTGGTTGGTCAGACCAAGAACACACACACTAGCATGTACAGTGTTTAACAAAGAGTAACTTGTGTAGTGTGTGAAACTAGCAAAGACTTGAGATACATGTGAGGTGATATATGAATGGCAATCAAGCACAAAATCTACACAATTCATCACATAGAATTAAAAGAGACTATCACCTAAAGAGTTACATCCTATAACTCCCACATCTCCTAGATCAAAAGCTTGCAATCATGTAAGTTTCTTGCATTTTTGCCTCTTATTTATGTGAAATGGCATTCATCCTAATAGTACACACCGGTTTTAATTAAGTGAATTGGCATCAAGCCTAATAGTACACACCAGTTTTAATTTAATTTGAGGCTACACCTTATGTTCTTTTTGTGCATGTGCTACACTTTCTCGAGCACTAAATCTTATGATATGCACTAAGGTGTTCATGATTGGCTAGTGAACAGTGGTGAGATGGTTATTTATGCCTTTCTCAAAAGGATCAAGTTCGACAGTCAAAAACTAGTGACTTCATGATTAAGGCAAAGTAATTCAGAACCACACACATCTTTCCCACACAACATGCACTACAAAGTTTCAACTAGTCAAGTGCAGTAAATAAGCTCATCAAAGTTAAACAAGGTACACAAGACATGACATGTGTAAAAAGAATGACCAACCTTGTTTTCAAAAATCAAGAAAAAATAGTGTTCAACACAGATTTTGCTTTTCCCTTTTTTTTTTTATTTTTTTTATATTTTTTTTTTAAACGAGAAAACAAATAAATCCTAGAGTGAAATGCATGTATGTAATGCAATGCAAGTCCTAGAACAAAAAGAAAAACACAAAAACAAAGCACAATGGTCACATTAGAATAGAGCAATGAAGCACAAGGACCATGTCAGAAAGACTCAGTTAGTTCGAGTCTTTTGCATCCAAAACTTTTTAGATGCACCTCGAGCATTGGAGTTCTTATTCACATTAGAGTGATTCCCAACTCCAGAATTGGAATAAAGGTTTAACGCCTTTACCAATTCACCAATTAGTGCCATAGGATCTTGTGCTTGAGGCACAGACACTTTTGTTCTTTTTGCTCTCTTATCTGCTTGAAGCTTGTAACAGTTAGGACGAATATGTCCAGACTTACCACAATAATGACAAACCCAAGCAGGTTTACCATGCATCTTGTCCTTCGGTTTGGTAGGCTCCTTAGGTTTGGATTCTCTTAAGTCTACCTTAATCTTCTTTGGTGGTGAAACTTCTACAGGTTTAACAACCTTACTCACAGGGGGTTTAATGGTTTCACTCACAACCTCACTTACAAGAGGTTCAGAAGAAGAAGAAGAAGGAACAAAGACAGTGAAATGGGGTCTAGAATCAAAGATGCTTTCAACATATCCTAACCCAGCTTTATCAGAAGGATACTTTTGAACATTCAGCATGTGATCAAGTTTAGAACTAGCAGATCTAGCAACAGATAAATCATGTTCTAAAGTTCTAACTTTATCAAGCAAAAGCATGTTTTCAGATTTAACATTATTCAAAAGATCATTAGCATCAAACAATTTCACAAGCAAGTTTTTCTTCTCAAGCTCAAGAGCATCAATTTTCTTCAGGCCTAAATCAACTTTCATAGCATCCTTTGCAGCAATTTTGCAAAGTTTGTTGTAAGCCTCTTGAAGATCTACGTCTTCAGAGAGTTCCCCATCAGCAGGGTTCTCCTCAGCAGATATGCTTTCATCTACTGTACCAGTAGCAGTGAAAGCAATGAAGTTTCCATCCTCGTCACATCCGGACTCATCATCAGAAACCTCATTATCACTAAGGGTTACAGCCATAGCATTACCCTTATTTCTCAAGAAAGTAGGACATTCAGATTTGACATGACCATACCCTTGACAACCATAACACTGAGTACCCAAAGAGTTATTAGAAGATTGACCTACTTGTTCTCTAGGTTTTTCAAAATTGTTAACCTTAGTGGGATCATTCTTCCTAAAGTTTCTAGGTTCAGCAGTGTTGGTGTTCCTTGCCTTTCTATTAGTGTTTTTGAGAAAATTTCTAAAGTTCTTGGCAAGGTAAGCTATCTCCGTGGGAGAGAGCTCATCATCAAATCCACCAGCTTCAACATCATCAACAGACTTCAGTGCCATTGATTTGGATTTGACAGTCTTGGGTAAGTCAGACTCATAGGACTGAAGAGATCCTACAAGCTCATCCACAGGGATGGAGTCAACATCCTTACTTTCAGTAATGGCTGTTACTTTGGGTCTAAAGTCTTCAGTCAAAGATCTAAGAATCTTCCTAACAACTTTAGGTTGATCATAGACTTCACCCAAATTATAAGCAGAATTAACAATATCATTTAGTTTTGCATAAAACTCATCAAAGGTTTCATCATCAGACATTCTAATGTTTTTAAACCTAGAAGTTAATTGCTGCAGTTTGTTAATTTTAACAGCCTTTATGTCTTCATGCACAGTTTGGAGGATTTTCCAAGCAGTATGAGCCACCTCAACATTAGAGATCCTCTTAAATTCCTCTATTGAAACAGCATTGAAGATGGCATTCATAGCTTTGCTATTGAAGCTTGCTGCTTCTTTTTCAGAAGTTTGCCACTCACTCACAGGAGTAGTGGGCTTCTCCCATCCGTATTCAACGGAATTCCACACCCTCTCATCAATGGATTTCAGGAATGCTTTCATCCTTACTTTCCAATAAGCATAATTGTTCCCATCAAAGTGAGGAGGAACAAACAAAGAGTGTCCATGCTCCATGACAACTGGGGTCAAGGATCAGCTCAGAGATAAAGATCTCAAACAAGAAGAGCTACCCGCTCTGATACCACTTGAACGGTTTAGACCCCTTAAACTATAACCAGATTGCGTAGCCTAGATTAATTAGCCAAGTTTTTACTTAGTCAAATTATACAATTCTAGGTTAAAACAATCACAAAATCATATCATGCATATAAAACATATAAAGCAGCGGAAATAATAAATAACACAATGATATGATCACCCAGGAAAACCAAACCGGTAAAAAACCTGGGGAGGATTTTACCCACCGATCGTCAAGGCAAAACGGAATCCACTAAGAAAGAATTGAAGTTCTTACAAAAGGACTTACAAGCTCCCCGCTTGACTTCCTAATGCTACCCACCAGTAGTAACTTCCTGACACGACCACGCGCAGGCTCCGAGTCCACGGACTACTTCTTTCTTTGTATTCCTTCAATCAGCTACAAGCACCCACGCTTGATTATCTTTAACCTTCAAAGGCAGCAACCAAGTTGATCATCAAGATGTTGATGTAATCTCAATCTTGAAAACCCTAAGTTTTGTGTAAAGGAAAGCTCCTCTAGATCTCACAAGAGATTTACACAAAACCGCAATGTATGAGCAACAATACAACTTGTGCAACTTTGAAAAACGTGGCTAGGGTTTGCCTTATATACCTAGGGCAAAAACATAAAACCCTAAACGTTTAAAGAGTTAGGGCTGAGTTGGAATTCTGCAGAAAAACGCATCTGGGCCGACTTTCGATCGATCGAGTCTAACCTTCGATCGATCGAGCCAGGCCGAGAAGCCCCAATGCTTCTGCAGTCACTCAATTCCAACTTTACAATATTTAACCAACTTTGAGCAAACTTAAACAAGACTAAATACATTGTTTTGATCATGGTTTGCCAACATTACAAATTAGAGTTCTAAATACATAAAATCCTAAGACCTTAGAACCTAACACCATTGTTATGCTCTAAACTCAGCCAGTAGAGGTTATAGTACTGGCATTTCCATGGAAATTCTGATTGGTAATTATAAGTGGGACTGGCTCTGCTGTACCCGCCCTTGTTGGTAACAGCCAACTTGTGGAGGATGTCAACCTACCCCCATGGTTGAAAATATGTATTATGATATGATTCTGGAATTACCTAGCATTGTGGGGAATGCTGGATGCCTGGCACTCTGTGCTGGAAGCCTCCCAAAGTTGTGACACTTACAATTATGATGATAAGTCTGATGAGAAGTTATGATAAAGTACATACAGCCTATTCAAAGATGAGATTACTAAATTATGTTTACATTCCTTATTAAGTCCTTTTATTATTATTATATGAAAGAAAAATGAAGTATTTTAGCTGAAATGTTCATAGATTATTTCAAGAACAATATGAACAGTATGAAGGCTATTTTATTCAAAGCTGGCATATCCATAAAATATTTGATTTACATGCATTCTTATTAAAGGCCCATGGAACTTAATAACCTTACTGGGCTTCGCAGCTCACCCTATTATATTTCAGTGCACAGGTTCTTCCTGGAAGCAGCGAGAGTGTTAGAGGTGGGAAGGATTCCGTGAATCTCGTTTGTTAGAATGTAGAGTTTTTGTTGTATAGTAGTTTAGCTCTTTTATTGTATAGGAAGAATCAAGATGTACTTGATTCTTGAGCACAGATGTAATTTCGTATCTTAGCTTGTTTTGAACCCCAGTTGTATGCCTTTGGGGTTAGGTTTGTAATAAGAGTTTTACTAAACGTTTAGCTATGTAATATTTATACGAATACCCTAAGTTTCAACTACGTGGAAAGCTTCCAAGTTTAAAGGAAATGAAATTTCAAGGTTTTTATCATTTTGTATATGGTGGCCTTAAAGCATGAAAATAAACAGGAATTCAAGAAACAATTCTTGATAAGCCCCTTCAATTAAGTTGGTTCGTGTTAGTATTGAGATAAACTTGATATTAACATGCCGGTCATGCTCAAAATCTTGAAGTACAGGTTTGGGTCGTGACAACATCTCATGATAACTATATATTCTCACGCACCACTTGAGTTTGCAACTAGTTATTATAAGAATCCAACCAAATCTACCATTGGAAAATTGTATGACACTGAACAACTTCATTATTATTA
Organism: Quercus glauca; assembly: GCA_023736055.1. Taxonomy (NCBI): domain Eukaryota; kingdom Viridiplantae; phylum Streptophyta; class Magnoliopsida; order Fagales; family Fagaceae; genus Quercus; species Quercus glauca. The sequence goes on along the minus strand of CM043325.1, from coordinate 20,844,799 downwards.
TTTTTTTAATTATGAAGACTTGGTCAGATAATTAGAATGTGATGACAAATGAAGATAGTGATTTTTTTCATACTTATTTATTAATCGAATGGAGAGAAAAGTATTCTAATTAAACAATCAAAATTTGATATTATAACGTACCTATATTACTAATCGGTAGCAAGACATGCATACTTTCATATATTCATCTGTTTAACTTAACCATGTCGATATTGTAATTAGGGTTGTAAGTGAATTGAACTATTTATGAATAATTTAGGTTTGGTTCAATCCTTAAAGCAGCTCCAACAATATCGGCAGATACAAAATTTTCTCTATTTTAAAGAGTTAACAGCTTCTCTAAAACTCAAAAAGTTGTTTGCTAATGAATAATCACTCTCTTTTTCTAAAGTTCTACTATTCATTAGCAAAAGAATAAAATGGAATAAAAAATTAACACAACCGATTAAAATATTCAACTATTATTTCAAGGGATACAAATCCAACTCACCTCCTTCTCTCTCAAACGTTTCAAACTCAAGCGGGAGGCATAGTCAAAACAAAGACAAACCACAATCTTTCTCATAAAACTAATCAAAGACAAACCACAATCTTAATAAATTGCAAGACTAAGATAGATTAGATGATTTTCAAATTATATAGAATTTTTAAAAGACTTGCACAAGAATAACGTATATTTAATAAATTTCAAATTTATATTATATATTACTAAAAGCTGAAACATGACATTTATTGCTGCTGAGCTCCTGTTGCGCACACCTTATCGCCATGTCATTCACCACATAATTATTATTTATTCCTTTTTTTTTTACAAATATATTATTGACTTTACATGTTCATTTTTGTCGGTTTTAACATCTATATATATATATATATATATTTCTTTTTTATTTCCAATTTTTGTATAATTTTTTTACATTCACTTATTTTTTAAATATTTACACTTTCTTCAACTTTTCTTCTTCTCTTACCTTTTCATCTTCCCACTACCCTCTACTTGAATCTTTCACTTCATCTTCTGATGTAGGACACAATTTACTATTTAATTATTGTAATTTATTATTTTTGGTATTTTTATGTAAAAAAAACGTTATTTTAGGTTTAGGGGATTTATTTCCTTGTTTTTAGGTGCATTTAATGCTTTTTAGGTCAAATTTGGTTCCTGTTATGGTTAGGTATCAATTAGGAGTTATTTTAGATTATATTTTCTTGTCAGTCAAGTTTTAAGGAGCCCTTAAATAGGCCCTTAAGTCTGTAAACGTTTTTCATAGTTTATTATCAATAAAAATTCAGACTTGTGTCTATTGTGTTCTCTGGTGGATTCCAGGCCTATCACCTTGTGGATTCAAGGAACCCCTCGTGGATTCGAGGTTTACTACCCAGGAACTAACAGTTTAGTTTCTGTCCATCAAAGAGAGCATCGCGTGTGCTTCTCTTTAGGCTTCCGCGACATCAGTTGGTATCAGAGCCTTGACTTACCCTGGTCTGATTGCTAACCGGCGAGACGGTAACCACCACCACAACAACGACGAATAACTTAGCGAGTATTACGTGACGTACAACAAGCACTCACAAATATCTATGCTAGGATGGCGCCGTTGAAGAATGGAAACAATAGGGATAACTGCAGCGGAGACATAACTCACGGGCAACCTATTGGTAAGCAAATTTCATATAGACCTTATAAGAGAATTGCAAGTTTTAATGGTTATTTTTTAAAAGAAGATTTTCTTGATTGGTTACTTGATCTAGAGGATTTATTTGACTATGAGAATATTTGTTATGAGAGAAAAGTTGGACTTGCTTTGTATAAACTTAGTAAGTATGCCTTATGTTGGTGGGAACGAGTACAATCTGATAGAATCCGACAAGGTAAAGACAAAATTCGATCATGGCCGAGGATGAAAAAGATGCTTGCTATCAAATTTTATCCTTTGGATTGTGAAGAAATCTTGTCGTATACAATACAAGATTATTATTGGCCAAGAAGTTCATACTTGAATTATTTTGAAGAGCCAAATATTCCACCGTTAAAGGAAGAATTACATGTTAAAGAAAATATCGTTCTTGAAGAATATGGAGAAGTCAAAGAAGAAAATATAGAGATTTTTGAAGAAATTAAAGAAGGTCTTACTATGGAAGAAGAGTTTGAAATCAAGATTGTGGAGGAGATTAATGAAGATCCCATTATAGAGAAAGATCTTGAGGTTGAGATAGTAGAGACCATTAAAGATGAAATTATAGAAGAAGTTGTCAACGATCTAGATGAAGTCAAGTTTGATGATTGCAATGTTCAAGCTCCTATTATTTTGGTGGGAGACACCGAAACAAAGTTTATTGATTTTATTGGGGTGGAAAGATTTGATGTGATTATTGACTCCTATTTGTTGAATATTGTTAATTGCATGAACATCAAGGGACAAGAAGTTCAAGTTGCTAAATTGATGACTTTCAAGTTTGGCAAGAAGACAAGGAAGATGAAGTATTCAAAGTATTTGTTCTCTTGGCATGGAAGATTTCAGATTTCAAAGATGAACTCGAGGACGAGTTTGTTTCAAGTGGAGGGGTCTGATGTAGGACACAATTTACTATTTAATTATTGTAATTTATTATTTTTGGTATTTTTATGTAAAAAAAACGTTATTTTAGGTTTAGGGGATTTATTTCCTTGTTTTTAGGTGCATTTAATGCTTTTTAGGTCAAATTTGGTTCCTGTTATGGTTAGGTATCAATTAGGAGTTATTTTAGATTATATTTTCTTGTCAGTCAAGTTTTAAGGAGCCCTTAAATAGGCCCTTAAGTCTGTAAACGTTTTTCATAGTTGATTATCAATAAACACAGACATTTTGTCAAATTTTCTTCTGGTGGATTCCAGTTTTATTCTCCTTGTGGATTCAGGGAAACCCCTCGTGGATTCGAGGTTTACTACCAGAAACTAACAGTTTAGTTTCTGTTCCATCAAGAGAGCATCGTGTGTGCTTTTCTACAGGCTTCCGCGACATCATCTTCATTTATTTGTCTCTTCTTATCCCTTCTCTCTTACTATCTCTCTCTTTCATATTCACCTCACTTCGCTTTACTTGCACTCAACCAAGTTTTGTTGCTTAGTCTTCATATGAACCAAACTGATCTTTAAGCTAAAATCTTTCTTAGTGGAGATCAGAAATATTATTCATTAGCCTATTTACACATAAAGTAACCTTAGATATACAAATTTTTTTTTTTTTTTTTTGAAATTTTGCTAAGTTGACACATTTTTATTAGAGTAACATCACTTTCATATGAATCGTCATTAACACAACTCTAATTATTGTGTACAAATCACAACATATATCAATAATTGTGAAAAAAAAAAAAAAAAACATTTTGGCAAATTTTGGGTCATTATTTTTTGGCGTAAATGCACTTTTAGTCCCTACATTTTGACGTTTTTCCATTTTAGTCCCTACATTTTATTTTTACCACTTTTAGTCCCTAAACCAATTAACGCCCTTCGTTTAAGTCCTTGAAGCTAACTTCCGTCACTAATTTAACGGGAACACTGACGGACGAATAAAATAATATTAAAAATTTACTGTAGAACTTACACGTTAGCATATAAATTTAAAAAATTAATTTATTAATTTTAACTAAATAAAAATAAAATAAAAACAGAAATAAAAAATCATTATCAAACCTTGCCCAGAATAAAAACATTGTTCTTCAACGTTAATCATATTCTTCATTTTCTTCCCAGCAAACATTGCCCAGAAATTTAAAAAATCAATATTTTTGTGTCTCTTCTTACATTTTCTTAGCAACGAAACATGCAAAACACATAGCAATCTTCAAATGAGAACAAAACCCAACAATCACAAAAATGCAGATCTCCTGCAAAGTCAATCTCCAACAAAGAACCAAACCAAATCTCCAATAAAACAACTAAACCCATAAACCCAACAACCAAACCGATCCCAACAAAGTAAACCTTAACCTTCAAACCCATAAATCTTCTTGGGAAACAAATACAAGAAATCTAGATTGGTTGAATTGTGAGAGAGAGAAAATGAATCGTTGATAAAGATCGGTTAGATACCCATAGGAAAAACAAACCAAAACCCCCAAAGTTCTCAAACCCAAACAAAATCATCAAATCCAAAAACTCAAATGTCTCCCATCGTTTTCTCTGGATCAAGAATCCATGGCATCCATTATTAAAACCTTGAAGATCTGCCCCTTGCTCTGCTCTTCATTGGTCGAGGGAGAACCTGAAGGGCGAAAGGGCCGAGTCATGGTGGTGTTGGGTGGCTACGGCGATGGTGGTTTTGATGAGTGTGGGTGTGGATCTACTTTGTGGAGACCGCCGTTTGTGCTTCACCGCCGTTCATGCTTGACTCGTACTGCTTGACCGCCGTTCAGCTGGCCCACCGTCCGATGAAGGAGATTGGCAGTGATGAGGGAAGCAACGCTGGAGTTCTTCGACTATGGATTAGCTAGCTGTCCTTTCCTTCTCGAGCTACTGGAGTGCTAGACGGAAGTGGGAGGGAGCAGTGGGTATGGATCAAATGCTAGAAGGTTATGGTCAAAATCTTGCCGTGGTGGTGGTAGTAGGGGGTTGCCGTGGTGTTAGGGGTGGGTTTCACTATGGGTTAGCTGTTGTGGCAGGGAATTTTGTTGTGGGTCAGGTTCATGGCAGTGGTGGAGGGTTGTTGTGGTGGTGGGGGTGGGTTTCACTATGGGTAGTGGTGGAGGGTTGTTGAAGAACAAGTGTTTTTATTCTGGGTTGTTGAAGAACAAGTGTTCATGGCAGTAGTGCGTTTGAAGTTTGAACATGATTTTTTATTTCTGTTTTTATTTTTTTTTTATTTAGTTAAAATTAATAAATTAATTTTTTAAATTTATATGTTGACGTGTAAGTTCTACAGTAAATTTTTAATATTATTTTATTCGTCCGTCAGTGTTCCCGTTAAATTAGTGACGGAAGTTAGCTTCAAGGACTTAAACGAAAGGCGTTAATTGGTTTAGGGACTAAAAGTGGTAAAAATAAAATGTAGGGACTAAAATGGAAAAACGTCAAAATGTAGGGACTAAAAGTGCATTTACGCCTTATTTTTTTCCCTTATATTTTGATAATTCAAAAAGATTACAATGGAGGAATATTATTTGAACCTTAAATGTCTTCAAAACATCAGAATATGTCAACTAGTTTTTTTTTTTTTTTTTTTTTCTAAGAATCAGTATGCCAACTGGTTGAGCTACAAGGCTCATGAACTTATTATTGTTTTTTTTTTTTTTTTTTTTGGAGGGAGATGAAATTATTATTGTTACAAATTTATTGTTACACATAACATCCTATCATATTTTATAATATGATAGGATGTTATGGCCTTTTACATCGGATCCTCTTTATTCTATGCTCCCCATGCACTTGAAGCTGTGACAAGAGTAAGAAGTACAAGTTAGAGGTAAGAACATCCTGTCATCTACTTACTATATAACAAACTCTAGATCATTTTTTTTTTTTTTTTGGTTAAGAATAAACTCTAGATCCTAGAATATCTTTTCTTTGTGGCTAATGATTACCTTCTCCTGTCGCCAAATAACTTTCACTTATTAAAGACTTCAGTAAACTATATAATTCCTCTATAGTTTGATGCGGTTTTAAATTAAATCCTAATTCTTTTAAACTAAAAATCATTAAAATCCTAAACTTTTCAAATTGTTTCAATTTGCACCCTCCAGAGGTTATTATTAACTAGAAGTAATAGAACATATAAGTTGTGAGTTGTGGCTAAAATCTACTTAAACCAAAAAAATTAAGTCATTACATATGAAATTATAAGACTTTTGTGCACTATTTGAGAGTTGTGAAATTATGTAAAAAAAAACAATCGTTTAGTTATTATCTCTATGGTTTTAGAGGCTAAACGCTGCGATGGTTACTCCATAAATATAAGTACTTATCGGGTGTGACGGGTAAGGATCGGGGTTCAAGTCTCTAGAAGGAAGCTTTACACACATATATAGCTATTAAAAATCAATTAGAGGAAACATTCTCATACATACATGCATAACAAAAATCAGCCATCCGGCCTTGACATTTTTTAGATATTGCACGAATTGAAGCAAATATAAATTATTAAACAAACTCATACTAACCTGTTTGAGCAAGGATCGAATTTATGTCTGCACCAACGTGCCATGCAAAGTAACCAAGCAATCCCTTTCCCTTAGCATATGTAACCTTGGTAGACGTACTATTCGTATCATCATAACCAATCCATGTCGTCCCAGAATAACAATAGTTTGTAACAATGGAGGAATTGTACACTGCTGTGAAATTTTTGAGACCCTTGATTTGGCTATATGTTATGGACCCGTCAGAGGATATAGCGGTAGCTGTCCCATTAGCAGGTGCAAATATTCCATGATTATTAGCATTTACTAAACTCCATGCGTAGCCATAAAATGGAATTCCATATACCACTTTTTTGGCTGGCACAGCCTGAATCCAAGCTTTGATCCCAGTATCTCCGCTAATTTGGCTGCTTGTAATATTGTACAACCCAGCAGGAGGTTCAGTCATACTTGGTGCCCAACTGGGTCCATAAAAATCATAGGCCATGATGTTGATCCAATCCAAGCTGTTTGAAATAGCTTGAAAAGGATAATTCAAGCCTCCATAGTAGCTTGAAGTGTAAAACACAGCTGCAGATCAAAGCAACGCTGTCTTGTTAGAGGTCTTAGACTCGTTGGCCACTGCAGCTCTCCACTCGTTGAGTAGATAGCCAAAGTTGGTCATTTCAGTGGCTGAAGATGGGTACTCCCAGTCAAGGTCAAGGCCATAAAAGTTGTAAGACCTGGCTAGCTTTATAGAGGAATCTATGAATGATTTACGGGTACTGTTTTGGCTAGCCATTGATGCAAAAGTTGAGGCATTAGCATTTCCTCCACCGATGGATAAGAGGGTTTTAACTGAAGGGTTTTTCTGTTGCACAGTGGCGGTGAAGTTTGCGAAAGGAGCTGAGTGTGAGGAAGAAACTGTGACTTGGTATGTGGTTGGGTTGAGATCGGCAAAGGCACAAAATAGATGGGTGAAGAGTGGAATTAATGCTGGAAGCCAAGTATCCACTCTCGGGAAACCAGTATGCGGCTTTCACCACAGTTGTCGTTTGTGCTGAAGAGAAGTGGAATTGGTGAATGAAAAGGAGAGTGAAAAATGCATATGGAAGGGTTTTGGAAGCCATTGAAGGAAAGTATAGGTTACAAGCTAGCTAGGAGATATTGCTTTGAGCTTTGAAATAAGAGTGGACATGTATTTATAGCCTTTTTCTTTGACTTTTCTTTTTATCTCTTATTAGTTTGTTTTAATTCTGAGTCTTTAATTGATTGGTTCTTGGATCATGATATGCAAATTGCGTACAAGATAGTGTGTTTGAACTTTGATCGTTTCTCACGAACTGTTTAAATGAAGACCTCTGACTTCTTAGAGAGGTTATTGCAGCCAGTTGATAATGCCGTGTCTGCGTGATCTAAATATATAATCTATATAATTTAGTTTTTGACTAACTATAATTATATGTTCATATTTATATTGTACTATCTATCAATGTAAGATACTGATTAAGATTTACATTGTAGACTCCGAATGGACTTTTTCTCAACCAAAAAAAAAAAAACATTGTTGATAATTAATATAATTGTGTATAACATTGTACACATTTGTAAAAAGATAGAACAAGAGTATCAATTTCATTTTCTTTATCTTATCTTTCATCTATCTGAACCCAAAATTTGAAATTAAAATACATCGTATATATTCTACAGTCCATTCCACCTATGATATATATATATATATATATATGAAATTTCAAGACATCAAATTTCTTCTGATTCACAAACCATATGATCTCAAGAAACTTTTAACTCAATCAAGTCCATATAATTTTGAAATCAATCTACTTCATAAATAAATAAGTCAATAACAGCAAGGATATTTTCAGTTTTGTACCACTTGGTTGTGACCATGCTAGTGAGTGGAGCTCCAAAATTGGCTGATCAAATTAAACACATGCACAGAGAGTCAACTTTGAAGAAAGGGATTCTATAAAGCCAATGCCTACCCAACAAGTGCAATATGGTCCCAACCAGCCCTCCTACAAAGTGGACGCCGTAACTTTAATGTGACAGTACTATATCGATCTGAATTTCTGATATTTGCTATTTGTAGAGAGGCTATAAAAGAACCCTACTGCGTGCCTTATCTGCTATCAAGGTCAAGGCTCCAATTGAATACACCTTTGAGTGCAGAACAGAAGCTAAGACTTCTCTCATACCTTAGGTGTAGAAGCCATTCAAGCCAATAAAATAGATGGGGAAATATCATCTCACAGATTATAAGTCAGTCATGAGCTGCCTAACTGGTCCATTTTGTTTATAGCACAAGACATCGAGACTTTACTGAGTAGATGATAAATATTGTTCCACACACCTTAATTCATACACTTTACACAATTGAAAAAAAATTAAAGAGCGTCAAAGCGTATGCCTTAAAGTGTGTGTAATAAACACACACTTTAATGAGTAATAAGAGGTAAATTCAAAACATAGCCCAACTAATTAATAGGCTTCCACTTGTAAGCTTTCGTGGCTGATTCCATGTCCAAACCTCCCTTTGTTGGGTTCTTAGTGATGTACACAGATTGTCTTGTTCTTTTTTATTTTTTTGTTTTAAATAAAGTTTAGCTACAAAATTAATTGTAGCCTAGACTAAAATTTTACTCAATAAAATAAAAATTACTATATATTTTTAAAATCTAATCGTTGAATTATATGTTCTTTACTTTTTTAATACACATGTCAAATTTTATGTCAATTGGATATTATTTACTATATGATCTATAAACTTATATTTTATGCATAATTTTTAACTATAAAAACTTACAATTTAAACAATTTATTGATGATATAGCTATTGATCTTTAATTTTTTAGAAATTTTGAAAGTATGGAGTTTAGAAAAAGAAGATGTAATCCAAAATTAGTGGATTTTGTCAAAATTCACCTTCAATAAAAAGATATTATGTAAGGTTGTAACCTTAGGTTACAACCAATTTTGCTGCTAAACTGTCTTTTTTTTAGTTTCTCTTGTTTTTTTAGGTTTTTTTGTTTGGAGATGAGAGAGACACAAAAAGTGAGCAAAAATACATTTTTGCTCTCATTTGTAACAAAGGTGGGTTACAGAAACCTAATGGTGCAAATCTCAGGTAGGCAAAGTAACACTATTCAAACAATGGGTAGGCAACGTAAATTTGGGCCAAACCGCATGTGGATTTAGTGTAATTACCTCTAAAAAGAAAAAAGTCCAAGAAAAATTTTATTTAACTAAACTTTTGAAGAGATGTAGCTTGCAACATTGATAATGAGATTATTATATAACGATTTTAAAATTAAAAAATTTTGTAAAAGAAAATTGAAAGATTTTATCTATTTGCGTATATGTATTTTTTTTTTTTTGTCAACGTATAAAGTTCTATTTTTATTAGATTTTGTATAATTTAAGTTTCTTAATAATCACTCTCAAAAAAATTCTTAGAACTGCCGCTACCGATGGGTCATGGTCCATGGGGTGGTGGCTTGGTCGTGGTGGCGTGGGTTGTGGTAGGCATGGGTTTTATGGGGTGGGCGTGGGTTGTGGGATATGTGGATCTGGCGTGGTTCAGAATTTTGGTTGTGGTTTGTTGTGGTATGGTGGTGGTGGATGTGTGAGTTTTAGCTGTGATGTTGGTTGTGTGGGTCGGAATGTGATTGTGTGAGTTTGATGTTGGCTATGTGGGTTGGAATGTGGCTGTGCGGGTCGGAATGTGGCTGTGTAAGTTTGATTTTTTCGATTTATTTCGTTTTTTTCTTCGTATCCCAGATTGGGTGTAACAAAATGACTGAATCCTTCTCCTGTCTATTCAGGCTTGGTTACGTGAGTTCAATTGTATGTTTACCATTCAGCTTAATCCAAAGCACAATATCTAATGCTTGAATTGATAGGCTTTCTGTCTTCTTTTGCTTCTTTTGACCCAAAGCACAATACCATTCAGCTTGATCCAAAGAAGCTTTATAGCAATAAAAGTTCTCTAATGATCTGTGTATTAATTAATCGTCGTAGTGTGGAACTAGTCCTAACTCTCCTAAGCAGAGCCATATGCAATGACAGATTCTCACACCAATAAGAAATCATTGCAATTTTCAATATCACATTTCTGTCAACACCAATCAAGAAGAAACTTTCAAATGTAATGAAATCATTCCTCACAGAGGTTGTGAATCACTTCAAGTTGCCAAATGTAATGAAATCCTGCACCCAGTGACCCAAATGAAGTTTAAAACTAGTAAACTAGTCTTAAAGTTCAATATACTTCTTTCAAGACTCATTCTGCACTGAGTTTAAATGTGTAAATCAGTGAAAGAGCACTCATCAAAAATATAATCCCACACATTTTAGTTAATAACAAATAATAATGCTATAGAGGGAATGCACATGCTAAAAGTTTCTCAGGTGAGCATCGATTCTCATTCACACACTCAGATGCAAGTACTCAAAAGATGTAACAGATCATTGACTAGGAAAAATATTTCGATATGAAAGACAACGTATTAGACGATCTAATGCTATTAAGCTTCCAGTAGATGTATTGATTTCAAGTGGTGGTAATTTGAGTATCCAATTTTTAGAAGTCAGCAGAATACAAACTCATTTGTTTACTACGGGGAAGAGGTTAAGCCAGACTCATAAACCTAAGTACTATTGTTTTACTCCCTATAATATTATATTACAGAAGACCTTTCTCAGACTGTCAACTGAACTCTAATTGTAAAGAAAATTTAAATCATTGTTCCCCTCAGAAGAGAAATTTCTGCGTGGGCCTCCACCACCGTTGCCCCTAATCCTTCTTACCATAAGTCCATTTAACGGTGAGAGTTGATGCAGATTGACCACCACCAGCCGATCCATTCCTCTTTGCAGACACACCATCAGCAGCAGAATTAGACTTCTTTGTGTACAAATAATAAAAAACAGTCAAAATAGCAGCTAAAGTCAATGTTTCGAGGATGCATGCACCTCCACCCTTATAAAGGGACTTAACACCCTCACTCCTGATAATCTCTGCAAATGCATGCATTGAACTCTGATACTTAACAACTTCTCCAGAGGTCATCATCATCCTCCTATTTACAGTGTCCAATGGATAAGTTGCCATCTCTTGAAAAACTGTAACTCCCGCTGCCATTACTGATGAAGCCAAGAAGTCTTCCTGCAAAAACAGCAAGTGTAATTCAACATAATTCAGTATCATGAATGGATTGCTATTTCACACTTACCAGCAATAGCATAACCTTTTAAAAAAAATCTCTGAATTACATGAAAGGAAGATGCCACTTAGACAATTAAAAATATTGGGAAAGCCAAATGTAACCAAAAACAAAAAGAGAGAGCGAAAGGAATTTGTCAAGAAACACTTGGAAAGAATAAATCAAGGGTGACCTTGTTTGTAAAAAAGCAATGCATGCTGGGTATAGGGGTTATGAATGTCATCAAGGAAATAACCCCAATGACACTAAATTCTCATGTTTGCACTGACCTACGACCGGAGCCTGAGTAACATAAAGATAACATGTACGCCAAAGTAGACCCCATTAGTTAATAAGTTTTTACAACATGAGATAGCAAATCCACGGTACAGTCCAGCAATGCCATCTGATCTTATAGTTTTTTTGTAGACATCAATCAAACCTTTGAATTGCCTTTCTTCAATCTTATTGCTTGTCTTGATATCATTGGCTAGGCGAGTCTGGGCATAATCCAGGGGATAAACAACAAATTGAGTTGCTAAATTAGCAAAATTTCCTACTGCCAAGCTTCCGAGTAACCATTTCCAGTAGCCATCTTTGTCTTTCTTGAAATTGGTTAAAGTCAGAAAATAGTTGTTAAGGCCAATGCTTATTGCCTGTTGTACATATAAATACTGTGGATTTAATATACAAGATTAAGATGAGACAAAGAAGAAATAAACAACAAAAACATCTACAAATTTCTAATGATCAAAATCAAGTTTAAGAAGCCCAGTTAATGGACAATAAGTTAAAAAGAAAAAATTGCTGAAAATTTACTCTGAAGGAAGCGTTGCTGATGACACTAGGGATGTAGCCTCTCCAAAGGGATATGAAGCCTTCATTACTGATTGTTCTGGCGAAGCAGTTCACAATTCCTTTATAAGGCTTAGGTAGTCTACCTGACTTGATCATCTCATCTTGGCACTGGATCAGGAGTTTCACTCTCCCAATTGGAGCAATTAGCACCCCAAAAAGAACACCGAATGATCCCCAAATTAAACTAGATGGAAAGGCAGACTTACGCTTTTCCAGTGGAGCTCTTACAAATACTGGAAGCAGAGGTGAAGCAAGATAGGAGGCAGAGCCAGCATATGCTGGGAGCAATGCTTTGTGCAATCTGCCGATCGCATATCTACCAGCACTGGGAATGTTTTGTAAGCTTGAAGTCCAGGCTTGATGGTTAGGAAAGTGCCTGATGAATGGGTAAGGTTGCACTCTTATCTTCTGGATTACAGATGGAAGTTGTGGCCCATCTGCCATTTTTGCAACTCAATTTGGTAACCTGCAAGGACATTAACAAATCAGACAATAAGGAAAGCAAAATAAGGACAAAGGATAACTCTTAAAATCTTTAAAGAATTTCACAAAGCTAATGAAAGCATAAATGACATGCATATAATTATGCAGATATGGGTGTAATTCTCTAGTATGCTAAAGACATTTGAATGCTTTTTATAGCTTAAGACACCCTATTATGCAGTGGCTGGATTCCCTAATTCCCAGACCCAAACATTGGAAACATGAATGTAAGGAATAATGGCCTTTGATACAACCACACCAAGCAGAATTTACATGTATCACATCTACCTACAACACAACACAACTAGCCACCGGAAGTAACAGATTACATTGAAATTCAAGCACAGGTACTATATGCAGAAATTCAATTTCCAGCTCCAGAAAGAGGGCTGGTACAGCAGACCCAACTAAGCTTACTAGTTCTGTAGGCATAAAATCAAAACTAGACATAAATGAAGGGTCTGGAATAGAAACCACAATGCATTTGTTTCTCTCAACAAGAGAAAACAAGGAAGTAAAAATATCAATACATCAGGTTCAGTAGCATATCCATTTCACATATATGAGAAAACTCCTTAAAGATTCAATAATAATATTCAAAAAGTAAAGTTTCCATTGAAGCCAAAACTGAGTCCACTTTCTGGGTCTTATTTTCCAGACTGAGATTGCACATAAATTTTTAGATACTCATAAAAATAATGCTTGCATCATGAACTGAAGGAGATATTCAAATGGGGAAACAAAACAGAGACTTAAGATTTGCCTGACTATTTCTAAGACACCATTTAGTCTTAAAATAAGCAGACTACTACACTAGAAACACTTTTTCCACAACAAAAAAAAAAAAAAAATAAAAAAAAAAAAATAAAAAAATAAAAATAAAAATAAAATTATATCAATGTGGTCATACATTGGCACACTCTTTGGATATCTGTATGGGTTGGCCATTTCACTATTTGCTTACATTGACCAAAAACTTGTGAACAAAATCAGTGCCATCAAGCATCAAATTCTTTTGTGTTGAGGATATAACATCTTAGGCTTATTACCTCATCTAAAAGCTTAAGCTTATGGTTTCAGTCCCAGTTATATGATATTATTACCTCTACTCCCATCTCCCTTTTCCCTTAACCTTAAATATTCTCTAAATCATCTTAATCTTATTTAATAATTTGTCCACCTCAACATATTAGATTTTTTAAATAAAAAAAAAGGGGAAAAAATCACAAAAAGAGGACTTTCATATTAAATTGAATTACAAATATGAGAGGGAGGAAATAATTATAAATTATTTAAAAAAAAAAAAAAACCAAGTCAGAAATACTTAACAATATGAGAGTGGTTTCAAGGAATCAGATAGAGCAAAAACCACATCAAAACATATTGAGACCTTCAGCTAAGCAAGGAGTGAACTAGTTAAATTTCATTCATTCAAAAATCCATTTTCTCTCATTTCAAAAACCAAAAAGTGCCTAAAACCATAGAGGAAAATTAGCATGAAAATAAGAATTTTGGGTCTCCCAAGTTATAAACACCATAGTGATTAAGAGAGAGAGAGAGAGAGATGCTCAGTGCATAACAAGCAAGACTAGCTCAGGCTGCTCTGCTGTGAATAACTGAATATCCAAGTCTGGTGAGAAATGCGTCTTGCATGTAGCACATGAGTCGTCCATCACATGTAGTGGAGTGGAGGCCTAATATAACCGATGCACAAGAGTGGGTCAGGGTCTCAGCTCACATGTCATTCTAGTCTAGGAAAATTGATAAATACAAAACGCGTCTAAATGAAGGAATATGGTAATATTGAGAGATAGGGAAAATTTGCCAAATAGACTGATTTTAGAAATTATGTAGGTGAATAGTATGCGCGTCAAACTAATTAGTTAGTTAGACTGATTTTGGAACTCGAGTTTGACAAACTCGAGTTCCAGCCCAAAAATCCCAACATAAATCTGACTTGGACTTAAAAAAAAAAAAAAAAAAAACCACATGGAACTCGAGCTTAGCAAACTTGAGTTCCATGTTTTTTTGGGCTAGAACTCGAGTTTAGCAAACTCGAGTTCCAAAATCAGTTTAACTAGCTAATTAGTTTGACGTGCATACTATTCACCTACATAGTTTCTAAAATCAATCTATTTAGCAAATTTTCCCTTGAGAGACAAATGCAAGGGAGTTGTGAGACAAGTGCAAGCAGAAATCAATATTGATATATATATATATATATATTATGAGATTAAATTCTATAATGATGTGGTATAAAACTCATGTTTTACACTTTTAATTCTAATATTTCACATCATCTTATCACATATTTAAGAATAAGTACAACCACACCCAATTAATTCTAACACCCATATATAAATCCAACCAAATTATCTCTAAAAAAAAATCCAATCAAATTAGAAGTTTATTTAGATGTTATTAAGTGTAGTAGGATCTATTAAATTTTAAGTAAAATGATAATGTGACAATCTCGTATTGGATGGTTTAAAATATGAATTTTACACTCTATTCTTAACAAATTCAAACTCATAAATCATATATTTATATATAAAAGTAGAAACCTCGCCTAGAAGATTATAAGATTTTGCCATGTGCTTCATTCCTTAAATTAAGGTTTTATTTATTTATTTAGGCTTATAGTTCAATAAAGTTTGCATTTATATCAAAGTAAAATATTAATTCATTGAATTAGCCAATTAAATAAATATATTAATTATATATAATTGTACGTTAATATTTATATTAAAGAAATTTATATGATTAATATTTCTAAAAAAAATTATATAAGAAACTATTTTTATTAAGAATAATAATAATAATAATAAATTTTTAAATATGCCATTCTTCTGCGTGTAAATAGAACGTAGAGGAGCAGGTAAAGCCGTAAAGGCTGTACAAAATGGACAATGATGGTGATGGCCAGAACAGAGTGAAGGGATTCTTGTTAGTATTTTAGTGAAAGACTTTCTCTCTTTCTCTCTTTCTCTCTCTATCTCTTCTCTGTCGAATTGTTCTCTCTCTACTGTGTATTTTGTCTTTAGCTTTTTTCTTCCCAACAGAACAGAAAAGCCTTTTCTTTTTAAAATTATATTGATTGATGGATGGGTATTATTATTACAATACACCTCTCTCTCTCTCTCTCTCTCTCTAACCCTTTTTGAGCGTTTCCTTTGTTTTTGGGTAAACTCTCTCTCTATCTTTCTTTCTCTGGTCTCTATATGGAAGTAAAACCGTGTAAGACCCTTTTGGTTTGATAATATACATCTCATGTCCACAACAAGTTGATAGACCCTTAAGTCTTTAACCATTTACTTAAAAAAAACAAAATAGCAAATTACAGTAAACCCACTTATGATTTGACTCGTTTTCATCTTGCCTACTCGTAATTTAAAACTTAACACTTTGTTCACTTGTGTTTAGCTCTGTTTGACCTTCGTTACCCATCTCTATTAAAAATATATAAATAAATAAATCTTTTTACTTATATTTTATATCTCCCTCCTTAAAAACATAAAAATAACAAAAATACACAAAAAAAAAAAAAGATCAAATAGAGAATTTTGTAAAGAAACTAAATACATAGAGCTGGGTATCAATTTTCTTATGCTTCATCCTCTCTCTCAAACTCTCATTGCCCTTCTAGCTCCATCCCATTGTCCCTCTCTCAAACTCCCATCGTCTCTCTCTCTCTCTCTCTCTCTCTCTCTCTCTCTCTCTCAAACTCAGATCTCTAATTTTATTCTCTCATCTCTTCTCTCTCCGTAGCATTGCGGAGACCAATCTGGCACCACAGCGAAAATCTAACTAACCCAGCCTTGACGAGGGTGATCAGATGAAAACCCAGCAACACTGAAAGTTGAGGAGGCCTGTTTCTATTATGGCAAGGAGATCTATTATGGCAAGGCGATCATATGAAACCCAGTAACACCCAGAGTTGACGATGATCTTGTTGCTGTTGTTGATGCCGTTATTGGCAAATATCACTTCTTAGTTGTTCCTTTACAATGTTTGTTTGTTTATTTTTATTATTTTTAACTATTTCCTTGAGATTATTATATGTTTCGAGCTTCTCTAAGACATGTTGACTTCAAGCGCAGGAAACGTGAGGGAATGTGCAGACTAGCGGTGTGAGGGGCTTGTATATAGTAAGTTAGGCAACGGTTAAAAGAATAAAGGAAACTAGCATCTCGAGTTTTAGAAATTCGAGATCCATATTAAAACTCGAGTTCCAAAAACTCACTTTGCGAGTGTTTTGCTGGTGACTTGGACTAAAAATGCCACATAGATCTTGAGTTTTAGAAACTCGAGTTATATGCAAAAAAAATTTTAGTGTGATCGCCCCTATAGTGGCGTTTTTAAGTCCTATAGTGACGTTTTAAAGTCCTATAGCGGCGTTTTCCTGCAAAATTTTTCGTAAGTGTGATCAATACTAGGTTCAGGGAGCCCTATAGTGGCGTTTTTAAGCCCTATAGTAACGTTTTAAAACTCTATAGCGGTATTTTCCTGCAAAAAATTTTTTATAACTCGATTTTTAAGCCCTATAGTGACGTTTTTAAGTCCTATAGTGGCGTTTCCTGCAATTTATGGAACTCAAGTCTTTAAAACTCGAGTTCCATGTAGATTTTTTTTCCACATCGGACCCATCCACTTACAAATCGAGACTTAAAAACTCGATTTTTATCTTGGAACTCGAGTTTTAGAAACTCGAGATGCTAGTTTCACACATCCTTTCAAAATCGGGCAACTAACGATATTGTTAGATATCCTTTGTTATTTGGCAAGGGAATTCCAGGAAACGTAGCTTATTAAAAGAAAAGGTACAATCCATTTAATTATCTAATCAATCACTTACAAGTAAAAAAAGCTTAAATAATCCAATCATCTAACTGCTTAAAAGGGAATTTAATTTTCAAGTTGAAGATATAGGTGAATGTGGTGGTGATAATAAAGTTTATGGTTATTCATCCACTTTGATTTAATCTCAGCCAGGTAAGGACAAGAGGGAATGAAAACCGAAATAATACACATATAAGAGGTTCCCAGTATGCCATTTTCTGTTATGGCAAGGAGATCTTCCAAATAGTAATTAAATTCAACTTCCCACCCCAAGCATTTTCAAAAAATTCAAACTCTAGCCTTTTGATTCGTATTATGTTATGTTTTGGTAATAAAAGTTGTTTTCTAACGGAAAAGTCAAAGGTGGGTAACGAAAACCAAATGAAACTAAACACAAGTGGGTAAAGTATTAAGTAAAGTATTAAGTTTTAAACCACGGGTAGGTAAGATTAAAATTTGCCCAAAACAAAAATACTAAATACTAGTATAATAGTGCTTTGTAAGTCAAATGTACTTTCTGAGTCTATTAAATAATAGTCAGCCAAAATCAATGGGTCCTCCCTCCATATAGCTAAAATTATATAGCACCTTTAACTAAAAAAAAAAAAAATTTATATAGCACCAATGATTCTATCATAAGTATGCTTTTCATGTAGAAATTATATGGTGATAAGGGTTATAAGGTTATTAAGGTTTATAAATATTACTAATAATTCCAAATAATGACTCATTTTTCAAAACAAAAAATAATAATACTGATTCGTTAATTTTTATTTTTTTAATTTATTAATATTACCGGATTTGAAAAGAATTACATGTGTAAAAATGCCATGGTCAACAATGGACCATTCTGCTAAGTTTTTATTTCTTAATTAAAAAGTTATTAATATACAGATAAATTGTACTGTTCCTCCTAAACTATAAGTACATGAAAAATGTAATGTCTCCGTTTAATTTAAAATTTACTAATTCCTTTTGTAATAAGCACTCTATCCTTGCAGTTGTTATTTTTGTTAAATTAACATAAACAAACGAATTCTTGAAAACTGAGTCTAAAGACTCACGATAATGGCCTTAATGCCCTCCCTAGCAAACAAATTTGGCAAAAATTCAAAACTGACCCTCTAAGTTTCAACTTTTGTCATTTCAGTCCTTTAAATTTCAGTTTTGTCATTTCAGTCCTTTAAGTTTCTAATTTTGGCAATTAAGTCCTCCGTTACCCTTCCATTAGTTGTTACCTTTTACTAACCAAAATGACGTCGTTTTGGGCTATTTTTTTATTTCATAATTAAAAGAAAATGTAAAACTATTATTACAAAAAAAAAAAAAAAAAAAAAAAAGGAGGAAACAATGTCGTCCCGCTGAAAACAAAACACAAAACCCAACCCCACCCCACCCCACCCCACTGATACCTTGCCTCACTGATTTCTGAGAAAACAATTAAGGGGCTGAAGGAGAAAGAAAGAGGGAGAAAGGGAAAGGGAGATGGTGAGGCAATGTATCATAGCTTAGGTCTGATTGATTCTCTTGAATGAAAGACCATAGCTTGGTGTTACAACTCAGAGTAGGGGTGTCAATGGGTCGGTCCGGGCCGGGTTTATGCCCAACCTAGAACTGACCCACTCACATCGGGTGGGAGGTTGAACGACCTGCTGCCAACCGCCAACAACCTCGTGTTGAGTCGGATCAGGCTCCGGTGGACAACAGTCAGGTCGATCGAAGTCGGAGTAAGTTTCAACCTCTAGATCTTCGCCGAAAATTGCCAAATCTTTGCTGGATCTCGCCAAATCTTCCTTGGATCTTTGCCAAATCTGTTGATTTTTCTTCGGATCTTTGCGACAACCACGGGATCGAAGCAAGAAAGACCACTTCAAGCCCAGATTTGAACGAGAACTTCCATCTCATCGTCGGATTTTCATCGTATCTTCACTGGATCTTCGTCGGATCTGTTGATTTTTCTTCAGATCTGTGTGACAACCAAGGGATTGAAGCATAAAACACCACCTCAAGCCCAGATTTGAGCAAAAACTTCCATCTCATCGCCGGATCTAACAAAAAACTACCAAATCTTCACCGGATCTGAGTGGATCTAGGTAGATCCGGTCTTCTTTCATGAGTTTCGTCGGTTGAATCGGGTTCATCGGGTTTTGGAGAAGAAAACTCGCCATCCGACCCGTCTAAATCGGTTTTTCATGGCGAAGAGCCGCCGCCGACTGTTGCCGACGTCGGGTCGGCTGGTTTTCGGGTCGGCTCGAGCAGTTTAGGTAGGTGGGTCTGTTTTCGGTTTCTGGTGGACAGCCCTAACTCAGAGTACTCTTCAATTTCAAAGATAGCTTAAATTCATGGTGAATGATTCTTGGACTTCTCATCCAGCAAAACTTCTTTGAACAAGGATTGCTTGGTGAGTTCTATAACTTCATAAACAAGTAGTTGCCTTCATCGTTATTTGCTTAGCATATCCTGAAGTTATAATCTAGAGTTCGACAATTAGAAGTATGACGCATGTGAAATACCACATGAATCTGGCGCCTTCTATACTTGAGCACAGGAATTTACTACTTGTCAAAAGGCTTTTAAACTGAATACTAAACTACAATAGCTATCTAACAGAAGAGAATAACCCTTTCCCCCTCTCGATCTCTCATTCTTTCACTTTCACTCTCTTTCTTTCGCCCTTAACCCCTTAATTGTGTTTTCTTAGAAATTGGCGAGCCAGAGTATCAATGGGGTGGGGTTGGGTTTTATGTTTTATTTTTAGCGGGGAACAACGTCGTTCTCCTTATTTCTTTTTTTTTTTTTTTTCTTTTTTTTTTTTTCTTGTAATGACAGTTTTACATTTTCTTTTAATTATGAAATTAAAATAAAAAAATAAAAAAGATCCAAAAACGACGTCGTTTTGGTTAGTAAATGGCAACAACTAACGGAAGGGTAATGGAGAACTTAATTGACAAAATTTGAAATTTAGAGGACTGAAATGACAAAACTAAAATTTTGATGGCTGAAATGACAAAAGTTAAAACTTAGAGGGTCAATTTTGGATTTTTGCCAACAAATTTTATGTATAGTGATGACCTTAATATATTCAAATAAATAATAAAAAGATTACACGCCACAAGTAATGGTCCTTCAAATTGTATGTCATGTTGCTTGTTATTAGAGTGTTTAGATTATTAACATGTATGTTTAGACACATTTTGATAGGAAAAAAAGAAAAGAAAAAGATGTTTCCTTTAATGTAAATTGTTCATTACAAAGACATAAGGAAAGATATTGCTATTTTTTAAACTAAAAGGAAACCTTAAAACTGACACGGGCCTTTATCAGTGTACATGAGTATTGGACGAAAGTCCTTTTGTATATGTGTGTGTGTCTTTTTTTTTTTTTTTGGTAAACGACGCTTGAATTGAGATTAAGAAACAACAAGTCTGTTACAAAAAGCAGTTTCGGCTTTCTCTTTAGCTAGTAAACCAACCACCACATCTGGTGGGTTAAACAAAAGATGAACATCAAAATCATGGTTGAGAGTAGCTCCCATGCGAGCAAGGCAGTCAATACAGCCATTAGCTTCTCTAAACACATGAGTCATCGTGTGATTAGGGAAGGTCAATATCAGGTTCCTGCATTCAGTTAAGAGAGGTTCAAGCATTAAATTGACTACAGAGGGACTCGAAACAAGGTGTACAATAAATTCAGCGTCCATTTCAATACAAATACTATCAATCCCCATCTGCTTGGCCATGTGTGTGTGTCTTTACCATAATTAGGGTAATATAAAAAATAAAAATAACTACAAGTTAGTTCAATTAAAAATATGCAAATTGTCTTTAACCTAAAGATTGTGATTGGTTGGGATGATTTGTGGGGAGGAGAAAATAGAAGGGATTTGTGTGTTCGATTTGGGGAGGGGAATGATTTTTGTAGGGCTCAAGGGTTTGATGGAAAATTACCTATTTGCCTTCTCCTTCCTCCTTTTTCGTTGCTTTATTGCTTTATTTTCTTTTTCTTTTTCTTTTTCCTTTTTTAAACTTTTAATTTTAGGTTTCTTTCAATTTTTTTTAAATACTTTAATATATTTATTAAAATAAATTATATACTAAAGGCATAAGAGTAAATTTATACCATTTACATTTGCTATCTTCTTATTTTTCTTTTTAAATAAAAGAGTTCTCCATTTTTTACACTTTTCTACCCGCAATCAAACATGCATAAAAAATAAAAATAAAAACAATACAAAACAATATATTTTCTTTTCTTCCATTTTTCCATCCTCAATCAAACCAAGCCTTACTATGAATTTAATTACAATTGTGGGGGCCTAGGGACTCGTAACCCATTATTTATATGTACATAATGGGCCCGAGGCCCAAGCCGTGGACCAAAGGTCCATGCTGGAAAAGGCAAGAAGTCAGTTTTGACCATAAACAGCCTGAAGAGTAATGCCGAGGATGATATCCTCCTCGGCTAGTCCAAGCCGAGGTCCACAGAGGTGGTTTACCATCCGGAGAAGTGTCACAGAAGCACTCATTTGGTACAGATCAGTATTGTAAGAGCCTAGAATAGAGAAGTGTCCTAGAAATATCTAAAGGCAAAGCTGCCACCTCTGCATTAAATGCACTGCAGCTAACTCCCTAGCCGCATTAATGTAGAAGTGATGTCTGAACATTGCAGTTCAGCCTTACAGCTACTACATGAAGATTGGTAAGAGGGGTTAATGGGACAAGTATTAACACCAACCATCTGACATGTATGTGGAAGGTATGGATGAAAGGGAGTGACCATATAAAAGGAAGAGGGGACAATGAGTCAAAGGATTGAAAAACTAAAGAGAAGAACACTATAGACTTCCAAAATCAGACTTGTAAAACAAACTTGATAATAGTAAATAAGAACAGACCTCCTCGGACTTTGCCGATGACGTTTTTCCTTCAACAGATCTCTTTTCTTTTCATTCTCTTATCATCTGAATTCTTCCTAGTGTTTGTTTGATTAGTTGTAGCCCAGTTTTCTAACCCACTCTCTACGAATTCATTGTTTTGGGCTTTTTGGGCATAAGTCCAATCACGTAGTGGGCTAGGATTTCAAATCTGGTCCTTACAATTGGTGTCATCTATGGGAATTATTGGTGTTACAGTGAATTTAGTGCAGAACGATAGTAGGTTCAAGTCCACATTAGGCAGAGTTTATGGGGTCTAAGCGTCAAGATCATTTCCGTGATCTCGAACGACAAAGAGACTGGGAAGAAAGTGTACATACTACTCATACCAGTAATAGCCAAGCTCGGGGTAAAAGCCACGTCTCTTATGAGGAGACGCAAAAAACATGCAGAAGGAAATTGACCACCTGAAGAGGAGCTTGTGCCATGAATGGCGAAAACGAGCTCCATCCAATTCTGACCTCTCTTCTGATGGTGAAGAGGATGACAGCCATAAACGGAGATCGAGGACTCCCCCTAGTGAGTCTTTTTCGTACGAAGAGAACTACCATCATGAGCGTAAACGGAGGAATTCCTCCTCGGTTGGTCTGGGGAATAATACTATGAGCAAGGCACTCAATCAGATTTCTAGGTCACCTTTCACGCGTTGGATCGAGGGAGGGAGACTTCCTCGGCGATTTTCACAGCCCACATTCACAATGTACAATGGCAGAACAGACCCAGTAGAGCATGTCAGCCACTTCAATCAGAGGATGGCCATACACTCCAAGAATGAGCCCTTGATGTGCAAGGTTTTCCCATCCAGTTTGGGGCTTGTGGCAATGAGGTGGTTTGATAGCCTGAGGGCGAGTTCCATTGACTCCTTCAAGGAGCTCACTCAAGCGTTTGGATCTCGCTTTATAATGTGTAGTAGGGTTCCTCAGCCTTTGGCCTCTTTGTTGTCTTTATCCATGAGGGAAGGGGAAACCCTGAAGACATATTTAGATAGGTACTAGGCGATGTTCAACGAAATAGATGGTGACTTTGATGATGTTGCCATTAGTACTTTCAAGCTCGGCTTACCTACTAATCATGGCTTAAGGAAGTCTTTAACGGGGAAACCTATTGTCAGCATACGTCAACTCATGGATCGGATTGACAAGTACAAGAGGGTCGAAGAAGACCAACAGCAAGACAAGGGAAAAGGCAAGGTTATCCCTCAGGAAATAAGGGATTTCAAGTCGGACCGTAACAACAACAACAGACTTCGAAGAGATTTTGCTGGACAATCTGAGTCCGTAGCTCCTCAAATGGTAAACACTGTGTTTAGAGATTCGGTGCAACAAGTTTTAGAGAAGTTTAGGAACGAGCCATATTTCAAATGGCCGAACAAGATGAGCGGAGATCCTTTGAAACGCAACCAAAGTCTTCATTGCCAATACCACTAAGAGCGGGGATATACCACCAAGGACTACCGGATATTGTGGAATCATTTGGAGCAACTGGTCAAGGAGGGGAAGTTATAGCACCTCCTGTACCGCCCCAATGGGCAAGGTGACCAGTCAAGATCTGGAACACAGGGGAATACTTCTTTAAGGCCCCCAATAGGCACAATCAATGTCATTTTTGCTGCACCTGGGAGGACTGGATCACAGCCCTTCAGGGTGATGTCCGTAGCTTGGCTACCTGCTGAGGATACTAATTCGGGGTCGAAGAGGGCTAAAGTAGAAATTCGACCGATGTTAAGTTTCTCGGATGACGATAAAGTAGAAACCATCCAGCCACATGATGATGCCTTGGTAGTAACCCTTAGGATAGAAGGGTATGGTGTGAGGAGGGTGATGGTAGATCAGAGCAGTTATGCAGAGATCATGTATCCTGATTTATATAAAGGTCTGAACTTAAAACCCGAGGATCTAACCGCCTACGATTCACCCCTAGTGAGTTTTAATGGGAAGGTTGTCGTCCCGAAGGGCCAGATTAGGTTACCTGTGTAGGCAGGCTCAGAGGTAGTGGAAGTGGACTTCATAGTGGTGGACGCATACTCTCCCTACACGGCCATTGTGGCCAGGCCTTGGCTCCACACCTTGAGGGTTGTTTCTTCGACTCTGCATCAAAAGGTGAAGTACCCATTAGGAGATCGAATTGAGGAGCTGGTAGGTGACCAGTATATGGCTAGGCAGTGCCTTGTGTCCGCAATTTTGCATCAGCCGGTAGCTGAGTCCTCAGCCTCGGTAAATGAAGGTTTATAGTAATCAAGGTCCCTAGAGTTACCCGCAAAGGTGCCAGCTGAGGAAGCTAAATGTGAAGATTTAGAGAAATTTGCCATAGGTGATGATCCGGAGAAGTTCTTCTAGGTTGGAGCTCAGCTACCATCTCAAGAGAAAAGGGAGTTGGTAGAATTTCTTAAAAGGAACGTTGATGTTTTCGCCTGGAATGCCTACAAGGCTCCGGGGGTGGATCCGACCTTTATATGCCATCATCTGAAGGTCACTCCCAAGAAACAACCATCTCGGCGTTCATCCAAGGAACATTCTGATACTGTTAAGGACGGGGTGGTAAAACTTAAGCAGGCTAAGGCTATTAAGGAGGTCTTTTACCTTGAATGGTTGGCTAACACAGTGGTGGTGAAAAAGAAGATTAGGAAGTGGCACATATGTGTAGATTTTACTAACTTGAACAAGGCCTACCCAAAGGATCCTTTCTCTATGCCACGGATTGACCAGTTGATGGACGTCATCCTCGGATGAGCTATCTGGATGCCTTTCTAGGATACCATCAGATACCGTTGGCCTTAGACGACCAGGAGAAGACTGCTTTTGTCACTCATATTGGAAATTATCATTATAAGGTGATGCTCTTTAGTTTGAAGAATGCAGTGGCTACTTATCAGAGGATGATGACCAGGATGTTTAAGCCTCAGTTGGGAAAGAGCATAGAAATTTATATCGATGATGTGGTAGTAAAGAGTAAGGTAGAGTCCGATCATGTTGATAACCTCGGAAACATTTTTGATATCTTGAGGAGGTACAAGCTTCGGCTTAATGCTTCCAAATGTTCTTTTGGTGTCAGGTCAGGGAAGTTCTTGGGCTACATGGTCACACACCGTGGAATTAAGGTTAACCCTGACCAAATTAAGGCAATTAACAATTTGCAACCACCTCGGAATCCCAAGGAAGTCCAAAGGCTTACAGGGATGACTGCTGCTCTAAACCGATTCATCTCTCGATCGGCAAACAGATGCAGGCCCTTCTTTCAGTTATTGAATAAGTGAAAGGGATTTGAATGGACCGAGGAATGCATCCAAGCATTCCAACAGTTGAAAGAGTATTTGTCTTAGCCGCCCATCATGTCTCGGCCCAAGGTGGATGAAGTGTTATTTGCTTATATTGCCGTGGCCTCCCACGCAGTGAGTTTGGTGCTAATATGAGATGATAATGGCGTACAGAGGCCAGTTTACTATGTAAGCAAGTCCTTACATGAGGCCGAGGTTCGTTACTTACCATTGGAAAGGGCTATTTTGGCAGTGGTGCATGCTACACGTAAGCTTCCCCATTATTTTCAATCACACACAGTGGTCGTCCTAATCCAACTCCCACTTAGATCTCTACTACGGAGTGCGGATTACACAGGGAGAATTGCAAAGTGGGGCACGATTCTAGGGGCTTTTGACATCAAGTATATGCCCTGCACCTCTGTCAAGGTCAAATTCTTGCTGACTTGGTTGCCGAGTTTGCTGAATCCCCGGAAGAAGAGAAGATAGAAAAGCAGAACATGGATGGAAAATCGGTTGGAATAATCTCCGTACAAGAACCTATATCCTAGAAGGTTTACATTGATGGTGCAGCGAACTATAGGGGATCTGGAGTGGGGCTAGTCTTGATATCTTTAGAGAGGATTACAATTGAAAAATCCTTAAGGTTGGGCTTCTCAGCTACAAACAATGAAGCCGAATATGAAGCACTGCTGGAAGGGATGATCATGGTGCAAAAAATGGGTGGAAAAGTAGTGGAATTGTTATCTGATTCAAGGTTGGTTGTTGGTCAAGTCTAAGGATAGTTAGAAGTCAGAGACCCCAAAATGCAAGAATACTTAAACCAAGTTAGATATTTGCAGTCTAGGTTTGAATCTTTTAATTTATCACAGGTCCCTAGAAGTAAAAATACACATGCGGACTCTCTTGCCACGTTAGCAACCTTCTCGGCAAAAAGTTTACCTTGGGTAATCCTCGTAGAAGACTTATGTAAACCTACTGAAGTGGGAAGAGCAGTAGTTCATGCTAATCAAATAAGGGCGGGTCATAGTTGGATGGATTCTATTGTATTGTTCCTTAGGGATGATGTTTTACCGGAGGATAAGTTCAAGGCTGACAAAGTACGAAGAAAAGCTCCTCGGTTCTAGTTGTCTGAGGACCAGAAGTTGTATAAAAGATCTTTTTCTGGCCTGTATCTGCTGTGTGTACACCCGGAAGCGGTTGAGCTAATCCTGGAAGAATTGCATTAAGAGATTTATGGAAGCCATACGGGGGGCAGGTCTTTATCACATAGGGCCCTTACACAAGGCTACTGGTGGCCGAGGATGCAAAAAGAAGCACAGGACTATGCAAAAAAGTGTGACTAGTGCCAGAGGTTTGCCCCAAACATTCACCAACCTGGGGGAGTCCTTAATCCTTTGTCCAGTCCTTGGCCTTTTGCACAATGGGGCTTGTATATTGTAGGTCCTTTCCCTAAGGCAGCGGGGAACAAAAGGTATTTATTGGTCGGCACAGACTACTTCACCAAGTAGGTTGAAGTTGAAGCACTTGTAAACATCAGGGATGTGGACGCTAAACGATTCATATGGAAGAACATTGTCACTAGGTTTGGAGTCCCACATACCCTTATCTCGGACAATGGACTCCAATTTGACAGTAAGGCCTTTAGGAGATACTGCTATAATCTAGGAATAAAGAATAGATATTCCACCTCAGTATATCCACAAGGGAATGGGCAGGCTGAAGTTGTCAATAAAGTCATAGTCAGTGGACTCAAAAAGAGGCTGGATGATGCGAAAGGGAAATGGGTAGAAGAGCTGTCACATGTCTTATGGACTTACCGGACTACACCTCGTAGGTCCACAGGAGAAACCCCCTTTTCCATGACATATAGGGCCGAGGCTGTTATTCCTCTAGAGACTGGATTTCCCACAATGAGAACAAGTTCCTTTACTTCGGACAGCAATGATGAACTGCTGGAGAGGAACTTGGATTTAGTTGAAGAGTGAAGGGAAAGTGCCATGGTACAGTTTGCATACTATCAAAACAAACTCAAGCAAGGATATGACGCCAACTTGAAGTTAAGGCCACTAACAGTGAGAGACTTGGTCTTGAGAAAGGTTATGGGAATTGCCAAGAATCCAGCATGGGGGAAGTTAGGACCCAACTGGGAAGGGCCATATCGTATAACATCGGTAGCTGGGATAGGTGCGTATTATTTGGAAGATCTAAAGGAAAAGGCTGTACCACGTCCCTGGAATGTAAATAACCTGAAGAGATATTATTATTAATGAAAGTTTCCTCCATCTATTCTGGGTTTGTTATATCATGTATCTTGCGTTTTTAATTAATTTTCTAAGTGTTAAACAGAACCTTAGCTATGCCTGGTTCCTCGGACCATCTGCTTTGAGAAAATTAACACCTTATAACATCTATCTAAGTATCAAACAGAACCTTAGACATGTCTGGATCCTCGGACCACATACCTTGGAAAAATTGATATCTTTCAATTATTTTGTCTAAGTGTTAAACAAAACCTTAGCTATGCCTGGTTCCTCGGACCATCTGCTTTGGGAAAATTAACACCTTATGACATCTATCTAAGTATCAAATAGAACCTTGGTCATGTCTGGATCCTCGGACCACATACCTTGGAAAAATTGATATCTTTCAATTATTTTTCTAAGTGTTAAATAGAACCATAGCTATGCCTAGTTCCTTAGACCATCTGCTTTGGAAAAATTAACACCTTATGACATCTACCTAAG
The DNA here is from genome assembly GCA_023736055.1 of Quercus glauca. Lineage (NCBI taxonomy): Eukaryota > Viridiplantae > Streptophyta > Magnoliopsida > Fagales > Fagaceae > Quercus > Quercus glauca. Next base: position 20,816,365 of record CM043325.1, on the reverse strand, counting down.
TATCAAACAAAACCTTGGTCATGCCTGGATCCTCGGATCACATATCTCGGGAAAATTGATATCTTTCAATTAATCTTCTAAGTGTTGAACAGAACCTCAGCTATGCCTGGTTACTCGGACCATCTGCTTTGGAAAAATTAACAATTTATAATAACTACCTGATTTTCAAGGAGAAACTTGGTAATGCCTGGATCCTCGAACCTCGTACCTGGGGTAAATTAATCTTTTCCTTTGAATGGCTGTATGTTAGGGTAAAATCTTGTTTATAACTAACTTTGGGGAAATACATGTATTTACAGTTTGTTTCCATTTTTAACTGCTTTGTTAATCACTCTAAACAGCAATGATGTTCATTGCATCAAGAGTTCCAAATGGATGCCCATGAGCATCACTTAAAGCATTTATGAGCATACTTGTATTTGTGTAAAAGTTAACCATCTCTTTGACCCTCATGAGCATTACTTAAACCTATGTGCATACTACAACACTGTATATGTTCATAGAATTAAGTTTATGCTTTTCCGAGGTAATAAACTTAGTGAATTTCTTTTAATTTGATACTGACCATGTTATGAGTAAGATTTATGCCATCATTTCAACTGATCAGTTATTCAAGATATGTTCGTTTACCACGATTTTTCTCAAAGTGTTGAAGCAAGAAAAGACTAAATTGGAAATAGCATTAACGCTGAAATTATAAAGAAGAAAATTTACAAGTCTCATCAACATTGAACTTCCGACAAAGGCAAATGGATTACATAAGTCTGGTGCAAATACAGAACTAGAAAACTAAAACAAAAGAAAAAGAAAAGAAGATAATCTATTTCTTCATTTTTATTACAATTTTGTCTTTTGGATCTTTAGGAGGTTGTGTGTTTGCTGTTGTGGTGGGAACTTCAGTCTTGTCCTTGGGATCCTCTTTTGGGGGTATGGTTAGAGTTGCCAATGCCAACTCCATACTTTAAGAAGTTTCTTTATCCTTGGAGGTATCCTTGGGAGCAAGAGGAGGTAGGTCAGAACCTTGGATTGTTTCTCTATTGGCTTCTCCTATCATTGAAGTGTCCTCGGTCTGCTCCACCCCCTCTGTAGTAGTGCCAGTTGCAGGAGGAGCCTTGAGTAGGCTGCCTTGAACTTCACCGGCCTCCGAGGACAGTGGATCAGCCTTAGAGTCTGAGGAGCTTTGAGGGCGTATGGCTGGAGGGTAATATATGTTGTCTACCTTTCTCAACACGGAAGAATCCTCAACCCCGGCTTGGTTGAGGGCTTTATCCCATGCCAAGGCACAGTAAGTCCTGCACATGGCTGGGACCTTGGCCCTGAGGGTGTCTTTAGCCTCAGCCACCCCAACATCGTACCCGTGTTGCTCAACTGCATCTTTGGCCTTCACTGCCTCGTCTCGAGCCTTCTCGGCTGAAACCTTGGCTTTCTCGGCCTCTTCCAGCTTCTTTTTCAAAGCTACAACTTGAGTCTTGGTGGTGGACAACTGGTCCTCAACACCGCGCAGCTGCAGCCTTTGGCTCTCAGCATTTTCCAGGGTAGCTACTACGTACTTTCTTTCCTTCTCTTCTTCTTGGCACTTCTTCTTCATCTCTTGGAGGCTCCTCTCAACCACCTGAAAGGCCTCTACGGCAACGTTGCGCCTTGCTTCCTCCTCTTTCACCTGACGGTGGCTAGAGTCGGCCATCTCTTCTGCTCGAAAGGAGGCTTGAACAGCCTGCCAAAGAAGAAAAATAGGTTGCATTAAAAAAAAAAAAAAAAAGAGTAATAAGTCGAGTATAAGGGAAAAAAGAGAAAGGGGTTTAAGTAAAATCATACCATGGCCAAATATCTTTTGAGGCTGAGGAAGACCTCATGCCTCCTCATAGACCACAGCTCGGCCATGTCTCTAGGAAGCAATAGAGCTTGCTCCACTGCGTTGGCCACGTAGCTGGCCTTTCTGCCTTGAAAGTCCCTGATAGAAGCATCGTCTAACAAGGGGGCCCTATCCAACATTGGGGCCGGAAGCCAGGCTGCGGACTCGAGCAAAGGGTCATTCCTCCTCTCACTACCTCTCTGCCCTGTTTTGGCTTGTTTAGATACTCTTTGAACCTCGTCCTCGTGAAGGGGAAGGGTTTTTCCAGTTTCCATCACCTCCTACCCTTTTTGCTCCCTTTTTCTCTTCAGGTCAGCTGGTTGAAGAGGAGGTAAAGCAGGTGGAGGAGTGGGAGGCTTGGTACGGGTTGCCTTTCCGGGTGCATCCTTCCCAGGTTGGGACTCTATTAAATCCAGCAAACTAGATTTAGGTTTGCGTTGAATGCCCATCTCGTCAATTATTGGGGAAAAGTGTGAGCCGAGATTAGGGACAGAAGTTTCCGGGGACGAGACTTGGTTGAAAACTTCAAACTCGTCCTCAGAATCGGTCACCTCTACCACCTCTTCTTCTTCTGAATTGATGGTGCGAGATGAAGTGGCAACTCCGGTAAAATGCTGTGACGACGAGGCTCCTACTGTTGGTATGCCATCAGGTTTATGAGTTGTACCTTGGACACCCTCCGGTGTTGGACCAGGAAGAAGAATAGGTTGTATGGAGAGTGTACCTTCTGGAATAGGTGTGCCTTCAGGGAGGAGAAAACCAGGGGCGGCTACACTTATGCGATGTAGACGGGATCCTTAGCCTTAATCATGCACTTGGGAGCCTGAAAGCTAGACGAGATCGGCTTGTAACCTAAGATTATATGAGCCGCTCGTAATTGGCCGTCGTCGTATACAAAGACCTCGGCTTTTAGTATTTTGTCCAAGTTGTCCTTGTTGACTAAGCCGAAGTTTGGTTCAGCGGCGCGTCTATCTGCAAAACCATCAAGAATGCAAAAAATTTTATTATCAGATGTGAAAGTGGAGCAAATCAAAAGAAGAGAAAGAATTAGTAAGTAATCATCCTAAACCCAAAACCCCACCTGGTTGTCCCTCTCTCGTTGGATAGGGGAGGCCATCGTGCCACTCCCCGGACAAGATCAAAAAATCTTTTTAAGGCCTTTATTGGATTTTGGAAGGCACTGAATGAGTCTAACTTTAGGATACCTAGACTTTAGGTAGTACCCTTGTCCTTTCAGATGGTGGAGGTTATAAACCCAGTTGACGTGGTGATGGGTGAGTCCTAAACCCATCTTTTCATTGAGGGCATTTACACACCCTAAAATCCTAAACACATTCGGAGCGCATTGGGTGGGAGCTAATCTATGAGTCCTAAGATAATCTCTGGTCACGATACTCATGGGAATTCTCATTCCCCCCTCTATGAAGGCAATCATAGGGATCAAGACTTCTCCCTTCTGCCTTTCAACATGCCACGCTCACTCTTTGCAGTACTTAATACCCACACCCGAAGGAATCCTATACTAAGCCCTAAAATTCTCTATCTTCTCCTCAGAGTCTACCAAACACTTGAATGTACCCATTCTAGAACGGTTTGAAGGGTCCTAAAGTGGTTGATAGAAAAAGAATAGAGCCGAGAAAGGGAAAAAGTACGAAGAACAGAAAAATGTATGGAAAAATAAAGAGTAGAGATTTGTGAAGACTTAAGAGTAAAAAGTGGGTCCTCAGACAGGCTTTTGGTATTTGTAAAAGCTCGAGTAAGGTAAGAAAATTGGTAAGTTCAAAGTATGTGCGCTAAGAGTTAAATGATTGCTAAAGTGAAGGGAGGTTTTGATTTGATTGATATTTATATCAAAGAATGAACTACAGAGCGGGAAAGTTCCCACCCAAATCCCAATAGAACTCTCAACCGTTAGATTTACATCGTGCCGTAGAACGTGGAGAACATAAGGCCGTAAAAATTTAATGAGAAACACGTCTCATAAGCCGAAACGACAAAAGTGTGTCTTGGGCAGTTAAAATAGCGTATCTATGGGACGAGATGGGAGGGGACAAGCACAGAACAAATCTGGAGACATCGAAATCCTCCTTTCTTCTCAAGGAGCTAGAAAGAAGGATCTCGAGGGGCTATTGTGGGGGCCTAGGGACCTATAACCTATTATTTATATGTACATAATGGGATCGAGGCCCAAGTCGAGGACCCAAGGTCTATGCTGGAAAAGGGAAGAAGTTAGTTTTGACCATAAACAGCCCAAGGAGTAGTGCTGAGGATGATATCCTCCTCAGCACTCATTTGGTATAGATCAGTATTGTAAGAGCCCAGAACAGAGAAGTGTCCTAGAAATATCTAAAGGGAAAGTTGCCATCTCCATATTAAATACACTGCAGCTAACTTCCTAGCCGCATTAATGTGGAAGTGATGCCTGAACATTGCAGTTCAGCCTTACAGCCACTACATGAAGATTGGTAAGACGGGTTGATGGGACAAGTATCAACACCAACCATCTGGCATGTACGTGGAAGGTGGGGATGAAAGGGAGTAACCGTATAAAAGGAAGAGGGGACAATGAGACAAAGGATCGAAAAACTAAAGAGAAGAACACTGTAGACTTCCAAAATCAGACTTGTAAAATAGACTTGATAATAGTAAATAAGAACAGACTTCCTCGGACTTTGTCGAGGACGATTTTCCTTCAACAGATCTCTTTTCTTTTCATTCTCTTATCATTTGAATTCTTCATAGTGTTTGTTTGATTAGTTGTAGCCCAGTTTTCCAACCCACTATCTACAAATTCATTGTTTTGGGCTTTTTGAGCCTAAGTCCAACTACGTAATGGGTTAAGAGTTCAAATCTGGTCCTTACAACGATGATGATGCATCAAATTAAGTCCAACAAGCCCAATAAATTCAAAGACAAAGCAAAAAATATTTTGATTGAAACCCTATTTCATTTCTCCTTTATAACACGATCAAGACTCCTCGAAACTTGATCATGACTTATTAGCAGACTTTCTGTTTCCACTTTCCGCAAAAAATGTTACAACATAGTAATATTTACAGAAGCTAGTACCTAACAGACCTAGGGAGGAATAGGATCTTTTCATGTAAAAAGAAAATTTTTAAACACACATATTTTTATACTCTTTATTTGTGATTGTGTCATTTCAGGGTTTTGATTAAATAAAATTTAAAGGTGTATCATGTGATGTGGTACTATATGCATTGTTAAATGGAGAAGATAAAATTTTAACAGTAAAATACTCTCTATATTTTAAATAAAAAGGATTTCCAAATTTTGAATGCATGATCATACTGGCATAATATGTTCATAATTACTAAACTGTTTTGGAGAGAGTCCAAATGTCATCAAGGCCAGCTCGCCATACAAAGTAACCTAGCAATCCCTTACCCTTAGCATACAGGACCTTAACCAGAATACTTTTAACATCGTCATAACCAACCCAAGTTGTCCCATTGTAGCAATAATCTGAGGCAAACGTGTAGTTGAACGCTGTTATGGCACCCCCTTGACCTATGATCCTGTTCCTGATATGCGTATAACCTAATGCTCTATCTGCCGTTATATCAGCACCATTAGCTGGTGCTAAAAATCCATGGTTACTAGCATCTTTAAGCTTCCATGCATAGCCATAGTATGGCAAACCAAATACAATTTTTCTGGCTGGAAAACCAGCCTGAATCCAAGAACTAATCCCAAAATCACCACTAACCTCACTAAATGGATTGTATAATGCAGCTGGCACTTCGGTCAGATTTGGTTTCTGTTAACGTGTATAGTTGTGGGCTTTAAGCCCAAATAGATTACTTGTATAGCACACTTTTGTACTACACTCTTACTTGTACTACACTCTTACTTGTACTGCACTCATATGCCTCCTATATAAAGGCTCTTGTGTATATTCTTTTATTGAGAAATACAATACAATCATTCAGTATTTCTAACATGGTATCAGAGTCTCTACTCTAATTTTATTGTGTCTTAAAGTCTTGTTTTGTCGGTATTTTCTGCTGCCTCACCTTCTGTGGTCAATAAACCCGTTTAGTGCCTTCTCCCGATAGCCCTGCCGTCATCAGAGGTCCTCAGGGTTGAATCTCCGCTGCCAGAAGCTCCTCCTCCGCCGCCAAAACCACTGACATCATCGGATCTGTCACCTTTGACCTCTTATTAAGACATAAGACATATCAAAGTGTAGCTTTTCAATCCCTCTACACAAAACCGCCGGAAAATTCATCAACAGACCAGTCACGTGCAGCCACGCGTTGGTCAAACTTTTGGCTAAATCTTCCACGCGCCTCACGCGCCATCCATATTACTCCGATCCTGTTGCCGCCGCCTCTATCGGAATCGTCTTTCTCCGATCTACACATTCGGAAAAGAATCAGCCTCATCGGACATTTCACGCGCCTTCACGCGCCGCCTGAAATTCTCTGCAAATCATCTACGCGCCACGCGCTGCACGCGCCGCCCTGCTACACGCTGACATCACTTGCTGACGTCATCTGCCACGTCAGCCCTAGTTGCTTCGCCTGTTGGCGTCATCTGCTGACCTCTTATTAAGACATAAGACATATCAAAGTGTAGCTTTTCAATCCCTCTACACAAAACCGCCAGAAAATTCATCAACAGACCAGTCACGTGCGGCCACGCGCTGGTCAAACTTTCGGCTAAATCTTCCACGCGCCTCACGCGCCATCCATATTACTCCGATCCTGTTGCCGCCGCCTCTGTCGGAATTGTCTTTCTCCGATCTACACATTCGGAAAAGAATCAGCCTCATCGGACGTTTCACGCGCCCTCACGCGCCGCCTGAAATTCTCTGCAAATCATCTACGCGCCATGCACTGCATGCGCCGCCCTGCTACATGCTGACATCACTTGCTTACGTCAACTTCTGTTGACCGTTGACTTGATCGTGCGTTGACTATTGACTTTGACCCAAAGTTGACTTTTTGCAGTCCGGGTGCTCCTTACCCAATTTTTCACGTAGATTTCATTTTTGCAGTCCATTTTTGCATATTTTGCTTCTAAATGAAGAATAAGGACAAGTTTTCTTCCTTTTACAACAATCACCGCCGACAATCCAACAAATGTTTCTGCAAGTTTTGCAAACATTTTGGCCATAATATTGAGACTTGTTATCAGCGCAATGAATCAGCTGTTTCCACTTCTGCTGCTACAGTTGCTAACACTGAGAGTGTCCAACCCATGGCTCCTGTCTCTGCACAATCTCAGTCTTCTGGATCCACTTTCTCCATTTCCAGAGATGACCTTATAAATATCATCGCCAATGTCATTCGTATGGTTGATAATGCATCTTATTTCTCTTCTCTCTCAGCTTTATCTGGTATGTCTCCTACCTCTTGGCTTATGGATTCTGCTTGTTGCAATCACATGACACCTCACTCGTCCTTATTTTCTGACCTTAAACCTACACCGCACCCTCTTAATATTCGCACAGCAAGTGGTTCCACAATGTCTGGTCATAATATAGGTTCAATTTCGACCTCCAACCTCTCGGTTCCTGGAGTCTTTAATGTTCCTGACCTTTCTTATAATTTGTTTTCTATGGGACAATTAGCTGAGTTGGGTTATCGTATTATCTTTGATTATTCTGGGTGCATTGTGTAGGATCCGAGGATGGGATAGGAGCTTGGGACCGGTCCCAGAGTTGGGCGTATGTTTCCCGCGGACAACTTTCGTCTTCCACTTGTTGCTCCTGTTTCTATTGCTGCTGCTGCTGCTACAATTTCTTCAATTCCTTCCCTTGCACTTTGGCATGCTCGACTTGGTCATGCATCTTCCTCTCGGGTACAACAATTGGCTTCTAGAGGTTTGTTAGGTTCAATGTCTATAGAAAATTTTGATTGTGTTTCATGACAGTTAGGAAAACAACCAGCTTTGCCTTTCAATACTAGTGAATCAATATCCACTGATATTTTTGACCTTATTCATTCTGATGTTTGAGGGCCTTTCTCTGTCTCTAGTATTGGTGGATCTCGATATTTTGTTGTCTTTGTTGATGATTACTCTCGCTATAGCTGGATTTTTAATATGAAACATCGTTCTGAATTATTGGAAGTATATTCTAATTTTGCAAAAATGGTTGAAACTCAATTTTCCAAACGCATCAAAATTTTTCGATCCGATAATGCTCTTGAGTACACTCAATATGCTTTCCAAGCTGTTTTGCATTCCTATGGCACTGTTCATCAACTAACTTGTCCAGGTACCTCTTAGCAAAATGGTAGAGCTGAACGAAAACTTCGTCATATCCTTGACACTGTTCGTGCTCTCCTTTTCTCTGCCAAAGTTCCTGCTCCTTTTTGGGGCGAAGTTGCTCTTCATGCTGTTCATGCTATTAATCGCATTCCAAGTCCTGTCATCCAAAATCAAACTCCATATGAATGCCTTTTTAGGTCACCTCTAGATTATCACCACCTTCGTTCCTTTGGTTCTGCTTGTTTCGTTCTTCTTCAGCCACATGAGCGTAACAAACTTGAGCCTCGGTCAAGGCTTTGTTGTTTTCTTGGCTATGGTGAAACTCAAAAGGGGTATCGATGTTATGATCCTATTTCTCATCGTCTTCGTATCTCCCGCAAGGTTGTCTTTTGGGAACATCGCCTCTTTGTCGAGCTTTCTCACTTCCGTGCCTCCCTATCTTTCTCCTCTGTCTTAGATCTTTTTCCAAATGAGACACATATTCCTCCTGTAGTTGATCCTGATTCTCCTATAGACTTCTCTGTCCAACCACCAGATATCCTTGATCCCTTTCCTGTTGGAAAAACACATCAGATGTGCGCAGCGGAAAAAATTAAATTAAATTATGAACGGATCTACTTCATTCGAAATTGATAACAAGCACTATGTAAGTTTCAGAATTAGAGAATAAGTAAGCGTACCTTGGTGTAGTGAAATTCAAAACCTTGAAGATTAAACGTTCTTGGGAAGACTTTCAATCTTCACTCCAATTCCACATGATGCCCAAGATGTGTGGTCTCTCAATTGGTAACCAAAAGGGATTTAAGAAAGTGTCTTTCACTCTCTTCCACACCATTACTATGATGTTTTTCTCACATTAAATATTCTGAACGTTTTTCCCTTTTGTATCTAACCAATTATCTAATTGGGCTGGCCTTTTGGGCCTTTCCAATTGGGCTTAAGTGTGTGGCTTGGAATGGGACCAAAAGGGACCAATAAGACACTAGCTCCAATGGGCCTTGGGCTTTTCTGTCAACTCTTGACAAGTCCAAAGTTACCATTAACTATATTTAATACCACTATATAAATATAGTTGCACTCTAGGCCTTATAAATAAATTATTTCCCAAGACTTTATTGTACATACAACCCCTTCATTAAAATATTCGTAGTAATACAAAGTCATGAAATGTTGACTGCCACTTTGTAGATTACTACATCTTAATCCTTGAGTACCCGGTTTAATCCTTTATGTTATTCAATATATATTTATGAAATCCAATTTCACAAATATATATACTTTAGTAACTTATCACTAAAGTGGTCGGGCCCGACACTCTGAATAACCAAACCCATTAAACTTATCTCAAGGGAATATTTTATATCTCCGTTAAGAGATTATGAATTCCATCTTGAGAATATATGTTCCATCAACATTAAATGCAGTTGCCCAACATACTGAGGTTTTGACCGTTCAAATAGATCTCACTCCTGATATATCAAAGCAACCTACATCTCATGATCAGGTCCATTATTCTCTCAGGATTTAGAGTTGATGTAAATAGAAGTCGTGAGATTTATTATTCAATTGACAGTCATTTGGAGAATAATAAATCTCACAGCGGTCCAGTTCAATATGTCTTAACTCTTAAAACATATCAACATACCAACTAGAAATCTCCATTTCCATGATCAAGACAAATCATCGTAGTTGATATGTTATAGTCTTCGCAGATGAAATGTCCAATTTCATCACCGACTACGAACTAAATTCTGAGTTTACAAAGAACTTGTGATTTATATCTTCTGTGACTAAATCACATAAATCACATACTATGCATCTCATGGACTAAGATAATATCCCATTAGTTCATAAATAGTCTCATATAATTAAACAACTTAATTATTCATGATATGCCAATAAATTGGATTTTAGGGCATAAATCCCAACAATCTCCCACTTGCCCTCAAAGACAATTTACCACAAATCCGACACTTATCTCCCTTTAGAGTAATTCATAGTCACTCTAAGGCAAGGTTTGGAAACAAGTTTCAGCCAGATTTATTGCATAAATTATCTTTTCGACTACTACTTCTTAAGTACTCATATCTCATTAATGAGATAACACTTAAGCTTAATGTGTATCTTCACCACCTAGGATGAACACATATCTTGAAGTCCAACTTCATGAATCACAATCAAACTATAAGTCAAAATTTGTACATCTAATAAATATCAAAACTTCACTTTGGTGGACAAGCATATAATCCCTCATTGTCCTAAGATATATGAGTATATGCTTTACTCCCACTAAATTAAGTGATCTTTGATTCACTTGATATTTGCTTACTATGCCCACCGCAAAATAGACATTTAGCCTAGTATTTAGCATAGCATAGAGACTTCCTATCGATTTGATATAAGGAACCGTCTTATATGCTCTTCCTTTTATATGTCTTAGGACCATAGTCCTTATATAAAGGAACTTCAATCTTAAAAGGAAAGAATCCTTTCTTGAAGTATTACATGCTATACTTGGCTAAAATCTAATCTATTTAAGCAGTTTGAGATAGACCCAACATCCTAATTTTTTTTTGAATTTTAACAAAGTTATAATTCTTAGGATGTGACTAGTCTTTTCCAAGTACTTTATATCAAACTGGATTAGACAACCAAAACTCTATTGATGACAATAACTCTACATCATCCTAAATGATTAGAATGTCATCAATATACATAATGAGATTTATTATTCTATATAGCTTTACACACATCAGGTCTTTTAATACTTGATCAAAATCAAACAATTTGATTTCTTGATCAAAGATGATATTTTATGATTCATATGCTTGCTTTAATCCATAAATGGAATTTAAGCAACTTGCATACTAAACACTATTGGTTCTTTGCTATGTACAAGTCTAGGTACATCATATAGATGTCTTCCTCAAGATTGCTACTAAAAGAAGCTTTCTTGATATCCATTGCCATATTTCATCCAAATGAAATATAATGGATAAGAGAATCTAGATAGAGTCAAACTTGACTATAGTTGAAAAAATCTTTTCATAATCGAACCATTTCTTTCTGAATAAATCTTTTCTCCACCAGTCTTGACTTTGAAGGTTTGCACCTTCAATTCTATCAATCTCAATTTCTTGTAAACCTATTTGAGAACAATAGGTTCAATGCCAATAGGCACAATGCCAATAGGCGCCTCTACAAGTTCTAGACTTTAAATAGAATCTAATTCTATTCACATAACCTTGATCTAATAATTCATATTCATATCATCTATTGCCTCTACGTAGGACCGAAGATCAAATTCATATCCTTGTGAAATGACTTCAAAAGTTTATCCCAAAAGTATGAATTTACAATCCTCCCACTACGATATTGTACCCGTGTACTAGCTATATATCTAGAATAATGCCTTGTGGTGTATCTAATACAACCACCTCATTTTTAAATGTATTTTATAGTTGTCTTACAAAAATTCTGACTTCTCTTCTAGAACAATTCTTTAAGATTATTCACATAGTCATCATCAAGAACTTTGTATTTGTACATTACAAACATCTTGTCAGAACTTTGTATTTGCACTTTACAAACATCTTGTAATCTTTATGACTACCAAAACAATCTTCTGCAAATCCTTTTGGATACTTATTATAATTACACATTTTTCTACCTTTTGATTTCAATTTGTCAGACTTCCTTTCTAGCACAAGTGCCGGACATTTCTAAAAGTGGAAGTATCACATACTAGGTTTTCACCCAATCCACAATTTGACAAGTGTCCTAGGAACAAACTTTTGAAATCAAATTTAGAAAGTGCATAGTAATAACTAGAGTATATCTCCAAAAGAAATAAGCAAATGGAAATACTTATCATGTACTTTACTATTTCTAAAAGAGTCTTATTCCTCCTTCATGTATGCACTGACTTAAAAAGTCATTAATACTATATTCCTTTACAATAAAGGAGTCCTAGATCATATTATCCTCTAAATAGAATTCATAGATTGGGAATATTACAAAATAATGGTTTTAAAAGCCCATCTTTCACCAATCTTGAATGCAATTTTAGATTAATAAGATCTAGACTTAAGTGCCAAAACATACAACACCAAAGGATGGAAACTTTCTCTTTAAAAAGTAAAACATGTAAATTTCCATCTAGAAAACAATCATGGACAAAGCTTAGTTTAACCAAACCAGAAACACTTTCTTTTGGTCATACTTTTAAGTCTAATTTCCTTTTGGCAACTACTAGGGCAACTTGCTTGCCAAACTGTTTGGTATTATAATTCTTCTTCTTATCACCCTTACCTTTCGGTTTAGGCTAAGAATTTGAATTAAAACATATTGACCCTAGCCTTAGCTTTTAGGATGTCTTCTGTTGCGTAGAACTCACTCATCAATTCAGATAATATAAAAAGAATTTATTTTCAAAACAATCTGAATTGATCAAATGAATCTAACAAGGACTTGTGGATCATATCCACATGAGATTAACATTTAATCTTAACATCCAAGAATTCCAATTCATTTTAAAAATAAAATATTTTCATAAAATGATATAGAATTGGAACTCCTTAAGCTTTTCTTAGCACACAATATGATTCATACCAAACATCTCATTTAGACTTAATATAAAGTCCAAGTCTAGTACTAACTCTTGCATCTCATGCTGTAGCACAATTGAGATAGAAGCCAATATAACATTCTAGCATTTCAATGGAGACTATGATCACATCATAAGCTATCTTCCATAAATGCATCATGTATAGGAAATTATGACAATGCTGAATCGAAACATGAATATGTACTTCAGCTACTTTAAGCATCATATCCAAAATTATTTCTTAGTTAATGTGATTCAACTAAAATAGTAGCTAGAGGACAAAGTTTATGACAACTTTATATTGAGACTATGAACTAAATACCAGGACATTATCATTTTGCATCCATAACCATATAATATGGAACCCGAAAACCAAACCATACTATACTAGGTGCAACGACAACCTAATCCCGCAATTAATATTCCTCGGAAGCGAGGTCATATCAATCACTATGATAAGGCAAGAATTATTCTCATTATTAATGCTATCATGGTAACTCTTACCAAACAAAAATAATTTGCCGCTTTTCCTTTGGCCTCTAAGTAATAATAGCAAGAACTCAGCATAGAGGATACTATTAAACTTAGTCTAGTGTACACCATTGTCTAGAATCATGTGTATCCACATTTCATCCCTTTAACAGGCTTATTTTGTAGTACCATGATAAAAACACCCTCCGCATGGAATGCAAAGCTCGAGGCTAAGACAAGGTGTTTGATCAAACCACTATAAACCAGGAAATTCAATCTTGTAGTACCATGAAATAAACATCCTCCGCATGGAACGCAAGGCTCGAGGCCAAGACGAGATGTTTACCCCACACTACTATGAACCAACAATGGAGGCCGTGAGATCCAACCCTTGTATCTCTCTCCCACTAGAAATTTTAAAACAAGTAGATTATCTTGAAATCATTGTGATCTAATCACAATTTTAACCCTACACATTAAATGTGTTTAATTGTTTAAATACAATGTGATGTAACTAAATCACGTTACAATAATGTAACGAACATTCGCGCAATCACAAATAAGTTTAACCTTGTAATCCGTGAAGTAAATACCCTCCGCATGGAATGCAAGACTCGAAGTCAAGACGAGGTATCTACTCACATTACAATAAACTTAACAAAAGGGTTATTTCAAGAACTCCCACTTATTATTTGGGTTTTTCTTAAATAATTGTGATCCCATCACAACTAATAACCTTGCACTTATTAAAGACTCTAATCTCATTAGAATCACTAACTAAAATGGAAGTCCTAAACTATTTAGGATTCCTTAAACACTAATGAATCAAAAATTAGTTATATAGAACTCTATCCTTAACTTATTTGATTCAGAATTCTAATCTCATTAGAAACTACATGCCTTTTAATTAAGCTTTAATCTCATTAAAACTTCTAATTAAAACAAATTAAGTTAAAGACTTTTAATCATACAACAATTCTAATCTCATTAGAATGTTTCTTAAAAGACAAGTCCTAAACTATTTAGGACTAAGAGTTCAATTTAACTAATACCTTTGATCTCATTAGGTCTTTTAGTTAGAACTATGTGTAATCCAATCACACATAATCTTGCTCTTAAAAAATGTGAAAACACTTAGAAAAAATTTCTGTTTTTCTTTCTTTCGATCGATCGAAAGTGCTCCTCGATCGATCGAAAAAATTAAGAAATTCGAACTTGATCATCTGACACTTTCGATTGATACTTGATTGCCTTTCGATCGATCGAAAAACAGATTCGATCGATCGACTAGCAATCGAAAAACTATCGTTCTAAAGCGTCTGATCACTGTCTCTTTCGATCGATCGAAAGTGATTTTCGATCGATCGAAAATCGCGAAACTCAAATTCCCAGAAATTTTCTAAGGCAGTTTTCTACGGATTTTCATGAACAAACATCTTGAAAACGAACATGATAGATAGAGATCAATGTCAAAACTGAATTCTATTGATGTTATAGCCTTAAGATTGAATTTAACATACTTAAATTTAAAATTAAACAACATCATAACACCAATTTCAGTTTTCATCAAATCATAGTTTCAACAACATGCAGAAAATTAAAAACTTAATCTTCTAACAATATGAAACTATCATCTCCAATTCTAAAACTCACAAACATGTTAAACAATTCGAAATTGAAGACCGCTCTGATACCATTTGTTGGAAAAATCATCAGATGTGCGCAGCGGAAAAAATTAAATTAAATTATGAACGGATCTACTTCATTCGAAATTGATAACAAGCACTATGTAAGTTTCAGAATTAGAGAATAAGTAAGCGTACCTTGGTGTAGTGAAATTCAAAACCTTGAAGATTAAACGTTCTTGGGAAGACTTTCAATCTTCACTCCAATTCCACATGATGCCCAAGATGTGTGGTCTCTCAATTGGTAACCAAAAGGGATTTAAGAAAGTGTCTTTCACTCTCTTCCACACCATTACTATGATGTTTTTCTCACATTAAATATTCTGAACGTTTTTCCCTTTTGTATCTAACCAATTATCTAATTGGGCTGGCCTTTTGGGCCTTTCCAATTGGGCTTAAGTGTGTGGCTTGGAATGGGACCAAAAGGGACCAATAAGACACTAGCTCCAATGGGCCTTGGGCTTTTCTGTCAACTCTTGACAAGTCCAAAGTTACCATTAACTATATTTAATACCACTATATAAATATAGTTGCACTCTAGGCCTTATAAATAAATTATTTCCCAAGACTTTATTGTACATACAACCCCTTCATTAAAATATTCGTAGTAATACAAAGTCATGAAATGTTGACTGCCACTTTGTAGATTACTACATCTTAATCCTTGAGTACCCGGTTTAATCCTTTATGTTATTCAATATATATTTATGAAATCCAATTTCACAAATATATATACTTTAGTAACTTATCACTAAAGTGGTCGGGCCCGACACTCTGAATAACCAAACCCATTAAACTTATCTCAAGGGAATATTTTATATCTCCGTTAAGAGATTATGAATTCCATCTTGAGAATATATGTTCCATCAACATTAAATGCAGTTGCCCAACATACTGAGGTTTTGACCGTTCAAATAGATCTCACTCCTGATATATCAAAGCAACCTACATCTCATGATCAGGTCCATTATTCTCTCAGGATTTAGAGTTGATGTAAATAGAAGTCGTGAGATTTATTATTCAATTGACAGTCATTTGGAGAATAATAAATCTCACAGCGGTCCAGTTCAATATGTCTTAACTCTTAAAACATATCAACATACCAACTAGAAATCTCCATTTCCATGATCAAGACAAATCATCGTAGTTGATATGTTATAGTCTTCGCAGATGAAATGTCCAATTTCATCACCGACTACGAACTAAATTCTGAGTTTACAAAGAACTTGTGATTTATATCTTCTGTGACTAAATCACATAAATCACATACTATGCATCTCATGGACTAAGATAATATCCCATTAGTTCATAAATAGTCTCATATAATTAAACAACTTAATTATTCATGATATGCCAATAAATTGGATTTTAGGGCATAAATCCCAACATTTCCTAGTTCACCCTTTAATGAACAGGTGGAAGATGAACAGATTGAAGACAAACTACCCAACCCTGAGCTTGGGTCCCCTGCCCCTGCTCCGCCTGAAGATCATGCACAAGACATTCCACCTCCACCTCATCACTCAACTCGGGTAAGATCTATTCCTGCACATTTACTTAACTATCATTGTTACACTGCCCTTGCTACACTGCACGAGCCTCACACCTATCGTGAGGCTTCCACTGACCCTTTATGACAGATTGCAATGAAAGAGGAATTTGATGCATTATCTAAAAACCATACTTGGGACTTGGTAACTTTCCCCCCTGGGAAATCTGTGGTTGGTTGTAAGTGGATCTACAAGATTAAGACTCGCTCTGATGGGTCCACTGAGCGCTACAAAGCTCGTCTTGTTACAAAAGGTTTTACACAGGAGTATGGGATTGATTATGAAGAGACCTTTGCTCTGGTTGCTCGTATCTCATCCGTTCGTGCCCTCTTAGCTGTTGCTGTTGCCAGTAAATGGGACATTTTTCAGATGGATGTCAAAAATGCATTCCTTAATGGGGATTTAAGTGAAGAAGTTTATATGCAACCTCCTCCTGGTCTCTCTGTTGAATCAAACAAGGTTTGTCACCTTCGACGAGCACTTTTTGGCCTTAAATAAGCTCCACGAGCTTGGTTTGCCAAATTCAGCTCTACCATTTCTCACTTGGGTTACATGGCCAGTCATTATGACTCTGCCTTATTTCTTCGTCGCACTGACAAAGGCATTATTTTACTTCTCCTATATGTGGATGATATGATCATAACTGGTGATGAACTTAGTGGCATTCAAGAACTCAAGGATTTTCTCAGTCAGCAGTTTGAGATGAAAGATCTTGGACATCTCAGTTACTTCTTGGGTCTTGAAATCACTCATTCTACAGATGGACTTTATATTACTCAAGCCAAGTATGCTTCTGAACTCTTGTCTCTAGCTAGACTCACTGATAGCAAGACTGTTGACACTCCAGTTGAGCTTAATGCGCATCTGACTCCCTCAGGGGGGAAACCATTGCCTAATTCCTCTCTTTATAAACGCTTGGTTGGCAGCCTAGTTTATCTCACTGTTTCTCATCCAGACATCTCCTATGCTGTTCACCAGGTGAGCCAATATCTGTCTGCTCCACGATCGACTCACTATGCTGCTGTTCTGCGCATTCTTCGATACCTGAAGGGCACTCTCTTCCATGGTCTTTTCTACTCTGCTCAGTCTCCTCTTATTCTCCGTGCATTTTCTGATGCTGATTGGGCAGGAGATCCCACTGATCGCAGGTCCACCATTGGTTATTGCTTTCTTCTTGGTTTTTCTCTGATTTCTTGGCGAAGTAAGAAACAAACTCATATGGCTCGCTCCAGTACTGAAGCAGAATATCGTGCCCTTGCTGATACCACATCTGAGCTCCTTTGGCTACGATGGCTTCTCAAAGACTTAGGTTTGTCTACATCCTCTGCTACTCCTCTTTATTGTGACAACCAGAGTGCCATTCTTATTGCTCACAATGATGTCTTCCATGAACGGACTAAACACATCGAGATCGATTGTCATTTTATCTGTTATCAACTTGTCCATGGTGCTCTCAAGCTGATCTCAGTCTCCTCTAAAGATCAACTTGCATATATCTTCACCAAGTCACATCCTAAGGGACGCATTCGTACTTTGGTTGACAACCTCAAGTTGGTCTCACATCCACCTCGAGTTTGAGGGGGGCTGTTAACGTGTATAGTTGTGGGCTTTAAGCTCAAATAGATTACTTGTATAGCACACTCTTGTACTACACTCTTACTTGTATTGCATTCATATGCCTTCTATATAAAGGCTCTCGTGTATATTCTTTTATTGAGAAATACAATACAATCATTCAGTATTTCTAACAGTTTCCAAGTTGGTGCACTGAATTCAAAAGCCATTACATTGATCCAATCCAAGTTGTTTTCCATAGCCTCAGTCGGATAACTCAATGAATGAAATACCGATGAGTAATAAACCACCACAGTTAGAGGCAACTGTGGCTTGTTAGAGTTCTTGGAATCTTTTTCCACGGCTTCTCGCCACTCCTTGAAGAGTAAACCAAGGGTGGTCATGTCTGTAGTGGTGGATGGGAATTCCCAGTCTAGGTCAAGGCCATGGAAGTTATAAGACCTGCCTATTATTATTAAAGAATCAATGAATGTTTTTTGGGTACTGGCATTGCTAGCCATTGAAGACAAGGCTGAATCATCAGCGATTCCTCCAGCTATGGATAGGAGGGTCTTAAGTGAAGGGTTTTTTTGCTGCAAGGTTTGTGTGAAAACTGAGAACTGGGCTGTTTTTGAGTTAGATATGTTGAGTTGGAAGGTGTTGGGATCAACAAATGCTTGGGCACACAAGAGGTGGGTGTAAAAGGTATTGTTATTTTATTTTTTTTCCTTTGTCTGAGTTGTAAGATATTGGGTTTAAATAAAGTTAGAGATTGAGACTGTTGAGCAACTGATCTTTCGGTAAAAATCTCTGCAAGAGTGCAATTCTATGAATATATATTAAAATGTGACGAGAAAATAAAACAACCTCAAGTAATTAACAAGACTATATTTTTTGTATTTCTTTTCTGATTTGTTAAAAGATATGTGCGGTTTGACCATAACGAATAATATCTATGTACGGCTCTACCTAATGTTTTCAGCGTGGAGATCATATCTTTGGCGTTTTGTCATGCATATCCTTGTGATAACCATAAATGGAAACTCTCAATTAACCATCTCCCTCTCTGTGTCATAACTAATGCAAATTAAGATCTTGCTGATATGTCACAACTCCTCACTCTAGTGTGAAACTCCTTCACTCCATGGATGTCACAACTCCTCACTCTAGCCATAATCCTAGGGGTGGCAAATGGGTGGGTTTGGGTGGGTTTGGAGTGGACATAATTGGGATGGGTATATTAAAACTCATTTACCCATTAAAACTCATTTAACTAATTGCGTTTAACCCAAATTCAACCCAACCCAATTATTATGGGCAAACCCCAACTTACCCAATTACCCAGTTATCAAAATTACCAAAATGCCACTAAAGTTAAAAAAATACAAGTTCGAAATTTAGTAAGCTCAAAATCTGACTTTTCTTTTTAACTTTCCTTCATTTTTTTAGTTGACAAACAAAATCCAAAAACTCATAATTTTTTGTCAAAAAACTACAAGAACCGTTAGATCTAAGCTCTCTCACCCTCGGAAATGGCGTTCTGAATCTCAGCGCACTTAACGATGACGTTTTGGTCATTGATGTCGTCCCCCTCTTCAATCAAGTACTCGCCGTAACCGTTCTTGTCGTTGTTTCCGGATTGAGGCGGCGCATGGTGCTCGGGCGTGGCTTTCATGCGCGAGACTAGTATAAACTGCACGAACGAGAAGGCGATCCCGATCACAGCGCAGACTGGGATCACGATCTCCGTCACCAGCTCTGAGAGCAATGCCACCCTTAGCCGGAACCCTAGCTCCACTCGCGTGTCCCCACGTGCCAGAAAATGAAAAGCCTAAGCTAAATACAGAACACACGCACAGAGAGAGAGAGAGAGAGAGTGTGTGTGTGTGTGTGTGTGAGTGAGAGAAAGAGAGACAAAGAGTCACACAGAGAGTGAGAGTGATTTTTTCTTTTCTTTTTTTTTTAGCCGAAGCTGGCTAACCTTACCTATTAATAATAATTGATTCAGTTTGCTTCTCAAAAAAAAAAAAAAAAAAAAGTGAGAGTGAATTTGGGTGTATTTATATTGGGTTTAATGGGGTTCAATGGGTTTTAAGTTAAAACCCAATTATTATTTGGTCTAATTGGGTTGATGCTCATTTAACTCAACTAATAATTGGGTGGGTTTGGACTTAATTAGAGTGGGTGGATTTGGGTGGGCAAATGAATTTGGGCTTATTTTGCCACCCCTACATAATCCTCGGGCACTCTCCTTGAACTGGTACAATTAGAGATGAGCAACTAACTCATACAATTAGAGATGAGTAGCCACTCCAAAAAAAAAAAAAAAGAAAAAAAAAAGCTAGAGTGATGTTAATAATACTACAAATTTTACTATAAAAGTCTTAGAAACCGATATGTCACTAATTATAAAAAAGATAATTTAAACATTAATGTTATTTAACTAGCACCAATCATATTCTTGACAAATTAGTTTACAAGCTTTTTATAAAAAATTTAGAATTTTCTCTAAAGTTACTTTCACTTAATTTTATTACAAAAAGTTTGTAGTCTAACTTGAAAATTAATGTAATTGCTACCAAATTAGTAGCATTATAACTTTTTTTCTTTTTTTTTTTTTTTTTTTTTTTTTTTGTGTTTAAAAATTGACACATCGGTATATAAAATTTCTATAGTAATATTTTTAATATCGGTAAAAAAATAAAATAAAAACATTGCAAACTTCATAATTTTTGTTAGGGGTTTTACATTAGTGTCCATTTGGGATTTTTTTTTTTTTGTTATTCATTTGCATAATATGAAATAAAAAACTAAAAACTAGCTTATTAAAAAAATTGAAATTTAGATTATTTGAAAGAAAGCTAAAACAAAAGGCAAAAAAGGAAAAAAAAAATGTTAATCGGTAAACACACACTAATTTTTACTTGTTCCAATGAAATGGATCAGACTTGTTTTACTTGTGCCATTTTTCGGCTACTCTACTAATTACCTCTAGCAAGGGAGTCTGTAACAGTCATAAATTAATTGATAGGGTTTTTTAAGTATTGGTTCATTTCATTTCATTTGCATTTAATTAATTTTAAGTTTATTGATGTAATTTATTTGTTGTAAAAGTTGGTTGAATCTAAGTTAGAAATTTCTCAAAGATGACAAATTTTCAATATGCCCAAGAGGAAGGGTTTATACTCCTTTGCTCATATCTTTTGCTCCAAAATGAATTTTTGAGTGAAACTTGTTTTATTGGAAAGTAGACATATAATGCTCCAAAAATGATAGAAATTTGACTCAATATAAATTTGAAATGAAGGTTAAAACCGCATAAGACTAAATCAGATTTTCAAGAAGACTTGGATTGACCAAAGATTGGTTTGTGATTGGCGGATAGACTTGCGGCAACAAGTAATGTTGAAAGCACAAGGCAAGAGTATACTATTGCGAGTAGGGTTGTCCATGTGATGGTCCAAGTTGGGTTTGAACTCTACTTGAGCTCAAATTGATTTCAGCGGGTGGTAGGATAGTGGACCCACCACCAACCGTACTGTGAGTTTAGGAAGTGCGTTTTGCGCGTTTCCCAGCGGGTGCTTTTTTTTGGTGGGTTACGTGCACTATTCACGAGACCCACAAGTACTTTTTTCAACAAAAATAACTTTAAAACTGGGTCTCACGACACTATTCACACATTTAAAAATTATTTTACTACAGTGTTTTCAGTTTTCAGTAATAATCGGTATCCAAACAGATTCTTAGTCTTCATATTTGCACTCAGCCAAGTTTTGTTGCTTAGTCTTCACATGAACCAAACTGATCTTTAATGGCTAAAATCTCTTCTTACTAGAGGTTAGAAATATTATTCATTAGCCATTTTACACATAAATATTCATAATATTTTTTTCTAAATTTTGCTAAGTTGACAACTTTGTATTAGAGTAACATCATTTTCATATAAACCATCAACACAACTTTATTGTGTACAAATCACAACATATGTCAGTAATTGTTAAAATAAAAAAATAAAAAAAAAAGTTTTGACAAATTTTGGATCACTATTTTTCTCTTATTTTTTTGATAATTCAAAGATTACAATGGAGAAGGATAATTTGAAATTTAAATGTCTTGAAAACATCAGAATATACTAACGAGTTGAACTATAAGGGTTCATAAACTTATTATTGTTACAAATTTATTGTTATACATAACATGCTATCATATCATGAATGTACTTGGTGCATTGGTTAGACCAAAAGGCATTACCAACCACTCATACAATCCATATTTAGTTTTAAAGGTAGTTTTCCATTCATCACCCTCTTTCATCCTAATTTGATGATACCCACTTTTCAAATCAATTTTTGAGAAAACACATGATCCATGCAATTCATCCAACAGGTCATCTAGCCTAGGGATGGGATGTCTATACTTTACCATAATGTTGTTGATAGCCCTGCAATCAACACACATTCTCCAAGTTCCATCTTTCTTAGGCACAAGTAGCACCGGCACCGCGCACGGACTCATGCTCTCTCTCACATGTCCTTTGGTCAGCAACTTCTCAACTTGCCTTTAAAGTTCCTTTGTCTCCTCCGGATTACACCTATAGGCTGGTCGATTAGGAATTGTCGCACCTGGCACAAAATCAATTTGATGCTCTATTCCTCTAATAGGTGGCAATCCACTAGGAACATCGTTAGGAAACACATCCTCATATTCCTGCAACAAAGAGACAATAACACTAGGCAAAGATTCGTCAAGTTCGTTAGTATTAAAACATACCTCTTTGTACAAGAGTACAAATATAGGCTGGTTTGTATAAAAAGCACTCTTGACATCACTCGCCATAGCATAAAAACTACCTTGTTTTTTTGTTTTTCTCTTTTTTTTTTCACTCTCTATTGTCTTTTCACTCTCTTTTATGTTTTCACTCTCTTTTTTCTGTTCACTCTCCTTTTTTCTTTCACTCTCTTTCTTATCATCTTTTTTTGAACTCTCAGCCTCACAATTTTTCTTATGTCATTCTCTTTTTTTAATTTCATTTGATCTTCATACACTTGTCTTGGAGTCAACGGTACAAGAGTAATGGTTTTATTGTCCTTTACAAAAGAATACCGATTCTTGTACCCGTCATGATTGACCTTTCTGTCAAACTGCCAAGGACTGCCCAATAAAATGTAACTTGCATGCATTGAAACAACATCACAAAGTACTTCATCCTTGTACCTCCCAATTGAAAAAGAAACCAATACTTGCCTATTTACCTTAACCTCTCCACAATCATTCAACCACTGCAACTTATATGGTCTAGGGTGTTTTAAGGTAGGTAAATTCAATTTTTCCACTAAAGTAGTGCTAGCCACATTAGTACAGCTTCCACCATCAATGATCATACTACATACCTTATTGTTGATGTGGCATCTAGTATGAAAAATATTCTCCCTTTGTTGTTCCATATCATCCTCTTTGACTTGGGCACTTAAAGCACGCCTAGCCACAAGTGACTCACTCTCCACTGGATACTCCACATTATCATGACAAGCATCCTCAAGTGATGGAATCTGATCGTCATCTTCCTCACTTTCAGTTTCCACCTCTCCATCAATTCGTACGATCATGGTCCTCTTATTTAGGCATTGTGAAGCTATATGACCTACTCTTAAACAACAAAAACACTTAATATCACGATTACGAGTTTGGGGTTCATTTTTACCTTTGTTGACATTGGGAGCTTCATCTCTCCTTTTTGGTGGTTCGGTTTTAGACTTGAAAATAGCCCCTTCGTATTTCCTCCCATTTGACCTCCATGAAGTAGAGGAGCTCGGATTTTGAAATGACCGGGTTCCTTTCCTTTTAAGCTGTCATTCCACTTTTATTGCCATGTGCACCATGTCCTCCAACTCTACGTAGTGCTGCAACTCCACCACGTTGGCAATTTCCCGATTCAGCCCATTCAGAAATCTTGCCATAGTAGCTTCTCTATCCTTCTCTACATTAGCCCGAATCATGGCAATCTCCATCTCCTTGTGATAGTCATCCACGCTCCTACAACCTTGAGTAAGACTCTGTAATTTCTGATACAAGTCCCTATAGTAGTGACTAGGGACAAACCGCCTCCTCATGGTGGCCTTCATTTCCTCCCATGTCTCAATAGGCCTCTCATAGTTTCTCCTTCTGTTCATCACAAGTTGATCCCACCATATAATAGCATAATCAGTAAACTCAATCACAGCTAGTTTTACCTTTTTCTCCTCGGAGTAGTTATGACACTCAAAGATGAACTCCACCTTCTTCTCCCACTCCAAGTACACTTTGGATCATTTTTCCCTTGGAACGATGGTATCTTCATTTTGATGTTTCCTAGGTTTCTGTCAGTCCTATCTTGTCATCTTGGATCTCTTCGGAAACCTCTACCACGTCTTTCTCCCTTTGGCGCAAACCTGCCCTCATTGTTCAATGAAGCTTGATCCTCTTCATCTTCAAACTCATCCTCATGGTAGTCATCAGAATCATCCATGCGTGCATACCTTCCTTGCCTTCTAACATTAGGGGCTCTTTGGGGATGCTCCTCATGCAAAGAAGCAATAACAACATCTTGCCTATCCATCCGATCCCGAATATCATTAAACACCACGTTCATACGTTCAAATTGTTGTTGCATAGCTTGCAACATGATGGATGACTCCTCCCCTTCTCTGTTTGATGCTTCGCCCCTGGAAGACATAATTTTAAAACTACAAAGAAATTTTAGAAATAATTCCTCACAACACTCCCTCACATGTTTACACTCAAATTCTGTCACTCACACTCGTGTTTCACTCTTAAATTGGCTTTTTCCCGATATTAGTCTCACACTCTCTTGCCTTTTTCCACTCGTAGCTTCCCCTTTTCAGTTCTGCTTAAACTAATAAACTTGATCAAGAAATTCAACTTTTATTATTTAAACTAATACTAATGGCAAGAAAATATGATAGAAACACTAAATTAAAGGAAGAGGACAAAAGAAAATAATATTTTGGTCTGAGAGAATTGAAACTACAATTTTTTTTTTTTCGGTTTTCTATTTCTTTTCTGAAGTCTCTTTTTTTTTTTTTTTTTCTTTTCACGTTTTTTTTTTTTTTTGTGGGAGCTTGGTGCACGATTTTTAACCTAGTGCACGTCACAAAATAAGAACGAGGAATAAAGAACACAAAAGGAACAAGATAGGATGATAACAGGAAACAAAAGATAAAGGGAAAGAAAACTGATTTTAGAACCTGAGCTTTGATACCAAATGATGCGAACCTCAATCGACACGCTTTGAGACCCAACAAAAATATTGGAATACTTGCCTAAGAAAACTAAAATTCAGATTTTTGATAGAAACCCTGACCCAACATTTATATTCGAAATGCGAACCAAAGGTATAAGTGTAACACCTTGACCCAATGATTATAATTGAATCACGAACCAAAGGTATAAAATTTGAACGCCACAAGGAAGAATCTCTGATAAGTTCATAGTTCTTGAAGAACCAAAAGAAGAGCAAAGCCTCACCTTTTTTTATTTTTATTCAATAAATCCCCTATTACAATGAGTGCATGCTATTTATAAGGCATGACTGAAAATAGAAAAATATAAAAAATGTATTAAATAATAAAACCCTAAATAAAAGTTGATTTGGTCTAAAATTAGCATATCTAAAATAGGAAAATAGCTAAAAAACGTTCTAAATAATAAAAGCCTAAAATTAAGGTAGATTTGGTCCGAAATTAGAAGCTCCAGAGTAGGAAAAATGTCTATTAACTGATATGGAGCTGGAAAATCAGCCATCAATCCATGCCATAAATCATGCCTAATTCAGCCAGATCAGCCCTCAATAGCTTGGATTAAATTTATTACGCCTTCATCTTCCTTTAGGCCAAGCTTGGAATGTCCTACGTTAGAATCAGCCCATTAAGTGCTTCTTTGATCTTCTTGGATCTTGTTTAGTAATAGGCCCAACTAGAACATGCAATGGATCCTTGAATGCTTGTTGATTCTCATCAGGTTATGTCAAAGTTTATGGCAGCGTCCAGACAGGCTACTGAGATGGACCATGAAAGGGTTAGGTTGGAGGCAAGGATTCGTGAAGTGCAGGCAGATTGTAGGAGTCGAGTTGAGTTAGCGGCTAAGGCTACAGACGAGGTGAAGGAGCTTAAGAATCTCATCGAAGAACTTAAGGTGGATGCTGTTGAGAAATATACTCGTCTTGATCACTTGCAAAAGAAGAATGGCAAGCTCTGCATCCTCTTTAAAGAAGGCAAGGGAGAAGCCATCAAGGAATTCAAAGCGTCCAGCGAGTTCACTGACCTTTTGGACAAGAACTATGTTGCAAGGTTTGAAGATTTTCGTATGGACGCGATGGAGCGTTTTCCTGAGGTGGACTTTTTTCTTATAAGCTTAACATTGGTGCTGCAAGCTCTCTCCTTCAGACGAGTTCTGAAGCTATTAACATTGAAGATGATGCCACAACCTAACCTGCTCATGACGACCCTAATTCTGGAGAAAATCCTCCTAGTGGTTTATGAAGGAATTTTGAAACTTTTATTTGTTTTCTTGTTGTAGTTTTTTATGAGGTCCGTTATTTTGGACCATTTGGATTTAGCTAAGTACATTTGGCTTGTCTATGTTTTAAGACGGGCTTTAATACAATTGCCTTTTTAGGCTTAATTTTCTTAAAGGGTTTTTAGACGATGATTGTCTACCCTTTTTATTTATGAATGCTTTTATCCATATTATCGTTGTTGATCTCCAAGTACTTTCCGTCTATAATTAGGACTTAATATATTTCTCGTTCTTAGACTTATTTTTGGAATTTCATTTGTTTATTCTTGTCCATAGCTTGGATCATATCATTGGTTGGACGTGTCGTCATTGGAATGTTGCATGCATGCTTTTATTTCGTCCTTAATTTTTTAAACGAGTTTAGTTGGGAAGTTTATTCTTTCCTTTGGTTACTGCCTTTTTACGGTTTTTTATTTTATTTTATTTTTTACTTTTTTTAACCAAGGATGGCTTGTGACGATATATCTCCTCATTCGAGTCTTGATGATCTTCAGCAAGGATCGGTTTGTAACTTCAGCCTGTCCATTGACTTGTAGGTGAGCAGGTGAGGAGTAGTGATTCTTGATTCCTAACTGCTCACAAAATTCCCTAAAAGGTGTGTTGTCAAATTGTCGTCCATTGTTTGAGACGAGTACCCTAGGGATCCCAAAATGGCAGATATTGTTCTTCCAAACGAAGCTTCTAACATTCTGCTGAGTAATTTTTGCCAAGGGCTCTGCTTCCACCCATTTGGTGAAATAATCATTCCCTACTACTAAGAACTTCATTTGTCTCGTACCCATGGGAAATGGATCAAGGATATCAAGTTCCCACTAGGCAAAAGACCAAGGAGCCACCATTGGGGTAAGGTATTCTGATGCTCGTCTAGGGATGTTGCTGTAGCGTTGACATTTGTCACATGCTTTGACATTAGTTTTGGCATTTGCTTGCATGGTTGGCCAATAATACCCTGCACGGACTAATTTATGGACTAAGGATTTGGCCCCTGAATGGTTTCCACAGGCTCTTTCATGAACGTCCCTCAAGACGTAATGGGATTCGTCTAGAGCCAGACTGTCATTACCCAAACCTGTACTTCATGATTTAGAGCATGACCGGCATGTTAATACCAAGTTTACCTCAATACTAACACGAACCAATCTGATCTGAAAGTGCTTATCAAGAATTTGTTTCTTGAATTCCTGCTTATTTTCTTACATAAAACCATAATACACAAAAATGATGAAAACCTGAAATTTCATTTCCTTTGAACTTGGAAAGATTACCACTTGGCTAAAAACGTCAGGTATTCATGTAAGTATAACATAGCTAAACGTTAACCAAACTCTTATTACAAACCTAACCCCAAAGACATACCACCGGGGTTTAAAACAACTGAGATACCGAATTACATATGTGCTCAAGAATCAAGTACATCTTGATTCCTTCTATACAACAAAAGAGCTAACTATTGTACAACAAAAACTAACTATACATTCTGACAAACGAGAAAACACCGAATCCTTGCCACCTCTAATACTCTCGCTGCTTCCAGGAAGAACCTGTGCACTGAAATATAAAAGGGTGAGCTGCGAAGCCCAGTAAGGTTTTTAAGCTCCATGGGCCCTTGATAAGAATGCATGTAAATTACATACTTTATGGATATGCCAACTTTGATAAAATAGTCTTCATATTGTTCTTTTTGTTCTCAAAATAATTTACGAGCTTTTAGATTAACGTACTTCATTTTCCTTTCATATAATAATAAAAGGATAAACATAGTCCAGTAACCTTATCTTTGAACAGATTGTAATTACTTTATCATAACTTCTCATTAAACTTATAACACATTCAATATAACTTTCTTATCATCATACTTTTCTTATAATTCCAAATAGCTCAATAGCTCATTTATCATATATATTAGTTAATCCAACTGTAAGTCTGTCACAACTTTGGGAGGCTTCCAGCACAGAGTGCCAGGCATCCAGCATTCCCCACAATGCTAGGTCATTCCGGAATCATATCATAATACATCTTTTCAACCATGGGGGTAGGTTGACATCCTCCACAAGTTGGCTATTACCAACAAGGGCGGGTACAGCAGAGCCAGTCCCACTTATAATGGCCAATCAAAATTTCCATGGAAATGCCAGTACTATAACCCTTACTGGCTGAGTTCAGATCATAACGATGGAATAACTGAAAGCTATATTTTTCTGATAATTTTGCTTTTACATAAACGTATCACAATAGTAGCATATCCGCTTCATTCTTAAATATCTTGTTCGTGAAATAAATAATAGTATCAATATGCTAAAATTATTATGTATATAAGATTGAATAACTCACGAACACATATTTTGCTTAACTCATGCTTATACGTAATATCTCTAAATAAAAGCTTTAATGCATAATACTTTTCTAAATAATATCTATACTTATCAAAGACACATATCTTAAATCCCTTACCTGAAAGCCGAAGACGCGAGAGATTGTACAAGAGGAGCTCAAGTGTCCATGTTCTCGTTCTCGTCACCTAAATGAAAACCAAAACTTATTATTGACAACCTCTTCCTAAGTATTTAAACTTATCCTCAATCATAACCTAACTCTCAAACTCAAGAAAATCTTAATTCCCATCACAATAAGTTCCCCAAAGCATATGCTACAATCATTAAACACATTATGCATCCAAACCAAAGAGAACCCAAGGCATAAAATTTATATATGCTCCAAACATAACAAAGGATGAGCATATAAAATTATAGCTCAAAACATTCACCCTAGCTTCAAAATTAAATCCACAAAGTCAAAGTTTTCCTACCCTGTTTACTGGTCATTGCAGCAGCAAAAGCCCTATTTGTAAAATACGAATGGGCTGTTCAAACACATCCACAAGTCATTAAATTTTACATAGTTACTTACCTGTATGTCCAGTATATACCATAAAAATTTCGGAGTCAAAACATAAACCCATGATTTATTAAAAATCATACAATACAACATGTTCAAATCTGTCCTGGCAGAAACTCATGCAACTTAGAAATTACACCATTATTTTTATACTCATCCAAATACTGTGAGACCACTTCCATAACAACCCTACACGTCTTAGGGTTCATAAAAACTACTCCTAGCATCCTAATTCACAAAACATGATTTAATACAGAATTTTCTTTTTGCAAAACATCAAATCTGTCACAGGGACAGTTTCAGTGCATGTTCTTTCTAAAATCATCAACAAATAGCAATTGGCCTTAATTTGATTTGGGTATTTTTATACCTATACAATACATATTAAAAAAACCATAATAAGCATCCAATAGCTCATAACACCATCACTCTTTAAACTTACAAAAACAGAATCACAAGTTCAGTCTCACAAAACAGAACAGAGGATAAAGAATGAAAATAAACAAACAATCATACTATTCCAAGTACACAAAATCAGATGAGCTTTAACTTACTTACCCACACACTTTGAAGATGAAACCTTAGTGTTTAGGCTCTTAATTTCTCCTTAGAGAGAGTTGTCTAAGATTTTTGGTGCGAGGGTGAAAGAGAGTTATAGCCGTGTGAGAGGGGAAGAAGAAAGAAACCAGAATAAAGAAGAAGGAGAAGAGAAAGAGTGCTGAACTTTCTGGTTCCAGCAAAAGAAAAGGTAAAGAGAGACTTTTGGGGCAGCCAAGAAGATAAGGAGTGGACTTTTCTGATTTATGTGTGTGTACCCGTGGGAATTGCTTCTTGGTTGCTCTTATTGCTTGAGAAAAGTCAAGGAAAGTGGCTCTTGGTGAATTGCATGGCCGGCCGAGCCTTGGTCTTTGGTTTGTCAACTTGCATGTTGCTTTAGTATTAGTTGTTTTGAATTCTCATTGGTTGGATGTGGATTGAATTTCCACTATCACATGCCATGCATCATATATCTAATTAAAATACCAACCATGCATCATACTAAGTATATGTTTATAATACAACTAGCTATTTCAATTATTTATAATATGTACAAAATCAAAACTTCATGCACTTAAAAGTAATTAAAATAATAACATGCATATAAACCATAAAATTAAATATGCAATTAAGTTGGGGTGTTACACAGACACCTCAGGTAGGGTTGAAAAAAACCCCTTTTATATAACACCTCGTCCATGAGGACAAACTTCGCAGCTTTTACCTTTAGCTTTCTTGCTTCTTCTGTGTCTTCAGAGAGTATCCTGTGTTTGAGATAAGACACAATTGGGGTGGTCCAGTTGGCAACTCCATCTATCTGATTTACTTTCAGAACGTCTATGATCGGAACATATTGGACTTTAGCTTGATCACCTACTGTCTCGTCCGAAGATGCTGTCTTGGCTAAGCCGTTAGCTTCTATGTTCTCTTCCCTTGGTATTTGTTGAAATTGGGCTGTTGTAAAGCCTTTGATGCACCGCTTGACTTTTTCTAAGTATCTCCTTATTTGTTCTTCTTTGGTTTCACACGTTCCATTTACTTGGCCTATCACTAACTGCGAATCTTCTTGGATGAGGATTGAATCCGCTCTGAGTGATTTTGCTAATTCCAAACCCTAAAGTAAGGCTTTATACTCAGCTTCATTATTGGTTGTTTGGAATTGTAGACGGACGGCATACTCCAGATGATCCCCTTCTGGTGATTGTAAAACTATCCCAATTCCCCCTGCATGCTATGTGGACGATCTATCAACATGGACGACCCACTGCTTTGCCCCCTAGTCTCCATCTTGCTGATCATTGGTAGAAGTATATTCAGCGATGAAGTCTGCAAGGACTTGTACTTTTATTGCTCTCTTGGCTTATATTGCACATCAAATTCACTAAGTTCCACTACCCATTGGATCAATCGTCTGGTGGCCTCTAGCTTATTCATAACTTTCTTCAGCGGGTGATCTGTTAGGACGTTGATTACATGAGCTTGGAAATAAGGTCTAAGCTTTCTTGCTGTCGTCACCAATGAAAATACTAACTTTTCCATTGGTGGATACCGTCCTTCAGCTCCTCTTAAGGCTTTACTAGTGTAGTAGACGGATTTCTGTATCCTTCCCTCTTCTCTAATCAAGGCTGAGCTTACTGCATGGAGAGACACTGCTAGGTAGAGATACAACTCATCTCCTAGTTTGGACGGGCTCAGCAGCAGGGTTGAAGTGAGATAATTCTTCAAGTCTTTAAATGCTCGTTGGCACTCGTCCATCCATTTGAATGGTTTCCTTAATATTCTTAAAAATGGTAAACACCCGTCAGTAGCTTTTGACACAAACTTGTTAAGGGCCGCCACTCGTCTAGTGAGGCTCTGGACGTCTTTAATATTCTTCGAAGTTTCCATGTTCAAGATTGCCTAGATCTTATTAGGGTTTGCTTCAATTCCTCTTTGTGAAACCATAAAACCAAGGAATTTCCCTGATGCAACTCCAAAAGCACATTTACTTAGGTTCAGCTTCATCTTATATCACCTAAGTGTATCAAAGGTTTCTTGAAGATCATCTAGATGCTGCGTCTCCCTTGCACTCTTCACCAGCATATCATCCACATATACTTCAACGTTTCGTCCAATCTATGGATGAAACATGTGGTTGACTAACCTCTGGTAGGTAGATCCTGCATTTTTCAAACCGAACGGCATGACTTTATAACAAAACAAACATTGTCTTGTGACAAATGATGTTTTCTTCTGGTTTGCTTTGTCCATCTTGATCTGGTTGTACCCTGAGAATGCATCCATGAAACTCAATAGTTGGTGTCCAGCTGTTGAATCTACTAATTGATCAATGCATGGAAGAGGGTAACTATCTTTGGGGCATGCTTCTTTTAAATCTATGAAATCTACACACATCCTCCATTTGCTATTGGCCTTTTTGACCACCACCATATTAGCTAGCCAGTCAGGGTAGTAAACTTTGCGAATGAATTCTGCGGTGATTAACTTTTGAACTTCTTCTTTGATGGCATTATCTCGTTCTAGGGCAAACGCTCTCTTCTTCTGAAGAACAGGCTTGTAAGACGAAAATATGTTTAGACGATGGGTAATCACACTTGGGTCAATCCCAGGCATGTCTTCATGACTCCAAGCGAAAACATCTGTGCTTCTTTTGAGGAATCTAACAAGATCATGCTTTGTCTTCTCCTCCATACTCATCCCAATCCTGGTAAACTTCTTCGGGTTGGACTCGTCTAGTGATGAATCCTCCAATACTTCAATTGGTTTAGCCAACGTTCTTCTTTCTTTAATGTTCATTGTCTACATCAGCTCGTCCATAGCTAGCATCGCTAAATAGCATTCTCTAGCCGCTAACTGATCTCCCTGTACTTCTCTATTGCCATATTCTGTTGGAAACTTGACTGACAAATGGTAGGTGGGTAATCACACCTACCATTATCTCGTTCTGGGGTAAACACTCTCTTTTTCTAACGAATAAGATTGTAAGACGGAGATATGTTTAGATGATGGGTAATCACACTTAGGTCAATCCTAGACATGTCTTCATGACTTTAAGTTAAAACATTTGTGCTTCTTTTGAGGAATCTAACAAGATCCTGCTTTGTCTTCTCCTCCATATTCATCCCAATCTTGGTAAACTTCTCTGGGTTGGACTCGTCTAATGGTACATCTTCCAATACTTCAATTGGTTCAGCCAATGTTCTTCTTTCTTCAATGTTCATTGTCTGCATCTGCTCATCCATAACTAGCATCGCTAAATAGCACTCTCTAGCCGTTAACTGATCTCCCTGTACTTCTCCAATGCCATATTCTGTTGGAAACATAACTGAGAAATGGTAGGTGGATGTTGTAGCCCTTCAACCGTTCAAAGTTGGTCGTCCAATGATGGCATTATATGAGGACGAGCAGTCTACAACAAGAAAATTCACTTCCCTGTTGATTTGTTGTGGGTAAGAACCAACCATGACTAGCAAGGAGATGGTACCTATCGGCATAACCTTCATTCCTCCAAACCCTATCAATGGCACATTTACCGGACGAAGTAACTCCATGTTGATTCTCATTTGTTGAAAAGCTGGATAGTAAAGGATAGGGGTGTGCAAAAAACCGACTAACTGAATAAACCAACCGAAACCGACCGAACTGTTTCCAAATTTTCAGTTCGGTTTTGGTTCAATTCGGTTTCGGTTTCATTTTTTAAAAACTGAAATTTTCAGTTTCGGTTTCAGTGTTGGATTTTTTCACCCGAAATCGAACCGAACCAACCAAATATATATATATATATATATATTTATGTAATATTAATACACAACTGATCAGTGGCCTTAATGGTATGCTCCTTATAGTTTAGCTAGCTGATCCCAGGTTCGAGCCTTCGCGCGGGACGTGGGTATTTTTTGCTATTTAATTTTTTAAAACCCTAGTAGTAGCATAAATACAGAAATACCCCTGTTTATTCTTCCCTTTTCTTTTCTTCAGCTTCCCTTTTCTTTCTTCAGCCGACGTTTGGGTTTTGTTCTCTCTCACTTCCGTTGGCAACATCAAGAGAAAACATCAAGAAGCAAGAAATGAAAAACCCACACCAAGAACAAGATTCAGAGAGAATCAAGAACAAGAATCAAGAAACCCACCCAAAGATCCAGAGAGAAAACATCAACAAACCCCGTTATCGTCGTTGCCTGGAGTCTTCGCCACTTGGGTTCAATCGCCGTCGCCTCCTTCGCTGTCGCCGCCTTTCTGGTTTGATTTTTCTGTCTTCGTGGTTTGGGTTTTGTTCTTTGTGGGTTTCAAGGTTTCTGGGTTCGTGGTTTGGGTTTCAAGGTTTCTGGGTGTTTGGGTTTTGTTCTTTGTGATTTCTGGGTTTCTGGGTTTGTTAATTTGTTTTCTTTGTTTGCTTTCTTAGAAAATAAATGATAAGGAAACTGAAAAAACCAACTGAAACCGATGGATTTCCAATTATTTTGGTCGGTTTCGGTTGAGAATTTCACAAACCGAAAATTTTGGTTTCAGTTGGCCAACACTTAGAAAACTGACCAAAACCAAACCGACACACCCCTAGTAAAGGATGTCTGCTGTACTCCTATTGTCTATTAACACCCTTCTAGTTGTATAATTTGCAATTGTCAAAGTAATAACAATTGCATCATCATGAGGGTGGTGCAATAGTCTTGCATCTTTATCTATGAAAATAATGGCTGGCTCATCGTCTTTGATCGTCCTTGGCGGTCGTCCGGATATCTGAACATTTTGAACTTCCAATAGATAAGTCTTCCTAGCTCTAGACGAGCTTCCTGCTGACATGCCCTTCTACAATAATCTTTATTTCTCCAAACGATGGACGTACTGGTTCCTCTGCCTTGCCCTTCATTGGCTGTCTCTCGCCCTTATGATCTCGTCCAAGGAAATTTTTCAATTTTTCTTGTTTGATGAGAACTTCAATCTATTGCTTCAAGTCATAACATTCGTCTGTATCATGCCCATGGTCATGATGAAAGCGATAATACTTGCTTTTATTTTGCTTGTTAGGATCTCCCTTCATTCTTTCTGGCCATTTCAAAGATTGATCATCTTTTATCTACATCAATACCTGATCAAGCGAAGTGTTTAGAGGAGTGTACTTAGAGTATCATCTTGAAGACGATCCTACCTTCTTGCCATTGCGATCTCTTTTCTCCCCAACTTTGGCTTTCTTAGGATGAGGACCCTGCTTTGGATGGTGCACATAACCACTTTCTAGTCTGTAAGGTTGAATTTAATCAACCATCTTGTTGGCTTTATTCCGTGCCAAATTTGCTTGTATTTTAGCAATTAGTAATCTTGTATTTAGGTGAGATTCTTGTAAGGGTAGTGTGTGAGAATATGTGAAGAAATGCTCAAGACTCGCAGCTAGAACTCGCGGGTGACTCACGACTGGGAGCCACCAACTGTAGGCACTTGAGAAGCACACGGGGGAGGTGAAGGGTCAAGCCAGCTGTCACACTATAGGACAAAAATCCCAGGTTGGCCAAGCCGTTAACTCGCGGCTGGAACTCGCGACTCAGACCAATCGCAAGGCCAAGCCGCCAAACCACTTCCGTGCCAAATTTGCTTGTATTTTAGCAATTAGTAACCTTGTATTTAGGTGGGATTCTTGTAAGGGTAGTGTGTGAGAATATGTGAAGAAATGCTCAAGATTGTGCAAGGATGCAGAGTTTTGCGGCTAGGACTCACGGATGACTCACGACTGGAAGCCACTAACTGCAGGCACGTGAGAATCACACGGGGGAGGTGAAGGGTCAAGCCAGCTGTCACACTACAGGACAAAAATCCCAAGTTGGCCAAGCCGTTAACTCGCGACTGGAACTCGCGACTCAGACCAATCACGAGGCCAAGCCGCCAAACCACCCTGTCTGGGAAAAACTGACTCTTCGCATTCCTTTCTCACCCCACTATATAAAGACCCTTATACCCACCAAATGTAGAGAGCTTCCAGAGAGAATTTTGTGAGAGAAACCTTAGAGAAAAATAAAATTGGTTCATCTACAATCTTTATCTTAGAGACTCTTCAAATTCCTCTACTCTCTTCCTCTCCATTGTTACATCCCTGAGAGGTCCTTAGTCAAATCATTTTCTCACCATACCCATATCCGTGAGAAGGTTTATTTGGTGCTTTTGGAAGCAGTTAGGAAGGAACCAATATCTATTGGTTGATAGTATGGTTGATGGCGGAATCCGGTAAGCTAAAGAAGAAATAGGTTCGGCGCAACCTCGTTGGAGCAAGAAGTTTGGAGGGCTTAGGTACATTGGGTAGATTAGGCTTGGAGGGTCTTCTGTTGTTCATGTATCCCAACTACATTCTTTAGTGGATTATTTACCGCTTGGAGGGCGGCGGAGAGGTTTTACACCGAGGGCTTCGGTTTCCTCTTTGATAACACATCGTGTGTTGTCCGTGTGTTTGCATCTTTCTTCTCCTTATCTTTGCCATTTATTTTCTGTTGTGGATGTATTTATATTTGGCTTAGATTGTTTATCAATTCTGTGTTTGGCTTATGTTCATGTTTCGCACATTAATCGTTTGATATTAAGATTGAATTGATATTTTGTAATTTGGGGTCTTAACGTTCAAGGGTGGTTTATACCCATTTTGAACATTTATAGTCATTCACCTTTCTTTTTCTTCTTGGCAATAATGGCATCTTTTGCGTTCATGAAACTTTGGGCTGAATGTATCATCAACTCAGCCATTATCTGTGGGTCCTGGTCAGATAGCTTATGAATGAACAAGTCCGAACTGACTCCATTGTAGAAAGCTGCCAAGAGAATCTTGTCTTCCATTTCGTCCACTAATAAGGCTTCTCTATTAAAACGGTTAATGAAAGTGCGCAAACTCTCATTTTCTCCTTGTTTTATGTTCAACAGGCTAGACGAGGAATGCTTCTGCCTTTGTTCCCCTACAAAGTTGTTGACAAACAACTTGCTTAACTCTTGGAAGGAAGTTATGGTATTTGGTGGTAGTTTACTAAACCATACTCTAGCCGAGCCTTTCAAGGTTGTAGGAAAGACTTTGCACATAATTTCATCTGGAACACCTTGAAGATGCATGGTTGTCTTGAACTTGACAATGTGATCACAAAGGTCATGCGGCCTGTCATATGAATCCAGGGTGGACATTTTGAACTTGGAAGGCAAGGGATGACTAGTGATGGACGCAACAAAGGGGGAATTTTTCCTGTGGACGAGATCATCCACATGGTTCACTCTTCTCATGGAATCCTTCATTTCTTCCATAGCTCTCTTCATCTGGTCCATCTCTCTCTCCTAATGTGGTACCCTACGAGTGACGGTACCCCTGGACTGGTCTCCTTCAGCGTTGTTCTCAACACCTTTATATCCTGAATTTTGGCCTCGTTCTCCACCATGTTGTTGACGTTGCTGTTATCTTCTCTAGTTAACTCTTAGTTTTATTGTGTCAGTTTTGCAATCACTGCTGTCATGGACTGTAACTATTGTTGGACGGTTATGGGGGGTGGTGGTGCGCGATTTGGGTGATTGGAGGCGTTTCCACTCTCCTAGTGTCCTGGACTAGTAGCCATTGACCTAGTTCGAACCATGCAACCTTTTTTTCTTTTGGAAAATGAAAAAGCTAAACTGATGGTGTGCAAAAAGTTTAACTTCTTTCATACCTACTTGTCTCCACAGACGGTGCCAATTGATGATATACGAAAATCAGTAGACTGAAATACTTTGGACTACAGTAATGGCTGTGAATCTTGAAAAGAAAGAAAGAACTGTCAAAGGTGACTGGTGTGACCCAACGAAGGACCCTTCGACGGTTAAGTCAGTTTTCTCTCTAGGACACAAGGATGGAAAATAGTGAATGGTTAGGACTTACCTTGGGTGGATGGGATTTACTCCTTTTATAGAGACTTAGACTTAGGTCTACTTGTTTGGATCCACCACCATCGTGGGTGATGTTGGTAGTTAATAAAGAAAATGGGCTATATGGAGCAAAGTATGTGAAATTCCTTCCACGTATCAAGCAACATGTCGTATTTTGTTTACGTGAAACTAATGGAAGATTTTCCACAAAATTCACAAAGTATAATTTAGTCGTCCATGTACTTAGTCGTCTGTAGATAAACTCGTCTATGTTGGCCTCCCTTTATTGGGATTACTTGGTTATCAATGGACGCGTGTTTGTGCATGTTCTTGTTCTCAGATGACTTGATCTAGGCATGGTTAAATTCTGGATGACAACCAAGGACGAGTGATACTTAGTTGATCCCCATAAATTATTATCATCATCATCATCATCATCAATACGATTGATTTCAAAAAAAAATTGTTATTAATATTATTGAGGCAAAAACAAATATAAAAGAATTTTCTTTTATATATATATATATATATATATATTGTCATTTTTTATACTTTATACCTCAAATCACAATTTTGAAAAGTGTCAACCAAACACTCAACTTTCTCATTTCACCCCACAATGCCGAGAATCCCAGATCTCATCATTCTTTCAAGCTTTTGCTGCTCATTGTATTCTCCCTTTATTTATGTACTCTTCTAGTGGAACAATGACAATGAAATCTCTAAATTTATTATCATAACCTATATTTTCCAGCAACATGTATCTATTTAAACCATGATCATGAGCAAGTGCATAAATATATTCCCGAAAGATAAGTAGGAGATTTCTTTTGGTTATTACGATATAGTCACAACAAAATATTATAAAGAAATAGAGATATATACCAAAATCAAATAAGACTGATCGACAGACTCCTTTAGTTTCTCCTTTTCCATCTATTTTACTCGGTTTATGTTCATCCGAGGATATAAAGACGGTTAGAAATCCTTTATTTGTTCAACCCAAACGCTCTATTGATTTTGAAAAGATTTTTTTTCTTTATCACTTCAATCAGTTTCAAAAATTTTAAATTTACGTTAGTTTTTTTTTCCTTCTTTTCGATTTTTCGGCATCCAAACTCCAAAGGTTAAATGGGAAGGTCTAATGCAGAGATTGGCTAACGTACAAACAATCTATTTATGGGAAGGCCTAATGCGAGTAAATCGAGGGAAGAGAAAGATTACATATTATCATAAATTCCAAAACCATTATTAATCAAGTATTAAAATCATATACAACAACCTGAATTTAATTGAATCGAATTGAATATCAAAATGCCTTGAATTTTCTTTCACTCCATCATTAAGACAGAAGGAAAAAAAAAAAAAAACAATACCATTCGCATTCACAGCAAAATTGGTTGTTAGATCATCTTCTGTTAATAATTTCCAGTAATAAACTGTATATAAAGACTATAATTTATACAACTCGAATCATATACAACAAATTTGTTTTTGGTTTTCCCTCAATTGAGAAGATTAGAATGCATTCAATTTTCTTTTCTTTTTTTCCCCGACTCTATCATTTGTATAGTGACAAAAATAGAATAATCCACAGGAAAAATGGAAGGAGCATTAAGTCAGAGAAATTAGATTGAAATGTGTAACAATATCCTTCACTGCCGCTTTGCTAATGTCTTCTTCAATCCCATAAGAATCTTTCCAAACCACATTAAGTTCATGATAGCGAGCACCGAAGGCACCACAAAGACCAAGAAATATCCGAAGGCGTGCATTTGGATCACCTGCAGAGCAAATAAAATGGCTTCACATTTCTCTCCAAAAAGCCAGACTTCACATCATAACTGAACTTTTAGAAATATGACATACAAAACCAGTGGTCGAGTTTGGGAGGCAATTGGAAAATAAAAAAAATTAAAGGAAAAATTTTGGCGAAGAAAAATTCACTAGGTACTTCTTATGTTTATACCAATAGTGTATTAACTCAAAGGATAACTATTGTTTTAACTTTTAAGCATAATCTGTTGGTATTCTAAAATTGGCAAATATAAACAAATGAATAAGAGTTTCATGAAAAAATTGAGAGCATTTATACAAGGATGGAATTTTCCCCTATAACAATTTGACATAATTTCCTCCAAACCAGTAGGTTCTATTTCAGACGACCAACTAATTGTGCTATTTAATCACATTAACTATTTTTTCAGTCACCAAATAATTTTTTATTTTTTGGCAAGTGAATCACTAACAGGTAACCACAATAATTTTAAATAAAATAACAAATTTAGTGTCTTTTCATAATAAAATTAAAAAAATGTCCCATATTTGCATTAATTCAGAATTTAAGAAAGTTTTTATTCTGTATAGCTAATCTGAATTGGAACCTTATCTTTCTCATTCAGGATACTTCTTATTAAGTCCATGCGTTTTTCCCCTTGTCTAAAACTAGGTAAAGACATTATGAAAGCAAAAATTTTGAAAATACTATTCCAAGCAGAGTCTAGTAAAATTCTTATCAGCTTGCAGGCAGTAAAAGCTCTTATTTTCAAGAATTCAAAGCCCATGAAATACATATGCTGAGGACTTGCAAATCACCTGATCATAGTGTAAGTAAACGTGGTAAAACACATAACCAAACAGCAGAATTCTCGCAGCCTGCATTTCATATGTTATTTCAACAGTCATTCTTTATTTAAAAAAAAAAAAAAAGCAACTCATAGTAAGAAATCCAGTAATTTTCAACACAAAAAAGGTGCTTGTGGCCGAAGTCATGCCACATTGCTGATGAACTCGAATCAGCGTATCTAAATCTGAAAAGGAGAACGCATAAGGTCACGGTTGGGGGCAACACTACTATCTGGCATCAGCACATGATTTTGTGTGCAAGCCACCACAACCAAATTATAATTTCGTTTCCCCCTATTCAGCATAGATTTCGATGGATATCAACCAGCTAGTAGGGTAGTATTATAATGAAATTCAAGGGAATTTAGACTCACCAGCCATGCAAAAAATATCAGTATGCCATTGATGAGATATGCGTTAGACCTCTTCAGACCAGCCGTATCAAGATACCTTCATGGAACCAAGAAGATCTATTAAAGCAAAAACATTACAACACAAACATTACAACACATGATAGTTTTACTTCTAAACATACCATCTCATATTGACCTCTGGAGTAGTAACCTCAGAGATGAGGATCATGAATGTATAAAGTTGCCCTTCTCCAGAAAACATAGAATAAGCTACTGCAACTCCAGAAAGGGAGTGATGGATAATCTGAAATTAAAAGATTAAAATGCCTGTAATATGGCTTTTAAATGTTCTTAAATAAACATTTTATGATATACTGCTTTGTCATTGAATCAATTTATAAAAGCAGCATGCCTTCCCCAACTTGCTCCCTCATAACTATAACCACCCAATCCCAGTATTTGAAGTCATTAAATTCATTGACAACGAAGGATTTGACCTAGATTCAAGAAAATTGAAAATAATTGTTTAAATCCCAGAAGGCCAGGTGCGGAAAGCACAGTCATAAGACTCACTTCCATTATGCGTAAACAGAAATACTTGGCTAGAAACAGGGTGAAGAGGCAGATAAAAGCATTCCTCAAGGGAGAAAGTGTACAGTATATGAGAAAAGGTGGTTTCTACGTTGAAGTATTATCAGTTAAATAAAAACACACAGCAAAGTGAAGCATAAAAGGAAGTATGGTGTGTGTGAGTGTGGGTGTGTGCACCTGCATGTGCAGAGAGTGTAGGACAGACTACTGGACTTACATACTCCATTCCACCTAAAGAAGGATAGAGCCAAAAAATCATTCCAAGATCTGCAAGAAAGTATCCAACAGAGACCTGTCAAAAATCAAATACATAGTATTATATGGAGAAAAGTTCTCAAAAGATTAAAAGATGCGCAGTAATCAAATGTAGCAAACCCGGAATGCTTTCAAAATGTAGGTATGCAATAAGCTAAAGGGAGGTGCACCCTCAGCATGTTCCCAAAATAGGTAGATGAAGACAGCCAATCTGCTTCCCAATTTTCAGTTATCATTTTTCCTATTCACAAGGATGGCCCATTATCTTGCCAAGAGCCTTGTAGCTTAGTGGCAAGGCCTAGTCTCCTTTATGAGGAGAACCAGACTACAAGCCACCCTTCTCCCACTTGTTGTAACAATTAAGTTAATCAAAGAAGAAAAAAGAATAGGGGACCTGAAGCAGAATGCAAAATTATTTCCATAAAAAAAAAAAAAAAAAACCATTTTTGGCCCAAAAGCTGAACAAAAGGGGTGGAAGAAATCAAAGGCATGTCACTCTTTTTAAGAAAATAATTACAACATGTTTTGTAGGGCATCAATACATGCAGCTTTTAATTTTTACAAGCAGAGGTTGGCAAGTAGGGTTACTTATAGACATAATAGGTTGGAAGGTCAAGACTGTTTTAATTCATTATAAAGTTGCAAAGCCATGTTCTTGGCATCACCACCAACACTCATGCACAGGAAATTAAAGTTAAAAGGTCAACTACTCAATTTCTTAGCATCATTATTGCATTAATGAAAACCTGGGCAATATTCAGAAAAGAAAGATGTTGTTTCTAAGACACCTAAGCATCAGATTATTTATTTTTCCGATTAAAAAACAGAATGTGCAAAGTCACATACAGAGACCGCAGCTATGTATTTTCCAATTATTTATTATGAAAATAAATTCATTAGTAAATAAACTTACCCCCAAGGCAAAAACTGACAGAGGTGAGCTTCGAAATGTAACAAGGCCAGCAACCCGCTGGTCAGAAAAGAGATCTGACCAGAACACAAAATACAAGGAAATAACTGTGATAAAAATAGCATGAATTGTGGAGATACCGCTGCCAAGATTAATTTTTTTTAATTAAGAAAAGATATAAGCAACAAATGAAAAAAGAACAAATTAATAATAGGTTGAACAACAGGAGAGACACACTTACCGATTATTCCACTCAATTCGTTGGATTTTTGTAAGACCATTATAAGTCTTAAAATAAAAGGTACTGATTAATTGGGTAAGATCATAGCCCTGTAAAGGGGAAAAAGATTTAGAATGAGTTAATAAAGTGGTAATCACACGTACAACTCAAATGAAACAAACAGAAGATCAACTATCTTCAGTCTTTCACAACTGAACAATAAAACAGAAAGACAAGAGTATACCACTTTGAACAAAAGTATGCCTCCGAGGATGGAAGTGTAAGGCATAAAGGGATCTGCTAATAAGTAGTTCTTAGCCAGCGCCCGAGCCTGATTTTGGTATGACTTAATAGCCATAGCTGTTTTTCTAGAGACTGCCATAATAACGTACTCCTTCAACAACAATGTTATGTTATATTAGCAGATCTTATCTCCTTTCTTCTCTACTTGTAACTTTTTCTTCCGCTCTTCATTTTCCGTTCATCACTTCAATTCATTAATAAACAAGCAAGCAAGAAATTAGCAAGCAACAACAAGAACGCAGCTACAGAACATGAACATGCATGTACAATATTACAATT
Source organism: Quercus glauca (assembly GCA_023736055.1). Classification (NCBI taxonomy): domain Eukaryota; kingdom Viridiplantae; phylum Streptophyta; class Magnoliopsida; order Fagales; family Fagaceae; genus Quercus; species Quercus glauca. The sequence goes on along the minus strand of CM043325.1, from coordinate 20,773,008 downwards.
CATGATCATCCTAAAATAGTATGGAAAAACTTAGTTTAGATTCCTTAGGACATGTTATGGATCAGACCCACCATTCTATTATGGATCTCATCGAGTTTACAAAAATCAATTCGTTGTTTTTTATAATGAATCTAAAACTCTAAATTTTATCATAACATTCTAATAAGTTGTGGACCATTCATAGTTGTTCTGTAAAGTTCAACATATATTGTACGTTAAGAATCAGAATAAAACAAACTCTTTTGCCTTAGCTAAGCTTACAGATAGAAATTAACATAACTTGAAAGAACTAGTAGAATGGCTGCAATACAAATAAATGGGTAACATTTTTTGTATTGGTATCTACAAATGGTAAAATCCATTGAAGTATAAAGAAGAACAAAAACACAAAATCAGTCATAAAATATGAAACCCATATCAGCAAAATCTAAACTTTATGATGGAAAATGAAAAGTGGGTGTGGTTGGATCAAAATGAATGATAGATCTGAGAAACATAAAAGCCAAAGGAGAAAGTCAGAAACAAATGAAAAGAGCTTACCAAACAGAAAAGCCAAAAATGTTATGTTGAAGGAAGAGGATCCGTGAATATATTTATATCAGATCAGTTGCAAAGGCAGGCAGATGGGTAATTGGGAAATCAAAAAGACATGAACCCCACAACCAGAGATTGAGGAGCAACTGCAAACTGCAGATGGGGTATTTGCTAAAACGACAGAGTACCCAAATGGTGTCGTTTACATGCCATGCCGTGTTCTACTTCCTACTTCTGTTTCTGTTGTTTCGGACTTTTGGGTGGGTTTGGCTTGGATGAGGCCTAGGCCATATGGTTTGTTATCCAATCCAATCAAGATAAGGAAACCCAACAGCAAGAAATGTGATTGCCTGATTGGCATACCACCACCATGCTCTCTTTCTCTCTCTTATTCTTTATTTTTTTTGGAAAATCTTCTTGGTTTTTTCTTACCAGCTGTCTCTGTGGGCTATTATAATTCACTAGCATATAACCCAATTTTTATTATAAAATATAAACAATCAGTCAAATTATTATTATTTTTAAAAAAATAGTAGGTAACGCAATTATAAGAATAGATACATTTAAAATTAAATACAATTTTTGTCATAGTCAAATTATTTTTTTAGAAAAGTAAACGTAATTAGTTATATATTAAAATTCGTACCTAAATTTAATACTACTTATGATAATTTTTTTTTCTAATTTTTAATAAGATAAAACGTGTGGTGATCATTGTTGTATAGTGATTTTTGTTGAGTATATGTAATTGGTTTTTTTTTTTAAAAAAAATATTATGATTCATTAATATTATATTCTTAGTATTTTGCACTCATTAACTCACCGGACACAAAAATTAAAAAAACATAAGTGGACACATGGCACAAACTTAAGTGGATAATTATAATATGTCCCCACATAATTCTAGACACATGACGCAAATTTGGATTCTAATTTCAAATTTTAATTGAACTTTCTTTGAGTTTTACCTATTAATAAATATATAAATTATATAATTATAATAAATAATAATGTTCACTTCGAATTCAAGAATATTAGATTCAAGATACATCTAGGGTCTGCTTGGATATCGCTTATTTGTTGAAAACTAAAAGCTTATTGCTGAAAATACTATAGCAAAATAATTTTTAAAGGTGTGAATAGTGCCGTGAAACCTAGAAATGCAGGGTTATGCGCGTTTTTGGGGTTGGGTCGTGAACTGTGCCATGGGACTCAGCCAAAAATGCAAATGCTAAATAATTTGCCCGCAAATGCACGCCTAATATAACTTTTGAGTCTGCTAAAAAAAAAAAAAAAATTAGAGCGGCTAAGATGAGCCTTTTGCTATCAAGAAAAATTCCAATATTATTGATAAAATATTTGGAGTAGCTATTTTTTATTGATAATATTCTCGGCCTGATTAGAGAAGAGGATAAAAAACTAGGGATTTACTAACGTATATCCGTGAGGCATACATTAGTGAACCATTTAGGAAACATTTTATGAAAAAATGTAAAAGTAATTTATTGTTATGATAATTTTTTCAATTTCTAATAATAACTTTTCTTAAATGAATGATTAATTAACGGGACCCAAAAAACTAACCTGGTTGCAAATAAGTATTGACTATTAGTCTTGAATCCTTTTATCATTTTTCATATATTGTATTACGTTCTGCCATTGACATTTTCTAAGAAAAGGAGGTTGGATGAGATATGTCTTGAAAGTTTCATCAATACAGCCGAACCTTTTTTCAATCATGGGTCCCACATGGTGAGTGACATTTTTTAATATTATAACACAAAATTTTTTTTTTTTTGAGAATTAATTATAACATATTGTGATGCACTTTAGCGAATGAATATGATGACATGTAGGGTTATGGATATCTTGCGGATTTTTTTAATAGTGTATGTCAATATCTGTGACATTTGTATTTTAGGCAATTGCTTTGTTTATGAACATTAGTGGTGGAAAAAACAAAGAGCAAATGTTACGGTGGGAAAGTGATGTCCATTTTTTTTTTTGATCGAAACGGGAGGTTTTATTTATTTATAATAGTAGTTCATACAACAACATCATCCTCTGGCCATCAGGTACAAAGTCTACTACTCCCGAGGCCGGCCAAATCCCTTACTATAAAGTGGTATACAAAACTGGGACATTCATGGTAGATCTTCAAAAGTTGCTGTTGTTGGGTACCTTGTTTCTCCAGGGCATCGGCACATCCGTTGGCTTCACGATAAATGTGGCATGCCCAAACCTCACACTCCTGCCCCATAGACTCCTGCAATCACAAATTAAAGGAAATACATTAGGAGGATAATTAGATGTTCCCGTAGTTAACCAGGATAAAACTGTTGGTGAGTCAATCTCCAGCTGGATATATTTGAACCCCAGTTCTCACGCCAATAGCAGAACCTGTATAATTGCTCCCAATTCTGCTATATTATTAGTTGCAAACCCCATATTTAGAGAAAATCCAGAAATCCATTCCCTAGAGCTATTGCGTAGTATATTGCATGCACCAACCATTCTTGGGTTACCTATAGAACTGCCATCCGTGTTAAGTTTTATATAGGGTTCCCTTCGTACTTCCCACCTAATAAGTTGCAGGGTCTTAACATTAACGGGTCTATCAGAATCGGTTAAGAAAAAATATTTTGTAGAAGCTTGCATAGTTGTATATACTATACGATGTTGGGAATGAGACTGGTTTGTAAATATACGCTCATTTCTGGCTAACCATAATTTCCAAAAGAGAAAGGGAAAATAAATGTTCCAAAGGAGTTGTTGGCGCAAAATAACTTTGTCGGTAGTAGCATTACTTTGCAACCAAGCTTGTAAGGGCTCGTGAAAGAAAGAGAGTGGCAGGATACTTGAGGATTGATACCAAACCTCTTTGGCCTAGGGACAATCTCGTAAGATGTGAATTGTTGTTTCCAGATTGTTACATCTAGGACAGTGTACATTAACGTGTGATTGAGAAAAAGCTAAATACTATCTAATGGGAATTGGGTTGTGCATGGCTTTCCAAAGAAAAATTTGAATCTTTTTGGGGCATTACACTTTCCATACCCAATTCCACAATTGTTTATCCAGGGGCACCTATTGTTGTTAGTATAAAAGTTGCGATGTTGAACTAACTGAGCAAATACCATTATTACTTGGCCAGACAAAGGAATTCAGTATTCGGGTAAGCTGGGCCACCAAAATACCTCTAATACGTTATGCCATATGTGGTGGGAGAGGCACTTGGAGAGATTCAAGATTCCAAGTATGATTATGTCGTAATGAGCTAACTCACCGGTTTTCATCATTCTACATTAGCGGTCCTTCAATACTACTCCGAAGTGTGCTGCCAGGGATCCACTTATCCTCCCACACCCGTATAGTTTTTCCATCCCCAACTATCCATTGCATACCATCCCGTAACCATTTCATCCTGTCATATAAGGCTTTCCAAATATGGGAGCTTTTAGAGTGGCAGACGCTCTCAAACATGGTCGTGTGTGGGAAGTATTTGGCTTTTAAGACTTGGGCCCAAAGCATATTGGGCTGATGGTAAAGACGCCAGGCTTGGTTTATAAGAATTGCCCTATTCCTATGACGGATCGATTGTATCCCCAATCCGCCCGCATCTTTCGGGAGCGTTATCGTTTCCCAACTTATCATGTGACATCTTCGCTGCTGACTCATGTCGCCCAATAAGAACTGACAACTCAATTTATCTAATTGTCTACTCACTTTCCTAGGGCGCAGCGTAGTTTGCATGGCATAGATAGGAATGGAAGCTGCCGAAGATTTTACTGGGGTGACATGGCCAGCCATTGAAAGGTATTTGGCCTGCCATCCTTCAATTTTCTTTGTTATTTTGTCAACTAGATATTGGTATGCATTGGCTGTTTGGTGGGTGGTGAAAATGGGGGTCCCCAAATACGTGCCTATTTGCATCGTAATGGGGATGTCAAAAACACCTGCCACCTGAGCCTTTGTGTTACGAGGGGTTTGGCGAAAACCATATTCTTGATTTATGAGTGCTAATAATTTGACTTGAACATTGACAAAATTGCTATAAAATTTTATTGAGGTTCTGGCAAACCTTAACCTTAGCTTTTGTGAACAAGAAAATATCATCTGTATAAATGGGAGTGCGAACTTGTCCCCTGAAACCTATAGGATGGATAGTTTTGGCCCTAACCCCATCCTTCAGCAGAATGGAGAAGCATTCCAAACACAGAATAAACAACTATGGGGATAGAGGGTCACCCTGACGAACTCCCCTACTTGGTATCAATTCTGAAAGAGGAATTCCATTCCATTGTATGTGATATCGTGTTAACGATACCATACTCATAATAAGCGTGATTAGCCTAGGCGGGACTTGGAAGAACTCAAGCGATTCCTTAATGAACAGCCATTCTAGGCGATTATAAGCTTTGTCAAGATCTAATTTTAACGCTACGTACCCATTGCGTCCTCTTTTATTCATCATTGTATGAATAAATTCCTGCACCAAAATAATATTATCACTCGTCCTACGCCCCGACACAAACTCGGCCTGACAGGGATTAATGAGATGCCCAATTTGGGGTTTGAGACGCTGTACTGTGATACGGGATACCAATTTATATAAGGTGTTACATAGACTAATCAGTCAAAATTGGGTAATCATTTTGGGGTGAGCGACCTTCGAGATAAGGACCAGATTGGTGATACCCCACTCAGGCGGAATAGTTGATGTTTCAAAAATCTCTTGAACTACATGAATCACACTTGGCCCTAAAATGTGTCAATTCTTTTGGAAAAAAATGGCGTGATAGCCATCTGGCCCCTAGGCTTTTTAGGGGGGGGGGGGGGGGAAGAGAGAGGACATTCTGAGAAACATCCTTTGCCTGGGGAATACTTGAGAGCCACTGGGAATGTTTGAGAAAGGGGCAATGTGAAGGATACTGCTGACCTAAACTAACATTGGACCGCATATGTGCAGAAGTGGCCATAAAAACCCGGTTGAAAGCTGCCAGAATATGAGTGGTTAAGGCTTCCCCCGAAAGCCATAACCCCGTCTCATCATTAAGGGTCACTATATGAAAGTGGTTGTGGAGTTGCAAGGTTTTTACATGAAAGTATTTTGTGTTCGCATCTCTATAATTAAGCCACATGATTCTAGATTTAAGTTGCCAAAATAGGTACTCTTGGTGCAGAGTGGTGTTATATTCTTGTATAAGTTGTTGTTCCAAAGAATATAAAAACGCGGAAGGATTTCTAGTTAGAGAGCAAGCTGTATACCTCGAAGTCTAGCTAAAAGCCTATTTTTCCGCTGAAATATATTTCCAAAGTGGTTTTTATTTTAATCCCTTATCTTATTCGTTAGGAAAACTAGGCATTGTTGAAAGCTTGAAAGGGACGAGGAGGATGATGGAAAATTTTCTGAGGACCTCCAATTGGTTTCTACTAAGCTAGGAAAGGAAGGTTCAGTGAGCCACATTTGCTCAAACCGAAAAGGTTTTTGGGATTTATGTTCTGTCGGGTTAGTATTAAGCAAAATGGGGCAACAGTTAGATTTGACCCAAGGAAGATGGTGAATATTTGTCCTAGGAAAGCGTAATTTCCACTTCGCATTGCCTACCCCTCTATCCAATCTTTCTTTAATATTACACTGCCAGACCGGGCTTTTATTTGTCCACGTGAAGCGGGGTCCATGGAAACCTAGATCAATAAGGCCACACTGATCCAAACAATCTCTAAAAGCAGAAAACCTATTTCAGTTTAAAGGTAAACCCCCCATTTTTTTCATCCTCATCTAGCATCTCATTAAAATCTCCTAATAGCACCGAAGGCACATTTACCAAGGGAGCCAAATTTTTTAAATGCTGCCAAAACGGTTTCCTTTTACTAAAACTAGGAGAAGCATAGATAGCAGTAAGCAAAAAACTATGGGAAGGAGTCAGTACCTTCACGAGCGCATGTATACTAAACTCACTATACCCTAACAAGTTGCTAGCTAACTAACCGTAACTATGCATGTTTATGTTCAAATAAAAACAAGGCCATGCATGCAGGCCATTTGTGAACAAATCTGGAACACCTGTCTCTGAGAAGGTGGTTGTGCAAATAATGGCTGAAATTCCAAAATACGTATGTATGTAGGTGATTACTCTCCAAAAGCAAAGCATCATGCACGCTTAATATTACTATGAGGTGCCTATGAATACAAAGTTTCTTCCTTTTTTTAGAGTATTACTATATATATTTGCATACTAATTTAGTTTAAAAAGTTAGTTAACTTTAAAAAAAATTGTAAAGAAGGAACATCCTTATCTTGCCAGAATATACTTAAAATTAGTAGGATTTTTAAATCACTATTATATATATGTGGTATAGCTTCCTCATCATTTTTAGAATTTTTGAATTTCAGGTTGTAATTCTCTAGGAGTGTTTTGATACATTTTATGTACATTGAAACTATCTTCTCTTTTGAATAAAGATTCTTTGTTAGGAAAAAAAATCACGATAGCCTTTGTATATGAATTATCCTTAGAGCTTGATTTTGGGGCTCATCGTGGATCTTGAGACTTAAATACCAAAGTTGATCTTTTATTATTAACTTTAGAGCTTGAAACAGTGCTTCTTTTATTTATTTATTTTTTGAATTTCAGTGCTTTTATTATTATTTATTATTAAGAATATTTGCATTAAGAAAAAAGAGAGGCCCTAAACCATCTCTACCAACTGAGTAGAAAATCCAAGAAGGAAGGTTGGAGATAGTTAGAGATCTGTCCCAATTACAAAAGGATGCCCAAGAAGCAACATTATGGGCCAAAAAATTCAGGTTCCTGGATACAAAACAAAAATCCCAGCAAGATAAAGATCCTAAAGATTCATTTATAATATTCAAAATAGGAAGAAGAAAATCACTTTCAGTGCTTTTTGGGTCTTAGAATGTAACACTAAAAATATATTGTCATTTTATTATTCTAGAAAGAGACTAAATTCTATAAGGATAGGGTGTAAAACCTATGTTTTACACCATCCAATAAGTGATTGTCACATCAACATTTTACTTAAAATTCAATACATCCTACCACACCTAATAACATCTCAATAAATTCTCAATTTGGTTGGATTTATATATGAGTATTAGAATTGATTGAGTGTGATTATGTTTATTCTTAAATATGTGATAAGATGATGTGGCATATTGGGATTGAAGGGGTAAAATATGAGTTTTACACCACGTCCTTATAAAATTTAATCTCTTCTAGAAATGGTTTGTTGACAAACACTTGCCCAGTCAAAGTTTGTAAGATTTACCAAAGTGTTGAATTGTATTTGGGCCTAAATTGTTTAATTTCACATAAGATGACTAGATTGGCATTTTTTTTCCCATGAGCAATCACACCCTCTAAAGGAAAATTTATATAACCTCTGGTCTGAAATGCAATATATATATATATATATATTGCTTATTGTAGAAATTGAATAGAACTTATACTTAATATGTTGTTAGAGCAACTTCTATTTTATTTTCATTTTTATGCCAGCCTCCCATGTCCACTTTTTAATAAGAACCGTTGATCATTAATGGTTTTAATGGTAATCACTGCTGACTTCTTTAGGTGGCTGACAAAATTCGTCGAGATGAACATGTTTTTGTGATAGAAAGGACAAATCTAAGATATTTTTTTGAACTCCCCCCAAAAGTTGATATAGTGACTCTGGATCTTTTACTCATTTCAATTCTCTTGGTAAGCTTTCTAATAGCGGTAGAAAATGTAGTGTTCTTATTTTAAATAATTTTTTGAGTGACAGCTTTCAACCCATTTGACGTATCAAGTGGCTGTGTGATTATGAGTTCTTCTCTTTCTTTTTTTTTTTTTTTCTAAGAAATAATTTTTGGTTTCAAGGCAGGGCTGGCTCAAGATTGTTTGAGGCATAACACAAGAATTTTATAGGGACATTTTTACATCTAAATATCACCTAAATAATATTTGTAGGGACTGAGTTTGAGCACTTCTCCTATTGGATGGGTGGACTCAGGCCCAACTAGCCCAATACAATAAATTTGTAGAGAATGGGTTTAAGAACTAGACCTTAGTTGGGATTACGACAACTAAACATGGCTACGAGTGGATTGAATAATAAGGAGACAGTTTTAAAGAGTGAAATTCTGTCCTCGGCCCTCCCCTGAGGAACTTAAAGTTCTTATTGTTTTCTCAATGTCTAGTTATGAAAGTTTATCAGATGGTCCCAACCACTACTACAATGTTTTCTGCTTCTTAATTGCCTCTTCCATTTCGGAGGACTTATTACATTATATACTCCTTCTTAGTTGATCTTAGCCCTCCATCTGTTGATCAAGCATGTTACTATTTGAGTGCTTGTCCCATTAGCCACCTTCCTCAACTTTCTGTGAGCTGCAGCAACCTAGACAACACTGTTCAGGGGTCACTTCCTCATTAATGCGGCCAGAATGTTAGTTGTGGGCATTTAATGTGGAGGTGACAGTTTCTCCTTGAATTGCTCATCTACCATGCTTCCATGGCTGATCCATTGTACTTGTCTTCTCTTTGGGATGCTTTGGGAGGCTGCCGTTGATGGCGTGCTGCCCTTCCCTTCTATGATTTCGGCTGGCCGAAGATAGTATCGTCTTCGACGAGGTTCTATGGAGGCTTGGACGCCCTATATTCATCCTTGGTCGTCCTTTCCTTCTCGGCATGGGCCTTTGGGCCCAATATGAAGTGGGCTGGGGTTACTAGATTTTCAGGCCCCACAATAGCCTCTCAAAATCCTACTGCCCGAATCCTCGGACAGGAAGGAGGGTTTTGATGCCCTCAGGCCCTTGTTATGTCTCCTAAAGTCCTGTCCTTCCTTAACGCCAAAGTCTTTTCAACTGTCTAAAGCACGTTTTTGGTGCTTCAGTATGTGGAGCACACCCTTCATTAAATTCTGGCGGCTTTATGCTCCCCATGTGTAATGGTGCGATGGTAATCAAACGGTAGGGATTTTTCTGTCTTCATGAGTGGGAAAACCCATACGGCTATTTTTAGCTAAAGGTATAAATACCCGTTGGAATTGGTTGGCCTCTTTACTTTCACATTCAAGAGTTCTTGCGCACGTATCCCTAGTCCAGCCAAATCTCCAACCGCACTCACGCCTCTAACACAAAAAGCCTGTTCGAGGAGCTTTTCCTCACTTCTGTAAGTCTTTTTTTCTCTTTCTAACTTAAGCTTTCTTTCTTCTTTTCATTTTTCCCAAAGTCTTTTTGCCGTTTCCAGATATGGGTAGATTCAAGAAGTTGGTCGAGTCTGAAGAGGCGATGGAGAAATTCATCGCAGACTATAGGATACCCAGTAATGTAGGTTTAAGATACTGCGAGGAAGGGGAGGGGTACTTTAGGAGGAAGAAGGGTGAAGTGGTGATTCCTATAATCGCCTTCCTAGAAGGTGGTATGAGAATCCCTATGAGTTCGGTGATGAGGGACTACCTCAGGCATTTCCGGCTAGCCCCCACCCAGTGTGCCATCAATGTCTTTAGGATTCTAGGGTGTGTGGATGCTTTGAACGAGAAGATGGGATTGAGGTTGACCCACCATGATGTGAACTAGTGCTACAACCTCCAACATCTAAAGGGTAAGTCCTACTACATGAAGATGAGGAAGGACAGGGTGCGGTTTATCCAGTGCCTCCCTGGATCCAACAAGGGGTTAGATAAGGACTTCCTCATTGTGTCCGAGGAATGGCACGATGGCCTTCATTGTCCGACAGTGGAGGGGACACCAGGTGGGGTATTGAGAGTAGGAGAGAGTTTAATCTTCTGTGTTATCCCAGTTTACGCTGTTCGTTTGTTTGCTGACAAGAGTATGCTTCCTCTTTTTTTTTTTTTTTGCAGATCCGCACGCCTTTGAATGTCACTTTCATTTGGTTAACAAGGAAGATTTGCAAACTGTACTGAGGGTAGAGGTTTTTGTGAACGAAGCCGACAATCAAGTTAGAGCTGCTCACAAGATCCTTAGATACGACCCAATTCAAAAGTCATTCTCGGCTCCAAAGTACGTGATCAGGGCCAAAGATCCTCGGCTTCACAAAATCATTGTAAATGAGCGCGAGTTCTCGCTTCCCGAGGGGTCTCCTGTTCCAGAGGGCATTCCATTGGTAGACCCTTCTTCACCTCACCAAGCTGCAGAGACTGAGGGAGGAAGATTAGAAGAAGAAGAAGAAGAAGAAGTTACTGACTTGGGCCCATCCGAGGAGGAATTTGGCGCATTCGATCAAGTTTTTTTGTCCGAAGATTACACTGGTGATTTGGGTGACCCCAACCTAGCTGAGGCAGATTTCTTATCAGCGGAGACTTCTCATCGGACAGAGATGGGTTTCAAGAGACGCCCACAGACCAGCCTATTTGACTTGATTGAGGGCCAGCTGGAGAAGTCTCAACCCAAGCTTCCTCCTCCTCATCCTAAGTCTCAGCCTGCCCAGACCAAGTCAACTCCTGCCCAGTCCGGGCTTCCACCTACTCCACTTCAGTCCAGTTTGCCACCTAGGCCCGAGCCTACTGATCCTAAGCAGAAGAAGAACAAAGGCAAAAGGCCTATGGGGGGTGGCGGGTCTTGTTCCTCCCAAGAGGAGGACGACGTTGGGCGGCCTTCTAAATAATTGAAAATAGGGAGCCAAGGCCAAGACAAACAGATGGCCACTCAGTCCGAGACTCAAGCCTGATTGCCCACCCTAATGCTCCATGGGGAACCTCTGATGGACGATGCCTCCCTCAAGGACTTTTGAGGGGGCGAAGGTACGTATGTGGCTGACGCACTAGAGAGGTCCTTGCTACTCCTTGTGGATATGGCCGAATTGGGGGGCCTGAAGAGTAAGGAGGTCTTTCTCAACCTCAAGAGGTACTTGGGGCATGGTAAGACTTCTGACACTTGATTTTGTTGATCTCATTCTTGGGTTTCAAACTTATTGTGTGTTGGTTTCAATTGGCAGGTTGTACAGGCCACTTTTAGGCTGGTGGAGGAGGCCAGTAGCCAGAGCAAGGCCTTGGATAAGGAGCGTGACAAGCGCCTAGACGCTGCTCGGACCCTTAAGATCTCCGAGGCCGACCTCGTGAAGGCCAGGGAGGCTCTTAAAGAGATGACTAGAGCCAGGGATAGCGCCTTGGTGGCTTGGAAGGCGCCCAAAAGCAGACCGAGGACCAGACGAGGTGCTTGCTCGAGGCGGAGGATCAGCTGGGGATTGCCAAAGAGCAGATCGCCAATCTGAAAGAAAAAGCGACCGAGGCAAAGAGAGCTAAGGGCGTTGCGGAATTTGCCAGAGATGAAGCTCTAAGGGCTAAGGTTGAGGCAGATTTTGGTAGGGCGGAGGCCCAGGCTTCTAAGGAAGAGGCCGAGGAGGCGGCCTTTGCCTCAGGTGTGGCCGAGACAGAGGCTGCTCTAAAGGCTTAAGTGCCTGGGGTATGCCGACTCTACTGCTCCCAGGTTTGGAATGAGGCCCTCAGGCAAGCTGGCGTTGAGGCCTCATCTGACCCGTGGAAGGTGGAGAATGTGTACTACCCACCAGCCATCCGTGAGGCTGCCCTATCTAGCTTTGAGGCTGAGGTGGTCTCCGAGGAAGTTGGTGCTACTCCTAGTGAGGATATTTTGGCTGTTACCACTTGTGAGGAGTCTGCCAAGGAAGCTGATCCTCCTGGGGTAATTGAGGTAGACAAAGGTTCTAACAAGGAAGCACCCCAGGAGGCTGTAAACCCCTCTGATGCCCAAGCCCCTTTCGCCGAGGAGACGGCTCTCTCTATAGTACCTCCTCAGGCTATTTCTCTAGGTCAGAGTTTTGAGAACCCCGAGGCCGCAGCGGACCAGCCTCTTACGGGGAGAAAGAAGATTAAATTGAAGAAATAGTCCCTTTGGCACTTTTGCCTTATCTGTTTTGTTTTTATTATTATGTTATTTTTTTATATATATTGTAATGTGACCCCTACAATGTAACTTTTATGGACTTAATGAAGCGCATGTTTATCTTTCTCATTTGTACAATCCTAACTCTAATTGTGCCTTGGCTTACCACAACAACGATTATAATATCATAAAGATGTCTATACAAATGGAAATCTATCCCTCTTTTGTTTTCGCTTTAGAACCAGGATAGATCAAAGTTACTAGATCCTTCAGATCTTTAATGAGCATTCAAAGTTATGGAAAAAGGAACCCTCCAAATGTGGGTTGAACCGGAACCAAGTCCACGGCGCCCTAAAATGCTTTAAGTGATGCTCATGGGATTAATTTTGAGATTTTGTTATAACCAAGTTTATTGTCGTGGTTAACTAAGTTAGGCTAGCTTGCTATTTGATACTTTGGCAAATTCTGCACGGAGTTAATTTTACTAAAGCGAATTCTACCCAACACTTAGATATCATTTGAAGTAGTTAGCTTCCCCATAGGTTTCAGTCCGAGAACCATGCAAAATTTTGGTTCTGTCTAGTACTTAGATTCTTCTTGGAGTAACTAGTTTCCCCGCAAGCTTGGGTCTGGGGACCATACAAGGCCTTGGTTTCGTCTAGTACTTAGATTCTTCTTGAAGTAACTAGTTTTCCCACAGGTTTGGGTTCGAGGACCATGCAAGACCTTGATTCTACCTAACATTTAGATATTATTTGAAGTAGTTAGTTTCCCCCATAGGTTTGGGTCCAAGGACCATGCAAGACCTTGGTTTTGTCTAGTGTTTATGTGGTGGCTAAAACACGAGACACACAATCATAACGGACTTAGAATTTGAGTTAACAAGAATGCTTTCATTAATAATAGTACCTTCGCAGGTTATTTACATTTCAGGGACGAGGTATAGGTTTTTCGTCTAAGTCCTCTAAGTAGTACGCACCCACCCCTGCTACTGAGGTAATCCGGTATGGTCCCTCCCAATTGGGCCCTAGCTTTCCATGGGATGGGTTCTTGGCAGCACCCATAATTTTCCTCAACACTAAGTCCCCTGGCGTTAGTGGTCTTAGCTTCACATTGGCATCATATTCCTACTTGAGCTTCTGGTAGTAATAGGTCAGCTGGATCATTGCTTTTTCTCTCCATTCATCAATCAGGTCTAGGCTCTCCTCTAGTGATTCGTCATTACTGCTTGGAGTGAAGGCGCTTGTCCTCAGCGTTGGGAAATTTGCCTCCAGGGAGATAATTGCCTCGGCCCCATAAGTCATGGCAAAGGGTGTCTCCCCCGTTGATCGCCGCGGTGTAGTCCAGTAAGTCCATAGGACGTGCGGTAGCTCCTTTACCCATCTTCCCTTGGCATCATCCAGCCTCTTCTTAAGCCATTGACTATGATCTTGTTGACAGCCTTGACCTGCCCATTTCCCTGAGGATAAGCTGGAGTTGAGTACCTGTTTGTGATTCCTAGTTCACAACAGTATCTTCTGAAGGCCTTGCTGTTAAATTGAAGTCTATTGTTTGAAATGAGGGTATGAGGGACCTCGAACCGTGTAACAATGTTTCTCCAGATGAACTTTTTGGCATCCATATCTCTAATGTTAGCCAATGACTCAGCTTCAACCCATTTGGTGAAATAATCTGTGCCAACCAGCAGATATCTCTTATTTTTTGGTGTCTTTGGGAAAAGGCTTACAATATCCAAGCCTCACTGGGCAAACGACCATGGACTGGACAGAGGGTTGAGGACCCTTCCTGGCTGATGAATATTTGGGGCAAACCTCTGGCACTGGTCACACTTCTTAACATACTCTAGGGCTTCCTTCTGCATCCCCGGCCACTAATATCCTTGAGTAATGACTCGATGTGACAGAGATCTTCCTCCTGTGTGGCTCTCGCGAATCCCTTTGTGTAGCTCCTCAAGAAGTAATTCTGATGCATCAGGGTGAATGCACAGCAAATATGGTCCAGAATAGGAGTGTCTATACAATTTGTGGTCCCCGGACAGCCAGAATCAATGAGCATTTCTTCGTATCTTCTCAGCCTCTGACTTTTCCTCAGGCAGAACATCATCTTTGAGGAATCTTACTATAGGATCCATCCAGCTGGGACCCACCCTAACTTGATGGCTATGAACTATGCCTTTGGCCCCCTCGTTTGCTCTTCCTAAATGTTCAACAAGAATGATCCGAGGTAGGTCGTCTGCCGAGGAAGTAGCGAGCGTGGCTAGTGAGTCTGCATGGGTGTTTCCACTCTTGGAGACATGTGTCAGGCTGAACAGGTCGAAGTCTAACTGCAAACATTTGGCCTAACTTAAGTATTCTTGCATCCTCGCATCTCTGGCCTCCAACTCTCCATTTACTTGGCCCACCACCAGTCACAAGTTCGAGAACATCTCTACTGCTTTTCCTCCCATTTTTTGCACCATGACCATCCCTTGTAACAATGCTTCATATTCGGCTTCATTTTTTGTGGCTGAGAACCCAAGTTTCAGGGACTTCTCTATGACAGTCTTCTCGGGGGATACTAGGACTAGCCCCACTCCAGAACCTCTTTGATTTGCCACGCCATCAACGTACACCTTCCAACATGGGGGCCCTAGAATAGGGATCACTCCAACTAATTTTCCATCTGTATTTCGCTCTTCTACCACTATTTTTACTAGTGGCTCAGCAAACTCAGCCACTAGATCAGCCAGGACCTGGCCTTTTACAGACGTCCGAGGCATGTACTTGACGTCGAAAGCCCCCAAAATTGTGTTCCATTTGGCAATTCTACCAGTGTAATCAGCAGACCGAAGTATAGACTTTAAGGGTAGCTTGGTTAGGACAACTACTGTGTGGGCCTGGAAATAGTGGGGAAGCTTTCGGGTAGCGTGGACCACGGCTAATAAGGCTTTCTCCAAGGGTAGGTACTTGACTTCAGCTTCATGTAGTGACTTGCTCACGTAATAGACTGGCTTTTGAATGTCATTGTCATCCCGTATTAGCACCAAACTTACGGCATGAAGGGCCACAGCAATATATGTGTATAGGACTTCATCGGCTTCAGGACTAGATATGATAGGTGGTCGAGATAGGTATTCCTTGAGCTATTGGAAGGCAGTGGCGCAATCTTCGGACCACTTAAATCCTTTCCACTTGTTGATTAGGAGATAGAAAGGCCTGCACCTGTCAGCCGACCTGGAAATGAATCGATTCAGGGCCGCAACCATTCCGGTGAGCTTTTGGACCTTCTTCGGTTTTGCAGGGGCTTTAGATTATGAATAGCCTTGATTTGGTTGGGATCAACGTCAATCCCACTGTGGGTAATAATATAACCCAGAAACTTGCCAGATTCCATGCCAAACGAGCATTTGGATGCATTTAGGAGAAGCTTGTGCTTCCTCAGGACGACAAAGATGCAGCTGAGGTCTCCTAAATGCTCGGACACCATTTTACTCTTCACCACCATATCATCAACATAGATTTCAATGTTTTTGCCCAACAACGATTCGAATATTCTTGTCATCATCCTTTGATAAGTGGAACCTACGTTCTTCAGGCCGAATGGCATTACCTTGTAGTGGTAGTTCCTAACAAGTTTTACGAAGGCTGTTTTCTCCTGATCCTCCAGGGCCAGTAGTATTTGATGATAGCCCTGAAAGGCATCTAAGAAGCTCATCCGAGGATGTCCGGCAGTTGCGTCCACCAGTTGGTCTATCCGAGGCATGGGGAATGGGTCCTTTGGGCATGCCTTGTTTAGGTCTGTGAAGTTTACACAGACCCTCTACTTTCCACTTTTCTTTTTGACCACCACGGTGTTGGCCAACCACTCGGGGTAAAAAACCTCCTTGATAGCTCCTGCACGCTTAAACTTCTTCACTTCTTCCTTGATCGCGTCAGCATGCTCTCTTGATTGGTGCTGAGGTGGCTGCTTCTTGGGAGTGATGGACGGATTGACATTGAGATGGTGACAGATGAAGGTTGGATCAATCCCTGGGGCATCGCAGGCATCCCATGCATACATATCAATATTTCTCTTGAGCAATTCAACCAGTGCTTCCTTCTCTTAAGGGGGCAGCTAAGCCTCGACCTGAAAGAACTTCTTTAGGTCATGACCAATGACCACATTTTCCAGACTTTCGCATTTCGCCTCCTCGGCGGCTGCATCAAGACACGCCACCGGGGTCTTTGATTGCTATAAATTCTTTTCAGTAGAAACCGAGGACCCTACATCAAGCCGGTGTGAAATGGCAGCCACCAAGCACTGCCTTACCGTTGATTAACAACCACAGATTTCGAGAACCTGGTCTCTTGACGGGAATTTCACCTTCTGGTGTAAGGAGGAGTTAACAGCTCCTAAGGTGTGGAGCCAGGGCCTACCGACGATGGCTGTGTATAGGGAGTAGGTGTCCACCACGATGAAGTTCACCTTCACTATCTCTGAGCCGGTCTGGATGGGTAGCCTAATCATGCCCTTTGGGATAACGAGTTTTTCGTCGAAACTCATCAAAGGAGAGCTGTAGGGCATCAAATCCTCCTGCTTCAACTTCAGCCCCTTGTAGAGGTCGAGGTACATGATCTCGGCCCCACTGCCATCATCCACCATCACCTTTTTTACGTCGTAATCCTCGATTCTAAGAGTGATTACCAGCGCATCGTCATGGGGCTGGGTAGTCCTAATCTTGTCTTCCTCTGAAAAGCTCAAGGTTGGGTGGCAGCCCCTTCTAGTCCTCTTCGGCTCTGGCTGTGATTCCCCGGTAGGTAGTTGAGCCACAGATAGCACTCGTAAAGGGCGCATGCCCGTTCTTCCTGGCGCGGCCAAGATCACATTAATCATTCCTGCAGGTGGCCTCAGTGCAGCATTTCTCGGGGCTCCTGATGGGTTTGGCCTTGATAACCACTGGAATAATGTAGGACGTGTTTTAGGTTTCCTTCTCAGACTAGTTGTTCTAGGTGGTTCTAGAGGTGCCTGCAGTCCTCCGTGGTATGTCCGTGGTCCTGGTGGTATTGACAGTAAAGGTTCTGGTTGCGCTTCTCGGGCTCCTCCGTCATCTTGTTCGGCCAGTTAAAATACGGCTCGCTCTGGATTTTCTCCAACACCTGGTGAACTGGTTCTCGGAATACTGCAAATGGCAGTTTGTGTGTTGGTTGCTCCGGACTGCGCTACAAAATCCCTTATCGGACGGTTGCTGTTATACTGGTCCGACTTGAAATCCTTCCTCTCCTGAGGGATAACCTTCTCCTTTCCCTTGCTTTGCAGCTGGTCTTCCTCTACTCGCTTGTACTTATCGATCCGATCCATCAGTTGACGCACACTGGTGGTAGGCTTGCCCGTCAGAGACTTCCTCAAGCCGTGCCCAGTTAGGAGGCCATTTTTGAAAGTGCTGATGGCAACGTCATCAAAATTGCCGTCCAGTTCATTGTACATCTCCTAATATCGATCCAAGTAGGCTTTCAGAGTTTCTCCATTATGCATGGATAAAGACAATAATGCACTCAAGGGCTGAGGAGGTCTGCTGTTTGTAACGAAGCAAAAGCTAAAGGCTTGGGTCAACTGTCTGTACGAGCCTATGGAATTCGCCCTCAAACCATTGAACCACCTCATGGCCACCGAACCCAAGTTAGAGGAGAAAACTTTGCACATCAGCATCTCGTTCTTAGAATGGATAGTCATCCTTTGGTTGAACTAGCTCACATGTTCCACGGGGTTCGTTTTGCCATTATAAATGGTGAAGGTTGGCTGCTGGAACCACCGAGGAAGTATAGTCCCTTCTATGTGATGTGTGAAAGGTGACTTGGAGAGTTGATCTAGTGCCCTGCTCATAGCATCACTTCCCAAGCCCCTAGGAGATGGGTTGCTATGTTTATGCCTCCGGTGGTGCTTTTCCTCGTGAGAGAAGGTCTCGCTTGGAAGAGTTCTTGATCTTCGCCTATAATCATTATCACTTTTATGGTCAGAGGGCATGTCAGGGTTAGAATAAGGCCGCCTTCGTTGTGCATGGTGCAGCTCTCTTTTCAGGTCATTTATCTCTTGCTGCATGGCCAGCTTGTCGTCTTGCTTCTGGGATATATGACTCTTGACCTCTTCCGATTGCATGGCGTGGTCGTTATTTTGTCTCCGAAGCACACGACTACCCTCACGAGAGTGGCTGCTGCCGGTTTGAGTGGTGTGTACACTTCCCTCCCAAAACCTTCCATTCTCTTCGTTTCGATCACGCTTGGGGTTGGGAAAGTTGCCATGTTATTGGGATTTAGCTGGTTTAGGTTGATGGGAACCTGCTTGATGGGGACCTAATCCTACCATGCTTGATTGTTGTCCTTATTAAAGCACAAGTTCTTTCCCACAGATGGCGCCAATTATAGGGATTGGGTATGAGCACTCCTCCTATTGGATGGGTAGACTCAGGCGCAATTAGTCCAATACAATAAATTTGTAGATAATGAATTTAAGAATTAGGCCTTAGTTGGGATTACAACAACTAAACATAGCTACGAGTGGATTGAATAATAAGGAGACAATTTTAAAGAGTGAAATTTTGTCCTCGGCCCTCCCCTGAGGAACTTAAAGTTCTTATTGTTTTCCCAATGTCTGGTTACAAAAGTTTATCAGATGGTCCCAACCACTACTACAATATTTTCTGCTTCTCAATTGCCTCTTCCATTCCGGAGGACTTATTACATTATATACTCCCTCTTAGTTGATCTTGACCCTCTATTTGTTGATCAAGCAAGTTACTACTTGAGTGCTTGTCCCATCAGCCACCTTCCTCAGCTTTCTATGAGCTGCGGTAACCTAGACAGCGCTGTTCAGGGGACACTTCCTCATTAATGCGGCCAGAATGTTAGTTGTGGGCATTTAATGTGGAGATGACAGTTTCTTCTTGAATTGCTCCTCCACCATGCTTCCATGGTTGATCCATTGTACTTGTCTTTTCTTTGGGATGCTTTGGAAGGCTGCCGTTGATGGCGTGCTACCCTTCCCTTCTATGATCTCGGCTGGCCGAAGATAGTATCGTCCTTGGCGAGGTTCTATGGAGGCTTGGGCGCCCTATATTCATCCTCGGACGTCCCTTCCTCCTCGGCATGGGCCTTTGGGCCCAATATGAAGTGGGCTGGGGTTACTAGATCTTCAGGCCCCACAATATTTATTTATTTATATTTAATTTCAAATCCATTATTAATTCTTACTTATTAATATGACTAATTCACCCAAAGTGAGTTAATGATAATTACTATATAGGTTTTACAAATTGGCATATCACTAATAGAAGAAAAGTTATTTAAACATTCATTTTATTATATTATTTAAGTAACACCGATCATATTCCTGTCACATCAGTTTGTAATTTTTTTTTCCTAAAATTTGTATTGGCTTTAGCATTTTTTAAACATAGTTTTTTTTTTTTTTTTTTTTGGTGGAGAAAATGCTAAACTTATTGCAAATTTTACTACAAAAAGTTTACAAACTAATGTGACAATGAGGTGGCACTTCAACAAAATAATAAATGAGTATTGAATTACTTCATTGGTGACATATCAATTTGTAGGACATATGTAATAAAACTTGTAATATACTAGCATAACTCTAATATTTAAGGCCTTCTTAAAATTGGGATAAAATATACACCTAACTCACTTTTTCTTTAATAAAAAAAAAAAAAAAAACTTACCACCCAATATTTGGAGGCCTTTTTATGTCAGGGGGCCTTAGGCCATAGCCTAAATGGCCTAGGCCTAATGCCAGCCCTGTTTCAAGGGGAGATTTGAACTAGTATCTGCTTCATGATGGTTTCTAGCCAATTAAGCTATCCCTTGGGTTGATTATGATTCTTCTCCTTTTCCTTTCTTAGATTTCTTAGACTTTTTTCAATTAAAGATTGAACTTTAGAGGCTTATTTTATTTATAGCATGTTTGGTTGGAGTAATATTAGGAAGGATGTAAAAGAGGGAGAGAGAAAAGTATTTTCTCTTGTTTGCTAGGAGAGAAAAAAGAGGATGAAAAATGGGGTGAGGTTATTATCTCTCTAACCCACAAATTTAATCCCTCCAAATTGAGAGGAACAGTGAGAGAAAAACATGTGGCTAATGTCAAAAAATTTGCATTTTATATAATAGGATTTAAAAGTAAATTGCTACAAATCGCTATTTCTTTCGTACCCAAAAAAAAAAAAAAAACACTAAGGCCCTCTTTGGTTTTTTCATCAATCACTTCTCATTACTCAATTCTCATAACTCAATCTTAATTTTCATAACTCATTTCTCTAACCCTATTTTTTCACTCACTCAAACTAAAACTTGTTTGGCTTCATATCTTGGCCTCTATAACTCAAAATTTTGCACAAAGTGGTGGGACCCGTTTAATTTGTTGGGTCAGAATGGTAGTAGCCTACCCGCGTTGTCTCTTCTCTTTCTCCCTTCACTTGCATTTCTTCATTTCACGCCTCTTTCACTTCTTACTTTCTTTCTTTCCATTTTCATATGGATTTTCTAGAAAAACTCAAACTCACCATCAAAACAAAGAAACCCACCAACAATGTTTGAAATAAATAAATAAAACAAAGAAACCTAAAAAAAAGCTCTTGCCTCCTCCCACAATTTGTACCAACTCCATTAGACCCACTTCCTCACAAACACTAAAAGCTTAGAGCATACATAAACCCCAGTGCCTCACATGTCACCTGAGACATACCCACCATCCTATATAGAGCATACATAAACTCCACACGCACAAACCCATTTTTGTACATTTGTGGATGAACCCCAAAACCCAAAACAAAAATATTTTCTTTAGAAACCCTAAACCCAAATCAAATTCCATTTTGAAACAAACACCAAAACCCAGAAAATTTTTTTTTTTTCTTTAGAAATACCAAACCCAAATTAAACTCCATTTTTCAATCACCAAACCCAAATCAAACAAAAAACCAAAATCAAGCCCAGATCTAGATCTTTTCTTTCGGCCCACCGCTGGTGAGTGGTGGCGATGATGAGTAGGTGTGAGCAGCTTTGGAGGGCCGGTGTGCAGCTGTGGTGTGCATTTGAAGAGAAGGAAAAAAAAGGATGAGAATGGAGAGTTTGAAAAAAAAGAAAAAGAAAAAAAAAGATGAGAATGAACAATGAAGAGCACGGTAACAAAGGAGAGAGGAGAAAATATCCGTTGGAGAGAGTCGGAGAGAGTAATGGCCAATCTGACATGATGTGGACAACACAAGAAGGTGGGTCCTATGTATTGCTTATAATTACAAAAATATCACCCTAACTCAATTCTCGTAATCTGAAAACACCACAAACCTGTTTTCAATTTCCATTGCTCTCACTTAAAATTTTTGAATTTTGAGTGAAGAAAATCACATTAGGAAATTAAGCTAAACACAATTTTTTGTGTGGGTCTTACGTTTTTTGATAACTCAGTTATGAGTTGTGAGTGATATCACCCAAAATTGCTCTAAACCAAAGAGGCTCTAAATTTCAGGAATTAACTACAGATGGCAAGTGGTGGCTTTTTTGGAAGTCGGTGCTGTCAAGACTGTCACTCATTTAATTCAAATTTTCTTTTTGGGCCAAACAACATTTATTAGGAGTAGTTTTTAAAGAAAAAGTCTAGAGATACCCAACATGTCTTGTCACAACTTAATTACATGATAAATTGTGAATAGTTGAGAAAAAAAAAATATTTGACTGATATTTGTTATAAGGATTTTGTTAATGTGTGCCCTAAAGGCACACAATAATTTTCATTTTCGGAAATTTTTTTTTTGAGAACTGAAAAAGTATTGATAGTTTTTTTGAATTTTCAAGAAAATGTAGTGTTATTTGGATTTTGCTAACGTGTGCTCTAAGGGCACATAATAATTTTCATTTTTGAAAAAAATTTTCTCAGGAATTGAAAAAGTATTGCCAACTTTTTCAATTCCCGAGAAAATGATTCTAAAAATAGATGGTTTAATGTGTGCTCTTAGGGCACACATTAACTAGACCCATGTTATTTAAAAACTGAAAGATGTTGCTGAAACGACCATACCAAACATCCTCTTATTTTTTTCTTCTTAAAAACACACTAGAAATATGATATTAAATATATTTTTTACGTTATGAGTACTTTAAATACGTGTTTTCATACATACAATTGTATAGACCTCCCACGCATGTAAGATCAATGTTACATTAACCACTACACTTGCTGACTTCCTTGTGTCTCCCATTGAATTCATATTGGCGTAAATGCATTTTTAGTCTCTACATTTCTCACTTTTTTCATTTTGGTCCATACATTTTGTTTTTACCACTTTTAGTCCCTAAACCAATTAACACTTGACATTTAGGTCTTTTTCGTCACCCAACTAACAACAAAAGCTGATGTGGCTGACGGTGGAATAAAAAAATAATATATTCACTCACATTAATTAATTAAATTAAAAAAACATTAAAAAAATTAAAAAAAATTCATTAGTATTTGGGAAGAACATGACAGTTCATATTCTTCATATTCTTCAACATCTTTCCTAGAAAATTTCTTTCAAACCAAACACTAAAAAAATTTACATCTAAAAAGCCGTTGCATCATAACATTTTCTTTCCACCCAAAACCATAAATTTTCTTATAAAACAACACACACACACAAACCCAGCCAATTCGGCTCACAATAACAACAAACCCAACCAAACTCATAAATTTTTCTTGAACAATCACCAACATTTTCCCTAGAAAATCAAGATTTTCTTTCAAACTAAACACTAAAATTCGTCACATTTAACAAAAAAATATAAACACAAACCCAGCCAACAAACTTAAACACAAACTTAGAAATTTTCTTTCCACCCAAACACAGAAAAATCTAGCCACCACCTCCACCGATCAAACCCAGCCAACAAACATAAACACAAACCCAACCAACAAACTTAAACACAAACCCAAAAATTTTCTTTCCACTCGAAGCCAAACCCAAAAATTTTCTTACTATCTAAACACAGAAAAACCCAGCCACCACTTCCATCGATCAAACCCACCACCACAACACTTATCAAACAATTAAAAGAGAGAGAGAGAGAGAGAGAGAGAGAGAGAGAGTCAGGTTTAGATAAAGAGAAAGTCAGAGATTAAGAGAAAAACAACCCACCACCACTGATTGAACTTGAACCCATCAAACTTGCTAGAAGAGTTGTCTGATCCCCAAACGGTTGGCTTTGCTGTAGTTAAGAACATCTAAGACAAAGGATTCGGAGAGGCGGAGGTTAAGTTGGGAGAGAGCGAGGTCGGCGAAGCGATGAGAGGATAAGTTGTCGCTGTCATTGTGGAGTTGTTGGGTGTTTAAGATGAGGAAGATTTGGTCAAGGAGAGAGCTGTTGCGGCGATTGAACCAGTCCTTGAAGGAGGAGACTAGAAGATTTGAATCATGGTTGGGGGCTGGGGTTGAGGTTGGGGCTGTCCGAATATTCTAATGAAAAAGAAAATTTTCTGAATATTTTTTTTAAAAACTTTGTTCAAGATACTTTTTAGATCTCAATTTTTGTGATTTTTGGGTTTTAATTCTGTTTTTTATTTAGTTAAAATTAATAATTTTTTTTAAAAAATTTATATGCTTATGTGACATTTTTTAATACCAAAATAAAATTTATTATTATTATTTTAATGTTTTCAAATTATTTTTAATTCTCTTCGTCAGCCATCTTAGCTTTTCCTGTTAGTTGGCTAACGGTAAGGATTTAAATGTCACGCGTTAATTGGTTTAAGGACTAAAAGTGGTAAAAACAAAATGTAGGGACCAAAATAGAAAAAGTGCAAAATGTAGGGATCAAAAGTGCATTTACGCCATTCATATTTTATTTATTTTTGTTTACAAGATTAATAGTTTTTCATTTTATTTTATCATTATTTACTTAATAGTATTTGCTAAATTTATTTGTGTTCAATTATGCTTTTACATCGTTACATATGAATGTGAAATTTGTAAATTTATGATAAAATGATTTTATTTTTAATTAAAATGCTTTTTAATTGAAAGATTGCTATAAACACAATTTTTTAAAGCTTGTTTATATTTTATTAATTTCTATTCACTTTATAAAAATAATGAAAATTCATTTGAAATTTATTTAAATTCCTTTAGATTTGTTAGGTAATTTTTTAATTATATTTTTACACATTTAATACCTTTATTTGTATTTTAATTAATGTTAAATTAATTTTGACTTCATCACGGTTCGACCTTGGTTGAACCTTGGTCCAACCTTAAAAACCTTGAATATTTCCATTTTTCGGTTCTTTGAATTGTTTGAAAATGGTGGCCAAATGCCTGAATCTCATCATATCCAAATGTGCAAACCTTTCAGTAAAATTTCTAGCACCAGCAGACTGAAAAGCTATTATATACTTTATTATGGGCGTTGGTTGTTCCTTTGCATTTCAAATGCACGTAATTTACTTTCTGAATGTAAGTAGTTTGACACTTCGTAACTCCTATTGTTTTTTCCCAATGTCAATGTAGTCAAGAAAGAAATTGAGTTTCTTTTAATTGATTTAGAGCACTCGCATAAGTGGGTGCATAATAGAAAAAAAGGTAAAATTTACACAATTTCTCCTAAAATTAATGCACCAGCTTGTATATTGTTGTGTAAATATTTTATTAATTTTTCTCTCATCATTGTACCTCCACACTCTCTCTCTTCTTCTCCATCTCACTCTCTATCTTTACAACCAATCAATCTGTCCACCCACCTTCCAACCACCATCACCACAACATTACATTTTACAATACATAATAATCCAACCACAAAATCAATGAGAAATCAAACACTCCCACACACGGACACACCAACAAAGACAAAGAAAGCATTGTTGCAAATTCGTGGTTATGGGTCAATGCTTGGGGGTTGATTAGAGCAGGTCTCGGTGCTTGTGGTAGAGATTAGTGTTTGTGGGTCGATTTGAACGAGTCTCTATGCTTGTGGATTTGTGCTTGTGACAGAGATGGATGCTTGTGGTGGCTTAGGGTTTAAACATAGGGAGAGGTGATCTGACCGTGAGGGAGAGGGAGAGGCAATATGAGCAAAGAAGGATCTAGCTCATGCCCATGGAGGCTCAAGTGGAGAGAGGCAATCTGAGTGTGTTTAGAAATGGGTAGAGAGAGAAAGTGTGTGTTTAGAGGAATGAGTAGAGAGTGTGTGTGTGTTTGTTTAGAAAGGTTAAAAGGGTAGCTAAGAGATAATAAAAAAGTGAAAAAGAAATTATATAAATAAAATAGAGTGTATAATCCATAACCTGATATGAGTGTTTTTAAGAGGTCGCCGTGTAAAACAGAAAAGTAAGATTTTATGATAAAATAGACATCAAATTTTAGATTAATTGATGCAAATGCTCTTACCTTGCAAATCATAAAGGTGATCTAAGATTATAAGAATAATTTTTTAAACACACACGTAGGGCTGTCCACGAGTCGATTCGGGTCGGGTTTGTGCCCAACCCGGAACTGACTTGCCGGAATCGGGTGGAGAAAAATGGAACCCGCCGCCGACCCGCTGGAGTAATCGAGTCGGGCGGTTCAGAACATCAACGGGTGGTGGGCGGGTCGGTCGGATTTGGGACGGCGAGAAAACTGTGGAAAAAAAACAGATCCGGCTTAAAATCTCACCGGATTCGATGAGATCTCACTAGATTCGGTCAAAATCTCACAAGATCTAAAGAAAATAGCGCCGGAATCTGGAAAAATATCATCGGAATTTGGGTTTTTCGCCGGATTCTGGAAAATTTTGGCCGGATTCTGGAAAACTTTCGGTCTGTTCGGGTTTTTCGGGTTTTAAGGGAGGAAAACCGAAACTCGACCTGCCGGTATCGGTTTCTGGCATTGAAGACCCGCCGCCGACCCGCCGGAGTAGTCGGGTTGGCCGGTTTCGGGTCGGGTCCGGTTGGTTCTTCGGGTGGGTTGGGTTCTCGATTGAATCTGGACAGCCCTACACACACGGAGGAATTTTACACTCACTCACTCACTCGAGCTCAACTCATTAGTTCACCTAGATTACCCGGTCAAAAGGGTCTAACCTTTGACTACGTAGACCAGGGTGTTAAACCAAGAGGAGCAAGCTAACCTCACCAATATGGGACCAAGCCACTATCTTTTTTTTAGAATAATTTTTTAAGCACATACAGTTATTGCTTCTTGTGTGGCCACAAATATGAGAAAAATTTATTATCAAATATTTCATGCAAAAGTAAACAAATGATCATGCTTCCACTAGGAAAAAAATTTATTTGATGTATTCATCAGAAAATTATGTTAAAACATAGTAGTTTAAAACAAAATACCGTAAAAAAATGACATAACAGCTTACCTGGGAAGAAGTACATCTGCAATTAATTGAATTTAGCTACGTCAAACGGGTGGGGCTTGTAGTACGGTGGCATAAATAGTAATAGAGACCTATTTTGTCATCATCAATTAAACCATGGTGCACCTGCATTATCTTGTCAAGCTCAAGTAAGGCATCAATCATACCCACAAAAAAAGAGTCAAGGCCTTTGTAGAAGTGATGCCTATTTTATTAAGCGAACCTAAATTTTGCACATTGGAAATGAAAAAGCAAGGAAGAGGATTTTCACTTGCAGCAATGAGTCTCAGACTATTGTGTCCAATTCACTTCCAAGCCAGCCTTCTCTTGTTCATTGCACTGCTGCATGTAAAAATTCCTACTATTTTTGCTGGTAGTAGTACTTCCACTTTTAGTTATTTTGGTGGGAATAAGACGGATCATCAGGCTTTGTTGGCCTTCAAAAAGCAGATAAAACATGACCCTGAAAACATTTTGAGCTCATGGAATGATTCCCTCCATTTCTGCGAGTGGGAAGGTGTTACGTGCGGCCACAAGCATAGAAGAGTCATTGTATTAGATCTGAGTTCCAGAGGTTTGGTGGGTTGTCTCCATACATAGGCAATCTCAGCTTCATTAGGGTAATCAAGCTCTACAACAACACCATTGGAGGCCAAATCGTAGATGAAGTTGGTCGTCTACCCAGGTTGCGAGGATTGGGCTTGTCTATTAACTCCTTCCAAGGGAAAATTCCTGCAAACCTTTCCCATTGCTCCAAACTTGAACATCTTGAAGTTGCTAAAAATAGCATTTCAGGGTCAATCCCAAAGGAGCTTGCTTCTTTGTCAAAGCTGGAGTTTCTTCTTGTTGGCAACAACAATCTCACAAGAGGAATCCCACCTTTCATTGGAAACTTAAGCTCTCTCCAAGTTTTTTCTGCAGCCTATAATGCCTTTGGAGGACACATTCCAGATGCCTTGGGTCAATTGAGAAGCTTAAATTCACTTTGGCTGATGGCAAACGAACTCTCTGGTTTGATCCCTCCATCTTTATATAATCTTTCGTCTATTGTTACTTTGTCATTCCCCAGAAATGATCTTAGTGGAAGCCTTCCTGCAGACTTATTCCTCACCCTTCCTCATCTCCAGTGGTTTTCAAATTTATCAAAACAAATTTACTGGACCTCTTCCGGTCTCATTATCAAATGCTTCAGAGTTAAGTATGTTGGAAGCTAATGAGAACAACTTTACGGGGAAATTATCAGTCAATTTTGGAGGTTTACAACATTTGAAATTTTTATTTATTCATGGAAATAGTTTAGGAAGCGGAGATGACGATGAAATGAATTTTTTTCAATCTCTAGCCAATTGTAGCAGTTTGCAGAAGCTGACTCTCGATGCGAATCAATTTGAAGGTACATTGCCTAATGTTTTGGGAAATTTTTCTACCCAGCTTACATTTTTTGCGATTGACCATAATCTTATTTTTGGAGAGATCCCTTCAGGTATAGGCAACCTAGTTAACTTGAACAACTTATTTATGGATGGCAACAAATTTACAGGGATAATCCCAAGTGATATTGGTAATCTTCAAAAGTTACAACGATTTTCTTTGAGTAACAATAGACTCTCAGGAAAGTTACCAATTACCTTGGGAAACCTATCGTTGATAAATGAATTGTACTTGGATAATAATAGATTGCAAGGAACTATCCCACCAAGTATAGAAAATTGCAAAAATTTGATGTTGCTAGATCTTTCTCATAACAATCTCACTGGCACCATTCCAAAGCAACTCTTTGCAATTTCCATGCTGTCAATTAGACTTAGTTTAGCACAAAACTTTTTTGTAGGATCATTACCATCAGAAGTTGGTAAGTTAGTCCATTTAGCAATGTTGAACTTATCTGAGAACAAGTTGTCTGGTAAAATTCCAAGCAGCCTAGGCTCTTGCACAAGCCTTGAGTACCTTTATGTGGAGGGTAATTTATTTCAAGGAGAAATTCCAACATCCTTGAGTTCTTTGAGAGGCATTCAAGTCATGGATCTTTCTCGGAATAACTTCTCTAGTCAAATTCCAAATTTCTTGGAAAAATTCTCCCTCAAGAATTTGAATTTATCCTTCAATGATTTTCAGGGAGAGGTTCCAACAAAAGGAGTGTTTGCAAATGCTAGCTCAATATCAGTTGTCGGAAATATTAGGCTTTGTAGGGGCATATCAGAACTCATGTTGCCTAGTTGCTTAACTAAAAAAGAGAAGAAAACGAAGTGGTCTCTCACACTCACAATTGTAATCTCAGTGGCATGTGTGCTCCTTGTAGTTGCCACATTGTCTTTTTTCTTATTTTATTGGCACAAAAATATAAGAAAAGATGAGTCTTCAGGATCTACCTTGAGAAAGTCGCTTTTGAAAGTGTCTTACCAAATGCTTCTCAAAACAACAGATGGGTTCTCATTAACAAATTTGATTGGTGTGGGTGGTTTTGGTTCAGTGTATAAAGGCATCCTTGGTGAAGATGGGTCAATTGTTGCAGTCAAGGTACTAAATCTTCAACGTCAAGGAGCCTTTAGGAGCTTCATCTCTGAGTGTGACACCTTGAAAAATATTCGTCACCGAA
The DNA here is from genome assembly GCA_023736055.1 of Quercus glauca. NCBI lineage: Eukaryota > Viridiplantae > Streptophyta > Magnoliopsida > Fagales > Fagaceae > Quercus > Quercus glauca. The sequence continues at coordinate 20,743,673 of CM043325.1, read as the reverse complement.
ATCTTGTGAAGATAATAACTTCCTGCTCAAGTGTGGATTTTCAGGGAAATGATTTTAAGGCTCTAGTTTATGAGTTCATGCCAAATGGAAGTCTAGAAAAATGGTTACATATAAATTTGGAAATAGATACCAAGCAAGTAGTGATACAAAATTTGAACCTTCTTCAAAGAACAAACATTGCCATTGATGTTGCATGTGCACGCGATTACCTACACCACCATTGCCCAGTGCCAGTTGTTCACTGTGATCTAAAGCCAAGTAACATTCTTTTCGATTATGATATGACAGCTCATGTTGGAGATTTTGGGCTTGCAAAACTTCTTTTAGAACTTACAATTCCAAAACAAAGCAGCTCAATTGGAATAAGGGGAACAATCGGGTACACTCCTCCAGGTAACAAAAATTTACTGGTCTTTTAATTGTTAATATATGCTTTCCCACATTAACCATGATTACATTCATTTTAGATCCCTAATTGTCATGTGAATGTATCATTTATGTCAAATATCCTGAATGACAGAGTACGGTCTAGGAAGTGAGGTGTCAACCAAAGGGGATGTCTACAGCTATGGAATCCTATTGTTAGAGATGATAACAGGAAAGAGGCCCACAAATCACATGTTTGAGGGAGGCTTTAACCTTCACCATTATGCTAGCATGGCCTTGCCTAATTGTGTAATGGAGATTGTTGACTCAAAGCTTTTAAATAATGTTGATGAAGTGATTGATAATCATAATTTTAGCCCTACAAATAGAAAAGAGGAGTGTTTGATATCCATGGTCAAGGTCGGAGTGGCGTGCTCTGTGGATTTGCCACAAGAACGATGGGACATTAGCAAGGCCATTTCTGAGCTGCATTTGGTCAGGGACATTCTTCTTGGCTCTAGGAGTTAATGCAACATGTTTGACTACATGGAAGGTAAAAAATAATACATTTCATCCTCTTAATGTTGGTATTAATTAAATAATTTACTTACTTTTCTATTTTCCTCTTTATGGTGTATTGCAGGTCCATAAAGTCTACGATCCTTCAAAGTTTTACAATGGATGGAGAGATTCTTCTGGCATACTAGATAAGCATGGTCATGGTTTATTGCATAAGGAGTGTTCTGCATGTTTCTTATACCTTGTCTTATATTTGTGTTTTATACGTTTGTGAGTAACTCAAAATAATTTCCCTCAAACTTGTATCTATGTTTAATTCTATTGATATTATGCTTTGAAAATTAACTATTTAATTTGTAGTTGTAATAAATTCAAGCATATAATAAGATGTATTTCCCACTTGCTACCAATTCCTCGTCAATACATTTTTCTTCAAAGGTCGAGGTTAAATAATAGAAGGATGGATGATTTGTTTATATTAATGCAAATCACATATATCCATGCTATGGTTACCCAATTTTCAAGAACAAAAGTTATCACGTGATAACAATGCCTGACAAGATAGAATAAGGAGTAATAGGTTCCATTCATGTTCTTCCAGGATCATGTTGGCTAGTCAAATCTGTTAAAGAGTTAATTCTATTCTGCTAGTGATAAGACGAAATTGGAAAATTTGACCTAATCATGGATGAGAACCATTAAATTAAGACAATCTATTTCAAACACGACTTTCTAAGAAGCTCCATAAGATCCAAGTTTCTGCATGTCGAGTAAGATGAGTTTGTATATGATCCTATAATCAGGTATGCCAAATAATGTATTAGATTAAGGACAAATTTGGCTATAAACTTGGTTAGAGCTTTAGACTACAAACCATTCTCAGAAGTTGATATGTGTACTTTTCAAGCGCAATGCACACAACTCACTTAGAGCGTCTCCAACAAGCTCTTTAAACCCAAAATTTGGAGAGTAAACCCACAAAAGATTAATCCAATAGTCTCACTGTTCATGAGCGGAAAATTGTTTGCTAATGAATAGTGGTTCTCTTGGTTTGATGACTTACTGTTCATTAGCAAAACAATTTATGAGAATAAAAAATTCAACCAATCAATTAAAATATTCAGTTTTTACTTAATATTTACAACTACTACAAACTCATCCCAAATTTTTTTTCTCTCTCAATCTTCTCTGAACTCAAGAGGGAAACACAATCAAAACAAAGAGAAAATACGATCTTTCATATAAAATAAAACTAATCAAACAAAACCCAAAAAAAAAAAAAAAAAAAACATGTAGAACGCCGATCTGACCCATATACTGATTAAGCTGCATGTTCCTAGAAGTGGGGAGGAGGACGATTGGAATGCATGAACGTGGATTTAAAAGGCCAACTCTCTCTAGTCTTTGTTCTCTACCGATGATCTATGTGTGTATGAGAGAGAGAGAATTTGTTTGTGTGAGATAGAGGGAGAGAAATTTGTGTGTGTTTAAGAGAGAGAGAAAGAAAGAGAAAGAGAGAGGGAGTTGGAGATATGTTCTGGAGATCAAGAACTTGAAAAACAAAAAGTAAAACAAAAGTGAAGACAGAGATAGGTGTAGGTGTACGTGTGTGGAGGAGAAAAAACAAGAGAGAAAAAAAGAAGAAGAAAAAACGTATGGATGAAAAAAAAAAAAAAAAAAAAAAACTAAAGAAGGAGAGGAAAAATAATACAAAGAATAAGTAATCAAAATTGAGAAATGTTACACTATATTTTCACAATAAATTTTAAGTGCCAGATTGTTATTAGTTGATATCGGTGAGTAAAAAAATAATTTAAGTGGTGGCTTCAAATTAGAACTGATAACAACTTACCACATAAGATTTTGTTGTGAAAATATTGCAAAAAAATGTTATAGACGCAACAATTCTCATTAAAAAAAACATATATAATTATTAATGTTGTTTGGAATTTGTAAAATATATACATTAGGAATGAATGAAGAAATGTTAAAAGAAGAATAAAGAAATAATATTTTAATAGGATAGAGAAAAATATAGAGAGTCTGTTGGAAAGTGTATTTGAAAAAGTAAGTAAGTAAAAGGAAAAAGTCACTATTCATTCTTCAAACAGTATATAAATTTAGAGAGATTGCTAAAGATGCTCTTAACCACGCTTAGCCAACCAACAAGTGAATCATGTGCAAAGTACACATTTTAGCTTCTTAAAGTAGTTTGAAGTCTAATGCTACAATCAAGTTTGTAGCCAAAGTTTTTTCCGTAGATTAAAATAGGTTGTTATTCACATAAACTTTACCTAATGTGTTGATGAGAATGTGCCATGTTCCTCTGAAACCGATTCTCCCAAAACATAGTAGTAGGAAATTAAAATGCCGATAGAAATACCCATTCTCAGTGGACGCATGAACGTACTCCATCTTCAATGGCATACTAGATAACCATGCTATTGGTTTATTGAACAAGGAGTGTTCTGTTTGTTTCTTATAATTAACTAGTCTTATATCCGGATTCTATGAACCTGAGTATTATGCTTGGAAAGTTAACGATGTAATTTCATTTGCAGTTTTAGTATTTTCAGCCAATAATAAGTAGTATTTTCCACTTGCTTCCCATTCTCATTAATATATTTTTCTTCAAAGTTATAGCTCAAATAATAGATGGATGTTTGATTTGGTTATATCAACGCAAATCACATCTACAAGAAGTAGGTGCCATACATGTAATTTCAAAATCATATTAACTTAGTCAAGAATTCAATTATATTTTGCAAGTTGGCCTATGATTGTAAAGATTAAATTATAAAATTTGGAGTTATTTTGATCTGACCCGTATGTTTATATACATACAAAAGATAATCTTTATTGGTTTTTGATGGGTCGATTAGTTCTATATGACCCATATATTTTTTTCAAATTAAAAAAAATTGAACATACTCTTTAACCCCTTTTTTTTTTTCATATTTTCTTTTTGTATAAAAATTTCCTAACCTCTTTTTATACATATATTTTTAAAAATTACAAAAACTTTCCCCTCCTAGAAAAGTTTCCTTCCTTCCCTCAAATTCTATATAGAAGCTCCTAGATAGAGATCTCTTAAAGAAAAACTTATTCACAATATTATTCATAAATTTGTGATGGGGTAAAAGTAATTTGTGCATAAGCTCGAGCTTAAAAAAATTTTAACAAAAAAATAAATTAAGTTTTTTTGTTTGATAATGAGCTCAAGCTCTACTAGTGTTTAAAATAAAATGAATAAACAAGGCTGTCTTTTAATACCCAGGCTCGATTATAGACCCAATGGCAGCTCCATGTTTAACTTAGGGAGGTCACAGGACGACCTTGACTAGCAAAAAATATTTATATATACTTGCAAAATAAAATTATAATAAACTAACCTATTTTGACTGCTCTAATAAAAATATTGAATACCATGACTTGAAAATCACAAGAATTTGGTTCTACAAAAGTAAGAGTAATGTTACATCTACAACATTTTCACAATAATTTTGTAATAAATCTTATGTGGTAAGTTGTTACTGATTTTAATTTGAGTCCAATATTGGCATTATTTTTTTACTTACTAATAACATCTTATTGCATAAGATTTTTTGTGAAAATTTTGTGAATGTAGCATTACTCCGAAAATTTTGTGAATGTAGCATTACTCCGAAAATTTTGTGAATGTGGCCTCCAAACATACTTCTTAATAAAAATTAGCCCAAATAACAACAAAAATATCCTAAACAAAAACAAGACTAGACCAAACAACAACAAATGAACAAATTGTTCAACAAAAAGCCTATTCAAAAACAAAAAATAAAAATAAAAATAAAAATCCTAATCATTCAAATTTGCAACTCGTTCAACCTATTACATAAAAATAGTTTCAAATTTCATTTTTCCTTAAAAAACAGTTCAAGAAAAATACTGTAGTCGTATGTTCTCCTTGGCAATGCTTGTAATTATGCTCTCTTTGGCTTTACAGTCACAACAATTTTACTCTTCTTAGTTTGGCTCGCAGTTGTAGCAAATATCATCAATCTCTCTCTTTCTCTCTCTCTCTCCATTTTTCTCTTTTCTATTATCATTCAAACTCTCTCTCATTTTATTATTCTTCTCTCAACATTTTCTGTTTTCACTATATCTTTTATTATTCTATTTTTTCTTTTTCTCTTTATTAGTACAAAAAAATTATAATAATTCATGTATTTTTGTGTGTGTATGTGTTTTTTTTTTTTTTTTTTGTTAACATTGATATATTCAAGTTATCTCTTTGTTAAATTTTGTATAATTTAAATTTGTTAGTAACTATTATAAAAAAATAAAAAATAAAAAAAATTCCTAAAGCCACCAAATACATTCCTAAGTATGTTAACACTAGGGAGAAAATCTATTAGACTACTACCTTATTTGGATTCAATATTCATAGATGAGGGCTGAATTAACACTCCTCCTAAGTCAACACGTTAACACTACTGCCTTAGACCCAAATAACAGTCTCCTCCGTCATTTGCCAAAATCGAAGGGTACTTAAACATAATCCTGCGGGTCCCCAAGAAATAACAAAAAATAAAGTAATAAACACGGTTAGATGATAGATGAACGGGTCGGGTCGGGCTTAAACTCAGCAATCTCGATTCATTAATTTTCCATTCTCTCATTTTTCAATCTTCTTATCTTTTCTGTATCCAAAAAAAAAAAAAAAATCTTCCTATCTTTTCCACCCTTCGTTTAGAGCAATTGACTTAACCATCTAATGGCTTTAGCCAGGTAATATATATATTTTAATCCATCTTATATCCTTCCTGTCTCATTCACGTGTTTCTATTATTTGTTTATTTTTATTTTACACTATTTTGATATCAACATTTTTTGTTCATTCTATTCATATATATGACATGACCTTTTTTAAAATTCCATTTTTTCATGGGATAGCTTCAAACATGTTAATTAAAAATTAAATTCTATAGCAAATGGAACTCTACCAATATTGAGTTCGTGTAAAAGTAATAAACAGCTAATCATAATTTATCATATACAATAATTGTAAAAAATTGATGTGGTAAATAATGTGTTGCTAGAAGGTTTGAATGGTGTTTTTTGACTTTTTGTCTAGTGCTAAAAGACATAATGTCTTTGCCAAAAAAAGAAGAAAGAAAGACATAATGCCATGATCCATGCACGAAATTGCTAATGTACTTTCAATTGGCTTAAGGGTCCCTTTAATGCAATTAAGAATTGCAGACTCTAGACTATAGTTGATAGCCAATTCCAAGCAGCTTTTCTCAAATACAATAATATTATACTACGTTTTAGTTCAACATTTACAAATTACAACCTAGCTAGTTAGGTTTCGTTAATTAATTTGCTATTGAAATTTTATTTTTTATTTTTTATTTTTTGAGAACCTTGGCTATTGAATTTTATTATTTATTATTTAGTTTCCATTCTGGGGTTGGTCTGCTTCGATAAATATTGTTTTAGCAATAATGTTGTTACTTACACACAACTGTTTACACACACAAACTTAATTTGAAGTCACAATTTCCAACTTAAAAGTCACGATTTTTATGTAAAAGTGGCATATGTGTGCGGTTGTGTGTAAAAGATAACACCCGTTTGTTTTAGGAGAGTATTTTTTTTTTGGTATGGTTGCTAGAAAGTCGAGAAGAAGCGGTAGATATTTTGGATTATTGGAGGTGAAGCCCTCAACAGCCGCATAGACCTTTTTGCCTTTTGGTGGTGGCCCTAGTGGGTGCGCTTTTGATGACCACTGGAAAAAGATATTTTCAGTTATATCGGTCTTTGACTCTTTGTTTTGTTTTCTAGCCCTCCGAGTTTGATTGTTAACAAGAATCTTTGATTCTTCTTACTTATTTTTGTTCTTATATTTTATGAGACATGTTAACATATTCCTTACGGCAATAGTTAACAATTCATTTTAGAAAATTTTTTACATCATTTTTATAAGAAATAAAAAAAAGTTATCAAAATATTAATTGTTTTTTTTTTTTCATTTTCCCATAAAAACTTTCTTAAAATAATTTGTTAACAATTACTCTAATGGCATTCGTTAATATTTCTCATATTTTATTTCTTATCTTTCCCGCTAAATAGAACCTAAAAATAGATAGGGTATTTTTAGACGAGAACCTTCACTTATTTTGTACCTAAAAAAGGCAAGGCTTGGGTTCATTGTTTTTTTTTTTTTTTTTTGGCACCAAATCCGTCGGATGTGGAGATTTTTTTTTTTTTTTTTTGAGAAACATTGGATGTGTAGATTTGTAATAAGTATTTGACACTTGTTTGCATTTTAATAGATTCAACTCACAATAATACTGAACCCAAGCCCATGTCAAAATTTATAAGTTGTTTCGAGTGTAGTCAAGCTCTTTTTGTGCTTAGAGTTCTGTTTTGTTTTTGTTTTATTATTTTATTATTATTATTATTATTATTATTTTTGTCTTTTTAAAAAGAGGGAGGGAGGGGTGGAGGGCGGTGTGTTTGTTAGTGAAAAAAGTCAATGCCACTCGTAAATGTCTCTCAAGTCTCAACGCTAATTGAAGTGGCAATTATCATATATATGTATATGCTGCAGAACAGGCAAAACTATGTGTTGGATTTGGATCACTACGTGGCAACATGATCATAAACCTTCCTGAACACTTGGCTCTTTCGTCTACCACGTGTTTGTCATATTTAGCTGAGCCTGAGATGTAATCATACCCGTAATAATTATATCACGTGTTAAAATTATTTATCAGTTATGTTGGTGCCATATAAAATGACACAACTTGTACCACAATTTCTCCATGTGGCGAGTTATGAGTAAACGAGTTGTGGCACCTATCATCCATCTATCACTCACAACTCACCATATAGGTGAATTGTGACACAAATTGTGCTACTTTATATGGCACAAACATGACTCTTGGGCGAATGAACACACGGCTTAGCTGCCGGAAGGCCTCAAAAGCTACAACAAATTGATTGTGGTCTGAATGCCGCTCCTTATTCCAAAAGGGTAGCCCATTCTTTCTTGCCTTGTGGACCATCATAATTGCTGATTGCCTCTCACTTAGCTCCATGAGATGCAATGCATATACACAAAGTCCTTCCTTCTTTTCAGTCCCTCGTGAAGCCTCAGTTAGATTAATCATCGCGGGAATGTTTGTGGTACTGTGGAAACAGGCCAAAATCCGAAGTTGAGCATTTGAATCATTTCTCTCAATTTTTCTATACTTGTAGTAGGCCTTACTCATTCTTTTAGCAGCTGGCTTATATATACTGCCATAACTAAAGGTGTCGTAATAAAGGTTGTGAAGATGGCCATCAGAACCATGATAGCAAATGTTTGATCATTCAATACCTGTAATAACAATCATCTATTAAGATCATGTAGTACATAAAATCCAAATAAATCTAATAGATTGATTTCTTCCATTTTTTGGTTGGAAGGCAAAAGAGTAAAGTTAAACTACAACTAAGTTTGTAGTCAAATTTTGTCCTTAAACTTTGGTCCCCTTAACAATATATTAGGCTCTTACAAAAAAAATGAAAAAGCCTGAGGAAAATTTTATTGAACTAAAATTTTGAAATATATGTAGTTTACAATATTGATAATAAGACTATTATACAATAATTTCAAAATAAGAAAACTTATAAAAGAAAATTATAAAACTTTATGTACTTGTGTGTGTATTTTTTTTTTCTTTTTTTTGTTAATATATGATGTCTTCTTTTTATTAGATTTTATATAATTTAATGACCAGAAAAAATTTCTAGAGCAGCCAGGTTTCTGTATATGAATTATGGTCCAATGGACATGTGAGATGAAGTTGTACATGCACATCAGCACATGTTATGAGTGAGAGTGTCATACGACATGTGAGATGCAGTTGTGTATGCACGTGTTATGACTGAGAGGATGACAAAATGCCTTCTCTTTCACGGCAGTCTTTTTTTATTTTTATTTTTTATTTTTTGATGGGAAAATACTCAGCTTTATTGAAAACCAAAGAGCAGATTACATTTGTCTTGAGCACATGCATGCTCTATCAAGCTAGGGCACTCCTCTAGCCGTGCAACATAGTCCCCAACTCGCTGGGCATGCTGGGCTAGTAAATAAGCAGGGACATTTTCCTGTCGTTTGATGTGAGACACCTTCCACGGAAATTTTATAGTCCCCTTTGGACCTGGTTTCACATGATACCTAAGCATTAATTGACTTTTGCCAAAAAAAGAAATTGTGCAAATTGCTGACTCAATGCCAATTGTCAAAACTTTTAACAAAGTTATAGGAAGTCTGATCAAGCCCACCAAATCATGTTGACTCAATGACTCACTGACATTAATTTTTTTACCTACTACTCACAATTTCTACGTGTCAGATTTTGTGTTCGTAGACTTTCTCAACCATGTTTCTTAAATCTGTAGACTTAAATCTGTATGACAAGTGTGTGGGTGTCAGTAATTTTCTCTTTTGTTAACACGTTTTTGGACATCTGTATTCCTTTCCTATATATATTAAGGGTCATGCTAACGAGTGCCCTTAGGGCATTCTTTAAAAATTCATTTTAAGAAAGTTTTGACATTACTTTTATAGGAAATGAAAAAAGTTGTCAAAACATTAATTACTTTTTTTTCTTTTCCCATAAAAACTTTCTTTAAATGGATTCTTTTTATATATTAAGGGTCATGCTAACGAGTGCCCTTAGGGCATTCTTTAAAAATTCATTTTAAGAAAGTTTTGACATTACTTTTATAGGAAATGAAAAAAGTTGTCAAAACATTAATTACTTTTTTTTCTTTTCCCATAAAAACTTTCTTTAAATGGATTCTTAAAAGTGCCCTAAGGGCACTCGTTAGCATTTCCCATATATTAATTATTTAGCCTTCATCAATTGGACTTAAAAAGGTGTAGCGAATCTGATACATGACTGTCACATAAAGCAGGAACTGAAGTGAAAACCTCTGCACAGTTTGCTTTAGCTGCATAGTAAAAAAATGGCCACAAATGCTAGTGCATGTCCGGCGGCCATGAAGGCTACATCAAATGGGTTGTTCCAAGGGGATAATCCTCTTCATTTTTCACTCCCTCTTGCCATCGTGCAGATATGTCTTGTAGTTGCACTCACACGTATTCTAGCTTTTCTTTTGAGGCCATTAAGACAGCCTCGGGTGATTGCAGAGATTGTGGTAAGTCCCTCTTCTTTTCTTATTCTATATATTGGTGTGTTTTGATATTTTTCACATGATAACGACTTGTAGCTTTTGTTCAGTTAAATACACCTAATGATTAGGATTTAGATACGTATCATAGGTCTTTTTTTTTTGGTAGAAGTATCATAGGTCATAACTATGCACTTATTCCAAGTTTTCCTTAAATTATATAGCTATGGATGGCACTAAATAATACTATGTTGAAAGCATAATTTTTGAGTCACGGGGATTGCCAATACATATTGGAATAAGGGCTTAGTGAACTTAAATTCCTGAACTTTGTAGTACTTGTTATGTCTCCAGCAACTTCAAATATCTTCATCTGTTATTTTAGAAAAACTGGATTTAGAACATGGGTCTAGGAACTTCACAAAACTATTAGTGCTTGAAGCATAATCCAGTGGTAACAGTTTTTGTTGCATTCCAATATGAAAGAAACTTTTTTTGTTGGCATTTGATTATAACCAAATATGTCTCATCAAACTATACCTATTCCAGTTAACATATCTGCTCTAAGGCTTAAAGTTGTAACTTAGCTTCAACTAATACGATTCAGTATCATTTCCAATAATTGCTTAAAATGTCTGCATCTTCTTGTCCAGGGGAGAATTTGATCTTTGTTGCTTTTGTTGGCAGGGTGGAATATTACTTGGCCCGTCAGCACTAGGTCGCAATGAGGACTATCTAAATGCAATTTTCCCATATAGAAGCCTCACAGTGTTGGATACTTTAGCCAATCTTGGTCTGCTCTTCTTTTTATTTCTTGTAGGCCTAGAGTTAGACCCAAGGTCACTTCGTCGGACTGGAAAGAAAGCTTTAAGTGTAGCCATGGCGGGAATCAGCTTTCCCTTTGCATTAGGAATTGGAACATCATTTGTCCTCAAAGGAAGTATTTCCAAAGGTGTAGATGGACCCCCATTTCTTGTATTCATGGGGGTCGCCCTTTCTATTACTGCCTTCCCTGTCTTGGCCCGAATTTTGGCTGAACTTAAGCTATTAACCACTAATGTTGGCCGAATGGCCATGTCAGCAGCAGCGGTCAATGATGTGGCTGCATGGATTCTACTTGCTCTTGCCATTGCCCTCTCTGGTACTGGCCGCTCTCCTCTTGTTTCATTATGGGTTTTCTTGTGTGGAGGTGGTTTTGTTCTGTGTTTGTCATTCATTGTCCCTCCTATCTTTAAATGGATGGCACAGCGTTGCCCTGAGGGTGAGCCAGTTGACGAGTTGTACGTATGTGCAACTTTAGCTGCAGTTTTGGCAGCGGGGTTTGTCACTGATGCTATTGGAATTCATGCCCTCTTTGGTGCATTTGTCATTGGAGTTCTTGTCCCAAAGCAAGGGCCATTTGCAGGTGCTCTAATGGAAAAAGTTGAGGATCTTGTTTCTGGTCTCTTCCTTCCATTGTACTTTGTCTCAAGTGGATTGAAAACCAATATAGCAACAATTCGAGGAGTTCAGTCATGGGGTCTTCTTGTTTTAGTCATTGTTGCAGCATGTTTTGGGAAGATTGTTGGTACTGTCGTTGTCTCCCTTCTTTGCAAAGTGCCTGTTCAGGAGGCTCTGACTTTGGGGATCCTGATGAATACTAAAGGCTTGGTGGAACTCGTTGTCCTCAACATTGGCAAAGACAGAAAGGTAACTTTACTCTTTTGCCTTCCAACCAAAAAAAAGGAAGAACTCAATCTATTACATTTATATGGATTTTATGTACTACATGATCTTAATAGATGATTGTTATTACAGGTATTGAATGATCAAACTTTTGCTATCATGGTTCTGATGGCTATCTTCACAACCTTTATTACGACACCATTAGTTATGGCAGTATATAAGCCAGCTAAAAGAATGAGTAAGCTAAAGGCCTACTACAAGTATAGAAAAATTGAGAGAAATGATTCAAATGCCCAACTTCGGATTTTGGCCTGTTTCCACAGTACAACAAACATTCCTGCGATCATTAATCTCATTGAGGCTTCACGAGGGACTGGAAAGAAGGAAGGACTTTGTGTATATGCATTGCATCTCATGGAGCTAAGTGAGAGGCCATCAGCAATTATGATGGTCCACAAGGCAAGAAAGAATGGGCTACCCTTTTGGAATAAGGGGCGGCATTCAGACCACAATCAATTTGTTGTAGCTTTTGAGGCCTTCCGGCAGCTAAGCCGAGTGTCCATTCGCCCAATGACAGCAATATCTCCAATGAATAACATCCACGAGGACATATGCACAAGCGCTGAGAGGGAAAGGGCATCAATAATAATTCTCCCATTCCACAAGCAACAGAGGTTTGATGGTGCATTGGCGGTAACTCGAAATGATTACCGTTGGGTCAACCGGAGAGTTCTTGAGCATGCACCATGCTCTGTGGGGATTTTGGTGGACCGTGGACTTGGTGGAAGCACCCAAGTATCTGCAAGCAATGTTTGTTCAACCGTAACTGTCTTATTCTTTGGGGGCGTTGATGATCGTGAAGCCCTTGCTTATGGGGCTCGAATGGCTGAACACCCTGGTATTACTCTAACAGTCATTCACTTCATAGCAAGCCCTGAGACTGCACAAGAGGTTGTTAATGTTAAAGTTGATATTTGTGAAAACTCCAATACTTCAGGAGGATCTGGAGACGAAAAGTTTCTTGTTGAATTCAAACAAAAGTTTGTAAAGGACAGCTCAATCAAATTTGAAGAGAGGGTTGTGAGAAATGCTGCAGAAACTGTTGAAGTCATTTTAGAATATAGTCGATGTGATCTTTTTTTGGTTGGTAGAATGCCTGAGGTTGCTACTTTGATCGAGAAGAGTGACTGCCTCGAACTGGGACCAATTGGTAGCTTGTTGACATCTCCTGATTTCTCAACATCAGCATCAGTCTTGGTGGTGCAACAGTATCATAGCCAGAGAGTTTCAACTTCAGGGCCTTCAAAGAGGGTAGATGTGTTGCCTGAAGAAGATTTGGAATCTAATAAATAAAAAAAAAATCAATTTCTGTAAGTTATATAGGCTTATGTATATATATATTTTTAGTTTAATTTGAATTTTGTGTATTTTCTGTTACAGCTTTTGTGACAAAGTTAGTTAAGAGAGAGGATATTCTCCTGGAAAATGTGAATACCTCACCAAAACCAAAGAATGTGAAAAATACTATTTTTGCGTGAACAGTATTAAAACAACAGTATTTTTTTATCTTCTGCACAGTATATTTATGTGATTTACTGTTCACGTGCTGAAAAAAAAAAAAAAAGAGAAGGTAGAAAACGCAACATGAAAACGCAACGCAACATTAAAATACTGTTTACATATTGTTTATATACTGTTAATATATTTAAAAATACTGTTCACGTACTGTTTAACCCACTGCTTGCCAATTTGATACATGCACACATAAATTATTTAATAAATTATGTAATTTGTTTAAATAATGTGGACAATAATATAGTTTTATTTTATTTTTTATTTTTTGGTGTTTGAAGGTTGAAATTTAGAAGTTTGTGCATCATATCTGATTGAAAATTGATTATTTCTAGCTGTTCATTTGACGTGAAATAAAAAGTTAAAAACTAGCTTATGTATCCGTTTGGGCTCGGCGTCTACGTCTCGCGTTTTGCAAGTTTTGCGTTTTTAGGTTTTTTTTTTTATTTTTTTATTTTTCCTGCGCGTGAACAGTAACCTCACATGGGTTTACTGTGCAGGGAACAAAAATTACTGTGCCGCTACTGTTTATCACTGTTCATAGCACTGTTCACGCACTAAAAAATATTAAAAATAGGACCCACGGTACTATTCACACATTTAAAAATTATTTTGGTACAGTGTTTTCAGTTTTCAGTTTCAGCAACAATAAACTTAATCCAAACGGACCCTATATTTAAAAAGTTTAAACTTATATTATTTGAAATAAAGTTGATATGAAAAATAGTGTAAAACCCATAAACAATACATAAATTAAGCAAAAGGCTAGCTTAGAACTAAATATTATATGCACACTTAAATGTTTTTTTTTTTTTTTTTGGCGTTTGATGGTAGAAATTTGTTTGTGCATATATGTGGAAATTGTGAAAAATTGGTAGAAGAAGTGTAGAAATTAGTTAAATTTTTTGAAGAAATTTTGGGAAATTGATTTTGCTTATATTATAAATTTTCTATGTACAAAATTATCTAATTAAATATAAATTAATATTATTTACTTGTTATTGGAAATCGTAGAAAGTGTCTGATTAGAATTTTATAAGTACATTACTTTGGTGGCAATTCGTGTTCACGTGTCGGGTTCGTGTCGGATTGAGTTGTGAGTATTATGTTATATGGGTTAACACGAACCCGACCTGTTTAGTAAACGGATCAGAATTCCTCAACCCTAACACGACCTGTTTATTAAACAGGTAACCCGACACGACACGTTTAACCCGTTTAATAAGCAGGTCATATTAGGGTCATATTAGATGAATAACCTGTTTGATTAAGAAGTCATGCCTAACCCAAATAATCTGTTATCAATTTCCATATATCACTTTTTTTAAACATTCTGTTACAACTTACGATATAATAAATCTAGTAATAATTCTTTTCTTCCCCAATAATAAACAAAGATACGTTAAAGTTTGAAATTTGTTTGACCAAAAAAAAAGTTTGAAATGTGGCAGACATTCATCTAATAAAACAAGAGAAAGTCATGAGATGAGAAACAGGTGTGTGGCTGTGGAATTTTTTTGTTTAAAAAATATAAAATATCTCATACTCTAATCTCTTCCCCAAACAGATAACACAAGCCCACCATAGCTTCATCTCCGTCCCCGCTTCTCTGTCTCTTTTTTGTTTTTCCTTTATGAGGAATCTCACTTCTCAGCCTCTCTTCCAAAAATAGAACCGAGCAAATAATGTAGACATGGGGACGGCTAGAGTTTTGATTTTAAATAATGTAGAATCTGTAGATAAGAAAGAGGAGCGGTTGGAGTGTTGAGGAGAAGAAGAAAAGTCAGAGAGTTAAGGCTGATGATAAAAACGAAGAGACAGAGTGAGAGAGGCGTGACTGAGATCTGGTATTGAGGAAGGAGAATAAGAGAATAGGAAAGCTTATATATCTAGGTTTATAAGGGTAAACTAGTAAAATTACTTTTATAAGCTAATCGGGTCAAACGGGTTCAAATGTTTAACACGAACACGACCCGTTAGTAAACGGGTCAGCCGTGTCGACCCGAATATGACCCGAACCCGTTTAACCTCAACCTATGACCTGTTTATAAACGGGTTAGTCGTATCGGGTTCGCGGATCGTGTCAGATTTTACCACCCCTACTTTTCATACTTGACTCTTCTTTACATGTACTTGAAATAGGGGTATTTGCATATAAAAATAATTTTTTTCAAGAAAATTGCGATTAGAGAACCATCACCTTCCCATTGGCAAAAAAATAAACACGTTTTTTTTTTAAAGAAATATAACTAAACACAATATTCAGTATAAATTAAAAAGAAAAAATGTTCCGGAATTCAAGTGCCTGAGGCTTAGTCAAATCTTTTTCTTTTTTTTTTTTTAAGAAGTAGTCAAATCAATTTTTAAATGCCCAATTCCATGAGTGCAATGCTTTAAGGAAAATTATTGTTACACCCATATAATATCCATATCTTTACTGTACTCCTAGCCAACTTTGGCTGACATTTTCTTTTAATCTTAAGTGATGCTTTTGAAGCTTTTCTACTAAAAAAAAAAAAAGTGTACGTCCACATTTTTTAAGAATTTCTTATGTTAACACAAAATAGTCCCCAGAGTACATAGACAAGAGATTAGGGCATATTTGGTAAACACCTTAAAAAAAAATGTTCAAAAATTAGTGAAACGGTTTTAAAAACATCACTCCTCAC
This sequence comes from Quercus glauca, assembly GCA_023736055.1. NCBI lineage: Eukaryota > Viridiplantae > Streptophyta > Magnoliopsida > Fagales > Fagaceae > Quercus > Quercus glauca. The sequence continues at coordinate 20,727,714 of CM043325.1, read as the reverse complement.
GTATAAATTACTGATAAATACAAATTTATCCATCTCACTTTTTGTGTTCTATTTGATACTCCATGAATTATGGTATATTGTGTCTAATTTTTTATTTTAAACTTTTATTATTTTACAAAGAAAATAAAAGAAATACATAAAAAGTTATGCTCGGTTGAGAATATAGTATAATACAAAAATTGAGATAGAGGATAAGTATTCGATTTCCTCTTGATTGGCCATTAGTCAATCAATTACCAACTTGGAGCCCACTTAAAAACTTAGCCAGACCTGGACCATAAAATTTGAAACTTCATACATTAGCAAAAAAAGTTTGAAACTTCATAGACAACTTGGAACTTTTGAGATATATATATATATATATTAAAAGATAACGAATACTGAGGTCCGAACCCACTTGCTAGAATTGCAAATATAATTACATATCTTATTAGTATAGTACTTTGTATTCTCTAATTTCATCTCTTTAGCAATTGGCATCCACATAAAATGTTCTTCCAAGGTTTCTGTTTGTTCTTTGTTTTAATGGCTCCGAGTCTAAGTTTCGAGCTACCAAACCTGAATTCTGAGACACTGACATGCAATCCAGATGACTTAAGAGCCTTAACTGGTTTCTCCAATTGTTTAGAATCAACAATTCCTGAATGGAACTGGAACAGCACCGACTCTCCTGGTTGCTGCGCTTGGACTGGTGTCACCTGTGATAATTCCACTGGTTTTGACAGAAGGGTAGTTGGCTTGGAACTTGGCAGCAAAAGACTTGTTGGGAAGATTTGTGGATCTTTGGCAGACTTGAATCAATTGAGAGTTCTGAACTTCTCTCATAATTTCCTTGGGGGGTCCCTTCCAGATGACTTGTTTAATCTGCAAAACATAGAGATCATAGACATAAGCAACAATGCTTTTGTTGGGTCCATCAACAACAAAGGTATGTGTACAATATCTACAAAAATTCGAGTGCTTAATTTCTCTAATAACTATTTTTCTGGAGAAGTTCCAAAAGATTTGGCAAATTGTACTTCACTACAACATCTCTCTTTTGATGAAAATATTTTGTCAGGGAGTTTGCCTGAGAGTCTCTTCCAGCTAAAAAATCTTAGTGAACTGAATCTTCAGGTTAATAACATATCTGGGTCACTGAGTAATGGAATTGGTAACCTCTCTAACCTTGTTAAACTGGATATCTCCTTTAATTTGTTCTCTGGAGTTCTTCCAGACATTTTTACAAGACTAGCAAGGCTTGAGCAATTCTCAGCCAGGTCAAATTTATTCACTGGTCATTTGCCTACTTCTTTAGTAAACTCCCCATCACTTCAAATGTTAAATTTGAACAAAAACTCTCTAAGTGGTCCTATCAACCTCAACTGTTCTGCAATGAAAAATCTTGTCTCCTTAGGTCTTGGTACGAATCTGTTCCGAGGCCCAATTCCTAATAGTCTTTCCTCCTGCAGAGGATTGAAAACACTCAATCTTGGGCGCAACAACCTTAGCGGTGAACTCCCTAATAACTTCAAGAATTTGAAGTCTCTAACACAGCTTTCACTGTCAAACACTAGCCTTAGTAATATATTATCAACTCTTAGGATTCTACAATATTGTAGGAATTTAAGTATGTTGGCCCTTACAAGGAACTTTCATGATGAACAAATTCCAAATGATGTGAGTCTGGAATTCAAAAACCTCAACAGTCTGATTCTTGCCAATTGTCAACTCAGAGGTCCAATCCCGGAATGGTTGAGTCGTTGCCACAAGTTGCAGTTTTTGGATTTGGCTTGGAATCATTTGGGTGGAAACATACCATCATGGTTCGGAAAGTTTGAATCTCTCTTTTACTTGGATTTGTCAAATAACTCTCTCAAAGGTGAAATTCCAAAGAGTTTGACTGAACTTCGGAGCCTAATAAATGGGAAGGTCACAATAGAAGAGCCTGTGTCAAGCTTTCAACTTTACACTGCTGGACAAGGTGGACCTAGCTTGAGTTATAGGCAAATTTCAAGCTTTCGACCAACTATAGACCTGAGTTACAACATTCTCCAGGGCCCAATCTGGCCAGGTTTTGGGAATTTGAAAAGGCTTCATGTTTTGAATCTGAAAGAGAATAAATTTTCAGGCCCTATTCCAAATAATTTGTCAGGCATGACAGGCTTGGAAAAACTTGATTTGTCCCACAATAAACTATCAGGAGAGATACCTCATTCATTGATAAATCTTAGCTTTCTGTCAAATTTCAACGTATCCTATAATCAGCTGTGTGGGAAAATTCCTCAAGGAAGCCAGTTCGATACTTTTCTGAATACAAGCTTTGAGGGAAACAATGGTCTCTGTTATGCACAGTGTACTTGCCAGTCTGAACAAATTCCCATTCTTTCTCTAAGAAAAAGGAAGAGGACAATTATTGGTCTACCATTTAAAATTGGAGCTGCAACGGGTTTTGTTCTTACTGTCATATGTTGCTTCATATCCGGATTGGCACTGCCAAAGCCGCACAAAAGGAAGTACATAAGATTTGTTACCTCATAAGTGACAGTGTGACCAGATTTCCTTGTGTTCATATGGAAATCGGATAGGTACAATAATATTTATTTTTTAATCGCAGTACAGTTATATGTAGCTTCAATTGTGGTTGGAGCTTTAATTGTATTTCTCCTAATGTTAACCATGTAGCTTATTTGTTAGCTTCTTATCCTATATGAAAAATGAATGTGTCTAGTTTGAGGAATAGGCTGTCCAGTTTCTGCATGTTGTGGTTACTAAACTACTCTTTTATTAATAATAATAACTGGTCGCGGATCCCACGCATTGCGCGTGATAATTTTTTTAAGGTGGTTTCATTAAATTTATTTATTATTTCATTTTGGACTAATTTGATAAATAGTCATGTAATTTATAATCATATTTTAATTTATTATAGGGACAATCATAAATGTAATGTGTGTGTGTATATATATTATTTTTGTCGTATCAAATCAAAACAATACAATTTTTCTCAAGAATTCAGAAGGTAAGTTAACAAAAATATTAATTTTTTAATAAAAGTTATTTATAAAATCTGAAAATTTTTCTTTTAGTTTTAAACAAACTTTCTCAAACCAGAAAATTTTTACCATACAATCAAAAACACTGAGAAACATATCTAAAAAATTAATAAAACTCAACAAAGCTACAATTCAAAAAAATAAAAATAAAAATAAAGGATTGCAACTCTTTTTCCTTAAAAAAATAAACCAAGAGTACAGTTCCAAAGGGGAAAAAGTAGAGAAGGTTTTTTTGAAAAAAGAAGCATTGTGTTAATGTTGTCATAATCTAATCTAGCATCTAATCCAACATATGAAAAATGAATAGATAAATAAATAATTTTAAACACAAAATAGAATTTGTTTTCTTAGAAATCTCAAAGAACACACTAATGAAATAAAGAAGTTGAAAAACAATATAAAATATTCGTAAACGCTTAAAACAATTACTTAAACATCTAAGAACATCATATAATAAAGACATAACAATTTGCCGCTAATATATTAAACATAATATTTACAAACAACGAAAAGAAACTGCACAAATACCATTTTCTTCAACTACAATAATTTTTCTTCATCAACTTATCCAGATTATTCTGTTGTTTTCCAAATAAACTAAAATCTGACAACAACACATAATATGACATATTATAATATGATTTTCCCCAATTTAGATCAACATCAAACACCATTCATTAAAAGTATTTAGTGTTGTTAATAAAATGATTAAAAAAAAATACTTGCATCAAGGAACACATATGAATTAGTTAATAATAGGACAATAAGGGAATGAACCTTTAGTAGGAGATCTTTCTATTGGCAGTGAATATTTTTTATAGAAAATTTTAAAAAGTAGAATTCTAAAAAAAAAAAAAAAAATTCATCAATCTAAGGTAGAGATACAGAAAAAAAAAAATCCAACAAAAAAATGAAAAAAAAATTGAGAGAGAGAGAAATAACCTTTTTTGTATAGGAAAAATATGCATAAAATGGGAGAGAGTGGCCAATTTATAGTAAGATGATGGGAATAAGAAGAGCAAAAATAAAGAAAAATGAAAATGCAAAATAATATGAACAGTTAAAACCGCCCAAGATGAATATATATAGATAATACTTTTGTTTGATTTTCCATTTATTTATTATATAGATTATAACATCAAAATTAAAGTAGATGAATATGCAAAGTTAAAATCGCCTAAAATGAATTTGTAAAACCAATATATTTATATATTTAATATTGTAAAAAATTAAAGATAAAAAAGAAATATGAAAAACACTAATTATGTGGCTAATGACGTAACGATGAGATAGCTCAATAGGAGCGTAGCAATAATAAATACTACGCTTCATCTTTTAGATATATATAGATGTGCAGATTTTAAAACCTCTTTTTTTTCCCACTTTTTTTAAAGTACAGGTATATCTTAGCAAAGTTTCAGTAAAAAGTTAAACAAGCTATTCCCAAAATAACACTTACTCTCTCTCACCTCTCACTTCTCACCTCTCTTTCATCCTAAACCTCTCTCTCCTCTCACCTTTCTCTCAACCACCGCTGCCACCACTGCTCTTCTTCTTCTTCTTAGTAGCATCTCAAACTCGACCCAACCTCACCGCCACCATCATCACACCGCCACCAACAACCCAAGCAAGCCCTAATTGCAGCAACCCACCTCCGCCATCTCCAATCTTGACGTCACACTGCCACGGTCCTCACTTGATTTCATCTAGCTTTTTGTTAATTTTGGGTTTTGATTTCATCTGGTTCTATGATGGGTTATTGCTACTTTTAGTTTTGACGTTTTTGTATTTGGGTGGTATTGCTTGATCAGTGGTTGAGGCAGGGCCATGGGTGGTTTTATTGTCAGAAGAAGATAAGGAGAAGAGTAAGATGAAGGGAAAGAGGTTTGTTATGAAGAGATAGAAAAAAAGAATTAAAAAAGAATTAACACTTGAACAATGGCAATGGATATATGCACAGTGACTATAGGAAGATTGTATATTTACACATTTATATACCTACTGATGTGGGCAATGTTTGGGTCAAAATGCGTAAATCTTACCACTTTTTTCTATTTTAGACTCACTAGCATTCACATCAGTTAGTGCAAAATTTCCTTCTATTTTGCAAAAAAAAACCTATTTTTTCTATTTTACACACCTACTTTTACAAAACACCCCGTCAATTTATCTATTCTATACATTTATTCAATAAAATATTCATTTCTTTAACACTGTTCATTTATTCCCAAAACCCACTAATTAGTGCTCCGGCCTGAGCACTGAGCCCAACAAATCAACCCCACCGATCAATCCTAACAGAAAATCAATCAGCCACCATTGTTCCTCTACCTTTGCAAATACAGCCATCAATGAATCTCAACGAAACTTCCAAAACCCACCAAAACCTTACTTGACAACCTCCTTACCACCACCAACCAAGAAGAAACCATCACCATCCTCTCTGTCTCTAAGAAACTCCAACTCTCTTCCTATTCACGAACTCTTGCTTCTTTCGTCTTCTCTGAACCAAAAATCCAAGACCCGTCTCACAAATCGGCTTGAAATGGCCGAGGAGCCCATAGAGCCTAATGGGTCTCGCAGGAGGTGCAAAAGTAGGGCGGCCCAGACCTCCTTACCACCACCAAAAAATTCAAATGAGCCAAAGCTCTCCCAGACCTTAGTCACCGATGAGGGAGAAGAGAAGCAAGAGAGAATAGAGAAAATGATAGAGAGACTAGGTTTGCTTAGAGGAGAGAGAAAAGTAAAACTAAAAGTAAAATATTAATAAAATAATAGATACACGAGCTACAGTAATCGTGTAAATATACACAGTTACTGTAGTTAATGTGTATATTTACACATTTTTACACCCACTGATATGGGTGATTTTTTGCTCAAAATGTGTAAAATAGGTACCTTTTTCTATTTTAGAAGACTATACAAAAGCTGATGTGGTTGCTCACATGTGAGTGCTTTAAAAGTAAAGATGCAAGATTGAATTAAAAATCCATCAAAACACACCCACACACACACACACACACACACACACACACATATATATATATATATATTTATTTATTTATGAAGGGAGAGAGAGAGAGTAATTACCTTTTTGTGTGGAAAAAATATGGATTGAACTACGAATCTATATGGATTGAAAAATAAGAATTTATATAGATAGACCTCTCTTTCTTGAAACCCCAACACCTTTGATGAACCTCCAACAAATGCTGCCTCACACCACGTTGGTGATATTTAGAAAAGTTTCAGTCATGTGTTCTTCTCAATCATTGCAAGCTTAGCTTAAAAAATTAAAGGTTAAAAGCCGTGAAAATTCCAAGGTGGACGAACTAGTTGCGCTTGAGATAAGAAAAAGGATGAGTAGTAATGTTAAGTTGAATCGGATAGTTGGAAAGATGGAAAAGTGTTAAACGCTGCTAAGAAGAAGAAGAAGAAACATGAGAATAATTCCTGGTTGAATACAATCAATTGGTTTTAATTTTCGGGAGAAGAAGAGACAAAAGAGAAATAAATAGAATATTAGAAATACTAAATTACCAGTGTTGGATTTAGTCAATTGTATTGTTAGGAAAATAAGGAGTCCAAAATCCAGATACAATGCGTATTATCAAAGTGGACCAAATAGACCGAAATGGATAAAATGGACTAAACTAAACCGAACAACTAAAGTGCACCGAAATGAACAAAATGGAATGAAATGCTCCGCTGATTCTATTAATTTACTCAAATCATATAATTTCAACTAAATATAATTATTAATTATTGACATTGATTTATGAATGGATAAAAACTTTTATTAATGATAGAAAGAATAAGTTAATCAAACTTGAAAATGTAAGTCTAATTTATTGATGAGCTAAAGCTATGTTCAAAATTAAATCAAATAAACTAATCCTAAATTTTTACTTGGCTCCACTCAGCTCAACTTGTGTTCAACCTAACAGTCCTTCATAAAATATAAACCCCCCTCCCGCCCCATAAAAATAGTTACAGTTCTCTTTCTTCAAAGAACCTCCTAGCTGATAAGACCATCATTTTCTACAAAATTCAGAAGTAGAATATTTTTGCTAACTTAATGCTACAACAGAGTATGCTCCTTTGCTAGGATTTTACATACAATAGGAGCCAAAACTTATGAGGCTCTCACCAAAATCTTTCTCAAAAAAATTTGCAAATTATCATCAAGCTTATTTAGACAAAATTTACATGCCATCACAATTTCTGAACCTTATAATTCACACCATATTTTTGAGAAGTCGAGGATGAAGAGGAAGACAATCTAGAGCGATTGAACTCAGCCTTGTCCTTATTAAATGCCTTTTGAACATCCTCTTTCAGCTCCATGAAGCGCCTCCTCTTGATTCTCTGCTCATCTTGGGAGCCCCTCTCCAGGTAAAACAAATCGGGTAGGTCGTCCTCCATGAACTTATCCAGCACTTCTGAGCAATGAGGAAAATAGCGTCGACCCATCTCCACTGTCAACATGGCAACCACAAAGCTTCAACAAGAGTAACTAACAAAAAGAACCTTTTTACATACCAGACCATAAATTATTTCAGTTGTAATTAATCTTTGCAAAAACTCAGAAAGTGCAATTGCTCATTCCATAAACTCTGACTTCTATATTTCCTCAGGATGTGCTGCTTGGATAAATAAGCCAAGCCTAAGTTGCCTTTGGATTGAGAAACAAATGTGGAATAGTCTGTCATCCAAGATCTACATGTTCTTGAAGAGTTCATTGAACCAAAAATATTAAAAATGAAGGATTCATGATCCTATTGGAAAACTAAGCGCTCAAAGCCTCAAACAACTCAGGATATTCTGTCATAACATGTTTGCATAATTGTTGTAAGTTCAAATAACAACAACAAAAGTACTCCTTTTGGGATTGGCTTAGGGTTCACAATAAAGCCTTCATCTACTCCTTCCCTCCCCCCCACACCCCCCCCCCCCCCCCAAAAAAAAAATAATAATAATAATAATAATAGGCAATTTTCTAAACGAAATGACATGAAATTAAAAAACGTTTCTTTCAAAACATAATAATAGCACAGCCATTAAAACAGACAAATAAGCATGAGATGATGGAATAACAGGTGAGAGAATACTACACATATGTGATCAAAATCCATCCAAACTAAGACAGGTTTTAAAGTTTTGTCATATGAATACAGAACACAATTTCAATTAACCAACAGATCAACTAAATTAAATATAATACCACAAAAGGAGGGACTAAAGTCTAAAATTTCATCAGAGAAATCATGTACTAAATCAAACAGATAGCTGAGAAAACATTAACAATCTTTTACTCAAGGTAGCATCCAGTTATATATATGTACACACACACACATTTAGTTTTTCATTAACGTTGACCTTTAAATGAAACATAATAAACATAATTTACCGTACTTTACTTATTATCTAATTAATCCTAAACTACTAGAAAAGCTACAATATACATTAATCTGTTGTCTTTACCATCTTACAAAATATACATTAATCTGCTGTCTTTACCATCTTACAAATGCTAGGTGACCACCTGATATGAGATGTATGAAGGCACCTAGCTGAGAGAAAATTTCCCTACCCTATAAATAAACCTTATCCAATCAAATTACCAGATGACTGCTCACTTGGGTAAAAATAAATAAATAAATAAAAATCTAGGGCAGAAATCTAGGTTTGCTAGACTACTCACTTGGGCAGAAATTTGATAACAATGATTTCATTGAGCAAAAAAAGAGAGGATTACCCAATAGGCTGCAATTCAATAGAACAAAAGAAGATAGGGCATCCAAATATACAGGAAACTCAAAAGCTTGCGATTACCTGTTTTCATAAGGGCTTCCAACCGGGAGCGCAGTCTCTTGTTCTGCACAATTGGAGTCTCATTCAAATCAACCTCCCTCAAATTCCCACTTGAACCTTTTGATGCAGAAAGACCAGAAAACTCAGATGTTGTCTCAGCATGTGCAATGTCCATGGCTAGCTTTGCTTCGGTAGGGAATAACAATCGTGCAAATGCCACTGCAATTTTTTAATATTTGATAGGTGCCACTTACTCTTAGGATTCATCTTTGCATGAATGTAATAATATTGATGAGTGTATGCACATTTTCACCAGGTACTTTGCCATTGCCAACAAAAAAGAAGAATTCAATAGCCCACACAAATTGGGTGGAACATCATAAGTTGAAGGTTCCATTACCCTACATGCACACCAATTGCTTGAATTCCTGTCAATTGCTTATCTAATACTAGTTTATTACCTTCAGCTCAGCCAGTAATTATGTACATATAATCCCAAAGCCCCCCAAAATGGCAAAAGTCACAGTATACCTTCAGCCATACCTCAAGGATATGAATCCAGAAATATTGTCTAAGACTAGTTAATTAAAATTTTTCTAAAGTACTACCACAAAGAAAAGGACAACAAAACTTCTTAGCCATGTAAGATTTTCTTGTTTTACACAAACACAATATGTCAATATGTTAATTAATATATCATGTATTAAACAACTTCGGCAGTCATTTAAGGATTCAAATTAAGAGAAATGTCAATCATGATTCGATCGATTGCTGATGCATGCAGTAGGTAATAGCAAAAGTAATATGGGACGGTTATTGACAACCATATGTATAAGTGTCATGAAGTATCTCAGAAGTCTACGTTGAAAATTATTGTTCAATATCTTCAAATATCAAAAAAGAGATTCACATTAACTCCAACATGACAAAAGTAATAACAGATTATAATATATATATAAATTAATCATAAGTATAAAAGAATGAACTTTAAAATTTTTAGACTCCTTGGGGAAAGCTAAATATAATTTCAGAGGAAGGGGAGAATCCAAGATTACCATCTGCAGAACAATACCTCGGTTTTCCAGGTATAGTAACTTCATGTGCAGATCATCAGCAGCTGTTTGGGAAGAAACAGAAGCATCCCCAGCCATTGGATTCCTTCGCATTTCTCTCTCTAGAACATCAATGCATATCCTGTCTTTGTTTGCTTCCTGTCCCTGCTCCGTTTTTGCATGATAATCCTTGGGCCTTGTCAACCTCCGGCAAATACTAACAGCACTCTGAGAATCCAATGCCAAATCTAATGCACAAGCCCCTTTGGTCAGAAGAGATACTATTATTGATGGCTCCTTACGCATTGCAGCTATGTGAAGTACTGTATAACCCCGATGATTTCGAAGGTTGACATTGGCCAAACCAAGACCAAGGACGTCAGTCACAACCTTTGGATCACAGTAGGCTACGGCATAATGGAGAGCATAGGCTTCGTCTAAGGTTATATCAGATTCAGTCAGGAGAAGTTTCACCAATTCAACATCATCAGAGTCTAATGCTTTGTGTATTCTCCTGATTCCCTTTTCACGCAACGGGTCCACAACTTCCATGTTATGTTCATCATCACTCCGAGACTTGAGACGAAGCAATTTGATGCTCTCTGCAATTTCATGAGGGAGCTCTTTCTCGAGAGAGATGCTGTCAAGATCTGATCGAGCTACTCTATCAACACATTCAGTGACAAGTTGACTCAATTGACAATGGAAAGCAACTACAAGAATTGGGATCACATCTTCAACAAGAGCCTTCCCAACAAAGTTTAGAAGGCGCCGCTGCAAGTGTAGAATATCCATTTAGAATAATATAGTCTGATGAAAGACTAAATTACAGATGAAACAATTGGAAAGAAATAGCCTAAGCTTAAGCTTTTATTTATTTATTTATTTATTTATTTATTTATTTATATATTTTTATCACGATCAATCATTTGAATGTAATGGCATCTCATTATGAATACTAAAGAATGTGAAATCAATAATAATGCTGTATTCAATTCCAAAAAGTTTAAATCTTTTAAATTTTTAAGTATAATAGCAGATAGCCTAGGAGTATTTTTCAAAGGGAGAAAATTAATGATAGTAATAGCTGAAAACAACTTGGTTGTCAAACAAATAAGTATAGAATAACTAATTTAAGCAATTCCCAAGGAAAGGGAGATTCCCATTTATCTCACATACTTTTCATCACTCTTTTATGACTACACATCAATTTTGGTAGGATATTTCTTCCACTGATAAATGAGAAAAACCATAAGCGCAAATAAATTTTACTTAGAAACAAATTTATAATCCATACACCACTGTCAGGAACATAGCCAATGACAGGTAGCTCTAACGGCACCTTCTCCCATTGTAAAAGCAAGATAGAGGGAAAGTTTGTGGGCTCAAAACCCACTTGGGACTGTGTGTAACTTACCCAAAAAAAGAAAAATGAAAAGAAAAGCTTGTAGGATCTTAATATTAGCTATTCATTTGCATCTTCAAAGTTGTTCATCAGTGTTTTAATTTAAATGGGTGATTTTCTTTATAAAATTAGTTCACAGTCCAGCACCTCCAAAATAAAAATGTTTAATTACTTTATAAACAAGTCATCCTGCATCTAGACACTTGGCATAAAGTCTTATACAAAGATTCTTAGTTTCAAGCTTGAGATGGATTAGTTTCTCCACACCATCAGCCTAAACATCAGGTAGCTTATTCAATATTCAGTTTATAAAATTGGGTTGCTGAATCCATGTTGGGTCCAATTAAAAAGTCCAAAGGGAAAAATAGCATTGAATTCCCCTTTCCCCTTTAGGCTAATGGAAATTGTAGCTCAAAGGGGTTGAAGACCCAATCAGCAACAATGTGTAATTATCAACATTCAGCACAAAACCATATAACGAAATGATATGATACCAAAACAGAAGTTGAGCAGTCTCCAAATCCACCACCATAGTTGTCACACTCACGCCACAACAAAGAGTTTAAAGGCATATGCTTTATGTTACTAAGTGTCAAAATTCAGGGGAAAAAAGAAGTTGACATGATGAGTTGGTTAATTTTGATTAATGAGTAGTTGACTCTAACCTGAAAAAGTGAAACCAGCTCTGGTATCTGAAAAATGGAAGAGGCATACATCAATTGGACAGCGAAATGAATGGCAGGTCTGCACGCATCATGGATGCAAACATTGTCAACACAAGTAGAGACCTCCATTGGAGAAGGCTTGAGCTTGGCTGTATACAAATAGCTCAAGAAAACCAGGAATGCCTCGTACCCAACTTTGCCATAAGGCAACAAATCATTGATCAAATACTTGGGTTTCCCATCCAAAGACTCAACCTGTTTCTGAAACAGATCAAGAAAAAACTTACTTCTAGCAGCCAAAATACATCGATGAACACCAACTGGAGTTCCCTCAACAATGAAAACCGCATCGCTATAATCACAACTTGGATCAACCAAGAGTTGCTCCAGATTAGAGCTCAGCTTGTTTAGACTAATCACTTCCAGATTAGCAGAAGGAGGAGGACCCAATTCAACACCAGAGTAGGAGGATGATTTATTAGCCTGCCTGTAGCTGTATGAACCATTTGATAAATGGGAAGATGAAGTAAAGCTCAAAGAGGAAGATGGTTCAGTGGAATGATTGGCCATTGATTTTTATTAATAATTATACTACTTCCCTTTTATACAAATCACTATATATTTATAATACGATCATGTAACTTACTAATTCTAATTTATTTTCTCTCTGTTAAGCACTTGTGAGTTGTGTGTGTCTAAAAATGTAAAAGAAAAATTGGGAGAAATCAATACAAATGTGCCTATAAAGCTATAAAATTTTCAAATGGGCTTCATAGAAACAAAAAACTTATTAATTCCCACAGTTGGAAGTTACTGCTACTACTATAAGTTGGAACAAAAGCTTCAAATCAAAATTCACAAAGGGGATCCATTTCTGGACAAAATCTTATGATTTTATGTATTTAAAATCCTATCTGGTTTGAATTTCCAATACCATCTAATAAGCATAATTATCAACAAAAAAAAAAAAAACCTATACTACAACACAACCAAATCAAGCTTTTTGATGCTATCAAATCCTATGAAATTAACACTTAAGCAAAACAAGAAAAGAAAAAGAAGAGAAGAAGATGGTAATAAAATATATTTACATACAGAGAGAAATGGGAGGAGAAATTTCCTAAGATGACAGAAGGAAGAGACAGAGCAAAAGCGTGAGAACTGAAACGGAAGCTTCAATTTTCACTTTCAGACACAGTTTTTGAGTCAGGAGAGAGAGAGAGAGAGAGAGATTGGATTGGTTAATAAAAGTAATAGTTTTTTTTGGTTTGTTAAGTAAGCAACAGTAATAGTAAAACAAAGGTTGATGTTCCTACGTGTGAGTGTTTCGTTTGGAAGATGAAGTCGTGTCGGTGACGACATCCATGGCGTCAGATTTCTCAGCTGGGTTCTGCTGACGAACATGCCTGCGTCACCCTCATGGGAACGCCCCCATTAAAGTCTTGGCATCTTGGAAAATGGAAAGTTAAAGTAGGCTACCCTGTAAACCCATCACCGTCGTCGCACTGTTTCTAATTTTTTTTATGTCTATAATCTATATGATCATATTATAAGCCTACAATCAAAGAATATATCTTTCTTTTGACTTCTCCTACTAAACATCTAGTGCTGAACTTTTTTACTTTTTGAACGAGAGATTTTAGGTTTTAATTTTAATTTTGTTGAATATAAAAAATTAAAAACAAAGTTTTTTTTTTTTCAAATATTTTATATATTTGTATACGGAGTGAATTTAAAAATTTAATCATTGAATTGCATGTTCGTACTTGCAAAATTTCAAGAATATCAAAGATCAGTTGCTATGTTATTAAACGAATGATAAAATTTCAAGTTTTTGTGATCTAAATTTGTGTATAAAAAATAAATTTATTGATCGAATAGTAGATAACATTCAATTTAAACGAAACTTGATATGCAGGTTAAGAAAATAAAGAATATGAAATTCAGTAGTTAGATTTTCGAAATTCACACCTGAAAAAAAGATATATGAGAAATTTTTCAAATTTCTCTCCAAACTAGTTTAAAGGAAAACTTTATTCAAAAATTAATTAATATCTTAATGACGTGATATAAAATAATAGGACACAAATTTGGTTGTAGTAAATAGCTTCAATTTTTTTTCACTAAAAAAACTAATATAACTACAATTTTTGAAAGTCTAACTGTCTGGATTGCATATTCTTTATGTCCTTAACATACATGTCAAATTTTATACCAATTAGATATTACTTATTATTTGATTCATAAATTTATTTTTTATATATAATTTTCAATTATAAAAAACTTATAATTTAAACATTTGATTGATTAAATATTTATTGATATTTAATCTTCTAGATATTTTACAAGCATAAATAATATAAGAAAAAAAAAATGTAACTCAATTGTGAATTTGTCAAAATTTATATCAAATAAAAAGATATTAAGTAAAATTGTAACTAATAGTTACACTAAGCTTGTAACTAAACTTTGTTCAAAATATCATATCACGAAAAAAAAAAGGTCTTAAGTTCAGAGTCATTATCTTGACAATGTGATATAAAATAATTTATCACGAAAAGAGGTTATAAGTTCAAAGCCATTATATCTATGATAATACTAAAAAGATAAAATACTATTTTGGTCTGTAGACTTTAAAAAGTTTGTTTTTCATCTCTAAACTTTTGAAAATTTCGTCTTTCGTGCTTAAACTATTGAAAATATTTCACTTTCTGTACTTAAACTTTAAAAAAAAAAATTTCTTCATTAAACTATTGAAAAAAAGTTATTTTTTGATCTATACTTTTGTCTCTAAACTATTGAAAAAACAAAATTCTTAAAAAAGTTTAAGGTTGAAAAAAAGAACTTTTTAAAGTTTAGGGATGAAGAACAAATCATATCATATACTATATAATAAAATTTGGGCTTAGAAACTATGATTGCACCAAGTGGCTGCTCTTATTAATTAGTAAATTAATTATATATTTTTCGTTTGGATAAATTTCCTCAATTAAGGGATAATATTTAACAACTATTTAATTTAGGTAAAACTTTATCATTTAAATTCTATTCAAACTAAAAGTTTATAAAAAATTTCTTAACTAAATCTCACAATACAACCCACAATTTCTTTCTAATATATATATATATATATATATCGTTTTGACTAAGGGATAAAATTTAACAATAATTTAAAAAAAATTTAAATTCTATTCAAACTAAAAGTCTATCACAAAAATTTTCTAAACTTAAATCTCACACGACCCATATTTTTGTTTTTGTTTTTTGTTTTTCCCTTAAGTTGCTTGATTTAACAATAATTTAAATAAAATTTAAATTCTTTTTTTTTTTTTTAAAGTCTATTATAAAAAAATTTCTAAACTTAAATCTCACACAACCCACATTTTTTATTTTGTTTTTTTTTCTTCAAGTTACATCTCATTAAATTAATATTTTATTAGGATATTAAACTACAAATCTCTTGACTAGAGGATAAGATTTAACAATAATTTAATTTAGATAAAGAGTTATCATCTAAGTTTTAGAAATTTAAATTTTATTCCAACTAAACATCTATTATCAAAATTTTCAAAACTTAATATATATTCAGCCATGGCTTTTCGATACAATCATTTTTAACTAATAAGTCATTCCTAAAATTAAATCCCATACAATAAACTCCACATTGTTATATTTATTTATTTTTTCAAAAAGAAACTTATGCTTATTTTAATCTGATAAATTCATCTTACTTATTGTTCTTTACTTCTAAATTTGCACGAGAATATTATGCCAAAGAGAATTTACTATAAAGAAGCAAAACAATGGACACCCATTTAAGTTCTTGATTCTCTTATATAAGTTTTTATTTATTTTTTTTATATTCTCAATTTTGAACTTTTTTTGTATTTTTTATTTTTGGTTTTGGTTATTGTATTAAATTTGTGAATATGTTGATTTTTTCAATTAGACTATCACTAGGAAAAAATTGGTATTGAGGAACTATTTTGTTTATTATTGTTTGTGCTGACTAGGATATAGATTAAACATAATCCAAATAGGAATGATCAAACTCATTCTGTATCTCATATTAAGCAATTAACACAAACACACAAAGAGAATTTTAAAATATAAAAATAGATAAACACTAGTAAAGTCTAAACTCTAAACAATCAAAACTTAAAGGAAAATTTTACCTCAAATGCGGGGCGTGAGATCCTAATCAAGACAGTCGCACAATCAATTTCCTACTCCATGAGTCTATTCAAATTGCCAAAGTCTACTTCTAATAGCATAAACTCATTGCTAGCCAAATACTGGTAGGGCCACAACCATGTTGAAAGAAAGGTCCATTGGATTAACTAGAAGAAGTTGTGCACTTAGAAGCAAAAGGGAGAGATGGGTTTTAGGGACCTCCATGCTTTCAACTTAGCCATGTTGGCCAAGTAAGCTTGGTGATTGATTCACCACACCCATTCTTTGTTCTATAAGGTCTACAAGGGAAGGTAATTTTTCGTGATATTCTTTCATGATGGCTGAATTGGGTAATAACCCTTCTGTTGTTTGGTGTGGTCTGTTAGCTACTAGAGACACAATGGTGACGCCACGTTATGGTCAAGGTGTTCCCAGGAACACCCTGACCTGAAAAAAAAAATTACATATAATAATTAATTTTTTTTATCTGTTTACCCTTAAAAAAAAAATAGGAACACGCTCAATAAAAATTAGGAACACCCTCAAATTAAAACAAAAAAATTTATTTGTTCTACTTGAAAAAAAAAAAAATTGTAACAGAGCAAATGGCAAGCCCGCAAATTCTAAAAAAAAAACGGATGGCAAGCCCAACCAACATCAAGCCCATGGCAAGCCCAATAGTATCAAACCCACGGATTCTCAAAAAAAAAAAAAAAAAAAAAACACCAAACCCCAATAAAGGCTAAAGCAAACCCTAAGCTCCCAAAATCTCCTTCACAGTCCCACTAAGATCCTTCGCCATACTTATCAAAAAAAAAATCCTTCACCATAGACCTAGGCTTCATCACCTTAGCGATTTCGATGACATCATCAAGTGAGATGTTACCGTTGTGCTTGATGTTCTTCATTTTCTTCCGATCGCGCTCTAGCTCCTTCAGCGCCTTGATGACTAGCGCAGCGACGGAGGGCACCACGTACACCTTGGCCTAACGGTTCTGGACTGTTAGCTTGACCGTTACGCGGAGATCGGCGATGGTATTTCAGTTCTCTATCCTTTTCCGATTGTCCCTATCTCATCTCTACTCTGACTGTTTCTTTCTCTCTCTCTCATACTTGATTCTCATAATCTGAGTGTCTGACTTGTGTGTTTAGACTTATCTTTTGACAATATAATTATATAAATTGCTTAGCTTTTCTGCTTTTGTCTTCTTTTGACAATATAAATTGATTAGCTTTTTACTGTTTATGTAAGTGTATGTAAATATAAAAATATGTAATTTTGTTGAAATTGTTGATTGGCTCTTGTCTCTTAGTGTGGGGGTGGATGGGGCCATGGCATTGAATTGGGGAAGTGGTTTGTGGTCCCTTAAAAGTAAGCGAATACACATTATAAAAGACAAAAAAAAAAAAAAAAAAAAAAAAAAAAAAAAAAAAAAAAAAAGTGGGTTGATACTTGATATACATATATACACTTTTATTGTACTATTTTTAGTTGTTGTTTTTCATTATTTAATTACATATTTATGTTTTAATATTCTAAAATAGTAATTGTAAAGACTCAAATTGTATTGGACCTCAACAATAAAATTTGTAGAGTGTGGATAAAAGGGCTAATCACCAACAAGGTAAACAATGGTTGACGTGAGATTCATAAGAATAAAAATAAAGGAACTTGACTAAGTATTTGGGAGGATAATTACATTGATTTTTGCTAAGTGTTTATGAAGAAAGTTCGTCCTCGGCTAAGTCCGAGGATCACTTTCCTTTAGAACTGACAAAGACAAGGGTTGTCCGTGAACTCCCTGAAAATCATCTCTCTCCTTCTATCCTCCCCCACCTTGGCGCTGGAGGTTCTATTTATTATATAGTCTTGTTTAGTTCATTTCTGCCATCCACTTGTCGGTCATCTGAACTTATAACTGAGGGCTTATCCCATTAGTCACCTCTGCAGGCTTTCTATTAGTTGGAGTAACCAAGGCTGCACTGTTCACTGGTCACTTCACTATTAATGCGGCCAGAGTGTTGGTGGCATGCATTTAATGAACGAGTGACAACTTCCATCAATCAACATCGGCTTGTTCGAGGACGTGAGCGTCCTCGGCGAGGTCCCATAGCCACTTGGGCCTCGTCCGCTTATCCTTGGGCTCTGCCTGTCCTCGGCATGGACCTTGGGCCCGATGTGAAATGGGCCGGGGTTGTTAAATATTTGGGGTCCCACGGTAATTGTTATGTAATAACTAAATGATTTGAGTGTCAAAAAAGAAAAACTAAATGATTTGTTTTATTTGAGGTTTACTTATTTGGATCAATAATGTTGTATAAGAAATTATTTTTAATTTTTTTTAGAAACCCCGAAACACCCTAAAACTGTACGTCGAAATAGATCGGTACCAAAATATTTCGTTCCACAAAATAAACCGAAACAGGGTCCAAAACGGTATTCATAACATTTCTTTCAAGCAAAAAGAAAAAGCAAAAAAAAAAAAAAAAAAATTGAACTAAAATCTAAAAAAGAAAAAATTGTAACAAAGAATTTGAAGAAAAAAAAAATTGTAACAGGGCAAGCCCCACTCAAGAACACCTTGAGAAAAATTTCTGGAGTTGCCACTGTAGAGACATTATCAAGGAGGGTTCACGTTGGAAGGTAGGGGATGGTCGTATCATTGGGGTGTTGTCCCATGCATGGCTATCCCATTCACCAATATTCTTGAATGAAGCATCAAGAGAAATGCGGGTTTGTGAGACAATGGGACTAGGGTAAGATATTCACCACTTTCGCTTACAGGACATGCACAAAAATACTGGCAGTATCGTTACACAATCTCCATTCTTAGGATGTATTAGTATGGAAGGAAAATAAGTCTCAGGAGTTTTCTGTTCAAACTGCATACCAGGTTGCCCTCATGCTAACAAATCAGAACTAGGTGGTGTTGGGGAGATAAACACCTTGGGGAGCTTCCTTGAATAATTAATATAACATATAAAGATACACTTTAACCCAAAAGGCCTAAGCCCAATGGGTATGTGTTCAATTATGTTATATTAACCACTCATTCTTCTCATCTTTATTCAATGTGGGACTTCACTCACACGTGTAACTCAATAATCTCCCCCTCACGTATGAGTCTGCCTCTCTATGGGCTTCAAGACCTCTCTGTGGGCCATGAACAAGTCCTACTTACTTCCCCTTGGCTAATGGGCTTTTCACTTCATCAACGCGTCATCCATGGGTCTCTTGTACGCCATCCATGAGAACCACATGTCAACCCTGCACGCACATCCATAGGAACCCTGCACGTCCATGTCCATGGGAACCTCGCATCACGCCATTATTTAGCACCATTAGTAATATTCTTTTGTTGTGCCTTTTTTTTTCTTTCTCTAGGATCTTTGTGTGTGGGCCGTTTAGGCTTTCTTTGTCCCTGCTGGGTAGGGACCATGAACACCTCACCACCTTCGCCGCACACCACCATGGGCTCTGATACCACTTGTTAGGGAGATAAACACCTTAGGGAGTTTACTTGAATAATTAATATAACATATATAGATATACTTTAACCCAAAAGGCCTAAGCCCAATGGGTATGTGTTCAATTATGTTATACTAGCCACTTATTTTTTTCATCTTTATTCAATGTGGGACTTCACTCACACGTGTAACCCAACAGGTGGAACACTCTTTGGCAAATCTGGA
The DNA here is from genome assembly GCA_023736055.1 of Quercus glauca. NCBI lineage: Eukaryota > Viridiplantae > Streptophyta > Magnoliopsida > Fagales > Fagaceae > Quercus > Quercus glauca. The sequence continues at coordinate 20,707,877 of CM043325.1, read as the reverse complement.
TCGGCTAGCATGGAAGCACATCTAGAAACTCAACGTACCTCCGAATGTACGTACATTTATCTGGAGAGCTTGCTTGAACTGTCTCCCTACTCGAGACAACCTAAAACTTCGAAGAGTGTAGGTCCGATGTGAACTCTGCTGCCAACATCCCGAGACAGTTAGCCATCTATTATGGGAGTGTTTGTTTGCAAGAAACGTCTGGGCTTTGGTTAGAGGTAGCACACACAAAAGTAACAATGCTGCCTAGGATTTCTTCTTACTCTTCAAGCAGATGAGACAGAAACTGAGCTCTTTGGAGTTGGAGAGATGGGCAGTAATATCTTGGGCCATTTGGAACGCAAGAAATAAGTTTTACTTTGAGTATACTCAGACCCACCCACGGGTAATTCATGAGGGAGAAAGTGCTTTTCTAATAGAGTTGTTTTGGTGCCACAACTTGTGGCACAGTGATGAGTTGTGGATGGTGGAGTGGTGATGGTGGGACCATGTGAGGACACCTCTCCACCAACCACAGCTCGCCACATGTGCGAGTTGTGGCAAAAGACTTATTCTTTCTAACATGGTACCAATGGGTTATAGCAACACAACGATTGCCTTGAGGAATAGCCTTTTAGCCTATTCTATTTTTTATTTTGCTATGTTTTTCATTTTCTTTTTTGGGTCCATCACAGTAATTGTGCTGTTGTTGGTCCCCCCAGCCCTGAGTTGATGTGACTTTTCCTTGTATTTATAGTTTCCACTTTATCAAAACAATTTCTTAACTTTTCTCCAAAAAAAAAAAAAATTAAGGAAATTTTTTATTAAAATTATTTACTTATTATATAAGTTATTATTACTATTTATTTAATAATTTAGTTTTAATTATTTTAAAAATTTTGAGCTTATGAATTTTCATCAAGCCGTGCATCGCATTAAAATAATACTAGTAATTTTATAAATCACCACATTGTGAAATGAAGAAAATTTTTTCAAATTAGTTTGGAAGAAAACTTTATCTGGGAGACTATTCCTCTTGATATCATTGATGTTTACAATCACATTCTTATTATGATTGTGTAATAATATTCCTATCCCCTCTTTGGTTTTTCTCCCAAAAAAAAAGGGAAGAAAAAAGGAAAGAAAACTCTATCCTAAAACAAAGGCCCAAATTTAGGGTAGTCTAGTTTATTGAAAAGTTTAGGGACTAATATAATATTTTAGCCTAACAAAAATAAGTAGAATGGGGATTGTGGGTAGTAGGGCAAATTTAAGAATTTTTTCTTCTCATTTATCTCAAGTTTAATAGGAAACTTTGCAATTGGGATGTTTGCAAAACCCACTAGTTAGTGAGACAACGGTCTCATGCGCTTGGCACATAAACTATTTTTCCCACTCCTTGAATGGATCAAGGTGCATAAAAGCTGAACACACATGAAAGAACCTTGTGCATCTGCTGCATATATTTCAAGCTCGTCAAACCGAAAAAATAACCTCCATAGACGCTAGACCCATCACCTTTAAAATTGATTTTCATAATCCCACAAATTTCATTGATTAAATCTTCATACAATGCCTCAAATTTAACAAGTCTCAAGGGCTGCATTGCCAAGTAAGAAACAAATAAAATAATATAATTAAAACCAAAACAGCCTAGCTTTTTATGAAATTTCACTACTTTAGGCTAGTGTTCGCTAATACCCACTGACCACAATAGTTTTTCCCTTCAACTGGAGGATCTTGGTGGTAGTACCTAGTACCTCTACAGTCTACACTGCCATAAAAGCAAAGAAAATCCCAACCTTAGTGGGGAGGAAAACCAACAGTAGCTTCTGTAATTCTTGCACACTGCACACAGTTTCCATTATATTTTGAAGCACAAGTAGGTAATCCTCTTTATCCTTCACCACATCACTAAAAATTACATTTTCCTTCTCCTTAGCAAGTTTGCCAATTCAAATGCAATTTCGAGGGACACTGCTAGCCTTCCTCATTTTCTATATTGACTCGAAAGTGCTCTCGGCTTCCACTACTTGAAGATGGGTTCAAAAGGCAAGTCAATCAAATTTCGGCATGTATTAAATCAAGAAAACGACCTTAACACTCTGGAGTCAAGTCGAGTAGCATCTTTGACAGTAACATGCCATCAAAACCAAAACCAAATACTAGAAAATTATGGTTGAAATTTTTAATAAAATTATATTTTTTATATGTCTAAATAATTTTGAATATAAATTTAATTACTAGTAATTAGTTATACATTTATTTAATTTTTTCACAAATATTTATGTTTTTGTTAACAACTAAAATATTATATACGATATTAAAGAAAGAAAAACAAAATTGAAAGTAAAATTTTATATAAAAAGCGGGGAAAAAAAAACAAAAAACCTATGGTCCTATGCTACCCCCACTTCCTGTGTCCCCACCCCAATTTGTAAATGCAAAAAAACGAAAATGAGTTTACTCCTGTTCTTGTCTGAATGTAAAGAAAGTATAGAGAATAACCAAAGAGAAAGTAAAACAAATTGCCAAGAATAAAGTAAAGATAAGCTGAGAAACAGAGCTTTTGAAGAAGTGTCAAACCTGAAAGAACAGACTCAACGCTAACTGGAGAAGGTCTTAACTCTTTAGCGTAACAGCTACAAAGGAGCTTTAAAAAAAATTATAAAAAAAAAAAAAAAGAAAAAAAAATCCCTTTTTTATTCTTTAAAGAGTGGAAAATTTTCCATCAATTTGTGCCAAAAAAATTGAGGTTTGAAATTGAATTATTTTTGGAAGTTTGATTTCAGTTTAGTTTTGTTGTGATTTTTCAATTTCTTGTGTGAGAGATTAATGAGTTCTACACTCTTAAAAATTCCTGAGATCTTTTGTTGTTGTGATTGACTCTTAACCCTTAACCCTTAAACCTTGTGCAAAATCACAACAAAAAATTCAATTTCAGTTTAGTAGCACATTCAACAAAAGATCTTTTTTTTTTTTTTTTTTTTTTGAATGCTAAATTACTATATCTTTTACTGCATAAAGTTGACAAATTGACATCCTAATAAAATTTATTATTATTATTTTTTTAATAATGGGTAACACATTAATTTCAAAGCTCTACATAGTAAAATTGGTAGTATCCATAACATCCTATTAGTTAAAATTTGGTGGCCTTAGGCAATTGTCTTGCTAGCCTAGTGCTTTGAACCGGTCTTGGATACCCGAGATTGCTATTGAATTATTTAAGTGTATTATGTGGGTGTGTGCTAAGTCTTACATCATGCACGTTCTGGATTAATCTAGGCTTTATAAACAACTACAGTGAGTCTTAATTGTGACTATTCTAGTCTTTATGGAGTATTGCACATATGTGACTAGTGTTTTTCCTAGTTTGATACAAAAGGTACGAGAGCAAACCTGATAAGTCCTTGTGGGCTCGAAGACATTGTCTCACAATGTAGGCCTTAACGTGGGCATCAGAGATTTAAATGGGGGAGATTTTGATTTCCTTGATAAATTGTGAATTAGTTGAGTGTCTGTTTTATGAGTATGTACTAATTAAGTTCCACATTAGACATATACTAAGTTGTTCTTAGCTTTATAAACAACTATAAGGAGCCACGATTGTAACTAAACTAATCCTTTTAGGGATGTTTTTCCTTGGGTCTTTACACTACTAGTAAATCAAAAACCAACAAAACACATTAAATTGAAAACCACCAAAACCAAAACTGAAACAACAATGCAACTAACAAAAATTGCACAACTGAAGCGCCACCGGACCAACACCTAGCCAACTAGCAGATCGTTGGAGACCTGGATCGAAACCCATAGCCTCTACTTCTCACAGCCTCGATCTTTGATTCTCTCTTCAGTTGCTGTGGAGGCCCAACCACCAACATAAAAGGGGCAGATCAGAGAGAGAGAGAGAGAGAGAGAATAAAAAGGATTAAAAAACAAAATACAACTTGCTACAGTAATTCTTATAAGTACCATCTTATTATAGCAATGGGTTAAAACTTTTAGCAATACAACCTCAAGTAAAGCTTCTTTTTAGTGTTTGGGGGTTGTAAAATAACAATTTAAGGCTTTTACAACCCTTAATACTAATGCTCAGTCAAATCCAGGACATAAGATTTACTATCCTAAGATTGAAATCAGGTAACAGATGAATTCATGGTAGTGGAAATTGTGAGTGCCCTCATTTTTGTAAACGGTTGCAGCGGCTCAATGTAGGCCCACCCTAGACATAGGTCCAAGAGTATGCAACCAACTGAGTGAGCTATGGCAAAGAGCGGGAGGCGCCACCTACTTTAGGTCTAGAAACCAATCGTGACCCTTGTGCAAAACTCTAATGGACCAAACATTAAGTTTGAAGTATAAGTGCAGGCCACATAAATATAATGTGCTAGGCACCTAAGCCTACCGGCCGTGTCGGCCAGCAGCCTCCATTTATATATCTTGTTCTTGTAGCTAAATTCCATGAATGATCCCTGTTTCTATTAAGGGTCATGCTAACGAGTGCCCTTAGGGCACTCGTTAGCATTTCCCTTCTATTAATTATAATCACCCATTTACTTGCCTTACAAGGCAATATAACAAGTTAACAAAAACATCTTGATATTTGAATTAGTAAAAAAAAAAAATCCAAACTAATTAGTTACAATCAAATCAAATCACAACAAATATTCAAATTTGAAAAAAAAAATTAGATGGAATATGCAAAAATATACTTATTTGGATTATCCAAGCTAAGAATGAATAAGTAAACAACAAAGCTAGAATCTCCCGTTGAGTGAATCAACATATTTTTCAGTCGTGTATTGAGGAGATTCAAATCCTAAAATAAAGCCTGCAATGGAATCTAAGCCCAACATCAATGTTTTATTTTGAATTCTATCAGTTATTATCTTATCTAAATCATGTGACTTAAACCCAAATTTATTAATTTATTTATTTATTGCCTTATTCATTTTCATTATGAATCAATTACTTATTATAGTTTAATTTTGAACATGAGAAAATTGACTTCAACACCTAATTTAAATTTGATTAGTCATCATGGGTTTCAATTAGCTCAACTGGTAAAGTCTCAATAATTAAATAAGAGATTTGGGGTTCAATCCCCACCTACATCAATAACTGATTGGTGTTTTGATCTGATGATAAAGAGAATATCCAATTTTTTTTTTTTTTTGGTCTAGTGTCATAATTTCTCTTTTTTTTTTTTGGATAAATTTGTTTTGAAGACATAAATTAGTAGGAGAGTGTCTAATTTTGTACGCTTTCTAAGTGGAGTTGGAGATACATTTTTACTGAGTTGTGCTCAAGTTTTTTCCCTATTAAACGTAAGATTTAGGGGTATTTCTGAACCACATAAAAATCCAGTCCAAATCGGGGAATCATCTTCTATACTATTTAGAAGAGGATTCTCCTCTTTAGACTGGACTTTTATATTATTTAGAAATATTCATAAACCTTACGTTTAACCGGAAAAAAATTTGAGGACAACCAGGGGTGGCTTTACATAGAGTCCAGGGTGGTCACAGGACCACCCTGACCTAGAAAAAAAAAATCATTATGTATAAATTTTAAAAATCTATGATTTTTTTATCCTTTAAAAAACTTTGTGACCACTATAAATTTTTTTAGACCCAATATAATTAAATTTTGGACAAAATTTGGTCACAAGCTTGATTGTAAACTAAGGTTATAACTCTATTTAATATTTTTTATTGAATGTGAATTTTAACAAATTCACCATTTAATTACATTTTTTTTTCTTAAATCATCTATACTTGCAAAATTTCAAGAAGAAAAAAAATCAATGGCTATGTCGTCAATCAAATATTTAAATTTGAAGTTTTTGTAGTCTAAAATTATAATTTTATAGATCGAATGGTAAATAACATCCAATTGGCATGAAATTTTGACGTGTTTTAAGAACATAGAGAATATAAAATTCATCGATTAGATTTTTAAAATATGTAACAATATTAATTTATTTAGTGAGAGTGATTACAACAAAGTTTGTAGCCAAATTTTGTTCTTAAACTTTGGTTCCCTTAACAATATATTAGGTCCTTACAAATAAAAAGAAAAAGTCCAAGAAAAATCTTATTTAACTAAACTTTTGAAGAGATATAGCTTGCAATATTGATAATAAGACTATCATGTAACGATTTTAAAATGAAAAAAAAAAAAAAAATAGAAGGAAATTGTAAGATTTTTTGTATTTGTGTGTGTATGTGTGTTTTTTTGCTTTTTGTATTTTTTTTTTTTTGTCAATGTATGAAGTTCTCTTTTTATTGGATTTTGTATAATTTAAGTTTCTTAATGACTACCCTTAAAAAATTTATGGAGCCGCCACTGAACAACCTGATAAAAATATATCTAAAACTCGATTTAAAATGCCTATAGGACATTTTCTTACTAATCTATGTCTTCAAAGCAAACTTATCAAAAAAAAAAAAAAAAAAAAACCTCCTTACACGGTCCTGTGATAAGGCTAGTATAAATATATGAATATAGAAAGAAAAAAAAAATCAAGAGAGCGACTTTCTACCTAAATTGGCGTAGGCCACACTCATTTGAGAAAATCCCAAAAGACAACACAATTAGAGATCGTAAAAGAAAAAGAAATCTACTAGATTCTGGCCTTTGAATGTAGCTTAAGTGTGACACTTTAATCAACGCGTACTTCACAGGAAAGAAGGTGTACGCCTCTTCCGAAAAGGTTGACTGAAATCGAATTTCTCAACTCCAACAGTCCAACTTAATCCTACATTACGTGCTTGTGTGTACTTTGAACGAATACATGAAAATTAGAATGAAAGCGACAACACAAGCAACTAAAACGCAATTATGCATTCTTCATGCCCCACACCCAAAAAAAAAAATGGTTAAAAATGGAACATTTGGCAATAGGACAAAGATTAAGCATGGGGAGAGAATCAATACCTCTTGTCTAAGCACTTGAAGCGTTACAATTGACCAACCCCTCAAAAGATAATGGTTTCGAACTTCGAATTAGGCAAGACAATACTCAGAATAAAGATGATTAGCTAGCAACACCTTGATAAACACAGAATATAAAACAATTCTCTTGTCAAGAGGGATTTTCCAGATGATTTATAGGTATCTTTCAAGAGGATTTCTATCTCTAATTAAGGAAGTGGAATGGGAGAGAAGTTTCTGTTGGTGGGGACAATTCTAGCTGTAACTAGCTTGGTCATAATCAATCAATCAAGGAAATGGAATGAGAGAGAAGTTTCTGTTGTGACTTGTGAGTCATCCCCATATATGTTGCATATATGCACTTACCTGGGGGAGGTACTACATGCCACTCCAGGCAAGGTTTCTAATGGGAGAGGAATCTAAGCCTAGCCTAGCATCTAGGTTGTGCTCTGTCATCCTTCCTCATTGACATTGGGGACTGTATACTAATTGCTACAAAATGGGGTGTCTCCATGTTCAATATTTTTTTATTTATTTAAAATATGTGTTAGTTCGATTTTTGGTCTCTTAAACTTGAGGCTGTTTTGATTTTGGTCTCTTAATTATGCGGTAGCTCAACAATTCATTACTCATCTATACAAAATTTTAGGGACTAAATTGTAACATTTAAAAAAAAAATTGAAAGAACTAAATTGAATAGACCTATATTTGCGGGACCAAAAATATAATTTACCCTTCTTTTATATAACTTTTCTTCTCTGTAAACACGATTTTGAGCAATAGCTTCCCCATTTAGTTATGGTCATATATGTTATGGTTTCATATATAAATAATATGGAAAATTATATTTTACCACCATAAACTATACCTTATATTACACTGCACATTAAACTATGACCTTTATTATACTTTACACCTCAATGTTAAGTTTTTTATTAATTTGTGTGAAAATTCAAAATTATGGGTGCAAAGTGTAATCATAAGTATAATTTAGATTGATAAAGTGTAATTTATCTTTTGTTTTAAAAGTATTGAAAGAGGGGCAATTAGAAATTCTCACATGGTGCCATATTTTTCCATCCAAGTTAACAGAAAACTTAATGTCGGAGTGCAAAGTGTAACAAGGGTCATAATTTAGGATGTAAAACTATGACCCTTGTTACATTTTGCACATTGACATTAAGTTTTCTGTTAACTTAGATGGAAATTCAAAAATTTGGGTGCAAAGTGTAATCATGAGTATAATTTTGGTTGGTAAAGTGTAATTTATCTTTTGTTTTTAAAGTATTAAGAAGATGGGCAATTAAGTCTTTTCATGTGATGCCATATTTTTCCATCCAAGTTAACAGAAAACTTAACGTCGAGGTGTAAAGTGTAACAAGTGTCATAGTTTAGGGTGCAAAACATGCATTCGAAAAGTTTATAATGCAAAGTATAATTAAGAGTATAGTTTATGGTGATAAAGTGTAATTTCCTTTAAATAATAGGAACTCAATGTATTTCCAAATGACTTACACAGTTTTTAAACCATAATAAATAAAAACTAAATGCCATCGTATGAATACAATTGATGATTGTGATAATCACATGTTTACATAAAATTTATATCGAAACCTCTTGACCCTAGACATTACCTAAATTAGAATTCACTTAACTTAAAAATAATCATACTTCCAAAAATATCAATTCTTAAACATTTATTTAAATAACAATTTTATCATGATAAATTAATTTATATTTATTTCAAAGGTGTCTAATCATTCAATTTTATATAAGGCACAAGGGTATAAACCTTAATTGGTATTCTAATCACAACTTCAAAATAAGAAACTTTAAAAGTGGGAGAAAATTGATTGCTAGGAAAAACTTATAGAAGTGATGATGGAGTTAATTATCCTTATTTATTTTGAAGTGAAAGCTATTAACCTTGCCACTACCCCTTACCATATATCCCTTTAAACTTGATAGTTGTTCAAGTGACATTTATCAATTGCCTTGTACAACAATTTGAGAAATGTAACAATTGTTTTAAAGGAATGGAAAAAAAGAAAAAAGAAAAGAAGAGAGCAATATATTAAATGTGCTTTCTGAAATTTTGAACATTGTACTTAGAAAAACGGATTATCTTCAGACCATTCAATTTATCAACTTGCTGAAGATTGCCTAAAATCCTACATGAGTAAGCGTTTTACAAAACTTTTTCACTTGGAAGCTTGTTTCAGATAGTGTTACAAAGAGCTAAGCAAAGGGCATTGATTTACAATTTTACACTCAGAATCCAAGAGCAAAATTCAACTTTAGATTTGGTAAATTATTTTGTAAACTCTCCTCTCTCTTAATGCATGTAAGAATGAACAATATATTTGTGAGTAACCATTAGTCCATTCCCTTTTCATAGGTCCAAGCCACTGCAAATTAATTAGGGAGTGAGAAAAGATTTAGTACACAACCCCCCCCCCCCTTTTTTTTTTTAAATCATTTATTATCGTACAATCTTGAAAATTTTTTAAGGTACTGCAAATTTTACTATATAGGGTCCGTTTAGATACAACTTATTTTTGCTGAAAACTGAAAATACTATAACAAAATAATTTTTAAATGTGTGAATAGTGCCGTGTGACTTATTTTTAATGAAAAAGTTGCTAAAAAGTAAAGTTTGTGAGTCCCATGAACAGTGCACGGGACCCACAGGTGTGATGAAAAGTGGCTTAAAAGTTAAATATATACGGCTACTGTTCGTGAACAGTAGTATGAATAGTGAAATTTGTCCCTCTGAAACGCTAGCTGTAGCCAAAAAAAAAAAAAAAAAAAAAGAGAAAAACGCAAACGCAAAATGCAGCAAACGTCGGATCCAAACAATCACATAAAGTTATTGATGCCCAATTTTGACAAAAAGCCCAACAATAAAGGAAGGTGAGAGAAAAAGGGAATTTGAAGAACTAAAAGTAAAGTAAATGGGTCGTAGAAGCCCAAACAAAGAGGTAATAGACCCAATGGGCCAACATGGCATAAATGACATATAGCAGGTCCATGGGCACAATAAATGGTAAAAGTAAAATAAATAGGCCGTGGAAGCCCAAGAAAAAAGGTAATAAACTCAATGGGCCAATATGGCAGAAATGACAGCTAGCAGACCTATGAACACAATAAGAGGTAAAAGTAAAGTAAATGAGTCGTGGAAGCCTAAGAAAAGAGGTAATAAACCTAATGGGCCAACATGGCAGGAATGACAACCAGCAGGCACATGGGTGCAATAAGAAGTAAAAGTAAAGTAGATAGGTTGTGGAAGCCCAAGAAAAGAGGTAATAAATCCAATGGGCCAACACGGCAGGAATGACAGCCAGCAGGCCCATGGGTACAACAAGAAGTAAAAGTAAAGTAAATGGGTCATAAGAGCCCAAGGGAAGAGGTAACAAATCCAATGGCTCAACATGGCAAGCCCATAGGCATGGCAAGAAAATGAGCAACATAAGTGGAAACCCAACAGGCTGGACGGGTAAAAACTTCTGCCAAGACAATGTCCAAGCCCATGAAGGGATAAAAGGAGGCAGTACAAGCCCAAGAGCTCACGCTTTTCACATCATGGGGGATTAGCATGAACCCAGGACATGCAGCAGAATGAGACAAGGCAAGAATAGCAAAAATGGCATAGAAAATGGGTCTATTTTGGGGTTCTTGCTGAGGCTTCTTTTGGGGGAAAATGCCTTACTTGGATGATATTTCACCCAAAAGAGGCAAGCAAAGAGCTGAGGCCACTGGATGCATGCCATAGGGGTAAGTAGAGAGAGAGTCTCCAATCCTTATCCATTCGGGTAAGGTAGAAAAGGGGAGGGGGGAGGAACAAAACAAAGAGTTTGGTCCTGGAATGAAGAGTGGTGCAACATGCATAGTCTAAGTAGAGGTAGTGGCCGGGCAACCAATGGGTTAGTTGGTAATCTTGGACAGATGCCTACAAGAAACAAAAAACGGTTGATGAAGCCTTAAGGACAAAATGGAGAAATCCCATGGAATCAAGCAATATAAAAGGAAAGGAGGTAGCCATGAATAAAAAAACCCAACAGAGAGGAGAGTAAGAATAAAAAAAAGGTAAGAATCAGAGAACAAAGGAAAAGAAAATGAAGTGATAAAAAAGGAAGAGAGAAAACATGATAGAAATAGACGCTTGCATTGATAGACCATCTTTTCTCTCCCTCTTGACATTCCCACCCTTTGAAACTCTGTAAATCTGAACCCAAAACCATTTAGGCCATTTCTCCAGCACGAGCAACTTCAATGGCAAAAACCTATAACGAGGCTACCCGTGTTGGCATTTGGTTCCCTTTTTGGACTCGTTCCTATTGAATGACCTAGCCCAGGACTGGGAAAGCGAGCTAATGCTATTGCACTTGCTTAGAATCGTAGTTATTCCCCCATTATGGCATATTTTAGATTATTTGATATTCCTGTTGTTATTCATTCTGCTATAGTGTTTCACATTATTAATTATTTTGCTATGACATCCCTTACTCTATTTGCTAAATCAGTTATTCTGCTGTATTATCTTTTATTTTATTCGCAGCATTAGTTGTCCTGCCGTAGTTTCTTTTGTCATACTTTATTATAAAAGTTGTGTTGCGATAGTCTCTTTTATTGCGCTTGCTGTAACAGTTATTTTGCTGTAAGTACATTTGTTGCATCCAACTTGCCATACCGTTCCTGTGCCGTTTAAGTATTGGTTATACTACATTTGCTTGTAGTATAACCCCATGAGGCCAATCCCAACTCCCTTACCTACTAACTCATAGGCCTTGGTGTAGCAAATGAGCTTAGGCTCATTAACATCAAAAGACCCCCACAAAAGCATACAAATTAATGTGATAATGATTGATGAATGTAATTAGCAGGTCTCAATTACCTAATAAATAAGTGTTTGAATTTTTTTTTTTTTAATGATTAATAACACAAAAAATTGTAATATCCCTAATAGTACTCTACAATTTTATTTTATTTTATTTTATATATAATGAGATTTGGGTCTTTTTGTAAGGGGGGTGAGATCATTAAAAAATGGGGGTCTTAGGTCAGGCCTAAATTGCCTATTTGCCTAGGCACATAGGCTAAGTTGTCTGTGGCCTTCCCATTTAACTGGGTACATTCAAACCTTGAAATAGTAAAGCCAGGAAAGGACAATGTTCTTTCAAAATGAAAGAATATAACACCATTTCTATGTTCTGTCTTATTTAAGTAACAAATGCCGCACTGATTTACAAAGGATAGAAATAACACCCGCCATGATACAGAGGATCACCATGATGTGGTAAAAAGAATGTATTCAGGCCATCCTACTCTAGATGCTATTAAAGCGGTTATAAAAAACAGGGAATCAAAATTATATAAAATCAAAATAAAACCTCTTTCTCATTATTTTAAATGTCAAAAGACAAAAGTATCAATGTAGAATCTCTTGTTGCTTTATGAAAAATATTCATGGAGTGTCAAAAGGGAAGAAAAAAATCTACTTACAAAGAGGCCATTATGGATTTAGATTGAACATGATGATGATGTCTAGCTCCTGAGTTTGGGGGAAGGGGTGGTCAAACTTCGCTTTTAGCTGCATTAAGGTAACTTTACATTGTTAATTGTGATACTCAAATGTCAATCTTAGATATGTGTCTTCATCAAAGTAAGAGGCGAGATTTCTGTGTTTTCAAGAGGAGGGAAGAAAACAATTACTAAATACACATATGAGCTTGTCTGAAAAATCTCACCAGCAGGATCTATGCGGAGTTTTTGCAGGTCTGTTGTTATACACACCACTTGAGGTAAGAAGTTGTGCATAGAACCATGCAATTGCAACTGTGAAGAGCACCGCAAATCGGTCCCACATTGGGGGGAAATTTTCCAACTATCATTATTTTTATCAACTATCTATGGTTTTGAAACCATATAGGAAACTAACATCTCGAGTCTTCAAGATTCGAGTTCGGTGACAAACTCAAGCCTCCAAGACTCGAGTTCTAGTGTTGAGGTGGAACAGTTTATCCACGTGGAACTCGATGTAGATCTAGAAGACAGAAGAAGAAGAATAGAGGAACAGAGGACCAAATCCGGAAGGAAGAAGAAAAAGAAGAAGAGGAGAGGAAGAAGAATAGAGGACCAAATCAGGAAGGAAGAAGAAGAAGAAGAACCAAATCCGGAATGAAGAAGAAAAGAATTAAGGAAGAAGAAGAAGAGGAACAAACGTATGTGGATTGTGGAGAAAGGGGAACTAGAGTCTTAAAAACTCGAGTTCCACGTGGATTTTATTTCCATGTCACATTGCCAACGCTTGCAACTCGAGTTCCATTTTTTAACTCGAGCTTTAGACACTCGAGATACTAGTTTGCTATATAGTATTGTAAACTTGACAACTAATTAAAATGTTACAAAAATAATGCTAAATGCAAAAAAAATTCCCTTTATTGGCCTCTATGGTTTCAAAAATTGAGGAAAATATTGCAAAAGTAATACGTTGACCGATTTTCACAACAACCAAACAGAGCATTAATGTGAGCTTTGAACTTCCAATGCACTATCAAAAATAAAAGGAAATAAACTCAAATTCCATTCTATGAGAACTATTTAGTATTTACTAAAGCCATAGCTAGCTACTATTCATTTAAATTGCTATAAATGAATAAAAATAAATCTGATATACTTAAATTACGCTTTCACATAAATGAGATTTACAAATTACATAGAAGCAAAATAAAGTTCAAAAATCAAACATGCAAACAATAACTCTGATTCAAAACCAAAGAAATTGAAAAAACTCACAAGAGCGAGCTTCGATGGCCTAACTTCAATCCTTGGCTTCGAAACGCAACGACTCGAGACCATCGCTTCTTGAAACCCTAGGCAACAAGAACTTCAATGTGCTATTGATCCTCAATCCTTCTTTATTCAACCTCCAGCCTCACTCGCTTCCTTGCCTGAACACCGTTGTGATCAAGTTTTGGAAGCACAAACATGGACACAAGTACAAATATGGACACAAATATGATACGGTGACACGAACAATTTCTGAAGAATTAACATAAAACGACCAGTACGAGATACGACACGGGTACAATATGGATACAACATGGGTACAATACAAATACGACACGGATATGACATCCTAAATGAAGCAGGGCTGGCTCTACCCTAGATGCAGTTGATGCAATTGCGTAAAGCCCCAAGTGAAACAAGGCCCCTAAATTTAAACCAATAAAACTATCTCTTTATGGGTAAAAGTATTAATTAAGCTCCAAATATTAATTAATGCATATAAATAATTTTTTTATCAAAGAAAAAACATTAAAAAAAAAAATTGTGAGCTATGCAGGAGAACTGATAATATCATCTATATCAAAGAAAAAATAGAGAAAAAAAATCTCTTCGTGACTAGTTCTAGTCTCCCAAAACACAAACAGAATAGTCTTTCTTTCTCTCTCAACAACTCAACAAAGAAAAACTAAAAACAAAAGACCAAAAAAAATCAATCTTAAAACTTAGACTTTTATTCCATTCTCTCCATTTAAATTCTCTGTAGCAGCTTGAAATTTGTTGTGGTTCTGATCTTTCTCCCTTCAGGTTTGGCTCTAAAAATCCTTTTAGATTTGTGTTAAGCTCTCACTCTATTTCTTTTTTCTCCTAAAATTTTGTTTTCTCGCTGCTGTGGTAGAAGACAAAACAGAAGCCACATATTGAAAAAGTAGTTTCACTTACTGTCAACGTGTCACCCCCTATCAACAAAACAAAAAAAAGGTGTCACCCCCTCACCCTTTTATTTCTAGCCATTATTCAGTCAAAGTCAGATGTTTTAGTATTTTTAATATATCTCTTTCTAAACTTATCACACAGCCACTATGACCCACGCGATGTACAGGAAAAAATGCTTTATTTTTTTACTTTTTTTCTTTTATTACATCACATTAGCTAGTTGAATGCTGCTACAATTTTAGGGTGATGTGAACAATGGAGGTTAAGAGAGCTAAATTTCTTAGCCTACAGTAATGAACTGGAAAGCAAGCAGTGATATGGGCCAAGTACAAAATATCTACAATAACTTCCTTGGGGACAAAGAGAATAGGAATGACTACGCCCTGCTGCTAAAGACGGTCCAACTCTAAGATGAAGGTCTGCCCAAGCCAACATTTTTTTTTTTTTTTTTTGAGAAAGTGCTCAAGCCAACTTGGGTTCCTCCTCTATTTGCAAATTTGCACGGGCCTCTTAGCATTTTCAAGAATCCTAGCTCCTTCGACTTGAAATTAGCCTCCTTCACAGCTTCCTGAAATAACTGATAAGATGATTTCCTCTCATTGCTCTCCCATTTTAGTCGTTGATAGTGGTTAAAATACAATTTCTCACACACACACACACAATATTCCGATACTCTAATAAATGGTTTATATTTTTTGATAAAACAAGTTTTGATTTTTTTTTACCAATAAATGAAAATTACTTCAATTGACTTATTAAACTATATAAAAAGATGCCCCATTGAACCCTGTCGCCTTAGGCCACAAAATATCTCAAGCTAGCTTTGAAATGAAGTATCCGTGCTTTCTAGGATCGAGCTTTGCAATACAATTGACAACATTGTGTAGAGGAACACAGCAAGTCGCACCAAGAAGTAGAATGCCAGCTTCTCCTTTAGCCATGGTAGACTCTTGCGGTTGAATCTAGTCAATGAGATTGATTGCGAAGCAGAATTGGACGATTCAAGTTGGACTTGACTCGGTTCTGCTTCAGAGGGAAACGATTGCGGATCGAGTGGAAAGTGTCACCACCTTCTCCGCCTCCACCACTCTCGTCAGTTTCAGGCGAAGACTAACTTCGTCCCATGGAGAGATTATTTTTTCTTGAGAAAGTGACAAAAGAAAAAAAAAAAATAGTTTGAAAAGTTTAGTGATGGAAATTGGAAGATAAATTTTGAGACACGAATAGTGATTGCCAATGCTTTGAAATTTCCATGATTGAGAGCTATAAATAGGGTTTGAAATTTCCAGGTTTTTTGTGAGAGAGATTTGAGCTACCAGAGAGAGAACCTGTGAGACTATTGGTTCTATAGAACCTTGATTTGTACTGTAGCTCTATATAAGTTTCATGTTCTTGATTTTCAACATTTACAACCGTTGATAAAAGATGTAATTTATCTTCCACATTCATCAAGCTGTGGATAAAAATACTTTTCCCATTTAATTTTTTTTAACACTTTTTTCAACGGTTGTGCCAATCGTAAGAAATAAGTATGTCAATGCCCTTATTTTGATTAGCAGTTGAGTACAACTGTAAAACTTTAAGAGTTTTATTAATATTTTTTAGTGATAGTAGATAAAAATATGTTAAAAAAACTCAAGTTTGTTGTAATGGGAGCCTTAATTTTTTTGCTAAGAGCAACTATCACTCTTCCTTCCTCATCTCGGATAATAACACCTACCCCAGCTTCCTTATGGTTCAAAAAAGCAGCCCCATCCATATTAATTTTATAGAAAGCTAGGAGCTGAAGGAGGTGACCATTTGACTTCAACCTTCTGAGATGGCTCCGTGGGAACCACTTGTGCTGCACGATATTCATCTAGATATATAATGACCACACCAATGTATTAGTTCTAGCCCCCTCTCCTTCTCTTACCACCATGCGAAATATATATGGCTGAATGAATAATCAGCATGTGAGTTTTAAGCTAATGGTTGTTTCAAATTAGAATCAATAATAATTTACTATCGATCTATGATTTATTATGAAAGTGTAATGAAAATGTTGAAAATATAGCATTTTTCATATATATCTAAACTAACCGCGTCACATGCACTTTGCGCATGCGATGATGTTTTTTTTTTTTTTTTTTTTTGGGGTCAAGTGTCATAATTTTACTTTAAAATAAATTGGATAAGTTTGTTTTGAAAATATGGATTAGTAGGAGAGTATCCTATTTTGTAGGCATTTTAAGTGAAGTTTGAGATATATTTTTATTGGGTTGTCTTCAAGTTTTTTTTTCTTGTTAAACCTAAGGTTTAGGAGTATTTTTGAATCACAAAAAATAAAGTCTAATCCAAAGAGATGAATCCTCTTATAAATAGTATAGATAAAATAAGATTTAAAATAAGAAGTTTGACGTGAGTAAAAGGAAAAAGTGGTTACTCAAAAGAGAAAAAGTAAGTTTTTATCTTAAAATAAGGAGAAAATTTAGGTAAGTTAGTATACATATTTGTACTATTTATTTTATTATTCAATTTTAATTATTATATTATTAAAATATTATATATATTCTTTATTAAACTATGCATAATACTAGCTAGTTTTCATTTCAAAAAAGCAAAAAGACCCTAGGTCAGTTTTTATCATAGTTTTAAAAACTGAACCAGACTGACTGGTTCGATTGATCGGTTCAATCGAGAACCGCGAGCCAATCCGGTCCGGTTAAAACCCCCAAAACTAGTCAAAAACTGGGGTTGAACCGAAATTTTTTTTAAAAAACAATTCAATGTCCAGTTCGGTTTTTAAAACCATGGTTTTTATATTTCAAAGAGAGGCATTGGTGGTTATAAATACAGCCACCCTCCAAACTTTGGCAAAGCCATGCCAATCGCATAAAACTTCCCCAAACAAACAAGAGTCATCTTTATTTACGTTCTGTTTATTTCAATGGAAAACCTTATATAAATATAGTTTTTTTTTTAAAATATTTTTTAGTGTTTGATAGCATTAAAAAAAAATATATCAAAGAAAAACTATCTTTGATCAATAGAAAACTCTATTAAAAATAGAGCTTATTTTTTAGAGGTTGCTTTTCGCCAAATTTATTTTTGGAAAACACTCTCTCTCTCTCTCTCTCTCTCTCTGTGTAAGTGTAAGGCCTATTTAGATAGTATCCAATGAGGTTTCCAATCATCCAATTATCATTGCGTTCCACTGTCACAAAGCTCCTCAATGCCTTGTGTAGTAATAGATTCAACAACTCACTTAGCAAGACTATTAGGCTAGTCTAGATTGTTTATACAACTACTGAGGAAGTGGCATCCCATAGAGCTATTACGTAAAAAGCTATTTCAACGTCATGGTGCTACGTTTGATGGAGGACAACAAATTTTTCTTTTAATTTTATTTATTTATTTGCCTACTTAGATTACCATAATTTGGCTACTACACATATAGTTGTAAAAATTATACAAACTTTTTATAATTTATTGTAATGCTTATGTGCTATATACTGTAATTATATATATATATATATATATTGATAATTCGAGAGTTACAATAAGAAAGAGGTTGAATTATGGACGTTTTCACTAGAAACACCAAGAAATGTCAATCAATTAAACTACAAGATTCTTGGTAACGTACTGTTTTATACTCCTATTGATTATGTAGTTGGTTTACATATTATACATGTTTTGAATTATACAAAAATTGTTAGTGATTTTTTTAAGCGTACGATGCCAAACTCCCGAAAACGTTTTTAACTCATTTTCAAGTCAAAACCAAACACATGAAAATAAATGATATAATTTTTTAGAAAATATTTTTCAAAAAATGACCCACTTTCTAGAAAACGTTTATGAAAAAACAAATGGAGCGTAATAATAACTAAAACCAAAAGACAGAAAAACAAGGAGAAAGAGACGGACGCCCCAAAATTGCGTTAAATCACAGAAAACACAACCACAAAAATCTCACCCTCCAATTTTCCATAACTCTCTCTTCTTCTTTTTTATCCCGGGAACCTCAAAACCATCCTAGCTTTCCAGCTATATCCTTCTCTTCTCCCTTCTCTAACAGGAAGGGTAGAGCAGAGGCCAGGCATCACCAAAGAAACTTTATTTTTTCTTTAAAAGAAAAAAAAAAAAAAAAAAAATCTCTCTTACAAACTTTCCAATATCATTTCCTTTACCCAATATACACACACACACACGCACAAATCTGAAATGGAGGTTAAGCCTTGGCTGATAATCCTCCTCCTTGCATTCGTGGTAGTGGTTGAATCATCTCCTTATTTCCACGACGTTAGCAGCTGGGGTCTGACCAAGTATGGCTCATGCGATGGTGCAGTTGGTGACTGCATTGGTGAGGAGAATGAGATGTTGATGGATTCTCATCCCAGCCGAATACTTAGGGGCCGCAAGAGGTACATTAGCTATGGAGCTCTCAGGGCAAACTCCGTCCCATGTGGCCGCCGCGGTCACTCCTACTACAACTGTCAAAGGAGGCAGAGGGCTAATCCTTATAGGCGCGGTTGCAACATCATCACACACTGTGCCAGGATCACTGGCTAATTGAACAACAACATTGATTCATCTACGTGCATGCATGGAAGTGAAAAAAAGCACAATTGATAAAAGATACGTTATGCTGTTTGGTTATAATTATTAGTATTTATTATTTGATCAATCTGGGATATTCTTGAATATTCTTGCAAGATTTCCTCCGTTGTACCCTTAAACTTTGGTTTGGTGATTTTTTTTTTTCTTGGTTTTTATTTGTTTTGTCTGTGTTATGTGTCATTGTGAGGTGGGTGCAAAAGGGCCTGTTTCCTTTGCTTCTGTAATCTCCCTCTCCTTCTTATGTGTATCTGATGGAGGAAATAAAAAGGCTTAGATTGTTTGGCGTGATTTGAATATAAAAAGGGTTCATTAGGTTTTTTGTCTATGTTGTTTGCTGCTTCTTGAAACTTTTCCTTTTGTTTTATATAATTCATGATCCAATCTTCACAATGTCAGGGAAAAAAATAAAATAAAATAAAAAGTGGGTCAATTTGTTGGGAATTTACGTTTGTGTTCAACAGATTCTGATGTTGTGTCCTTTTGCATGAAATAGTACTCCGTATTCACATTATTTGATTTTCAGAAACACTATGGATCACCAGAAACGAAACGTATGCAAGATTGGGAAACAAAATAAAAATGATCAAATAAACGACATTGACAATAACTAGCTTTTTTTGGTCTCTATTTTTTACCAATCTCTGGCTACCTTCGCTAGTTGACATTGTGACATCTTTAAATTTGAAGATTATAAGAAAAAAAAATGTTCTAATCCCATTGAGCTTATGGATTTTGCAATGGAAGATAATTCTCTCTTTTTCAGAACCCTCTTCTCTTGACATAGGTAAGATCTAATACATTGTGATCGACCTCTTTGAACTCTGATGAAGTTAAGTTTTGGATGCTAAGTAAATATATAGGTTAACTTTTAGTTACGCTTCATGTTAATGCGAATTAATTAGCTTCTTCTGTGTTTTTCTACTCTTTTTTTGGTACAGTAAAAGTTTATTGAGCCTACGGACTACATTACATATATAAGAGAAAGAGAGAGAGTCTTCTTCCTTCCATTAGATCCTCCTCCCTTAGCATAGGTCTGTGATTAATCTCAGAATCTTTGTTAAATTTTAAAGGGCTTAATCAATTAAACCAACTGGTAGCACTAAGGAATAAAAAGAATTGTATGCTAAAAAAAATTCCTGAAATTTCGATGCAATGCAGGGTTTTTTAAATTTATTTTTGGGTATTTTATAATTTTCTTTTTTGTGCGTGGACGTTAGTCCGTGAAGAAGTCAAACTACAATGACAAAGAATTTTGGTTATATGTTTACAATATTTTCACAACACTTTTACAACAAATTTTAAGTGACAAGTTGTTATAGGTCGTTATTAGCAGGGAAACAAAATAATTTTAATGGTAGCTAAGTTCAAATTAAAACCAATAACAACTAATTACTTATAATTTATTGTGAAAATATTGTAAACATTTTAGAAATGTTTAGGCTCTTTTGATTATTTCTTTGTCCAATCATCTCGTCAAAGCAATTAACATCTCGTCAATTCTAACTGTTCAGATTTCATATCAACTTTGAACATAATATAGCCATTTTAAAAAAGAGCTGGAAAGAGTTTTTTTTCCCGATAGGTAGATAATGTGGGAGGATAGAGATGGGATTCAATTGATAAACATTAAAGATTAAACATCACAAAGGGTGTCATTCCCATTGGACTATCATTTGAACATCATAAGAGTTAGAACTTAGAAGGCTTTGGTATAAATCATATGAAACTTTTTTTTTTTTTTTTGAGAAACAAACACACACACACAAGGGAGAGGGAAAAGGGTTCTAAATAGTCACACTCTGTATTCTATTTTTATAAAAGGAAAGGAAAAAAAAATTAAATAAAAAACCCAGGGTTTATATCTTGTTTCATATTATTAGGTCCATGATTTTTTGGCAATTACAATTTCTCATTCTAAGTGAAACCTTCCTCTCTAATTGAAGATTTATCTCTATACCATTTTTGTTCAATGGCTACCAAAATGATTTATGAACAAATCCTAGGTGAAATGCAGAGTTTAATTAATGATTTCCAACTTTTTTTTCCCTCTCCATTACTTCCTAGGATAATATATATTAATAACATAGATGGATAGAGCCTTCAAATTGAACTGATATCATAAATTTGGTACTTTAATTAAAAATGTGACCTAATTTGAAATAGTGTATAAATCTTATTAGACCATCCTTATAATTTCCTTATTTATTGACATTTTTTTTTTACAAGATAAAAATTTTACTCTAGCCTAATCTAGAGACTTGAACCCCGGTTTTTACCCTCCACACCTCACAAGCACTTGTACTTGTATAGTGACCATCGCATCAAGAGTGTGCAGTGGTTATTTACTGACACTTCTTGATTACAAGAGGTAAAGACTATTATTTGTTGCCCTTTACAAAAGAATAGTACTCATCTTCTTATCAATCCAATGTACATAATTTTTTTTTTAGAAGAATGCAATGTACATAGTTAGCATTGTATATACTCAAAGAATATTGTCAGACAATTGTAGAAATAATTGTAATCTTCAAGCTTCAGGAAAAAAATCTTTATTTTATGGATAATAGAGTTCATAAATGGATTAAGGATTTTCCTCGTCAAGGAGTACCATTCTTTTCTAAAGGGCAACGAATAATAGATCTCAAACCCATCTATATCTTGTTTAGTATAGATCATGGGTTTGACTCTAATAATGATATTAGGATCTTTTAATTTGAAGCTACAGTTACGTGGGTTTCTCGACCATGGTTTCAAAGGATCTTCACTAAAATTTTCTTTTAAGAATTTTTTAGGTCCAATACAATGAATCTAAAGTGTTAACTATTTTAAAATAACGCATGAGACTCACCAAACCTACGTGTCCTTGTAGTACAATTATTCCTACGATTGTCTGATAATATTCTAACTATATACAATGCTAATTATGTTCATTGCATTGACAGGATGAAAACAAATATGTTTTCCTAATAGGTATTTAATTACTTTGTAAAACTTTGAGGTCTAATGACTTCAAGTGGCACTTGTTGATTATAAGAATTTGCTGTAATTTCAATTTGGATTAGGCCAATATATATATAATTTCAGAATATTTTTTCTTCCATCTAGCTATTTTAGCTTTTTTTTTTTATAAGTATAAAAAAAATTTTAAATTTTAAAAAAGAATTGTCGCCTAAGTATACTTGAAGTATACATAAAAAAAACAAAACCAAACATATAAAGTAAAAATAGAAATTATGTCACTTTTTAGGCAAGGAATATATACTTTATTTATGTATAATAGAGTTTATAAATGAAGTTAGACTCTTTTATAGTAGTACTTTGAATTAAGTAATGTGTTTAAATTTAGTGAGAGAGTCTAATCAAAGTATGTATTTAGCCATTAATTTGTTTCTTAAAAAAAAAAAATCATAAATGGATAAAAGAACAATAACCTAACAATTGAATTAGTCATAAAGCCGTTATGACATGTTGGTCCCTGATGGGCTTCTTTTTATTTTATTTATTTACTCACGCATGTTAGCATCCTTTTCTAGCTAACGAGCACCGAGCTCCCCCCTCTCGTCGAATAGTTGCTCCTGTTCGTGCAATCTTCTCCACGCTACCTTAAACTTCTATTCATTTTTATAATTCTTTTTCTCCTGTGCTTTGTGACCTTGCTCTTTCCACTCTTTACATGCCCAGCATCCTTACAACCATTGACCATTACCTAGCTATTTGATGTTTTTGTCTAAGTTGAACTTATACTCCATATATAACCGTAAAGCTTGTCTTTCCTTCTAGTTGAGTGTTTGTCCCAAACTCTCAACGGATTTCTCTAGGGTTTTCTCTTAAAAATAATCTTTACAATTTCGTAAGAAAATGAGGGTATATATAGTGTAGGAATAAAGAAGGAGGGCTGCATCTACAGAATTAGCTAACAGTGCAACTCGTAGGTTGGCCAATTCGTGAGTCACCACGGCTGTTATTGACTTTTGAAATTCCTCAGTTGCTCCTTGCATGTCCACTAGTGGGTGCTACAATCCCAAGCTACTTGCAACACATTCTTGGGTTCCACTAAATGTGCAATTCTTCACCGACTCTAGACTAAACTCATTTACATTAAATCCCACAAAAGTACAATTTGCTATCTCATGTGAAAATTACTAGCATGACTCCACACAACTCCAAAACAATGGATTCTTTTGTAAGTGAACCATGTCGAATGTGAACACCCACTCATAACTTCAAGTGCCCACTTGAAAATTCACTTCAGCAACTTGTTTGTATTCTAGAAGTAGCAACTTCACCTTAATTAGTAGATTTTCAAAAACTTTGACTTAGAACTCTTGTTGATGCTTTGAGAGAGCTTGAAAATCTCTAATTCACATTCTCATATGCAATATTTTTTGTATTGTATCGAAGTTTTTTGACGAATCCATTTTTCACTTCTTCTTCTTCTATTTGGTCAAACTTAGTAAAAAATGGTAATTTTGGGATTTTAAACTGTTAGACCATCAAAATGATTTATCTTACATTCGATCAAGATAAATAAAATTATTTGTGTAAACAAAATTGTAGGGACTAAATTGTAAATTTTTTTAAAAAAATTGGAAGACCAAAATTGAATAGACCCATTTTTGCAGGAAAATAAATGTAATTTACCCTTCCTTTACATATCTTTTCTTCTCCATAAAAAATAAAAAAAAAAAAAAAAAAATTGATCAGTGATTTGCCCATTTAATTATGATCATATATATTTATGCTTCATAAATAAATAATAGAATTCTTTGAACTCTATGTATTCTCAAATGACAAACACGCTTTCAAACCATAATAAATTAAAGCTAATTGCCCGATCTTATGAATACAAATAATGGTTGTGAAGAATCAAATGTTTACGTAAACCTCATGACCCTGGCCAAAAGACACTACTTAATTAGAAGTCACTTAACTTAAAAATACTCATAAAAGTAAACGCTTCTTAACCATCCTTATTATTATTATTTTTTTAAATTATCAAGAAGAATCATTCAGTTATATATAAGGTATAAGGGATTAAGCCTTATTGTTGTTCTAATCATAACTTCAAAATTAAAAAGATTAAAGGTGGGATAAAATTGATGGCTAGAAGAGCTACGAGAAAACATATAATAGTGATAATGGACTTAATTATCCTTATTCTTTTTCAAAGTGAAAGCTATTGACCTTGCCGCTACCCCTTACCAGGCCTTTAAACTTGATATTGTTCAAATATCATTTATCAATTGCCTTGTACAACAATTTGAGAAATTTCAAAACAGTTATAAAGGAATGGAACATAAGAGAAAGTATGAAAAAAATGCTTTCCGAAGTTTTGAAATTTGCGCACAGAAAAATGGGTTATCTTCAAAAAATTCAATTTATTTGGTTGCTAAAAACTGCCTAGAATCCTGCACAAATAAGCGTTTTACAAAACTTTTTCGTATGGAAGCTTGTTTCATACAGTGTTACGAAGATCAAGCTAAAAGGCATTGAGATTTGATCTATACGTAAAATCCAAGACCTAACTTGGACTTTAGATTTGGTAAATTATTTCAAAATCTCTCTCTCTCTCTCTCTCTCTCTCTCTCTCAGCTATGAAGGAAATATATTTTTGTGTAACTATTACCTTTTCATAGGTCCAAGACTCCGTGTCACTCCAAATTTGGGAGTTAGACATGATTTCCTACCTTTTTTTTTTCCTCGATGAATAATGGATATCCTACCTGATTTATATGGTAAGAACCTAATTTGACTTCATGAACAGAAGTATAATCCTAAATCATCTAACCTGGGCGTGAAACTAGACCACGAGAATAGGAAGGTTCTAAGGGAAAAATATAAAAGATTTAACAGTATTTGTAGAGCAACAGGACCCGAAATGGATGTATACTATAAATATTGGAAAGAAATATTAAAACACATATATGAGACCACCATGGTGTGCTTGACTTTTTGGCAAGCATACATAGTTTCTAAAACCGTATATGTGGTTTTATTCAAAGATATAACATTCATTATATATAAATTACTCATTTTCATTTGTCAAAAAACATTAAACATTGTTTATTCTACATTGATCCTAACATTGTACTAAAAGTTTTTTTTTTTTTTTAAGAGATAGCAATGGAGATGTAATTGGTGCTTTATCTATGCCAATCCCGCTTTCTCAATTGGTGGCCGAATTGGAGGCTCTTGCTTGTCGAAGGGCAGTGCAATTTGCGTTGGAAATTGGCTTAAGGAGGGTGACATTTGAGGGTGATTTGGTGACTGTCATTAATGCAATTGTTCGTAGGTCTCCAGAATTCTTGCCTTACGAGAATGTTATTGATGACATTCGGTTTCAAACTTCAGGTTTTCAATTTTCAGATTTTTGTCATGTTAAACGCAATTGTACTAAAATTCCACGCTATTTGAATAAAATTCCAGGCTGTTTAGAGTTTAGTTTTCAAAAAAAAAAAAGCATTGTACTAAAAGTTGATATTCATAGAAATTTGACAGTTTGATTATAGTTATAATTTAAAATATTAAAAGGTGCTAAAAATTTTCACCATTTTCACAACCAATGATTGGTAATTTTTTACTTCAAAAGAAATTCTTTTTCTTATCTTTTTCCCTCAATCTCAATAAGCCATGTGTCACATAGATTGTTATAATGAACTAAGAACATGGTTTTAGGTCAAGATTCAGATTCTATTTACTTCCATGCTTATCGCGGATGTTCTAGATCTCATATTTATTCTAGATTCAATGTAGTCGAACTTGTTGAATGACTTAAAAGGCAAGGATCATCAATTAATTACATTAGAAGTAGTTTTTCCACCTATTTGAGTCATGTTTCATGTGACCTTAAAAGGCACATGCTTCAATTCATCCATCAATTTCTTATCAAATTTAATATTTGACCTTAAAAGGCACATGTTTTTTAAAATGCTTTTTATTTCATAATTTCTTTCATAGGTAAGAAACGAATTCAACTACTCTTAAAATTGATTTTTGTGAAAAGTTATTTTTTGGTTCATACGGTCCTATCTATGATATTGGTGAAAATTATGGAAATTCAAATTATCATTTCTACAAACAACGTGTATGAGATTCTAAATTGATTTAATTCTTAGTTTGATGGAATGTTGGGATCAATTGATATAGCATCCAAAATTTTTATTCAAATAGAATTATACAACACTCAATTAATTAATTATGAATATTAATTTTGAGATGCTTTGTGTGCAAAATATGGTGTTTTGGGGCGTTTGGATCATCCCTATGATTTTTTTTTTTTTTTTTTGGGTGGATTTAATAGTTTTTCCATAATAATTTTTTTTATTAATTATAAAGAAATCGCAATTTATTCATTTTGAAGATAACTACCAACATGCCCCTTATTGATATATCCTAAGTTATTTATGTCATTTACAGATATAATCCTTTTAAATATGATTTTGGTGGACAGTGATTCGACACTATATCACTCCTCATGGCTCATTCTTCATTTTACAAATAATTGAGGATGCTGTGAGGACCCTAAATTGTGATAATGGTGGGCAAGCTTATCCAACCCAGCTTTAATACATGACCTTAGGATTGCTTTAATATATATTTTTATTTATTTATTTATTATATAACCATTTTATTAGCAATGTAATAACAAACATGTTACATGATCACTACTATTCATTATGAATGTTTAGTGATAACATAAACATAACAAGATTTTATAGTTTATAGCTTCTCTTTTGTCTTTTCTAGATTAAACATCAATCTTTACATAACTGGTAAACTACTTGTTTTATTAGAGGCATATTAATTCTTTCTTCTTTATCAACATTATTTACTGACTTGTGTTTCACATTAATTTGTAGTGTGTTTTGATTCTTTTGAAGGCAAGTTCGATTAGAGGAATCAAATAGTACTAGTTGGTGCAAGAGTTAGACATCTAATATTGAAAGTTTCTGGACAAAATGGGCTTTTGCCCTTTTTAGGCAAATTAATTAGCCTTATACCCCTTTTCCCAAACTAAATAGGGAAATGCCCCTCTTTTGAAAATCGAGTTTCTCAAAATCGATTTAGGTCCTATAGCGGCGTTTTTAAGGAGCCTATAGTGACCTTTTTAGGACCTATAGTGGCGTTTTGTAACTCGATTTATATGAAATCGAGTTATAGGTAAAAAAAATTAAAAAAATTGCCTATAACTCGATTTAATGGAAGTCGAGTTAAAAAACGTCACTATAGGTCTTAAAAACGTCACTATAGGACTCCAGATTTTTTTTTTTTTTTTTATAACTCGATTTTGAGAAAATCGAGTTTTAAAAGATGGGCATTTCTCTATTTAGTTTGGGAAGGGGGGCATTTTCCTATTTAATTTGCCCAAAAAGGGCAGAAGCCCATTTTGTCCGAAAGTTTCTAGTATCCTATAAGTAATAATGTTATTTTGGGATGTTGTATTGTCCGATTTTATATTGTTATGTATTTGAGTTTTAAAGCTACCGCTAGTTGCGGTGTTTTGAACTAATGATGTTATGTAGGACCGTAAAGTCATGTTAGTTCACTACAAAAATATTAACCTATATTGGTATTTTTAAATTGCTACTATGATGTTACTAGAGCTATCCTATCTGTTCTTAATTCGGGTTTTTTACTACAAAAATGAACTATATTCATATTGTCTTAGTGCTAAAAAAGAATGATCCACAATCTTTAGGTGATTTTTGGCCCATCAGCTTGGGCAATGTGATCGCTTAGCTACTCTCAAAGGTCCTAGCCAACCAATTGAAGTTGATTCTGCCAGGGGTGATCTCTGATGCTCAGAGTGCTTTCATCCCGGATAGAATTATTACAAATAATACTACCGTAGCCTTTGAAGTGCTTCACAGAATGAGGAATAGACGAAGGGGAAAGGATGGTGAGATGGCAGTAAAATTGGACATTAGCAAGGCATATGACCGTGCAGAGTGGCAGTTTTGAAGGAAGATTATGATTCGATTTAGGTTTGATGAGAGATGGGTGGCACTTGTAATGGAGACAATTCATTCAGCCTCATACTCGGTTCTCATAAATGGTGAACCTAAGGGCTTTATAAAACTCACAAGAGGGATCAAGTAAGGCGACTCGCTGTCCCCATACTTATTCCTTTTGTGCACCAAAGGTCTTTCAGCCATGCTAAAGAGAGCTGAGGAACGGAGAAAGATACAAAGCATATTATCCTATAGAGGGGGAATCCATGTATCTCATCTCCTCTTTGCAGACGATTGCCTATTGTTCTGCCAAGCTAAGGTTACGGAATGCCAGAATCTTTTAAACCTTCTCCACAGCTATGAAGTTGCATCCGGACAGGCCATAAATAGAGGGAAGACGGCCCTATTTTTTAGAAAAACACAAGGGCCAACATCAAGCAGACTATACAAAGTATGCTAGGAGCACAAGTCTTCCATGACTGTGAGCAATACCTTGGGCTGCCCATGATTGCTAGAAAGTCAAAAACAAACACCTTCAAAGGCGTGAGGGAGAAAATTGCAAAGAAAGTAACCGGATGGAAGGAGAGGCTTATCTCAAAGGCAGGAAGAGAAATCCTCATAAAAATGGTTGCCCAAGCGATACTAACTCTATACTGGCACGGTATTGGTGGGGACAGCTACGAGATGAAAAGAAGGTACATTGGATGAGTTGGAAAAGGCTTTGTAATCCGAAGAAGATGGGAGGGATGGAGTTTCATGATTTACATTCCTTTAATTTAGCCTTACTCGCTAAACAAGCATGGAAATTGGTTCAGAAAAAGGACTTTCTGTTCTACCGTATCTACAAGGCCAGATATTTTCCAACCACAACGTTCTTGGATGTTGAGATGGGACACAATCCATCTTACGTGTGGCGCAGCCTTCTTTCAGCAAGGGAGATAATCTTGGCTGGTTCAAAGTGGCAGGTTGGAGAAGGAAAAACCATAAAAGTTTTGTCCCATGAATGGCTTCCTCACCCCTCGAGGCTGAATGGAGTTATACCAGAGGATATGTGCATGCAGGAGCTCATTAATCAACAAGCGAGGCAATGGGATCGAGGGAAAGTGGCTTCTCTATTTGTTAAGGCTACTCGTTAAGAAATTTTGGCAATACCACTCACAAGGGTGGAGGAGGCGGACAGAGTAATTTGGAAGGAAAATAAGGTACAGAGCTTTTCGGTTAAGTCTGCTTACCAGGTGGCCTTAAGGCTAGCACATCAGCCAAGTGGTGAGAGCTCTCATACTCGGAGGAATGAAAAAGTATGGAAGCATATTTTGACTATTAATGTACCCCCCAAAAGTACGGAACTTTGTGTGGCGAGTGTGCTCAAACATTTTACTAACCAGAGATAATTTGCAAAGGAGGAAAGTAGCAGTGGATCCACGTGTGAATTCTGTAAGCAACAGCCCGAGACAGTTTGCCATGTGCTTTGGGAATGCCCTTTTGCTCGCAATACATGGGCATTGGTGAGGGGTAGACTACAAAAATGTCCTAATGAGGCTTCAAATTTTTTCTTGCTGCTCAGGGGGCTTCAGGAAAGACTAGACCGCAAAGATGTTGAAGTCTAGGCTGTCACCCCCTGGGCCCTATGGAATGCTGGACAAAAGGGGCTTTTGCCCTTTTCAAAAAAATTAAATAGGAAAATGCCCCACTTCTCAAACTAATTAGGGAAATGCCCCTCTTTTAAAACTCGATTTTTGATAAATCGAGTTAGGTCCTATAGCGGCGTTTTTTAGGACCTATAGTGACGTTTTCAAGACCTATAGTGGCGTTTTGTAACTCGATTTATATAAAATCGAGTTATAGGTAAAAAAAAATTAAAAAAATTGCCTATAACTCGATTTTATGGAAATCGAGTTAAAAAACGTCACTATAGGTCTTGAAAACGTCACTATAGGTCTTTAAAAACGCCGCTATAGGGCTTCATATATATTTTTTTTTTTATAACTCGATTTTGAGAAAATCGAGTTTTAAAAGAAGGGCATTTCCCTATTTAGTTTGGGAAGGAGGGCATTAGGCTAATTAATTTGGTTGAAAAGGGCAAAAGCCCATTTTGTCCATGGAATGCTCGAAACAAGTTCTACTTTGAAAAAGTAGTGCAGCTGCAACCGAAAGTCATTGCTGATGGAGCTTTAGCCTTGCTAACAGAATATCAAAGACTGATGGAAGCTCAGACCAGTTCTTGATTTTTTTACAATATTGTATTGTATTGTTGTTTTTTTCTTTTTCTAAACTCCCAGCTAAGCCCTACGGGCGGCTTTAACGTTTGGGTTATGCATGTGCTTCACACTGGAAATATGTTTCCAGGTTTCTACTAGTTTCATTGTATCTTCATGAAAAAGCAATAAAATTCTATTGTCCTTGTTTTCAAAAAATAATTGCTACTCTAGGTCTAATAAACGTTGATATAGACCCAATTGGGCGCACCAATTGAGTTTTGCCAAGGACCATGCTGGCGTCACAATTAGGGGGAAAAGAGAGCCATATGAAAGTCTTGGCATCTTGGGAAGTAAGCAACAAAATGATCCTCATCACGTCTTTTTTAAAATATATATACATATATATATATATATATCTTTATAATAATATACAGGGAAAATTAACATTTTCTAATATTATAAAATAACAGTTTCAAAATTCATATGTTTCTAAGCAGGGGCGGCTTGTTGCATTTGGGGGCCTAAGGTGAAAATTGATTATCTTGTTTCATATATAAAATTACTATTGATCAACATGAATCATGTAGAATTTTTTTTTTTTTTTTTTTTTTTAAGTTTATAAATACAAAAAAATTTGACAAAACTTTTTACATTTGTTGATGTGGCAGATTAATAATAGTGACTAAAAGAGTGATGTCAGTGGTGAATCTAGTTGAAAACTAGTAAAAGTTTGCTAACTTGACTATTGTGAAAAATGTTGTAAATTTTTTTGTGAATTGCTTTTTTTCTTTTCTTTTTTCTTTTAGAAGTGCTACATTCAGAATATTTTTCATGACAAATCTTAGGTATTAAGTTGCTTCTTGTTTTCTAGTTAAACCTACCACTAAAATTATTTTTTTGCTATCAATAACAACCTTTAACAATCTACTATTAAGATTTTTTGTGAAAAATGTTGTGGACATAACATTTCTTTCTCTTTTTTATTTGTTTTTCATTTGATAAGATAATATTAATTTATTTATTGGTTAATATTTTGTCTTAATTAATAC
This sequence comes from Quercus glauca, assembly GCA_023736055.1. Lineage (NCBI taxonomy): Eukaryota > Viridiplantae > Streptophyta > Magnoliopsida > Fagales > Fagaceae > Quercus > Quercus glauca. The sequence continues at coordinate 20,676,434 of CM043325.1, read as the reverse complement.
TATTGGTTAAAAATTAGGGGCCTTTTTTTCACTTAGGGCCTTAAGCGGCCGCATCAATAGCTTATACCATTGAGCCGGCCTTGTTTCTAAGTCATTATACTAATATATATTTTATTTTATTTTTTATAGCTAAAAACAACTTAAAATATGTTAGTTTAAACTTATTGAACACGTCATCTTTTTTTATTTAATCATTAAAAAAAAACCTAATATAAAACAAATTAACAAATCACTAAATTGGCTTTTATCTTCTACGAACAAATTATAATTAAATTATATAATCTTTTATTTCTTATAAATTGTCTCTATAGTTAGTTGGGAATTCCGTCTTCATTCTTTTTTTTTTTTTTTTTTTTTTAAACTCAAGCGCAATTTAGAGGCACACCTCTAACCTTCCTTACTTTATGTGTTGCTGCAAATAGCGTACTTTACTTGCCTGTAGGGGTGTCAATTCGGGTTAGCATATCGGGTTCATGTCGTGTCGAGGTAGGGATATTCAACTAAATGCCTCAACCCTAACCCGACCCATTTAATAATCATATCATGATCCTTCAACTCTAACCTGACCTGTTAATAAGGCAGGTTGACCTGACCCAACCCATTTGACACGCTTAATAAACGAGTTGTGTTGGGTTGATACGAATGTAATACAACCCATTTCAACCTGCATAATAGCAAATATAACATCCATCTAAAAATAATTATTTTTACATCTCAAAAAGCAATGCATACACTTCAAGTCTTCAACCCACATTCAAAATAATATAGTTCAACAAAAATATAACATTCATCTAGAAATAAGTTCTTTACACTTCAAAAAAAGTGCATACACTTCAACCCAAATTCAAAATAACAAAGTTTCACAAAAATAAAATAACATAGTTCAACAAAAATATAATATTCTTGGAACTCGCCAAATGCTAAGTATCTATATTGAAAGAATTTGAGCAAACAGTAGACTAATCCTAACTATGATCACGATTATCATCCATAGATTCTTTGTTGATGTCAAAATTCATAACATCTTCCACAAGCTCATCCAATTTCATTTGTATAAGTTCTATGCCAAAAAAAAAAAGTATTAGTAGTTCTAAGGTCTGTAAAGTTTCAATTTTCAATTATATCTCTTGTAAATTTTTGTAATTACTTACTTTTCTTTTTAAATTTAAAACAAATGTTGGATATAAAAGGTATTTGACAAATTTAAAATAAAATAAATATTTATTTGTTATATGAGTTAAATGGCTTGTGTTAAGTGGGTCATTTCGAGTTGACACAAATAAATTAAGTGTCAAACGTATTTATTGCGGGTTATGCGGGTTGACCCATTTATGACCCGTTTCTTATCGTGTCGCTTTCAAGTTGACCCTTTTATGACCCAAACCCATTAAGGTCTAACCTTAATCCGAAAAAACCCGTGTCGGGTTCGTGTCGTGTTCGCGGGTTGGGTCGAACATTGACACCCTTACTTCCCTGGCTTGAACCCGAGTCTGAGAGGCAATCCAATAAAATTTTGATGTGTGGCAAGGCAAGATAATGACCCCAACATTTTGGAGACTTTGAATGGAGAATCGATTAAGAGTCTGACAGAAATATGACACCAAAGCCACGTAGCCTGTGTAAAGAATGAACCTTTGATATGTACATGCCTTCTCAAATGTCGACTCAATCAAAATGATTAAATATGCATGCCTATATCCAATCTTACACACATTTTTATTGCAATGACAGAGTCTAAATTAATGAGAGCTCCCTTATGATCCTCATCTAAGCCATCTTCATTATATTTCTTTGTTTATCAAATTCAAACATCATCATACAAGATGATGAAGTGAGCTCTAATACTATAAGAACAGAGAAATTATATGAAGTGAATCTTATGCTCCCACACACTCAACGTTGGGAGTTGCTTTCATATATATAATCAGATTAGTTACATAGGATAAGATGTTTGAATACAAAAGAATACTTTTGAAATACAAATTGTAGATGAGATAGAAAAGTAGATGAGATATGAAAGTGCTCTAGCTTATCTTGAACTGTTCTTATGTACTGCAATATTTGAATTTGAATTAATCTGATCTGCTGCAGTGTTTGATTCCTTATCAAATTGGTATGCTTCAATATCCCCTCGCAAGCTCAACGGGGAAGGACACACATGGAGCTTGGAAACAAGTGGTTTGGTGAAGACATCTGCTAATTGATCCTTGCCAGAAATAAACTAGACATCCAAGGCCTTAGCAACAACTTTATCTCGAACAAAATGGAAATTAATTTCCACATGCTTGGTTCTTGCATGAAAGATTGGATTAGCAATGAGATACGTTGCACCAATATTGTCACACCACAGCCGAGGAGGATGGGATTGATGGAGACCAAGATCACGCAACGAAAACTGGAGCCAAAGCAATTCAGCAGTGGTATTAGCAATAGCCTTGTATTCAGCCTCTGTGCTTGATCAGGCCATAGTAGGCTGCTTCTTAGAGCTCCAAGAAATCAAGTTGTCACCAAGATAAACACAAAAGCCACTAGTGGATCGCGTATCATCTAGACATCCAGCCCAATCGGCACCAGAAAAGGCACCAAGGCGAGTGGATGCAAAGCGTTTTAGTAAGAGACCATGAAAGATAGTATGCTTAAGATACCTCAAAATTCTCTTTTCTGCTTGCCAGTGAGTTGTAGTTGGCTTATGCATAAATTGATAGACACGATTAACTGCAAATGACAAATCCGATCGAGTGTTTGAAAGATATTGTAAAGAGCCAATAGTGCTACAAAACAGAGTAAGATCAAGAAAGATAGCACCATCAAACACAAAAAGTGGCTTGGCATGCAACATATTTGTGTGGTTAAGAAGATCAATGATGTAACGGCATTGAGATAACAAAACGCCATCTGGATGCTTGAGAACTTCGATGCCGAAAAAAAAATTTAACTCACCAAGATCTTTAACAGCAAAATCTTGTCGAAGGAGATTGAGAAGATCATCAATTGCCAAATGATTTGAGCTGGTGATAATGATATCATCTGTTAAGGACATATTTATGTAATTGGCTAATCCTTTGACAAAATGCACTTTACTTGTAATTGGGTAAATCTAGGATAGATTTAGTACTTCAAGAAACAGGAGTTCAAGTCAAATATTAAAGCCATGAAAATTAGACCAAGAAACAAGTGAAGAAAAACTATTCATTAAAGCTCGACAAATACCTCAACATAAACAACATCTATCGAGATTTAAAAATGAAGCTCGACAGAAGCTGAATCTTTCAAGATTTACGAAATTAGAATTTCCAAATCTAATTTTTGGCCCTAGCTGACATGTATGTGTAGGATTTCTTTTTTCACAACTCTAGACATATATAAGGCTTATTTTAAAGGCCATTATGCAAGGAGAACACATGCAGATTATGACCTAGTACCTTATTCTCTCTACAAGAAGTTACTGTGTCTTTTGCGCCTTAGGGTTTTGTAACCAAGTACTTCTTGATCTTCATTGTTGATGAAGTGAAGAATTTTGCAACCAACAACATCTTCAAGTTGCTGGAGTTAGTCATGTATTGAGATCCGTGCAAAAGGGTGGTGTTCATATATTGAAGAGTTCAGAGGTTTTGAAACGGTTGAAAGTTTCTGCTGTAAGTTCATCTATGGGGATTGTAGAGTCTAAGGACAAAGAAGATTTTTTACTAGATTTGAAACTTCTCTTTACTATAGTAAATTACTTTTCGGGAAGGTTTCCCCCCAAGTCTTTTATTGTGAAACTAGTTTGTTTCATTGATTTTCCTTGGTCATCATATCTTGTCTTATTTACTATTCCGCTGTGCATGATATTGACATAATATTGATGTTTGTTTATTTTAATAATGTTTATTCATAATAAATCTAATTAACAACTCAGGTTTAAAACTTATTAATTCTATCAACTGGGGTCTAAATTTTTCAACAAGTGGTATCAGAGCGGGTACACTCTGATTGGATTAATTTCTTGAGTGTGATCCTTGACCCCCCATTGTCATGGATCGTGGACAATCTCTTTTGATTCCTCCTTTGTTTGATGATAGTAATTATGCGTACTGAAAAGTTCGTATGAAAGCTTTTTTGCAGGCTCTAGGTGAAAAAGTATGGCAAGCTATTGAAATTGGCTGAATTAAGCCAAAGGAAGCGCCAGTGGATTGGGATGAAGCAAAAATCAAAGCGAAAAATTTTAACAGTAGGGCCTTGAATGCTCTATTTTGTGGGGTGACCAATGAGGAATTCAAAAAAATATCATCCACGGAAATTGCCAAGGAAACATGGACAATTCTTGAGACCACCTATGAAGGTACCAAGGTAGTAAAGACTGTGAAGTTTCAAAGACTCACTAGTATTTTTAAAGAAATAAGGATGGAGGAGGATGAGACCTTTAATGAGGATGAGACCTTTAATGAGTTCTATGCTAAACTCAAGGATATTGTGAATTCTACCTTCAACCTTGGAGAATCTATAAAAAAATCCAAAATTGTTAGGAAAATCTTTAGGTCCTTACCTGAAAAATTCCATGCCAAGATCACTGCCATTGAAGAAGTGAAGGACATTGATCAAATTCTTTTGACTGGGCTTGTAGGGAACCTTCAAACCTATGAGATGAGATTAGGTTTAATGGGAAAAGGTGGAAAGAGTAGAAACTTGGCTCTTAAGGGTATAGAGGAAGAGATTGATGACTCTGAAGATGAAGATGAAAGCGAAGATAAAGATGAAGATGAAGATGAGGATGAGGATGAGGATGAGGATCTAACCTTCATAGCTAATGAGATTATCAAACATCTTCAATATAGGAAAAAGAATAAGGACAAACCTCCTAGGAAATCTAAATCCTCTAGGAATGGTAAGAATGAGAAACCCCTTATTCAGTGCCATGAGTGCAAAGGTCTTGGTCATATAAGGATAAAGTGCCCAAACTATCTTATGAAGGAAAAGACTAAGAATTCAAAAGGTAAATGGTTGGTTGCTATTTTGAGTGATACTGAGAATGACTCTTTTGATGAGTATGTAGATAAATGTGGTCATTATATGGCTTTTGCTGCCACAACTGATAAGGTGATTGTGGAGAGTGCTAGTGACAATGAGGATTCTTCTGTTGATGAAGTGCCTAAGAAATTGACCCTTCAAGAAGCCTATGATAAGCTATGCACTGAATTTATAAATTCTGAAAAGACTTCTCATCTTTGTAGAAAAGAGCTTAATGAGGTAAAAACTGAAAAAGCTGAATTGTTAGTCAAACTAGATGAGACTACAAGGTTAGTTGAGACTTTTGTTGTGGAGAAGACCTCATTAGAAGAGAAGGTCAAGAATCTCAAGGTTAAGCTTAGTCAAGCTTGAACTCAAATAGAGAGGATGTCTAATGCAAAGCTTGATAAAGTATTAAGTGCTCAAAAGCCTAGTTCTGATAAGACTGGCTTAGGATATGTTATTTCCTCCAGCCCCTCCTCTTCCATGACTTCTGGATCAAAGACTATCTTCATGCCCTAATCTGAGAAAGGTGATAAGGTATGAAATCCATAACTGATTTGTCCCATTCTAAATCCTTTGTTAGACCTCACTCTAGGAAGTCTAGTAGTCCTAAACTGCTCATGTTTGTCATCATTATGGTGTTTCCGAACACATTCATTCTAGTTGGTTCAAGTTGTATCCTCATAAGCAAGTGTCCAAACGGTTACAAGTTCCTTCTCAAGGTTCAACACTTTTGTTTGGAGAGTTATTAAAAACTTTGAGCTTTTTAACTCAATTTCACGAGAATTCTAATTGTTCAATGTCCTTTAGTAGACATACTAAGACACGTGCCTTTTCATCTTCATGGCCAAAGACTCTGTGTTGTGTAGGTGAGAAAGGAGCCTAAGACTTAATCGTCTTTTCTATCTGTCCTCTACTTTAATTCTTTCTATCTAAAGTAAGACTTTCTTGCTTGATTTCTTATCTGTTTTTGGAATCATGGTTTCATGCATCTACATTTATCTTCATACTTTCATGTTGTTTATCTGTTTTTGTTTGGTTGTTTAGTTTTTATTTTGTTTTGTTTTCAAAATTAAAAAAATAAAATAAAAATAAAATACAAAAGTAGTGTTTGTGTATATTGGTACTTATGTACCTTGGATGGCCATTGAAACAAAATTTCTAAACTTTGTATCTCTTGTAGCTTAGATGAGCATCTCAATGCACAACTAAACAAGTGAGTTTTGTGGCTCGTGTTTGTGATAAGTACGATTAAGATGATCTCTTATTTCTCATGCTCATATCACTTTTTTTGACGGGAAGGACTAGTAAATCCTAAGAGAAAGGCATAAATAACCATCTAACCACTAAAGCATGCCAATCATGTATAACATCTGTGTGCTTCAGTATAGCAAAATTGTGATGTTTTGGCTTACATAATTGGGTATTTCTTTTCTCTCTTATATGCCCACACATGCTATGCTTAAAACAAAAATATGCAAAGATAAATAAAAGAAAAAAGAATCAAAATGCTTTCAATATTGTTGTAAGTGTGTTTTTAGGAGATGTGGGAGTTATAGGATGTACCTCGAAGGTGATAGTCCCCATCAAACAATTATGATTGTGTGTGAGTGCATTTGCTTTTCTCATATCTCAAATCTTCATAATATGAGATACTTATACACTCTTACTATGTTTCACACACAACACGCAAATTCTTTGCTACTTTTGATCATGTGCATATACAATGTGATTTGGACATCATAAGAGATACATGTGTTAATATATATTTGCTAAACTGTCTTAGCTTGTTTTTGAAATATAAAATTGGTTAGACTTATTTAGTGTGTTTGCGGATCTAGGAATGCTTTGCATCTAGAGTTGAGGTGTGGTTTGAGTGCTTAACATGTTGCTTGGATGCTTGTTTGAGTAGCCATCTTGTTGCTTTCTCATCTTATGTGTTTTTCCCACTTGAAAAACCTCTTTTCTTCAAGCTCGATAGCTCCTCAACACATCCTCGACAGATGTCCTTCTTATCGAGCTTTCTTCTTGTGATCTCGACAGATCCTTGACAGCTTTTCGATCCATTGAGGAAATTTTCTAAGCTCTCTGTCTGCCCGATAGATTCTCGACAGATCCTTGATCCATCAAGATTTCTGGGTTTTCTCTCGATAGCAGCTTGACAGCTTCTTAATCTGTCGAGACCCTCTTACATGCATTGTTTTTCACATATTTTGCATCTTTCTATTATCTTGTCATCCATAGCATCTTGTTTGATTACATTCATGCATTTATATGGATTCCTTGTGCCCCCTTTGATCATCTTTATGTTTCTTAGGTGAAGCTTTATAGCTTCTTCTACCCTTTGTCAATTATGATAAAAAAGGGAAGAAAATGTGGTTTCTTTTTAAAATTCTACATGTTAGGAGGAGAAATACATGCCTTTGTAAGAGGGAGTTGTATTTCATCTTGTTAGGGGGAATGTTTACCTCCTTGTTGTTTTAGGAGCTTCTTTTAGCTTCTTGTACACCGGTCTTGTGACCATTTTTACATACATTGTGCTTATCTTTGATATATATATATATGATGATGATGATGATGTATGTTTTCTTCACCTACCTCTACATATGTTATTTCTTCTCTATCTTTATACACATGTTTCTTTATGTACACAATCTTTATTTTTGTTTCACACATGATGCCTTCATGAGTTTTGTTTAAGTGTTTCAGAAAGCTAGGTTGTGAAAGTCTATCTTGCCATGAACTCTCTTATTGCAAAGTTTTTCCAGAGTTTGTAGTAAGGATAAATATATTTTGTAATACAACAAGTGGTTATGAGTTAAGTAGTTTAAGACTTCTCTCATGATTAGTTGTTTTGTTGTGGTTTTGTTATGGATTGCCAAAGGTGGAGATTGTTAAGGACATATTTTATGAAATTAGCTAATTCTTTGTCAAAATGCACTTTACTTGTAATTGGGTAGATCTAAGATGGATTTAGTATTTCAAGAAATAAGAGTTCAAGTCAAGTATTAAAGTCATGAAGATTGAACCAAGAAACAAGTGAAGAAAAGATATTCATTAAAGCTCGACAGATACCTCGATAGAAACAATATCTATCGAGATTTAAGAACGAAGCTCGACAAAAGCTCAACAGAAGCTAAATTTGTCAAGATCTACGAAATCAAAATTTTCAAATCTAATTTTTGGCCCTAGCTGACATATATGTGTAGGGTTTCTTTTCTCACAACCCTAAACATATATATTTTCTCACAACCCTAGACATATATAAGGCTTATTTTAAAGGTTGTTATACAATGAGAACACATGCAGACTGTGATCTAGTGCCTTATTCTCTTTGCAAGAAGTTACTGCGTCTTTTGTTCCTTAGGGTTTTGTAACTAAGTACTTCTTGATCTTCATTGTTAATGAAGTGAAGAACTTTGCAGCTAACAACATCTTCAAGTTGCTAGAGTTAGTCACGTACTGGGATCCGTACAGAAAGATAACGTTCGTATATTGAAGAGTTCAGAGGTTCTGAAGCGGTAGAAGGTTTCTGCTGTAAGTTCATCTATGGGGATTGTAGAGTCTAGAGACAAAGGTTTTGTACTAGATCTGAAACTTCTCTTTACTATAGTGAATTGATTTTCGGGAAGGTTTCCCCCCAGGTTTTTTACTGTGAAACTAGTTCGTTTTATTGGTTTTCTTGGGTCATCATATCTTGTCTTATTTACTATTCCGCTGTGCATGATATTGATGTTTGTTTGTCTTAACAAGATTTATTCATAATAAATCTATTTAACAACTTGGGTGTAAAACTTGTTAATTCTATCAACCGGAGTCTAAATTTCCCAACATCATCCATGTATATGAGTACATACATAGTGAGGGAATTTGAGAGGTAAGTGAAGAGGAATGAGTCAACTCTAAAGGCAGTAAAGCCAAGCTCCAACAATTGGCCACTCAAGTTCGAAAACCATGCATGCGGCGCTTGTTTGAGACCGTAGATGGCCTTGTTCAACTCACATATGTGGTTAGGCGAGGATGGGTGATGAAAACCCAGAGGTTGGAGCATGTATACTTCTTCAGATAAGTTGCCATGAAGAAAGGCAATTTGAATGTCAATTTGGTACATAAACCAACCAACTGAGACAACAAGTGAGAGAACAACCCGAATAGTTATGGGTTTGACAACGAGACTAAAAGTTTCACTAAAATCAATTCTAGCTTGTTGGTGAAATCTTTTGGCTACAAGGTGAGCCTTATAACGCTCAATTGTGCCATCAGCTCTCCTTTTGATTCGAAAAAGCCATTTACAACCCACTATATTATGAGCTCTTGAAGAAAGAACAAGACTTCAAGTATTATTTTTCAACAAGGCATTAAACTCTGCTTCCATAGCAGTGCGCCACTCTGGAAATTTTGCTGCTGTTGAATATAAGTAGGCTCGAATGGAGACATCAAAGACATTAAAGCTCAAGGAATCGGGTATTGCATAACACCATCATGAAATTGTTTCGACTTAGTGATAAATTCTGTGACTGAGTCACCATTGGATGAGTACGAAGTGGAGTTGAAATAGAGGGCTGAACTAATGGAGGTTCAGTGTGATTTGATGAGCTGTTGGTTGGAGAAGCATCACTAATCCTGACACGATTAGAACATGATGAATTGGTATTGTTAGTGTGAGAGTTGAGATGTGAAGTAGGAGATGTATTAGTAACCTGCAAAGATGTTAGTGGGACAATAATAGAAAGTGGAATGACATCAAAAGTAGTGGGCTGTAAAGAAGTAGGTGAAAGTAGTTTATTGGCAAAGGGAAAAGTAAATTCATCAAAGAGCACATCATATGATATATAAATGCGACCAATGGGTATATGTAAACATTTGTAACATTTATGATGTGAACTATAGCCAAGAAAAATGCATTGAAGAGAACGAAATTGTAGCTTGTTATTATTGTAGGGACGAAGATGAGGGTAACATACACACCCAAAAACCTTTAAAATTTTGTAGTTAGGTTCTTGATGAAACAATTTGTGAAAAGGTGATTGGTGGCCCAGATTAGGAGTGGGCATGTGATTAATGAGATAACAAGCTGTAAGACAAGCATCATCCCAAAAGGAGGTAGGAAGAGAACTGTATGCAAGTAAAGCAAGGGCAATTTCAAAAATATGACAATGTTTTCTTTCACCACAACCATTTTGTTTATGAGTATGTGGGCATGAAACACAATGAGTGATGCCAATTTGTTTATACAAAGTGTTTAAAGATCTAAATTCTCCTTCCCAATCAGTTTGAACACTGAGAATTTTTGCATTAAAGCGACGTTCAACTTGACTTTGAAATTGCTTAAAAACATGAAAAACATCATATTTTGCTTGAATGGGATTGTTGAGGACCAAAATTTGACAAGAAAGCCCATTCCATGAAAAATAAGGAAAGACCATGGGCCTTAACAAAAGAAGTCTCAATTCATGAAGTTAAGAAGGACCATAAAGGCCCAAAGTCCTAAAAAGAAGGAAAAAGAAAGAAATAATAATAATAATAATAATAATAATAATAAGAGGACCCAGACTTGGTCAGGCCAAAGGACATGCAGTAAGAAAAGGGATCTCGGTCAGGCCAAAGGACATGCAACAAGAAGAATCAACATCAAGGCCCTAGGACCTTGATGTGTCCTTTTGAAGCCTTGAGAAGAGGACCTTGGTTGACATATGAGAAAGCCAAGATGTATGTTCAAATTTCCAGCAAAAGCCATTATAAAATCCAGCAAACCAGGTATTATCTTTGTAACCCATGGTCCAAGCCCATGGGATCCCGAGTTGGTAGTAAGGGAGAAGTGGTCTGGTCGGTAAGGGAGAGATTTCTGGTGAAAGAAGGATCCCAAAGGTTTCCCTTGGTTCATATATTTGCTTAGAATGCATGAACCAATGGAAAACTCAGTTCCTTCGTGTGCATGACATCTCCCCACAATTTCCTCTCATTTATCATTTTTAATCAAAGCTATCATCCATTGCATTGAGCAGCCCACCCACTCCTTTGACTTTCCAAGAAGGAATCTTCCATTTGTAGCTAAAGTCAAACACCCCTTTTGAGTTATAATTGCCTTATTAAGCTAAACCTCTGCCTAATGCACTTTTTCAGGTTCCAAAGGACATGGTTTTACCCAGCAGACCAAGGACGCCCTCGCTTGGGATACCAAACCATGTCCACCGTAAAAGGAACACTAAAGAATAGCAGATTAGGGGGGGGGGGAAAAAAATGGGGATTCAGATGGAGGAAAAATGGGAGAGTTCAAAGGTTCAAAATAATAATTCTTAGAGCTTTAAGAGCCCGGCAAGGGAGAGGGGAGAGAAAAGGAACAAAAATAAGAGAGCCAAGGAGGAGGAATTCGTCCTATATCCTTGAGATCATTCAAAATATCACTTAGCCTCCAAAGAAACATATGCCAAAACATGCACACATCAAATATCACTCTCTCCCACAAAATCCTCCTCACTTGACTATCTTGGAAGGCAATGCCCAAGCAAAGCTACTTGGACTTGAGTTCCAAATCCCACAAGTCTTGTGCAAAAGCACTAAGTCTATGAGAATTAGGGCTAGGATTCTCGTGGCTAACTCATTCTTATAAAATTCATTTACATATATGTATATGTATTGGAATGTATATCCTAATCTGAGGAACTAACAATTATTTGAAGATATGTGTATTGTATAGTTGTTCTTATGCAGGACCTAAAGAGGTAAAAGGAAAGGACAAAACTTCATTGCATAATAAGTATGGAAAAAGGTCCTATAATTCAAGGTGTAGACACTCGATTTTGCACTCATGATTTAATCAAGAAGAACTAAAGTGACCATCCAAGTACCCCAAAAATCATGATTGCATTACATGCATTAATTCATTCATTGCATATCATAAAAATAATCTTGGGATTTTAATGGTCGCGATGGTATATCCGGTTGTCGAATCGGACTGTCGGATTGGAAGATATTACCATTGTTATGAATACCGTTTCGGTGCCCGTTTCGGTTTGCCTATTGGAACGGAATATTTGGGTACCGGCCTATTTCGGCGTACCGTTTTAGACCGTTTCGGAATTACCAATTATATATATATATATATATATTAGTAATTAATCAAAAAATGTTATTACTCACTGTTATTCTTAAGCCAAATTTTATAAATGTAATATCATATTTAATGAATGTAATATAGTGTTTTAAAATAAATATTACTATAATAATAAAGTGATTAAATTGGTTATTTTAAAATTTAAATTTGGGTATTTTTGTAAATAAACATGAAAGGAAACTTCTAGGAAGCCACCTTTCACCTTTTCACCTAATCCCATTCCATCACCCACGTGCATTTCTTACACCTTCTCCTCCACTCTTTTTTCTTCATTTCATATTTCCATCTGACTTACACTTACAGAAGTAGTTCTTGGAAAGGTTGAGATACCCAGACCAAAAGTTTAAGTTCTGGACTAAAGAAGAAAGTTTCCAACGCAGCAAAAATTTGAGCTTCCTCCACAACTGCTCTAAATTTCTATTCTCTTCTTCTTCCTTTGTTTTTTTTTTTTTTCAAATCATTTGGTAGCTTTGTAGTGGATTTGATTTGAAGTTTTGAACTTCTTTAGGCGATCAGTGCTAGGTGGAAAGATGCCGTGTTGATGGGTTTGTGAGTTTAAGTTTTTTTTCTCTTTTCTTTTTTTTTTTTTTTTGGCTAAGAACTGGTACCGGCCGAAATTTACATTTCGGCCGAAATTGACCGGAATCAACCGGAATGGCCGGAATGACCCGAAACTGGCCGGAATTGGACCCGAGGTGGAACGGGTGGTATTACCGTTCCGGATTGCATCCCGGTACGAAATATTCCGGCCATTCCGGCCGGAACGGAACGGATTTAATAACACTGGATATTACATAATCAAGTTTGCACAGTCAGCATGCATTGTGTCTAGGTAGAGTCAACTACGCATGATTAATTTAAAGGCGAAAAGCACATTTTAGTCCTTACATTTTTAGACGATTTTCATTTTAGTCCCTACATTTTATTTTTACCGCTTTTAGTCCCTATCCTGAAAAACGATTCTCGTTTTGGTCCCTACCGTTACATCATAAACGGATATTGCTGACATGGCAAACGGCAAGAATAAATAATATTTGTTTAATGTCTACATGGCTTAATTAATAATAAAAAAAAGTTTTTTGACATTAAAAAATGCCACGTCAGCATCTAAATTAAAAAAAAAATTAATTTATTAATTTTAACTAAATAAAAAAAATTAAAAACAAAAAATCGTATGAATTGAAATCTAAGTATGTCTTGAACAAGAACAACAAGAACACAAACCCAGATCCAAGAACACAAACCCAGAAATTTAAAAAAAAATAAAAAATAAAAAAAAAAAAAAAGAGAGAAAAATTTATAAAAACCAAATAAACTTTCAGAGACCAAGAACGCCAACTACAACCAAACAACACCATGGTTGAAACAAGGCATAGCTCCTCTGCTTCCAAGCGTGGCCTCTCATCTCCTCCTCCACCTAACCCAAAACAATCCAAGGTACAATCTTTTTTTTTTTTTTTTTTTGTAAAAATTTTTTATTTTGTGCATGTGGGTCTGATGAAAGATTTATAATCTGGGTTTTATGCAAGTTTGGATTTTGTGTCCTCATCCAAAATCTCTATCTTTGCTTTTGCTTTTGCTTTAATCTATGGAGCAATTCAAAGGGCGGTCTCGCCTCCCCAAATTCGCTGTTTCGAAACACTACAACATACGCCTCAAACCAGACCTCACCGCCTGCAACTTCGCCGGCTCCGTCGCCATCCACCTCCATATCATCGTCGATACCACCTTCATCATCCTCAATGCTGCCGATCTCGTCGATACCAGCTTGCTTTCGTTTGTTGGGTTTTATTTTCTTCTTCTTCACTGTTTTCCTTTGTACGACGTTGTTTGTTTGTTGGGTCTTCAATGGCACATCTGGAAGTGAGTCCTAGCAGCTCGTCGATTTCTCAAGCAAAAACGGGAAAGGAAGCTTTCTAGGTTAGCCGAGAAATTTGGAAAAAGAGAGTAGAAATGAAAGCATTCTCTGTTTGGATGTCGAGAAAACGCAAGAAAATAATTTGAAAGTGAAAGTTTTGTTCTTTTCTGGGTTTGTGTTCTTGGATCTGGGTTTATGTTCTTGTTATTCTTGTTCAAGACACACTCAGATCTCAATTCATACGATTTTTTTGTTTTTAGTATTGTTTTTAATTTTTTTTATTTAGTTAAAATTAATAAATTAATTTTTTTAATTTAGATGCCAACGTGGCATCTTTTAATGTCAAAAAACTTTTTTTATTATTAATTAAGCCCCGTAGACATTATACAAATATTATTTATTCTTGCCGTTTGCCACGTCAGCAATATCCATTTATGATGTAACGGCAGGGACCAAAATGAGAACCGTTTTTCAAGATAGGGACTAAAAGCGATAAAAATAAAATGTAGGGACAAAAATGGAAATCGCCTGAAAATGTAAGGACTAAAATGTGTTTTTTGCCTAATTTAAATTAATTCTGATTGGTTAAAAAATTAAAATTAATTAAATGATTTTGTAATTGGTTGATATTTAGCGTCTTGTAGGGACCGGGTTGGTGCACTTTTCCTTAGATGAAGTGGACTTAAGCCCAGCTAGCCCGATACAATGAATTTGTAGAATATGGGTTCAAGAACTAGGCCCTAGTAAGGATTGCAACGACTAAACGTGGTGGTGAATGGGTTAAACGACAAGAATGTAGGCTGAAACATGAAATATTACTCCTCGGCCTTCCTCTTAGGGGCTGAAAGTTTTTATTGCTTCTTCAATGTTTAGCTACCGAAATGATACCAGTAGTACCGCCTTTCTTGCCTCTCATCCCGCCCCCCTCTCTGGAGGACTTCTTACATTATATATTTTTTTCAGTTGATCCTAACTCTACATTTGTCGATCAGGTAGGTCACTATTCGAGTGCTTGTCCCATCAGCCGTTCTTCCATCCTTCTGTGAGTTGCAGCTACCAAGGCTGCAGTGTTCAGGGGTCATTTCCTCATTAATGCGGCCAGAGCACCAGCAGCGGGCATTTAATGTGGAGATGACAGTTTGTCTCGGGTTTACTCTTCCACCGTCCTCCCATGATCGGCACATTATACTCGTTCTTTCTCTTGGAGTGCTCTGGGAGGCTGCCTTTGATGGGGTGTTGACTCTCCCTCTTCTGGTCAGGGTTAGCCGAGGACACAGTTATCCTCGGTGGTCCTCCTGGGTGATCCGGACTTTTTGCGTCGTCTTTAGACATTTCTTTCTCCTCGGCATGGGCCTTGGGCTTGGTACGAAGTGGGCCAGGGTTACCTAATTCCTTGGCCCCACAATAGCCCCTCAAAATCCTACTGTCAGGCTCCTCGAGCGGAGAGGAGGATTTTGATGTCCTCAGTCCTTTGCCATGGCTTATCAAGTCTTGTCCTCCATCGGTGCCAGAGTCTTTTCACCTGCCCAAGGCACGTTCCTGACGTTTCGGTGCAGGAAGCGCGCCCTCATTAATGCCCTTGTGAAGTGGCGCGAATCCAACGGTTGAGAATTTGTTTGGAAATTGGGCGGGATTTACTTCACCATATCTGACCCCTCGAATCTCGTGCGAATTGATTTCTACTAGACTTCGCCTTCTATATAAGGCCCTCTGGGGGAATTGCTCTTTCTCATTTACATATCCCCACACTCAGCAGAAACTTCAAGCTTTCAACACCTTAGGCATTTCCAAGGACTTTGCCAAGGTCGTGATCAAGGCGTAGGGAATGAGATGGCCCTAGATAAGGGCAAAGCAATTGAGGCAAAGGAAACAAAGGACAAAGGTGTTCATTTCCTTCAACCAAGTAAGCAAGAAGGCTTTCCTCCTTCCGCCAAGAATCGAAGCAAGTGCGGGTCACATCAATCTTTCGGCATGACAAAGTTTGGGCCTCGCGTTGATGGTGGGACCCCGATGAAGGTTTGCAAGATTGCTGAATGGTTGACGCCCAAGTGTTGCCCTTTCCTAATGCCTAATTATCATGAAACTGTGAGAAAATCAAGGGGACATCCTAGGATGAGGCCCTCAGGCACTTCCGCCTCTTCTTCTTTCTCATCGCCGGTGCCATCCCCACAGGCTCGTTTGATGCTGGGACGAGACTACGGATCTTCCATTCCCATGAGCTTCTCTTTTTAGAGTTAGCTTTAAAACAAGCCTGCCTCAGCCTCTTCCACCGTAGTTAGCTTTAAGACAAACCATCCTCGGCTTCTTCTACTATAGTTAGCTTTAAGACAAACCATCTGTGTATGATGTATCTTCCTTTTATAATAATAAAAAATGTTGTTCTTCTTATTTTACGGATCTTTTATTTTTTCTGCAATAATTATTTAATGTGTATGTTATTTTTGCCTTCAATGGGACTTTAGAGTTGATGCCGTTAGCAGTAACGAAGAATTGTTACCCTAATTTTGATAAAGCCGACGATAGCCCTCGGTCGCTATCTTTAACTAAGTTAACAATATAAGAATTACCAAGAAAATAATTGGGTGCTCTGCCCCGCGGACTGTGCAACTAGCCGAACACGCTAGATTTAAACAAGTGTCTGATTCGGGGATCACTTTCTAATAGGTTTGAGTCCGAGGGCCATGCAATACCTAGGTTCGGTCTAGGACTTAGTTTTTCTGAAGTGCCTAGTTTCCCCACAGGTTTGAGTCCGAGGACTATGCAATACCTTGGTTTTGTCTAGGACTTAGCTTTTTTCTGAAGTGCCTAGTTTCTCCACAGGTTTGAATCCAAGGACCATGCAATACCTTGGTTCTATCTAGGACTTAGCTTTTTTCTGAAGTGCCTAGTTTCCCCACAGGTTTGAGTCTGATGACCATGCAATACCTTGATTCTGTCTAGGACTTAGCTTTTTTCTTAAGTGCCTAGTTTCCCCCACAGGTTTGAGTCCGAGGACCATGCAATACCTTGGTTCTGTCTAGGACTTAGCTTTTTTCTGAAGTGCCTAGTTTCCCCACAAGTTTGAGTCCGAGGACCATGCAATACCTTGATTCTGTCTAGAACTTAGCTTTTCTCTAAAGTGCCTAGTTTCCCCACAGGTTTGAGTCCGAGGACCATGCAATACCTTGGTTCTGTCTAGGACTTAGCTTTTTTCTGAAGTGCCTAGTTTCCCCACAGGTTTGAGTCTGATGACCATGCAATACCTTGATTCTGTCTAGGACTTAGCTTTTTTCTTAAGTGCCTAGTTTCCCCCACAGGTTTGAGTCCGAGGACCATGCAATACCTTGGTTCTGTCTAGGACTTAGCTTTTTTCTGAAGTGCCTAGTTTCCCCACAAGTTTGAGTCCGAGGACCATGCAATACCTTGATTCTGTCTAGAACTTAGCTTTTCTCTAAAGTGCCTAGTTTCCCCACAGGTTTGAGTCCGAGGACCATGCAATACCTTGGTTCTGTCTAGGACTTAGCTTTTCTCTAAAGTGCCTAGTTTCCCCACAGGTTTGAGTCCGAGGACCATGCAATACCTTGGTTCTGTCTAGGACTTTTTCCGAGCGCCTTAAAAGGCTCAGCCCCGAGTGTATTACCACAACATGAGGTAGCAGTTTTTGAGACTTGCTCTACTTCGCATGTGTAGTAGTAGTCATGGGGTGTTAACTTCCCCTTAGCATATAGTCCGAGGACTGTAGACATGACTAAGGTTCGCATTTAAACACATGGCCCAGGTGCCTTAAAAGGCTCAACCCCGAGTGCATTGCCACAACATGAGGTAGCAGTTTTTGGGACTTGCTCTACTTCGCATGTGTTGTAATAGTCATGGAGTGTTAACTTCCCCTTAGCATCTAGTCCGAGGACTGTAGAAATGACTAAGGTTCGCATTTAAACACATGGCCCAAGTACCTTAAGAGGCTCAACCCCGAGTGCATTACCACAACATGAGGTAGCAGTTTTTGGGACTTGCTCTACTTCGCATGTGTGGTAATAGTCATGAAGTGTTAACTTCCCCTTAGCATTTAGTCTGAGGACTGCAGACATGACTAAGGTTCGCATTTAAACACATGGCCCAGGTGCCTTAAGAGGCTCAGCCCCAAGTGCATTACCACAACATGAGGTAGCAGTTTTTGAGACTTGCTCTACTTCGCATGTGTGGTAATAGTCATGGAGTGTTAACTTCCCCTTAGCATCTGGTCCGAGGACTGCAGACATGACTAAGGTTCGCATTTAAACACATGGCCCAGGTGCCTTAAAATGCTCAGCCTCGAGTGCATTACCACAACATGAGGTAGCAGTTTTTGGGACTTGCTCTACTTCGTATGTGTGGTAATAGTCATGGCTGCCGAAATGGCCTTCTCCGCTGATAGGAGTTTGATCCTACCATGTTTAACCGTTACACTTGCTAACGCACAAGCTCTTTCCCACAGACAGCGCCAATTGTAGGGACAAGGTTGGTGCACTTTTCCTTAGATGAAGTGGACTCAAGCCCAGCTAGCCCGATACAATAAATTTGTAGAGTATGGGTTCAAGAACTAGGCCCTAGTAAAGATTGCAATGACTAAACGTGGTGGTGAATGGGTTAAACGATAAGAATGTAGGCTGAAATATGAAATATTACTCATCGGCCTTCCTCTTAGGGGCTGGAAGTTCTTATTGCTTCTTCAGTATTTAGTTACCGAAATGATACCAGTAGTACCACCTTTCTTGCCTCTCATCCCGCCCCCCTCTCTGGAGGGCTTCTTACATTATATATATCTTTTCAGTTGATCTTAGCTCTACAGTTGTCGACCAGGCAGGTCACTATTCGAGTACTTGTCCCATCAGTCGTTCTTCCATCCTTCTGTGAGTTGCAGCTACCAAGGCTGCAGTGTTCAAGGGTCATTTCCTCATTAATACGGACAGAGCGCCAGCGGCGGGCATTTAATGTGGAGATGACAGTTTGTCTCGGGTTTACTCTTCCACCGTCCTCCCATGATCGGCACATTATACTCGTTCTTGCTCTTGGAGTGCTCTGGAAGGCTGCCTTTGATGGGGTGTTAACTCTCCCTCCTCTGGTCGGGGTTGGCCGAGAACATTGTTATCCTCGGTGGTCCTCCTAGTGATCAGGACTTTTTGCGTCATCTTCGGACATTTCTTTCTCCTCGACATGGGCCTTGGGCTTGGTACGAAGTGGGCCAGGGTTACCTAATTCCTTGGCCCCACACGTCTAAAATAGGATTACTTGCATAGGAATAAAGGGGATAACTGGATAACAATAAAATTGTAGATAATCTGAACTTTATCAAAATTTATTTTAGAGTATTTATCTACAAGATAATTGTTGCTGAAGAAACCTAAATTATCCAGAAAAGAGGTAAAAATCTTAGAATACGGATTCAAAACATGTCTAAGTGCAAGGCCTGGCTCAAGAAAACCAAAAAAAGGAGTCCAAAAAGCACCCGAGCACAAAAGTGCGTTTGGTGTCCAAAAGTACCATTCGGCACTTTTGGAGTGCCAATCGGCACTTTCAAAGTGCTAAATGGCACCCTTTTGGGCTTTGGCCCAACTCTCTTTAGGTGCCGATAAAGCACATCCTTTTTGACTTTTTCGCAAAAAGACGCATCCCGATTCGCATTCTAGTCGTCGTTGCTTATTTTTTAAGCATCCCAATCTCTATAAATAGATACTGGATCTCAAAATTTAGCACATTCTTTAATACTCTAGGAGAGATACATTTTCACACTCCCAAATTTCTCACCCCCTTTCTTGTATTCTCTCTTAAACTAGGGTTTTTAGGTTTCAAAGATAATTGCATAAATTTCTTTGAACCCTAAAACATCCTCTCATAAGAAGAAGTCCTCCATGCAAGAGGTTGTTTCCAATTACCCTTTTCTTTTCTTTATGCTTTTCTCGTAGTAAAGATGCATGTTTGTATATATTTTTTTAGTGTAGTTCTTTCATGTATCCATAACATGAATTATTAATTTATATTGTTAAAGCATGTTCTTGATTCTTTTATTATGGTTATGATCTCTTTCTTGATTTCAAAGATCTGCATATAATCAATTCTTTTTCTTAAAATAAAAATGGATCTGCATCTTCCTTAGATGTAGATTTGCATCTTTCTTAAAATAAAAACAGATCTGCATCTTCCTTAAATGTAGACTTGATTTTTTTTCTTAAAATAAAAACGGATCTACATCTTCCTTAGATGTAGACCTGATTTTTTTTCTTAAATGATTTTTTTTTCTTAAAATAAAAACGGATCTGCATCTTAAATTTTTCTTAAAATAAAAATGGATCTATATCTTCCTTAGATGCAGATCTGAATTTTTCTCAAAATAAAAATTGATTTGTATCTTCCTTAGGTACATATCTGAATTTTTCTTAAAACAAAAACGAATCTGTATCTTCCTTAGATGCAGATCTAAATTTTTCTTAAATTAAAAACTGATTTGTATCTTCCTTAGATACAGATTTGATTTTTTTAACATAGCAAATTTTGAAAATAAAAAATAAAAAAAAAGATCATGAATGGTTGTGTTTGTTATGTTTGTTTTATTCAATATATGTAGCACAAATTTACTTCATGAATGAAATCCTCTTCTCAAGCAATCTTTTTCATACTTTTTGAACATATAAAAACAGGTCTGATTTTTCTGTCATAAAAAAAATCATTTTCTTTAAGTTCTTAAAAACAGATCTAATGTTTTTTAAAACCAAAAGACTTTGTTTTATTAAATAAAAATATATCTGAATTTTCTCTCTAAAAACCACCATCTTTTTACACAACAAAAACAAATCTGATTTTTTTATAAACCAAATTCAATTTTTTTCACTTTCAACAACAAATCTGAATTTTTTTTAACAAAGGAGAGGATACGTTCATAAATAAATTTGTGTGATTTAGTATATTTCACATGTGCAACATATCATTCATCTCATGCATAATCTTCCAGACTCTGTCTAGGCGGAATGGGTGCCTAACACCTTCCCATTTTGTAACCTAGCCTCCGAATGTAGTTTCTTTGGATAGGTAGACATAGGTCTTATCTTTGCTTTTATATTTGGTAGATTGTAACTAGGACAAAAAGCCATGTTCTTATTTGGTAGTTTGTAACTAGGACCCAAAGCCATGTAATTTTCAATTTTTCAAACATGTATTTTTTTAATCAATGAAAGGAAACAATCCAGTCATGTATTTTTTATATCTAGTTTTTCTTATTTTTTGTATAAAAAATAAATAGCAACTCCACACCACTTACTCAGAAAGATAGTTGCCCTTAAAAGTACTCAAAAATCTCTCTTTTTTTTAGAGGCACTTTTCCGATCTCTCACACAAGGAGCTAGAGATTCTGGGTTCCACGGATTACAAACCTAGTACCCCTGGGAGCCATGACATCACGTTCGAGGTACCACGACATCACGCTTGGGGAACCAAGTGAATGAACTCATTTAAATGTTCACACAATAAAAGATAAGCCCTAAATATTCTATTTTAACCTCCTCCTCATTATGAATAATTATTTTAATTATTTCGTAAGAGTAAAAGGTCATTTTATGACACTAAAACACTTACAATGGTATTTTATTGCTTAGGAGGAAATCACATTTTTGCCTTGAGGAGTTTTATGTGACTTGTGCACAAACCGGTTCATATAACGATCCCAATAGGCCACGGAGAACCGGACCTAGTCCAACCATCCATCCTTGGAGGCCCAGGATCCTTTGTCATCAATGGACTTGGGAACTATCCAAAAAAAGGACCCACAGGGATACAACCAAGTGAATCGACTATAAGCATCAACAAAAGAAACATAATATTTATTGCCTGAAAAGGAAACAGTTGGAGATGGACCCTATACATCTGAAAATAGTAATTCTAAAGGTCTAGATGCAACAAAGGTAGAAGAATTGAGAGACAACTGATGACTTTTGGCTTGAGAGCATGCTGAACACATTGCCAAAGTTTTATTTGCAGAAACTAGAAGTTGAAACTTGGATAACACTTGACGAACAATACGAAAGTTGGGATGTCCCAAACGATGATGCCAATTTGCAACATATGTTCTTTCTCCAAGCAGAGCATGTGGTGAAGTGGTTGGAGATAACGTGAAAAGAGAGGATATAGCCCATGCCTAAGGGGTCTGTGGTGGAGGATTCTCCTGGTTGTGAGATCCTTAATCAAAAAGAAGTTAGCATAGAACTCAAAAAATACAGATTTATCTTTAGCAAATTGACTAACAGAGAGAAGATTTTTGCAAGCATTGGGAACATATAGAACATGTTTTAAAGAAAATGAGTGATTAGGTGTAGAGAGAGATGCATTTCCAGTATGTGAATAGGCAAACCTTGACCATTGCCGATTGTGATCTGATCAGTGTCAAAATATGCTTCAGAGCTCACATTGAGATTAGAGAAAGTTTGTTACAAACTTGGCAGACAACACATGGAGTCCTAGAGGAAAAGCAATTGCTGGATGACCTTAAGGAGCCACAACCACATCCTCTTGTGCCTCGACCATTTTGATTTTGGAGAAGATCCACATCCATAGGAACCACGACCACCATGACCACGATTTGTGTTATTCCGAGTTGCCATATTGGCAGTTGAGAATGCTAACCCAGCAGCTGATTGTTGCTGTTCCAATCGCTGCTCATGAGCAAGGAGATACCCATATAATTCATCAAGAGAAAGAGGGTCCACCCGAGTAGTGACAGAAGTGACAAATGGGTTGTATTCAGTTCCTAAGCCAACAAGAATAGAGGAGCTCCTTTCAGTATCTGAGAGAGCTTGTCCAATGGTAACGAGTGTGTCTCCAAGACTACGCATTCTCTGAAAATAATCAGTCACATTTGGGTTACCTTTCTTTGAGGTAGCTAATTGGTATTGGATTTGTATCACACGAGCCAGATTGGGAGA
Organism: Quercus glauca; assembly: GCA_023736055.1. Lineage (NCBI taxonomy): Eukaryota > Viridiplantae > Streptophyta > Magnoliopsida > Fagales > Fagaceae > Quercus > Quercus glauca. The sequence continues at coordinate 20,653,546 of CM043325.1, read as the reverse complement.
TGAACATACGTTCAAGAGCCACCCATAGAGTGCGAGAGGTATTGCAGCCAAGAACCTGAGATAGAATGGAGTCTGAGAGGGATGCAATCATTGTGCTCAGAATAAGTTGATCTTGTTGTGACCAAGCAACATATTCAGGATTTGGAATAAGAATAGGCCGGTTTGATCCTGTGACAAGATTAGAAATAGTGGAAGAAGGCGTTGTTTTGGATCCATCAATATAGCCAAATAAGTTTTGAGCATTGAGATGAGTAACAACTTGGTATTTCCAAAGAAGATAGTTGTCCTTAGTAAGAGTAAGGCGAATTGGATGATTTGGCAGTGTATGAACAGGGAGAGAGAGAGTGGTGATAGTGGAGGAGCTGGAATTAGAGGAACTCATGACGTTAGTTGTAAAAGCTCTGATACCATATAAGAACAGAGATATTATATGAAGTGAATCTTATGCTCCCACACACTCAACGTTGGGAGTTGCTTTCATATATATAATCAGATTAGTTACATAGGATAAGATGTTTGAATACGAAAGAATACAATTAAAATACAAATTGTAGATGAGATATGAAAGTGCTCTGGCTTATCTTGAACTGTTCTTATCTACTGCAATATTTGAATTTGAATTAATCTAATTTGTTGTAGTATTTGATTCCTTATCAGATTGGCATGCTTCAATAGATACCAATTGTTAGGAAGACATCATACATCTTACTCATGAAATACGCAACAGAAAATAATATGGATCTACTTCATATGATGTATAAACACATGTTCCTCATAAATATAAAATTAGGGTTCAAAAGAAAACATAAATTGATGCTCAAGATCGAAAGTTTTGGTTTTATTTATTTATTTTTAAAAATCCAACAACTTGATCCTCTTGAAACCTCCTTGATCTTCAACTCAATAACTTTTCACTTGACCAAGAGTATGGACTCTTATTGATAATCCAAACCCTAGCCATGTGGTGTCAAGAAAGAAAGAGAAAAACTATTGTTCTCCTTTTCTTTTTCAGTCATGTAGCCTATCATCAAATATATGGTTAGTACTTTTAGGTGGTGTTTGGTACGAGAGAATCCACATTATTTCTAGCATTCATATTCCTAGAAATGTGATGACGGGCAATCTGAATATCTAAAAATGTAACTTTTTCTATATTTGGTTTGATTTTGAATCTAATAAAAAAATCCTTAAAATATGAGATTTTTGTATTTAGTTTATTTCTAAGAATTTTATAAGAATGATTTATTTTTCCCAAAATACCATTTGATTCATAAATACAACATCAGGTCTTTTTTTCTTTTCTTTTTTTAATCTTCCTCCAAATAAATTATGAGAAACAAAATGTAAACTATAAAATCATGGAAAATTCAAAAAAAAAACTATAATATAACATTTTTTAAAAGACATATATTATAAAAAATAATTATTTAAATTGTCAATTTATAATAATAATATTTTTATTTTCTTTCTATTAGAAGGGTAGAGAAAATAGGTAAAATTATCATTTTATACAAAATGTAACTTTATTCAGGGATAGGAATGTGAATACTCACATTTTTAAAAGGGAATGTGGATACCCGCATAGCTCATTCAGTAGCTATGTTACACCTCCCTAGTCCTTACTAAATAACCAAGTGGCATTTTTAAACTTTTCCATCACAAACTTGATGAATCAAAAAGCAGCAGCTAGCAATACTACTTCGGTACTTCCCCCACTCATCATGGTTAGCGCTTCATCAAAATATTGCTTAATAGTCACAGACTTGTCGAGTTGGTTAAGAAGCAACTCAAAAGATGATCCAAGAAGTTGAATGGCAAATATGAAATTCCAGATATCTATGGTCTCCCACAATTATTTACCATCTTCACAGACGAACCCAACCCAAACTTGGGCTTCACTTCTAACTTCTTTGAGCCACCGCCACCAAGCACATCACTTTCCTACTTCCAAGATCAAGCCCAACCCATTACATGTTTCAACGATTAAGAAGCATTCTTGGAATTAAATCAAATACATATGATTGTGAATGATTAATTAGTCTCAAAATCATAGTTAGAAAAATACGGTACATGTTTAATACAGTAAATACATGGACGGGTATAATTCGGTATATTTTTAAAAATTATGTTTCAAAAATTCAGCATAAAAATACGGAATTGGAGGAAAAAAACGATATGTATATAGTACGAGTATGTTACGTTTATCTTTAAAAAAATCGTAACAAAAAAGGGGAGTCATTTACCCTTTTTTTCAAATAAATAGAATAATCTTTGTATCATGACCTTTACGTCTAGTCATATGTGATTAAATCCAACATCTCTAACAAATTTCTTTTAGAGTGATACTACAGATACTACAAATTTTATTATATAAATCTTATGTTAATGTGTCATTCATAAAAGATAATTCAAGCTCTCATTTCGTGTTAAAATGAAGCCAATTACATTCATTATCATATCAGTTTATAATTTATATATGTAATAAATTTGTAATAATTTTAGCATTTTTTACAAACTAAGCAATGATTATCTTAGTGTTGGCAGCATAAGGCATAGACTCAATAGCAACAAACAAAACTGGAATGTGTTTTTCCGCAAATTTTTTTTTTTTTTTTTTGGGGGTTTATAATTTGGGTCATCCATTAACATTACTTTTTTACCCACCATTTACAATATGCTACCTAAAATTTATTGTGAAATTGTTGTAAAAATTTTGTGAACATATCATTAATTTACTTATCTTTTTAGTAAATTAAATTATATACATGACACTTTTATTATTAAAAACAAAAAAACAAAAAACAAAAAACATGACTCTTGTATTTGATAGGAATTCGTTTCCTTTAGTTGTATTATACATGGGTTTGAACTTTGAACTTTTATGTCACTGCCAAATTAACAGCCATCAAGTTTTATAACTTTTATCTTTTATACAAGCGGTATTTAAGAAACCAAAATTTATCAGTTTTGTAATACTCGTGTATTGGACTTCTAATCTCAAAATCACGCGTAAAATTCCGTACAGTTGACAATAGTTCGGTGGATGCAAGTTTTTTTAATTATTATGGACATAACCGTAAGATACACGTATTTACTAACTAAGCTCAAAATAAGTATTTATAATTAATTAAGTGTTAAAATTCCATTGGTTTAAACCTAAAGACAAATAATTAATCATCAATATATATATATATATATCATATACTATATAATAAAAGTTAGGCTTAGAAGCTGTGGTTGCGCCAAGTGGCTTCATCAAATTGCAGAAATTTTTTTAGATTTTTAAAAAATATATATATAATTTTTCTTCTCCTATAATTTCTAAGTTGATAAAAATTTTAATTTGATTACAATCCAAATTAAGATAAAAACAACAATTTTTTGATCTTATCAATCACTTTGGATAAAAAAAAAAAAAAAAAAAAACTTATTTTTCTTTGATTTCAATGAAAACGTGAGATCTTTCAAGTTTCAACTTTTTTTATTTTTTTTTTGAGAGATCAAGAAAGCTTCATCACCAAACATGCTACAAGATAATGATAAAGCCTAGCAATTCAATGGATAACGATAAGCCCTTTGAGCTGTGTTTATCTAAAATCTTATATTGATAAGTTTTTAGATAAACACCGTGTAACAAAGGCAATCTGTGTTTGAAACAATTTTGTGTAATAGTAATTCATATATAAATAGAATTATAGACTCTCGGTTAGGCAGTCAAAATACTTCTCATTAATATTGTTGCTCTCTTAATCCGCAAAGCAAGGTATGTATTACTCCTCCTCTTCCTCTTCTTCTTCATTTTATTATTATTATTTTTGTTTTTCCTTTGATTTATTTATTGGCCAGAAAATAAATTTAATGTATGTGAAATCCACAGTACAATTATCTTCAATAGAAATAGATCAATTTATTTGAGCGCTCCTAACAACAAATATCTTGAATGAATTCATGTTTGATTAAAAAACTATATGTTCTACTATATATATATATATATATATAGTTTATTAAGAGTGCAACAAAATTTTTTTAATAAGCATTAAAACTCACATGGATTTGAATTTCTCATTAACATTGGTGGGTTTGGGTGCCCTAATTAATGAGTGGTTTGTAGGTGTTTTTTCCCGCAAATTTCAATGCTAACAATTTAGAATATTTGATAAATTTCCAAAAATATATATTATTAATAAAGTATAAAGAATGACAACAATATTTATTTTTAAATGACAAAAATAGGTATTGTTTTTCAAAAAATTAAATAGAAAAAATTAATGACCAAATACTTTTTTTTATTAAAAAAATAGATATAATTTTTTTTTAAAGTTTTATCTTTTTTAAGGAAATCGTAAGGAATGTTTTTGGATCTAGCTCTACTTCCTTTCCAGTAAATACATGGGAGAGTTAATCCTCTAATCTATTCCGCCTATATTGCTCCCTTAATTAGTTTCCTTTGGAGTACAAGCACTTACATTTGGCTACATAACTACCCAAGTAGTGCGAGGATGAGTTCATGCACCACCAACAATATTAATTCACCGTTAATAAAGTTGGACGAGGAATAAAAAAAAAAATATATATATATATATATATATATATAGTAGTTCATTTATTACTTTGTATGATATCTTTGGGGCATAGTAGTGAAGATGCAAAGATGGTTGCAATAGGTTTGAGAGATTGGAGTTCATTAATTATGTTTTGTCGTACGTGATGTCTCTGGGCACATAAGTGAAGATGCAAAGATGATTGTAATAGGTTTGAGAGATTGTAGATAAAGATTTATCCGCAAATATCAAACTAAGTAGTTTATTTATTTATTTTTATAGTTGATCAAACACAAATTTAGATATTATGTGGGGTAGGATTTGAATCCAGTGCTTCACACGAGGATTAGAAAGTGCCACTAAGCTAAAATGCCAGGTATGTGGATACAACTTTGTTATTAACTTAACAATTTTTTTTTCTTTTAAAATCAAATATAGAATTTATAAATTATAAATATGACTATGGTCATTATCAAACCACACACAAACATATATTGCTGACTTATTTTGTTTTGTCAATAATATAGAGGTAGAAGATGAGATCAAATCATACAAATTGTTGTTTAGATTGTTTTTCAATTATCAATACAAACTTATTACCAAAGTCTTAATTCGAAGTTTTTCTCCAAAAAAAAAAAAAAAAAACTTGATTTTGAGCCTTAAAGTTCAATGTACTATTCAAAATCCTTTTATATATTTTTTAAAGGTATTTCTACCATCTTTCATTCAATTATTATTATTATTATTATATGCATTTTAGTCTCACACAATGTGTATTCATTATATAACTTAAAAGTAAAATATTTATTTATTTTTATTATTTAATTTTAAGTAAATTAATTAAAATATTATTTACATAAGATTTTAATTAAGCCGTGCATCGCACGGGCATAATACTAGTATATATATAAAAGCAAAGACCTCATGCAAGAGAGCACAGAGTCCTGCCAAGTGGCGCCCTTCTTTGATAACTTAGCCATCTTTTTTTTTTAGTAGTTAGAGCATTCGCACCAGTGTATGTAAAATCATGTAAAATAGAAAAAAAAAAAAAAAAAAAAAAAAGCTGTTTTTACACATTTTGCCTCAAAAATACACTACATCAGTCCTTCTAAAAATGTCTAAAATCGTGTATATCTTTACACGAGCTGCACTAACCGTGTAAATTTACACGGTTACTATAGCTCGTGTAAAGAATATTTTAATAATTTTCGTTCGCTCGTTTTTTTCTCTCTTTTCTCCGGCTCAACAAACTCAGTAAACTAACTTCTCATCTTCTTCTTTTTCCTAAGATGCACACAATCACATCCACACACAAACACATCCAGACAAATCAACAGAGATACACTTGCTTAAAAAAAAAAAAAAAAAAAAAAAAAAAAAACACAGAGATACACAAACACGGAGATCGGAGATCGGCTGAGATTTGGTTGTGGATCGGAGCGGTGGTTCGGAGCTGCGGCGTTTGGTGGCATAGATCAGCTCGGAGATTGGATCGGAGCGTAGATCGGAGATCGGTTTCAGCGTGGTGGATCAGAGCTCGGAGATCGGCTGAGCTGTGGATCGGTGATGCGGAGCTGTGGAGATCGGTGATGCGGAGCTTTGGTGGTGGAGATTTGGTGGTGGATCGGTGGCGTTTGGTGGATCAAAGCTATGGCGGATGGGTTTTGTGATTTGGAAGAGAAGACCAGAGAGATGGGTGTAGAAAGAGAGAGAGTGAGAGAGTAAAAGAAATCAGAAAATGGTAGAGAGAGAGAGAGCACGGGTATTTAAGGCAGGTAGGTAGAGAGAAATAATAAAAAAATAGAGTATAATGAATATTTTATTGAAATATCTTGTAAAATAAATGAATTGATGTGGGTGTTTTGTAAAAGTGAATGTGTAAAATAGAAAAAGTAGGTTTTTAGTGTAAAAATGAATGTGTAAAATGCACATGCTGATGTGAATGCTCTTACACCTTATCATTTAACAGTACTCCTCTCTCTCTCAACTCTTCCACTTTCCTCATCAATTCAATTAGCCATTTAGAATTTCAGACTTTTCAATTGCCTCCCATCAATTCAATTGGCTATTCAGAATTTCTGACCCTTCAATTGCCGCCCTTTTCAATTCCCTTCTCTTTTCTTCTTTACACAACTATATCTTAGCATACTTCCAGCCTAGACTAAATCACTATTATAAATGCTCACAATTTTCGAAGTGACTCTTAATCAGTATAAATGCTCTCACCAATCAAGCAGAAAATACATCAAATGATTAGCCATCTCAAAGAGGATGCAAAGCTTGCTTAATCAGATTTACAAGCATGGAAATCTGATCACATCAACCTCAAGTTAACAAGGCTGCACACCGGTTAAAAAAGTAGGTTTTTAGTGTAAAAATGAATGTGTAAAATGCACATGCTGATGTGAATGCTCTTACACCTTATCATTTAACAGTACTCCTCTCTCTCTCAACTCTTCCACTTTCCTCATCAATTCAATTAGCCATTTAGAATTTCAGACTTTTCAATTGCCTCCCATCAATTCAATTGGCTATTCAGAATTTCTGACCCTTCAATTGCCGCCCTTTTCAATTCCCTTCTCTTTTCTTCTTTACACAACTATATCTTAGCATACTTCCAGCCTAGACTAAATCACTATTATAAATGCTCACAATTTTCGAAGTGACTCTTAATCAGTATAAATGCTCTCACCAATCAAGCAGAAAATACATCAAATGATTAGCCATCTCAAAGAGGATGCAAAGCTTGCTTAATCAGATTTACAAGCATGGAAATCTGATCACATCAACCTCAAGTTAACAAGGCTGCACACCGGTTAGCTAACAAGGCTGCACTATTTCTAGATAGTCCTTCCATTTAGTTTAAGGATGTGTCTGATTGTATTGCTAACATTGCTAAAGCTTCGTCTAATGGCCATCTATTGTTTTGTCTTTTCTTTTATGCAATGAATTTCTTCTCAAATTATTTAAAAAATAAATAAAATAAAATAAAAAACTAAATCACAGTTACAGTATGCCCTCTACCATCACTTCTTTTTTCTTTTTAAGTTTCTCCTTTTTTATGTTTTTTTTTTTTCTTTTTTAAAATTTTAAATTTTTCAATATGATTTCTAGCTTTGCATGATTAATCACAAGCAATGACAAGGGCAATGGCAAGGAATCCAAGCATATCAAAAATCACCAATGTATTAGCATAATGGAAATTTCCCTTTGTGATGCCAATTTTTCCTTTTATTTCTTTCATTTCTACGTTATTCTTCAACTATTCCATGTCAATGTTGATGGTTTGTGACTCATATATATTTGGTGGGTTAGTTAGGATTTGGTTTGCCCATGATGAGAAAGGGTATTTGGCATTTATAAATCTCAACAAGTTTCAATTTTTCAATTGCTAGGAATTATTCTTCATTTCATGTTTTACAATTTTTATTTTGTAACTGTGTTTTATCCCTTTAATTTTTTTACATCTTACATTTTTAAGATAACCAAATGTAACTATGTAAAAAATGAAAAAGAGGAGATTTGATGTATTTATTTATTCATTGTAAACATCATGGGTAATGGGTTGAATTTTAATGAATAGATATATATTATTTCTAATTAATAAACATCATGGATGGTGGTACTTCTTTTCTTTTATGTTGATGTCTATAATTTCTCAAACATTGTAAATGTATTTGTCTCTATTCCCTTCTTACACTACATAACAAAGCATGCCCAGTTTTGGAATTGAAAATATGACTAGAGACTATGGTTTAGTTTAAATTTAGTTTTACTAGCAAACTTTGTTGATTACTTGTGACTATAGTAACTAAAAATAATATCATTGATGAACCCACTGAGTTAAAGATAATTTCTCACAGAAGTTTTGAAAATGCACCGCGCATCGCACGGGATATCAACTAGTTAGTCTCAGAAATCAATTTCATAATTATGGAAACCTCAAAGATTTTTTTTTTTTTTTAATTTTAAATTCAATAGATTTGCAAATTGCAATTGATCCAAACCCAAATAGTAATTATTATTATTATTTGTTACAATAAAAGAAGGGACTTTGTTGTAGATAGACTTGAAACTCAAGTTCACTAGTAGTGAGGGAACCGAATATACACGGATCATATGATTCATTCACCATTGGCAAATTCAAATACTACTAAAAGCATTTTGTTGTTTGTATGAAAATATCCATATAGGTTTGGTTCCCACGTGAATGAAAAGTTGATGGGTCGCTATCCATCCAACGGTCAATCTCTCTCCTACACTACACTACAACATATATACATATATATTCTAACTCAAATTCACCCATATGTATGAAATGATGATAGCATATATGACCGACGACACCTTATCAACAAATATGAGCTTACCATCCCTCTTCCCATCACCCATCTAAGTTTGATTAATTTACCTCTGCTCTGTTCTGCTATGCTATCTTCCAAATTCCCCAATCCCCATATTAAACAAAGAATGATACTTTTTTCCAAATTAGTGGGTCCCAAATATTGCAAAGACAAAATTCACAATGCTCCAAAGTCCAAATACCCACCTATTCTTCTGCATTATTCTTGTTTGTTACCTTGGTTTTTCTAAAGACATCACAAAGGTTTTATATTTTAATCAAAAATCAAACTTACTCCTTCACATTCACATATCCTGTCCAGAACTGAACCCAATTCTACAGATGGCGGGAATTTTATTAACTGTTATCAACCGGCCCGGTCCAACTGTTTACCTGAAATAGTCAGAAAGCACTGACGGTTAAATACACAACAAGAAAAGAAAGAAAAATTACTACCCAAATTCCATTTTTCCTTTCACTTCGTATCTTTTGTCCAGATTCTGATTGGTTGTGTCTTTTCTTCACCTTATTCTCTTCTCCTAATAGCAACAGCTAGCTCAGCTGTCTTCTTGTTAACTCCTACTCTATTTTGGGTTTTGAAAAGAATGTCAGTGAACCTTTTCAAGCTCTCTACTTTGCTCCATTACCAAAACCAATACCAAATCCAACCCTGCACCACCAACAAACATGGCTTCCTTAAAAGAACTACTTGCCAATGATGGATTTGATCGCAGGAATTTTGGGAAGGCTCCAAAGCCTGGGAAGCTTATCAGAGGCAGAGGACAAGTAGATGACTCAGTAGCTCTGCCTATATACATCTGCCATGACCACCGAAAAACTGCCCATCTCTCTGCTACCAAAAAAGGGTCTTCCATATTTTCATCATCTAAAAGGGTGGGTTCGGTATCAGAGAGATCGAATACTAGTAAATCATTGGCGACAGTGACTAAGAGTTCAAGAGCAGATGAGCCTCCAATTGATGAAGTTGCTATTAAAGCAGTGATTTCCATCCTCAGCGGATACATTGGCCGGTACGTGAAAGACGTAAATTTCCAGGAAACAGTTCGAGACAAGTGCAACTCTTGCTTGGTGAGAAGAAAAAGGGAACCAGATAATGGGATTTTCGCAAACATGGAACTTGTTATCGGCAACATTGACAAGTTGGTAGTTGAACAAGGGACTAGGAAGGAGCTAAGCATGAAGACACTAAGGAACTCCATTCGGCTTCTAAGTGTTGTTGATTCCTTAAATTCTAAAAAGACTAAGAATGGTTCAACATGTGGAATACCCAATTCTCATATCTCTGCAGTTGCTCAGCTTTTATTAGCAATTCTCTACAAGCTTGAGAAAAATGATAGGATTTGCGCTGGGCACCTACTTCAAGTTTTCTGTGATTCTCCATTTCTAGCTCGAAATGACTTGCTTGCTGATCTTTGGGAGCATTTCTTTCTTCCCCACCTTCTCCATCTTAAGATCTGGTACACTAAGGAGCTTGAAACTATTTCAAACTCCAACTATATTGATAAGGAGAGGAAAGTGAAGGCCTTGAGCAAGGTGTACAATGACCAAATGGATAAGGGGACTATTGAGTTTGCTCTGTACTATAAAGGGTGGCTTAAAGTTGGGGTTAAAGCCCCTCCTGTTCCTACTGTGCATTTGCCATCAAAACCCAGTTATGGATCATCAAGTAGGGTATCCTCAGATTCTTACACTTTGCAGTCTTCCATGAACAACAACTTGTAAGTCTATAAACAATATAATTTGTTGAAAATTTAATCCCCAAATTTTTTTTTTGACATTTGGTTTATGTGCTAATTGTGAATTTTGCTTTATGGTTGCCTAAATCATAAAAGATACCGAGCTGTATTTGGGACCTCACTTGAGCGAAAATCTATGGACCACAGTGATCAAAATGGAGCTTCAATCAATACGTGGCATTTGGAGGAAAAGGATAAACTATGTACAGATGAAGATAGCTATAACTGCAGTTTTGTTTATGTGGGTAGTTCTCTTTACAGTATATTAAAGTCAGTTATTTTTTTGGCTTTTGCTTTTTCTGTCATATGAAAAAGTGACTGTTGCATTGCAGATGATCGTCTTTTTTCTGACTTGTACAGAAAGGATATGGGACTCATCGAAGGTCATCAAGCCAAAACAATAGAGATTCGAGAGCTGAATCATGGCCTGAAACACAAAAATCAGACTATTTCCAGATCTTTACCTGCCGAAGTCAGCCAAAAGAGTGCTTAGTGAAAGGCAACCTTGCAGCCAAGAATTGTTCAGTCAGAAAGGAAGAGAATGCCAATTCAAGTGAGTTAATCAGAGCTATTAATACTGTTTGCTCCTCAGATATTCTTAGCGAATGTGAATTTGCAATTCGAATAATCTCCAAAGCGTGGTTGGACTCACATGGTGATCCCGCCATTGAAGTTGCATTATCAGAAGCATCCATTATTGAGGGGATGCTAGAGGTTTTGTCTGCTTCTGATGATGATGAAATTTTAGAGATAATAATATCAATTTTAGCAGAATTTGTACGGACGAATGACGTGATTAGGCAGATTATACTGAATTTGGATCCACAGCTAGAAATCTTCATGAGACTTCTGAGAAGCACTTCTCTGTTTCTAAAAGCCGCTGTTCTGCTTTATTTAGCAAAGCCAAAGGCAAAACAGATGATATCAGTTCACTGGGTGCCATTATTCCTTCGAGTGTTAGAGTTTGGAGATCAGTTGCAGACCCTCTTCACAGTACAGTGCAGTCCTCAAGCGGCAGCAATTTACTTTATAGACCAACTTCTGACAGGTTTTGATGAAGATAGGAACTTAGAGAATGCTAGACAAGTGGTTTCTCTTGGGGGATTGAATCTGCTGGCACAACAAATTGAGAGAGGGGATGCTCATGAAAGGACCAATGCTGCTTTGATCATGTCCTGTTGCATCCGAGCTGATGGCAGCTGTAGAAAATTCTTGGCTGAAAATTTAAACAAGGCTTCTCTTCTTGAACTTATTGTCCTTGAGAACTGCAAGAATTCTAATAGCTATGCTTTTTCTTTACTAACCGAGTTACTCTGCCTTAATAGGTATGAACTTTTACCTATTACATTCTCTTCTATAAGCTCAATCCATATTATATTAATTCAAGAAATTCTTACCAGAAGAACACAGATAATAGAATTCTTATGTGAACTAAAAGAAGGATGGAGTGGCTTGAACACCATGCACATTTTATTAGCCCGTCTCCACAGAGCACCAGAAGAAGAATACCCACTGGTTGCAGCAATCTTATTGCAGCTTGATCTTCTGGTAATTCCATATAATTTCTTTCTTCTTTTTTTTTTTTTTATTCAGTCGGATAATTTTTTAATGGTTGCTGAGAAATCTTAAAAAAAAAGGAGTTATCATATTTCTGACTCCTTCTTAGTTCCTCAAATTTCTCAGCGAGCAAACAGACCAATTGTATAATATCTGGTTGTGCATTCTTGAGCAATCACCATAACAAATTGCACAAACATTGCAGGGTAATACTATGAAGTGCAGTGTATACAGAGAAGAAGCAGTTGAGGCAATCATAACAGCATTAAGTTGTCAAATATGTCACGAAAAGGTTCAAGAACAATCAGCAAGAGCTCTTCTGATGTTGGCAGGCCGGTTTTCTTATACTGGAGAGGCATCAGCAGAAAAATGGCTTTTACAACAAGCAGGTTTCCATGAGAGTTCAGGGGATTCATTTCATAGCAAGGAAATTGTCATAGATGGTTTCATGCACTCAGTAAGCTTACAATTACATTACATGAGCAATATAGAATTTATCAGGAAGAAACTAGATAAATAACAGAAATTTCTTTTTGCTGTAAGAATGGGGCTTGACTACTCCCCCTGTTAATTATAAATCTGATCTTAACCACTCTTTTCTAATGAATTATTCGTTACGTGGTCCTTATTACATTACTAGGATGAAGAGGAAGAAGAAACAGAAAACTGGCAAAGGAAAGCAGCTAGTATGTTGTTCAACAGTGGGAACAAGAGATTGTTAGTTGCCCTTTCAGATTGCATAGCCAATGGCATCCCAAGGTTAGCACGAGCAAGTATCATCACTGTTACTTGGATGACCAGCCTTCTCCATTCAGTTGGAGATGAAAATTTGCGGTCTATGGCATGCTCAATTCTCACGCCACAGTTGCTAGAATCCTTGAATTATGAAAAAGATCTCGAGGAAAGAGTGCTGGCTTCATACTCACTACTGAGTCTAATGAAGAGCTCAGGTATGAAATATTTCACATCTTTGAAAGTACTCTTAAGAAGAATGACATAATGGTATCTGTACTCCTTAAAAACGTCTTTCTTCTATGACTAGGAATTACCAAATGTGTTACTTCTGTATTAGAAACCTTAAGTCATGATCCTTTCTCCTCACTGTAGGGGCAGCTAATTTGGCCAACATGTTTGACTAGCCAAGCAGACAAACGATTCTTTCATTTCTCCCACATTTTGATTTATATAAAATTTTTATCTGATGCCCCACCCAACAGAGACCCAAGTCCTAGTATCTCTTCTAAATGGTGATTCAACATAGATTCTACATCTGCTAACCAAGCCAATTTTAGAGCAGCTTTACTGTTGGATCATAAATTTGACTAGATGTCATTACTCTTCCAAGTTTCTTTACAAATGGGCATTAAAATCAATATTTTGATATCTGAGGTTCTGATTAGCCGAGTACCTTCAGTTGGTTGCCTCTCTCATTACTAATTTTTTCACTTTTTCCAAACAGAATGTGTTTCTATGCTCCCATCATACGACAAAGAGTTGCTCAGCCATCTCCATAATCTTTCCCTGGTGACATGGACAGCTAGTGAGCTTATGTCAATCATCCCAAGTAGCTCGAGACATTAGTATTGGCCGATTACAGAAATGCAAGCAAATCATCAAATATTAAACTGCCCTCTTCTGGACATCCACCAATGTCTGAATCTCTTTATCTCTTCGTTAAGAAAAAATGTATGTGGAGAAGATTATGAGGGTTGTATGGTAGTGTGTGCAGTTTATTTCAACGTTAGGATTATCTTTTTTCCTTTTCCTCCATTTTTGTATACTGGAGCATATCTCAGAAAAAATTACATACTAAAATTATCCAGATAATAGTGAAACTGCACACTCTAGTATCTTTAGATGAAGATGTATTTGAACCATAGGAGCTAGAAGTTGACAACGCACTCATAAAGGTGATGTTATTGTTGATGCAATCACGGAAGCAGTACCAAATACCAAAAACACTTGTGGAAAGATTCCAAGTGATCAAAGCTGTAGTTGTACATACTTGTAAAGAACTTAACGAGACATGGGTGTGATAATATGGTAGAATGACAATGGTGGAATTGTAATTGGCGAAGTAATTCCCAAAGAAACTTGTATAATTTTTGTGCTATTGGCCAGGTCCCAGCAGATTGATTAGTAAATATTGCTATAATATATCATGTTTCTGCTGAGTTATATATGTTTGTTTAAAAATAAAATAAAATAAAATCTTTGACTACATACTTTTTAAGGTCATTTACAATCGGTTAGTTAGAATTGAAATCTAAGATAGAAAAAACAAATATTGATATTTTTAAGTTAATTCAAAATTAAAACATTATATAATGTCTTTGAAAAATCAAGGCACGCATAAAACATTTTAAAATTTTCATGGATATGATCATATTGTTAATACTTCTAAGTTTTTTTTTTTTTTTTAATTTTAAGTATTCAAATGATTTTTTTTTTTTTTGGAATATCTTATATTTAGATTAATATTTTAACTTAATATATTAATGATTATTTATTAATTATTTATATTTATATTTATATATATTTTTTACTTATTTGAAATATATATTTATAGTCAACTTAATTAATGAAGAATTTTAGGTGTAACATTGATTGTACTAACTCTAATACTAGGCTTGAAAAAATAAATTGAAATCAAGCATGAAAAAAAAACCCAAAAAATATATATAACTTACATTTACATTATATTTTTTAAGTTAATCATTTTTTTAATAAATTAAGTGATATTTCCTTCTATTAATAAAAAAAAAAATTGAATTAATTTTGTCTTCACTATATATATATATATATATATATATATATATGTATGTATGTATATTAATCTTGCCACCCTGCTTGAATCAGAATCGTTACTCCGCCACAAGTAAAAGGTATAAGCCAGCAAAAATAATGTTACTATCTGTATCAAGCTCTAGTTAATATACCATTCACGGATGAAAATTTTAGAGGAAAGTTTTTAAGTTTTGGTAAATAAAAATAAAATCTTGTGGGTTCTTTGAATGACATTATCTAGAAACGTTGGGTCATTTGACATCCCCCTAAAGGGAAATTTAAATTTTTTTTCATGTGGAATATTCTAGTAATCATTAATCAAACGAGCAAGGGGTATTTGCTTATTTTCAATAGTTAAGGGGGTTATTGCATTCTATAGTTTAGAGGGGAATTGTGAAATGCCCCATAGATTTAGGGGGGAAGTCCTTTTTTTCCCCCCAAAAAACAATTTTAAAAATATATATCTTTTCTAAAAAATGTAAATAAAAATGATGTAATCAAGTATGTTAAAGTGTATCAAGTGATCAACAAGATACCGGTATTATGTATTGTATAGTATCACAGTACACTTAAAAGATATATATCGAATAGATTCCAGTTAGCTCAACTGGTAAAATCTCTTGTTGTCAAATAAGAGATCTGGGGTTCAATCTCCGCCTACACCAAAAACCAATTAATGTCTCGGTTTAATGATAAATGATATATATAAATAATAAAAAATATTAATCATATATCAAAAATCATATGGTGTGTTATAAAATACTAACAACTAACCTAAGGCTAAATGACCAAAATAGAATTTTGTGAGTGCCCAAGTGTGGCATGATTTTTCTCTCCCAAATTCATTTTCAAGTTTTCTATGAACCTATAGATGATCCATATAAAAAGAGCTTAATGGATTTCTGGGGACCATCTTGTAGTTGAGGTTCAAAACTAAGGATGTCAATAACTCTCTACCATTATTTTTGTAAAAGCTATATGCAAGTGCTGGGTTGAGCTGGACTTCATCATCTTCTAGTGTTTTTTCCTCAGAATTTCTCTCTGAAAATTAGTCACCATCAAAAGCTTCATTGGCATAATAATTGATTGGCTACGATGACCTGGCATACTGCTCTATCCAACCATACTATCTCAAATCTTTTTATCACATTTTTCTACCAATAACCTTGCTGATACATACATTTTATGATATCTTTTGAATTTCTGTCATTTTGCTGTTATTTCCAACCAAGTGTATTAGTTGTTGTTTCTCTTAGTGGTCCTTTAGTAACAGCTGCAGAATCAACTAACAGAAAGAACAACCAATTTTCAACTTTATGTTCATGTAGATAGTCTTCCCATGTTCTCTTGTCCCCACCCACCTTCACTGTTGACAATTTCAAATTGTCTTAAGCAAGAGGGAATGAAAAATCCACCACAATTTTTAATACACAATTTGCAAACTAAGAGATCAATGAGAATCCAAAGATATGGACAACAAATAAATCATTTCTGGTGGGCCATTTAGTACAAGGAGGAAAAGAAACAAAGTAATTGAAATTTCTCCTTTTTAGAATATAACATCGAATCCGAGTAGATACATGGCTGTATGAACTATGAGCCTAATTTGCTTAGTTATATTATAAAAGTAATAACAATAAGAGGATCGATCTCTTCTAAATTTTACCAAGTACATTTTTCCCTTTAATCGACTTATATAATTGAGGCTTGCCCACCTGATAATATCCACTGCTCTTCCTTAACATGGATTTGTACCCCACAGCAAAACTCTGCACAGTCCTGAAACTTACTCCATCCGGCGAGAGATAATTGACAATGATGCCAGCTGAAATGCACGAGCAAAAAGGATCACCATATCTTGTTTTTTACCCAAAAGAGGAGAAGAACAACAGCAATGACAATCCCAACTGGCGCCCACTTCCGGATCAACGCCTAAAATTAGATCAATAGAATGGGATAAGAAAACACAACTAGAAGCCAAATCCCTCATTCCAATTTGTTTTCAAGAATTCAAAAGACATCAAAAGAGTATAACACATTTAAAACTTGGAACAGAATTTTGCATGGCTAAATAACCTCTTAAATCAAATCAAATCAAGGAAATTGGAACTAGTTTTAAAATATTAAATATAATACTACACTAATTGATTGTGCAGAAAAAATTGTTCATGAAAACAAAATTCCTGTGCATGTTTTTAAAAGTTTTAAATTTATGCTGTACTGAGTTGCTAAAATAGTTTTAAAAACCAGACCAGGCTGGACCAGCAGGTTCAGCCGGGTACCGGACCTAAGTCCAGTTCATTCTCTTTTGGAACAACATGCTCAGCTTCCTTTAAGTACTTCTTTGCTACTTCTAGAGAATGCAGTCGTTTTATTGCTTCTAAAAGTAAAATATCTACACTTCCCTTCTCTTTTTTCTACGAGTAACACATTCTTTAAAATATATAAGGGAGATCTCCAAATGTTACAGCCGAAATTAAGGAGATCTACAAAATATTTTATAATTATAAAAGCAACAAACACCAGCTTTTGCCTAAAACAACCACTCAGTTAAAAAGATTTTACGAAAATGGACCAAAGTTAATTGGAAAGAAGTTCAACACCATTAAATTTGTGGTTTTTTTGTTCTATCCAAAAATCCACAAAATGCATAAGGTTGCCTTTGAATATGATAGTTTAAAATCAAGGACTTTGAACAATTGTTAATATCAATTGCTTTATATAAATTTCAAACCAGAAAATTATTTGAGCTTTGGAGATTTTGTTCCAACAAAACACTCATGAAGAGAAAAATATTGTGGGACATGTTGACGAGCGGCCAAGTGGCTCCTTTCTATCCAAAAATCTTTCTACAGAGACATTAGCAACAGAACAAAGAGTATCACATTGAGGCCTAGCTACCTCGGATTAGTCACAAAATTTGAGGTTCTTACTCTGTTGTTATTGGAGGTTCCATTTTCTTTTTCGTTGAGTCCAAGACTTTTGAATTCTTTATTGAGGAGGGAGGTACTTACTATATGTTACATATTTTTGAGAGAAATCGAGATTCTCTCAGATCAGTTTTCATGGGCAAAGAGAGTGCAAAGCGTTTGCTAGCTATTGTGGAGGATCTCATGTCCAATGTAACTACTGGTAATTTTGCACGAACCTTCAGAGATGGTGATAAAGTATTTATTTTGCAACTAGGTTCCAATGCACGTGGAAGTTTTTTTATGATCTCGAACCTTGTCCATGGCCGTCAGAAAGGCTTTATCGTGGTGCCAAAAGGTAAATTGGGTAGTGGGTGGAGACGGTTTGGAACTCATTTGCGAAAAGCCATTGCTCCTGAGACACTAGTCATCAAACAGCCACAATATGTCCTGAAACCAACAGTGGAGAAGTCCAAATCTTTACTGTTGGCGATGGCGGAGGTTGATCGGAAAGATGGTGGTGGTAGCAAGAAAGGCAAGACATTAACGCCAAATTTTGAAAATACACACAAATCAAACTTGCGCAATCATAGCCATGATACTCGCGATTTGATTGCCGAGAAAGAAAAAGCGATGTCTGAGGCTAAATTCACACTTGAGATTAAGGATAGCGTTGGCAGCAGCACTAAATCTCATTTATCACTGGATGTTAGCATGAGATTGGAGCGTGGGCAAGATGGTGGGTGGAAAGTTCAGTGGTCCAAAGTCAAGGAAATGGGCCGAAATGTAAAGCCCAAGGAACAAAGTTTTAAAAACTTTGTTAAGCCTTCAGCTCCCTTCAAACCAAAGCCCAAACGCCAAACTGCTATTCCCAAGCCCATTTCAGTATGGCGGCCCAAACCAAAACAAACCCACCCTTTTTCTTTTCCATCTGACGAGACCCAAAACACTGGGATCTCTTTGTCGTCGGTCTCGGCGAGCTTTAAGCAAGGATCTAAAAGCTGCAAGGTAGTGATTGTCGAGTCGAAGCAGTCTCAAGCCGATCTTTGCAGCTCTTCAATGCTAGCCCAGCCAATGAAGCTCCCCAATAATGTCGAGATTGAGTTCCTTGGCACCGACAGGTCCAATACTGAATCTCTCAGCTCCGATGAGACCGATGTGTCAGCAACCACCTCTAATGGTGAAGATAACTTGCAATGAGACATCCGATTGATACTTCAGGAACATTCCGGCAATGTTATCAAGAAATGGGGGACTTCAGAGCAGTGGATGCTTGAATTGCGAGATGGAAGGAGAGTGGCGATTAAGATACAAATTTCTCTACCACAAGGTGAAGTCACAGAGGTTTTGGAAGAGCAAAATCAGTTGGCCTTGGTTCCATTGAAGTCTTCAGACTCTTTGGAGGTGTCATCAGCTCAGTTTGAGGGGGATGAAGTACTTGTGGAGGATTGGGTTTTAGACACCTATTCGGAGGCGGCTGAGCTACCTAACGAAGGGGGTTTGTCACCTCTAGCGGTGGAACCACTGGCCTTTTCTCTACCCTTGGCCATGGAAGGATAGAAAGTTGTGAGTGTGAAGAGTCCAATGAGGAAAGAATCTTACTCTGAGTGGTTCCAAAGTAGATTCAATGGGTTTGATAACTTCCTGGGCGTGTCCTTACAAGGTTTGGAGAATCAAGCGACAAATTTCTTGTTAGCTGTTGAGGCTGAATTACACCATTGGGCTGCTTTGGAAAAAAAATCACGTGACTTGAAGAGTTCAAGAGTGAAAGATAAAAGAGAGTTGAAAGGTCTATTCAGTTCGATTAATTATGGTTCTACTTCATCTAGGCATAATGGTACTAATAGGGAGCAGGCACTATCTGTTTCAAAATGAATTTGAAGATACTTTCCTGAAATGTCAGAGGTTTGAATGTGGTTGAGAAGAGGCTTCAGATTCGTAATTTGTTGCGTACCTGGAGGGCTGATATTGTATGTTTACAAGAGACTAAACTTGAATGGATCACTAGAGGAATTGTTCGAAGTATATGGGGCTATCCATATGTAGATTGACTATACCTAGGTTCTGAAGGTGCTTCTGGAGGTATTGTGCTGATGTGGGACTAAAGAGTGGTGGAAAAAGTGGAGGAAGCAATGGGGCAGTTTTCTGTTTCATGCAAATTTAAAAATGTTGGGGATCAATTTGAGTGGGCGTTTACAAGAGTATATGGGCCAAATTTGAATAAGAGGCGTAGGAAAATGTGGGAGGAGTAGACAGGACTGATTAGTTGGTGGGATTTGCCATGGTGTCTAGGAGGTGACTTCAATATAATTTGCTTCCCATCGGAAAGATTAGGGGCTGCTAATTGTATTTGGGCTATGTATGGATTTTCTGATTTTATCTCTCTGCATGGGCTGATGGATATAACTATGGATGGGGGCCTTTATACTTGGTTCAATACTTCCTCCGCTTCTAGAATAGATCGATTTCTTTTCTCTGTACTCTTGGTGGATCACTTCACTATGTTTACCCAAAAAAGGCTATCCAGAGTACTTTCAGACCACTTCCCAATTCTGCTGGAAGGGGGAAGTCATCGGAGATGTAGAACTCCTTTTCGTTTTGAAAATATGTGGTTGAGGGTGGAGAATTTTGTTGATAAAGTGAAGGCTTGATGGACATCTTATTTGTTCCAAGGCAACCCGAGTTTTATACTAGCTAAGAAGTTGGCAGCTTTGAAGTTGGATCTAAAAAAGTGAAACGAAGAAGAGTTTGGTAATGTCACTATTAAAAAACAGCAACTCTAGAACAAATTGAATAATTTGGATGTTAGAGAGGAGATTCAGCCTTTAACAGCTGAGGAAAAGTTAGAACAAAATAATCTCCGTACCGATATTGAAAAGCTCACTCTTTTAGAAGAGATTAGTTGGAAGCAAAAGTCTAGGGTGCTACATTTGAGGGAGGGGGAAGCAAATACCAAAATTTTCCATAGAATGGCTAATTCCTATAGAAGAAATAATGGTATTGAGAGCCTTATGGTTGATGGAATCTTGTCTTCCGATTAAGGTATGATTGCTGATTGTATTACTCAATTCTTTATGAAATTATACTCTGCGGAGCAAGTTGATAGACCGTTTCCAGAAGTCTTGGTATTTCCAAGGATATCCGATGATAATGCAGATTCGCTAGATAGACCCTTCGATGAGGCAGAAATTTTTGAGGTCATACAGAATTTTAATGGTGACAAATCGCCTGGACCAGATGGGTTTCCAATGGCTTTCTTCCAAGCTTGTTGGGGTTTCCAATGGCTTTCTTCCAAGCTTGCTAGGGAATTCTCAAACTTGATCTTATGGCTGTTTTTCATCATTTTTTTGCTAAAGGTTAGTTTGAGAAGAGTTTGAAAGCAACTTTCATCACTCTCATCCCTAAAAAAAATGAAGAAATTGAAGATAAGAATTTTCGCCCCATTAGTCTTGTTGTGGGGGGGGGGGGGGGGGGGGGGGGGGGGTGTGTTTATAAAATCATTGCTAAGGTCTTAACCAACAGACTTCATACAGTTATGGAAGATATAATTTCAACTTCACCGAATGCTTTTGTGAGGAACCGGCAGATTCTTGACCCCGTACTTATTGCTAATGAATGCCTTGATAGTAGATTGAAAACTGGGTTGCCAGGGCTAGTTTGTAAATTAGATGTTGAGAAGGCCTTTGATCATGTAAACTAGGGATTTCTTATGCAGTTACTAGAAAATAGTGGGTTCTCTGCTAAATGGCGGCAGTGGATATTCTTTTGTATATCTACATTTCATTTCTATGTTCTGATAAATGGCTCTCCTTGTAGGTTTTTTGAGAGTTCCAGGGGGTTGAGACAAGGTGACCCATTGTCCCCTTTGCTGTTTGTACTGGTTATGGAAGCCCCTGGGAGAATGTTGGATAAAGCTATCCATGATGGTCATATGTCAGGCTTTGGTGTGGGTCGTGTAGAGGGCAGATCATTGGCGGTGTCTCATCTTCTCTTTGCGGACGACACTTTGATTTTTTGTGGTGCTGATCTAGATCAAGTTCTGTTTCTCCATATGATCCTCATCTGGGATGCACGGACGCAGCACCAGAGGAGCCGCACCCGCGTCCGACGCAACGCGAGGCGACGACGTACGAGGGGGGAGAATGTTGGATAAAGCTGTCCACGATGGTCATATGTCAGGCTTTGGTGTGGGTCGTGTAGAGGGCAGATCATTGGCGGTGTCTCATCTTCTCTTTGTGGACGACACTTTGATTTTTTGTGGTGCTGATCTAGATCAAGTTCTGTTTCTCCATATGATCCACATCTGGGATGCACGGACGCAGCACCAAAGGAGCCGCACCCGCGTCCGACGCAACGCGACACGGCAACGCAAGAGGGACGCTGCTGACCGTGCATTGGGCCGCGTTCTGCCACGTGTTTTTTTTTTTCCCGACTCACGCCCACGCGGCTCAGACTCGGGCCGATTCATGCTGAACCGGGCTGATTCAGGCTGAATCGGATCGTATCGGCCGAATATTGGTGTGTTTCGGCCAGTAAGGAAAAAAAAAAAAAAAACTTAAAATCAAAAATACCGGTGGATTTGATACGCCGCTGTCGCCGTCTTTGCCGGCTTAACCGTTGAGCTTAACCCCTTTCTTCTTCTTTTCTACTTCTGCTTCTTCGTCTTCTTCCTTTTTTTGTCGTTTTGTTCTATTTCTTTTTTTATATAAGCTTTGTTTTTTTTTTTTTTTTTTTTTTTTTTTAAAGGATGGTCAAATGCGTTTGGTCAGAGGCTTTATTTTGTTTTTTGTGCCTCTCACGTGAGCCACATCTCCCCCCCCCCCCTCTTTTTTTTTTTACATTGAGCCACTGAACGTCTGAACCACTAAGCTTTGGTACATGAGCCACTAAGCCTTTGGCCAGAGGCTTTATTTTGTACATTATTATTATTATTATTATCATTATTATATAACAAAGCATGCTTAGCAATATATAAAATATATAAATAAAAATATTTTTAATAATTTTTTAATTGTCGAGTCTCGCCGTAGCCGCACCCGCACCCACCTTTTTCAAAAATTGCCGAGTCCCGCACCCACCTTTTTCAAAAATTGCCGAGTCCCGCACCCGCACGCGAGTCCCGAAATGCACCCATGCTTCATAGATCCTCATTTGGCTTGAGGCAGTCTCTGGTCTAAAGATAAATTTGGGCAAGTTAGAGTTGGTTCCTATGGGTATGGTGCATAATTTGGACTTATTGTTGAATGTCCTTGGTTGTAAACAAGGTACTCTTCCAATGAAGTATTTGGGTCTTCTTTTGGGACCTAAATTCAAGCATAAGGCAATATGGAACCCAATTCTGGAGAAGAACAGAGATTAGCAGGATGGAAACGTTTGTACTTATCCAAGGGAGGTAGAGTTACTTTAATTAAAAGCACTCTATCTAATTTACCCACTTATTTTCTATCTCTATTTCCTATTCCTGCAACTGTGGCTAACCGAATTGAGAAACTTCAGAGAAATTTCTTATGGGGTGGCATTGGAGATGAACCAAAATTCCATTTGGTTAAATGGGCTACTGTTTGCAATCCCATTGCTTTGGGTGGCTTGGGGATAAGAAAGATAAGACTTTTTAGTGAAGCTTTGCTTGGGAAGTGGCTATAGAGATTTGGGATGGAGAGGGTTGCCCTTTGGAGGCAAGTGATAAAGGTGAAATATGGCTGTGAATGGGGTGGCTGGTGTACTAGGCCAGTTAATAGTCCATATGGTGTTGGCTTCTGGAAATATATTAGTCGAGGATGGCCTTCTTTTTCTCGCCACATTCTATATGATATTGGGAATGGGTCTAGGGTGAAATTTTGGCATGACCATTGGTGTGGTGAGACTTCTCTTGCAATCAACTATCCTGAATTGTTCAAAGTTTGCCGAGACAAGGAGGTTAGTGTGGCTGAGCTTATGAAGCTTGATAATGGAGTCCTTTTTTGGGATGTAAGTTTCTTTAGGGGTGTGCATGCTCGGGAATTAGAGGCATTGGCCAGTTTCATGGATACCATTTATGGTGCTTCGGTGAAAGGGTTTAGTAAGGATAAGATGCGCTGGAAACTTGATAGAGAGAAGGGCTTCCTGGTTAAAGATTATTATAGTCTCTTAGTGGGCTCTAATGACTATTGCTTTCCTTGGAAAAGTATTTGGAAACAGAAGATTCCTTCTCGAGTAGCTTTCTTTGTTTGGACTGCTACTTTGGGGAAGTGCCTAACAATTGACAATTTACGAAAAATGAAGGTTTGGATTTTGGATTGGTGCTTACATGTGCAAGTGTAATGGTGAATTGGTAGATCATCTTTTTCTTCATTGTCCGGTTGCAATGGATATGTGGGCTATGGTGTTTGGATTGTTTGGAGTGAGCTGGGTTACACAATCTATAGTGGGGCTTTTAGCACATTGGCAAGGCAGATTTGGTTGTCATTGAAATGGATATATATGGTTGATTGTTCCCCATTGCTTATTGTGGTGTCTTTGGAGAGAGAGAAATAGTAGGTGCTTTGAAGATAAGGAGAGATCAATATCAGACTTGAAGCTATTTTTTTTTAGAACTTTAATGGATTGGTTGGCTGCATTGCGGAACCAATCATTTTTATCTTTTCTTGATTTCCAAGATTCTTGTAATTTTTGTTCTTGATTGTTTGACCCCTAGTACACTCCCTGTGTACTAAGTGCTCCCTCTTTTTTGATATCAATAAACTTATTACTTATCAAAACAAAACATTCATGATGTTATGAATTTGAAATAATAGTTTACATCTAATCATTTCAAATCCATCCATAAATTTCATCAATACCAAAAAAATAAATTCCTTCTCATACTTTGAATGTCATTTAAACTAAAAATTCAAATTCAAATTCAAATCCCTCGTTTTAAATAAATCTATTTAAATGAAGCATTTAGGAACTGCACTCCAAATTTTTCCACGTACGGGATCCCCAAACTTCCCTTTCTAACATTGATGCAGATAGTAAAGAGTATAAGTAAGAACAACATTTAATACCAAAATATTCAAGAATTGTTGCCTAGTTTCAAACTTTCAATATTGAGCCTTCTTGGCACCTTTCATAGGCTACTTTATCTTTTTATATACAAGTAAAAATATCCTATTGAAATAAAGTGGCATAAAACCCAAGTATACAGGATGTATACAATAGGCACACCCAAAATCAAGCAAAATTACAATGAAAAATCAAATCTAATAAGTGTGATTATGAAATAGTAAATAATCCTAATGATGTCATCCATTCAAACAAGGCTCTAAAGAACATCAGTTTGAAATCTAAGATGGTCTTTGGCTGCCATTAAAATTTCTACTATTCCTTTTTCGGCATACATTGATACACACCTCATTAAGTAGTGAGGAATCGCCTTCCAAAATTTTCTATTCCAATGTCTACCAAATCGAAATTGCCTACAAGCTAATAAATCCAAAACACCTTTAAGTATCGCCTATTGAACCCCAAAAGACTGAAAACCATAGTCCACAATTCTTTTTTTTTTTTTTTTATAAGTATCGTAAGAATATTGTTAATGAAAGAAAAAGTGCCAATCAAAGTACATTGGGGATGTACTATAGGGGCACAAATCAGGAACCAAAAGTACAACGAACAAGAAAAATAGGAAAAGAAGAACAAGAAAAATGAGAAAAGACCACACTCCATTCAAAGAGAGTGTGCAAGAAAAAAGACTTAATCTCTAGCTAAGAACATTCACAACCCTCAAAAACTTCTAGCATTCCTTTCACGCCAAATGCACCAGATCAAGCAATGAGGCACTAATCTCCAAACATCTATGTGACGATGTCGCGCAAACTTTCCTTGCCAAGCCTCAAACAACTCAAGAACAATATGAGGCATAACCCATTGAATACCAAACAAGCAAAAAACCAAAGACCACAACTCTTTAGCAGAAGAGCAATGGAGGGGTAAATGATCAACTATCTCCCCATTCCTTTTACACATGTAGCACCAACTTACCACAATGATATTCCTTTTTCTCATATTGTCTATTGTTAAGATTCTTCCCAGTGCAGCAATCCACAAAAAGAAAACAACTTTTTCTTGGAAATTTAGGCTTCCAAACGCATTTCTAGGGGAAACTCATATTGCCATTAGATGCTATAAATCAATAGTATGATTTAACATCAAATCCTTTTTGTGCATATGGCTTCCAACAAAGCTTATCCTCTCCACTGCCTTGCACTGAAGTACAATAAATTAAATCCAAAAAAGAAAATAAGGCCTCCAACTCCTTTGTCATGTATCTGTCTCATAAAATTCAAAGCCCATTGCACAGAGTTATTACGAAACAACATATGATCTGGTATTGAAGCTTCCCCATCACACTAGATATCGTACTAGCAGAGACCCATGAGTTTTATTTTCTGTTTTGGGTCCTTTCTTCATTTGGTTTAGAATTTCTTAACCAACTTTATTCGTTATCAGGAATCCTAGTCTTTCTAGGAAAACACTATTTACGAGTCCTAGTCCTTATTGGATTAGAATTGGAAATAGTCTATAAAGAATCTTTATGTACTCAATAAAGGACATACAGATGATTTTAATAAAATTCCAGCAACTTATTTTAAGTGTGTGGTCACATTCTCCTTCCTTAGTGTGATTGATTAGGAAAATTTAGGTGTTTTTGCCTAGGATTTATCTTACTTTGTTTCTCATTCAATTCACTATTTTAACACTAAACAGCCATCAAACTTATTAGAACTATGATTAAATGATTAAATTCACCATTTCCTAACATTTTAAGCTCTTGGGACAATTGATAATTTAAATCATATCAGAGCAAGAGATCCTGAGTTCGATCTCTGGCTTACTCTACCACCCATTTAACTAAGCTTTTAGGACATTCAGTAATTTAACAAAATTAATACAAGATTCAATCTTATTATACCTAAACTCTTAAACATTAAACCCTCATCAAGAACCTTAATTTAATGTTGAACTCATAAAGGTCCTATATCAAAATTGGTGTCAAAACTCATTAAGGCTTATTTTGTGCGTCAAACATGTAAGTACCTTACTAAATGGTCAACTAAAAAGAAGAAATCACCAAAATCGCCATTTTTTATTTAAGTGCTAAAATTACTTCACAAAAAAGTTATCCATCCAAGAAAACTTTCAGATTTCTTAAATCCCAAGGGATTTTTACTTCTAAAATTAAACTTCCAGAGTATCTCCTCAGAATTAATAATTCTTAAGCAAAACGCAATCCCAAAATACACACAATATTTCACAAATGCGTTGCTACTACCCAACATTTCATAGTTTGGATAAGGCGGTGACAGAACGTCGATTGTTTGGATTTAGTGTGGGTACCTCCACAGGTGATCACTTACAAGTAACTCATCTTCTCTTTGCAAATGATGCGTTGGTTATGTGCGATGCTAATATTGACAAGATGTTTTTGCGCCTAATTTTGTCATGGTTTGAGATTGTATCGAGATTGAATAATTTGTATAAGTCTGAACTAGTTCCTGTGGGAGTGGTTCCAAATTTTGAGATGCTAGTAGATGCGTTGGGTTGTAAGCAGAGCTCACTTTCTATGAAATATTTAGGTCTTCCATTGGGTGCAAAATGGAAAGATAGAGCAGTTTGGAATCCCATCATTAAGAAGGTGGAAAGGAGGTTAGCAGGATGGAAAAGATTGTATCTATCCAAAGGGGGGAGACTTACTCTCATAAAAAGTACTTTATCCAATTTACCTACTTATCTCCTCTCCCTTTTTCCAATTTCGGCAGATATAGCATACCGTATTGAACAACTTCAACGAAATTTTCTTTGGGGTGGTCTGGGAGATGTTTCTAAATGTCACTTGGTCAATTGGTCCAAGGTATGCTCTCCTATCCAATCTTGGGGTCTAGAAATTCAAAATTTGAGATACTTTAATAAAGCACTGTTGGGAAAATGATTGTGGAGATTTGGGTATGAGAGAGAAGCGTCATGGAGAAGGGATATAAGGGCTAAATATGGAGTTGAGGAGGCAGATTGGTGCTCTACTTCTGTTCCAGGCTCATATGGGGTGAGTTTATAGAAAACTATTAGTAGTGGTTGGTCTACTTTTTCTCGCTACATTCAATTTCAGATTGGAGATGGGATGAGTGAAATTTTGGCATGATGTCTGGTGTGGGGATAATCCTTTGAGTACGTGTTTTCCAGATTTATTTAGAATCAATAATGATAAGGAGGTTTATGTGGCTGATCTCATGCAATTTCCTAACGGGGTTCTTTTTTGGGACTTAGAATTCCTGCAAGAAATTCATGATAGGGAATCAGATTCTTTGTCTTTTTTTTGGAATGTTATATGTGGAGTCTCATTGAGAGATATTGGTGAAGATAATAAGTGTTGGACACCTGCTAACAGCAAGGGCTTTGAGGTAAGCAATTACTATCAGGCTTTGTTGGGTATATGTACTCAATCCTTCCCCTAGAGAAGTATTTGGAAGCAAAACGTTCCTTCCAGAGTTGCATTTTTTGTTTGGACTGCAGCTTTAGGAACTATCTTGACAATTGATAATTTACATAAGAAGAAGGTGTTGATACTAGATTGGTGTTATATGTGCAAAAGTAATGGAGAATCGGTAGACCATCTTTTGCTACATTATCCTATTGTTTATGAGTTGTGGTCTATGGTGTTCACCTTGTTTGGTATCCACTGGGCGATGCCAAAGACTATGGTTGAGCTCCTTGCTTGTTGGCAAGGAAATTTTGGTCATCATCGTAATTGTGTTATTTGGGTGGATGTCCCTCATTGTTTGATGTGGTGCATTTGGCGGGAGAGAAACAACCAGTGTTTTGAAAATTCTGAAAGGACTATAGCTAATTTAAAACGTTTCTTCTTTAAAACTCTATCGGACTGGATGTCTATCATAAGAAGTCATTCTATTTTTTCGGTCTATGATTTGATGGATGCTTGTAATTTATGTATTTGATTATTTTGGTCCCCAGTTGTATACTTCTTGTATACTCGGGTGACTCATTATTAAGTGTTTGAATAAAATTTCCTTTACTTATCCAAAAAAAAAAAAAAACATTTCATAGTTTATTTCAATTGGCAATGTTTCAACAGGTTCAACTCAAGCGGGTGTAAATTAGTAACAGAGTAGTTCTTAATGGAGACACTAGACTATGCTATTTTGGTGTTGATGACACACCACAAATACTTGCAAAGAATAAAACTCCATTATTTCAAAACTTCTGAAAACATTACTTACATGCCAAGCATGGTCCACAACTTCCAAAACTTGTTGATCTTACAAGAAAACAATAAGAGTATGTTTGATAACTGTTTTTTCCCCTTATTTTCTGTTTTTAAAAATAATTTTCTATTTTTGAGACTAAAAAACTTGTTTGGCAACCCAAAATAGACAGAAAATATAAACTGTTCTCAAAACTCAATTTGTGAAGGAAATTAAAAACATGCAAAAGGCTGTTTTGAATTTCTAGTTTTCAAAAGTCAATGAAAACACACATTTAATTTAATGAATCTGTCTCATTTAATGAGTTAGTAGTAGAGTTCAAATCCTAGTAACAACATATTTTAGAATTTCTACTTTTTTCTTCAAAATTTTATTTTTTTAATTTCAACTAAACAAACATGTTTTTTATTTCAAAAATACAAGAAATTTTTTTTTTCTTTATATTCCCAAAAACAAGTTTTTGAAAATAGAAAACAAAAACTGTTACCAAACATAACCTAAGTTTTTATCACAGAGAAGGTAAGGATTAATATGCTTCAGAAGAACCTTTTTTTCCTTAAGTTAAACAAGCTTTAACTGAAACAACTAGACTAAGTCCAGGGTGAATCCTTACTAATCCCGTGAAAAGCAGATACAGTGGAAAACTAAGTGCAAAGCATTAAAGAAACATAAATGGTAGCACAAGTACTAGTACTACTATGTTGTCACAATAAAACTACCAATAAAAGATGAAAGATTAGAACATGGTATTTGTGTAGCAGCAAATGGGAAAAATGAGCAATAAAGAAAAGACTGACCTGTCGATTTAGATCTCTTGCCTTATCAGCATATATGCGAGATTCAGAAGTCAAACGACTGGACATCTCACTCACATCTGCATAATGAGAAAAAGAAAAACATACAATCAGTATATGCAATATAATTAGTACATTAAATGATAACTCTCTTTTTTTTTTCTCACTAACATCTGCATAATTAGAAAAGGAAAAACATATAATCAGGGTATGCATTATAATTAATACTTCAAATGATAACTGATTTTTTTTGGCTAGGTAAAGAGGGGTGCTGATGGGAACCCCAGTGCCCAGGCACCACAAGAGGTGCTGGAACCACTGGGGAATCCCTCAAACCCCATCAAATGATAACTGAAAATCATATTGGAAAAACATCAAGTATTAGCATTGGCCAGTGGCAGAGACAAAAAGTTTTTTAGGAGCCAAACATATCAATATTTTTTTTTTTTTTTTTTTGATAAGTAATAAACTTCATTGAAAATCAATAATAGGGAAAAATAAAACAAGGCACACAGGCAGTGTACTAAAAGCCAACATATCAATAATTTTTAAATCCACAAAATAACACAAACACATTATCCATGCCTTTCTATATCCCTCTTTAAATGGAAATGAAAAATAGTTTTTTTTTGGAAAAGAAAAGGAGCTTTTACTAAAGAGATTTACTCATATATTTTTGAAAACATATACTTTTAATGCTCCTAAAGTTAATGAGTTATATATGACTACAAAAGTGAATATTAAAAGAAATAATGAGACATTAATACTTTAAATGAGTGCTTGTATAATTTTCTTTTAATATGAAGGGGAGGATCAAGTAAAATTTACACATGTTCAAAAACTTTTATTAGTAAAATAGATGGGAGGGAGAAATTTGAAAAGCCAAGGGTCATGGGGCCCCCTCCCTCCACCCTTGGACAGTCACATATATTCTTTTATGCCATAGTATTCTGTCCAAATTCATACTCTTTGTTACCTTGAAAATCATACTAATGGCTTTCTTCTTAAATTAAGTTTTAACAGGAATGGTAAGATATTCCATCCAACGCTAAACAAACCAAGAGATAATATTGCTCATGGTTGTAAGCCAACACTTCCTTTTTTTTGTTTTTTGTGTTTTTTTTTAATAGGTAAGAAAACTTGTATTAAGAGAAGACTACTTCATTATGTTCAAACATGAGAAAAAAAAACAGAAAACAAAACAAAAACTATGTACAAGAAGAAAGGGAATCTAAAAACAATGGAATGGATTCACTAGAAGTAAAACCCACGCATGAGACTAATCAAACAAGGTCCCTGCAAATAAAGCTAAAAGCTGATCCCCATTAAGCTCCATGTCCTCAAAAATATGACTATTGCGCTCCCCCCAAATAATCTACATCACACAATGTGGTACCAAATTCCAAATATTCGAACACTGCTTCCCCAACCAGTTTTTCCTTCCTGCTAATAAATCAATAACCTTCTTGGTAAAACCCAAGCAAAACCAAACAGACTAAGAGCAAAATTCCATAACCAAGAAACTTCACCACAGTGCAACAAAAGGTGATCAACACTCTCCCCACTACACCGGCATAGACAACACCAATCCACAATTGGAACGCCACTTCTCAAATAATCACCAGTAAAAATCTCCCCCCATGCAGCTGACCAAACAAAGGACACTTGACATGGGGCCTTCACACCCCAAATGTCTTTCAAAGGACAAGAAAAGTAGTAGAGTTAGAACCCCTCAAAGCACCAAAAAAGGATTGTGTGTCAAAATCCCCCTTTGACTTCAACCCCCACCTCATCCTGTCCCCGTCCTCATTTGGAGGATTCTGTGACTCCAAAGCATGAAAGAAAACTACGTTGGAACTATATATTCCAACTCTGCCCTTCCTCACCGTATGACTCACCAACATATCAGCCACAAAAGCCTCCCAATAAGTAGCTATCTCAAATAAAATCGGGAAAGTTATTTTCAACAGCTGCTCCCCACACCAGCAATCATGCCAAAACTGAAACCTACTCCCCAACCCAACCTCAAAATAAGTGAACTTATTGAAACTCTCCCACCCCATCCATATAACTTGCCATAAACCACACCAATGTGAAACTCTTTGCAACATGGAGTACCACAGCTCCCCCCCCCACCCCAATTCCTCCCCAAATTTCAAGGCTATCACACACATAAACGCATCTCCTCAACCCTAAACCACCATAACCACTTACCTAGAAGGGCTTTATTAAAGGTATTAATTTTCCTGATACCCAACTCACCATTAGCCATATGATAACACACCTTATCCCGCCCTACCAAATAAATTTTTTGCTCATCCACTAAACCTCACTGAAGAAAATCTCTCTGTAACTTCTCAATCCTATTAGCCACTCTAGTAGAAATGGTGAACAAAGACAAATAAGCGGGAATGCTCGAAAGTGTACTCTTAAGGAGGGTCAGGCAACCCCCCTTAGAAAGATAAATTTTCTTCCATCTTGCCAACCGTCTTTCTAGTTTCTCCAAAATCAGATTCCAAACAAAGGATGACTTATAGGAAGCTTCCAATGGCATACCAAGGTATGACATAGGCAAACTCCCATCCTTGCGGCCCAATATATCAGCTAGGGTGTCTAGATTATCCACATCACTAATCTGAACCATCTCACTTTTACTAACATTAATCATTAGCCCTGAACCATTGTGAATCAAGTCAACAACATCCTAATATGAAGAATGTGCTAACATTGGTATCATCGAAAAGTATAGTATCATCTGCAAATAATAGATGAGATACACATAACTCATCACCTCCCACTCCATGCACCTTGAAAACCCTGATAATACCAGCCCCCTCCATCTGTCTAAGTATTCTAGTAAACACTTCCATCATTAAGAGAGATAACATAGGAGAAAAAGGATCCTCTTGTCTTAAGCCTCTCGTATTGTGTAAAAAACCGGCTGGAGAACCATTAACTAATACTGAAAATTGGACGGAAGATATACATGTATGTATCCATTGCCACCATCTAGCTCCAAAACCCATCCTCTCTAACAAGTAAAGCAACGCCTCCCAATTTACATGATCATAGGCTTTTTCTATGTCTAGTTTACAAATTACACCCAGAATCTTACTCCGAGTCCGTCTGTCAACACACTCATTTGCAACCAAAACTGAATCCAAAATCTAACGACCCCACCACAAAAGCATTTTGAAATTCAAAAATGAGGCCATCCAACACCCCTCTCAAACAATATGCCCTTGGCCAAGATCTTATAGACACTACCCACCAAACTTATTGATCTAAAATCTCTTATATTAGAGGTTTTATGTTTCTTCGGAATAAGAGAAATAAATGCAGCATTCAGAGACTTCTCAAATTACCATATTCGTAATACTCCTCAAAGAGAGCTAAAATATCACTCTCCACGATCCTCCAGCAATGATGAAAGAATACCATCATGAACCCATCTAGTCCCAAAGCTTATCCCCCACCATATCATGCATGACTTGTAGAATTTCCTCCTCAAATCTCCGTTCAAGCAACCCATTCTCCACTACCCCAATATTATCAAAATTCAAGTCATCCACCACTAGTCTCCATGTCTCTATCTCCATATACAACTTCTGATAAAATCCCACCACCTGGTCAATAACCTATCACCTCTGACTCCTCTTCATATAACACACCATCCGCCTCTAAATTACCCAAATGGTTATTCCTTCTATGAGAATTTTCCATCCAATGGAAAAACTTCTTGTTATCTCCCTCCTTAAGCCACAAAACTCTAGATTTCTGTCTCAACGATATTTCCTTCAATGAAGCCAACTGCTTCACTTCTGATGTCACTCCATCCCTTTCCATCTTCTTTGCTAGTGTGAGCCCATTAACCCCATCCTTCTCATATAGCCTCACCAACTCCTCCAACAACCTCTTCTTATTCACCCCTACAGTTCCAATTTCTCTTATATTCCACCAACAAACGTCTTCCTTCAAAGCTTTCAACTTCATAGCTAGCCACAAAACTAGGCATGCCCTGGAAAGAATATCAACTCCAAGAATAAGATGATTTCATTACCAAAGATATACAGTACAGCACAAAACCCAGAACAAGCAGCTAAGCTGCTAACAAGGAAACGAAAAAATCAACACTGATCAAGACAGCATACTACCAGACCAGAAACTACCCAACCCAACTACAAAAATATACCTACAGTCAACACACAGAACAAACCACCCCAAATCAACCAGAGCCTCAAGTTAATTTTCAAGTCAGTACAAAGCTTCTTAACTCCAGTAGAACATTTCTCAGGAATGAAAGCACCAGCTCTCCAACTAACCTCATTAAAAATAGTTCTAACCAACTCTTCCTTTGAGACCAGAGGGCCTTGATGCCTTAAATGGCTAGTTATTATGAGCCAGGATTTCTCTTCTCATATTTGTTTAGATCATGTTCAAGGTGACAAATATAAATTGTCAAGTGCAACATTTGCTCTTCCATGTTGATACAAGTAAAAATTAAGACTAAAAATGCCAGCAGTTCCTTTTCAACCCCGAACCACAACCCTTCTCTCATACATTTTAAAACTCTTCAAAAGATTTTCTCAATCTTTTTACATCAACTAACTCTTCCAAACCAACCTTAAAACCCCCAATCTGTTGCTGCCAGGAAATTTCCAGCAACCAGTTCCTCTAAAAACATAACCCACCACTTATTATTATGTACAACATCCATAATCTGAATGATACAAAGCTTCAAGAAAAATAAATACAAAAAGCTTCCCTACATCACTGGTTGTGTCACCTTGGCATCTTTTAGGGATATTGAGAATACTTATCAGGAGAACAAATCAAATAACCAGGGAAAGGCCAGCTGGAGAATTGAAATAAAGTCAGGTCCAAGAACTCATCAAGGAAAGAAGAAAAGTGGCAGTGAAATGTTTTAAGATTCAAAAGCAAATTGTGAATGGGGTTCAATAAAACAATTTTTTGCTTCAAGATGAAAGCTTGCCAAATCATAGCCACATGCAATGCAATACAAATTTTTTTTCATTTAATTTGGCACAACCCGCAAATTTAACCAAGTGTTTATTAAATGCAGCAGTCCATGTTGGGGGAAAAAAGAAGTCAACCAACAACCTAGTAACGAACAAGACCTCGCTTCAACATTAATCATATAAACAGGAAGTTTCATAGTAAGAGAGAGAGAGAGAGAAGAAAGCAAGGGAACTTACGGTCCAACTTTTCACCAACACCAAGAACTTCCTGCACATTCCGGGTCATTATTTGCTGAACTTCATAGAGTTCATCATTCAACTTTGCAATATTCCGTTGAGAGCGGGTGTCCAAATACAATTTCTTAATTTTCTGTATATATGTATCTAATAAACACCCCCCCCCCCCCCAAAAAAAATAAAATAAAATAAAATTAGAGATGAAGGAAGAGATATCTAGCAACAAACACATACAAATTCATGAAGAACTATTTTAACTTAGAAAAATAGTACTAAGGAAAGGAAACATGGTTAGTTTCCACTGAAGTAATACCAAATTTAATGAATGCATAAGGTCTTGCTGCAGTTTCAATTTGATCCCCATTGACTCTCTCAAACTCATTCTTGAGCTCTTCCAAGTACTGAAAAGCTAATTTTTTTGGATAAGAACGATCACACATAGTCAGATAACAAACACGTCCTTCAATGATGTAGCTGAATACTTGTGTCAAGGTGTCCAAGTTACAAATGGTATGGAAGGCAAGAAGGTATAATCTCATGAAACTCAAATGTTTAGAAAACTAAATATCATGGGTTTTTCATAGATTAAAAGGCAACATGTTCTTAATAGAAAATATCGTGAAGCAGTGGCAGTTTTGACCTGTCAAGGAAACTGTACAACCGCTGAGCCCAACCCACTACCAAACAATACTTTTCAACAAGCCAACAATCCACCACTCTTTTAGATATAGCCCACCACACCCCAAACAAACATAGAATCATGTCCAAAGTTCTTTGTTTGCATTGAAATGGAGGGAGCAAATCATTAGATGTTTCCCCCCTCTTCTTACACCTGCAGCACCAATCTATCACTATTATATTGTCAGGATTAGGATTTTCCCTAATGCTACTAAGCAACAAAAGTCACTCTCATAGGAGCCTTGGTCTTCCAAATACTCTTCCACGGGAATGCGGAGCCTTCACTAGAGCTCTCAAAACTTCATAGAAATTTGTAGCCTTTGGAAGGAATCCAGCACAGTTTGTCTTCTCCATCCCACCCTTTATGCGATTTTACCATTTCCTTTCACACCCCTCTAACTGTGCTCTGGCATCTAAAAGGTCATAACCATTGCAAAACCTTTTTTCAACCAAAAAAAAAAAAAGCCAGACTCTAACACGTGGAGACATTACAGTACCAACTTAGTATCAAGATATTCTATTCTTGGTAAAGAACATCCTTATATTTGACTGGCATGCAATTTCAAAGCAAATAGAAAAGACACTTAAGACGGATAATTAAGTTGAAATCAGAATGAAAAAAGAGTTTAGATAAATAAACAAGAAAATGGACAAAGTAAGGGATGGTGGTTCCTTCCATATGACACAACTTGTAAATTTTTAACAATATAATAAGTGACAACAAAAATCAGGATACTGGAATATATAGGGACCAGTTTCTATCGACATTCTTGAGGATTCGTTATGGCCCTTTGACAAATTTTTGAATATGGATTTAGCCTGCTGCTTGTAAAATTCATCTTGTGGATCCCGACCTGCATCCAGCCCTTCTGCTAATGGTAGGCCATCAGTAACACGAGCTATCATGGTTAACTTCACCATATCTCTAGCCTCTCCAAACTAAGTCCAAATCAGTAACCCTCTGCCAGACAGGAAGTACGACAGTTTAGCATGGAAGATAAGCACTTTAAAGTCAAATAGTAACATGGGTTAGCCAATCAAATACTGAGAACATAAACCACTTCAAGATGCGTAAACGCTCATCAAATGAATGTCCAACTAGTAAAATTGCATCTCTCCCTTTCCTAGAAAATAAGGACTAAA
The DNA here is from genome assembly GCA_023736055.1 of Quercus glauca. Classification (NCBI taxonomy): domain Eukaryota; kingdom Viridiplantae; phylum Streptophyta; class Magnoliopsida; order Fagales; family Fagaceae; genus Quercus; species Quercus glauca. The sequence continues at coordinate 20,616,585 of CM043325.1, read as the reverse complement.
TCATAAACGTTTTTAAAATAAAAAACAAGGAATAATTCCCTAATAACACCATCTAAAACTTACACGGATTCACACATATAAAAAATTTATTAAAAAAAAAATCTACAAAATTTACCTGAGAAAGTATACAACTAATTATTGTCTAATTATTCAAGTTAAAAAAGCAAACATATTTCTTCCATCAGTTTGACTAAGAAGAGAGAACTTGAGCCAAAAGCGATGGAGCAAGTAATAGGTGAATATCCAAAGGTTCTGTCAAGGATTGAACGGAAACATGCACAGTTAACTACATTCATAGCCAATCTCATAAGACCTTCAAAATTCAAAGTTAATGTACAATATGACACACACAGACACACACACACAGATATGTGGCAGTAAGGTTATGTCAAGGATTGAACGGAAACATGCACAGTTAACTACATTCATAGCCAATCTCATAAGACCTTCAAAATTCAAAGTTAATGTACAATATGACACACACAGACACACACACACAGATATGTGGCAGTTGATTGGTTCGATACCCCTCAGTTTCTTAATTCTGTATACCGCAAAGTGAACCAATATTCTCAGTTTTGGATTATTTATTTGTCAACCCCCATCGGAGAATAAAATAGAACACAAAACTGTAAGCTCTCAAGCAGTGGGAGGAGCCAAGGGCTCTGACTGCATGCCTGTTGAAGAATGAGCCGACAACTCATAGGCAATGGCTTGGTTAAGGGAACCCACTAGAGCACTGAATTAGAATGGGAGGTCCACCACCACATGATTGCATTTCTTTGGTTCCTTCTTTTGGTTGATTAGACTTTGTCTACACCCCCTACTACTACTTCATGAAGATAAAGATCATCACAATGAAGGTTTGGATATTGGATTGGTATTATATGTGCAAGTGTCCTGGTGAATCAGTTGACCATCTCTTTCTTCATTGTCTAGTTGCTATGGATTTGTGGTCTACAGTTTTGGGTTTATTTGGAGTAAGCTAGGTTATGCCGTAGTCAATTGTGGGACTCCTAGCTTGTTGGCAAGGCAGGCTTAAACATCATCGAAATAGTCATATATGGTTAATTGTTCCCCATTGTTTAATGTGGTGTCTTTGGAGGGAAAGAAATATTAGGTGTTTTGAAGATAATGAGAGATCCATAGCAGACCTCAAGTTATTTTTCATTAGAACTTTATTGGATTGGTTTTTTGCTTTGTGAAACCAATCATTCTCTTCTTTTTTTTATTTTCTTGATTCTTGTAATTTGTGTACTTGATTTGTTAACCCATGTACGCTCCCTATATTCTAGGGTGCCCCTTTTTTGATATCAATAAAACTTATTACTTATCAAAAAGATCATCATAAGAACAAAGAATATAAATCATTCTTATTGGTCTCTAACTTTTTCAATCTTAAACAACCACTATTTCACCCCACAACTCCATAAATATCTGCCACCCCTTCCCCCCAAAAAAGAGTTAGTTCCACAGAGCATCTCACCGTAATTTAAAATAGTACAAGAACTAAAATGTAACTTATGGGGCACTTAAGGGTACTTACAGACCAGTTTAATTTCCATGAAGATCCTATTCAATATCCCAAGGTTGATGGTACCCTATGCATTACTGAGAATTGAAAATAATAAGGCATTTCAAAATGGTATAGAAAGTAGTTCTACACTCACTCAAATACTCTATGTAAACAAAGACAAGAAGAATTTGAAAAGAGAGAGAGGTGAGCACTAGAAAATAAAAAGTCGTATCTAGTACACAAAGCTCCCGCTTCTGTAGGTTTTGGGAGATATAATTGGTACACAACCTTATCTCTTTCTTTAAAAGGCTGATTTTAGACTCAAACCCTTGACATGTGCTTTGGGTGAAAGGCACTTGCCATTGCAACAAGGCCCAACCTCAAGGTGAGCACTAAAAAATGAATAATAACATTACATTTTAAGTTAATACCAAGGATTATAGCAAATAAATATATCCTTGGATCAGTCACAAATTATCTTGTCCATGTACGGATCAATGAAAAGAGCATAGAAAGAGCATTATATTAATTTTATTTTGATCTTCTTTAAGGTAGGTTTCTGACTGTCAACCCCACAATTCAGACCTCTTACACTCTAGGAAATGATCTTTATATTCATTGACTCAATTGTATTCCCTCTCCTTTCTATTACTATTCCTCTCTAATCCTTTGGCATCATAGTCCAACCTATTTTTTTTTATAGTTAATAAAAATTTTATTGATAAGAAAAGTACAATGTGTTTACAATAGTAAACCCACTGCACTTGAAACGGATACAAACAAATCAAAGGGAAGAGCTAACAAAAATAAGGAAATTAGACATGGAAATACAATGCGTAAAACCCCAAATACGAGACCACTCAAACAAAATCCCAACTAGCAAAGACTTCAATAGATCTACAGGGCTCTCAATATCTTCAAACGTTCAAGAATTGCGTTCCCTCCAAATTAAAACCCCATATATATTATATTTTGGAGAAAATCTTGTGTTAGGTTAATTTGATTAACCCTAACACCAATTCTATTATACTCAAATCATAGTATGCAAATTACGCATGAACCCCACAACAGTTAAAAATTGCAAATTTAAATAAGATTTGGACTATATATTTCACTACTCCCCTCAAGTTGAGGTGAAGATATGGCACACGCACAGGTTGCTTAGAATGGTATAAAAAATCTACTTGAGAGTCCTTTGCTGTTCAGGTAAAGGCCTGTCATACACAATTGAGTTTTAATACTGTATACTGTTCTGGAATGAATCAATAAAAACCTATCAAAAAGAGCAAAAATAATGTTTAGGAGGTATTTATCGATTGATACGGTTATGGCCAGGGTTCATGTTCATTTCATGATGAGTTGGTGTGGCAATGTGCAGACTGGGTTTTTCCATTTTCATTCATAGAGCATGATTCAAGTGGGCCTTTCTCTTCGTGATTTGTGTTCAATTCTATCAACCTCAGCCTTGTCACAAATGCTAATTTTGTGATTATAATGTTCATTTTGTATTGCTTCTGGTTTTGTTTTGTTTCTAATTACCTTATGTATTAAGTTTTTATAGGGCTGGACATGAGTTCAGATGGATAATATAGGAAATTTGGCAAAATATAAGGGGCATCATGAGGAATTAGATAAAAAATTTCAAGTATCAGTAATCCATTCCCCTCCTTTCCCTTCTACTTAAACTCTCAAGTACAGTATGGACTTCCATTTCATTCTTTATAAACTCTCAAATGTAATGATGGAAGGAATATTCTTTTTTTTTTTGATCGGTAAAGTCAATAAGTAAATTGGATAGAATGGCCCATGCAGGTTTCGAACCTGCGACCTTCGCGTTATCAGCACGACGCGATAGATGGAAGGAATATTCTTTAAAAATTCTATTTGTTCCATTCCTCCCCCCTCCCCCCTTTTGATGAGGACAAGGAAGAGCTCAAGGAAAAAGAAGATTAAATATACAAAGATTCAAGAATTGCGGTCTAGTTTTGATGTTGGACCTTCTTTGCACCTTTGATAGGTCATTTTAGTTATTAGTATTGAGTCTTTTAGGTTGAGAAGCTGCTGGATCAGTTTTAATTAAGTTCTATTAGAATAAGGGCAATTTGGTAATTTCCAAAAATTTGGAAAAGGCTGTCCTTGGCCGTACCAAAGGCCCATGAGTCTTATTTTATGTTTACATATTATTAAGTCTTTTATTTAATTATTATTAGTATTTTTATTCATTCTAGGAATAGGTTATTTTGAGTCCAAGTCCTGCTAGGAAAAGGATAACTATAGCCTCTATATAAAGGCTCTGTTGTAATCATGTTATTTCAGAATATTTTGATTAATAAAATTCAGCAGCTTATTTTAAGCTTTGTTTGTGTGATGCAAACTTCTCCAAGATGTGATGCTAAGGAACCCTAGGTGTGATGCTTAGGAAGACCTAGGTGTGATTGCCTAGTGTTTTATTTATGTTTATCCCCTGTTTCAGCCCCAAACAGCCGTCAACATTCATACTTTTCTAACCTAAACTCTTAAACAATAATCCTTATTCAAGAATTCATCAAGAAACCTAGTATAGTGCTGAACTTCTTAACGGTCCTACATCACCTTTCCCCCTCCCAAATGAAGTGGAAGATTTTTATTTTGCCACTACCAGTCTTTTTTTAACAAAAGAGGAAACAAGAATAGACAAGTATACATTGGACATTAAACATAAAAATAACAATAATAATTTTACATTTTGCTGCATTTCAAATTCACTCTGCAAGGATTATTCCATTTTCATGTTTTCATGGAAACTTTATATCCTTTAAGTTACCTTGCTCCCTATCCTTTCTACTCTGCTTCATTTAGAGTTATAATAGCCCAAGCCCACTCGCAGGCTCAAGCCTGTGAAAATTACATCCTACCCTTGTACATGTTGTACTAGCATTATTTGACCTAGGAATTTGTGCCTATATATGTAGGCCTCTCTCTATACAGTTGAATGTGTACTGAAGGATCTTAGCCCTCTCATTTACATTCTTAAACTTGAAATTACTTCCTCCTTGATTGGATATTATCTAAAACAGCTAAGTATTGGATATTATCTAGCACAACTAAGTATGCCTTAGATCTACTTTTTCATGCATGTCTCTCTAATAGAAAGATTGCTGATACTCCTATAAAGACTAACGCATGCCTCACTACTCATGATGGTAAACCACTCCAAGATGTCACATTGTGCCAACAACTGGTTGGATCCTTGTGTATCATATTGTCACTTGAGCTGATATCTCTCCTATGTTGTTCATCAAGTCCATCAATATATGGAGTTCCTCACTCCACACACTTTGCAACTGTTCTCTGTATTCTCATCTATGTCAAGCATAAATTGTTTCACAGCCTCCATTTCTCCCCTCGGTCCTCTTTGGTACTTCAAGCTTACACCTATGCTAACTAGGTATGAGACCCTATCAATTGCCATTCCGCCATGGGGCTCTGTTTCCTCCTTGTTGAATCTCTTATCTATTGGTGTAGAAAGAAATAAATTATTGTTGCCCATTCTAACACTAGGACTGAGTATCGAGCCTTAGCTGTTACTACCTCTAAACTTTTTTAGTTTCACTAGCTACTATAGGATATAGGTCTCTCTCTCTCTCTCTCTCTCTCTTCAGCCATTATAGTGCATTGTAGTAGCAGAATTGTCATCAGATTGTCCATAACAATGTCTTTCATGAGCGAACAATACATATTGAGATCAACTTTCAGTTTGTTCACATCATCTACTCCAGGGCACTCAATAGCTTTGTTTGATCTCCCCCTAGAATGAGCTTGTTATCCGCCAGGCTGATTTCATCATCCTGTCAGTAAAACTCACCTTGAGTTTGAGCGGGGTTGTTCGAGTTATATTAGCTCGAGCCCACTTATGGGCCCAAGCCTCATGTACTTGTTGTACTACCCTTATATTTGTTGAAGTGGCATTAGAAGACTTAAAAGATTTGTGTCTATATACATACAGGCCTCTCTCTCTCTCTCTCTCTCTCTCTAGAATTGAATGTGTGCTCAATATAAACAATTTTACAATTTTCATATAGTAAAAATGAACACAGATGACCCTTTCCAAAATGCATATAGTAAAACCGAATTGTTTCATTTTGCAATCAAATTTTTCTACAGAATTAAGAGAAGCGTGGACCAACACTGATAACCCATAATGGAGAATAACAAAAAGCAGCATGAATGACCTTTTTAATCTCATGAAAACATATACATAAGCAAACAAACAAAAAAGGGAATTTGACATAAATTGCATAGTAAAACGTATGTGCAACAAACAATATTGAAAACCAGATTTCGTAAATAAAATATGAAAACCCACTTCCTCATCATCATCATCATTATTCAATGCCTTAATATTTTTCAATTTTTTTCATTTTTCTATAACATACATCGATTCGTCTATAGCAATTTGGAAAACTAATCAGACACTCAAGAAAAATATTAAATAAAAATCGAAAAAAAAAAATAGATATTCTGATAGATAGCATGAGATGGAATGGAATCAAATTTATAAAACAATTAATTTTGAGAGGAATTATAAAATTAATTAATAGATAGAAAGAGAAAAATATATATATATATTGAGGAAAACCTGGTGACCTTGACCGCGACGCGTTTCTAAATCAAAATTTCGCTTTCTTTTCTTTTTTCGTCAATTTGAATTTTGGTAGAAACCAGACCCAGTAGAGAGAGAAAGAGGGTTCAATTTGAATTTATATATAGCTTTCGACTTTTTAACTTTTAACTGCAAACTCTCTTTTAATTGACCCCGTATTGAATCGTACACACGCAAAAAAGAATGGACAGCTTGTGATTAATGTCACCCTAGTCGGCAAGTCGAAAGCAGGGGAGTTTTGCTCACTGACTTGCCATGTTATCAAATCGTGGCAAAAGTTATTCGTTATTCTGTTAACTCATGTGCGTTTTTTTTTTTTTTTCTTTTTTCGGTAAAATATGTGACATTTTATTACTTTTCATACAATGAATTATATTGATATCTTCAAGAGTTTTATAGTTTTTTTTTAATAGAGTTTCAACCTATGATTGAAAAAGTATAAGTAAGAATTGAACCCCAAATTTCTTATTCAACAATTAAAAACTTAATCAGTTAAATTAATTAAAACCTTAAGAGTTTTACAGATCAACGAGAATGCTTGCACCAAAACCATAACTAAGGGTTCGTCACAAGCAAAAAGAGATAATACAACCAGCCTACTTGTATATCGCATGCTCCCTATGTGATTATCTCCATAATAGCAAGCGGTTACACTTATTTGTTATTCCAAGGAAAATAAAAAATAATTACTCTTTATTAAAAAATTGGAAAATTTACTTTGATACAAATTAAACACTAAATTTTAATAATCCAATTAAAAACAAGACTTTAAAACCCTTTAAATTCATAAACTCAATGAGTCTATTAACTAAATGTAATAGAAATTCAAATAAATTGTGACTTAAACCAAGCACACAAAAAAAAAAAAATCCTTCCATGTAAAATTTAATGATCTCTAATTTTTTACTATATAAGAGTTTGTGAAAATATATAATTGTGGGGCCGAAGAGTTTGGCAACCCCGGCCCATTTTACACCAAGCCCAAAACCTGCGCCGAGGAAGAGAAATAGTACTGTAACAATCTCAAGAACTCCTGTAATCAGAATCATTCAATATTTCTTAAAACAAAGCTCCTCGAATTCTGCCGAGAACAACTTTTCTTTGATAAACTCAGTTCATTTCTGTTTGATTGTCATGAACACCATATTAACTGTTGTCCATGCGCTAAAGCCTAGCTCTTTGACCCACTCTCTACAAATTTATTGTATTGGGTTAGTTGGGCCTGAGTCCACTCATCCAATAGAAGAAGTGCTCAAACCTTGCCCCTACAATTGGCGTCATCTGTGGGAAGAACTTATGTGATAGCGAGTGCAACGGTTAGTTAAGATGGGATCAAGCCCCCATCAGCAAGAGTCCTTGGGAAAACCATTATGGTGGCCAATTTACTATGTGAGTAAGACACTACATGAGTCACAATTTTAAGGGCTTCTGACATCAGGTACATGCCTCGTACCTCTATCAAGAGTTAGGTCCTCACGAATCTGGTGGCCGAGTTCGCTGGACCTCCGTTGGAGGAAGTGGCAGCAACACAGAGCGATTCAAGGGGGCTCTGCGGCGGGGCTAGTTCTGAAAGGTACATATGGATACCTTCTAATCTATTGAAGTGGTTAAACGGAACCTTAGATATGACGGATCCTCGGACCTCCTGCTTTGGAGGAATTAACACACACTGACAATTATCTAAAGCATTAGACAGAACCAAGGTCTTGCATGGCTCCTCGGACCACAAACCTATAGGGAAACTAATAACTTTTGACATTTATCTAAAGTATTAGACAAAACCAAGGTTTTGCATGGCTCTTCGGACCACAAACCTATAGGGAAACTAATAACTTTTGACAATTATCTAAAGTGTTAGACAGAATTAAGGTCTTGCATGGCTCCTCGGACCACAAACCTATGGGGAAACTAATAATTTCTGACAATTATCTAAGTGTTAGACCGAACCGAAGTTTTGCATGGCTCCTCGGACCACAAACCTATGGGGAAACTAATGACTTGCGGCAACCACCTAAAGGTTGAACTGAATCAGGGTGTTGTACGGGTCCTTGGACCACAGCCCTTAAGGGGGTTAACTACTTCAAGCATCTATCTAAGTGATAAGCAAAATTTAAAAGGAGTCCGGCTCCTCGGATCGCCTACCCTTTCCCCACTCAACAAAGATGTAAACAAATGCAAGTCCATGAGCATCACTTAAGGTGTTCCAAGTACGTTCAACCAAAAAAAAAAGGAGTGGCGAACGGCGTAAATAAGATTACTCCCTTATCAAGTAAAGCATGAGTTGAAGTTTGCATTGTGGGTTTAACATTTTTTGTTACCCATTCAATAAAAGAACCTTAGCTATGTCGGGTCCCTCGGACCTCCTGCTAAGTGCTTAAACAGAATCTAAGGCAGGCCTGGATCCTCGGACCAAGCGCTTGGGGGAAACCAACGCTATGACATCATTATAAATGTTGAACACAGCCTTAATACACAATGGTCCCCTCGGATCACTTACTTTAAATTCAACATTCTTTGATGGTTGCACAGTTTGTGGTATAGAGCACCTGGTTATTTTCCTGATTATTCCTATATAGTTAACTTATTTAAAGTTAGCAGCCGAGCGCTATCATTGGTTTTGTTAAAGTCAGGGTAACAACTTCTCGTTACCATCGACAGCATCAATTCTAAGTCCCATTGGAGAGAAAAATAGCAACACACCTATTACTAAAATAATTACTGCAGAAAAAGGAAAGATTCGTAAAGAAAAGAGTGCAGCCTTTTTTATTAAATAAAGGAAATGTACATCATATATAAAGCGGCTCAAGCAGGCTTGTTTTAAAGCTAACTACACAAAAAGAAAGCCCATAGAAATGGTAGATTCACCATCTTGTTCTAACAACAATCGATCCAGCATTGGTGGTACCGGCGATGAGAAAGAAGAAGAGGTGGAAACACTAAATGGACCCCTTTTCTCCTAACTGCAAGATGTTCAGCTATCAAGGCTTGTAAACAGGAAACCCATTTATCCTTGTCCTTGTTAATTTGCTTGATCAACTCAAGGTCGCTTTCACATCTGTGCACACATGATATATGTCGCCAGGTGAGACCCAAACTTTGTCTCACCAAAAGTCTGATGCGATTTACACCTGCTTTGGTTCTTGGCTGAAGGAGGAGGGTCTTTTTTCTTGTTCGGTTGAAAGGTAGGAACATCTTTGGCCTATGCTTTCTTTGCCTTAACTGCGTCATTCAGGATTTGGGCGGCATCCTTGATTTCTGAAGGAGGCTTAGTTTCCTTGCCCTTGCCTTTATCTTCGGCCACTTCATTCCCTAGGCATTGATCACAATCTTGGCAAGGTCCTTGGGAATGCCTGAAGGGTTGAGAACTTGAGATTCTTGCAGAACTCAAGGATCTATAAATGAGAAAGAACGATTTCCCCATGATGCCGTATATAGAAGGCGAGATCTAGCGGAAATTAATTCGCACGCGATTTAAAGAACGAGTTACAAGCGAAATAAATCCCGCCCAATTTCGAAAGAAATCCTCAACTGTTGGATCTACGTCACTTCATAAAGATATTAATGAGGTCGTGCCTCGTATACTAAAGCGCCAGGAACGTGCCTTGGACAAGTGAAGAGACTCTGGTACTGACGAAGGACAATACTTGACAAGTCATGACAAAGGCCCGAGGACATCAAAATCCTCCTTTCCGTTCGAGGATCCGAACAACAGGATTTTGAAGGGTTATTGTGAGGCCGAAGAGTTTGGCAACCCTGGCCCATTTTACACCAAGCCCAAGGCCTGCGCCGAGGAGGAGAAATAGTACTGTAACAATCTCAAGAACTCCTGTAATCAAAATCATTCAATATTTCTTAGAACAAAACTCCTCAGATTCTGCCGAGAACAACTTTTCTTTGATAAACTCAGTTCATCTCTGTTTGATTGTCATGAACACCATATTAACTGTTGTCCATGCGCTAAAGCCTAGCTCTTTAACCCACTCTTTACAAATTTATTGTATTGGGCTAGTTGGCCTTAAGTCCACTCATCCATTAGAAGAAGTGCTCAAACCCAACCCCTACAATAATAATTACCTATTAAGTTATTCATAATAAAATTACATATTATGTTAACTTATATCTAAATTTAGTAAACTATATTGAAAGTTTTTTCATACAAGTCTTGGTTGCATAAGGTAGACAACCTCTCCTTATTTTCTCCTCCATTTCATTATCCACTTGTCATGCCATGCATTCTATTAATATAATACTTTTTTTGGTAGAAAAAAGAAATTCATACATCACAAAATTATTGGTTTGATTAGCACCCATCCTTGCCAAACCATAAACGCAGATGTTTGTTTCGCAAATGTAATGACTAATTCGAATATGGGGAAGCTAGGAAACCAGCAACCTACAATCATCCACAATGGAAGAGACAGCATTATTAGAGAAATTTAGAATTAGCTAACAAGTCAACAATAGCTTTTGCATCTAACTCTATTTCTAAGTCTAAGGCTGTTAACAAGAGATTTGGGTATTTAAAAATTATTCATGTTTCCATACCAGACAATCCGATAAGAACGGTAGTGTAGGCCGCCAAAGCCGACAATTCTATGTCATTCTTATGATCCTATCCTATCCAATTCCAACTTACCTCCTACAAAATCTTCAAAACTATGGCAAAATTTGGTAAATAGTACATTTTTCAGAAAAAATTCGGTGACTAGCACGCATTTGAACTTATTTAGTAAGTTTGACTGTTTTTGGAACTCGAGTTTGTCAGTCAAACTCGAGTTCCAACCCAAAATCAAGTTTCCCAAACTTAATTTACTCTTGAATAACACCTGACGTGGAATTAAATTTAAAAAAAAAAAAAACCCCGTGGAACTCGAGTTAGTAAACTCGAGTTTCATGCTTTTAAAAAAAATACCCAGATGGAACTCGAGTGTAGGAAACACGAGTTTCGTTATTTTTTTTTTAAATGGAACTCGAGTTTACTAAACTTGAGTTCCATGTGTTTTTTTTTTTTTTTTTTAACCCACGTCAGGTGTTATCCAAGAGTAAATCGAGTTTGGGAAACTCGATTTTGGGTTGGAACTCAAGTTTGACAAACTCAAGTTCCAAAAACAGTCTAACTTGCTAAATACTTTTAGCCGCATGCTATTTATCTAATATTTTTCTGAAAAGATGCTATTTAGTAAATTTTGCCTCAAAACTAAACTACAAGTATTAAACCATACCAACGTCAACTTCTGCTGTTCTTAATGATTGTGTTGGTTGACAAGGAATTTTATAGTCTCTAATGCACTGAAAAAAGTAGGGCGGTAAACAAGCTGAGCTTTGTTGAGTAGTGCATGTTCAAACTTGACTCATTAAGAAAATTCAAAAGCTCAAGCTTGGCTCGGGCTCACGACAAACCTAAAAATAGTGTTTGAGTTTGAGTTTGAGCTCGTGGAAAAGTCAAAAAGTTTGAGCTTGGCTTGATTAATTTGTCAAGCCAAACTCAAATTTAATATCAAGCTCAAACTCGAGCTCAGATCAAGCTTTTGAGCTTGAGATTTAAAAAAATTACATTATCAAATGCTTAAATCTCTAAAATTAAGAAAAAAGAAAAAGAAAATAGTATACTCATTTTATCATGCATCTAGTCCTACTTATGATTAGTCATTATTCAAATTAAAATTTTACATAGTTAAATTTATACATTCATCATTCATTGTCTATAGCTTCAGAAATTGTTTAAAATACAATTTTTACATTCATGTTAGATGGTAAAGAACTATAAAAATACTTGTTTATAACTATTATGAATAAAAAAATACTAACATGTTTCATAACTTTACTTTAGATCATTAATAGGAAAGGATCATACGTGGCCCATTTGATTGATTTATTTATTTTTAAATATAACTGTGGGGCCCTATCGCGCTCACTACGCTGGCCCACTACATGCGGCCCAAGGCCCGCGCCGAGGACGGTGCTGAGGCCGAGGACAATGGGAAAGAACCCAGAACATCCGAAGGCCCGCGCCGAGGATGACCCGTCCTCGGCGCACTGACTTCACTTAAGGGAAAATGTCCCACCAACATTCTGGCCATTTTAATGGTGATGTGACTAGCAAGCCCAGTTGCCTCGATTACTACAACTAATAGAAAGTCTGCAAAGGCGGCTACGAACTAACATAAAGCCTGCTAATTACAGATGATGGGACAGATCCCTGTAGACAGAAACCAGATAATTGACAAATGGATGGTGAGGATGAAGCCAAAAAAAGGACTACATATATCTAAGAGGGTTCCCAGCAAAAGAGGGGGGGACGAAGGATCTATGAGCCTTACAAACACTGGGCAAAAATGACAACGGAGGGGCTCTGAAAGATTTAGCCAAAGGGAGGGTCTTTCTTACCAAAAACTTCCAAGTCCAGTTCGTTTAGAGTGATCCGCCCTAAAACTCGTTGCTTGCCCGCTATTTGCCTAGTCCTTCCTACCCATTCTCTACAAATTTTATTGTTAAGGGTCCATTACATTTTGAGTCCCTACAATTGGCGCCGTCTGTGGGGAGGACTTGTGCGCTAGCGGCACAACGTAAAGAAAACAAGACGACAAATCAATCGGGAAAAGATGCAAATCCATACAGTTCTTAGCAACAATATCCATTCGGCAATTTACAACAACAAGAAACAAGTGCAAAAAAAAAAAGAGAGTATATACAATACATGAAATAAGTATACTTCTTTTATTGATATATGAAAAAAGATTACATCTCTTACAAGTAATGCCCAGGGGGCTTGTTCTAAAGCTAACTACAAAGGCAGACACATGACGAAGCCGACAGAGGAACAAAGGGTGGAGAGCAACAATGGCAGAAGAACAGAAGATAGAAAAGGAGAGTAGAGGAAGAGATGAAGAAAAGAAGAGATGAAGAACAAATATCAAAAAAAGAGGTGGAGGACGAGAGGAGGAAGGAAGAAAGCGGAAGTGAGAAGAGAGAAGACGTGAGAAGGGAGAAGGGTGGAGAAGATAGGGAAGCTACATTAAGGGGTGGAAGAGGTCGCGGAACCCGACGGTTGCGCTCTTGGGTTCCGCCTGGTTTCTCTCCGACCCCCACTGTAGCATGCTTGGGGGGTCAAAAACCCAAACCCAAGAGAGGGAGGTTATGTTCTGTCCGGACCCTCCTCCAGGTGGTAAGGAGGGCTGTGTCCCCGGTTAGGTTGGAAAGAAGGAGAATCTTCGGATCTCCTCTACCTCCACACCAGCGTGGCGGCCAAAGTTGGAGTGCCATCCTCGGCTCCTGGTGGGGGCTGTGCATTCTCTGGAGCGCCCTTTTCCAGGGCCAGTTCATGCGAGGGGGCTCGAATGGTTGCGCCCTGAAGAATTTTTGGCGATGTGTTTTTGGGGAGTTTCAGAATGAGTGTTTGTCAAATGTGAAGGGGAGGTTCGCCCTAGGAACGCCTTTTATAGCGGGAGAAACATTGATGAGGGCCGAATCCATAATGAATCCCAGGGAGAGATTTCCGGAGGCAATAATGCCGCCCCAATTTCCAAGGGGCTTGCCAACCGTTAGATCCTCGTCAATCCATGGTCAGTATTAAAGAGGGGACGCCTCATTAAACAGGAAGGCACCGAAGCGTCAGAACGCCTCACCCGGACAGCCCAAAAGACGCCTCGTTATCTGAAGAATCCCACCAAACGAAGAGGCAAAACACGGCAAGGTCTTATCCTCTACCAACTTCAGCATTTATTGTTATTATTATTCTGCTTGAAAATTGTAATTATTTAATACTTAGTGTAAAACGCGGCGAGAGTTAAACGGCTACAGACATATAGACAAAATAAATGGAAAACTAGGTACTGGACAGAACCAAGGCACTGCATGGTCCTCGGACCCAGGCCTCATGGGGAAACCAGATACTTCAGATAGCTAAATGAGATCAAGAAACTCGATACTTCTAGCAAGAAAAACACGTCATCATGAAAGCTAAACGATAAGCAAAACCAAGGCATCGCATGGTCCTCGGACCCAAGCCCCAGAGAGAACCGAGCGTAAAATGAGAAAACCGAGCACAAAGTAAAGCTCAAACGCATTGCATGGTCAAAGACCTCAGGTCAGCGGGAAGGAAATCTCCCCGTAAAAAATAAACGCTAAGGAAAAGCGAGGTCTTGTACAAATTTCAGACCTAAACCTCTATGGAAATCGGTCGTTATGAAGCCGCGCAAACGTTGATCAAAGCCAGGGCTCTCGCACGGGTCAGGAGCTAAAAACTGAGGCAAGCCAATCCCTTTTTTAGGTGCCGAATAAACAAATCCTGTCAGAGACAAAAAATCGTGAGGAACTGAGTACTATAGTGCAAACAACCCAAGCCCAACCATCCTCGGGTGACACTCTGCGCGAAAAGAAAACTGTGAAAAACGGCTACAAAAGCGATAGCACTGACGACAAAGTAGAGCCAACAGGCTGAGGAAAAACGCCGAGGAGGTCAAAATCCTCCTCCCCGCCCAAGGGGACGTGCAGCAGAATTTTGAGGGGCTATTGTGGGGCCCTATCGCGCTCACTACGCTGGCCCACTACATGCGGCCCAAGGCCCGCGCCGAGGACGGTGCTGAGGCCGAGGACAATGGGAAAGAACCCAGAACATCCGAAGGCCCGCGCCGAGGATGACCTGTCCTCGGCGCACTGACTTCACTTAAGGGAAAATGTCCCACCAACATTCTGGCCATTTTAATGGTGATGTGACCAGCAAGCCCAGTTGCCTCGATTACTACAACTAATAGAAAGTCTGCAAAGGCGGCTACGAACTAACATAAAGCCTGCTAATTACAGATGATAGGACAGATCCCTGTAGACAGAAACCAGATAATTGACAAATGGATGGTGAGGATGAAGCCAAAAAAAGGACTACATATATCTAAGAGGGTTCCCAGCAAAAGAGGGGGGGACGAAGGATCTATGAGCCTTACAAACACTGGGCAAAAATGACAACGGAGGGGCTCTGAAAGATTTAGCCAAAGGGAGGGTCTTTCTTACCAAAAACTTCCAAGTCCAGTTCGTTTAGAGTGATCCGCCCTAAAACTCGTTGCTTGCCCGCTATTTGCCTAGTCCTTCCTACCCATTCTCTACAAATTTTATTGTTAAGGGTCCATTACATTTTGAGTCCCTACAATAACTATAGTCTAAAGTGGTTCTTAGTCAGTTTAGAGGGATAAAAAATTAAGGTAATGCGTAATAATCTCATGTTGGTCATGTCATCATTAATATATGTGTATTAAGTATATTTAACTAACATATATAAACTTATAAATGAGTCTATGCTTGAATTGTTTTGTATCAAGCCTAATAGCTCATGAGTTTGTTTGTGAACAAATTTTTTGCTTGGGCTCAGCTTGTTTATTAAACGAGCCTAAAACTAAGACTCAAGCTTGGCTTATTTATAAATAAACAAATATGAACAAGCTTTTTATCGAGCCAAGCCCAAGTTGCTCATGATTGGCTTGGTTCATTTACAGCCCTAGAAAAAAGGGACACCAGTCTATTGGCTCAACCGTTTGCTTCTCCAATTCAGACAGGTTGGCAATTTAATCCAATCAATTCAAAATCAATTAACCTACATCAAATTGATCACCCCTACTACAATGTGAAGGAATGCAACCTCTTTTTTTTTTTTTTTTTTTTTTTTTTAAATTTGATTAGTAACATCTCTTCAAAGCTGTTTGGCAAGAGCAAGCAGCAAGCTACTCCACTTCAGCTAAAAAATCATCATTTTTAGCTGGGGTTCCTACTCTGCAAAAAGCAAGCACAGCAGATTTATTAGTATCAGTCACACAGTAAAAAAGAAATTCACTATTAGAGAATCATAGGACTCGAAATGATTGAACAATCTGAATATAACGAGGACAGTATCAATAATAAGTTGAGGAAACATAAAGGATAATTTTTGAAGGGAAGGAGGCTAATTAGATAGGAGAGCAAGGAAAAGAGGCTTATGTTGCCATTCTTAAATCAGTAATGACAGAGAAGCAGCATTCATCGTCATTCTGAAAAGGTATGCTCAACATAGCCCATTCTTGCCCAAAGCAAATTGAGGCCTGGCCTGAACTTCTCAAGCACCAGTCATGGGCTTTCTCACCTGCATCAACCAGCCCAAGCGAGCCAGTCCTAAACTCAGAGCTGGATTATTCCTATCTCAATTTCCTCTCTATAAACTAAGCAACTAACCGTTGCATTTCAACCATTCCATTTAAGAGACAACTCACAATCACAAAAGGAAATCTCCTTTCTCCAGGATTGGCTCCATGTAATACCCATTCTGGCAGGAATGCAAATTGGTTTCTCCAAGAAGCCAATGTCTTAGGCCAACGTATCGCATCATGAAGTTAGACCATTCCAAAAAATTACTCAGCGATTCTCAGCCTCAATCATCCACATCTTCTCTGACAAGCATCACCCTCACCCCATCAGCATATACACATCAAGAATGCCCTAAGTTTTATCATTCTGGCCGTTCCCCCCCAAAGCTTTTTAAATATATTTATTTCAAAAAGAAAGAAGCTTAACAATTAGTTACCCCTCCTTCAGCATCAAAATAGCCGTATGCACAGCATCATCAAGCTCCATATCATCTGTGTACGGTGTACTATAATGGAAAGGGGAACATAGTCAACTTCAAATTCAAGGGACGGAAGAATTGGCAAAACCTAACCAAAAAAAAAAAAAAATTGGGGGTAAAGAGTGGGGTGGGAGTGGTTTTGACAGTAATAAAGTTAAGTGAAAATATCGTACATCAGTTATTGCAAAACACATAAATATATCAATGCAAGTCGATATATTAACTCTATGATGAATCAATAAGAAAATGGTATAGGACATGCAATGTTTATCTTCTGGAAAACCATGTTGCTAGATGAATGTACTTGGTCCAGCATGCATATAAGGCTAAATGCTCCTAGAACCAAATCATGTAATTGCGTCATAAAAAGTCACAAACTGAGTGCATGTGAAAGGATTACATTCTTTGATCTCAACTTATTGCTAATATTAACAACATAAAAAATTTAGAATAAGGAAGCAACAGCTCTTAAACCAGTTTGAAATGTAAGTGGCAACAAAATTCTAAATCAAATACCTCTTCTCTAGGAATATTTTTGCGTTTGAAACATTCTTCCCCGTTGCCAAGGCCTTCCATGAGAAATAGGAATCCACCTACAGAAAAATATATAATAACAATCAACAATTGTAGAATTAACTTATATGCCAAAGTACTAGAAGAAAAGATATAATTTTACTTTCATCAAATAATTATACTCTCTTTTTATGCTACAACCTGAGTGGAAATTTCACAGTTACAGCTGGCCAAAATGCTTAAATTGATTAATATTTGAATTTTTGATTGAATCAAATTAGTTTACTTGTTAAAAATCCCCCTAAAAAGATTTTGCTAAACAGTAAACTCTCACAATTCAGCTATGATCAAATTGTAACTCAGCCAGCCATATGACAAGGCATCTGTAGAGAGCTAATATTGTATAAGTGGTACTATTGGCTTGTACTCTTCTAAAAGAGTCTAGAATACTCTAGTGGTGAGGTGTCCCCACCAACTGCCCAGAATATTCTTATCCATTTGTAACTAACTCTCCTATATAAGTGAATAATAGAGGCTGAAGGCTGTACAATTTTAAGATTCTTCACTAACAGCATCAAACTAATCTCTTAAAGAGTAAACTATATTGCAATTGAGACAAGGAAAAGACAAAAGAATTTTATAAATTTAGTGCAAAAGAAGGTTTCTGTATGCCAACAAGTTCAGAGGTGCAACCTATTAGATGATCTAGACATAAATTGCAGCCAGTTAGTAACTATAATTTAAAGCATATCAGGGAAACATTACCTGGTATAATTGTGGACCATAGTCATCAAATCCAGTAACCAGCAGAAATACTCCAAAGGGCCTTACACCACTGTCATGACCTCATTGCATGTTATGTGATCTAAAGCAAATCCAACACCTCTAGTCGTTAATTCTTTATATCCAATCTTGCAATGTAGAAGATTCAGAAACGTTGTCTCATTAAGGTAGCATAAAAAGCACGGAGCTGCTTACAAAGGACCAAGTTGGGCTTTTGTGACATTTACATGAAGTAGCTTAGAGTTCTCAGTGTATAAACTTTCTTTTCTTACAAACTGCATGTGGATGGAGAAATCCATTTTAAATGTGCATGTAGCCATGTACATTCCCTTTGGTCTCCCTCTTAAGTTGTAAATACCATGCCACAATTCAGCTAGATTGACAAGTTATTACTCTTTCCACTAGGATAGTCCACAAAAGCCCAAAATACAAACATCTTCAGGATGCTGATCCCTTCAAGCTCAGGATCACTCCGATAAGCTGCATGATGGAGCACTTCATCCTACAATAGCTCAGGAGATCAAAAGCTTGGCCTTTTGAGGGTGTTAATTACCACCATCTTTCCTCTTAATCAGTCGTGAGAAGCATAAAAGTGTCAGGCACATAACCAACCCCTTTGATCTGCAGAATTAAATTGTCCAAAACTGAATAAATAAGATTGGCCTTGCTGTGAGCTCTATCCCTTGCAATAAATGAATGAACGTCTTTATTCAGTTCGATCCAACTGCTTCCGGGTTCTTTTACCACCCCATTAAAGTCCATTCTTTTCCTCAGCCTTTTGACATCTTCCCACATACCTTTAGATGCAAAAATGTTAGAAAGTAAAATATACGATCCACTATCTGTTGGATCAACTGAAATTGCCATCTCTGCTGCATATCTCCCGATATCAACATTACCAGCAACTCTACACGCACTGAGCAAGCTCCTCCATACTACTGCTGCTGGTTTTATTGGCATTTTATCAATAAATTCCCTTGCCTCAGTGAGTCTACCTGCTCTACCCAAGAGAGAAACTATGCAAGTATAATGATCTGTTCCCGGTTCAATTCCAAAATGCGCCATTGATTCAAAGTGACGAAGCCCATCTTCTACAAGCCCCGCATGGCTACACGCTGAGAGCACACCCACAAATGTGACATAATTGGGTTTTACTCCCTCATCTATCATCCCTTTAAACATCTGAAGAGCGTCTTCTGCTTCCCCATGCTGTGCATATGTCGAGATCATGGAATTCCAACACACAATGTCTCTCCAAAATGTGGAAGTAAACGTTTTGTGGGCCTCTTTTATACATCCACACTTAGCATACATATCCTCAAGGGAATTTGTGACAAAAGGGTCAGAGTCTACTCCCAACTTTATGACTTGGTTATGTAACTGTTGACCATGCTGGAGACTTGCTAGGTTACTGGCTGCAGTGATCAATGCAGCAAAAGTGAATTCGTTAGGTGTTTTCTTTGACGACTGTAATTCTGAGTAGAGTTTGAGAGCCTCTTCATTTTCCAACTGTTGAGTATATCCAAAAAACATTGCATTCCATACTACAATATCTTTTTCATTTATCTCATTAAATACAAGCCTAGCATCCCTTACACAAGAACACTTGGAATAAACATCTATCAGAGCACTGCCAGCAAATACATCCAGGGAGACCCCATACTTGATGATCAGGCTGTGAATTTGCTTACTCAGTTCTAACGTCAATAGTGCAGCTGATGCACCAAGAAGGCTTACAAATGTCAAGAGGCTTGGTGGTAACAATCTAAGCCTCATCTCGCGGAAAAGATCCATTGCTTCATGCAACTTCTCTTCGCTTGAGTATCCTTCTATCATAGCATTGTAAGATACCACGTTATGATCAGCCATACCTTCAAAAACTCTTCTTGCATCAGTCAATGAATTGCATTTTGCATACATATCAATCAAACCATTTTTCACAAAATTATCATACTCAAGGTTTGCCTTAATAGTGTAACCATGCACTTGTCTCCCATGTTCTAAAGCCTCAAGTGAACCACACGAAGTGAGAACACTAGTACAAGCAAATCCGTCAGGCTGCCAACCCAATCCGGCCATTTCAGCAAACAGCTTCATGGCCTCCAAATTGAATGAATTTTTCATGTACCCTGCAATCATTGTGGTCCAGGCTATCATATTCTTGACCACCATCCGATCAAATAAATTTCGTGCTGTATACACTAAGCCACACTTTGCATAGAAATCTATAAGCACATTAGTTACCGAAACATCCATCTCCTTTCCCCTCCTCAACACATAAGCATGAATTTGCTTCCCTCCATCAAGAAACTCAAGCATTGAACACGCACTCAAAACACTTGAGAGCACATATTTATCAGGAACAACGTCAGTTTCTCTCATTTGTTCAAACAACTGCAAAGATACTTCACCTCTTCCACTTTTCGTGTACCCCGTTATGATTGTAGTCCAAGTAACCGCAGTCTTTTCTGCCAAAACATCAAAAACCAATCTTGCTTCATCCAAATCACCATTCTTAGCATAAAAATCAATCAAAGAGGTACCCACATAGACATCTTGTTCAAAACCAGTCTTAACAACAAAACCATGCAGCTGGGCACCTTCATAAACTCCACCCAATTGCGAACAAGCCCGAAAAACACTAGCTAAAATATACTCATTGGGATTCTCGTCACAACTAGTGAGAAATTGGGTAAACACAACGAAGGCCTGTTGATTAAAACCATGTCGGGTGTACATAGATACCAATGAAGACCAAGAAATCAAATTCCTTTGAGACATTGCATCGAACAACAAGCGTGCATCACGTAGACGACTACATTTAGAGTAGGAGTGGAGGAGAATGTTGGCAAGAAAGACTTGGTTATGAAAGCCAGAGACGACAAGTTGAGCGTGAAGTGTCTGGTAATACAAAATGGGGTTGTGTGAGTGTGATGGGGGTATTGGCAATTGCAAAAGGTGGGCAAATTGGTGGCTTTTGGCTCGGCGTGGAAGAGGTTGCAGAAGATGAGGTGGTGGTGATAAGGTGATGGAAGGGTGGAAGTGGAAAGCATGATGCTTGTGAGAACAATGTCTTAATGTTAGGTGGTAGTGCTGGAATGTCAATTGCCAATGCCTTCTCATACTCATACTCATAATCTCTCTATATAAAGCATAAACTACTGCTTTCTTACTGTCTTTGCCAGAAAGAGAGTCAGAGAGGTACCCAAGATTAAGAAGAAGACTACTAGAATTTGCAGACATGGGTCCAGCCCAATCAACTCTTGGACCACAAGGTCTCATGATCCCTAGGAAGAGATTGGGCTATTTGGCTTCTTAAAAAATAGGAGTCCAATACAAATAAGCCAAGGCAATTTTATCATTTTATGATGATTGCATTCCATATCAAACAAAACAGTACCAAAAGTGTTTGATGTGAATGGTGATGGAGTCATTTCTTGAGGTGTTGTCAAGGCTAGGGCTGCGGGAATGGGATGAGAGTAGTGGGGGGTAGGGATTGTAGAGTTATGATTCACGTCTATTTATTACACCAACTTGGAAAATATCATTGGTACAATTTGTAACTTTAATCTTTACTTTCTAGTTTTTTGTTTTTTTTGTTTTTAACAAGACAAAAAACGACACCACCGAATTATCCATTACATAATAGTCTCAAATAGCAGATGGGGATTAAAAAAAAAACCTACAAAATTAAAGGAAAGAGTTTGCCCCAAATTAGCCCACGCATCAGCACTCCTGTTGGGTTCCCTGTAAGCGTGTTGAATGTAAGAGTTAGGAACTATGAAGTACGGGTGCGTTTTTGGATTCGAGTATAGGTGCGAGACTCGGTAATTTTTGAAAATATAGTGTGCAAGTGTGACGATTAAAAAATTATTAAAAATATTTTTATTTATATTTTCTATATATTTTTATTATTAAAATATTCTTAAAAAACACATTATATATCCTTGATTCACAAAACAAAAAAGAAAACACAAAATAAGCCACAAATATTCATAATAAAATTGAGGAATTACAGATTTAGGATGTTTGGGCCTCATTCAAAGTCAATTTCAGCTGTCCCAGCATGATTCAAGGCCGATTTCGGCCTGTTTCAGCCATTTCGATCAGTTTTGGCCGCCGGCTGATATGTTCTGATTTGGTCGATACTACCCAATTTTGGCCGAATTGACCCAGTTCGGCGCGAATCGGAGCCAAGTCGGCGTGAATCTGTATTTAAAAAAAAAAAAAAAAACTCAAACGCGGCACCAATGCGCAGGCAGCCGCGTCGATCGCCGCACCCCACATCGGGTCATGTCGGACTCCAGTCCTCCGCAAAGAGACCTACAATCATCCACCAAAGGAAGCAAGCATGGATGGACATTGGTAGAGCTATTAAGGATTGAAACAACTATCAAAGCATCTAGTTCAATAATAACATGAGTTAGACCGAGAGCGACCACTAATTCTAAACCATCCCCAAGAACCCATAGTTCTACTGAAACACTAGAATTGATCCTAATGTTACGAGTGAAACCACCTATCCAAGCTCCAACGAATCTTTAATGAGACCACCACCGCTAGTCACTCGGGTTTTTGACAAAGGATCTATCAGTATTTTAGCTTAAACGAGTATGGAGAAGGAGACATCCATTTGATATCTAGAGGCTATTTTGTAGTGTATTTTAAACAACAATTTTTAGTATTTAAACAATATTACATGTATTTCTATACACTTTTTCACCTACATGTATTTCCATAAAATATAAATAATGTTACTAGAACAACATTACTAAACTGCCGTTACTTTCTAGTTTCTACTACTTCATTATTGAGGATATTTAGATTCCTAATAGTTCCTTTTTCTTTTTGTCTTTTTAAGCATGTACCAAGGGATTATATTTATAACCCCTTCCCCACTCTTTGCCCCAGTGGTCCTCCCTTATCCTTCGAGGAAGAATTCTCATCTCTTATGTTCTAGATTTTATTCTAAATCCTTTTAGAGGATACGGTAGCTCTATCATTAAAAATAAAAATAATCACTCTCCTCCTCAAATCAACACAATGTTGGATGAGCCTTCCAAAGTCTTAAGGCCAATCATCAGCCGCATATAAGGCTGTAAGATATGATATCAATTGAAAAATAATGTTTAGACCCCAAACACTTATGCAACATTAATTTATTTATTTAACAAATTAAGGGTATTTCAAACATATAATCCAGCCAAGAATTTCAACCACAATAATCAATCACTAAATCTAAAACAATAATAATGAAAGCTATAAATAGGCACACAAATTTCATAATGAAGTGAAAAGCCAATAAAGAACATCTTCAAAAGAAAACCACTCCAAGGATCCAGTCCTATACTAAATCACTGTAAGTTTTGAGAATCTACTATTGCCTTCAGTGTAAGTTTAGTGCTTGTCACAATTTTTGTTCAAGTGAGCATCTATTAAGATTTAAGGAAATTCTCAGTGACACAATTTTGTTAATTTCAGTCATATCTCTCTCATTTTTCAAATTCAAATTAGGTCTAATTTGATTTAGACAAAGGATCATATTAACTCATCATATTTGTGCGAATCAAAACTTTATGATCTTTAATCACCTCTTAATCATACCCAACTATAACACTATTCAAAATTTTCAACCCAAATACATCCATAAAAGCCTAACACAATTGATTCAAAAGAGCAAGCACTTTAGTTTATCAATATTACCTTATTTGAACTCTAATCTACAAAATTACTTCAAATTTAATTCAAACTCTAGCTTAAGAGTAGGCAACAACCACTTAAAAACACTAAAACTAATCATACCGAGTCAATAGAAGTTAATAATATGTAACATCATAGAACCTTTATTTCCTTTGCATAATTGGCAATACTTGTTGTCTTCTTTATCAAGGGTAGGTCCATTAATTTGGTGTTCCATGAATTGGAAGATAGCATAGGGATAGCTAGGGAGATAAGAATGAGAGAGCCCCGTGGCACCATAACAAAATAACTCTTACCTTAAGTTTGGTGTTCCATGAATTGGAAGATAATTGTTGTCTTCTTTATCAAGGTAGGTCCATTAAGTTTTATCTCTAGCGGAGGAAGCAGCCAGAGCCAGGTTCCCAAGTCCCAAGAGTGGAGAACCAGATATACGTATATGTACTCAACTTTATTGACTGTCACGCATAGATGCTTAGGACATTTCAATATAAGTCCAAACTCCAAAGGCATTTCAGCAAAAAAATAAAAACTCCAAAGGCATTAACGTAGGTTCATGACCTAGAAAAGCACTTGTAAAAGCTGTTTGGGTTTGGCCCCTTTTGGCTTTTGGGTTGGAAATTGCCCTAGAGAGAGCACATACGACAAAGTGAGGGAAGAGAATTACCCCAAAGTGAGACCACTGTGTCTGTGTTTGTTAGTTTTTATTTTGAAAAATGCTAGAATCACATTTTTTATCACAATTTACACTCTTGACAAGATGTGAACGATGAAATAAAAATAATGAATATACAACTTTACCACTCAGAATTGTAGCAAAAAGAGTAGAATTGTGGTAAAATTTGTGATATGTGTTTTTTTATTTTATTATAACTAGTGGGATTCGCAACACTGCAACAGTGATGACTGAACAGTGAACACCCGCTCTACACCTACAATACAAAATTACAATGCTCCATATTCCATAATAACACATACAGGGACAGCATAAAAGTGAGATGTGTGGGCTTGATTGCGACTGTGATGTGGCAGTGGCTTTGGCTTTGGCATAATGGCATGGACCACGTTGTACTAGTACTGTAGCAATTGTCACTCACCCGACACTCATTGTCTCATATTATTTGTCTGACACCATACTTTTGTTCCTTTTCGATCGGCTATTCTCGTTTTTATATGGGGTCAACGGTACCCTATCCCTCCCATTTCCCTTATCTTTTCTGGACAGGTTCCATCTTCCTACTTATATGTGCATCTGGCTGCTTGTGCATGCTGTTCAAATACTACTAAGATTTTACTAATGGGTGCCTGCGTTCGTTAATAAACTATTTTAGTAAATTTCTCGTGGAAAGATGGAAAAATAACTATAATTTTTTTTATAAAAAAATATTTATAAAATAATTTATTAATAAATGGAATTTGTTAACCGAACTCTTACTAATAGAACATTTTTTATTATATATATATATATATATATATATAAAACAAATAGAACATTTCTGTCTCTCTTTTTTCATTTTTTTTATTGGGTTAAATATAATAAAAAATGCGTAAGCATGAGACCCTATATGCTCAAGACAACCAAAAAAGAGATGGACATACCAACGCGCTCATTAGTGGGAGGGAGACTCAAACTCAAGACGAAAGTCTTGTTGATTCAAGTTCTTTACCACTAGGCCATTTGCCTTGTTGACAGATATTTCTTTCTATTTACCATATTCTACTTTTATTAATATGTTCATTCGTGAATAAGTGTATAAGTGTATTGCTCCAACTGATAAAGGAATGGATAACTACTTTTATGGGAGTGTTGGGGCTAAGGTTTGCGTTTCCTAAGATTTCATAAGACCTATGAGATATTGTGTTTAAAATTTCTAGTAAGCATCTTGAAATTAATTCTAAAAAATTATTTGTTATAATTACCTAATTTCTATGCGTTAGAGTTGGCTCATATTTGATATTGGACTATTGACTTGGAGGCATTGCGAGTATAGCCCAGTGGAGTAGAGCACAATGAGCAAAACAATACTTTTCTCATATAATAGATTATATAAACACGATTGTAACCCTATTTTCTCATAAATTATTTGCCACTTCCTCCCTTGAATGTAAATATATTGCCGAACCACATAAATTATATGTGTTGATTTCTCTCCTTTTATTCTTTAATCCTTATGTAAACATATTATTTCACAACAACATGGAACGATGGGACTTAACATACCCAGAAGTATAAATAGGTATTTAAAGAGTTTTAATTTTCCATGTTAGGGGGATCAAAGCAATGGATTGTCTCTTTGAAAATTGTAACATAATCTAGAAGTGAAATCTATACAAAATTTGAAAGAAAGTATTATGAGTGAAGGAGGAATTATATGAGTTTATATATATATATATAAATGGAATTTATAAATTAAGTAGAAATTAGGTACATGACAGTTTGGGGTTTCAAACTCCCCAAATATTCGCAAGTATCAGGTTACCTACTTCCGTTGCTAAAGATAATTTCTTTCTGGAAAATTCTCAATTGAATTGATGTCAAAGTTCTCTCTATTTTAGAGAGTAAACCCTTAAAATACAGCTCGAACAGAATCTCTAAATTGCAAAAAGTTTTTTCCCTGAATAATCACTCTCTTGGTCTCAAAAGTTAATGTTCATAAGCAAAATCATTTTTCAGGATAAAAATGTTGAATTCAAACTAAAATATTAGTTTCTCTTTCACTTCCTCCTTTCAAAAGAATGGAGAAAGATTAAAAATAAAAAGTAATGGGAGAGCAAAGTAAGAATAAATAAATAATATTTAAATATAATAAAGAAATTAATTAACCATAACGTGTTTGTTGAAAAGTGAAAAGAGTAGGTGGTGAGAATATTTTTTTAAAAAAATTACTCTCCAAATTGGATGAAATTATGGCTAGACCGCTAGAAATGCTCTCAACCTAGCTAAACTCATATCACATCCTCTCAAGCTTGAGATCATCTGGATAGATATCTTCTGGACGGATACAATTTTCCAATTTCACTCAATGTTCTGATTTATTTTTAGTATCCATGCACAGTTTAGAATCCTTTAATTTACTATAACTTTCCTTTAAAACAACTTTAGCTGCTCATCTAATTCACTGGGCTTCCGACACAAGTGGAAAGTGAGAATTATTTTGGAAGTGGCTTTAACTAACTATCTTGATTAATTGTTAAAGGCTTTGTAGTTGAACTAAAACTTTCTCATGCATAAAATATTTGAAGGTCTAAGAGAAAATGATACAAGCTGCTGAGTTAATAGCATATTATAATCATCTAAAAATAATAATAATAACAACTACCTCTTTTTATGGGCTCCTCAGTTGAGTTATTATTAAGCAAAGTGGTGTTTTTTGAAGTGAGTTTTTGCCCACATTGTTCCTTGATTTTTCGAATCATGTTGCAAACAATAGACGAAACAAGGTGATATGTTATTTTAGGAACTTCATGTAGTCCATACAAAATTCGAGTTCGACCCTTTTTTTTCCGAATGAAAAAAAAAAAAAAAAAAAAGAAGGAAGTCTCTGATATAAACTCATCAATCTCAATGTACGACCCTAAGTTGAGGTCTCAAGTTTATTGAGGTAGGTTTAAGAGGTTTGGTAGTTTCCAATCCTATACGGTGAAATGAAATATCTACAAATCATTGAAGCAGACAGCGGTGGATCTAAGGTTTAGAAGGGGGGGCCTAGCTAGGCCGTCCTCTACAGGTAACAATAGTCTAGTCTTGTCAAGAAGAAAGAGATGTAAAGTTCATGTGATTCATAATGGCATTGGGTTATCAGATCTTAGATCCAGTCTTGAGGGGAAGGATATTCCTCCAACTACGTACGAGTTACAGTGTTTTATGTACTAGTCTCATATTAACTGGGAGAATGGGGTTTATAATTAAGAGAAGAAAATAGACTGTTATATACATCATCCAGTAATTAAGGTAATTTAAAAGAATTAAGATGAGCACAAGTCTTGAGGATATTATTGCAACTGTGTAATCATCAGTCATCATACATTGAGATTGAGTTGTACTGCCATAAAATTGTTTTTCTCTCTGTTGTTTTGAAATTTATAAGTTTGCCTTCATAAAAAACGAAACTTTCCAACAATGAGTGATGAGCTTGCCTTCATTAAAGCAACTACTACCTGTCCAATAACTTTCCAACTTGCAAATTGATGAGTGACGACATTGACAACAAATAATCTCCATATCTTTCTTTAAAAAAATTAAGTTGAAATTCAAAATTGACCTTCTATGTTTCTCTAAATTTTATTTTAGTTTTCTAATTTTACTTTTATTTATTTTAGTTTTTTAAATTTTAAATTTATTTAATTAAGACTTTTTCTTCAACTTTTGTTAATTTTTTTTTTAATCTGAAAAATGTTTTTCAATTGTTAATTGAGTTTTTTTTTTAATCTTAATAATTTGAAGAAAAAATTTAAAAATTAAAAAATTAACCACAACATATAACAAATGTTGATGAAAAAACCCTACCTAAATAAACTTGAAAATTAAAAAACTGAAATAAATGAAAACAAATTTAAAAGACTGAAATAAAATTTAAAAAAAATTAAAGGCCAATTTTTTTATATTTTAACCAAAAAAATAAAAATAAAAATAATCTTTATGTGAAAACGTGCCAACATACTTGTTATAGGATTTATATCACCACAACTTTGCATGAAAGTGGGATAAGATAAACACGTACCAGCTTCAATAAATAGCGGATAAACATTTAATTTTGTAAACTTTGAGGTAAGAATGTCAAAAGGGGTATTAGTGGAAATCCACGTAAAGGACCACCCTCCCCTTCATAAACTGCCCTCCATACATGTCAAGGCTGTGATCTGTGAATGACCTTTTTCATGTGCAAGTAGATATTTATTATTATTAACAATTAATTATTACAATAAAAAAATAATAATCACATGCTCACATTATTTTAAGGGATAGATGATATGAAATTGTTTCCATTGGAAACTTGCAATTGCAATGTCATGGAGGTATAGAACCCTTGCTATTCAGCTCTCTTCGACTATATGAGAGATTATGTGTAACCATTGTGTAAAGTTGTAATTTACAACTGTGTATTTGTTGGCTTTCATTCCGTGCCAAATTTGATTGTAATTATGATTCAATCGTTTAAAACCCTATATTTGTTGTGGGACTTGATGTAAGGGGTGTGTGAGAGAAAGAGTGTTGAAGACTCAAGCATTTGGAGAAGAGAAGAATTCTCGCGGGTATTTCGCGGGTATGTCGCGACCAAGCTTCCCGCGAAGTGAAACATGTGCCAGGCACATGCTGGAATGCGAAGAGTCATGCCAGGTGGAGACAACTGTGTCTCGCGAGTATCTCGCGGGTAAGGCCTTCCCGCGAGACACCCGCGAGACTAGCTGTTCTGCCAGCTTGTACTTTTTGAGTCACACCTTTTGCACCTCTACTATATATACCATCATTACCCACAATTGTTGAGGAATGCTTCAGAGAGAAAACCCTAGCCAAACACATTGGTAATTAGAGATTGTCTTCCCCACCTTCTCTAAACAATTTGCTTGTGGTATCTCCTCAACCATTCCCTCTCCATTATCCATATCTTTGAGAGGTTGATAGCCCAAACACTTGACACACCTTTGAGAGTGCTGAGTGACGTTTTGGTGCTGCTGGGAAGCATTGGAAGAAGCCTTTAATGGCAGATGCAACATGGAGCTTGTTGCGGGATCCGGATAACTAGGACAAGACACGGTTCCGAGAAGCCTTGTTGGAGTAGGAGCTTGGAGGGCTTAGGTACATCGGGTAGACTAGGCTTGGAGGGTCTTTTGCTAATCCATGTATCCCAACTGATTGTCTAGTGGATCGATTTCCGCTTGGAGGGCGGCGGAGAGGTTTTTCGCCGAGTTCTTCGGTTTCCTCTTCGATAACACGTCTCGGTGTTATTTGTGTTTGCATCCTTCTTCCCTACTCTTGTTCATTTCATTTTTACTGCTGAGTTGCTTTAAATTATGGATTAGAGTAGTTGTTTGTTTATACGCTTGTGTTTACACTATTCCGCACTTGTTAGTAAGTTAGTGTAAAATCAACCAAGCCGTAATTTGAATTTAGGGGTCTAAACCGCTCGTGTGTTTTCAACACATTTTCGAGCTTTCAATTGGTATCAGAGTGGGTACACTTGCTGAGGTTTAATTACCTAAGTGTGATCCTTGACCCTTCTTGAGATGGACCGGTCTCAATCGCTCAATGTTCCACCATTTTTTGATGGGAACAATTATGCATTCTGGAAAGTTAGAATGAGAGCATTCTTATGTTCAATCGATGATACCGTTTGGGATGCGGTTGAGATAGGTTGGACCAAGCCGGTGACTCCTAAGTCCACTTGGGATAAGGCAGCCCTTGCGGCAGCAAATGCTAACAGTAAAGCTTTAAATGCTATCTTTTGTGGTGTGTCCCCTGATGAATTCCACAGGATATCTCATATGACAGTAGCCAAGGAAGCTTGGGAGATTTTGGAGACTACCTATGAGGGTACAAAGAAAGTCAAGGACACAAAGCTCCAAATGCTCACCACAAAATTTGAAGAACTCAAGATGAGTGATGATGAACCATTTGACTCATTCTATGGGAAGCTCAATGAAATTGTCATTGCTAAACTTAATCTTGGGGAGAAGATTGAAGACACTAAGGTGGTAAGAAAGATATTGAGGTCCTTGCCCGAAAGTTTTAGAGCAAAGGTTACAGCCATAGAAGAAAGCAAAGACTTGGACGAGATTAAGATTCAAGAGCTGATCGGGTCTCTCCAAACCTATGAGCTGGGACTGCCTTCCCACAAGACAAGTAAATCGCTTGCTCTTAAAACCATCAACGAAAGAATGAATGATTCCTCCGAAGAAGATGGAGTGGAGAAAGAAGTAGCATATCTTGCAAAGAACTTCCGCAAGTTTCTGAAAATGAAGAATAGTGGGAAACCGTTCAATAGAGAAAAGTTCTCTTCCTCAAGAGGTGATAAGAAAGAGTTTAAGAGAAAAGAAGGAAAGGACTATCAACCTTCTCCAGAAATTGTGTGTTACGAGTGCAATGGCCATGGACATCTCAAGAAGGAGTGTCCGAATTTTCTGAGGGGAAAAGGAAAAGCATATGCTACAACGCTCAGTGACTCTGAATCCTCTGATTCTGATTCGGAAGAGGGCTGTGACGGTGAGGGAAACTACTCCGCTTTCATGACTATTGCTAATGAAGATTCTTCGGACGACTTGGGTGCACTTGAGAAGGAACTTGGTGAACATTCTGATTCAGAATCTGCTGGAATTGTGGAAGAATCAGACGCTGAAGAGGAAGAAAATACAACCAATCTTCAAGAGAACTACTCCTCACTTCTTGAGAAGTCAGGGGAATATGCAAGAATAGCTAAGGCAGCGGTGAGAAAAATGAAGAAAGCAGAGGAAGACTACCGAAGTCTCATGATCAGACATAAGGAGGCCAAATGCGAAATAGAAGGATTGAATGGTGAGCTGTCAGAAGCATACTTGAAGATCAGATTTCTTGAACAAGAGGTGGTGTAAGCGCAAGCCAAGATAGAAAGGGTCTCCTCCAGAAAGTTGGATGGTGTTATCTCATCCCAAAAACATTCCTCAGACAAGTCCGGATTGGGATATACCGGAGGAAGTAGCTCATCAGTCAAAACTACCAAAGAAGTGAAATTTGTGAAGGCCGAAGAGCAAATTGTAGAGAAGGCCGTTCCTGAGAATGTTAAGGTTGAAAAGAAGAATGTAAATGAGCAACGGATGATGAATAAGCCTCGAAATCAAGCTGGAGGTAGACATGAAACCAGAGCAAGATCTCTTTCAAGACCTCAACGGGGTCCTAGAACGGATTATGTGTGTCACTATTGCGGATTGCAAGGACACACCAGACCCAACTGTCAAAAATTGAGGGCAGACAATAATGCAAGCATTCCTCGATCACGAGGAAGAAGGAATGACAATAGAGCTTGGGGAAGTGAGAACTCAAGAAGCCAAAATCGTGATCCCGGAGTGACAGATATGATGAAGATGATCGGTGCCTTCACCACTTGCTTGGAGAGTTTCACCAGGAGGTTTGAAAGTCCCAACTCTCGTACCCAATCCGTCAAGGATATCACCCCAAACGCACGTGACGTGTGGGTGAAGAGGGGTACTCATGCATAAGCACTAGAATATGTCCATGCATTAATTCTTTCCATTTTTAGGGACATTTGTTGTTGCATTGCATCTTGCATTACTTTCATGGTTTGCACTTGTTATTGTTGATCTTTCCTTTCTTGTTCTGTTTTGGGTGTGTTTCAAAAAATTCAAAAACCCATAAAAATTATAAAATCTAAAAAGTTTGATCACTTTGTTGAGTTTTGTCTCAAAACATGTTTTGCCTTGTACCTTTGTACTTATGGCTTTGTGCATTTAACGAGCTTAGCTTGTCCCTCATGCACTCATATCATAGTGGAAGAAATTCTGAAATCTATGTGACGGTTGTAAATAGATCTTCAACCTTGTCATGAATGATTAGTGAATGGTTGTGTTGATCTTGATACATGCATAGACTCATGCCTATATATCTTCCCACCTTTATTTTTCTTGCTTAAAAGAGCTCTCTAAATGTAAATCTCCAAATGAAAAGAGATATAGAGCTGCAAAAGCCTGTCGCACAAACTAGTATTCGACTAGGAAAAAGGGAAAGCGACCAAAATAAAATGTATGATGCCCAAAAAGCCAAAGGCTATCTCATAAAATGAAATATCAAAAATTTCAGGCATCTTTCTCTAAATGTGATTCTCTTTGCTCAAAAGTTGCAAATGAAGTGTTAAGAATGGAGCCAAATGAAAAGCTTCAATGAATTGTTATCAAGTACGTGTGGGAGGTCATATATGCATGTTTCCATAATTGAGATAGGTCACATAATCTAGTGCTAGTTGTGTATGCCTTGATTGAATTGATCATTGAAGCCTCACATTGGACTAAGGACTATCTCATTTTTGATATCCACACACAACACACAAGTCTATGTTCTATGAATGTCATAATCATTTGTGTGATTGTACTTGATTAAATGTGTTTCACATGCTCAATCTTTGTTGATCAAATCCAAAAAGATTTTTGTGAGTTTTATTTGTTTTTGAAAGTGATTTTAGACCCTCTTGTGTTTCTTTTTGGTCAAAATGAATTTTGTATGTTTTTCATCAAAAACTGGTTCAGTGGCTTTCTCGCGAGAAGCTCGCGACTAAGAAGCTTCCCGCGAAATGCTGTTTGGCAAAAACTGAAATTTTCTTAAATTCAGACAGAGAATCTCGCGACTGTATCGCGACTGTCTCGCGACTTAGAGCTTCTCGCGAAAATTTTGTGCTTCAGTGGCACCTTTCGCGGTTGTCTCGCGACTGTCTCGCGGCTCCCTATCCCGCGAAAAACGCGTGTTTTCAGTTTTATAGGGTTGATGTGACAGTTTTTCAAATCATATCAAACTTCCCTCTTTCAACTCCTTCGAACCTCTCTCAACCCAAAGTCACTATTCCATCAAACCCCACTCCGAACCAAGCATTTTTTCTGCATTCTCTTCTTCAAGGTATGTTGTTTACTCACTTCTTTTTAAGATTTTACTTAGATTTTGCAGTTTTATTGGTTAGGGTTTAGATAATTGGGAATTTTCGAAATTTGGGTTGTTTTTCAAAATTAAGTGTTGTTCTTGCCAAATCTTTGATTGGGTTTCGTTTATTGTGATATTGTTGCATCTGTGTTGGCCCCTTGTGGCATTTTAAAGTGTATTTAGGCACATTTTCACCATGTTCATGCATTGTTCATACTCAAAGTGTTGTTATGCACATTAGGTGTTTGATTGAATGTCTAAATGACATTGTTATGCCTAATTGGTCTCAAGTGAGTCCCAATTTCAAGTTTTTCATATAACTTACCATGTTTTGGTCTAGAATTGTTACTTGATCATGTGTGCATTACACTTTACACTTGGTACTCTCACTTGGCAAACACCTAGGCACTATATAGGCACACCCTCATGCATCTCATGTTACATACACTTGCATACACACAGACTCACACACTTGCACAGTGATTTAGTTTCATGCAAAATGTCTTGATGTTCAATGCATTTATGCTATAATTTAATGAAGTTTGTGTTATAGCGTGCTCTGTTGTGTTGGAAATGCTCTGTTTTTGCACCTTACTCTGTTTTGGATGGATCTCATTTGATGAAAACTAACTTGAATCTAATCAAGTTTTGTTCTTGTGTTGTGTGCACTTGTGCTTTATGTGTTGTGTTCACTTGTGCAGATGTCTCCCACCAAGCATGCTGGTTCCAAGAAGAAGGCCCCCAAGCGTGCTCGTACTGACTCCGATAACTTCAAATCCGCAGAGGCAGATATGAAGTACAATGATTGCTACAAGAGAGCAACCATTGTCATGGAAAGGGTGGTGCAGTTGGAAGAGCTTGAGAATACATGCATTCCAGATGTGTTCAAAGAAAGAACCTGGACAAAGTTGCTAAATCCAGTTGGGAATGTGTACTCAGAAATTATCAGGGAATTCTTCTCTAATGCTGCTGTGGAAGATGACAAGATAGTCTGCTGGGTGAGGCACAAGGAATTTGAGATCACAAGGGATAGCATTCAAGACTTCTTGGAGATTCGTCCTCCCTCACAACCGATGACAGTTCAGTATGATGAGCGATTGGGGCACATCACGGAGATGATAACAGCCCTTGGCGGGGTTCCAAAGAAATCCTCGATGGATACTCTCAAGTTCTCTCCAGAAATGAGAACTCTCAGCTACGTCATGATCCATAACTTGTATCCGGTCACCAACCTCACTACTCTCTCGGCTCCAAGGACGAGGTTTCTCTACGACCTCTTTACTCACAAGGAAATTGATATCTGCAGCCACATCTTTCACATTCTGAAGAAGAGCATCACGAAGCAGAATTCCAGAACCATAATGTCCTTTCCCTCACTGATCATGGGTCTCATTGCCAAGGCAAAGTTGAAGTTTCCTAGTGGCCTTACTGTTGTTCAGAGGGATTACCCCATTGGTGCGAACACTCTGACTCGGAGCACAGCACACATTAAAGGCCCCAAGAGAGGTCCTCATCTCATTCCACCGCCTAGGGGTGCGCCTCAGGATATCCCAGAGGAGGGTGGAGATACTGAGGAGGAGATTGAGAGGTTCACTTCTGCTCCAGAGACTGCACAGCCATCATCTTCTGCTCCAGCACAACCACAGGGTCTCAGCAAGCTTGATCAGATCCTAGCCAAGATGGACCACATGTCTACAGTGCTTGATACTCATGTGCAGCACACAACGGATCAATTTGTATACCTTCAGGAGCAGATCACTACCCTATCCGCTCAGATTCAGAGCTTATCCCCTACACATGGTTCAGACTCCGAATCCGACCAGTTTTAGTCCTTTGGCCATTCCGGTCAAAAAGGGGGAGAAAATTTTGAGGGGGAGCTGATGAACAAGAGCTTGCACAGCCTTAGGGGGAGCATAGCTTAGATACATAAACTATTGGTTATTGGTTATTGGTTTTACAGACGGGTTTACTAAGTTTTTATTTGGTTTATAGTTAATGTCTTACTGTTTTTAAGTTTATACTTCTGACACTTATGGTTTTAACTTTAGTATTAATTTCAGTATATTTTCAGAAGTTTGTGTTTTATGTTCTATGCTTTGTGGCATATGTGCTATGTGGCATTTTTATTTTGTACCCATGTTGCTTTTGTAAGCTTTAAGGGTTTGTTGCATGCATAGTTTGTAGGTCTTTGTGGTTTGTGCCATGCATTTGCTATACCATGCTTATGCAACCTTTATGCATGTTTGCTTGTTGTTCAATGTCATGCATTGTTTCTTCAAGTACATCACTCTTGTGCCCTTGTAGGATTGTTCCTAGATGCATATACGTTCTATGCATTGGTTGAGTGATGAACACTCTTGTGCCCTAGTAGGACTGTTCCTAGATGCAAATACTTCGAGTATTTCGCATTGGTTGAGTGTTGGAGTTGCAAATGATTCTCTTCAAATGAGCTTATCATCTTGCATATCCGGATGTTCATTTCATGTGTAAATGAGCATAGTAATTACTTGCATATAGTGATTACTTGTTTGATCTTGCCATGATCTAGTCTTTCTATTTCATTTAGCTTGATCTTGTATTTATTGCTCCATATGCATTTCAAGTTTTTCTACATGCAATGATATTAGTGTGTTGTTGTATTTCAGGAGATACTTGTTCATATGTTCAAGAGCTCATCAGAATCTAGAATTAGGTGTGAGTGAGTTTTGCCTTTGTTCCCAAACTCACGTTTAAGTCTAGAGTCTGTTTTAGGGTTTTGTCACGGAATAGCCAAAGGGGGAGATTGTAAAGTTGTAATTTACAACTGTGTATTTGTTGGCTTTCATTCCGTGCCAAATTTGATTGTAATTATGATTCAATCGTTTAAAACCCTGTATTTGTTGTGGGACTTGATGTAAGGGGTGTGTGAGAGAAAGAGTGTTGAAGACTCAAGCATTTGGAGAAGAGAAGAATTCTCGCGGGTATTTCGCGGGTATGTCGCGACCAAGCTTCCCGCGAAGTGAAACATGTGCCAGGCACATGCTGGAATGCGAAGAGTCATGCCAGGTGGAGACAACTGTGTCTCGCGAGTATCTCGCGGGTAAGGCCTTCCCGCGAGACACCCGCGAGACTAGCTGTTCTGCCAGCTTGTACTTTTTGAGTCACACCTTTTGCACCTCTACTATATATACCATCATTACCCACAATTGTTGAGGAATGCTTCAGAGAGAAAACCCTAGCCAAACACATTGGTAATTAGAGATTGTCTTCCCCACCTTCTCTAAACAATTTGCTTGTGGTATCTCCTCAACCATTCCCTCTCCATTATCCATATCTTTGAGAGGTTGATAGCCCAAACACTTGACACACCTTTGAGAGTGCTGAATGACGTTTTGGTGCTGCTGGGAAGCATTGGAAGAAGCCTTTAATGGCAGATGCAACATGGAGCTTGTTGCGGGATCCGGATAACTAGGACAAGACACGGTTCCGAGAAGCCTTGTTGGAGTAGGAGCTTGGAGGGCTTAGGTACATCGGGTAGACTAGGCTTGGAGGGTCTTTTGCTAATCCATGTATCCCAACTGATTGTCTAGTGGATCGATTTCCGCTTGGAGGGCGGCGGAGAGGTTTTTCGCCGAGTTCTTCGGTTTCCTCTTCGATAACACGTCTCGGTGTTATTTGTGTTTGCATCCTTCTTCCCTACTCTTGTTCATTTCATTTTTACTGCTGAGTTGCTTTAAATTATGGATTAGAGTAGTTGTTTGTTTATACGCTTGTGTTTACACTATTCCGCACTTGTTAGTAAGTTAGTGTAAAATCAACCAAGCCGTAATTTGAATTTAGGGGTCTAAACCGCTCGTGTGTTTTCAACACATTTTCGAGCTTTCACATTGCAAAACATCCATCTCACTATTTTGGTACATTTTAGAATTCATTTCCCTTCCTCTTATTGGATTCAGGAACATATGTTTTGATGAGTCATCACTATTTTGGTGCATTTTAGAATTCCTTTCCCTACCTCAAATTGTTGTAACTATATATTAGAAATTACTACGACTATAACATTTTTACAATAATTTATATGTAGTTAGTTGTTATTAGTTTTAATTTAAATCTATTACTAAAATTACTGTTTTGTCAACCAATAACAATCGGTAAAAACTTACCACGTATGATTTGTTGTGAAAATGTTGTAGACATAACATTTTTTACTATGCATTTGGTCTATCTCATTTCTTTTAATCAATTACTTTATAATTTTGTAAAACTTCATTTTTTATTTATAATCCTATTTTTATTCATTTTTAATAAATATGTAAATAGACATGCTTACTATTTGTTACTTAAAGATTTCAACAAGTTTGCCTCTATTATATATATATATATATATATATTTAGTGAAAAATGTTAATGCTAGCTTGGGTATTTACTCAAATCTCCTTAAAATTTCTCCAAATCTATTCGACAACACTATTTCCACACTAAGAGAATATGTTTCCAAAAAACAACCCTCTCAATAGTAATAACAAACACATTTTATATGAAAAACCATTTGATTTTATAGGTGATTCATATCTTCATTTTTTTTTTTAATTTTAGAAAACAATAGTAAATTTTATTATTCATAATCGATATATATAGGGATTGGATAGGGGTTAGCTTTAGT
Source organism: Quercus glauca (assembly GCA_023736055.1). Taxonomy (NCBI): domain Eukaryota; kingdom Viridiplantae; phylum Streptophyta; class Magnoliopsida; order Fagales; family Fagaceae; genus Quercus; species Quercus glauca. Next base: position 20,578,591 of record CM043325.1, on the reverse strand, counting down.
ACTCCACACAATGCAAACACTTAGCAAAAATTAAATACGTGTTTAAATCGTATCAATTCCAGTACACTGAAGTTAACTCATATCTAGTTCGAAATAGCTCGAACTCCACACACCCCAGTGAAAGTTTTGTATGCACTCGACCTATGAGACTTATGTCTCATGACATGTAAGCCCTACACATATTAATGAGACATAAATCTCATATCTCGAGCGCATGAGATACCAGTTTCATACTGAGAGGGGTAATATTCCCAAATAATGACAGCTAATAATATGAAATAATGAGCATAATTAATAGCAACATGGCATAATATTTTTGTATATGATATTAATAATAGGTCATGCTAATGTGTGCCTTTAGGAGAATGGTTATTAATCAATTTTAGAAAAGTTTTGACGCCACTCTTTTGGGAAATAGAAAAAATTGTCAAAATATTAATTGTTTTTTTTTTTTCTATAAAAACTTTTTTTAATTGGATTGTTAACCATTACCCTAAGGGGAAATTATTGTGTACTTCTGAAGTACAATAAATGCGTACTCCCCCATTTCACATGAATGATGAGTCTCACCATAAATTTATGGTATTCCAGAAGTACTTAATAATTTTCTTACTCTGAGCACATTCGTTAGCATTTTTTATTAATCATTTAACAACAACTTTTACTTCCTTGCTCAATTATAAAATTTATTAAAAAAAAGAAAAAGAAAAAGAAAAAAAAAACAACAACAACAACAACGACAGCTTCCTGGAGAATTGAGAATTGAGAGTTAAGAATTAAGAAAACTTGTGGATCGAAAATTATATATATTTGTGAACATCAAATTGAAGGCAAAAGAGGGACTATATATTATATTATATTTTAGTGAGAAATGTAACTAGTGCCTATTCCAACAGCTCAAAAGGGCTTCCTCCCAAAAAAAAAACCTCAAAAGGGCCAGGCTCACCTGCTTCAAGTGGCCAAGTGAGTTCCAACTGTCAAAGACACCTTTTTAGGCATACAATACAATACAATACTTTATAGGAGTAGTTGCTTTGTTTAAAAAAACTCATAATTAGGAGCTCATGGTTCACTTTCCAACTTTGGCTTTTTGTCAAGTTTTGTGGGACTGACTGGTACAGGTATTCCTCTGGTGTGACTGTCAATGAAATCTCAATATGTCCTTTTGCCTCACCTCATTAGACAATTACCCTTCAATCTCTCTCTCTCTGCCTTCTCTCTCATCTGTACACATCCCTCATTTCTTCTGACTCCTTTTCACTTCCCCTTTACTTTTCCTTTTATTTCCTCTTCTGTTTAAACCATCTTTGGTCTTCATCATCCCGAAATTTCTTTTTGGGTTTTACTTAAAAAAGAAAAAAAAAAGATTTAATTTTGATTTTTTGGGTTGTTATTTAAAGTCTTTATCATATTGGTTTTGATTTTTTGTTTGACATTGATAGGTTTGGCTGGATGCTTTTGGTTTGCGTGAATCCGGGCTTTTGATTTTTTTTCTTTTGTCTTTTTCTTTCTTCCTCTTCTTGGGTCTCTGAGTTTTGGCTCAGAGTTCAGAAAAAAATTCAGATTCCTTTTCCTCATAAGCTAATTTGGGTTCAGAAGGTATTGCGTTCTAAAAAGGTGAGATTTTTTGGTTGTTGCAGTTTTCGGTTTTTTCATTGGAAACAAACACAGACACAACAACACACACACACCCAGACTCTCTGTCTCTCTCGTGACACCTCGAAGTTCTGCGGCATTGCACGCGTTGCTTTCTCTTTCTAGGACTTTGTTGTTGTCTTCTTGTGAATTGTGGTGTTTTGAAAAAAGATGGTTTTGAATCTTTCGATGGGGCTTTACCTGAACGCAGTTTGATGAGAGTATCACGTGGGAATCTCTTGGCGCTTTCTGCCTTGAGTTTGGCATCTGGGTTTGGATGCCTTTTGCTTCTTTCATTTCCCATTTGAATTAAGGTGCAATGCAAAGCCTGTCAATTTTTTCATCCCTAGTCCTGTTCTAGATCAACCCCTTTTTTTCTTTGGATCTTTTTATTGATTTATGGTTCTGTTAATTTTCAGGGTTAGGCCGATTGTGTGCAACTTTTCTCTGGATTGATGTGGATTTCTTGTGGCGTTCAAGTTGGTTGTGTTGGACTTGAACCCATAGGATTGAGTATTTACAAGTGAATCTTAAATGGACATATCATCGTCTAATTGTAAGCAATCCAAATTCTTTGGCCGGCATTTGAATTCCATAGCATGCAAATGTGTTATTTTGGTTGTGATTTCTCTGGTTATTAGAGCTGCTCTGTTTCCTACTATTACATTCTCTGGCTCTGGTGGAATTGAGCAGAAAAGCTTGGTCTTACTCCACAACCGCTCTTTGACAGTGAATTCTGACTTGGGAATTCGAAAAGATAAGTTCTTGGAGGTTCCTCAGATTGTATGGGGTTTGAACAATCAAAAGATTGCATTTGCAAGAGCTTGTCTAACTGCTAGAATGCTGAACCGAACTCTTTTGATGCCTAGCTTAAGTGCTTCCTTGTTTTACAAAGAAGTTGATCTCTTGAAACCAATTTCCTTGGATAAAGTGTTCCAATTTGACAAGTTCAATTCACTCTGCGCTGGATTTGTTCGATTGGGTCGATACTCGGATCTTTTGAATCAGACCGGAGTGTTTGAGCTTCATAAAGGAAGTGGAAGGAAGTGGACAATTGAGAGGGATTTAGATCAGTTGAGACAGCATACAGAGGACCCTATTGATGGATATGAGGTGATACGCATAGTTGGGAAGAACCCCTTTTTGTGGCATGATCATTGGCCTGTTAAGGACTATGCCAAGGTCTTTGAGTGCTTAGTTTTGGTGGATGAGATTACCAAAGAAGCAGATAAAGTTGTAACAAAGATTAGAGAGAAAGTAATGGAGTTGAGAAGCAATACCGAGCCTGTAAAAGATGGGGCTAATTCTGAGCGGTCTACATTGCAGCTAGTGCCTTATGTATCTGTCCATATGAGGATAGAGATAGATTGGATGATTCACTGTAAGAAGTTAGAGCAGAGATTAAACTTAAGCCAAATTTGTAGCAGCAAGGAGGAGATTATTGAAAGAGTGGGGAACATTGTGGGCCTGAAGACTCCAACTGTAGTTTACCTTGCTGTGGCTGATAGTCTTCTTGAAGATTCTTCTATATTGAATGGTTGGAAGGAAGGCTTGCTTCCTTTGGAGAAGAAGAAATTGGGTGTTGATGGAATTTACAAGAAGTATCCCTATCTCATTCAATCAGCAATTGATTATGAAGTGTGTTTAAGGGCTGATGTCTTTGTTGGCAACAGCTTTTCTACATTTTCAAGTCTCATAGCTCTTGAGAGAACACAGAAGATGATCAAAATGGGCGTCACAAGCTCATGCGGGATGCATGTAAGGTGGCCATCATATGCGTATAACATATTAGGGGAATCGAAGGGCCCTCGAAGCTGGATGACAAATATGTCAGATTCAAGCCTTCAAGCTATTAGCTATGGCTCTAATGACATCTCTTGTTGATGGTCATGGTATGTGATTCTGCTGCAATCTTTCCCATTTGATGGAGTTATTGAGGTTGCTTTCCTTTTTGAAATATATAGATAGTTACACTGTCATACACTGGCAGAATTGGTTGGTATAGTTACAAGTTAACAGGGATTTTTATTTATTTATTTTTTTATAGACAAAATCAGTGATAGATAATGTCCAGATTGCAGTTTGATACTGAATTGGTACAGTTTGCCTTTATGTAATTTTGTGTATTGCTTTTTTTTTTCTTCAACTCAGTGGCTACATGTTTTGTAGATTTTCCTACAGCACACTAATGTAATCACTTATACATTTATTATTCAGTAATAGAGATCCCTTCAGTGAAGTTTTGTTTTATTTGTTTTATTTCTTTTACTCATGTTAAACGGGAAGGCAATAGGCCAGCCCACATCCTAGCCCAATTTGCCAAACAAATTGGGGATTTTGTTGTATGGTTGGAGGAAACTCCTTCTCTGATTGAGGACGCGTGTTCTCAGGATGTATTGCTATCTTTTCCAAATGGTTTATAAGATTTCCAGATTTCCTATAAAAAAATAAAAGAGATCCCTTCAGATTTCGCATTACTTGTTGGATTTTCTATGTTTTTGAAGGTAAATATGTTGTGCTTTTTGGAAAAGTTGGATCGCAGTAATTAAAATGATCTTGGGGAGCCTTAAATTTTGTGCAGGCTGCTATTTAGAGAACAAACGTCCTAACTATTTCTCTGTTTGTGGGCAATACTGTGAGTCTGAGGGAAATGAAAAGAAAATTTGAATTGAGTGGCACTGGTATGTTAGGTCTGTCTCAGTTTGCTGATCTTCCGAGAATTCAAACACAGGATTTCCTTCCCCCCCCCCCCCCCCCCCCCCCCCCCCCGGGCCACTTTTTTTTTTTCTTCTAATTTCCATTTTAGAACCTTCATTTTCATAGTTAATTTGACGTTCAGAGGCAGTCTATTGGCTGACTCTCGATGGATTTGATTCTTAAGGTACTTACATTCATCTTTCTCCTAAACTTCCATTTAGAAAATGTCATTGTCACCTGTTCTTGCCAAATGGAAGTCAAACTTCATCTTATAAAGTTGCAAAATTTTCCTGATCTTGCACATGCAATTATGCAAATTAGCCCCTCTTATGCATAATGTCATCTTTACCTGTTTTTGCCAAATTGAAGTCAAAGTTCATCTTATAAAGTTGCAACATTTCCTGATTTTGCACATGCAAATTAGCCCCCATGTGCAAAATGTCATCTTTACCTGTTCATGCCCAATGGAAGTCAAAGTTAATCTTATAAAGTCGCAAAATTTCTTGATCTTGCACATGCAATTAGATTTAGACCCCATATGCAAAATGTCATCTTTACCTGTTCTTGCCCAATGAAGTCAGTTAATCTTATAAAGTTGCAAAATTTCTCAGATCTTGCACATGCAAATTAGCCCCCCATAAGCGAAATACATCTTTCTCTGTTCTTTCATAATAAAAGTCAAAGTTAATCTTATAAAGTTGCAAAATTTCCCTGATCGTGCGTTTGCATTTCCTGAACATTTTTAAATTACATTTGTTATGCGTAATTATCTCTTATTACAAATGATATGAGTAATGTTGCATTTATGCCATCATTTTCATTGATAAAGGACTTGGTGAATCAAAGAGTCTAGTATATATTTTGTACTTAAGCAAATGCATTGAGAAAATCATATCATAGGAGTTCAGGAAAATGACAATTGGAATATGGGGGATCTCCAGGTTGCTTACTTCTCAATGATCCTCTGCTTTTTATCGTGAACTTCTCCAAGTAAAGCTTCTCAAACAGTCAAACAGCAGGAAACTAAATTTTTTCTGAGCTTTTCTCTTCCTCTTTATTCCTTCTTTCTTTTACTTGAAGGTTGGTGCAGCTAGGAAAATGTTTAGCCAGTCACCCACTTTGTCTCCTCCACAACAATTAAGGAATTATGGTCCTCTCCTGATAGTCAAATGTAAAGATTCTTTTGGCGTGTACTCTTTGTTTTATTTTATCGCATAGTGCGTTTACTGAACATTTAGATAATCCTAGATTCCTTGTGTGGAAGTGGAAAACATTTACTGCTCAGAAGTTTAGGTAATGTGGAGTGTGGAGTGTGGACTTTAATGGTGTCCTGCTATTTATCTTGAGTAGCTGCTCTGAACAGGCTGTTCTCATAATTGAACTAGGCATCACTTATGAGCATTTATTTGTTTAGCTTTTTAGTTAAATTTGAGGTCACGATAGTCACACTCTTCCATTAAATGTCAACATTGGGGCTTGAATAATTTAACTAGAGCAGTTTATGACATGACTGCAGATAAAATCATAAAAATAAAAAAAATAAATGCAGTCCTAACTTGGTATAAGACTGAACCAGTCAACCAGGCCTTTAATTTTAGGCTTTTACTAATTAGTTTACATCATACTTGAAATGATTAGTACTAAAAGCTATTTGAATGACCTTTTAGTTGGGTGAGTAACTACTTGAGTCTACTCTCTGCTTCAATTGTTTTTTGTTTCTTGCTGTTTATATTAGGATCTGGCTAAGCGCATACATTAACAAATCCGTTTTTGGAAAAATTTTATCAGAAATTGAAAAAATTGTGAAAACTTTTTCAATTCCCGATAAAACTTTTTCCTAAAATGATACACTATTGTGTGCCCTTAGGGTACACGTTAGTAAAATCCTTTATATTATATAAGAATCTTTCAATTATGTTCTTAACACAAATACAGGATGGAGATTCTATTTTTTTGGCATACTGTCATTAGTGCAAATAAAAGTAGCGTGAAAGTGATTTTCTAAATGTGTGCCTAGCGTAATTCATGAATAATGGAATCCATTTCTTTGTCTGTTAGTAGGTGTAGCCTTTTGATAAAAGCTTCAACTTTCAAGGCCACTGACCTGCGTGACAATTTTTCCCTAAGGCAGTAAATGCAATTGCATGTTTTCTTTGGGTTAGTTATGCCAGACTATTCAGACTTTAAAGTAGTACCTGACCTCTATGTATTATATTTGTTGAAGGAAGCTATGAGTGGGAGTCAATGGGAGGTGTTAGGAATTAGGATACCCCGTTGAAACGAAATACATGGTAGGTACTATAACTCTATAAGATTATGATGTGAATATGGAGGTGGTAGATCGGGTATCCAATGTTTTGCCACTGTATTTAGTATCTATATTCCATACTTAGGCCCCGAGCTTGTGATTACTGTTTTAGATTGTAGCCAACCGGCTCTCTTGACTTGCTTGTTAATAATAAAGATTGTATTTAGGAATTGGGTAATGAATATTTGTACTTTGCAGTCTGGTTATTTGTAATTGGTAATTTCTGGGTTGTTGTTACTTGTTAAGCACGTCTCATCATTTCTTCAAATCAGCATCTACAATTAGGAATCCGGTAGTAGTGTTGGGTGTAACTCGCAAAGACTTCACTACAGCCACAGAAATAATTGCTGGATTTTCATCAAATGATGCATGATTCTTTCTGAATTCACATGTATATTAGGTTATGTACTATAGCCTGTTTATAGGACTCGATAACGAGAATATGATGGTGCAATGCAAGCAAAGTCATATCATCCCCAAATTCACCCACAAAAATTTGCATAAATAACACTACAATAATCATCACTCGTGTTACACCATTTGTTTTTTCGGCTTTTTAAGTATTGGCTGTTTAAAAAAGCCATGCCTATAATAAAAATTCCAAATATGAAGTTTTTAAAAGTTGCTACTTTGAAAATGTACAATTTCAAACGGAGCATGATATTGCTACACACTAGTAAATGAACATACCACCAAGCTAAACTGATTAGCAAATACTACTGGGATACCCATCTGTGATTGCATCCATGACCTCACCTCCACCAAAGTATGGGAATGCGAGATGCCATTTGGTCCAAAACAACTGGTTATTAGAAGCTCAACAATGTAAATTTCAGCAACTCCTATAAGATAACATAGAAGAGCACCAGTTTTGAATGATTTACCAAAACATTGCTCATCTAACCACAGATGTCAGTCTTTAAATTGGAAATATATGTTTCATTAACTTTACTTTTAAATTCAGTGACATAGTAAATATTCTCAGTTCACTTACATAAGAAATGTTCTCTATTCTATTTCCTTTTCTTTTGAGAAGAAAGCAATGGATCAAGCATAAATTCTTCTCCTCAATTTTATGCAAGGACCATCAGGATCACAATTTTTCAGTATGTAATGACTAAGAAAACTACATAGAAAGAAAAGAGCCAATTTCTGCATGGGGCTGTGAATGAAGTTGGAGTGAGTAGAGTGAGAAACTCTCTCCCTCCCTTTAAGCATTGTTGGGAAGCTGCAACTTATTTTCCTAATTTCAAGAGGAATCCTGTCTTTGCTTCATTGGATATAGTCTTCATAGTAGTTGTCACTTATCACAGAAACAAACCTCTCAAGCCAAGGAAGCTGATGTATATCTTTCAAAGCATCTACGTAGGAGTCTGTACAGCGGGGTGGGGATTGGTAAGGGTGATGGTCACTCAGACTAAAACCTCCGGCAAGGAACCTTTGGATCAATGCCAGCTGTGATCTTTCTTGGTCCGAGTATGCATCCATAATCATAGGGAGCGAATTGAAAGTCTCCCATGCCCATTGTTCCGATTCTTGCATAGAGTGGGTAAAGTCTTCAGAGTTGTCTTCATCCCAAAAGGCACATTGACAGGTCTGTTGGCCTTCACTATATTCCGCACCACAAGAATAACAGAACTCATGTCCACACCTGAAAATGAGAGATGTTAACAAAATTGTCTCTGGCAACTTAAGATCATGCCACCAAAGTTGAATATAAATATAATCCATAATTCAGCACTATAATGCAGTGCATTTGTGCATACAAAATATTGAAAGAATACCAAGCAAAGTGACGTAACAATCCTAAATCTTTCCTAAGGTACCAGAATCAAAATAGTTAGTTTTTACACTTATTGTCTTTACCTTAAAAAATCATCATACTTAGTTTACACTTTTATAAAGGTTTGGCTGGGTTGTTATGAGTTTAATTATAAGAAATAAACATTTTGAACTTTATGGTTGCAGCTGTGCTTTGAGTGTTAACATGAATCATCAACAGCTTACTCCCATCTTAGTCAAATCATAAGATGCAGTCAACAGAAAATTCCACTCCATTTGTTAAATTAAAAGAAAGCTTCCAAGTATGGAAGGAAATTCAACTAGTAAAGATCTAAATTTAGTTCACTCCAGGTGTCATCTCCCAGCAAAAAGAGAACAAAATGAATCCAGGTTAATCTTAACAAATACAAAGGCGAATATGATGTACATAGAAATCAACTTTCTTAAAAATTAGTATCCAAATTTTCTAATCCAATCACTTATCCACAGGGCTAAGAAAAATATGGGCATCAAAAGAACTTGAGAAGTTAGATTCACCGCATCAAGAAAAATCTGCATCTCTCTCTCTCAGCTTTCAATTCCTTTCTTGGTTGTGGAGCATCATTAAGGCCAATATTTATACTCCTAAGCATGTGTGATGCCAAATTGGGGCTCAATAGGAGGCACATTGGTTCTCTTACTATTATAATCGAAACACCAACACTATAATTTATACATGATTTGTGAAAAAGATCTGATGTACCAAAACTGGAGTAAAAATTTAATTATCAAGAAAGATTGATTATCATTTTTTTGGTTGGCTGGACTGATATTTGGATCAGCTGCACTGGATACCTTAAAATCCCTGCAGGAACTGTTGCATTGTCTGAAGTTTAATAATCACAAAAAGAAAATTCTATTCTTAAAGCTTTGGCTGCATGAACATTGAGAGTTTTGAAATTGACTTAATATTTTACTTATTATCTATTCAGCTTTTGTTAGGATACTTTTTAGTAATAATAATATAATCTATACAAGTACAAGATGATGGTAAAGGATATGTAGGTGAGAGAGAATGATTATATTGTTTTTCATGGCTGGATTGAATAAGATGGAGGAAAAGAATAGATGTGGCTGATCCTAACTAATCTGTAGAGGATCCATAGCTGACCCCAAAAAATTTGGGACTAGGCCTTTGTTGTTGCTGTAACTTGTAAGTGTAGTCACAACACTTTCTATTTGGGTTGGATCTGGGCAATAAATGATTTGTTCTGTCATCAATAAAGGTAGGTTTGTAGGCTACCGATGCATTTAATTTATAAGGTCAATATCTAAAACACACTGCTACCACATCAAAAATCAGTTTCTAAGATTCCAAGAATAAATCATGGTCTGATCAGCTTTACATCATTCAATAAATGAACTTCTCTAAAATAAGAATCTCAGAAAAAAGTAGAAAGAAAGTCCCATACCGGCAGGTCATGTGGTAGCAACCTTGAGTAAGCTCAATCATTCTACGGCACTGCTGACATCGTTTCCACCTTTGATTTTGTGCCAAGCGATGCAAGGTAATGTCTGCAGCATCTCTCTCTTCCAATGGGAGGTTTTGGTAGTCTTCACATCTCATCGAAGAATGCCAAGGAACACCACATACCCAGCAGATAAGCCTATGGCAAACTGGGCAGTCAACACAGCTATTATCTGATTGACTAGATGAACTTGCTCTAGTTGACAAACATTCATGAGGATCAAGCAGGACAGAACAATTTGAATATGGGCAGTAGATTCTATCTGAATGGAGAACATTTGCTTCAGCAAGTGCTCTCTCTAAAGATTCAAAGGAAGTGACTGGAAGAAAGGATCTGCACTCAGAGGTAGAGATGTAATATTTGCATCCCATCTGAGGGCATTTTATTGGGACTTGAGAGGACTGCACTTTCCCATCAACATAGGTTCTCATACAATTTGAGCAGAACTTGTGAGAACATTTCATAGTAATCATCATCAGCGATTGCTTGTCATCACGACAGATAAAACAGTTTTCAAGTGATTTATCACCCTGGGAAAGAAAAGAAACAACCCCAATTGCCACTTGGGCTAATTGCAAAGGCTGCTCAAGATCAATACTGGGAACAAGTTTCAAATCAAAAGCTTCAAGATTACTGGCATGTTCTAGAATCCTTTCCCTAAGTGCCATCAGAAGTGGGATCTCAAGCTTTTCCTCATGTGATAACTGTAAGAGATTCACACCACATCACCAAATCACATTTAGAAACTCAAAAAAAAAAAAAAAATATATATATATATATATATATACACACACATTATTTGTGTTGTTAGCTATCAATCACACGCAATAACAATCATGCTGAAAAATGCATTATTGCAATTAAATCCATCTAAGGTAAAATCAAGAAATTCCCCATAAGCAATGACATGACACCATCTTTTATTCCAGAAACAGAAATTATCTAGCAAACCAATACTTTGGAGTTTTCAGACTTTACATCTCCTCCCTAAATTTTCAATCTTATCAATGTCCCCTCTCTACCTCTTGTCTCAAAATTGTCCTTCCATTAGAGACAACCATTGGTATTAATGTAGTAGGCTCCATGTGACATATGATCTTATTTATTCCAAATTAGAAAAGATCAAGTTTAGTGCCAGTTTAACCATTTGTGAGCAAGCTGTAGTGCTATCTTAGTTTGTCTGGAGAATACATACCTCATGCAACTATGGATTGATAGAAAATCCATTGTTTATTAATTTTTTTAGATTAATAAATACTATCAACTTCATAGCCAGACCAAATCAAAGAAGCTCATGCTTAACAATGATGTTAATGACAGGTTCATAATTCATGGGTTCAAGTAAATCCAGAAAGAGATAATTGTGATTATTTCTCTTCATACTTGGTTCTAAAGGTTCATTTTTGCACCATTCACTAAAAAATAATTCTCCAGTTCAATGTCAATGACAACGGCTGATTCAATTATTAAACCAAAAGAATACTTCGATACTTTCCCTGCCATCCCTTGTCACCAAATCCCAAATTCCTTCTTATATTGTCTTTTAAGTAAGAGCTAATGCTGAGATTCATTTAGAACCGTGTTTACAAGATTATCCACTATTCTTCTTCCCCAAGAAGCATAGGAGTTACAAGTTGCAACCCAAAGGAACAACTTTGCCAAGGCAATTCATCATTAGAGGAAAGTTATAGACGCACGAAAAATATAAACTGGTCTCATTTTTCTTAAGTGGAATACATAATGCTGAAATTGCATTTCATAATGAACCCGTAAAATTGTCCCTCCAAAGAAAGAAACAACCCCCCTTATAACAAATGAAAGTAAACCAGAATTAATTTTAAAAAAAAACACACACACACACACACAAAATAAAATTTCAGAGTATAGAAATTAAAAAAGCAACAAAACTGAAAAAGAAAATAATAAAATTCTATGTTTTGCATCAAGAAATGCTGAAGAATGACAAACTATAAAATGATAAAACAATGGCAATATGCTCATATAACAATGCCAATTTCTAAAACCTCATGCAAAACTTATATCAACAATGGCAACGATTTTCAAATTTGATTATGCAAACCTTATCATCTGAGATTGAGAAAATTTTAAGAATTTAGAAGAGCAATGCCAATTTCAGAATGAATGAAAGACTCACCTGGTCAAACAACAACTCGGAATCGGTAAAAGCATATACCCTCCTGATGTTATTTTGGGCAGCCTCCACCAGACCGTCCATTAGAGCTAAGTATTCAGCCACAGATTCCTCAACATAAAGATCAAGCTTTTTCTGCACCTGAATAACAGGAACATTAGCTGATCTTTCCATGACCACTCCAATTCCAGAAATCCCAGAACCAGAGTCCTCAACATCAGATATTGAGATGCCCTTGAAGAACATCTTCACTGAAAATTCATCAAGATCTTCTTTTGACTCTTCCTTCACCAATTCTTCAGTCTCCTTCCACACTTCCTCATCTTCACAACAACTACAAAAATCTTCTTCATCTTCTTCCCTGACGATATTCACATGAACTGCCTGATTCTCCATTTCCAATACCACGTTCTCAACTCTCAACTAATCCACAACTGCTTATACTTCAAGATGTGACTTTTATCAAAATCTAAGCTTGACCCATGAGCAAATCGATCAGAAACTCTGTATTTCGGCAACTATATCTCCCAAAATCACAAAGAAAAATCCTTGTCAAGCAGTGATTTTTCAGCCCCTACTTCTAGATTAATATACAAGAAAAACCCATCAAAGACAAAGTCCACCCAAAACTGCAAACTCCTCCAAAAATCACAAAGGAAGATTCATATCAAAACAGTGATCTTTAAGCTCCTCTTACAAAATCAACACCTGCAAATAAAAACCCATCAAGGAATCAATCCAAAATTCAATATTTAAGCTTATTTATCCCCAACAAAAAAAAAATGACAAAATAGATTAATCCCAAAACTTGGTAGGCAAAAAAAAAAAAAAGAAGGAAAATAATATATTTGATATATAAAAGTGTGCAAATTGAATTGAAAGGCAAGAAGTAAAGCTTCCATACCATGGTGGGTTTGACCCAATCTGCAATTTGTGTGCGTGTGTGTGTGAAAGTGTGAGTAAATAAAAAGAAAGAAAACCCTAATCTGACAAGTAAAGAACAGTAACAGCTTCCTTACCAAAATGTTGTTTTTTTTTTCTTTGTTAGAGTTCAGAGTTTAGATTAAGATTAGGATGTGGAGAGAGAATCATCAGTTACTACTGTTGTTAATTGGCGTAAGCGGAAAGGGTGGTCCTCTCTGTCTCTGTCTCTCTCTCTCTGCTTTGCTGGCATTCTTCTCGGTGCTTCATTACATACAGTTTGGGTTTGTACAATTCTCCACATTTCTACTAAATTAATCACCTCTCTTCCCGAGTATAAAAATAAATAAATATATTTTTGGCAATTGAATAATCATATTTAATTATATAAAAAGTTTCTTTTTAAAAAATTTGATTATATAAAAAAGAGAATAATCATATATATAATATAATAAAAAATTAGAAAATTCATATTTGGTCCATATTTTTCATCGGGATTAAATTTTGTAAGGATGTGGTGTAAAACCTATATTTTATCCCGCCAATCGCAACATGTTATATCATCTTATCACATATTCAAGAATAAATACAACAACACAATTAATTCTAATACTCATATATAAATCCAACTAAATTGAGAGTTTATTGAGATGTTATTAAGTGTAGTAAGATGTATTAAATTCCAAGTATAATGCTGATGTGGTAATCTCTTATTAGATAGTGTAAAATATGAGTTTTACACTATATCCTTACTAAATTCGGACTCTTTTTCATCTTCCCAATTAGAATCTCAATCTTTGTTATTCCAGGTTGTAATAGAGTATAGAAAATAATGAAAACACTTTATAAAACTTTGCATTTCACATAAGAAATTGAGTTCGAATTTGGTAAGGATGAGGTGTAAAACCTATGTTTTACACCATTCAATAAGAGATTACCATATTAGCATTTTACTTAAAATTCAATGCATTCCACCACACCTAATAACATTTCAATAAACTCTTAATTTGGTTGGATTTATATATGGGTATTAGAATTGATTGAGTGTGGTTATGCTTATTCTTAAACATGTAATAAGATGATGTGGTATGTTGAGATTAGAGGGATAAAACATAAGTTTTACATCACATTTTTACATAATTTAATCTATAAGTAATTAGCATCTTATGGCATAAAAGATTTATTTTCCCTTTCTTAGTCTAAATGAAACAATCTCTCTCTAAGTGGAGCTTTCTTTCTTTATACCCTATGTTCAATGGTACTAATTATGGTTGTCAAAATCGCGATCTAGATTATAGGATCATACGATTTTACGATTCCACCTCACCAAAATGTTTAGGATTGCACTAGGATCGTAAAAATAGTAGAATTGTATGTAAGATAGTGTAGAATTGTATAGAATCATAGGATCATATAGGATCCTATCAAAAACATAAATTTTTGGTTTTTTTTTATGGGATAATTTTTTTTGTTTTGATGAAACTTTAAGGGCTTTTATTTTTTCATGTTGTGATAGTATGAATTTTTATTTTATTTTTATGAAATTATGTTAACCTAAACAAATGTTTTCTAGTTTCTAATTCACTTGTAATCAAAATGAATGAATGTTTCATTATTTCTAAATGAAGAATTTGATATTTGTTTTGCTGCCTTTTAAGCTATAATGTTGTTAAATTTGTTTGATCAATATACTAATTTGTGTTCTAATATTACTAAAATATTTTTTTATATATAATTTTATCAGTTATGCTTGTATTTGTATATTGATTGATTGATTTTTTTGAGTATGCTCTTTAATTGTTGTTAAGTGGTATAACTTGAATAATTGAGTGTGAAATTATATCTTGATGTCTTTTGCAGTTCTAGTATACAAATATATAATGTCTACATAGATGATGAAATGGATGATGATGATTAGGAATTTAGGATGGTGGTTATAAGAGCCTTAGAATGGGAATAATTAAATGTTCACTTCACCTTAATATTCATTTTGCTTTTGGATTTCATATTGTAGTTAACTAGTTTCCATTTGCTAACTTATTTTGGATTTCAAACTTGGAACTTGGAACTTAGAAATTGGAAAATATTTTGGTATTTGGTTGCTAATTAAACATTTATTGAACTTTTTAGATACATTGGGTCAGAACTTAAATACATTTGTTTTGTTAGTATAGACTTAGTGATGTATAACATGCAAATTACATCATATGATGCAAATCTTAGTTTTTTTATGGATGAATTTATAATTTACGTGATTATTCAACATACAAAATCATTATCAATGTGTTTTTTGCTTCAAATTTGAAAATATGTAGGATCTTATGATTCACAATCCGATCCTACAATCTACGATCACACCTACCTTTAACGATCCTACGTAGGATCCCAATTTTGACAACCTTGGTACTAATTCGAGTTATGAACAAGCCTTAAGTAAAATGCAAAGTTTTATCAACAATTTTCCACTTTTCTATATTCAGTTAATGTTAAAAATAACAAAGACTAAAAACAAAAAGAGATGGACGTTTCAAATTGAAATGATTTCATAACGTTGGGACTTTAATTGACAAAATTAAACCACTGAGACCTAATATCATCTTGCGAGAGTACTTTGATTTGGAGTTAATGGAGTATTAGATGGGACAACCTACAATTATCATCTATATCTTAGTTGATTGAAATGCTACTTGACCCACCATATGTGTTGCGGTTCAATGAGGAAAATAACCAAGTCATGACTCCTTCAAACTTAATTGTGATGCTGTAGTTAAGCAAAGTTTTATTTCCATGGTTGTGGTAGTTAGGGACTGAAGAGGAAAATTGGTGTTTGCTCACTCAAAGAAGGTAAATAGTAACGATCTTCTTTAAGCAGAGTTGCAGAGTCCAAGACAATTATCTTGGCACATCATATTGCTACTAAGTTGCATGCCTTTCACTTTGTAATCGAAAGCGACTCCAAGTCCAAGATATGCATAAATTCTATAAGGGCTCCTGTTTATCAAGTTCCATAGAGATTGCTCAATTTTGTATTGGCAGTTAATTTTGCATTTGTTGATCTTGATTCTTTATCCTTTAGCTAGGTTTGTCGTGGGCGAATCTAGCAGCCTATGAACTAGCTAAATGGTATTGTAGTCCAGTCTTTCACTAAGATTTTTCATCCTGATTTGATAAAATTTAAGTAATATTTCTATTAAAAGCATAACTCAATTGCAATTGCAATTGTTGTGACTGTTTTTATAAATGTTCCATAAGTGAACAACTAGCCACCGTATTCATGAGATTACTTAAAGAGCTGAACAATTTAAAATTTATGTGGAGAAAGCAACTACTTTAAGCAAAGATATGATTTGGGAATATATATATATATATATATATACACACACACATCAACGACCGATTAATAGTCAATCAAAAGTGAGTAAAGAGAAGTTATTAGTGATAGAGTTCTTTTTTTGATGTGGTTTGTCGAGTATGTAATGTTTCAAAAATGTTTTTAGCCTTATTGAAGTTATTTTTCATTGGTCACAAAAAAATCAATACTATCATCTTTAATAATATTTTGTATGGATTCAAAATCGAACTATTTTTGTAGGTCTTACTCTTGATTCATAGATGGCTCTTGTGAATACAAGTCGAGCCTATCATGAACACTTGGCAGCTTCATCTGCACTAAAATCTCTCCCAGCTTCACTAGTGGCAACTTCCTCCACTAGGGTGGGTGGGTAAAGATTAATTTTGACGTGACCATTAGACCTTTCTCCATAGCTATTGCGATCGGCAAAAATGATGTTGGTGAAATCATTTTATCTCAAACCTCCATATTGCCTCATTCTCAGCCAATCATTGGTGAAGTCAATGCTGTCCTCTTAGCTTTGAAATTGATAGTTCATTACCAGCTTAAGTTTGTTTAGTTTGAAGGAGACTCTAAATCGGTGATTGACAACTTACAATCTCCTCCCAACATTATTCCATATTTTCTTTCCTCCACTATGTTGTTTGTTTCTTTAGCTATAAAATCTGTTTCAAGCTAGGATTTTTATTTTGTAAACAGGAACTTGAATTATTTAGCCCATAGCCTTGCTTGTCGGGGGCGCACATTGTAATTGGGATGAACCTTTATCTATTCCATCTGTTCTAGTTTAGGTTTACTACTCCAGAGATAGAGATGGTCCAAGGCCCTCCTCCTCAGCTTTTGATTAATATATGCTAGTAAATTATTTGTGTGATGCACAGATAATATTGTATTGTTTTATGTAATATGATTTTGGAGTGTTGTATAAGTATTATAGTATAATTGTTATAGAACTTTATTAGTAATAAGTTCATCATAAAAAGCGGCAATTATAAATTGTACACACATATCCATTATAATTATTCAATTGAAATAATGAGATAAAAAAAAAAAAAAAAAACAACTTTAGAGGAATTTTATAAAATAAAAATTGATACGGAATGTGTCTTTTTCTTTCTTTGTAATTCTAAAAAAAAATACATGTCCTAAACGTCCACAGTCAATCACTTCATTTACATAACCCACAAATTTGCAGTATCCGACCTTAACATCAAATTTGTATTTGCCGTTGTCACTCAATATAAAATTCAATCCCTCTTTCATTGGTTGTAGCCAATTCATACGAGTTAGGATTAAATGAAACAACAATATTAGAGCAAGGTAGCTGTAGTTGAAAGATTGAAGGTAAATGACATCGTTTTTGGTTTGTGTATTTGATATGAGATGACATGAAAAACTATGGGTAGGTATATATAAAGAAGTAGAAGTGTAAGAGGTGAAAATTGTGAATTAAAATGTAAAGAGACTTGTGTGTATGTGTGAGAGATGAACCAAATGAAACAAAAAGTCAATATAAAGAAGTAGAAGTGTAAGAGGTATATATTTATTTTTTAATTAGAAAAGTCTTGAAATATTGAACTAAATAAAACAAAAAATCAATATTGAATTTGTTCTTATCTCTTAAGTATCACTTGAGAATATTTTAATTTTTTATGCACAAAATATGTCGCTTGGCATAACTTCATGTTTTCTAATGTTAAGTCTCTATTTATATATATTTTTTTTGATGTGTGTGTAAAAATTGCATCCCATCCATGGAATAAGCTTTGATCATTAAGAGGATACTAAATTATTAATCTATGCCATTAAAAAAAAATCCATATGGAATTATAAATGTAGGATAAGTACTTGGTCTTGAACTGTAGAGGTTGAACCGGTTTGAAAGCCAGTACAATACAACAAGCATATAGGGTTGAATATTAAATGTATGGTAAACTTCTACGCCCCTTCCAAGTTATTCCCTCAATCACAAAGATAAAACTTCGATTGGAGGACAAAAAAAAAAAAATAAGGCGTTAAAATAAAAATAATAATGTTAGATTCTCAGTCAGAAAGCTTGGTTTTAAGAGAACCAATGCAGTTTCTCAAAAAAAAAAAAAAAAAAAAAAAAAAAAAAAAGAGAACCAATGCTATGCTGCACAATCACATGGGTCTTTCATCATTGTCTGTCTAATTGGAGGAAAATATGTGGACTTTGTTTTTTACTTTTCAACGCCATTAACATTTTCCTTTTTTTTTTTTTTTCCTTTTTTTTTATAAAAAATTATCTCACTGACAATGAGGTCGGAAAATGAGACAATAATGATTGCCCACTGTCTCCTATTTTTTTTTTTATCATAAAAAAATAATATATTGATATCTCGTTTCTATATTCTTTTAGCAGTGTGAACACTAGAGGTTTTTGTCTAGTCTCTTATGTCCCACCAATTTGGATGTTTTGGACTATCAATACAAGACCAATTCCACATTAATTAATCGTTTACTTTATTGTATGTGTATATATATATCTTGCACTTTCATAAAAAAATATGTCTTGCACTCAAAATCTACCTTTTAATGACATTTCCATGTCTTACAAATTGCCACTATAAATATGTATGTGTCATAATCAGGAATTCTATTCTATAGTAACACCTATGAGAAACCAAACAATATCCCCTTGTCCAACAGATCCATATAACATGCATGTTTATGTTGATGCAAGCAAAAAAAAAAAAAAAAAGTACCTACTTATGTTTCTCCCCTTTCAGTAATGAGCTTATGTCATTTTTTTTTTGTTTTGGCTTTTCTTGTTTTTAATGCTTTCTTTTTATTGACTTAAAATATCACAATTAATGATATTTCAAAAATACTTAATAATTATCAATGTTTATTGGGCACGAAATAAGAGAACATACTGTCAAAAGGCGTCAAAATAATGTTTCCAAGTGTTATTCAATATAAATTAATTTCAAGCCAAAATATTACTGTGTTTTTGTTGGAAGGTCAGTCAGTATATTTTTTTTTTTTTTGGAAAAGTCATTCTTTGGTACACACTTTTTTATTTGTCTCTAACCCTTGTTTGTTTGGCCAAATTGTTTTTTTTATCTCTAAATTATATATTAATTAGTCATTGATTTTTGAGAATATATACCGCAAAATTACCTTTGAATAAAAAGGTAACTACTTCTGGGATTTAGCTCTCCAAGTTTTGTTAACTTTTAGGGTATATATGTTTGAAATGGCGGGAGATGGAAAGAGATGAAATGGTTAGCCTCCATCCAAACATAAGGTTAATCTTGAAGGAGATTACTCAGGCTGCTTTGTGATGTGCTATGTTCTGTCTTTAATAAAAGATTTTCATTCAGCAAAAGAAAGAAAGAAAGAAAGATTGAGAGTCAACAATTTAACCAGTGAACCTCTGTGGTCTAGATCATAATAATATGGCATGGGATTGATATTTGTTGCTTCTACAGAATGATCAGCCTAAATTATTAAAGCAGAATTGGGCTGATGCTGATGCATCTTTTGGATTCAAGTCACTTTCTTGTTCAACCTACCAATGCCATTCCCATTATCAATAGAAATTAATTGTTTAACTCACATCTTTTGGTAGGGTGGGTATGGTAGGTAACGTGGTTAATTGGAATATGAAACCAGAATATATAATAGTGATGAAGACAGGAATCCTATGATTTTCATGAATTGAATCATCAGGACTATAATGATTGATTGTCATCAAAAATTGACTGGGCAACAAAAAACATTGGTAATGTTTCATTACATTACATTTAAGAAAGTGGATAGGTTAGGTGTCGAAGCGATAGTCGAAATGACATTACATTATATGTTTATTATTTAAATCTCCTTTTCTCCTTCAGGTAAAATGCTGAGCAAACTTTTGTTAAGTTGGTTAAGAATTATTAATATACAAATAAGTAAAAGACATTTAATAAATTGAAAACACGAAACATCTAGGGGCTGTTTGGTAACGTTATTTTAGTAATGTTGTTTGTATTTTTTGGAAATACGTGTGGGTAAAAAAAATATGTGAAAATATGTGTAATATTGTTTAAAAACTGAAAACATGTGCCAAAGGTCTTGTAGCTGAATTGGCACCCTCCACATGCACAAAGTGGTTGAGAGTTTAGGGGGGAAAGGGTTTGAGCTGCAAGGTTAGCAATTACATGTTATAATTATTTCTTAAAACATTTTTTTTTTTGATAATTCGATAGCAGGTGGTGGGAGGATTTAAATTCCTAGATGTGTCTCCATTAGAAACATTAGAAAAATCCACAACGCTGAGTGTGCCAAAATGATGTCGTTACGAAAAGTGAACAAAATACTAAAACAAAAAGCAAGATTTGGATGGAACTAAATAGAAGTATTAAATTGAAATTGTTAAAAGACTTAAAGGGAAAAATAAATCAAACTTGAATGTCTGAATTAAAAACATGTCAAAGTTAAATGGTGTGATTTATAATTTAGTCAAAATAAAATAAAGAGAAATTAGTTTAAGAACAAGGAGATGGTACTTTTTTTTTTTTTTTTGATGCAAAGCCAAGAAATATAATCATCAAACAAAATGAAAGTGGCATACAACAGAGAAGACAGAAACTACAAGCAAGAACACTACCCTATACAGTCAACCTTAATCAACTCACACAACGCAGGAGGAGGAGCCCCCACCCACACATGATTAGCTTCACTACCTCTAGCTATTTGGGCTAACTCATGGGCAACTCTGTTGTACTCCCTTTTCACATGTTTAATTCTCCAACTTGAGAAAGAGTTTAGCAAAGCAGAAATTCCTTGGTACAAATGGCCAAGAAAACCATCCATAACCTTGTCATTGATATCATTAACAATGGAAGCAGCATCTGACTCAATAATAACTTGAGATATCTTCATATCGCGAGCTAGTCAGATTCCACATTCCACAGCCAGAGCTTCCGTTTCAGCAACTGAAAAATGGCCTTGGAAATACTTGCAGCAAGCAGCAATGACAGCACCGGCACCAGAATTTCTCCCCTCCACCGAAGTTGCCCCATCTACATTCACCTTAAATACTCCCGGCGGCGGAGGAGACCACCCACTACTTTCAACTCCCTGTCTTTTATCCACTGCCATCCTTGCTACCTTGTATTCATTAAGATGCCTAATAGCAAAACTCCAGATATGTCTCGGCAGCCTGCATGTTGACTAAAAAACAACTAAATTCCTATTAAACCAAATTGACCAAGCAACCATAAAAAAAACTTCTAGATCACAAGTAGTTCTCTTGTCAAGGATCTGTAAAGCAATATTTGGCACCTCATACAGCTCCTGTCCATCCATAACAAAACAGACATCCTAACAGTCCCAAACCCTCTTCGCCACTTCACAACAAATTAAAGTGTGAGATATTGCTTCCAACTCACCTCCACAACAAGAGCAAAAACCATTCTCTCTAATACCTCTTTTCTTCAAATTCACCATAGTTGGAAGGGCATCAATATAAGCTCTCCAGGCAAAAATTTTGATCTTAGATGGAATATTGAGATGCCAAATTTTCTTCCACAACCTCTCCCAAGGATCCCCATAGGAGCATTCTCCCTCATCTAAACATTCCACCAAGTTAAGAGCAACATAGTAGGCACTTTTGATAGTAAAAACACCCTTCCTATTTCCAACCCAAATGAGCTTGTCCTCCGGAAGATTATAACTTATTGGGATGTTGAGAATCAAATCAGCTTCAAAGGGCAGAAAAATGGACTTAACAAGATCGGCCCTCCATCTTCTAAGATCATGATCAATAAGAGCCGAGACCATGGGGAAATCACCAAAATCGCAAGGCGGAGAGACCATCTTGTATGTTGTGGGTGTTGGCAGCCATTTATCATTCCATATATGGATCAAACTTCCATTACCCACTCTCCACTGCGTACCTCTTCTAACAACCTCAAGTCCCTGCATTATGCTCCGCCAAGCATAGGATGGTCTAGAACCCAAACTAGCATTAATAACATCTCCATAGGTATAGTATTTAGCTCTATAGACTCGGGCTACCAACGCGTTTGGATTCATGAGAAGCCTCCAACCTTGCTTTGCTAACATAGCGAGATTGAAGGCCTAAAGGTTTCTAAAACCCATCCCACCCCGAAGCTTTGATTTGCGCAAGCGCTTCCAACTCACCCATGCAATTCTTGGCTCTTGACCACGCTTCCCCCACCAAAATCTCCTCATCATACCCTCAATATCATCACACAATCCTTTTGGTAGTTGAAAATAACTCATAGCATACATAGGGATAGCTTGGGCCACCGCCTTAATTAAGGTCTCTCTACCCCCTATAGACAAAAGTTTCTCTTTCCACCCGACTAACTTCCTTCCAACCCTTTCTTTAATTTCCACAAACACTTCAGTCTATGATTTACCAATAATAGATGGAAGGCCCAGATACTTACCATGCCGAGAGTCTTGCATAGGCCCAAGAATCCCCAAAATCTCATTTTTCTTTTCCTCCACCATGTTGGCACTAAAGAAAACCGATGACTTATCAGCATTAATTTTTTGACCAGAGGCAGCCTCATACAACCGGAGAATTTCAAATAACTGTTGACATTCCTGGCTACTAGCTTTACAAAAGAGTAAGCTGTCGTTTGCAAAGAAAAGATGTGTAATTTTTGGGCAACCTCTACAAATGGACAAACCACTTAACATCTGATTTCTAACAGCTTTGCTAATAAGGGAGGAAAAGCCATCTGCACATAGAAGAAATAAGTAAGGTGATAGGGGATCTCCTTGACGAAGACCCCTCGAGGGCATAATGTTACCGAAAGCTACACCATTAATAGGTACAGAATATGAGACAGAAGTTATGGACCGCATAATCAGACAAATCCAGCTCTCATGAAAGCCTAGTTTTTCCATGACCTTTTCAATAAAGCCTCATTCCACCCTATCATAAGCCTTGCTCATGTCCAATTTGATTGCCATATAGCAATCCTTACCATCTTTTTTATGGTCCAGATAATGCATGAGCTCAAAGGCTATCAGAACATTATCAGTTATAAGCCTTTCATAAAGAAAGGCACTTTGGTTTTCAGATATAATTTGAGGGAGGACTAATTTGAGGCGATTAGCTATGACTTTTGAAATAAGTTTATAAATCACATTGCATAGACTAATCGGTCTAAAGTCTGTCATTTTAGCTGGATTGTTAATTTTTGGAATAAGAGTAATGAAAGTTTTATTTATATCAGCCATAGATATATTGGAATTTAAAACATTTAACACCATGCTCACAACATCGCTACTTACAATATCCAAATATTTTTGATAAAATAAAGCAGGCATACCATCTAGGCCTGGAGACTTGGATGGATGCATCTGCTTCAGGGCTGCCTCAACCTCATCTCTTGTGAACTGCTTGATCAAACCATGATTCATTTCGGCCGAAACGTTGGGATCAATAGTTTCAATCACCTCCAAGATCTTATCAGGATTGGAAGTCATATATAACTTCTCAAAATAAGAAACAACCACCTCTGCAATCTCTAAGGCAGACTCTCTCCACATCCCCATTTCATCCATAATCTTAGAGATGGTATTTTTCTTTTTTCTCTCAGAAGCCTTTGTTTGAAAATATCTTGTATTGCGATCCCCAAGACCCATCCATTGAACCTTAGACCTTTGTTGCCACATCATCTCTTCACAATCCAGCAAATCATTAATCTCTTTCCTGATCTTATTAATTTCATCACCATTACTTCCATCATGATCCCTCAGCACTAATTCATTAAGGATTCTCCTCTTATTCTGAATTTGCCTAGAACCCGACCAAAAGCATCCCTGTTCCACCTTGATAAATCGTCTGCACACTGCTTAAGCCCAACCACCATGCCATTCGGACTATAAAGATTTGCACTTTCATTCCACGCTGTCCTGATAATATTCCTGCATTCTTCCCTTCTTGTCCACATTGCTTCAAATTGAAACCTTCTTTTCCGAGGACTTTGTGAAACAGTGGAATTAGTGATCAAAAGCGCACAATGGTCACTCACCGATTCCACAAGATGGTGAACTCTCACATCCTTAAAGTGATCAGCCCAATCCTGCGTAACAAGAGCCCGATCTAGCTGGAGATACAACCTGTGTCGACCTTCTTGCATATTGCACCAAGTGAACTCCGAACCACAAAACCCAAGATCCATAAACCCACAGTAATCAATTGCTTCCCTAAAATCAACCATCTGCCTCTGAGATCTTCAGGCTCCTCCCATTTTCTCCGAAGTCGACATAATTTCATTAAAATACCCGAAACATAGCCAGGGAAGCTGAACCTTTCTGCTAAGAACCTTTAAAAGATACCAAGACTCCTTCCTTCTATGGACCTCAAGATTTCCATAAAAACCAGTTATTCGCCATTGAAACCCTGTATCTTCAGTAATTATGGCATCAATATGTCTATTTGAGAAGTTTTGAACATCAACATTAATCTCCTTTCTCCACAGCAAAGCAAAACCTCCACTTCTTCCATGGCTTGGAATAACTAAACCATTAGTAAAACCAATACTCACCTTCTTTCTTTCCATACTCCACTTTCTCAGCTTTGTTTCTGACAGAAACACAAATTCTGGATCCCATTATTGCACAATAATACGCAACACACGAATTGACCGAGGGTTCCCAAGCCATCGGTAGTTCCATCCTAAGGCCCTCATTTTTCTCGGCGGTGCTGCGCAGCAGTCACCGCCGTTTCATTAAGAGAATCGGAACCATTGATGCAACTCTCCCCTCCACGGACCTTTTTCTGACTTCTACCTTCAGCTATTAATAAATCCTTAATACATCCCACTCTTTTATTTCCCATATCCGAACCTTTAAGCCTCATATCCACTTCCTGGGCCTTACCCTTTTCTCTAGCAATTCTTTTCCACTTGCCTTTACTAATGGGTACAATTTCAGTTTCTAAACTAGGGCCCGAACCATTTAAATTAGGCTCTTTAGTGACCTCCTTGTTAACTTTGACTAGGTTGGACACTTTGGGCTCAATATTACAAGACCCACCCTCTTTGAAATTATTATCTGACATGGCCTCCTCACCTGGCTTAAGTTGCTTTCCAACTAAATTCAAACCCACTCCATTTTCTTCTAACCGAGCCTCCTGACCAACCTGTAACCCACGTGCTGCCCCATCATCCTTGTCCTATCCGTTTAGACAGTCACCTTCACTCCATATCGGATTCAAATCCTTTGTCAGATTCTCGAAGTTCCCAGTTTTCCTCTCCATAAGCCCATTGTTACTATTCCGGCCACCAACCTCAAAGTCCTTAGACACAACAGAAGGACTAGTATTTACAACCGAATACCCTGGCCAGAAGCTAGTTCGATCATTCCCCATCCCTTCCGAGCTTCCACCATTCACACCCTTTCCTTTCACATTACCGTTTCTGACCACTCCTCCAGCTCTTAACCAATCTCCATACTGCCTCTCTATCATTCCTTCCATGGGACTCACAGTGCAGTGCTTATCATCATGCCCAAGGATACCACAAGTATAACAAAAGGTAGGGAGACGTTCATACCTGAAAATGATTGAGCATCTTTCTCCCTCCGTGTTCGTGATATTGCCTCCTTTTCTAAGAGGCTTGTCAATGGGTATCTCCACCTGGATCCTCATAAACTTCGCTTGCTTTGCTTGTAGCAACCTTTTATCTACTTCAAGAACCTTACTAAGTCTGTTTCCTATGTCTTTCCCAGCATCTTTAGACATGTACTCAAATGGTAATCCTCATACTTGAACCCAAAACGGAGCATGGGAGAACGATATGTTTGATGTCGTTAGACCCTTCCTCCATCGACACAACAGAAGAAGGTTATTATCAAAATTCCATGGGCCGCTTCTCTCAACCCATTCCAACTGACACACTGAACCAAATTTAAACTGGAATACATTATTCCTCACCTCCACAATCCTTAAATCCGAACCCATTTTCCACGCTGTCTTCAGAGTATTCTTGAAAGCTCTCTGATTTTGTTGACGGTCTGTGAGGAGGCGCCCAAAGAGACTTAACGAACATTCTTCAAGAAGCTCTGCTCTAGTAGCACTTCTAATGACTATATCATCTGCCTCCTCTATTGTCAGCTGTAACTTTTGAAAATTATTCAGAACCTCTTGCTCCATAGCTTTGCGGTACACAGGTCACAACCCAAACCAGTCTGGATGAGTGGACCAAGAAAAGACCCCTTGCAAAAGAACCAAGGGAAAAACTGACTCTATCTAGAGAGAGAAAATGCTCCTACCAAGGGAGAGGGAAAAAGCACCAAGGAGATGGTACTTGGTTGCAAGGACGTGTAATAACAAATTTGTATAAAATTATTGTATATGAGATACACTTTCCCCTAATTAACTATGGTACAGATGCAAGATTTTCCCTAAATTTCAAAACTGATTAATAAATTCCTTAACTCTTAGTGGTAAGCACTGTGGTTCATATCATTTGGATTTTTATTAAGGTTGCATTTGTTTCAACATGAAATGATTTCTGATCATAAAATATTTTCAAAAAAAAAAAATTTGTGTTTTGGTGTTTGATCGCGTTTCTAAAAATGCTCTAGTATCAATTATTTTCAATAATATGGGTTTTTTTGGGTATTTTGCCAAAAAAAAAAAAGTTCTTTTTCGTCTAATAAAAAATCTTACTAGAGAAGGAAGGGTTAAAGGATAGAGATTTGAAATGATTACTTTTGTTTATTTATGTAGTTGTAGGTTCAATGTGCTTTCAGTAAGCTAAGCCTCGAGTAACTCAGTGGTAAAGAGAATAACGGCTCGTTTGGTAGAAGAGTTTGAGTAATGTTGTTTGTATTTTTTTAAAATACGTGTGGGTGAAAAAGTATGTGAAAATACGTGTAATGTTATTTAAAAACTGAAAATATGTTGCTAAAATGCTCTACCAAATAGGCCTAAGAATTTGTCAAATCTTTCCTCTCCCTTGGTTGTAACAATGAATTTAAAAAAGAAAAGGAAAAAGAAAAAAAGCCGGCTTGAAATAAGGAGAACAACCAATGGAATGAAATGAAAAAAAAGTAACAGTAGACAATGGAGTGATGGACATGGAATTGGGCCAAGCACATTATAAATAAAGTAATGTTTCTGGGCGTCAAGTCTTTGGGCTTTTCACAATTGATAATGGTCGTTTGTGGGTTACTTCATGTTTAGTATTGGAGTAGTATTTCAAAGATTGCACGCTTTTTAGATTACTATTAGTATTTATTACTAGCAAGTGAGTTACGTTTGAAAATAATTGGATTAGAATTTTTTTTATTTTATTTTAAATTTCAGCGTTTAGAATGAACTTGCAGTTTTTAATCGGTTGGTATGAATAATCTATGCTATGATAACCAATATCAAGATTGATAGGATTATAGGACCGTGTATAACATAAAATAGTAGTTCCCCCCACCCCCCCCCCCCCCCCCCCCCCCCCCCCCCCCCAATTCAAGTCATTCAATTGGTGAGGGTTCAGCTAAAAACTTTGTAACTCAACTCACACATTTTAGTGTTTCTATCAAAGTCCATGGTTCAAATCTCTTTTCCTCAATTATTAAAATTTTTATTAAAAAAAATGATGAAAACCACTCTTACAAATGTGATAATAAAATTTGTAATAAAAAAAAAAATCTGCCTTTTGGTTTTGGCTCACACACTCACAACTAATTGTTAAAAATAGAAGGTAAGTTGCTTAACTGATTTCAATTAATATTTCAAAAATCTGAGCCATTATAATTTACTGATCTATTTTTAGAATTTGGACTAATTAATAATTCAATAATTATATAAAAGAATGAAAAGAAAACCTTATAACTTATAAGTCACACGTGCAACAACTTTATATATCCCATTGCAACTCTCTCTCTCTCTCTCTCTCTCTCTCTCTCTCTCTCTCTCTCTCTCTCTCTCTCTCTCTCTCTCTCTCTCTCTCTCTCTCTCTCTCTCTCTCTCGGGTTAATCTCATTATTTTCTCTTATTTGAGTATTTTTTACATTTCTATCATACATATATGAATAGCTAGATATGAAATCATCTTTATTAAGAGTGTTTGGTAGGAGAGACTTTAGAAATGATGGAAAAGACAGGAGAAAATGGATAAAAGACTATTTCCACTTATTTGGTAGGAGCGAAAAGAGAGATATTTGGGGTGGTTTTTTTTTTTTTTTTCTCCCCTAACTCACTCATGCTTAGGTTAGAAGTTGATTTGAAACCATCTAACCATTTGATATTGATTAGATCCCATGATTTAACAAATGTTGGGGGTCATAAGAATGTCAATCCTTAATACAAGTTATTAATTGTATTACCAAGAGTTTTGTAGTCTATTGAAACTTTCTAGTCTTTTCAATAAAAACGTTTAAAGTTCAAATTCTTTCTTCTCTATAGTAACTATCAAATTCTATAATTAAAGAAAATGTCATTGTATAGCACGCTCAGATAATTGATCATGATATCATTAATTGTGATTGATTGTAGGATAAAAAAAGAGTAAGTCTGGTACCACGACTAATTTCACAACTTTGCCACAACTTTGCCATATGGCGACTCGTGAGTGGTAGAATTATGGACTCACATTGACCCATTTTTTTATTTCCACCACTTCCAACTCACTATTTAGGCTAATTGTGACAAAAGTAGTGGAAATTGTTGTGGCACGAGACTTACTCGTCAAAAAATAAGCAAAATATAATACTTTTTTTTTTTTTGAGAAAGAAATATACTACATTTTATTGAACACGTGTATCTTTCAATTTGTTACATAGATTTTCTCAACAATATTTTTTCCATATATAATTAATTATCTCATGCCCATTTTGCCATCAAAGACATGCCACCAGCACCCAAAAGAACAGCCAAGAAACATTTAATCTGGAGCTTAATGCTAGCTTGCAACTTTGGAGTCATAAAATCTGCAGAAAGAAGATCAACCAGAGCCATGTAGATCAAAAGGCCAGCAGATGATGCATTAAGTAATCCAACGATGATCAACGCACTAGGGCTATTTTCTTTGTACGTTTTTGACAACGCATACCCTAAGGCAACTCCAAATGGGGTTGTCACTGAGAAGAAGAACACCATAATTGCCTTCTTCATTAGCTTGTATTCTGCCTGTATAAGAACAATTAATGTAAAGAGAATTGTTTGAGTGAAAGTGGTATTTTATAAGTCAGGTATTTTACAATTCCCAGTTCTAATACCTGCATTTCATTTTATAATAAAAACATATTCTTTTGAAGAAATCTACAGGCTTATGTAAATTGTATCGAGACTCGAGAGGGGATCTGTGGTGCCTTTTTTTTAGTGTTTTGTATTCAAAATGGTAACTGGTAAGGTATCTAAACACCTATACCAGCTGCTTGCTTGTAATAATAACCTCCTGCATGTTTTAAAGAAAAAAATCCTTTCAACATTGCATATGTTAAAATTTAACGGATAAAGTTTAACTACAAAATTGGTTGTAGCTTAAGGCTATAACTTTATTCAATATTTTTTTATTAGTGGTGAATTTTGACAAATCCATAATTGGATTACATCTTCTTCTTATATCTTCCATGTTTGCAAAATATCTAGAAAATTAAATATTAATAGCTATGTCGTCAATAAATTGTTTAAATAGCAAGTTTTTGTAGTTAAAATTATGTAGAAAATATAAACTTATAGATCATATAATAATAATATCCAATTGATACAAAATTTGATATGCATATTAAGAGTGTAAAGAACATAAAATTCAACGGTTAGATTTTCAAAATATGTAATAATATATATTTTATTGAGTAAAATTGTAGCCTAAAACTACAACCAATTTTGTAGCTAAATTTTGTCCAAACTTAGATGAAGTTTTTTTTTTTAATTATTTATTTATTTAGAAAAGAAAATGCTAAAGTCGAGTTTTAATTCAATCTTATATATGCATAAAATATAGGGATATATGTTGTTACAAATTTTATTAACTTTTTATTGTATCAATATTTTAAAAATCTTTTAGATGAATTATATGTTTTATTAATTTAGTTTTAATGTACAAGTTAAATTTTATGTCAATTGAATGCCTTTATCTTATATCCACTTCATAAAATTTTGTTATATAATTTTAAATATAAAAATTTTTATACTAAACATTTATAGATGGAAAAACTATTTATCTTTAATTATTTTTATATCTTACAAGCATATATACATAGTCTAAAAATGCAATATAATGCAAATGTAGATTTATCATAACATAAAACTATTAAGTGATGTAATTTTAACCAGAGTAACACTTTGTAATGTTGTCTTAATTTCAAATATATATATATATATATATAACATAAATTGTTAAACTATTTTCTATCTCATATATATGATGGATGCACCTAAGTATGTATTACATATATAAACTTGATTTTAAAAAAAAAACATATATAAACATGAATTTATATAATCCAATTATCAGTATGTATTTATATTTCAAAGAATAGAATCACATATAAGGATAATTAAATTTTTTTTTTTAATACAAGATAGAAATTCTCTCCAGCTCTTACCCTCTACACTTCACAAGTATAAGAGTGCACGTGTAGTAAGGGTAATTAATTGAAAGGAACCTAAATATATTCTTACCATGGCTACCACACGATAACGTAAAAGTTGTGAGCCTCCGGTACTTATCCCTGCCTTTATAACTACTTGATGGTGAGAAAGCAAATGCCCCATGCTCGCCACTGCAATTACTTACTCTCCTTCATTCACACTACTACCATTACTATCTTTATCTGCAGTGATAAATCCGGCTATGGATACTAGATGCCATGGAATCCACCATTAGTGTTACTACTGCAGACAACATAGCCACTAAGCCTGAAAAGGGGAAGTTGTGCCAAGGGTTATGTTTGAGACAATTAGTCCTCAACATACCAAAAGAGTCAGGCAAAACGTGCATGAACCGGGTTGCAAGTATAATGCAACCGGCGAAAGACTTAACGATAGTAAATAGATCTTGATCGGGCTGTAAGGCTTGGACTGAAGGTGTAACAGTAGGTAAGCTCACGCCAATCATGCTAGTTACTAAGATGGACACAATGGCTATGATCTTTAGGGGTAATGCTCTAATTGCCTTATCATTGCAAGACTTGGATTCTGTGTTGCATTGGTTGGACTCTGAAAGAGCTTGTGGTATATGATCATGAAGATGGAGATGAGCTTGAAAAGTGAAATGGCCATTGACTCTATCCTGCAAGATTGGTCTCTTGGGCTTAGCTATTTAGCATTTCATGGAGCGATGGAGATGAGCTTGAGAAGTGAAATGGCCATTCACTCTGTCCTGCAAGATTGGTCTCTTGGGCTTAGCTATTTAGCATTTCATGGAGCTTCTTAATATATATATATATATATATATATATATAAAGTTATTGTTATTCTTCTTAATAAATATATATAAAGAAACTAAATTCATCCATATAATACTAGAATATTATGGGTACTATGAATTTATCTATGGTTCAATTATAAATTAATAACATGATTGTTTTGATGTTCTTGAATGTAATGGTGATGTAAACTAGTGCATCAGAATTGAAAATTTATAGGGATGAGATTGTTAATGGTGTTGTGGGTGTGAAAGCCCAACGCTACGAAGTGGGTGTGAAAGCCCAACGCTACGAATTGGGCTTGGGGCTCAATTTGAATGTCACTATTTGACCGAAGAGGTAAGAGGGAACAGGTCGGCCCATTCTGTGGAATTGCCATTGAAAAGGAATGATGGTTACTTCCGAAGACATTACTGTTGGTCCGAAGAGGTTCCCCTCATCAGATCACTAGAGAACTTGACCAGGCAAATGTACTGAAGACCTGAACGACCTTCCCAGCTGCTTCCACGGCAAAGAACAAACTCTGGGCACGCCTAAGGACAAGAATAACATAAAATATCTTAAAGGGAAAAGCTGCCACCACCGCATTAAATGCACTGCAACAACTTTCCTGGCCGCATTTATGTGGAGAAGACACATGAACAGTGCAGCCTCAACTACTACCACTCACGGCAGACTAAAGCAAGCATCTAATGTGACAAGTACTCAAGTGGATGCTTAGATGAACAACAAGTGTACGGTGAAGATGAGGAGGAAGGAGCATATATAAATGGAAGAGGCCTCTGACGAAAAGGGGGGGGATTCTTTCTGGCTTGTAAACATTTTTTCTCTTCGGATTCAAGAGGATTCTCATGGAATACGAGTCTGAACATCATCTTATCCTTTGTTGTCTATTTGTATCGTTGCTAAATCCATTTCCAGCCCAGTTGTTGAACTCATTCTCTACAAATTTATTGTACGGGGTTCATTGGGCTACCGGCCTGCAGGGTTTGTGCTTCGCCCATCAAATTTGAACCCTACAATTGGCGCCGTCTGTGGGGAACAACTTGAGCAAAGGTGGAAGCAACACCTCAAAAATGGCTGAACCAAGGCAACGACTAGCGGAGTCCAAGGCATCTCAGCACACCGATCCTTTTCTCAACCTGGAATGGAGGCAGGATCGTGAAGGTAGCGCGCACACCGCACACGTCGATCGTAACCAGTCGCATGGAGAGAGCCACATGTACCATGCAGAGAAAAACCAAAGCATGCAGTTAGAAATTGAAAGGCTAAAGAGGGAGCTGCGCCATGCAAAGAGGAAACGCATTTCCTCGTACTCTGATGAAGATTCTGAGGACGAACGGGACGTTGACTACAAGCCAAAACTTCGAACACCAATCAGCGAGTCCTTTACCTATGAGGAGATGCACCATCGTGAGAGGAATCCTTGAAGCCCCTTACCTGGGGGCGTAGGGAGTGATGCTATGAGTAAAGCTCTGGATCAGATCTCCAAATCTCCTTTTACACGTAACATTGAGAATGCAATACTTCCTCGACGTTTCCACCAGCCTACATTCACCATCTACAACGGCCGGACAGACCCTGTGGAACATGTGAGTCATTTTAACCAGAGGATGGCCGTTCACTCCAGAGACGAGGCCTTAATGTGCAAGGTCTTCCCGTCCAGCTTGGGACCGATTACCATGAGATGGTTTGATAGCCTAAAAGCGGACTCCATAAGCTCATTCCAAGAGCTAACTCAGGCATTTGGGTCGCGTTTTGTCACATGTCGAAGGGTTCCGCAGAACATGGCCTCCCTATTATCCGTCAGCATGAGGGAGGGCGAAACTTTGAAGTCATATTCAGATAGGTTCTGGGAAACGTATAATGAGATGGAGGAAGATTGTGACTTGGTGGCCATCAGCTCTTTTAAGTTAGGCCTCCCCACTGAACATCTCTTGAAGACGTCCCTAACGGGCAAACCTGCTACCAGTGTACGCCAGTTGATGGATAGGATTGACAAGTACAAAAGAGTTGAAGAAGACCAACAGCAGGGTAGGGGAAAGGATAAGGTTATCCCTCAGGAGAGAAGGGATTTCAGGTCGGACCGACAGAGCCATAACAGGCCGAGAAAGGATTGGGTCGGACAAAGTACAGCGAACTTTCAGACAGTCAATGCTGTTTTTCGCGAGCCAGTGTACCAAGTCCTGGAGAGAATAAAAAATGAGCCTTTCTTCAAGAGGCCAAACAAGATGGTCGGAAACCCTGAAATGCGCAACCACAATCTCTACTGTCAATATCATCTTGACCATGGGCATACCACTGAGGATTGTAGGAGCCTGTGGGACCATTTGGATCAGCTTGTCAGCGAGGGCAAGTTAAAGCAACTCTTACACCACTCATATGGTCAGGGAAACTAGGAAAACGCAGGGCCTAGGAGAGGTGATTCTGTAAAACCCCCCTTGGGTACGATCAATGTTATTTTTGCCGCACTAGGGAGGACAGGGTCTTGCCCATCCAGAATACTATCAGTTGCTCGGATGCCCTCGGAGAGTGTTAGCAGAGAGCCGAAAAGGCCTAGGATGGAGGTTCAACAAGTTTTGGGCTTTTCGGACAAAGACAAAATTAGGACTATACAGCCGCATGATGACGCTCTGGTAGTTATTTTCAGAATAGGTGGATACGACGTGAAGAGGGTGATGGTAGATTAGGGCAGCGCCGCAGAAATAATGTACCCAGACCTTTATAAGGGGCTGAACTTATCTCCCGAAGACTTAACGCCGTACAGTTCCCCTTTGGTGAGTTTTGATGGCAAAGTGGTCATCCCGAAGGGCCAGATCAGACTACTTGTGCAAACCGGATTTGAGACGGTGGAGGTAGATTTTATAGTGGTGGATGCATATTCGCCCTACACTGCTATTGTGGCGAGACCTTGGCTTCATACCCTCGGGGCCGTATCCTTCACCTTTCATCAGAAGATTAAATACCCATCCGAAGGGCGGGTCGAGGAGATCCGAGGAGATCAATCTACATCCAGGCAATGTCTGGTGGCAGCTATCCAGCACAAACCCCAGGCTGAGTCCCCGGACCGTAATGATGAGATTTTATAGCAGTTAAAACCTTCGGTGCTGGACACCGAAACCTCGGCCGAAGAGGCAGAGTGCGAAAGCTTGGCAAGGATAGTTGTTGATAACGACCCAGAGAAGTTTTTTCAAGTCGGATCCATACTGCCTCCTCAGGAGAAGGAAGAGCTGATAGAGTTCCTCAGAGCCAACGTTGATGTATTTGCATGGGACTCCGCAAAAACCCTAGGGGTAAGCCCAGATGTTATTTGCCACCACCTAAACATTAATCTCACCATTGTTCCCAAGAAACAACCGCTTCGGCGTCCATCGAGGGAGCACGCAGATGCGGTCAGGGAGGAAGTGATGAAACTCAAGCAAGCAGGGGCTATTAAGGAAATCTTTTACCCCGAATGGCTGGCTAACACCATGGTGGTAAAAAAGAAAAGCGGAAAGTGGCGGGTGTGCGTGGACTTCACTGATCTTAATAGAGCTTGTCTGAAGGATCCGTTTCCCATGCCGAAGATAGACCAACTAGTTGATGCTACTGTTGGACACCATCGGATGAGTTTCTTAGACGCATTCCAAGGTTATCATCAGATACCACTGGCTCTCGCCGATCAGGAGAAAACAGCTTTCGTAACCCCTGTGGGGAATTACCACTACAGGGTAATGCCGTTCGGCTTGAAAAATGCAGGGGCTACCTATCAGAGGATGATGACCAGAATGTTTAAGCCGCAATTGGGTAAAAGCATGGAAGTTTATATTGATGACGTGGTGGTGAAAAGCAAGATTATAGCTGAGCACATTGGGGATCTTAGAGATGTTTTTGAAATTCTGAGGGGACACAGATTACGCTTGAATGCATCCAAGTGTTCGTTTGGTGTTGGATCAGGCAAGTTTTTAGGGTATATGGTCACTCACAGGGGAATCGAAGTTAACCCAGATCAGATAAAGGCCATCAACAACTTGCGAGCTCCTCGAAACCCCAAGGAAATTCAGAAGCTGACTGGGATGAACGCTGCCCTTAATAGGTTCATTTCTAGATCAGCAGACAGGTGTAGGCCTTTCTTTTCATTGATCAATAAGTGGAAGGGTTTCGAATGGATGGAGGAATGTGCTGTTGCTTTTCAGCAACTTAAGGACTACCTGGCTCGGCCACCAATCATGTCCAGTCCTGAACCAGATGAGGTCTTGTTTGCTTACATCGTTGTAACTCATAATGCTGTAAGCTTGGTGTTGATACGGACGGACTGTGGGGTGCAAAAACCAATTTACTACGTAAGTAAGTCACTGCATGAAGTTGAAATTCGTTATTTGCCACTGGAAAAGGCTATCCTAGCTGTAGTGCTCGGTACGAAGAAGCTACCTCACTATTTTCAAGCCCACACCGTTATAGTCCTCACCTAGCTTCCACTCAGGGCAATACTCCGAAGCGCCGACTACACTGGAAGGATTGCCAAATGGGGTACGATCCTAGAGGCTTTTGATATCAAGTACATGCCTCGCACATCAGTGAAGGGCTAAATCCTTGCGGACTTGGTCGCCGAATTCACGGAGCCCCATTTAGAAGAAGTAACACCAACACTGGGCCTGGATGGAAGGTCTGTTGGCATGGTTTCTCTACGGAGCCCATTACCCTGGGAAGTGTACATAGATGGCGCATCGAATCAAAGAGGTTCAGGAGTGGGGCTAGTGCTGATATCCCCAAAGAGAATTATCATTGAAAAAGCGTTAAGGCTGAATTTCTCAGTAACAAATAATGAGGCAGAGTATGAGGCCCTATTGATGGGGATGAAGATGGTACGAAGGATGGGAGGAAAGTCAGTTGAGATATTCTCGGACTCAAGATTAATCGTCGGCCAAGTGCAGGGAGAATTCGAGGCGAAAGACGAAAGGATGCAGGGGTATTTGAGCCTGGCTAAGTCCCTGCAGTCAGAGTTTGAATCTTTTAACCTGCGGCACATCCCCAGAAGTGGTAATACACATGCCGATTCTTTAGCCACCCCCGCCACCTCTTCGGCACAGGAATTACCAAGGCTTATCCTCATTGAGGACATGCAGAGACCTACGGAATTAAGAAAAAAGGCAGTCCAGGTTCATTACATCAGGGCCGACCAGTGCTGGATGGATCCCATCATCAAGTTCTTGAAGGACGATGTATTGCCTGAAGAAAAAGGGGAAGCGAACAAAGTACGGAGGAAAGCTACGAGGTTCTGGTTGTTCGAGGACCACAAACTGTATAAACGTTCCTATTCAGGTCCATACTTATTGTGCATGCACCCTGAAGCGGCTGAGTCACTACTAGAAGAATTGCATGAAGGGATCTGTGGGAGCCATACCGGAGGTAGATCCTTAGCTCACCGAGCCATTACTCAGGGTTATTGGTGGCCAAATATGCAAAGAGAGGCCCATGGATATGTTAAAAAGTGTGACCAGTGCCAGCGGTTTGCGCTGAACATACATCAGCCGGGTGGTACCCTTAATCCGCTATCCAACTCATGGCCTTTCGCTCAATGGGGATTGGATATCGTAGGCCTATTCCCTAAGGCAGCAGGAAACAAGAAGTACCGAACAGACTACTTCACCAAATGGGTCGAAGCTGAACCTCTAGCAAATATCAGGGATGTAGATGTAAAGAAATTCATCTGGAAAAATATCGTCACTCGGTTCGGGGTCCCCCATACCCTGATCTCGGACAATGGGCTTCAGTTTGATAGCAAAGCTTTCAGGAGTTATTGCAGCGAGCTGAGAATCACAAACAGATACTCCACCCCTGCTTATCCCCAGGGAAATGGGCAAGCAGAAGCTGTTAATAAAGTCATAATTAACGGATTAAAGAAAAAGCTGGACGATGCGAAGGGTAGATGGGTGGAGGAACTGCCTCTCGTGTTATGGGCATACAGAACTACACTTCGCAGGTCTAACGGGGAGACCCCCTTTTCAATGACCTATGGGGTTGAAGCTGTTATACCTCTGGAGACTGGATTCCCAACATACAGGACAAGCTCTTTTAATTCGATCAGCAACGATGGGCAGCTGGAAAAGAGCTTGGATTTAATTGAAGAACGAAGGGAAAATGCAATGGTCCAACTGGCGCATTACCAACAAAAGCTCAAGTAGGGCTACGATGCCAACGTAAGGCTGAGACCTTTAGAGCCTGGTGATCTGGTGTTGAGGAAAGTCGTAGGCACTGCAAAGAATCCAGCTTGTGGAAAACTTGGACCAAATTGGGAAGGACCATATCGCATCACTTCAAGGGCTGGCATTGGAGCATACTTCTTAGAAGATCTGGATAATCATGTAGTACCCCGGTCGTGGAATGTATATAACCTCAAAAGGTATTACTATTAAATGAATTCTTCCTTCAGTCATGACACCATTTTATTATGCTGAGAACTCTCCAAAGTGTTTAAACTTAAACTCAATCATGCCTGTAGTCCTCAGACCAGATGATTTGGGTTAGTTAACACTCCTTTACGATTCACATAAGTGTTTAAACCTAAACTCAATCATGCATGTAGTCCTCGGACCAGATGATTTGGGTTAGTTAACACTCATTTACGATTCACATAAGAGTTTAAACTTAAAATCAAACATGCTTGAAGTCCTTGGGCCAGATCATTTGAGTTAGTTAACACTCATTTACTAACTCCCTTACGAGCAGTCTTTCTTAAGTGTTATTATCTACGTCATCAACATGCTGCGATGGTTGGGTTTACAATCTCCCCAAGTATTTTAAGTCAAGCTCAGTTGTATCAACAGTTCTCTGACCAAGTTACTTTCGCAAATTAACGTTCCAATGCGGTCGTTATTACCTTAGGGCCTACTTGGCATTGTCTAAATCAAAATCCTGGCATTAGTTGGTTATCATTTTGTCAAGCTATTGTTATTTGCTGTAATGATGCATTCTGACATATACCATGATAGCAATAAAGATAAAAAGTAAGCCATTTCATTGATGAAAGGAAAATAACTGCGTTACAAAAACAAAGGAAAATGGTGTCTTAACAATTACAAGTACAAAAAAATGTCCCTTAAACACCTAAGCCTTCTTCTGAGGCACTGGGTCAGTCTTTGACGGATCGCCCGCATCCCCAGTCTGAACAGGAGCGTGGCTTGCCTTAGCGGTGTCTGGGATGTTTGGACCAACCGAAGAAGCTTCCAAAGTATCTGGCAGGTCACAAATATCGGGGTGGTAGTAAATACTCCCAGGCTGCCTCAGGGCAGACTCTGGGGGAACTCCAGCCGCATCAAGGCATTTGCCCCACGTCACCTCGCAATACTCCCTGCAGACCTTGGCGAACTCCTCGGTCAGCCTCGTTTGGGTCTCCTTCACCCCCAGCAGATAAGCAGCCTTCTTCTTAGCCTCAAGTGCTTCTTTGGCCAGTTGAGCGTCCTCATTGGCCAATTTAGCAGAATCCTTGGCTTTGTCGAGCTCGGCCTGAAGATCCTTCACCAACACTTTCTCTGTTTCCAGGTTGATCTCAGTGGTGTATAGCTTTTTGCGTTGATCTTCGGCCTACTCCTGGGCGTTCTTAAGGCTCGCCTCCAGACTTTTCTTCTCCTTAGCTTCCTGCTTCAGCTACTCGGACATCTGGAAGCACTCATCTTTAAGGCTGCCCAAGGCCTTCTCGGTCTTCGTGCGGGCGCTGACCTCCGCTTGGACTTGGATATGAGTTTTCTTATTCCACTCTTCGGCCACATATATTTGTTGGGCGATCTGCACAACAGATGAAAATTTCTTTTTTAGTTGTAAACATAAGAAAATTTGAGAGGAGTGGACAGTTCTCTTACCATGGCTAAATCCTTTTTTAGGGACAGAAAGAGCTCCTGCTGGCTGAAGCGCCTGTAGGACTCCATGTCCTTCGGAAGGAGCAGAGGTTGCTCCAACGCCTCTGCAATGTAGCTGGCTTTCCCTCCAGCATAATTCCTGAGGGAAGCGTCGTATGGGATGGCTGCACCATCCAACGTCAACTTGGGGGACCAGGTCCGAGCCCCTCGGCGTACATCTGCGACCGCAGGGTCATCCTTACTCTCGATGGATGAGGCCCTTTTACCCCTGGTATCATGGGCCACCTTCTGTTGCTTGGACCCTTTCGGAGGTGCAACCTCCGTGTGTTTGGTTTCAGTCGCGACCCTCTTCTTTTTTAGATCCGGCATTGGCTTCAAGCTGGGATCTGAGGGGACTTGAGGAGGAGGAGGAAGAGCCACCATTGGCTGAGAGGTACCAGTGCCCTTAGTCAGAGCCTTTGGCCTTCGGCTCTTCATCAGATCTGCTAGACTCTGCATGTCTTCGTCCGAAGAGTAGTCTGACACGTTTATTCTCTGTGGGAGAACAACCGATTGCCTATCTATCCCCTCGTCAACGTCTAGAATTTGAACCTCTTCTGAAGCTTCCCCTTCAAATCTGAACTGGTCGATCTGCTCGTCAAGGGAAGGGGTAGAAGAAGCAACTTTCTCTTCCGCTGCTGCTGGTTCAAGAGGAGCCTGCTGAATAGGCTGAACGAGCAGTAGAATGCCCTGTGGGTTAGGATGTGGCACAGGGGCAAGGTCGAAGGGCGCCAAGAAATCCTTTCGAGCAACGTCGATACGGTTGATGCGACGGTCTCCGAGTGTTATCGTGTTGCCGATTGGCTAAAAATCTTTGGTCTTTGGAGTATAGCCGAGGATAAGGTGCGCTGCCCTAAGCTGTCCGTCTTCACTTGCAAAGATTTCTGATCGAAGAATGTAATTGAGCGCCGCAGTGTTTGTGAGACTGAGCCGAGGAGCAACATGATTTCTATCTGTAAGCATTGCAATAAAACTGTCAGAAGAACTCGGAATGTGATAAAAAGAGAAGGCTGAATCATTGAAAGCAAAAATCCTAAACCTATTATTAGAAAATATAAATAGGGGATATCCCACCTGGCTCTCCTTGTTAGGTTGGGCAATGAAGTCCGTCATGCCATGCGCCCGAGACGATCAGATAATCGTCTTTCATCCCTTTGTTAGACTTGGGGAGACAAGAGATGAGCCTGACGATATCGGATCGGGACCTTAGGTAGTATCCCGCTCCTTCTTTTTTACGACACTCGTACATGTGTACCACATCGAGCCAGGTAAGTCCCAACCCTAAATGTCGGTTTAGGTCGTCAACTGCTCCTAAAATCCTAAACACGTTAGGGGCGCATTGTTCAGGGCTAAGTCTATGGCCTGTAAGATAGCTTCTGGTAACGGGACCCATGGGGATGGTCATTCCTCCCTCTAGGAAAGCGATAATGGGGATTATAACTTCGCCCATTTCTCGGTTTGTTAATAACTCCTCCGGAGAGCAATACCTCAAGCCCACGTCCTGAGGAATGCGATACATCGCCCTAAACTTCTCTATCTGGGAGGGACTATTCACTAAATATTCAAATCTTCCCATTTTCAGTTAGGAGAGAAGGGAAGGTACGAAACGGAAACTGAGCAACTACCCAAACGCCGAAAAGGCAAGCAGAAAAGAATTTGAAAATCTCAAGTGAGGAACTTACGCGAAATCAAATCGAAGAATGATCTTCAAGGTTCGTAGACAGATCGTAGTTGGCCCTTGGGCGAGTCAGAGTTGGATGACAGGAAGGGCTTTGTGAGTGTGAATGCTGGAGTTCTCTGAGTCTCTGGAATTTGCAAGGTAAAGGGGAAAATAACCCCCTCTGTGGCTTTATATAGGGGCAGGCAAAGTGGGAAAATTTGTCCCGCCCAAATTTTGAGAAAAATCATGTCCGTTGGATCAACAGCTGGCCGTTGGATTCCATAGACAAGACGCCGCCTGGAGCAATTAATGGCGCCTTGGAAACGATGCAACAACAGCGGCAATAATGAAGCGCCTAAATTCATACGCGTACACATGTGGGTTCAGAGGTTCAACGATTGCAAAGTTTTTATTTCACAAAGATCAAAATCCTATTTTTTCTCTTCGGATGCAATGGAAAAATTAGAATTTTGAGGGGCAATTGTGGGTGTGAAAGCCTAACGCTACGAATTGGGCTTGAGGCCCAATTTGAATGTCACTATTTGACCGAAGAGGTAAGAGGGAACAGGTCGGCCCATTCTGTGGAATTGCCATTGAAAATGAATGATGGTTACGTCTGAAGACATTACTGTTGGTCCGAAGAGGTTCCCCTCATTGGATCACTAGAGAACTTGACCAGGCAAATGTACTGAAGACCTGAACGACCTTCCCAGCTGCTTCCACAGCAAAGAACAAACTCTGGGCACGCCTAAGGACAAGAATAACACAAAATATCTTAGAGGGAAAAGCTGCCACCACCGCATTTAATGCACTACAACAACTTTCCTGACCGCATTTATGTGGAGAAGATACCTGAACAGTGCAGCCTCAACTACTACCACTCACGGCAGACTAAAGCAAGCATCTGATGTGACAAGTATTCAAGTGGATGCTTAGATGAACAACAAGTGTACGGTGAAGATGAGGAGGAAGGAGCATATATAAATGGAAGAGGCCTCTGACGAAAAGGGGGGGATTCTTTCTGGCTTGTAAACATTTTTTCTCTTCGGATTCAAGAGGATTCTCACGGAATACGAGTCTGAACATCATCTTATCCTTTGTAGTCTATTTGTATCGTTGCTAAATCCATTTCCAGCCCAGTTGTTTAACCCATTCTCTACAAATTTATTGTACGGGGTTCATTGGGCTACCGGCCTGCAGGGTTTGTGCTTGGCCCATCAAATTTGAACCCTACAATTGGCGCCGTCTGTGGGGAACAGCTTGAGCAAAGGTGGAAGCAACACCTCAAAAATGGCTGAACCAAAGCAACGACCAGCGGAGTCCAGGGCAGAATGATTAGCCTAAATTATTAAAGCAGAATTGGGCTGATGCTGATGCATCTTTTGGATTCAAGTCACTTTCTTGTGCAACCTACCAATGCCATTCCCATTATCAATAGAAATTAATTGTTTAACTCACATCTTTTGGTAGGGTGGGTATGGTAGGTAACGTGGTTAATTGGAATATGAAACCAGAATATATAATAGTGATGAAGACAGGGATCCTATGATTTTCATGAATTGAATCATCAGGACTATAATGATTGATTGTCATCAAAAATTGACTGGGCAACAAAAAACATTGGTAATGTTTCATTACATTACATTTAAGAAAGTGAATAGGTTAGGTGTCGAAGCGATAGTCGAAATGACATTACATTATATGTTTATTATTTAAATCTCCTTTTCTCCTTCAAGTAAAATGCTGAGCAAACTTTTGTTAAGTTGGTTAAGAATTATTAATATACAAATAAGTAAAAGACATTTAATAAATTGAAAACACGAAACATCTAGGGGCTGTTTGGTAACGTTATTCTAGTAATTTTGTTTGTGTTTTTTGGAAATACGTGTGGGTAAAAAAATATATGAAAATACGTGTAATGTTGTTTAAAAACTGAAAGTATGTGCTAAAAGTCTTGTAACTGAATTGGCATCTCCCTACGCACAAAGTGGTTGGGAGTTTAGGGGGGAAAGGGTTTGAGCTGCAGGGTTAGCAATTACACGTTATAATTATTTCTTAAAACATTTTTTTTTTTTTGATAATTTGATAGCAGCTGGTGGGAGGATTTAAATTCCTAGATGTGTCTCCATTAGAAACATTAGAAAAATCCACAACGCTGAGTGTGCCAAAATGATGTCGTTATGAAAAGTGAACAAAATACTAAAACAAAAAGCAAGATTTGGATGGAACTAAATAGAAGTATTAAATTGAAATTGTTAAAAGACTTAAAGGGAAAAATAAATCAAACTTGAATGTCTGAATTAAAAACATGTCAAAGTTAAATGGTGTGATTTATAATTTAGTCAAAATAAAATAAAGAGAAATTAGTTTAAGAACAAGGAGATGGTACTTGGTTGCAAGGACGTGTAATAACAAATTTGTATAAAATTATTGTATATGAGATACACTTTCCCCTAATTAACTATGGTACAGATGCAAGATTTTTCCTAAATTTCAAAACTAATTAATAAATTCCTTAACTCTTAGGGCATGTTTGGTAAACTGTAATAGACGCTGTAATGTAATAATTATTCCTATGATTTAGTTATTCTTTAGTTTGGTTATATTTTTATTACAAAGAATAGTCATTCTTTATGAATAGCTATTCTTCAAAATGAGGAATGACTCTTCCTCATTAAAAGGTTGTATTAGCTATATTCCTTAGTAAGTGCAATAATTTCAAAACTTAATATATTTTTAAATAAACAAACTTTCCATATACATCTAACAATTATAAAAATAAAAAATCATAAAAAAATAACACAAATCTCTCTTAAATTTAAAAATCTCTCTTAAAGGACATGGTTCTCAGAACCGGACTGGACCGGGAGGTCGGACAGTGAGAACCGGGAACTGTAATGAAAACCGATTTTTTTAAGCCTAAAGAACCGGATTTTTTGTTAATTCCGTGAACCGCTAAAACCGGGGTTGGACCGCACGAACCGGTGAGAATCGTGCGGTCCAACCCCTTAGCAATTTTTTTTTTTTTTTTTTTTATAAAAACAACTTAATACAATTTTATTCTACTTAATTAAATTATCCATCTCTTACAAGGAATAAAAAAAAATTATAATTAAAATCCTTCAAAGATATTCAACTTTACTTCAAAAATTAATCATAAATTTTAATGTTTTCATGGTTATTATTTTATTTTGTTAACTTTCTTATTTAATTATTAAATATATGCTTGAAAATCATTAAATTTCCCTTACATATATAGATATATTAGTCAATTTTGCTAGTTTTATAAATTTAATATCTATATTTAGGCTTTAATTAAT
The DNA here is from genome assembly GCA_023736055.1 of Quercus glauca. Classification (NCBI taxonomy): domain Eukaryota; kingdom Viridiplantae; phylum Streptophyta; class Magnoliopsida; order Fagales; family Fagaceae; genus Quercus; species Quercus glauca. The sequence continues at coordinate 20,534,016 of CM043325.1, read as the reverse complement.
TATTAAATTAATTATGTCGTTATCACGGTTCGATCCCGGTTCGACCTTAAAAACCTTGAACCTTTCCCTTTTACGGTTCAATGAACGGTCCAGGTCTGAAAACCTTGTTAAAGGATAGAGATTTGAAATGATTACTTTTGTTTATCTATGTAGTTGTAGGTTCAATGTGCTTTCAGTAAGCTAAGCCCCGAGTAACTCAGTGGTAAAGAGAATAAGGGCTCGTTTGGTAGAAGAGTTTGAGTAATGTTGTTTGTATTTTTTTGAAATACGTGTGGGTGAAAAAGTGTGTGAAAATGCGTGTAATGTTGTTTAAAAACTAAAAATATGTTGCTAAAATGCTCTACGAAACGGGCCTAAGAATTTGTCAAATCTTTCCTCTCCCTTGGTTGTAACAATGAATTTAAAAAAGAAAAGGAAAAAGAAAAAAAGCCGGCTTGAAATAAGGAGAACAACCAATGGAATGAAATGAAAAAAAAGTAACAGTAGACAATGGAGTGATGGACATGGAATTGGGCCAAGCACATTATAAATAAAGTAATGTTTCTGGGCGTCAAGTCTTTGGGCTTTTCACAATTGATAATGGTCGTTTGTGGGTTACTTCATGTTTAGTATTGGAGTAGTATTTCAAAGATTGCACACTTTTTAGATTACTATTAGTATTTATTACTAGCTAGTGAGTTACGTTTGAAAATAATTGGATTAGAATTTTTTTTTTATTTTAAAATTTCAGCGTTTAGAATGAACTTGCAGTTTTTAATCGGTTGGTATGAATAATCCATGCTATGATAACCAATATCAAGATTGATAGGATTATAGGACCATGTATAACATAAAATAGTAGTTTTTTCCCCCACAATTCAAGTCATTCAATTGGTGAAGGATCAGCTAAAAACTGTGTAACTCAACTCACACATTTTAGTGTTTCTAACAAAGACGTCCATGGTTCAAATCTCTTTTCCTCAATTATTAAAATTTTTATTAAAAAAAATGATGAAAACCACTCTTACAAATATGATAATAAAATTTGTAAAAAAAAAAAAAAAAAAATCTGCCTTTTGGTTTTGGCTCACATACTCACAACTAATTGTTAAAAACAGAAGGTAAGTTGCTTAACTGATTTCAATTAATATTTCAAAAATCTGAGCCATTATAATTTACTGATCTATTTGTAGAATTTGGACTAATTAATAATTCAATAATTATATAATAGAATGAAAAGAAAACCTTATAACTTATAAGTCACACGTGCAACAACTTTATATATCCCATTGCAATTCTCTCTCTCTCTCTCTCTCTGGGGTTAATCTCATTATTTTCTCTTATTTGAGTATTTTTTACATTTCTATCATACATTCGTGAATAGCTAGATATGAAATCATCTTTATTAAGAGTGTTTGGTAGGAGAGATTTTAGAAATGATGGAAAAGACAGGAGAAAATGGATAAAAGACTATTTCCACTTATTTGGTAGGAGCGAAAAGAGAGATATTTGGGGTGGTTTTTTTTTCCCTCCCCTAACTCACTCATGCTTAGGTTAGAAGTTGATTTGAAACCATCTAACCATTTGATATTGATTAGATCCCATGATTTAACAAATGTTGGGGGTCATAAGAATGTCAATCCTTAATACAAGTTATTAATTGTATTACCAAGAGTTTTGTGGTCTATTGAAACTTTCTAGTCTTTTCAATAAAAACGTTTAAGATTCAAATTCTTTCTTCTCTATAGTAACTATCAAATTCTATAATTAAAGAAAATGTCATTGTATAGCACGCTCAGATAATTGATCATGATATCATTAATTGTGGTTGATTTTAGGATAAAAAAAGAGTAAGTCTGGTACCACGACTAATTTCACAACTTTGCCACAACTTTGCCATATGGCGACTCGTGAGTGGTAGAATTATGGACTCACATTGACCCATTTTTTTATTTCCACTACTTCCAACTCACTATTTAGGCTAATTGTGACAAAAGTAGTGGAAATTGTTGTGACACGAGACTTACTCGTCAAAAAATAAGCAAAATATAATACTTTTTTTTTTTTTTTTGAGAAAGAAATATACTACATTTTATTGAACACATGTGTATCTTTCAATTTGTTACATAGATTTTCTCAACATTATTTTTTCCATATATAATTAATTATCTCATGCCCATTTTGCCATCAAAGACATGCCACCAGCACCCAAAAGAACAGCCAAGAAACATTTAATCTGGAGCTTAATGCTAGCTTGCAACTTTGGAGTCATAAAATCTGCAGAAAGAAGATCAACCAGAGCCATGTAGATCAAAAGGCCAGCAGATGATGCATTAAGTAATCCAACGATGATCAACGCACTAGGGCTATTTTCTTTGTACGTTTTTGACAACGCATACCCTAAGGCAACTCCAAATGGGGTTGTCACTGAGAAGAAGAACACCATAATTGCCTTCTTCATTAGCTTGTATTCTGCCTGTATAAGAACAATTAATGTAAAGAGAATTGTTTGAGTGAAAGTGGTATTTTATAAGTCAGGTATTTTACAATTCCCAGTTCTAATACCTGCATTTCATTTTATAATAAAATCATATTCTTTTGAAGAAATCTACAGGCTTATGTAAATTGTATCGAGACTCGAGAGGGGATCTGTGGTGCCTTTTTTTTAGTGTTTTGTATTCAAAATGGTAACTGGTAAGGTATATAAACACATATACCACCTGCTTGCTTGTAATAATAAAGTAGAAAGTTTTCCACCTCCTGCATGTTTTAAAGAAAAAATCCTTTCGACATTGCATATGTTAAAACTTAAAGGATAAAGTTTAACTATAAAATTGGTTGTAATTTAAAGTTATAACCTTATTCAATATTTTTTTATTGGTGGTGAATTTTGACAAATCCACCATTAAATTATATTTTCTTTTTATATCTTCCATGTTTGCAAAATATTTAGAATATTAAATATTAATAGCTATGTCGTCAATAAATTGTTTAAATAGCAAGTTTTTATAGTTAAAATTATGTAGAAATTATAAGCTTATAGATTATATAGTAAATAATATCCAATTGACACAAAATTTGATATGCATATTAAGAGCGTAAAGAACATAAAATTCAACAGTTAGATTTTCAAAATATGTAATAATATATATTTTATTGAGTAAAATTGTAGCCTAAAACTACAACCAATTTTGTAACTAAATTTTGTCCAAACTTAGGTGAAGTTTTTTTTTTTTTTTTTTTTTTTTTTTTTAGAAAAGAAAATGCTAAAGTCGAGTTTTAATTCAATCTTATATATGCATAAAATATTGGGATATATGTTGTTACAAATTTTATTAACTTTTTATTGTATCAATATTTTAAAAATCTTTTAGGTGAATTATATGTTTTATTAATTTAGTTTTAATGTACAAGTTAAATTTTATGTCAATCGAATGCCTTTATCTTAAATCCACTTCATAAAATTTTGTTATATAATTTTAAATATAAAAATTTTTATACTAAACATTTATAGATGGAAAAACTATTTATCTTTAATTATTTTTATATCTTACAAGCATATATACATAGTCTAAAAATGCAATATAATGCAAATGTAGATTTATCATAACATAAAACTATTAAGTGATGTAATTTTAACCAGAGTAACACTTTGTAATGTTGTCTTAATTTCAAATTTATATATATATATATATATATATATATATAAAACATAAATTGTTAAACTATTTTCTATCTCATATATATGATGGATGCACCTAAGTATGTATTGCATATATAAACTTGATTTAAAAAAAAACATATATAAACATGAATTTATATAATCCAATTATTAGTATGTATTTATATTTCAAAGAATAGAATCACATATAAGGATAATTAAAAATTTTTTTTTAGTACAAGATAGAAATTCTCTCCGGCTCTTGCCTTCTACACTTTACAAGTATAAGAGTGCATGATAGTAAGGGTAATTAATTTAAAGGAACCTAAATATATTCTTACCATGGCTACCACACGATAACGTAAAAGTTGTGAGCCTCCGGTACTTATCCCTGCCTTTATAACTACTTGATGGTGAGAAAGCAAATGCCCCATGCTCGCCACTGCAATTACTTACTCTCCTACATTCACACTACCACCATTACTATCTTTATCTGCAGTGATAAATCCGGCATTACAATAATTCCGGCTATGGATACTAGTGGCCATGGAATCCACCATTAGTGTTACTACTGCAGACAACATAGCCACAAAGCCTGAAAAGGGGAAGTTGTGCCAAGGGTTATGTTTGAGACAATTAGTCCTCAACATATCAAAAGAGTCAGGCAAAACGTGCATGAACCCGGTTGCAAGTATAATGCCACCGGCGAAAGACTTAACGATAGTAAATAGATCTTGATCGGGCTGTAAGGCTTGGACTGAACGTGTAACAGTAGGTAAGCTCACGCCAATCATGCTAGTTACAAAGATGGACACAGTGGCTATGATCTTGAGGGGTAATGCTCTAATTGCCTTATCATTGCAAGACTTGGATTCTGTATTGCATTGGTTGGACTCTGAAAGAGCTTGTGGTATGATCATGAAGATGGAGATGAGCTTGATAAGTGAAATGACCATTGACTCTATCCTACAAGATTGGTCTCTTGGGCAGGGCCGGCTGAAGCTATAGGCGACTGTTTAAGGCCCCCACTTATAAGAGGGCTCTCAAATAGTAATAATATATTATATAATATTATTTTTCCATCTGAGAAAAAAAAAATTTACAAATGGCCATCACCATGAAGGCTTGTTTCTCACAGAGGCCCGTTTCTTGCCAAAAAAAAAAAAAAACAAAAAAAAGATTTCTAACGGCCATGACCAAATCTCATCAGGCCATGAAGGCCCGTTTCTCACAGAGGCTTGTTTATCACAGAGAAGAAAGCTAAAGTGACAATGTGACATGAAAGCTAATCCTATCAGATCAGACCATCATATCAGACCATCACCAAATCTTTAGCTTGCAGAAGAAAAGATTACAAATAGCAAAAATGTTTAGCTTACAGAAGAAAATATTACAAAAGCAGAAAGAAGAGGCAAATAAGAAAAGAAAGAAGGAAAAAAAAAAAAAAAAAAAAACTCATTCTCTGACTCTCTCTATATTGATTCTAAAAAAAATACTCATTAGTTGGCTTACTCATTGTAAGGGGGTGGGCCTGGCTTGGGGTCTTGGACAAGCTCCTGCCGTACTGGGCCCGGGTAGTTTCTGGGTGAGGAGTTGGGACCGGCCCAATTGGAGCACACCTTGGCCCAGCTTGTGCGCAATCTTTGCTGCGTCTGCCAAAGTTCATTTGAGAGCTCACAGCAAGCAGAGTTATTGTTAACAAGTTATGGCAAGCAGACGTAAAATAGAAAACTTAAAAAAAAAGGCATTCACTGTTTTTCTTCCGTAACGAACAAAATAAATGACTCAAAGATCTTGCTTTCAAAGAAAAACGCTTCAACAAAATAGTAGAGCGAACTTAGCAGAGTAAAATAACGAGTTTGCCATATTTAGTATTGCCGCAGGACTTCAACCACGGAAGGGAAAACTACTCCCTCAACACAAATAACTTCATTTTGGTGAAATTAATTGCTTTGAGAGGACAGCCCCAGATGGTATATGCCCAGGTATAGATTTTGTATGGCCTTTTGAGGACAAGGCTATTGAGGGAGAAAGGAGGTTAACCCATTTGGGTGCATGCCTACCATAAGCACTCTGTTTTTTCCTTTCTTAGAATTTCCTTCCCTCTGTTTCTTTCTTTCAATTCTTTTCCCTCTGTTTTTCTTTTTCAACTCTTTTCTTTCTGTTTTCTTTTTCTCCACTTTTCTTTCTGTTTTCTTTTTCTCGATTTTTTTCCTTTTTTCTTGCTCCTACAGCCGCGAGTCCCTTATATAGGGCCTGCCGTGGCCGATTTTACTGTTCTAGCCTTTCTATGGCCCTATTCTGTTATCGTAGCCTTTTGCCATCCACTTACCGAGTCAAATGGTTCTGATCCACCATTGACTCGTGGCTTTCAGACAACGAAACTTCTTTCTCTACTTTGTCCAGTGTGTCCTCTCTCTCTCGGTCTCTCATGGCATGCACCCAGCGGTCTTTACCCAACCTTGCCTCTTTTGTGTGGCATGTCATCCCAGTAGGACTGTGCCCACCGAAAGAGTCTGGGCAAGAATCGCAAAAATGGGTTCCCGCTCCTCCCCTCACCGCCAGACCATGCCTTCTCCCATGACGTCACCTTTTCCCATCGTGGCTGGGTATAGGCTGGTGATGCCTGGGTCGTTCGCATGCGTTACCTTATTGATGTTTCGTTCGTTTGCCGAGGTCTGAAAATGGGTGTGCATATCCTGCCGTGCGCTTTTTGGCATTTTCTGATGTGGATTATTTTCCGGCAGGCCAATGTCCATGCGTTGTCCCTTTCTTTGGAGGGTTGAGCTCTGTGGTGGACTTTCCCTTTGGGTGTTTTGCTTTTGTGGCTTTGCGCCTCCTGTCATGTCAAGTTTGCTATTTCTGTTGCCCAACCCAGTCCTGCTGGGCTCTTTTGTATACTTTCCTTCTCAGTAGCCCAGTATACTTGCTGGGCTTCTTTTTTTTCATTTCTTGCTAACTTCTATGTCTCTTGTGTTTTCTTGTGGGCATCCCTGGCCCATTTTGGCTTTACTTTATATATGGGTTTCTTTGCTAACTCACTTTGGGCTTCCTTGGCCCAATTTTCTCTACAAACCTTATCCTTTGGGCTCATGGGTTCTCCATTTGCCTGTTACTCTAATTTTCCTTATTGCAGTGGGCCTGCTGTGGCCTATTCTTTCTTTTTTCTCATCCTTTTCACGGATTCGTTTCTTTTCTCTTTCCGGGCTTATTCAAGCCCGTTTGCTTCTTCTGGACCCATCTCATAGATCCTTAAATCATGCCTATGCTTTCTTTTTCTCTTTTTTGCTGTCTCTTTCAGTTTGCCCACAACTTTGGGCCTTGGGTCTACTGGGTCTTAAAAAAAATGAGCCTCAACACTCATCAACTGTGTCTGTGTTGGCAATAGACTTGTGTGTTCAATGAAGGTTCGTTTTTTGTTTTCTTTTCCTTTGTCTCTTTCGTCTTCTTCATGTTTGCTATTGGGTGTCTCGGTTTTTTTTCATGGGTGTCTGGGTCTTTTTTTTTTTTTTTCTTTTGAAGAGGCGTGAGCAGTGTCTGGGTTTTTTATTTTCTTTTTGGCTGAAGCAAAACTTTAGTTTGGTTGTTGTACTCTTTAAATTCATTTAGATTTCTCTAGAACTCTAGAAGCCTTTTGAATGGTCTGAATGGTCAATAGACCCATAAAGAGAAAAGAGTTAAAGTCTACTTAGTTTAGTCTTACACGTTTTTTTTTTTTTTTTTTTTTTTTTTTTTAAGAAATCAGATGAGTGGTATGGGAGTTAAGGTATTGATCCAGTGATCTAGTCCTACATGTTCTCTTTTTTTTTTTTTTTTTTTATTTAAGAAATCAGATTTAGAGGAATAGTGGGCTGGTCTTAGTTTTAGTAGATCAAGTTGAGTTCTACACATTTTGCTAGTGGGCTGGTCTTAGTGTTAATGGATCCAATCAAGTTGAGTCCTACACATTATGCTAAAAAAATAGGTTTACTGCTACCAAAAAAAAAAAAAAAAAGAGCATTAATAACAAAATTATAAATTTAGAATAATTTACTTTGTACTAATATTAATTTTAATTTTTTTTTGCAGGTTTAAAGTGTAAAGTGATCATATTAAGTAAAGCTGCAATTGTGCTTTTGATAAAACAGGTTCTATTGTTTTATACATTAAATTTATATTATTCTAGTTAAATTGTAATTTTTTTATATTATAGATTATGTTTCATTTATTCATAATATTTTTTAATTACAAATGTCTACTAGAAAATATTTATCTGGATATGAAAAAAAAAAAAAGAAAGACAAATAGAAGAACTAATTGAATCTCAAAAAGGAGCTATGGACAAATTTATTACTAGTAAAAAACAAAATCTTGCAGAAAATTTGAGTGAAGGTTTCATAAATGAACAAGAAATTCATCAAAAAGAATTAGAAGATAATGAAAATATACAACAAAATGATAATAACGAAGGTGGTCATGAAAAAGAAATGTTAGCGGAACTTGATTGCAAAAATTTAATTAGTAATTTTGCCTCTCAAAAAGCAAGAAAAATAAATTTTAATTGAAAAAAATATATGAATTTATAATTAAATATAATAAAAGGTCCCGTTTAAAGTTTTCGCCTAGGGCCCCCAAATTCGTTGAGCCGGCCCTGCTCTTGGGCTTAGCTCTTTAGCATTTCATGGAGCGATGGAGATGAGCTTGAGAAGTGAAATGGCCATTCACTCTGTCCTGCAAGATTGGTCTCTTGGGCTTAGCTATTTAGCATTTCATGGAGCATCTTAACATATATATATATATATATATATATGTATATATATATATATATATAAAGTTATTGTTATTCTTCTTAATAAATATATATAAAGAAACTAAATTTATCCATATAATACTAGAATATTATGGGTGTTATGAATTTATCTATGGTTCAATTATAAATTAATAACATGATTGTTTTGATGTTCTTAAATGTAATGGTTATGTAAACTAGTGCGTCAGATCATTCTCAAAAAAAAAAAAAAAAAAAAAAAAAAAAAAAAAAAAAAAAAAAAAAAAAAAAAAAACCTAGTGCGTCAGAATTGAAAATTTATAGGGATGAGATCGTTAATGGTGTCATGTTCACCTTTAGATTAAAAGAAAAAAAAAATTCACCATAAAGTAGCTTTTGCCTTTTGCCTCTTTCAAAAGGAAATTAAGCTCGAGTTATTATCTGAGAAAATCTTAACTTTTTTGGAATTAAGCTTGAGTTATTATCTAAGAAAATCTTAACTACTTTTTGACAAGTCACAATAAGGTGATAAAGAAACCATAAATCTCAATAAAAAGGGGTAAACTATTATATTTTGAAAACGTTTTGATTTTATTCTTGCACCCACTTGACATGAAAACTAACCATCGAAACCTTATCAATCTTGAATCCTTTGAGATTTTAGGTCTTACTAAAAAGATTCTAAGTTAATCATTGAAAGTGGGACAAAAGGGGCTTCTGCCCTTTTCGGGAAAATTAAATAGGAAAATGCCCCCATTCCGAAACTAAATAGGGAAATGCCCCTCTTTTAAAACTCGATTTTTGATAAATCGAGTTAGGCCTTATAGTGGCGTTTTTAAAGAGCCTATAGTGACATTTTAAAGACCTATAGTGACGTTTTTTAACTCGATTTCAATAAAATCGAGTTATAAGCAATTAAATCAACCTATAGTGGCGTTTTTTTACCTATAACTCAATTTTTTTTAAAGTCGAGTTAAAAAACGTCACTATAGGTCCTAAAAACGTCACTATAGGCTCCTTAAAAACGCCACTATAGAGCTTTAGAAATTTTTTTTTTCTAACTCGATTTATCAAAAATCGAGTTTTAAAAGAGGGAAATTTCCCTATTTAGTTTGGGAAGGAGGGCATTTTCTTATTTAATTTGTCCAAAAAGGGCAGAAGCCCGTTTTGTCCATCGAAAGTGGCTTTTGCCTCTTTCAAAAGGAAATTAAGCTTGAGTTACTATCTGAGAAAATCTTAACTACTTTTTGACAAGTCACAATAAGGTCATAAAGAAACCATAAATCTCAATAAAAAGGGGTAAACTATTATATTTTGAAAACGTTTTGATTTTATTCCTGCACCCACTTGACATGAAAACTAACCATCGAAATCTTATCAATCTTAAATCCTTTGAGATTTTAGGTCTTACTAAAAAGATTCTAAGTTAACTACAAGGATTAAGCACTTGATTTGAAAGAAAGAAAGGAAAAAAAAGAAGAAGAATTAAGAAAGGAGCAAAGGGCTTAATGTTTTAAAAAGGAGGAATATGGTTTCCGTTTGCTACTTGCATTTTCTTTAATTAATGTTTCAATTAAAGTTATAAATTTCTTACCATCTTTTATTTTATTGACGTTGTGAAGGATTTTTCCTTAAGCTGTGTTCCTTTACGATTTTCCTTCGGGGATGTATTAGATCTAATACATAGATTTCAATTTATAAAATAAAAAGGGTCAGAATGCAACTTTTACTCCTTAAATTATATATAGATTTCAATCATCTTCGAATTATCGAATTTTCAATTTAGTCCTTAAATTGTTACCCTTACCTTGTGTTATTCTTACCACTCAGAATGATAATTGGTGATGTTATGTAACAAATATTTTGTTTACATATGTTCTTACTTTTTATAGTACTAACCTAAGATGTTATGCGATATGCTGGTCTCACAAAATAAGAAAGTTTTAGGGTCATATTTTGTATAATTTAGTAATGGTAAATTGTATCTAAAACATCTCCAATTATACTTTGAGTTGAAAGTCTTTCGTGTTCTAGCTAGAATTTGTTGTTGAAAATCAAGTTGAAGTTGCAAGCTCGATTACAGGCTCAATTGCGCACTTGACCGATCCAACATCGCTTAAGCCTGACGGCAGTCTCGATACTACTCGATTGATTGAGAGGGATTTTTTTTTTTTGGTATGGCAATCTAAATATCTGCGATAACTAGAACTAGCCACTAAGCATGCGTTCACGCGTGTGTTCAGAGGCTCTTGCATTTTTTGGGTAAATTTTAATAATTTGCATTTATTATAATTTGGAATTACTACATTTTCCATCACAAAAAATTCTTAAGAATGTGATGAGTATTATACATTTGTGGATGAAATAATTTTTTCATTACACTCCTAGGTTTTTTTTTATGATTGGAAAATGTAGTAAACTCAAATTATAATGAACGCGAATTATTAAAATTTATCCAAAAAATAGAAGAGTCTCTAAGTACGCGTGTGAACATGTGCTCAGAGGCTAGTTTATAGGATGCACTTGTGTATTTCCAGAACTCATATCTAGGTAATACAAATTTGATTAAAAATTTAAATCAATGCTTCCCATTAGTGAATTAAGAGACAACAAAAGTGACATATTTTGTGGTAGTTTATAAAAATCTGATGGTAGATAACAAAATATTATACGGATTTGCAACAATAAAAAAAAAAAAGCAATAGATGGACTTTAAATAAATAGCAAACACTAAATAAAGCAATTATTTATTTTACAAAACAAAGAATTATTAAGGAGTTGTGCATGATTGCATGAAAATTTTAACTTCTCTCACCGAACTCAACTAACGCCAAATTGTGATGCTTTGGCCTTTATGCAATCCACTAAAAAAGTCACCCTGTATTAAAAAAAATATATGAGTTAAATTTGTTTTATGTTTTTGGACATTGAAACAAATACATGGTTGTTGTGTTTTTTTATTTTTATTTTTATTTTTTGACCACGTTAGAAATTAGTGCAAAGAAAAGTCTATAATTAAAAGGGAAAAAAATACAATGTAGAGAGATGTGAGGAAAAAAAATAGTTCAAACACCAAAATAACACAATAAATAAAAATATTAAAAGTAAAAATGATGCACCGATTCTTAATTATAGCATGTGTAAATTTGTAGTGATTAGTGGATTTACCAATCATAAACAAATTCTCCAAAAAATAATAATAATAATAATAATAACGATACCTTGAAGAAAAATTACATATCTTTTAATGAAATAAAGCAAGGTTTGTAGAACAATTTTGATGTAGCACTCAAAAGACAGGTTTTTCTCTTCTAGTTTCTGGCGTGTTTATCTTTTTTTATTCAATTAAATCACACGCATGTTGCTTTTATATAAAGAAGTAGCTGCCTAATAGAGTTTGGTTATCAATTAGGAATAGGAATAGATGTAACAAACGATTGAGACTGTTGTTGAGGGTCATTTTCATAAAGTCAGCCCAACCTAGCATAACAGACAATAATAGCGGCAGGAACAGAATAAAACTATTAGGCCTGAGCGGCAGGAATAACAAAACACAGGCCCATAACACGAGCAAATGGGTCTTGAGGAAGCAAATGGGCCTAAAGGGCCCGGAAAGAGAGAAATGGCACCCATGGGCAATGTATGGTATGAAAAAGTGAGAATGGGCCGCGGCAGGCCCAAAGCGATGTAAAGAAAGTAGGGGTTAATGGCAAGCCCATGAACCCCAAGGATGAGAATGAGGAGATTGGGCCGAGGAAGCCCAATCAAGTTAGTAAATAAAAGCCCATGGGAATACAAAGTCAGTAAATGGGCCGAGGAAGCCCAAGGGCCGCAGGCCCAAAGAAGAAAGAAAGGGACAATGGAGCCCATAAAGTGAGAACACCAGCAGACTTCCATAAAGTCACTGGGGGAAGAAGTGAAACGGCAGGTCTGGAATGGGCCTAGCAGGAACATGTTGCCATGGTAGGAAAGGCCAAGCAATGAAAACAAGACATAAAGCATAAAAATGAGAAATGGGCCAAGGGAGATATACTAAGGAAAGCCCAATCCAAAGGGGGTAGTGAAGGTGCAAAAGATCTGCGTAAAAGAATCAAAAGGAGCGGCAGACGAATACCAACAAGGCCCCATGAGCCGCAGGCCGGCTTCGAAACACACATAACAGGAAGCATGCGCAAAGCCCAGGTGCCACCAGCCTGTACCCAGCCAATATGGGTTGTGGTGGGGCCATAGGTCCGCGGTAAGAGGTAAAGGGGGGTGTGGTTTGGTGGCGGGGAGGGGGGAAAGGATTTATTTTGCGTTCCCTGTCCAAACCCTTTTTGGAGGTACGTCCTGCTGGGATGACAGACCGTCCAAAAGGGGTAAGATTGGAGAGGGAACGCTGAGTGCATGCCATAGGAAGAGAGAGAGAGCATTTAAGGCCGCGGCAGAGCAGTGCCACTGCGGACAGAAACAGAACGAACCTGTCTTTGTCTGGCGAGGGCAAGCTGTGCGCAGAGGGTGGTCGGCAAGCATGCCCAGACCAGACAAAGGCCGTTAGAGGGTAAAATGGTAAAAGAATGCTTGCGGCAGGCCCTATAAAAGGAGCCTCGCCGTGCCCTGTAAAAGGGACCGAAAAACAGAGGGGGAAAAACACATAGAAAGAAAAAACCAAAAGGAAAAGGAGAAGAAAGGAAAAAGATAAGAAAATCATTTGTGAGGATAATAGGCATGCACCAATAGATCTTTTCTTTCCTCTCCCCTTCAAAATCACACTCTCTAAGGGATAATGAAGCGGTAAAAATAACAATAAGTTCCTTCACACCTCAACCATCTAGGTCCGATTCCCTCAAAGTTATTAATCCCCACGGCAGGATATTTACCTGGGAGGTTGATTTCATTGAGAGGAAGCGTTCTTCCTCTTTGGACGGTCACCATTACGGACTTGATTATTGGCTTGATTTTTATCTTTGATTAAACCTCCATCATCGTATTGTTTTCTTTTCTTTTTAAAGCCATTATTATTATTATTACTACTACTGTGACATTCTGCCACCATTATTATTGAAAGCTATAACATTCTGTTTGTTCATTTGGTTATCATTGTATCCGCCTGCTGTAATTTCGTTATAATAGCTCCGCTTGCCGTAAAGGGTGTTCCTGGCAGACTAGGTTAAGTTTGTGCCAAGCCAGCCCAAAGTGAGTTGCAGTTGGGCTGGTCTCAACTTCCCTACTCAGAAACACATCAGGGCCCATCACTTGCAGAGGGCAGCCCAGCCCAAACACAACAAAAAAGGCCCCTACAACTGTTGACAAAAATTCTATTTCAATTAGGAATAGAAATAATAGTTCTTGTATGTGCAGGGAAGAGTTTGTTTTTTTTCTTTTTAATTATTAACTACTGGGAAGAGTTTGTATTTGTGAGAAGTTCAGCTACTAAGAAGTTTTTGTTTGTAATGGGTGGAGTGTGTTATTTCAATGTGGGGAGTGTTTTTTGTTTGTATTGCGAGTTTTTTTTTTTTTTTTTCAATAGGAACATGGGTAGATAATTGATAGAGCGTGTGTTTTTTATTTTATTATTTTTTTATTAGGTTTTTTGTTTTTGTTTTACTTGATCAAATTTTTAAACCTGTTGTGTTTCACAAATTTCTACAATTTTTATACTTTGAATTTGAAACAAAATAATGGGTGGCTGGGGTAGTTTTTTTTTTTTTTTAAAGAATATGGGATAGTATTTCATCGCAGAAGTAGAAGTAGTGTTTTAACGTGGGTAGGAATTTATTTAGGAGAGAATTTACTATTTTAACCTCTTGATTGGTTTAAATTATTGAAATTAAGGATACTTTTTACAGTAAAAAAATGTAATAAGTAACATTCCAAATCCTCTTAATATATACATATACAGATAACCACATATCATTAGAAGCAACAATATAATATTCCAATTCACAATCCAAAAATAGATCTGGGGTTCAATCCCCGTCTACACCAAAAAACTGATTGGTGTCTTGGTCTGATAATAAAGATCTATTATCAGGAGCGGACGCCATAGGTTGAAACTCTCTAAAAAAAAAAAAAAAAAAAAATTCACAATCCAAAAGTCTTTGAATACAATAAATATATAAAAAATACATTTTGGCTTAATCTTGGTGCCTTTTAAGATGATATAATTACAACTGAATATGAAGTGTATGATCTTTTACTTTATTTTTAAAAATGTATTTAGTTTGTTTTGGTTTTTTTTTTTTTTTTTTTTTTGTATATATAAAATGTTAATTGAAATTTTCTTTATTTCTTTTTATTTTTATTTTTTGCTAAGAAAAAAAAAGTCATGCATTATTTCAAATGTCAAATGGATATAATGAATAGCTTTTTCTATTGTATACATCCACAATAATAAAATTTATGAATCCTCTTTAAGCTAATATTTTATAGCTTTTCATGCCTATTAATTTTTTCATAATGAAAATCAGAAGCTATATATAGAAATGAAGTATATTTGTTTCAGATTGAGACAAACATAATTAAACTATTTTTTTCACAAAAATTTGGTGCTCTCCAACCTTTGTTATTGATTAAAAAATGAATATTCATACACACAATATGGAAGTTGCATACAATGTCAATATATACTCCAATTGACATTTGTTCAATAGAACTACTGCAGCTTCATAACACATCTCCATCATAGAATCCATTCATTGACATTAGTGACAATATATATGGCTAGAATGGTGGATTATCTATACTATTATATTATTTAAAGGGCTTCCTCTATTTGGATTCCAAATTTCTTAGTTCAAAAATTCCCTTACACTCATATGTTTAAGTAGAGACAAAACTAAAGAACAATTCGGTAAAAATGCAACTCTAACTCCCACTAAAACATTGCCTCAAAAAAATAACCACTCTCCTGTTATTTTTCAAATTGATTTATTCACTTATGAATTAGATTTTCAAAAGAAAAATTATATATATATATATATATATATAATAAAAAAAACACAATTTTTTTTTTTTTACAAAATAGGACCACTCTTCTGTAAATTTTTAAATTGCTTTATCCACTTATATATATATATATATATATATAGAATAAAAAAACTCTACAAAATAGGATCACTTAAAAAAAAAAAAAAAGCCTCATCACACGAGTGAAGCGCGTGTAATGAGGCTAGTATAATTAAAATGGATTGTTAATTCAGTTTTTCAATATTAAACTTAATAGTTAATTGTACTAAAGGACTTGAAGAATAGGGAAATTGGTTGTGATGATGTTCTCTCATTATAGGGAGCTATTTAAGTTTGGCATCTACTATTTTTCTTCGAAACAATTATTCAAAGAAATATTATCATTCGGTATATAGTTGGAATATTCCAGAATCTTGGGAACCCAACTAACAATCAGAAAATCAAGGAGAGAGAAAAATTGGGGGTTGAGAATTGAGAATATTTTTCAATTTGTTGCATGTGATATTCTATTTAAAAATGCTCATTAGTTGCATCAACTAATAAATTTATATTTTTATCTAACAGATAAAAACAGAATTTTGATTGAAAAATAATTGTTTCATGATAACAGCTAAGAACAGGTTTATCATTTTATTTTGGGTGAATAATTAGAAATAACTAGTTTAGTTTCTGCACGATGTGTGGTGCAATTTATTATTAATTTTCTCCAATATTTCAATAAGTTGTACCAAAAATCTTGTAATTTAACAGATTGACACCTCATTTTCCAATAGAAACATTCAGGATTCATATCCCCACCCCAACTATCGATGTATAAAAAAGATATTTCAATAAATTTCATTGTAAAAAATCTTAATCTTTAGTTATTTTATATATAGAAAAAATAAAAATACACTAAGAGTAGTATAGTGATTTGATCATACTATATATATGTGTTTACAAATTGAAAATTCATGATATAATTTCTAATATAGATAGACATGTTTCATATGCCTACCAAAAAATGTATATATCCTTCAATTTTTTTTTTTACATTCTTGATTGTCCCCCCCCCCCCCCCCCCCCCCGGCGCCCCCTCTTTTTGTTGGACATGATTTCAATTGTTGCAAAAACAACTAAATTTGAGTAAAAATATCATATTTCAGATCAATTGTTTCTTACATAAAAAAACCAATTGTTTTTCATATAAATCTTATAAAAATGATATTAAAATTTCATTATACTTAAAATAATCAATATAACAAAATAAGCATATTTATTATATTAGTATTCTTTTTGATTACATATAATACATACTACAGTTTTAGTTCCACAGACAAATACAAAGGAGTTAGGAAATTTAAAGGATTAAAATTAATTTTAGTGAATTGACAAATATATAATTTTTTTTTATGATTTTTGTGACCATTGTTGTCTGTAGGGCCCTTTTTTGTGTTTTGGATTTGGGCTGGGCTGCCTCCTGCGGTGATGGGCTCGAGTGTTTCTAAGTAGGAAGTTGAGACCGGCCCAATTGTAACTCACTTTGGGCTGGCTTGTGCACAAACCAAGCCTTGTCTGCCAGGAACGTTCTCATGGCAAGCAGAGCTGTTACAAAAGTTTACGGTAGGCAAATATAATAACAACAAAGAAAAACAGAGTACAGTGCCTTTTCTTAATGGAAAAATGACAGAGTGATGTTTACTTTTACGGCAATTACAGTAATGGCAATGGTAATGATAATAACGACTTTTAAAAAGAGTAATTGATTAAGTGATAATAGAAGTTAATTAAAATAGATGTCAAGTCAAACTTGGGTCCTCAATGGCAAAGAATCAAAGAGGAAGAATGCTTCCTTTCAATGAAACTAACCCCCCAGGGAAATATCCTGCCGTGAGGATTAATGACTTTGAGGGAATCGGACTTAAATGATAAGTGCCTAAAGGAATTTCTATTACTTAATCATCTCCCAGAGAGTGAGATTTTGAGGGGGAGAGAAGGGAAACGATCTACTAGTGCATGCCGATTACCCTCTTTCTCCCTATTTCCTGTTTACTTTATTATCTTTTCTTTCTTTTCTTTTTTCTTTGGTTTTTTCTTCTTACTTTTTTGTTTCTTTGTTTTTCGGTCCCTTTTACAGGGCACGGCAATGGTCCTTTTATACGGCTTGCCGTGACCGGATTTTACCACCTTACCCTTTAATGGCTTTTGTCTGGACTGGGCGTACTTGTCGACCACCCAACAGCTCGTCTGTGTACCACTTACCCTCGCTAGACAAAGGTAGGTCTGTGTTGTTTCTTAGTCCGCCGTGGCAATTTCTCTTGCCATGGCGTAAATGCTTTCTCTTTCTCTCTCCATGGCATGCACCTAACGTTTCCCACCCAACCTTGTCTCTTTTGGGCGGTCTGTCATCCCAGCAGGACGTACCTCCCAAAAGGGCTTGGACGGGAAGCGCAAAAATAGATCTTTTCCCCTCTCCCCACCACCAAACCACACCCCCCTTACCTCTTACCTTTGACCTATGGCCCCACCACGTCCCATATTGGCTGGGTACATGCTGGTGGTGCCTGGGCCTTGTGTGTGCTTTCCTATTACGTACGTTCAAAATCTGCCTGCGACTCATGTGTTTGCCGAGATCTAGAGCTTTGTTTGCATCGTCTGCCATGCTTCTTTGCTGTTTTACGTGGGTCGTTCTGTATATTTCACTGTTTCCTTTGGGGATGGACTTCTTTCAATACTGGGTTTCACTTTTCTCTTGGCCCATTTCTCATTTGCCCTCATGTCCTGCCGTGGCGATTTGTTCCTGCTAGGCCTTTTTTCAAGCCTGCCGTTTCATTTCTTCCCCCAGTGACTTAACATGACCACTGGTGTTCTTACTTATGGGCTCCAGTGTCCCTTTCCCTTGGGCCTGCGGCCCATTTACTAACTCTGCATTCCCATGGGTTTTTACTAACTTGATTGGGCTTCCCCGGCCCAATCTCCTCATTCTCATCCTTGGGGTTCATGGGCTTGCCATCAACTACTTTCTTTGTTTACATTGCCTTGGGCCTACTGCAGCCTATTCTCACTTTTCTATACCATATACTGCCCATGGGTGCCATTTCTCTCTTTCCAGGCTTTTTGGGCCCATTTGCTTCCTCGAGACTCATCTGTTCATGTTATGCGCCTGTGATTATTTACTCCTGCCGCTTGGGTTTAATAGTTTTATTTTATACTTGCCTGCTCCTATTTGCTGCTTGCTTTACTGTGTTTGGGCCTGTTTTACAAAAATGACCCTCAACATTTAGCCCCCTGAACATATGGAGCGTTCTTGCGGTTCATATGTGAATGAAAGACTTTTTTTTCTTTTTCACTTTCCTTTTTTCTTTTCCTTCGCGGGCTTTTTAAAACCATGGACTCCTTCCTGCACATATATTTCTTTTCTTGCCGTGAACAGTGGTGACTCTTCGAATTTCAGAAAATGGCAGTTGCTTTAAAACATAACTACTGCCTCATTAATTTCATCATTTTCTCAATGGCTGACCAGTCGCCTCCTTTCACACCGGCAATAATAACTCAGGTACTTAAGAAAATAGTCCCTTCCCAACACAGACACAAACTCCTTCTATTCCAAAATATTTTCCTTCCCTCACCATTATCTTCTTCTCAAACACCCATCCCCCTCTTACTCTGATCAAATCCTCACGCCATGGCATCGGTGAAAATCAAGCTTCTTCCCGCCGTAAAAGGAAAGGCGTCGCTTTGGATCCTCTGGTGGAACAAGAAGTAGAAGAAGAAGATGTGCGCTCCGATTCGGACCATTCCGATGAGGAGGAGGCACGGCGTGACCCAGACAGCGAGTGCGCCCCTCTGATCGACTTTTGGTACAATCTTAGTCTCCACTTTCCCAAGGCTCCTGGAGATTATGCGCCGCCGCCGGGCCATGTGTGGCTCGCTCTTTGCCGGCGAAACCCTGATGTTTCTTGGGCTCCAGTGTCTTCCTCCATCTCCGATTTGGTCATTCGTCAATGTGTCGCCCTTCCTGTACCCATTCATTTCGAGTTTGGGTCGGGCACTGCCTTGGGTTGGAAGAAGTGGGTTGACAGTGAGTTATCGGACACAAGCTTCATGGGTTTGCTTCAGAAGGCAGGTGTTCTAAAGGCCGTCGTTCTTTCTCGAAGTTTATCCAATTTCCGAGACCTCTACAATCTTCGTCATTTAGTTTGCCGGTGGTGTGCCACCACTCATACATTCTTCTTTTCTTGCGGCGAACTCACTGTTACTCTTGAGGACGTGGCTAATCAGTTACTTTTGCCGATTCTTGGTGATGTTGATCCTGCCACCATAGAGCTTTCCCCGGAAGAAGATGCCATTGAAGCGGAGTTGAAGAAAAGGATGGTCGAAAATGCTAAGTTATCTTACTGGGTTGGTTCTTCTTCCAAGTTTTCTGCTGTTGCCCGCCGTGCTACTTTTATTGCTTTTTGGCTTTATAAGTTTGTCTTTGGGCCCCTTCTTCATTATGCCATAAAGTCTTTGTATTTTCGTTTGGCCATTAAAATATCTGCTAGAGTGAGTCTGCCGCTGGCCCCTATGTTTTTAGGGCATTTATATGTCCAACTGGATATCCTGCAGAGTGACGAGAGTCAGGCTGGCTCCTGCAACATAGTTGCTTCCTTTGTACACAGCACCATTCTACAGCGGTTGTTGTTTGAGCGCTGTGTGTAATATTTGGTGAAGTGTAGGCCTGTCAGATTTGCTAAAGAGAAGTACCAATCCTGTCCGCGGGCCATTACTCGTTTTTATGGCAGATTTGAGTTTGATTTTCCTCTGGCTTTTCATTGGTCTGGTTTGAAGCCCATCAATTATTCTGTTGTTGAGTCGTTTGATGAAGGTATTGGTTTTTCCTGGAGAGCTTATAGACATTTGCGTTTTGGTTATACTTGTGCTGATTCTGTAATGGGTTCGTTTGTTAATACTGTTGGTACTACCACCCCGCTGGCTAGTTTTGATAAGACGGGTATCACCTATTTGGCTGCCACTAATGTCGGATGGTTGCCCTACTTAGCAGATGAAGGTATCAAGTTTGTCCATTATCCTGCCAACCGAGTAAGGAGACAATTTGGGCTGGATTAGGATATTCTTGATGACCTTTCCTTCCTCGCGGAGTCTCTTACTTTAGCTAGACCCTTTTTGCCGCACACTGCTTTTGATTTTTGGAGACAGCACTTTAGTGCAGTCACAATTTCTGGTTCTTTGAGGGAAGGCCTTTGCACCCCTGCTATGCACAGCTATTGGCAGGCTGTAATGACCTCATTTGATACAGAGTTGGCAGGCAGTCGCGGTTCCTCTCTCATACCTCCTGAGGGACTTAGCATGGTTATCTCTCCCAATCCTCAGTTGCTCCTTTCTTCGAGGTCCGTGTTGGCCTATGCCAGGAAATAGAACCGATCTGCCATCTTTGAGTGGGACGAGGAGAAGAGAGGATGGTATTGGCATACATGTGATTACCCCTCAGGTTGGGAAAAGAAAGTTAAAGTAGTAAACATTCCTGCGCTAGTCGAGAAAGTTCCTGCCAAGCTTAAATTTGCCAGCAAGTCTAAGTCTGCCACTCCTCAGCCTCTTATAGGTGCTACTCCTGCCAACAGAACACGAGGCAGTAAAAGGAAGACAACTCCCCATCCTACGTCTGCCGTTCAGCGAAGAGTAAGTCTCTAAAAAAAAAAACTTTTCCTTGCTTTGTTTTCCAAGTACACACATATATATATATACTTCTCTCCTTTTTCTTTGACTTTTCCTGAATCCTGACATGCTTGCTGACTCTTTTCCTTGACTCCTTCTTTTATCCTCTTTTTCTTTTGTAGTCTAAGTACAAAGAGGATACGTCAGCTGCTCGTCCTATTATGCTTGAGGAGCCTGAATCGGAGGTATATTTCTTCTTGCTCCTTCTTTTTTTTTTTTTTTTTTCGTACGTGTTTAGTCTGCTACATGTTTTGGTTTCTTCATTCGTCCAAAGAGTTACTTTGATCTTCATACTTCCTTCTTTGTCTTTTAGGATGAGCTTGAGCCTCTTTCTATATACCGCCCTACTGCCAAGGAGCTTTCTGCCCCCATGGGCACACCTACGAAGGGCTCTTTTAGTGGGGCTAAGCTTGCAACGTCTGTCCTTCCTGCAACTACTACCTCTCCCACTGGACTGGTACCCATGGATGAGGGTGCTCATACTGAGGAGGTTAGTGAGGTTACCCCTACTCCTACCGTGACACCTTCTGTTCAAAGGGGAGCCACCCTCCTACTGTTACTCAGATCGAGGCTGTTCCTGCTACACCTCTCGTCATTTCCACTAGTGACCCATTTGCTGCTCTTTCTTAGGCCGTGCAGGGCGTTTCCTCTCTGGTAGTTACTCCCTCTTCTATTCCTGTTTTTGCCACACATGGGCCTAGTGCTGACTTATCCTCAGAGGAGTCTGAGAAGATCTTTGAGGATCCTGAGGATGAGCCCGGCCTGGGGAGGAGGATTTCTGAATCTGAGGAAGAGGGGGATGTTCCACCCGAGACAATGGGTATGTGCTTTCTTCCTTCATTTTTCTTCTTTCGCCGTTAAGTTCACTCTTCTCCCTTTTTTTTTTTGATAAGTTCCCTCTTCTTCTTTATTTGCATGTCTATCTCTCTGTCTGCAGAGACCTTTGAGGAGTTGGGAATTACAGCAGACGTAGAGGTGTCTGCGGCAGCTTCTCTTGCCATGCCCATAGCACCTATTCCTGCCACATCTTTTGTACCAGTTTCTGCCGTATTTACAACATCCGTTTCTACCGTTCCTTCTGTTCCTGCCTCTATTTTCCCCACAGCCCCCATTACTGCTGGTTCTGGTAAAGAGAAAATTTTTTATTTTATCTTTCTTTTTTTTTTCTTTACTTCTTCTCCGTGGGTCTTTCTTCCTCCTTTTCTCCCTCTTTTTTTTTTTTTTTTTACCAAGGTTTCTTATTTCAACCTTTGTGCTCTTTTAACAGGTTCACCTCCTACAGTGCCTTGAGGTAGGCAATAGCTCCGCCACCATTCCAGACCCTGCGAGCGAGGCTGTAGCCTTCTTCGCACGTTTTGACCAACCCAAAGTCAATGACCTTAATCCTGCTTCTTTCTGGGGCTTCGG
The DNA here is from genome assembly GCA_023736055.1 of Quercus glauca. Lineage (NCBI taxonomy): Eukaryota > Viridiplantae > Streptophyta > Magnoliopsida > Fagales > Fagaceae > Quercus > Quercus glauca. Next base: position 20,511,580 of record CM043325.1, on the reverse strand, counting down.
ACCTCCTTACATAGATTTTCACGGTTTCAGGATCCCTGAGGACTGTGCTTCCCACTTGGTGATGATTCATAATAGTCATGGGGACTTCATGCAGGGATTCCGACTTGGCCGATCAGTTAGAAAGCACTTTCTGAAGATGTTGGGGAGTGTGCTGAATGACATTGAGCACAACTTTGTTGACACCGTCTCTACTGAGAGGATCTTGCAGTGAAGGTCCGCAGTATAGGAGTTTATCAGTGTTGGCTTTGCCGTGGAGTTTGTCTTGGACCACCTTCGAGAGATTGCTCGAGCAGTTTTTATGAGGAGAGTCAAGCCTACTGTCGATGCTATTGACTCATGCCTTGAGGTTCTGAGAAAGGAGGTGGCAGATTTGGAGGGCCGTCGTGAGCATCTTCTTTCCAGCGTTGGTGGACTTGGTCGTTTTGGGGATCAATCACTCATTTCTGGACTCTATTGATGATGATGCAGTTTCTCCCTTGTTTTATTGTTTTCTTTTGCTTTATTACTCTGTTCAGTACATTATGCTTCCTATAGTACCTATTTGGGCTTGTTTGCCACAGTTTGGGTTTTGTAACTTAACTTTATGATTCTACACTTATAACGCTACACTTATGATGCTACACTTTGCTACTGTTTTTCTTTTGCTTTTGCTATGATACATGATAATAAATACTTCGTGCTTTTCATTGTATCCTCATGAAAGCAAGTTACAAAAATTTTGACTCATGACATAGTCATTTGAAAGATGAAAAACAGAGCAAAAGGAAACACGACAGTTTTTTCAACAAAACAAAAAGGAAGGGATAATCACATTGCTTCCCTTCTCAAGCGTAGTAGCGTTTCAACCATTTCCCATTGATGGGATCCATTAAATCCTTGCCATCCATCTGAGTCAAGCGGTTATATTTACTTGGATGTGCCTCTCTTATCACAAAGGGTCCTTCCCACTTCGGTGCAAATTTCGATAGTCCTGCCAGGCCTTTCCTAACATAATCTGCCACTTTTAGGACTAGTTGTCCTTCCGCAAATACTTTTTCTTTAGTCATCCTGCCGTAGGCCTCAGTCATTCCTATATCTGCAGCTGTGTTCTTGGGCTTTTTCTCTTCTTTTATCAAGTCCTTCCAAGTCTTCGCACCTTTCTGCCGCAAAGACTTCTTCATCATTCTCCTTTTCCTGCATCTACATGACTCTCAGGGATGGGGTCATTTTCTCTGCTGGGCTCACTACTTTAGTTCCGTAGACCAAGGAAAAAGGTGAAAAACCTGTGGCTGACTTAGGTGAACTCCTGTAAGCCCAAAGAGCGTCTGGCAGATGCGTTGCCCATCCTCCCGTATATTCTTGGCTCATTTTACTGATGATTTTTATGAGAGTTTTGTTCGTTGCCTCTGCTTGCCCGTTTCCTTGAGGGTAATATGGTAATGACCAGTGATGCTTAACTTGGTAGAACTCTAGCATTTTCCTCACCTCACTATTGACAAAAGGTGTGCTGTTGTCATTGATGATCCTGTGGGGAACTCTAAATCTTACAATTATATTTTCCTTGATAAAATTTGCTACTGCTTCTCTTGTGACTTTACGAAGTGGTACTGCCTCTGCCCACTTAGTAAAATATTCTTTAGCCACTAGTATCCATATGTACCCTCGCAACGGCGGATTCACCGGTCCAACCAAGTCAAGCCCCCAAGTATGGAAGGGCCATGGTGTGACCGTGCTATGCAAATTTTGCGGATGAATGTGAATCAAATTGGCTTGTACTTGGCAACTATGACACCTTTTCACAAATTCTGCCGTATCCCTTTTCATGGTAGGCCAGTAGTAGCCCATTTGCAGCAGGCATCTGTAAAGCATTTTCTTTCCCTGGTGTTCCCCACACTCTCCTGAGCGTATCTCTTTTATCATTTCTCTCGCCTCCTTAGGGCCCAAACACCTCAAGGGGTCTCCATCATACCACTTTTTGAAAAGGATCATATTATGCAAAAAATAACGTGTTGCTAACCTCCTGAGCTTATATTTTTCGCTGTGCTTCTGCGGCAAGATGCCTTCCGTCAGGTACTGTATAAATGGGCTCCTCCAGTCTTCGCTGACGAATGCAGTGTAACTTTCTTCTCTGTCTGCCGCAAGTTGACAGTTCCCACACTGGGTTTGGACTTGGTCTGCATCTATACTCATGGTTGGCCAATAAAAGCCTGCCCTTTGAAGTCTGTGGTAAAAGCTGACCTCTCCGCAGGATCCGCATCTCTTCTCATGTACTTCTTTCAACTTTCTCTGGGCCTCCTGTTGCCTCACACATCTGGACAAGACTCCGCCTAGCATCCTGCGGTATAGTTCTCCCTTTACCAAGGTGTAATCTTTGAGTATTTTTAGTTCCATGGCTTCTTCTTTTCCCGTCAAAGCTTCCCTCATGGATATCCGCCAATCTCCTTCGCAGTGTTCCTCTTGGAACCTTTCTTTCAACATTTCAACTATAGATTCTTCTCTCTTGTTGACCTCTACTCTGGTGCTCTCCCCTTCAAATATTATCTACGAACCTAGTGCGGCCAACGTATCGGCAAACCGATTCTCGTTCCTCGGAGCATGTTCTATTTTAAACGTTAAGAACTTTTCTTCCATCTTCTGGGCCATCGCTCTGTACGAGGTTAGGCTGGGTTCTTTTAGGGAAAAACTCCCTTTGGTCTGGCAGACTACCGAGTTGGAATCGCCCAGTACTCTCAAATGCTTAACTCCTATTTCAAGGGCTGTGGCCAGCCCAGTTAAGTAGGCTTCATACTCTGCCGTATTGTTTGAACAGGGAAACTCCAGCTTGAATGATAGTGCTATTGCTTTATCTTCTTCATGATACAAAACTACTCTAACTCCTTCAGACTGGGCGGTAGAAGACCCGTCAAATTTCATTACCCACTGTTCTTTGAGTTCCTCCACCATGGCTACTTCCCCTGGAACTTCGTCGTCCAGTGAAAATTCTTCTTCCGCTGGAAACTATGCCAATAAATCTGTTATAGCCTGGTTCTTTACTGCTCTGGGCACCCTCATCCTCAAGTCATACTGCAACAGTTGTAATAACCACTGTGATATCCTGCTAGAGAGGATTGGCTGCTGTAGTGAAGCCTTGATGGCATGGGACTTAGTCATCAGCCATACTTTGTAGGCTAAGAAATAATGGCATAATCACTATGAGGCATACACAATAGCCAAACATGCCCTTTTTGCCCTCGGATAACGAGTTTCTGCATCTTTCAGGGTGCGGCTAATGTAGTACACTGGTTGCTTGACGCCACCTCCATCTTCTTGGGCGATTAAGGCACCAATGGCATATGAATTGGTGGCCATATAAAGTAGTTGTGGCTTTTTGTGGATTGGGGCTTGTATAGTAGGGAGGTTCATTATAATCTGCTGCAGCCTTCTGAAGGCCGCCTGCTGCGCTTCTCCCCATACAAAACTTTGCCCTTTCCTCAATAGCTTGGTAAAAGCCGATGTGATTGATACCAGTCCAGGGATGAATCTTCGGATATACGAGACTTTCCCTAAAAAGTTTTTTAGTTCTTTTACCGTGGCTGGAGGTCACATAGTTGCAATGGCCGTGGCTTTTGTTGGGTCTACATTTATTCCCCTACTGTGAACCAAAAAACCCAGGAATTTCCCTGAGGATACACCAAATGCACATTTGAGGGGATTCATTCTTAACTTAAAGGCTCTACATCTTTCAAATACTCTCTTCAGCACACGGAAATGTTCTTCTCTCTTCTTTGACTTAACTACTATGTCGTCCACATAGTCTTCTAACTCCTAATGCATCATATCATGAAATATAGCCGTCATTGCCCGTTGATAAGTCGCACCTGCGTTTTTCAACCCGAAGGGCATCACGGTGTAATGGAAGTTCCCCATGGGAGTTCTGAAAGTAGTTTTCTCCGCGTCTTTTGGTGCCATCCTGATCTGGTTATATCCACTGAAACCATCCATGAATGAGAATATGGCGCTTCTTGCCACAGAATCTATCAATAAATCCATATTTGGCAATGGGAATTAATCTTTCGGGCATGCTTTGTTGAGATCCTTGAAATCTACGCAACACCTTATCTGGCCATTCTTCTTCTTCACTGGTACTATGTTGGATAGCCAGCGGGGATGTTGAATAGGCTTAACGAATCCTGCGGCTAGCAACTTCTGTACTTCTTTGACTTCTGCCCTTTTATTTCTGTGTGAAATATCCTGCCAGGCTGAGCTACTGGCCTGGCCTGCGAGTCCACATTCAACGTATGTGCCACTAACCTAGGGTCTAACCCTGGCATTTCACTGTAGTCCCATGCGAACACGTCTCTGAATTCTTTCAACAATAACACTAACTCCTTTTTCTCATTTTTTGTCAAACTTGCACTAATTGAGATGGGTCTCGGCCTTTGTGAAGCAGACCCCAGGTCAACTTCTTCCATTTCTTCTTCTGCCATGACCTGCGCCTCCTTTTTGGCTACAACTCCTTCGTTTTCCTCATCGTTACTTCCTTCCTCTGAACTTTCTTGGACTCTGCAGCACATCAAACTCTCGTGCTGCCCTTTCTGGGTGGGGCCCGTCTGGGTTTCAATCGCGGGCCCCGCGCGCCTTCATAATTTGTAGACGATCCTGCCATCAAAGCCTTGGACTCTAATGCATTGGGGTATGTCATCAGATCCTGCGGCAAGCACCTCTTTACTTTTTCTCTTTCTTGCCAATAACTCCCTTAGATCAGGTTCTGGATCATTCTGAACATCTTCCCACCTAGGCACGAAGGTACTTAGCAGCCTTGATACTGAACTCTCTCCAGATGGAGCCTATTAGTCGTAGAACATAGTTTCTACTAAGTGGGCATCTGCCTGCTCGAATGGCGAGGGGTTCGCGGCTATGCATATCATCCTGCCATTTAATCTTCCTTTCACACATTGGTGATAGGTGGATGGGACCAGTCGATGTTTGTGTAACCATGGCCTCCCCAAAAGCACGTAGTAGGATACTTCTGTTTTTACCACATGAAACCATGCTAAAGAAGCTATGGGGCCTACTTTCAACCATAACTGAATGTGGCCGGCTGTGTACTCGCCCCTTCCACCAAACCCTGTAACTTCCATTGGGCATCCCTGAATCTTCCTTTCTGAAATTCCTGCTGCTTGCAGAGTGCTTAATGGAATGAGATTCACAGAAGCACATGTGTCTACCAAAACTCTCTTTATGGGGATTTGATTTATGGATGCTGCCAAGTATAAGGGCCTCCTGTGATCCGGGTGTCCCACCTCCATATCTTTCTCACTAAAAGTGATCTCAGTGGACTCCTATAAAAGAGCCCTGTCATTTGGTATTTCTGCCGATAGACATTCTACTCCTGCACCAGAGGCAATGCTCACCAAAACTTCTGTGGCTACCTTTCTCTCCTTTGCTGAGAGTCTCAGCTGATCGAACAAATTTTTGAACTTAGAACTCTGTTGTAGAGTGGTAATGGCCGCCGCAAGCAAAGCCATGTTTTCTTCTTCATCCTTTCTTGGGTCTGTGCAAATTACTACTGTTGCCACACCCTTCCCTTTGTGGTTTGGGAGTGAGTTTCTTTGGATTTCCTGCTGGGACAGTTCTAAAGTTCCTTCCTTTATCCTGCGGTGGACTAATCTGTGAAGCGCCCAACACTCTGCGGTAGAATGTTGGACATAATTGTGTAAACGACAAAAACGTGGGTCCCTCCGCTCTTCCTCTATGAGCTCCCTAGCAACCTGGTTAGGTTTGAAAATTTCGTTTGCTATCCATTTATCTAGCAGTACGTCTAGATCCTTTGAGGTGCATGGTATTGGTGGGGGAGTATCGTATTCCCTCCCCTCAGTCTTCCTTCTCCATTTGCTAGTGGATACCGCCATTGCCTGCGAGGCGTTTCTCTTGTTCGAGCTTGGTTTCACAAACTGGGCCATCTTTCTGGCCTTCTACAATAACTGGGCGAATTGAGAGATTTCCAAATTTTCAAGAACTGCCCTATACTCCCTGATCATATTCGTCATGCACATCTCTACCATCGTCCTTTCTTCGCAATGGTCATAACAGTCGAGTGCTATGTCCCTAAATCTCTTGATGTACTCCATCAAGTCTTCACCATTCCTTTGTTGGGTTGCTTGCAGTGTTGCAAGTGTCACCGTTTCTTATCCGTGGAAGTACTTGGTACAAAATACATCCACCATATCATCCCATGTTGGGATTGTTCCTGGTTTTAACCTAATGTACTAGGTATAAGCCCGGTCACACAGTGATTTAGAAAATTCCCGAAGACATAAGTCTTCGTTTGCGGCATAAAGGCCAAGCGTATCAATGAACTTACTCACGTGCTCAACAGCACTTCCCTTTCTGCCATCATATTATATGAATGCCTTTGGCTCATACCTTTCAGGGTATGGTTTGCTGAGTACCCTCAGTGGGTAAGGAGGCCTTCGTGCATAGAACCTCTCCTTAGGTGCCCTAGCCCTTTCCTGCTCTAAGAGGGCCGCCACCTCAGCTATAGTGATAAAACGTTGTTCTGCATTGTGTGGGGCACCTCCTGCTGGTGTCCCTTCTTTGTCTGTCGCATGCTCTGGGTCATGTTGGCTTCCTTTTTCTTTCGTCTTATCGGCTTTCAGCTGTTGGATTTCATCCATCATTTGCTACTATGAGTGTTGTAGTGACTGTAAGATTTCGATGAAAATGTTGGCATTGTCAGTAGGAATTCTTGGTGGCGGTTAGGGGTTAGCCCCCTTTTCGTTGGCACCTTCTGCCTGGTTAGGCTGTGGTTGGCGAGGCGTTGTAGGCCTGGACTCTTCTTGTGATGGTACAACACTCATATTCCGTGTTGTCCTGGATCTCGGAGGCATTTGTTTGTATGGGCTTTTGTCGCTGTCTGTTTCTCAACTCCCCAGCGGAGTCGCCAATTTAATGTAGGGGCCTTTTTTGTGTTTTGGATTTGGGCTGGTCTGCCTCCTGCGGTGATGGACCCGAGTGTTTCTAAGTAGGAGAGTTAAGATCGGCCCAACTGTAACTCACTTTGGGCCGGCTTGTGTACAAACCAAGCCTTGTCTGCCAGGAATGTTCTCACGGCAAGCAGAACTGTTACAAAAGTTTATGGCAGACAAATATAATAACAACAAAGAAAAATAGAGTACAGTGGCATTTTCTTAATGGAAAAATGACTGAGTGATCTTTACTTTTACAGCAATTACAGCAATGGCAATGGTAATGATAATAACGACTTTTAAAAAGAGTAATTGATTAAGTGATAATAGAAGTTAACTAAAATAGATGTCAAGTTAAACTTAGGTCCTCAATGGCGAAGAATCAAAGAGGAAGAACGCTTCCTCTCAATGAAACTAACCTCCTAGAAAAATATCCTGCCGTGGGGATTAATGACTTTGAGGGAATCGGACCTAAATGATAAGTGTTTAAAGGAATTTCTATTACTTAATCGTCTCCCAGAGAGTGAGATTTTGAGGGGGGGAAAAGGGAAACAATCTACTGGTGCATGCCCATTACCTTCTTTCTCTCTATTTCCTGTTTACTCTCTTATCTTTTCTTTCTTTTCTTTTTTCTTTGGTTTTTTCTTCTTGCTTTTTTGTTCCTCTGTTTTTCGGTCCCTTTTACAGGGCACGACAAATGTCCTTTTATAGGGCCTGCCGTGACCGGATTTTACCACCTTACCCTTTAACGGCCTTTGTCTGGACTGGGCATACTTACCAACCACCTAGGAGCTCGTCTGTGTACCACTTACCCTTGCCAGACAAAGGCAGGTCTGTGTTGTTTCTTAGTCCGCCGTGGCACTTTCTCCTGCCATGGCATAAATGCTTTCTCTCTCTCTCTCTCTCTCTCTCCATGGCATGCACCCAACTTTTCTCACCTAACCTTGTCTCTTTTGGGCGGTCTGTCATCCTAGCAGAACGTACCTCTCAAAAGGGCTTGGACGGGAAGCGTAAAAATAGATCTTTTCCCCTCTCCCCACTACCAAACCACACCTCCTTTACCTCTTACCTCTGACCCATGGCCCCACCACGTCCCATATTGACTGGGTACAGGCTGGTACTTGGGCCTTGCGCGTGCTTTCCTGTTACGTACGTTCAAAATCTGCCTGCGACTCATGTGTTTGCCTAGATCTAGAGCTTTGTTTGCATCGTCTGCCATGCTTCTTTGCTCTTTTACGTGGGCCGTTCTGTATATTTTACTGTTTCCTTTGGGGTTGGGCTTCTTTCAATACTGGGTTTTATTTTTCTCTTGGCCCATTTCTCGTTTGCCCTCATGTCCTGCCTCATTTACTTGACATTTCCTGCCATGGCGATTTGTTCCTGCTAGGCCTTTTTTCAAGCCTGCCGTTTCATTTCTTCCCCTAGTGACTTAACATGGCCATTGATGTTCTTACTTATGGGCTCCAGTGTCCCTTTCCCTTGGGCCTGCGGCCCATTTACTTCTTTTGGGCTTCCTCGGCCCATTTACTAGCTCTGCATTCCCATGGGCTTTTACTAACTTGATTGGGCTTCCCCGACCCAATCTCCTCATTCTCATTCTTGGGGTTCATGGGCTTGCCATCAACCCCTACTTTCTTTGTTTACATTGCCTTGGGCCTGCCGCGGCCCATTCTCACTTTTCTATACCAAATACTACCTATGGGTGCCATTTCTCTCTTTCCGGGTTTTTTGGGCCCATTTGCTTCCTCAAGACCCATTTGTTCATGTTATGAGCCTGTGATTATTTACTCATGCCGCTTAGATTTAATAGTTTTATTTTATGCTTGCTTGCTCCTATTTGCTGCTTGCTTTGCTGGGTTTGAGCCTGTTTTACAAAAATAATCCTCAACATTGTCAAAGCAACTAAATATGAGTAAGAATGTCATATTCTAAATTTATTATTATTATTCCAAGTAAAAATTATTTTCTATATAGATTTTATAAAAATAATCATATAAATTCATTTAATATAAATAATTAATGCACAACAATAGATAGTTTTTTTTTTTGAGAATGAATAGATAGTTAATATATGCATTTATCTATTGACTAATTCAATGAATTAATACTTTATTATAAATGCAAATTTGTTGAAGTAGAAAACTAAATAAAGAGAATTTCAAGGAATGCACCATATGGCATAACCTCATATTCTTCAACATGAGGTTTCTACTTTTATATATATATATATATATATATAGATTGATTGATTGGTTAAGTTACTAATAAGTGCAGTAATTTCTTAGGCCTTATTTGGGATGAGGGAAAGGAAATGAATGAGAAAAATCATTTTAGAATATTTTTCCATTCCCTTGTTTAAGAGTTTTAATAGAGGGAATAGAAAGCCTATTCCTTTGTTTAGGAGTTTAAGTGGGAGGGAATGGAATTGGTAGGAGGGAACACTCATTCCTCTCTATTCTCTTAAAACTTTAAATTTTCATTCCCCCCGAAATTGGGAGAAATGGGAGGGAATGGAATTAGATTTAATGATTTTTTTACTAAAACTCCCAAAATACCCCTATATATTCAACTCTTTATTTTAAAATAGGGGTCTAATAGTAATATTTTCATAAAATGATTCCATTCCATTCCTTCCATATTGCTCCCAAACAAGATTACTTACATTCCATTCATTTTTATTCCTTTATTTTAAAACATCCAATCAAGGTTACTTAATTTTATTCCATTTCATTTTTTTCCATTCCATTTCATTCCGTTCCATTCTTTTCCCTTACTTAAATACGTTCCATTCCATTCCCTTATGATCATTCCATTCCATTCCCTTATTAACTCCCAAATGGAGCCTTAGTGTCAAGGTACAGTAATTTGTCAGACGGCTCTAATAGAATTAATCTTGTCCTACATAGAGACATAAAATTCTCAGATTTTGGTTACTATCTAATAATCTATCTCCAAACTCCTTAAACAACAATAAGTCTAAGTTTTTTTAATCAAAAAAGAAAAAGAAAATTATATTTTTTCTTGTGTTTCACAGTGACCTTGAAGATGAGCTAAAAAAATGTATTGTGGGGTTTGGAATGTGCAAAAAAATTAATAACATTTCTTATATGGTTCATAACATGCATATTGTGTAAACCAATTACATAATCAATATAATATTAAAAAAAAAAAATTAAAAATCAACAATAATTCTCACAATTCCAAACACACCAAAATGCTTTTTATCACCAAACTTCTTCATATTTTTTTCTTATATTGAGTCTCCAGACTTTTTTGCAGCTCCCTTGAATCTTTAAGGCACTGCTTTATATATTGTGCAAACTCTACTGACTTTTTGATCAATGAACCATGCAAGTTGTATAGTATAGAGAACAGAACTGAAACAACTAAAAATCTATAAAATAAAAAATTGTTTTTTATATCAATTCTTTGGTTCAAAGGTTTCATCTTAGTATAGTCAAGCTTTCTCTTCTCTTTTAGGAATGGTTAGCATGACTTGGTCATAAATTACTAGGCAAGGCGCAATAAAAATATTGAAGATATATAAATATCAAATTAATGTGCTGGCATTAGAAGTAGTTATAGCTAAGGATTAGTTGTGGCAGAAACAAATCTTAACCAAAAGAATCAATAAGTCCTGTATTACTCTATGAGTTTTTTTAATTTTTTTTTAATTTTTTTTTTTATGAACATATATGACATGTTATTTAATATGATAGAGCTTACTCATTTGCATTATCACATCAAACTTCGCAGTGGAATATATATGACTTTGATAATAATGAGAGCTCAACACTTTCTATTAAGTTCCAATTAACACGAGCACGCCATAAATTTTTTCCAGAAGGGCAAAACTAAAATAACAAGACAAAATTCTATATAAATTTATTTTTATATATAACTAACGTTAAGTAAATAAAGTTGTACTCTTTCCTCTTTCATGGTGATATAGATCTTGAACTAAATTTTTTAGATATAACTAGTTGAGTTTCCGCATGATGTGAGATGCAATTTATTATTAATTTTCTCCAATATTTCATTAAGTTGTACCAAAAATCTTGTAATTTAATTGATTGGCACCTCAACTTCCAATAGAAACATTCAGGATTCATATTCCCACCCCAACTATCGATGTATAAAAAAGATATATCAATAAATTTCATTGTACAAAATTGTAATCTTTAGTTATTTTATATATAGAAAAAAATTTAAATATACTAAGAGAAACATAGTGATTTGATCATACTATATATATGTATTTACAAATTGAAAATTCATGATATAGTAGCTAATATAGATAGGCATGTTTCATATGCCTACTAAAAAATGCATATGTCCTACAATTATTTATTTTTACATTCTTGATTGTGTGATACTAAAATCTCCCCCCCCCCCCCCCCCCCCCCGTTTGTTGGACATGGTTTCAATTCTTGCAAAAACAACTAAATTTGAGTAAAAATGTCATTTTTCAGATCAATTGTTTCTTGCATAAAAAAACTAATTGTTTTTCATATAAATCTTAGAAAAATTATATTAAAATTTCATTACACTTAAAATAATCAATATAATTAACAAAATAAACATATTTATTATATTAGTAATCTTTCTAATTACATATAATACATACTACAGTGTTAGTTCCACAGATACACACAAAGGAGTTAGGAAATTTAAAGGATTAAAATTAATTTTAGTGAATTGACAAATATTTAATTTAATTTTTTATGGTTTTTGTGACAATTGTTGTCAAAGCAACTAAACATGAGTAAGAATGTCATATTCTAAATTTATTATTATTATTCCAACTAAAAATTATTTTCTATATAGATTTTATAAAAATAATCAAATAAATTCATTTAATATAAATAATTAATGCCCAACAATAGATAGTTAATATATGCATTTATCTATTGGCTAATTCAATGAACTAATACTTTAATATAAATGCAAATTTTGTTGAAGTAGAAAACTAAATAAAGAGAACTTCAAGGAATGCGCCATATGACACAACCTCGTACTCTCCAACATGAGGTTTCTGTTTTTATATACTAGTAGTGGGTTCCAGTTAGCTCAACTGGTAAAATCTCTGATGGTTGTATAAGAGATTTGAGGTTCAACCCCCGCCTACACCAAAAACTGATTGGTGTCTTAGTCGATGATAAAGAGTTATCATCTGGAGCGGACGCCATAGGTTGAAACTTTCTAAAAAAATACTAGTATTATGCCTATACGATGCACGACTTACTTAAAAAGTTATATGTAAATAAATCATAATTGATGAACCATACTAATAAAACCACATTAATTTATAAATATAATTGAGTCAGGTTATACAAACACCATTTATGACTTCAAAACTTTTTTCTCTTAGAAACTTCATGACTCCACATGTTTGGCTTTATGCTCCACATGTTTGGCTTCATAGAACCCTTTACAAAACTTTTTGCAAAATGAAATATTTCTAAGTATTAATAAAATAAATGATGAGCAAAATGAATAAAAAAAATATTTGGAACTAAATCATATGTAATATGTATGTGTGTGTGTGTATATATATTACTCCCGTGTGGTTTAATTCACAAAGCATAAATAGCAATAACTTCTTATAAACAAATTTGAAAGTTAAGCCATTTCAAACTACATGAAATTATTACATTTACAAAAACTAATCAACATGACACGTGGATAAAAAAGAGGGGGAATCATAAATAATATCGGTTGTTATTGATTAGAATTTTAATTCTATTAGGAGTTGTGGGAAGACTTTCGTCTCGGTCCCCAATCAGGTATTGTCCTCTTTAGAAATGGCATTAAGCCTTAGTCTTCAAGGATTTGCTCAATCCCACATCAAGGATTTGCTTAATCCCATTTCGAGGAGAGACGCCTCCCACTCATACCTTATAAGCTTTTGGCCTAAGAATGAGTGTACCACTACTACAAAGGCGCCTTTTGGGGTTTAAAGGGAAACCCCCACCTTCCTCGAGACTAGACCGTTGAGGCCGATGCCACCCGAGTGCATTACAAACAACATGTGTAGCAGTTTTTGAGACTTGCTCTACACATGTGTAGTAGTGGTATACTCATCCTTAGGCCAAAGGCTTATAAGGCATAAGTGGGAGGCGTCTCTCTCTAATGTGGGATTGAGCAAATCCTTGAGAATTAAGGCTCAACGCCATTTCTAAAGAGGACAATACCTGATTGGGGGCCGAGACGAAAATCCTCCCACAAAAAGGCGCCTTTTGGGGTTTAAAGGGAAACCCTTACTTCCCTGGGACTAGACCCGAGTGCATTACGTACAGCATACACTAGCAGTCATGTGTAGTAGTGATACACTCATCCTTAGGCCAAAGGCTTATAAGGCATGAGCGGGAGGCATCTCTCCTCGATGTGGGATTGAGCAAATCCTTGAGGACTAAGGCTCAACACCATTTTCAAAGAGAACAATACCTGATTGGGGGCCGAGACGAAAATCCTCCCACAGGAGTTATTATGAAAAACCATACCTTTATGTTTAGCATAAATCTACCTAAAATTTCTAATTTTCCATAAAGAAATTAAAATGCACTAAGACATGCAAATCTAAATATTAGAAACTAAAACAGAGTGAAGATAGAGATCAGGGTTAATTTACCTGATTGGCACATTCAATACCAAAATGAAGAAGCAAACTACGAACAATAAGCATCCAAACCCTTTAGGAAAAACCATTGATAAATGCACCAAATATTCTAACCCAAAGCATCGTAGTGTCCCACTTCCATATCTATATAGAAATAACATCAATTATATAAGAAAAAATAGAGAAGGGTTGCAATACTTGTAGTATGTTACTTGAAATTTGGAGATCATAGCCTAAAATTGAATCACTCGTAACTACAAGCATGTTATTAAGAGTTATGACTTTGGCAATAAGTTTTCAATGATGATTAAAAACACCTCCTTTAACATTAACATAAGATGAGACTTGAGTAATAATACATTTTGGCAAGGTCTTGCATGCCGAAAGTGCATTCTTTCTTGGGCTATTCTTTTGAACAACAATTTTTATAATGAGTAAAATCAACAAAAAATAATTTGTATACCCTATGTAAAACAAAGCAAAGATCAAATTGAAAACAGGAAAAATTTTATATAAAAATATGTCTCATTATAAAATAAAAACCACTTTAAGAAAAAGGCTAACTTGAAAAGAAAATAAAATAAAATTCACACATCCATTAGCATCGTTGAAGCTTTCATTACTCACCTAGCATCGTGATTAAAGTTTTATTATTTCATTCAAGGTCACACCTATATTATATAGATGTTAGATACATCATACAGAAGTTTGATTGAAAAAAGGCCTCCAACTCTTCATGCCTAATGTTTTTAAAGAATTGTAAGTTTATCCATAATTCCTCTTATGCACAGATACTCTTTTACTGTTTTCGTGGTGTGAGTGGGCAGATGTTTATGATTATAATTTTGTGATATGGATTACATCTTGTAGGATTATAATTTTTGTTATATCTTATCCCTTAATCAAGAGTTTTGTAACTTGATATTCTAATAAAATATTATTTATTTATTTATTTAATAATAATAATAATAATTGTGGGGCCCATTATCCGAGTGGGCTTGTGGCCCAACGGCCCAGTCCGAGGACACTCACATGTCCGAGGATGGTTAAAGAGTGTTATTTTGAGAACGCCATAATGCAAAGAGATGTAAGTTACGTGTAATAGTCCAAATTACGTCCGAGGACAAGGTCCACCTCTGAACCAAGGTCCGAGGTGAATATAACTATTCTAATACTCAAGGTCCTTTACAAAGTTACATAGGAACTAAAAGTAAATATCAACAAAGGAGGAACCAGAAAAGGCAGCAAATATCTCATAAAGCTGCTACCTCCACATTAAATGCTTCTCAGCTAACTCTCTGGCCGCATTAATGTGGAGGTGATACCTGAACAGTAACCAAGCAGCCTTATGACCGCCAAGCAAAGGTTCCAGGACGTGCTAGATGGGACGAAAAGAAGCTCTCAGATTTAAACCTACACGTGTACGGCGAGAATGAAAGGAGGAAGGCAGTATATAACAAGAAAGAATATGACGTTAAAAAAAAAAAAAAGAAAACATTGAAAGACCCATTAAGGTACTCCCTGAAAACCTAGCCGAGAAGAAGAGAGATCGTAAAAAACAAACTAGTTCAAGGCTTCCTTTATTGCAGGACAATCATGTCTCTTTTCTACCCATTGGACTTAGCTCTTACGCCCGCTTTCTAAAAATTTTATTGTTTGGGTCCAATTCAATTTGAGTCCTTACAATAATAATAATAATTAATATATAAAATGTAGGTTGCAACATGAGAAAAATAAAAACAATGAACACGTGAGATGAGATTTATGTAGGTTGCAACTTGAGGAAAATAAAAACAATGAAAGCGTGGGATAAGATTTAAATTTAGAAAAATTTTAAAATAGACTTTTAGTTAGAGCAGAATTAAAATTCTAAAATTTAGATGATAAAATTTTATTTGAATTAAATTTTTGTATGTTAAATACTATCCCTTAATTTAAGAAATATATCCTAACAAATAAAAATAATAATGTTAATCTAATTTTGTTTCAACACTACACGTAAAAAATAAGGATTAGATAGATTAAATGAAGAATTTGAATTGTAATCAAATTAAGATTTTTATCAACTTAGAAATTATAGTAGAAGAAAAATTATATATTTTTTTTTCTTAAAATCTAAAAATCTAAAAAAAATTATGCAATTTAGTGATGCCTCTTAACGCAACAACGGCTTCTAAGCTCAACTTTTATTATATAGTATATGATATTGATTGATTAATTAAGTTACTAATAAGTGCAATAATTTCTTAGTGTCAAGGTACAGTAATTTGTTAGACGACTCTAATAGAATTAATCTTGTCCTACATAGAGACATAAAATTCTCAAATTTTGGTTACTATCTAATAATCTATCTCCAAATTCCTTAAACAACAATAAGTCTAAGTTTTTTTAATCAAAAAAGAATCTTGTCCTACATAGAGACATAAAATTCTCAAATTTTGGTTACTATCTAATAATCTATCTCCAAATTCCTTAAACAACAATAAGTCTAAGTTTTTTTAATCAAAAAAGAAAAAAAAAATTATACGTTTTCTTGTGTTTCATAGTGACCTTGAAGATGAGCTAGAAAATGTATTGTGGGGTTTGGAATGTGCAAAAAAATTAATAACATTTCTTATATGGTTCATAACATGCATATTGTGTAAACCAATTACATAATCAATATAATATAAAATTTTTTTAAAAATCAACAAAAATTCTCACAATTCCAAACACACCAAAATGCTTTTTTTTTCACCAAACTTCTTCATATTATTTCTTATATTGAGTCACCAGACTTTTTTGCAGCTCCCTTAATTTTTTTTTTTTTTTTTTTTTTTTTTTTTTTGAGCTAAAACGATATATCGTAAGGGAAAAGAGGGATATTCTTCTAGCCAAACAATAACCTCCTTTTTCTCTTTTGCGCACTAGCTAAAGCTAGTACAGCACAATTACATCGTAAAGGAATACTAGCAAAAGAAATAAAATCAAAACTTTCACTAATTAAACTAATGTCTTCCAGAATCCATGCAGCCTCAAGAGAGCAAATTCTGTCCGAGTTAATAAAATCCACAAGTTCAACAAAATTGCATTCCACTTCCACTTTTGAAAAACTAATACCTTGGCAGAAAAGTAAAGCTTTCCTTATTATAAAAGCTGCTGTGCACAGGGGGTTTAAGCTCTTCTCTACTCGGTCAAAGGATGCAGCAAGAACTTCACCCTTATTGTTGCGAATAATAAGACCTAAACCCACTGATGTAAACTTCTTTGACTGAAAAAAAGCCACGTTCAACTTGTGAATAGAATCTGTCTGAGGAGGCTTCCAAGTTGCTATTGGAATCACATTCATCTGCACATTTTTTTGCTGCACTTCCATGAAATCTAATCTGTATACCTCTGCCCGAGTCCATAAATCCTTGTGAGAGGGAGCAATGTTATCAAAAACCAGCTTGTTCCTACACAACCATATTATCCCGCACGCTATGCATAAAGTATCAAAGACTATTGCAGGTAACTTCTTTAGTGCAATATCCATGACATCAATGAACTTAGTATTAGATGGGAACCTGTAATCATTTGAGATGGGAGATTGCAGCCAAACGGCTTGGGCAAAGGGACACTCCAAAAACAAATGATTACAAGTTTCAGCTTCATCACAGAACATACAAGAATAGGAGAATCTTGGGACCTTCTTTGCTTATCAGGCAGCGGAGTTCTTGTACTACCTCTGGGCTCCCAAGCCCACGGCAATTGAGGCTTAGAATTTTTATGTAGGAGATGGAGAGGGGAGAGTATCCCAGTGAACAAATGTTGACCTGCCTGACTATCACTCTACTGTCGAAGAATTCACTTCCAAGAGCGTAGGGATGATTTTTTATGTTCCAGATAATCCTCGATAATTGTTGGGGATAATTCCATCTCAATATCACAATTTGAAAAATCCCCATCTAAATCGTTTGTATTTATCTCAAAAGATTTTTGTTGATTTCCTTCCATCGAACGATTTCTTTCACTTAGGGACTGTGGCATTAGACACCGTAGTTGCGCCAAGTGGCTTTACCAAATTACAAAAATTTTAATAAATTTTTAGATTTTAAGAATAGATATATACATATTTTTTGAATAAATATGACAAATCAAGTAATGAAAAAAAGTAATATTTGATTTACAACTATAGCAGTTGTATTTATCTAAATGTTATCAATAAAGTTTAAAATAAATAGACTCTTCATCTAATCCTTTTTTTTTATTTAAATATTATCACGTGTAACAAAAAAACAACATAGTACACGTAAAAATAAAGTATTAGATGAAGATTTTGGATAAACATACATCCTATGTCAATTCTTATTCTCTTATAATTCCTAAAATGATTAGAAATCTATTTTCCACACAATTGAAAATTCTCTCACTCTCCATCAAATTGCAGAAATTTTGTTAGATTTTATTTTAAAAATAGACATATTTTTTTTGTTCTTATCTTCTTCTCCTATAATTTTTAAGTTGATAATTTGATTATAATCCAAATTCTTCATCTAATTATTTTCTTATTATAATTTATAAGTTGATAAATAATATCAATTTGATTACAATCCAAAATCTTCAACTTATCCTTGTTTTTTAATTTAAATTATATTACTACACCTATATTAAAAAAGAAAAAAGGAAAAAAAGAAGCAACGTTGTACACTTTAAAAAATTAGCAAGGTAGTACAAGTAAAAAAAAAAAAACAGCAACTACTCTTAGTATTTAAATAAAACACTAAATTTTTTGAATTTCCTCTTGCCACTTTTTTTTTAAGATTTAGACTTTAGCTTTACACTCCTACAAATTAGACTAACATTAGACTTTTTATTCATATCAATTTCTTCAATGTGGAGTGTATATGTACTAAATAATTTATAATGAATATGTACTATATGGTTCTTTTTCTTTATACTTCTCTTCTTTTACCTACAACCTTTCAGGTATATATTTGTTTACTCTAATTTTTTTTTCATTAAATCGAATAGGTTTTGTAATTTGCTTATAATTTATACAATTTATATGATTATGGTTTGAGAATTAATCATTAAATATGCTTCGGCATGATTTTTTAAATTATTTTTTGTTTTATGACATGGGTTCTAATGGTGATATGTTTCTTTCATCCTCTCAATTTTGATTTAGAGAAAAATCTTCTTTTTAGCATACAATTAAGCATGTTTTGATATAAATTTGATTATAAATTGTTCATAACATTTTAATTTTTTTTTTCCTGATTGAAATAGCTTTGGCTAGCTATTAGAGTTGTACACTTTGATCTATAAAATAAGTCAATTTATCCATTTAGTTTTTATTTTTATTTTTTTATCAATCATTAAATATGGTTTGACATGATTTTTTATCAATCATAAAATTTTATAATAAAGAACAATGACAAACAAGAACATGGATAGAGTGTACAAAGAAGTATTCAACAATCTCCCAAAGATACAAAATTCTCATTAGAGCAAAATTGGTAGGTTACAAAATAATAGTTTTATTAGGTGTTATCATTTTATATTTGATAATTATTATACCAATTTTTTTCCTTTTTTTATTATAATAATTATTTGAGAGATTATTGTTTATCAAATAAAATGTATATTCTATAAGTTTATGATAAAACCGTGCAACGCACGGGATTTTAACTAGTATATATATATATAACCGAAAAAAACAAATCTTAACCAAAAGAATGAATAAGTCCTAGTATTACTCTATGACTTTTTTATTTATTTTTTTTTATGGACATATATATATATATATATATATGACATGTTATCTATATATAAAACCGAAACTTCTGAAACTCTCACAATTTTCTACGTCATCACTATTTTCTTTTTCTTTTTATTTTATATTCTTTTTACTTAATATGATAAAGCTTACTTATTTGCATTATCACATCAAACTTCACAGTGGAATATATATGACTTTGATAATAATGAGAGCTCAACACTTTCTATTAAGTTGCATTTTTGAAGGGCCAAACTAAAATAACAAGACAAAATTCTATATAATTTTATATATATATATATATAATTAACTTTAACTCAATAAAGTTGTACTCTTCTCTCTTTCATGGTTATATAGATCTTGAACTAAATTTTTTAGTAATCTTTTTTTGGACATATATAGTTAAACAATTACTCAAAAACTCATTCACATATATATTATTGTTATTTATGATCATGTTCAATGAAAGTGATATCTCTTTTTTTAAGTTCACATCTTTTAACTTATTTCAGTATTTTTGAACAATAGCCTCCAAATTTTGAACTTTTTTTATATAAAAAATATGCATAAATTGTGAATGATTTCCTTCATTGAATTACTCATTCTTTTATCTTACTCATATATACAACTTGATGGAGTATAAATATGTAATAAAAAAAACATATAACAATTACAAACTTTAATTACTTAAACCAATTTCAAATAAACAAACACTCAACAGATGGAAACTACTGTTATTAAATTTAAATATGACATAAAATAATAGAACATAAAAAGGCTTATAAATTTTAAATTTGACATAAAATAGTAGAACATAAAAAGGGCAAGCTGCATGTGAACCACTAATAAAACATATAATAAGCACAAAGTATATAAAATATAATAAATAAATGTCACTAACACTTTAGTAGTTCAGTAGTTGTGTACTGTGGTACACTTCTTGGCATTATCTACCAGACTACTACAGTACTATTTTGACTACTACAATACTACTTCATCAAAGGGTAGATTTCGTTATACTCATTTTTTTTTTTTAATCTTTTTGTATTTAAAGGAATCCTGATTTCTCGGGATTGATTTATTTTTTTCCTCTGTTTAGCTGATTTGAGAATTTGATATAGATTTTTTGGTGTTTAGACTTGGAGGATTTTTGGGTCTTTGTATCAATTGGATTTGATTTTATTCTATTTTTTCGGGGGTTTTGTTGAGAAAATTTAAGATTTAAATGTTAGCAAAGTAAATTTTCAAATGTTCAAAACCCAATAATCAAATGTTCAAAACCCCTTTAAATTGCACGGATTCATAATTTAAATATGTAGCAGATTTGTGGTTGTTTGGTTATGGTAATAATGACTCTGTGTGTGATGAAGTGACTTTAATTAATTATTTAGTTTGGAGTGTGATGTGGCTTAATTTATCTGTGTATGACTCACACTCCATGTATGAATTAAGGCGTGTGTTGCCATGTGCTCACCGCATGTATTACACTCTTAAGCACACGCCTCAATTCAACAAATGGTAAAGCTTCCTAATTTGCTAGGTAACTTTTTCAAATATTCACTCCTTAAATACCGCCCCACCTGTTCCTCAAAAAAAAATAAATAAATACCGCCCCACCTTATTACTACAGTGATACACACAAAGCTAGTCATAGATAATTTTCACTCTCACTCTGATCACTCTCGGTCATTATCTCTAGCCAACAATGGCAGCATTATTCACCAAGTTTCATGCATTCTTTGTCTTCCTCCTCTTTCTATCTTTCGCATTACAAGTTGTTTCCGGTGAGGATTCTCAATGTGTGACAGAATCTACACATGGTTGTCACGACAAATCCAAGGCGTTAAAACTCAATCTCATTGCTATTGCTGCCATTTTAATCTTTAGCATGATTGGTGTGTGCCTTCCACTATTCACACAATCCTTTCCATCTCTTAACCCTGATTCCAAAGCATTTTCTATCATCAAAGCATTTGCCTCCGGTGTCATTCTTGCTACTGGCTACATGCATGTTTTGCCTGATTCCTTCGCTTGCTTACAGTCCGACTGTTTGCCTCGTCACCCTTGGAAAAAATTTCCATTTTCAACATTTGTGGCTATGGTATCTGCCTTGTTAACCCTAATGCTAGACTCACTTGCAATGTCTTATCACACCGCCAAACCTAAAGCTCATGCGGATTTTGGAAGCAGCAGTGATTTGAAAAAGTCAGCAGCCACCACTGAAGTACACACTACTGCTGGGAATGGCGAATTGGTGCAAAATGATAGTCATTCCAAATTGTTAAGGCATCGTGTTGTCGCTCAGGTATATATATACATTTGTTAATATATACCAACATCAAATTTTGAAGTTTTTTTAAAAATGTAATTACCTTTTTAGCTTCGACTTTGCTCCATTTCATTAATTCATTTGTGTAAGAATTTAAAACTCCGATATTCATATAGTCATTCTTAGCCATAATATATTTGTAACGTAATAAACAAAGTGTATGTATTGAATGCAGGTTTTAGAAGTGGGGATTGTGGTGCACTCAGTGGTGATTGGGCTCTCATTGGGTGCCTCACATAATCCATGCATGATCAGACCACTCATTATTGCTATGTGCTTCCATCAGCTCTTTGAAGGAATGGGTCTAGGAGGATGCATACTACAGGTTAATTTTGATAATCCGTACACTCCTACTTTTTCTTTTTCTTTTTTTCATCCAAAACATACAATTACATTCTAACATGCATTATCTAAATACATGATCAGGCCGATTATAAATTGAAGATGAACACGATAATGGTGTTCTTTTTCTCGGTTACAACACCGTTTGGCATCGCTCTAGGGCTGTGCCTATCAAACATTTATAGTGAGAACAGTCCAATAGCTCTTATAGTGGTGGGAGTATTGGACGCAGCATCAGCGGGTATATTGAATTATATGGCGTTGGTCAATCTCCTTGCTGTTGATTTCATGGGGCCCAAGTTGCAACAAAACGTAACGCTTCAAATGCTAGCTTTTCTTGCTGTTCTTCTTGGTGCTGGAGGCATGTCCTTGTTGGCAAAATGGGCTTAAAAAGGGTAGTGTGACTGTGAAGCACAAAACTGTTTTTTTATTTTGGTTAAATTTATTTAGTTGTTTTTGTCCATGGATAAAACTTGAACTTCATCTTTTATGGAAATAAAAGCTTCTATTTTGAGGTATCTTCAAATATTTACTTTTAACATCTCTCTTCTATAAGGTGAGAAATTACACAATGTCTCCTACGGCTTGGGTTTGTTTCGTTAATCTCCCTAATATTTGAGTAAGTATTTATGCTTGTTCTTCAAGAATTTAAAGGGTTTTTTTTTTCTCTCTTTTTTTGTTGTTGTAATGAATTCAAGTTATTTTGATAAATTTGCTAAGATTTGTGCAAAATTATTGGTTTGAGTTTAGGTTTCAGATGTGCATGTGCACAAATTATGGCATTAGACAATAATTATAAATTTTGTGTTCCACTTTATGTAGCAGCAATTATTCTTTGCCATATATTTATTTGATTTTGTTTATAAAATAACTAAAGTTTAAAATGGAAAAAAAAATACAAAAAATAAGACAAATAATTTGTATTTGTCTAACAATATGTTTTTTTTTTTTTTGAGAAGCTGTCTAACAATATGTAATTGAATTAGTAGGCCAGGACTGTCAATCATTTTCATACTGTTGTGATGTTGTCCATGGGGATAAGCGAAAGACCATGTTGGCAAGGTTGACCCGTTAATTGTCAATTTTCTTGATAATTGTTTTTTTATCTTTTTTGGGTAATTGCAGTAAACTTACCTATAATTTGGTTCAAAATCACTTTACTTATTTGTAGTTTAAAACATGTCACTTTGTTCATCTGAAGTATGCTCTGTTTGTCTGCTGTAAACTATTTCTATTAAAAATGGAGACGAATATGTATTTTTGCTCTAATTTTATGCCTCTTTTATCCCAAAACATACAAAATCAAGAAAAAGTAGATCAATAACTGTTATTTGGTAATTACCCCTTTCTTTTTAATTGTCATTGTGACAATACATGATGAAACATTCATTCAATAATCAAGTGATGAATGGAGCACCAGTATGTCTACAATAAACTTATAATAAAGGGAATAACCTCTCAAAGCATGACGATAAATTCATCCAATAAAGCAATTGTATAGAGCACCAATATAGGTTCTACGTACTCCAATATCTTCCAAAGTTGTTAACAGATGCATTTCAATTGTCAAATTGATCCCGTAGCGGTCATTCGTGAATCATATTCTGATATTGACTCAGAATTTCTTTTGATTTATTGCTTTACGTAAAAGACTATCTCAAGTATCAACTACTTCATTCTAATTATGTCAAGTTAATAAATCTTCGTAATACAAGATACAACTTCTACAACTCTGGTGCACCACGTTACCTTCTCTGTTTCATATTCTAATTAGTATTTTATATAAACGCATGTAATAGCACACACTTCTTTTCTAAAGTACTCCTTTTCAACCAAAAGCCATATTCCCTTTTTAATGTTTTATTATTTGGTGACTGCGAATGATTTGAAAGAAAATGAATTTAAGTGGCCATGGTCCATATGACATAAAGATTTGATTCTATTTCTAGCTATCTCAAGAAGCCTTTTTGGTTTGTTTTTCCTTTTGCCAAGAATGATAGGAGAGGATGCAACTGTTGGAACAGCCAAACCGCGTGGTTGATACAATTGAAGTCACGCAGCTGAAGATACCAAGTTACTGAGGATTCAAATATCTGCGATGCTTATATTCTGTTAGTTCAATTTGATTGCAATAAGAATTCCTATTATTTAGGAGGTTAGGTTAGTTGTGACTAGGTTGGTTAGGTTGGTTCTCTATTACTTAGGAGATTGAGTTGATTGTTATTAGATAGTGTTTAGCCAATTGTTACGGCTATTTGAATTATCTAGTAATCATTTGTAATTGTTATCAGAAGCTGTGTTTAAATACAGCAAGGAAAGAAGTAAAAGGCAAGCAGAAATTAATCTTAATTCTCTTCCTTTCTCCCACGTTCAGAAGGTTGGTTGCCTCATATACAACCAAAATTATCTTTTGTAAGTGCTATTTACCCTAGACTTATCAGCAATGAAGTTTAAACTTAGTTTATTGACCTTATCCTTCTTTATTATTCAATGAAAGTGAACGAAGACTTAAGGGTGTTTAGCTTTCTTTTTTTATCTAAGAAATCATAATGATGCGGGTTATAATTAGCTTAATTGGTAAAGTCTTTTATAGTTGAATAAAAGATTTGGGGTTCAATCCATGTTTATACTAAAAACCAATTAGTATCTTGGTCTGATAATAATAATAAAAAATCACAAAAGTAGACGTCATAAGTCGAAACTCTAAAAAAAAAAAAAAAAAAAAAATTTACGACAATTGAGGTGATTTGTGATATAAGAAAGCATTAAAAACAGACAGGAGTATCTCGCACTCCACAAAGGAAGCAAGACTCATCTCACTCATTACTAATTACTCTTTTCACAACCCTAATAAATTTCATCAACATGCTTATTGAAAGAAAATATGGAATGTTAATTTTTTTTTTTTTCCCATTTATTTCAAACCAAAAAGTGAGCTTGGTCCGTATAGCACTTAATGGTGAAACTGATACACAATAGATATATTTTTTTGTTGGGTTGGGCTTATATCCAGTGGCTAGTTCCACACTTAACACGTTGAGATGTTGACAGTGACACGTGTCTATATCCTAATGTGTCTAGTGGAACTGGCCATTGACACAAGCCTCTCCCTTTTTTTGTTTTCATGAGTTGTCTTGCTTTACTTAAATATGGCATCAATCTCAAACTCAATGGTCTCACATGTCTTCCAAGCTCTTTTGCCTTCGGATCCACAAACTCATTTGTTTTTGCTCCTATATATTGAGCTTGGTCCATACAACAGAAGGAAGAAGAAAATGACACAAATAAATGGTCCTCTTGCTAATTGGTATTGGGCTTGGTGTTTTAGCTGATTTATCACTTTTCATTTTGCCTTCAATACACATAATGGGTTTGGGCTAAATTTCGTGAGCCATATGTATGTGTTATAGGCCTTTGTTTGTGCCTTGTCCTCAACCATGGGCATAGGTGAAAAATCACTACCCTAGCAAGACAATCAGAACAGATTCACATGGAACACATACCACTACAAACCAAATCATGAAAAAACAAAGGAAGTTTAACAAAAAAAATTTCTTCTTTTTATATTCTTTACGTTTGACAAGATAGAGAGTTCATTTCTGTCATTTTCGTTACATTATAAGGAACCAACAGCAAGGGCCTATGAAGACAATGCAGTACTGATACTTTGCCACTTTTTCTTTATAGATACATGAAGAAGATTCCCTCAGAAAACACTGATTCATTGAAAGACCGACCTCCAAAGAAAAATCCCTTTTTGGATTATATGGGGAGGGATGGGTAGCTCTTAATCATGAAAGAACACGATGAGTTGGTGGGACATGAAAATGTGACACAAAGTTTTACCATTTGTCTGTATTCTAAAGGACATAAAAAACTTGATGAGACAGACACAAACCAAAACCCAACCCCACTGCTCAAATTTTGCAGATTGTGATCTCTCTCTCTCAATGAGTCATGGCCTTTGTGGGTTACCATTCCCCAGTAGCCAAAATTAGCACGACTACACCAACGCCACGCCGGTCTATTTGTCCCAATTTGTCGGCAATGCAAGTAAGCCATAGGACCCAATTATCAATTATGCTGCTTTGTGACTGGTAGTACTCAACGACTATGAGAGTAAAATTCTAAGGGTAAGGTGGGGGCAACCTCACATGTCATTCACAAAAAGCTAAGAGTATGCAGTGTGACCCGTAATCTTGTGACACCAATATGTGTGATTGAAAGTAACTTCATATTTTATCAAAATAAGTATTTATCATTACAAAATAAGATCATGCTACACCCTTATTAAATGATTTTTCTTTTGTAATAAAACCTACTTGTTTATGTTATAATACCTCAAGTAAACACATTTAAAAAAAAATAAGAATTAATTTAGGGAGAATATTATTTATTAGATGTAAGGTAGTGACATATTGGAGTGCATGCCCGTGTGTGAGTCCAATTAACTCTCAAATAAAGGAAGTAGTGAAAAGTGAGATAATTGTACTTCAAGTGAATGTCAATTAAGCACAAAAATATGGTACATGGAGATAAAAGATAGCCGTGTACTATACTTCACAAAAATTAGAAAATCTCAAAGGAAGCTGTGTTCCATCTTATATTGAAAGAGACGGATGACATTATATTGATGATTAGGTTAACAACATTAGGGGGATATGGTAAGCCTCACCCCACAGTTTTGTCACGAAGTGTTCCATCTTATATTGAAAGAGACGGATGACATTATATTGATGATTAAGTTGATAACATTAGGGGGATATGGTAAGCTTCACCCCACACTCTTGTCACTAATGAAAATCCATTTTAACGTATATAATTGTCATTGGGACACCTACTTGGAAGTTGGAACCAACCTATCTTTGGCTTAAATGAATAAGTTCTTAGTTCTACCGTACAAGGAAGGGTCGCAATCGTTTTGTTAATATCTTCTAGGAAAAAGTTTAGATCACAGAATTTTTCACAACTTTTTGTTATAATTATTGTTCGGAATACATGTGTGAGTAAAGTTTCACATTGAATAATGATTAATGCTGAAAAGAATGAGTAATTAATATAACATAATATAATTGAGCACATACCTATTGGGTTTAGGCATTTTGGGTTAAAATGTGTCTTTATATATTATATTAATTATTCAAAAAAGCTCCCCAATGTGCTTATCTCCTAAACAGGTGGCATTAGAGCCCATGGTGGTGTGGGGTAAAAGTGGCAATGTTATGGAGGTTCCAATGGTGCCAGACAATAATAAGGTGCGAGGTTCCCATGGTGGATAAAAGACGTGTGGGTTGATGCATGGAGGCTCATAGATGATGCACTAGTGAAGGAAAAAGCCTATTAGGTAAGGGGAGCGAGTAGGACTTGTTCATAACCCATGGAGAGGTCTTGAAGCCCACTGAGACTGTGAGGGGAAGATTGTTAGGTATACACATGTGAGTTAAATCCCACATTGAATAATGATGAGAAAAATGAGTAGTTAATATAATATAATTGAGCACATACCCATTGGACTTAAGCTTTTTGAATTAAAATGTCTTTATATGTTATATTAATTATTCAAGGAAGCTCTCCTAAGTACTTATCTTTCCAACAACTATAACATGGCAGTGTGTGATTGATGAAGAAAAAATAATAAATCTATGTATAAATAATAGTTAACCACTCATAGTCTTCCAAGTCAAAATTGTGATAAAAAATTATAAAACAATTTGTGGTCTCATAACTACTTTATTTTCTAGGCCAGTTATATAAACTAATAGGTCAAAACCTAGTGTTTATCAAAAAATAGGTCAAAACCTAGAATAGGATCCCAGGTGAGTGATTTTGGGACGAGCACCTAAATGGTGGTGCACTATTCTCGACAACTCGAACCTCTTTAAAAAAACAACTCTAATTGATGAACTCATTTGGTGGCCAATTACATAGTATTGTTGCAAAATAACCTATCAATCCTTACTAATCTAGCCTAGAGACTCTGGAAAAGGCCCTAAATTGGTTTGGTCACAAGTACCGAACATAAATTTTTTTAATTAGAACTTGAGTTTGGATGCCACCGACCATCCCAGAAAGCTATCTCGGCGGGAACTGAGATCCTAAAATAAGGCTAAGATGGAGAGTAACTAAGGAGAAAACACATTATCTTTGGATATAGTTTAGCTCCCAAACCAATTTCGAGTTATTTTCTCCAATCTAATGTGGCATGTTATAAAACTATTCATATATATTATTTGTAAAGAAATAGTTATCTGATATACTTTGCAAACCCAATCCAATCTGATTTGGAACTTATCATTTATAGAGTTATACAACTATACAAATTCAAATACAAAGGAAGTTTAATATATAAATAACTCAACCCTATCCTATCTTATCATATCTCAATCTAAAACTCTTGTTACAATTCAAATCAAAAACTGAAATATCTATCTACAGCTGCTACACGGATTTGATTTAAATTTGAATTTATGCAGCTACATCACATTCACAGCTACACGGCACCATTATTTTGGTCTGGCAACCTTATCCTTAACATTATTAAAACGAGTCATACCATACATTTAAAAAGTCATGCAACCAAAATCATACATGGACAATAATATTATAAATTCCCACATTGTAAGTTTAAAGAAGATAACTCCAAGTTGATTTATACGTAAACTTTTTCTTATTAACTCTAATTATGGTCATGAGAAGGTATCTCATGCACTAAACGCATACAAAAATTTTGCCATGGTCATGGAAACCTCCTTGAAAGCATAAGAGCTTATCAACATACAAGGGAATTGGCAACTAAAGTTTGCACTTGATATTGGCTTAAAAAATCAGTTTTTTTTTTATTATTTATGGGTCTCATTGCACTTTTTGATACTATTCATGAATCTCACTGTACAATTTTAACTACCTTTTAACTTTATATATAATACTTTCAACAAAAAGATTTAGTTTTAACTAAATAAGCTGTTTCTAAATACACAAATAACTTTTCATTCGTATTACACTTACGTACATGACTGACGTGAATGAATTTGATTCAAGCCACACCAATTTTTCTCTTTCATCAACCCCCAGATTCCCTGCTCCTGTTTAGGACATTGAGCCAAGTCCTCGATCAAAGAAGCATTCTTTTTTCTACAAAAATAAAATAAAATAATAAAACAATTCCACCCTCCACAACCAAGGGTCGTAGATGGATTTGTAATTTTTTATCCCCAAATAAAATAAAGGTCTTTAATTATTTCGAAACGCATACATAATCTCACCTTCCAACAAGAAATAGCATTTTTGCACATGCAATCGTAGAATAGCTAAGTTTGCCCACATTGTGATATATTCGAAACCACCTCAAATGTGCTCCAAGATTAATTCTAGCTAGGCACAACAAATTATTAGACCTCTGTATATTCTGTCATTGAATTCTTCACTATTGCTACCATATGCTTTATAATCTAATTGCTTTTTTCCTTATATTATACACCACCTCTTATTTTATTCCATTCATTAATTTATTTTATTTTATAATTCTAAGAGAAGCACAATGATAGCGGTCAACAGGTGACCCATTGCATGAGTTTCATACTAAACATATCCTCGGCAAAAAGTACTAATTCAAAATATTAACTTTTCAAAGCACAACACGCGTTCAAGTGACAAAAAAATCTCTCTTAACAAGCTCATCTAACAAAGGGAGCTAAGTCTGGGAAGGGAAACAACATAAAATTGATGGAGAAATCAAGGAATTTTGAAGCTACCATAATCAAAATGTAGGTCTTCAGAAATTTTCTTTTGTCTTTTTATTTATTTTGCCTTTCATTCCAGATGTTAATTCCAAACAATTACACCATGGAAGCCATGCCCACAAGCATCATTATGCCTTGTGAAAGTTTTTACAAAAAATCCTGAAAGCCCTGCACACCTACCTTGTATCAGTTTTATGCACTCGTGTTTGAATCTAACCTAATAGTTGTCATTCATTTGCGATTTTTCTAGAATAATATCTCCCTTTTAATATAATTATTAAACATATTTGCAAATTTTTTATTTATTTATAATTTCAATATTGGTTAATCTTTGTGTTTTTTTTTTTAAGATGTTGGTTAATCTTAGTTGGTTCAATATATTTTGTGTGGGGAAAAACTTAGGTACACTACCTTAAGTACCCCTTTTAAAATTACACATGTCCATTTACTTAACAGTAAAAATGCTGTTTTCTTCTCCGTTTATTTCTTTTCCTTCTTTTATTTTTCCCTTGTTTCAGACCATGACTTCCCACGAGAAAACCCCAAAACCCCAAAACTGTTTTCTTCTCTTTCTTTCTCTCTCTCGCTTAAATTGGATGAAATATTCACTTTCTTAACGTCTTCTTCCCTTCCATTAAACTGAAGCCTTTGCTGGTAGCTAGAGAAAATATTGGAAAATGTTCATTCAAATTTTACGAACATCAAGTACTTCTCACACAGCAACAATCAAACCAACAAAATATCAATAAACCATAAACTGATGTGTTCATCAGAGACAGAGGGAGAGAGAGTGAAGAGGAGATTAAGCCAGCGGCGGAGTAGATCGAGTGGTGGTGGCCAAGTTTCATGTAGCCAAACCTCAGCCGCTACCAATGACCACTACGAGCCATAGAAGGATGGCTCTCTCTCTCTCTCTCTCTCTCTCGCAGGTTTCTCTCTCCTAAGCCTGATTCTCTCTCAAGCTCAACCATGTCGGAACCTCAAGAGTACGGCCACCATACACAGCAGCACAGGTCAAAGGGGTCTCCACCACTGATGGCCGCCATTCTCTCTCTCTTTTTGTTTTATCCTTTGGTTGATTTGGTGATTAGGTTATGAAAGCTTGAGAATTTCATTTGGGTTTGGGAAATGAGGGCTTGTAGATCTGTGGGTTTTGATATGTGCCTTGTTGAAATTGTTTGTGTGTTTTAGAATGGGTTTTTAATTTGATTTGTAATTTTTTTAGTGTTTGTTTGGATAGAAAATCTTGATTTCTTAAGAAAATTTTGAATGCCCAAAATAGTCTAAAACAGGGGAAAAATAAAAGGAAAAGAAATAAATGGAGAAGAAAACGACATTTTTACTGTTAAGTAAGTGGACATGTGTTTTAATTTTAAAACGGGTATCTAAGATACTGTACCTAAGTTTTGCCATTTTTTTTTTTTTGATAGACTAAGTTTTGCCATTTTGTGTGTTCATAATTATGTCATATACTAGTACTACTTCTTATATATAAAAACTACCATAACTTAATTATTAAACATAATAAACACTATTTTTTTTCGAGAAGATAATCATTAAACACTTGATCACCTATATTACCAAGGATTTATCCTAAAAGATCAAAGGATCTCGATCCTTTCAAGTCAAGTTAATGTATGTATCATTGAAATCTATATATATATATATATATATATTAATAGGTAAAGTTTAGAGAAAATCCAATTAGATTCTATATTTGAGATCCAATTTTGTATCATGTGTCCTAAATTATTTATTTTTATAGGGTTTTATTTCTTAATTTTGAAGCCAAATGTGAGACCATATCATAAATATTTATTCAAGTGAGTTATTGAGTACAAAAACCAAAGAATCCAGAATTAATAAACTGTAAAAATTAAAAAAAAAGTGTTTCACAATATCAAAAATTAAGAATTAATAAAAAAAATTTTAAAAATATGGACAATTTACATTTTCTTCCTAATAATATTCTTACAAGATTTTTTAAAGAGTTAACAAAATATAAAAATGATTATATATCAATAATATTTAAATTATATATATAGAAATTATACTATGCATCTTAATGTGTATATTTTAAGTATATTCATGCATACACATGAGGTTACAAGTTAGTTCTTTTAATACAAGATCAATTTTCCGTGATAATATATTTTAAAATTATTTCCGTGGCTAAGATTGATTGAAATTTATCATGGATTTACCCTAAGAATTGAAATTTACTATAGATTGCTCTAAAAAATAAAAGGCCCCTAAATGTGGGTTCTTGATAAACCTACAACTATCCATCAAAAAAAAAAAAAAAAGAAAAAAAAGAAAAAAAGAAAAAAAAGAGAAGAAGACAAACCTACAATTGAATTACATCGAAACACAAAATTACAAAGATTACTTTAAAGATTGCACAACTCTTCTGTATCACAAATAGTATGTTCTTGATTGGTAGTTTTCTCCCAATCATATAATAGAACATAAAATTAAACATATTTGTGGGGATAATTATTGTTTCTTAGGTTGTATTTGGTTCGACGAAAATTGGAAAATATTTTTCATATTTTTAGAGTTTGTTTATCAACAAAATTTGAGTAAAAACTGAACCAAGCAAATCCACATATTTCTCATTCATACAAGAACTAATCCATAACAAAAAATTTCACTCCTACTCTTTTTCTTACCAGGAAAAAAAAAAGATACCTAACAAAAGTTTCTAATTATAGGTTTATACCCATCAAATTTCTTGTCATGCATGAGCTAATTCACAATTCAAACATTAAAAATAACAAATAAAAACCCAATTTTTCTTCCAACTAAACTTAAAAAACACAAACCCATATTCTAAAACTTCCTAATATAACAAAAAGCAACAAAATTATAAACACCCACATAGCAAACACAGTCTAGAGAACATAACGTTTGTGCAACTATTTTTTTTGTATGAACGGAAAACTTCATTTTCATTGATTTGAATAATGGGGTATATCCACTAATAAATATCTTTGAAGAAAACATGGGCCTTGTTCATGTCTAGCTAAAGCATGAGTAATTTATTACCTTTTCGTCTGGTATTACTTACTGTTTGAGCAACTTGAAAATATCCTAATTACTATTATGAGGTATATATATAAAGCAGTCTAAAAGGTAAAATGAAAGAGTTAATGCTATTTCGCTCATTCTTATTCAAAACATTTCCAAATTACTGTCAAAAATCAAAGTTGTTGAAAGGTTTGTAAAGTGTAGCATTGACAAGGGGAAGGATTGAACGTTGCAATCATTTTATCACAAATTGAGAAGTACACCTATAATCATAGGGTTAACTTTAATTTTTATGACAGGTGTGACCACTAGGAAAATAATGATTAATTTTTGTTCATATAATGCAACTAATTTCTCTTTGGAAAAAATATAAAAAGGTAAATGAGAGTATCCTTTCCATAGGTGCTTTGGATTTTGCCATCATAATCATATCATCCGTGATCACTAAGCCTGTAAAGATGAAAACTTTTTATAAAGTCATGGAAACTTTGTTTACATGGAAGACTTATCTCAAAGAGTACATGTTTTCTAAAATTTCCAAGAGTAGGTAATGGACAATGATGGAGGAGATAGTGCTCGACACAAATTGGCCGATGGATTCAAGTATAGGGTTGTTGAGTTAGCATATCATCTTCTTGGCAAATCATGATCTTCTAGAGTGGGAGAGAGCTTTGTTTTTTTGGCCCTACTTGAGTCAATTTGAGACTGTGATTAGTCTAATATCACTTGTACACTGCCTTATCATTCATACTTATCTCAATAAGTAGTGAAAGGGTGTGTCAAAAAATGTGTGCATAGACCTCCCTCCCCTCCCTCCAGCCTTAGGCCACAATGTCCTAAAGTTGAATATATAACATATAACAAGTTACATTGGAGTAATTTTTGTTAATTACCTAGAGGAAACGGTAATAATAAATGAGTTTTGGACGCTGCAGTAACCAGATGGTGTCTTTAATACGAGTATAAGACATAACGTATGGGCTTGGGCTAGGAAACCTATGATCCTGCAAGCAATAAATTGGCTGAGTTGGGCTCCCCAAGCTATATGTAAAATTCACTGTTCTCTTTGGATAAGAATTTTTCATCTGAGATAAAAGAATAAAATCAAAAGGCAATAACTTACTCTTTTTTTTTTAAAGAGAGTTTCAACTTATGACTTCCGTTATTAATAAGAGTTCTTTATTATTAGACTAAAACACTAGTCGATTTTTGGTATAGGCGCGAATTAAACTCCAGACCTCTTATTCAACTATCATAGACTCTACTAGTTGAATTAACTAGTTGAATTAACTGAAATTCACCAAAAAAAAAAAAAAAAAAAAGACAATAACTTACTAGACTATATATATGACTCTTTTGAAGGTGTCAAAAATCTAGTCCTAGTAGTATTTATCATTACCTCCCACCCAAACAAAAAAAGGGGAATATAAAAAGGAATGGAAAAAAGAAAATTTATGGTCCTTCAAAAGAACAACAATGAATAAATTGACATTAACACTTTGGGTATGATCATGATGGCATCAAATACCCGTTACCTTTTTTCAAAATATTTTAAAACCTACTTTTTTTTTTCCTTTATGAAAAATTTAGGTCTGCCTCAACTTTGAACGCTTTGCCTTCACTCGCCCATATGATAATGAATGATATGAGAGAAGAAACAAAAAACCACTGAGAGGCATTTCCGAAACTGATGCCCCCAATATGCCTCGTGTTCCTTCATTCATTCATTCACAATCACATCCCACCACACCCACTCAAATTGCCTTTCCCATAAAAAGAATGCCAAAATAGAAAAAAGTTTCATTTTTTTTTTCTCTCAAAAAAACCAAAAAAAGAAAGAAGAAGAAGAAATTGTTGCACTTTGCACACGTATATAATAGGACACTTTGTTGTTGGAGTTTTTAACATTTTAAAGAAAACATTAAAACAAGTAAAACTGTCACTATTTTTGTACCGTTTTAGCTGGCATAAAGCTTGACTTCTCTTTGTTTGGTTAAAGCTTAAAACAAAAAAAATAAATACCAATTGCATATCAAGCCTCATATGGCAATTTCCTCGATAACAATGAAATTTGACCACATTGCCAAATCTAACAGTCAAGAAAAACAAATGGTAAACATTAATTCCAATAAAACAAAAATCTTCCAAATTATGAAATATTTACCAAAAAAAAAATCAGAAACTAATCAAAATAATAACCAAAAGTCAGAAGCTAAAATTGAAAATTTTTCTATGGTTTATCAACTTTCTGTTTTCCTAACATGAATTTTTTTTTTCTTTTTCTTTTTTTTTTCCTAAGACAAATTAACATTTACGCTAGCATCCATGACAGAATGACATACTGGACAAGTGCGTAGAGTGGAGCCACAATTAGTACACAAACATAGATGCCTGCATGGTAGCAATAACACCCTTGACTCCCCAACCCCACAATTCTTACACATCCTATTGCCACCACCACCCACCGCCTCATCGCCGCCGTCATCAAGCGGTGGCGGCATGCACCGCCCAAAGTCGTTACTCCCGCAGCTCGATTCGGCGTCGTCCGCCGTGGCTGCCACGTGGCGGTCTTCGGCAACGTGGGCCAGGACTTGTTCTAGATTGCTTCGTAGAGTATTGGCCGTGGCCTCATTAGTCTGTGCCAACTCTCTCCAAATCTGATTCTCTATACATAGGCTTTTCACTCTTTCTTGAAGGACCCAATTCAGCTTTCCCATTCTCTGAATCTCTTCGTCTTTTTCTTTCAATTTGTTCATGATTGCTTCCTGGAATACTGATTCCAACATTCTTGATTGCCGCTGTTCTTGCTCCCCAATTTCCAATCTTACGTTTTCTGCCTGTAAACATATCGATCCAAATTTAACAATCAGTACATAAAATTCCAAAAAAAAATATGCAAACTTTTCAGTTCAAAATCACTGTTTTATATAATCAATATAAAATAGCCAAATTTCCAAAATCTTATGATGAAGAAATTAAAGAAAACAAAAAGACCCAATTAAGAAAACAAGCTTATTTGATTTGTCATCAACTTTTTACAACAAAAAGACGATAAAATTTTCCAAAAACACAAACTTTATATAATGAAAAAGTAGGAAAGACGGAGTGAAGAATTACTTACATGTTGGGCAAGGAGGCGATCGATCTCTAATTGTTGTTGATGAGCCTGGAGGATAATGTACTGGTCGAGAAAAGATGGCAAGCCTGAGACTTTGTTGGTTTTTTGACGGATTGGTAAAGCATTGAAGTCATTGATTGAATCTCTAGGACGCTTTCGCTGATCAGGGACAGGGATAGCGTAGGTGAGTCCACTATCAGCCTTGTTCATGAAGGTCTTGGTTGAAGCACCCAGATTGCCACAATCAACGGATTGGTAATAAGGTGGAAGCGTTTCAGGCATTGTTGCAGCCTGAGGCAACATAGAATCCATCTGGGTATTGTACATGTTGGGATTTCCCTGATTGAGTTTCACGAAATCTCTGCAAGAAAATCAAAACCCGAGTCAGAAAAAATAGGAATTCATAGAGAAAACAAGAAAAACCCATCATGAAAAAAGCGCTGGAACAGAGATATAGAGGGTTATGGTACCTGTTTGTGATGAACTTAGACTGGAACAGGTTCATATGCCGTGCTTCAACTGCCATGAAAGATGGTTTTTTTTTTTTTTTTTGCTTTCTTGTGTTCTTGAGAGAGAGAGAGAGAAGTTTACAAGGGAGGCAGAAGATTATGAAATAGAGAAGTGGGGAGGGTGGGGGACTGGTTTTTATTTAAGGCGTTGGTTTGTGAGGTGTGAGTGTGATTTAGAGAGGGAAAGTCAAAAAGAATTCTAGAGAGAGAAAGTCATCTTACTACTACAATACAAAAAATACACATATCAAAAAGGAATTATATTACTATACTATTAGGTGGGGAATTGGGGATATTGCAGATTTGGTTCTTGGATTCGATTTTTCTATATTTAAAAGGGTGCTAATTAATTATTATCAAAATAATAATAATAAAGGGGTTTAATAATTACTTAATTTCATTGTCTTAAAACTTTTTATTTTTGGAGTAAAAGTTGTCTAAAACTTTTAATCTTAGTAACCAAGAAACCAGGCTATACCAAATCTAATAGTAGTAGGGGTAGTATTATTTTTTTTACTTTCCCGATTGGAATAGGGAATAGTAGTGTATAGGTAGTATCTACAAATTTTGAGGTTTACTGTTTTTGCAGTAGTACTAATATAAAGTGTTTGTGTGTTTCTCAAAAAAAAAAGTGTGTGTGTGTTCGTGTGAGAGATAACGTGCAGTGAGTGAATGACATGGGGATGGGGGGGGGGGGGGGGGGGGGGCATATGTACCACGTGTGACCCAAAGCCTCGTGGTTGTGACTTCCTCCCCACTATTTGCCACGAATGCTGATATGCACACTACGAGACTCTCGTTGTGTACGTGACCCCACAATGGTGGGGTCTACTTTTTTGTCGCACGTGTGAAGTGGAGGGTCCACTTTGTTTGTACTCAACCTTATTAGGCAGAGGGTGACCCTGTTGCCACGTTTTTGGAGGGACCCACTGATTTTAAGGGGGGAGGTGTTGAAAGTGTGGACTTGGGGGGGAGAGGGGGGGTCCCACTGACGAAAGGGGACACAGACACAGACACACACCCAAGTTGCTGTTCCATTGCGGATTTTCCCCGTTTTTGCAGACCTTGCTTTGTCTGGTCTGGTCCCACTCACCAGTCCCCAGTACCTTGTAGTTGTAGGGTATTCCATACCCAGGTGTGCGAGGCTCATTAATTACTCTTTACCACAATTTTACTCTCTTTTTTTGGTTTTTTTTTTTTTTACTTTCCAAGTTTAATGCATGCCTGTATTTTAAAACAAAGTAAAGTCTAAGTTATGAAACTAAAGGGCATTAATGCTGCAGCCTTCATTAACTTTTAATAATATATTTATATTTGGCAACATCCCAAATTAGACACAATGCTCTTTTTCTTTTTCTTTTTTTTTCAAAATGAAATTAGATACAAGACTTGCACTATGGGATAAAGAGATTACTTTCTTTTTTTCCTTCTAAATAAAAGGGTATGTGCATAATTCATGTCAATCTTATCTAGATATAATCATAATCACTTCTAATTAAGGTTATATTTAGGATGAAGTTTTCCTTTAATGCTTTACACTAAACTCAAGCCAAATTTTAAAATTTATGTAGCCTAAAGTGACCCCAAAGGCATAAGATCCAAGTTGGGCATGAAAAAAAAAACACAATCTCATATGTTGAGCAATAATCTAACCTCAATCCAACCCAAGGTACTATACTTTCAAACAAGGGACATAATGTTTCCAAAAAATTAAAGGACATGGGAAATAATGGTACTTGAACCACACCAATGTAATCAATGACAAAATCAAGATTTGACAACACATGAACAAACTTAGGTACACATAAGAGAGTCGCTAGGAGTCGAGGAACAATTGTGCCTAACTTGAACCCACCAAACACCCATTCTAACCCAATTTTTTCCTCTCTTTTTTTTGTTTTCTCTTTTATTTTATTTTATTTTTCACATTTTTAGGTATTTTTTGTTCATGTATCTCTTTCAAATAAAATGAAAGAAAATATTTTCCTATTCTATTAATATTTTTAAAGATTTAAAAGTTATAAAATGAAAAGAAAGAATATAAGTAAAAGTTTTAGTTGAATAAAAAAATACCATTACCTTTCAAAAGTTTTGAGAGATTGAATTTGTTATATAATGATCTTTTTCTTTTCATGAAAAATAATTACTATATAAAATTTACAACACAGATTATTTATATATAAAAATTCCTAACAAATAAAGAAAATATAATGGATATGTTATCTTTTTACGGGTTTTTTAACGTTAAAATACTGAAAAATATTCTCTTGAGTGGCATTTTATTGTCCAAATTGGTCTTAAATATTATATATATAATGTGTGTAAATATACCTATTATCACATATACATGAAGACGTATATGTTTGCTAAAAAAGATCCGCCCTAAATTTAAATCATGGCTTCACCACTAGATACACGCAAGTTGTGCAACGAAAAAAAAAAAAATATATATATATATATATATATACATACATATATATATATATATATATATATATATATAATGTATATATGCACATGAATACCACTCCTATGAAAACTTAAGATGCCACTATGTGAATACTTAAGCCCAATTTCGACAATAAAATATCATTCATGTGAATATTAAATGGTTTTCTAATGTTAAAAGGATAGGATTGAATTTTTATATATATAATTCTTGTTAGAATTTTATTTTATAGTCAAAATTTTATTTGTAATTCCCATAACGATTTTCAGTAACTAGATAATACCGTAGCTTGCGTCAAAAATTTTTTTTAATAATTTATAAAATGATTAAGTATATCAATTTTTAATTATATAGTAACCATTTATGCATCTAAAACTTTAGAGTTCAACTTTAAAAATAATACCAGATTATAGAGTTTATTATATAATTATTTCGAAACTTTATTAATTATTAACTTATTTTTATGAAGAATAATAAATTGTTAAATTAAAATTTTGAGCCCTTAACACCTTCGAAAGGTAACAGTATTTCCATTTTGTAATTTTTTTTTTTCTCTTTTTTGTTTATTTATTTTCCTTTTTTGTTCTACCATTATTTTTCTTTTATAACTTTTGAAACATAGAAAACATTTGTAAAATAGATTTCTTTCTATGTTTTATTAATGAATTTTGGCATATAAAAGATATATCAACATTTAAAGAATTGAAAAAAAAAAATTAAAGTATGAATAATGGTTTTTTTATTTATTTATTTAAATCTTGGGAAGGGCCAAGGGCAATTTCCCCCTCAACTCCATAGCTCAGTCCTTAAGCATCACCCCCATTGCCTCTAAGGATTCAAATTTTGGACCTATCTCTTGTCATAACCATTAAGATTGTGCCACAATCTTGATTGGTCAATTAAATGAATACTCATGAGTTCTAATTAACGTAATTGGTAAAAAAATTTATCCTTAAATAAGGAATTTGGGTTCAATATAACATGTCTTTAATTGGCCAATTAGTGACCCGATCAAGTTAAATCTGAAGTCTCTCGACATAACTTGTTTGCCATATTTAGATTATGAGTAAGCTAGTCCAAACCTACTACCCTAATGATAGTCAAATATGATTTCTTGAAGTAAATATGGTAAACACTTGTTTATATATATATATAAGAAAAAACACCAAGGTTTGAAGGTTCAAGGCAAGTGCACAAAGCAGTGTGGGGGCAACAATTATTAAAGTGAAAGTATCACACGCCATGGAATACAAGAAACTATAGCATGCGTTGGAATGTCAACACATGCAAGGTTTGGTCCAAATTAAAGAAAAAAACACATTCGGGGTTGTGCATGCGATAAAACTAGAAGAATATATGGGAATACGAATTTTCTAGGAAAGTGATTTGTCACAAATTTAAAAGCACTTTCAAATCAAAAAGTTGGGAAAACTGAACAATCTGATCTTCCTTCTTCATCCATTGACCACAAAAAAGCAGAAAAGAAATTAAAAAGGAAAGAAATTAAGAAGAAGAACCCTTCTCAAATTGAAACAGCGTGCAGCCTTTGTATTAAGAATTCAACAATTTCGATGTAATTGAAAAGGACCGTGTTTCGTGTATGGTAATAGAATATTAGATTGAATTAGCTAGAGTTGGATAGAATAGTTTGTCATCCCGTTCCTATATTTTGAATTGTGTTGGAGATCAACTTCAGATTAGCTGTTTAATCCTAATTATTATATCTAATTGAATTGGAACTCAATTGGGTATTCCTTTTTTATTAGGCAATCTAAGTTGGCAAACTAGGGAATTGTCTATTTCAAAAACAATTTTAGACATGCATATTACATGATCTGCACCAACTTAATTTGACCGTATAACAAACCATATATATGAATTCTTCATATGAAAGTAACTCGAGTTACATTACCTAAAAATAAAAATAAAATATTATTAATTTTCTTGACTAGGATTGGCAGCTTGAAATTTGTTCCAATTTCAAGTTTTTTGAAGTTAATGTTTTGAATTGAAGCTTGGGATATGTCCAAACCTGATATCAATTCCCTAAGGAGTCCCATTTTCCATGTTTGAATGAATATGTATTTGGAAAAAGGCAATCATCTTAATTATCAAAATAGTGCTTTAACCTCAACAACTAATCCAAACATGTTTGGTTGGAGATTTCTAGTATCGTTGTTTAAAATGATATGAAAATTATAATTTAAAAAGTGTTGTGAAAACACATGTGACATGTTTACAGTATTCATAAAGCAAAAAATGTGTTTGGTATCACAGTTTTCAATGTTTAAACATTGAAAACTGTTGTTCAAATACCCTAACCAAATAGACTTATTGATACGGCATAGAAACTTCCATCAATAATTCTTGTAAACCCCAAACCTAGCGAGTATGATGCTAGTATGATAATACCCAAATACAGATAAAGATTCAAACCTCTGGAAGAACTACTTAAACTCCAAAACCGAAAGGAAAAAACCTGCAATATAAAAGTAGGAAATAGAAGTCAAAAAATTCAGCAACTAAAATTGGTCCCCCAAAGGCCACACTACCCCACGTCCCCACCAAGTTGAATTGAAGGGACAAATCTTGTAAGAATGATGATAAGTTTTTTGACCAAAACAAAATTGGGTCAGCTGGAACAGTGAGCCTGCCGTGTCCGAGGCTATCTAACATCATCTTAATAAATTGCCCCACAAACACGCACAATTGAAAAAAGCGTACGTAGTAGCCTAAATAGTAAATGTGAGAGAGATAGACGGTATAAATTTATAAAATAGAAAATGAGTGTCCACCAAAAAAGTGTGCAAAATTTAATGTAGACAGAGATGATATGGATTCCCACATCCTCCACCTTCATCTTCATCATCATCATCATCATCATCACCAACTTCTCATCTCTCTTTTTCATCTTCTCTATTATTGCTCTCACTTTCCATCATTTCCTAAATTTTCCACATCGTTCAAACCCTATATGCTCCTATCAACTTTAACTCCACCTCAAAAACAAAACAAAGAACCAAACCAAACTACTTTAACAAATATATAAATGTGCATGAAGGACCCAAATCAAGTATAGGTTAATTGTATATTGCACTTTCAAGATTTCAAACATATATATATTATTAAGCTAGTATGCGCATTGCTTGGCAATCTATAGCTAGATATCCTAGGAAACTCACAATTCATCAGTTTATAATATAAAATATATGCATCAACTTGCGTATATAACCAATAGTTGAATATTTTAGAGTAAGTAGAAAGTATGTGCTTCAAACATGTAAAGAACCTTTTAAAAAAAATGAAGGTGTTAAGCAACTTCAGCAAAGTTGTCGTCTAACATATATGACAAACTCCCAAACACTGCCTATGAAAACACATTTTGGTTGCTTTATACTGTAACATCATTAACACATGAATGTACGAAGTGTTCAGTTATCATCACATGTCCTAGTGTGCTATGATAACATATAATAATATGAAGAAAAATAATATCCCGCAAGTTCCGAATGGAATACAAAAGATCTGAGAATTGCTGACCCTCCCTTTTGAAAGTATGTGTTTCTTCTCGGCATCATGAATTGGCAATAGGCACTAAGTGCCCACTATTTCTTTTCTTATTTTTTTATAATCGCCTTTCTTATCTTTAAAGGTTGGCTCTTGCCAACCACTTGGGAAGATTCTATGATGATTCAATAAAGTTCTCAAAATGTGATAAGTTGGCATCTTCCTATGGTATTCAAAAAAGTATACGACTATGAAGCTCTCTCGGACTTGAACTCTAGTCTTTGTTTCCTTACATTTCACAAGTACTTAAACTTGTAAAGTGATCATCGCGTTAAAGATACGCGATAGTTACCATAGCTTTTGAAATACACAATTCATTGAGTTCGTAAATTATTTCTGATTTTCACAATAATTAACAATTTACTACTGAGAAAGTTCATCTCTATACATTTATAAAATATTTTATGAAACAAAAATATCTTTAAACTTTTTTATGAAAACCAAAAATATATTACCTAACTTGAACTTGAAGTCCTGGCCCTATCATGTTGAACTTCTTAGATCGTTAGTGGTAAAAGCAAAAGTAAAATAATTAACTTCACTACTTTTTTTTTTTTTGGTTTCCATGGATTTTATTTCACTTTATACTTTTAATATCTCACATAAAAACACAATCTTGTAAGCATGGGATGAAACAGAATCACTTTGGTACCAGTTTGGAGAACCTTTTAAAGTGGGTGGCTAAATGATAGTTAAATAGAAGTCATGGATTCATAAAGTGTTTATGCTTTTCTAAAAAAAGTTTAAAAAGAGAATTTGGGTCCCTCCAGAAACCTTAAATTTAGGACATATATACATAGGACATATGCGCATAAGTTGTGATTATTGACCTAATTGATAAAGAGACAATACCCAATTACAGGAAAAGTCCCTCATTGAGATCAAATGATTTGACACCACCATTTTGTGTTCATGGAGGCCGCCACCCCACCATGGTGTAATTCACTGTTCGTTATGTAAAAGTTTAAACAACCGCCCTAAATTTGCTCAAAATTTGTCATGGGGTTCACACTTGATTGAACATTAATTTCTTGCGCAAAAATCAAGCTCCTAATAATGCAGTTAATTTTGTCAATTTTTTATTTGGAGAATGGAAACATATTCATTACAACTAGGGTGTACAGCCAACCCGCCAAAGCTGACCTGTATTCGTATGGATTGGTGAGTTAAGTTAGGTTAGATTTTTTTTTTTTTTTTTTTTACAATGGATCAGGTTGAGTTCCGGTCATAAGATTCACAAATCTGCCTAACCAAACCCAATCCACTTATATTTAATATATATATTTAGATTTTAAAATATATTATACAATTTTGTTATTTGCTTTTTTGCCCCTCTTCCTAAATAAAACCCAAACCCTAATCTCTCCTCTTATAGTTTGTGTTGGTTTGGTATTTTGCTCAGGATTATTTGATTATAAATTTGATCTTATTTGTGCTGAGGTTATTCTAATTCTCAATTTAATAATAATAATACTAATTAAAAAATTTGTCCAACTTATAGGTCCAACCTGATCTAACTCGATCCACGTGGATTAGGTTAGGTTGGGTTGAAAAAACCCCTCAACCCGACTTATGCACGCTTCTAATTACAACTTCGTAGCCAATTATATATAAAAAAAAAATTATAAAATTTATTATTAATTCTATTACAAAAGGTACATATTTATAAATGATTTAGGCACCATGCCTAGAATTTATTAGAATGCAT
The DNA here is from genome assembly GCA_023736055.1 of Quercus glauca. Lineage (NCBI taxonomy): Eukaryota > Viridiplantae > Streptophyta > Magnoliopsida > Fagales > Fagaceae > Quercus > Quercus glauca. The sequence goes on along the minus strand of CM043325.1, from coordinate 20,467,504 downwards.
ATTTAAGATGAAGCTCCTAACTATGCCTTTTGGTTGCATTTCTCCAAGATAACTTCACTTGCTCACCCGTTTATTAAATGATTCCCTTTTGTGTCATATTAGTCATATAATAATGGAAATTTAATTCACAATCCAAAATCAGTATATATTTCCATTATCTAGTAAAATTAGCACTTCCAATTTATTCCATTCTCACATGCATGTCTTATTCTTTTTAGACCATACTTTTTGAAAAGGAACACACACACAAAAAATAAATAAATAAAGAAAATTAAAAAAAAAATCAAATCAAATCAAATCAAATCAAATATTTATCAATGCTTCATCATTTTGGATGTCTCTTAGTGGGGAAACTATATTAATGGTCCCAACATTATGGCATAGGTGTAAGTGCAACTATATGTAACAGTTCCAAAAGGTAAATTAGAATATTTTTAAGGAGTACAGCCACTCAAATGGTAAGTTCCTCGAAATTTATTTGTATACGAATTGAAAATGTGACAAAACCTTGTTGTGAAGATTCTTCCAATTGCACCAATATCAAATCAAAAGAAAATTAAATCTCTTATTACAACTTTTTTTTTTCCTTCTTTACACGACAAGACAAGACACGTGATAGTCATTTCTAACTTGTTTCCTTATGTCTAAAAGTCACTAAAATTAAATCTTGACCGCCAATAATAATAATAGTAATAATAATACACAGCTGAAACATTGTAGTCAGTGGGCTTTCCACGAAATTCTATTTGTACATATTGTGCAATTTGACAAAAGTTGTTTGACAACACAACAATAATAAATGGGAACCCAAGTTGATAATTGTGATTCGATATCGATATCGATATCGATCGCCAATAATGTCATTTTCTTTTTTGGAATTTCTCTTTTGGAGGCTGCTGGAAGCTAGAACCCAAATGTGAACGAACATTTTGTGCTCTATTAGTCTATTTTACTATTATACTTGCCTTTGGTGTTGTCATTAGTCACGTACTTTAGCGTTATTATGTGACCCTACGTACCCATTTTTGTGTGGGCCGAAGTTTATAACTTTCAATCTTTTAATGATGTAGATGTGTTATGTAAATGATTTTTGTCGCCATACTAGTTGAAAACAAATTCACAATTAGACGTAGCTAGGCTACTTCTTTTAGCTTTTTTAGCCTTTAGTTCAAATCGATGTACATATATATCCATCTTAATCTTTTCTATATGGAAACCCCAAGAAAAATTTGTACTACATCTACACCATCTACATTGATTTTTTAAACTCTTTCTTCAATTTTAACGGTCCCTTTCTTTGACAAAGCACAAAACTATACACTGTTTCTTTTGACGTACTTGTCCCATGTTTTGTTTTTACTGCTAGCTAGTAACCAATTATTGTCCCCTCTCTGTATATTAAATTTGGTGGGTGGAATAAATAATTCTAGTTTATCTGCATCTGATGATTGTAGCCGAGAATTGAATCCAAAAGCTTATATTTTTTTGTTTAACTATTAAAAATTTTACTAATTGAGCAAACTAGAACACACAAACCTAATTTATTAAACACCGAGGAAAATCATCATCTTCCAAATATAATCCACAACATGTAAAAGGTAAAAAAAAGACCTTAAAATATATGTAGTTGAAGGCACTATGGAGTCATATAAATGGTCCACAAATTATGTATCTTTCTTGGAATGGGGCTCACCTGGAAATAATGCATGGTACCATAAAAGTGGTAATATTCTGACTGTGTATAGGTTGGCTTTATCCAGTGTTTAAAATGGGGGGATCATGTTCTTGTCCATGTAAGGGAAAGAGTTAAAGGTTGAAAGCGATTTGGCTGACAAACATGAATTTGAAGATACTGTGGTCTAAGAAAGAGGCACGTCACGGCTAATAAATTCATGGCAAATATTAGCTAAGAAAGGGGCCCAACCCCATATTTTTTTTTTTTTTGACGGGTAATACACTTCTGTTTTTTTGTTTTAGCATTGTGAATTAATTTCGTGATCATAGCCAACCCTTCTGTCCTTGTTGTTGTGACAAGTTGCGGTTGAGACTTGAGAGAATCAAACCATGTTTATTTTTCATTTTTTGCTAGTATCTTTAACACATCAAACTTAATTGCGTTCCAACTTTTAACCCCCATAATAATTATTCTCTTAATTAATTTTGACTAGCGAGGGAGGAAAAAAAAAGAAAAAAAGAAAAAGAAAAAGAAAAGAAAGATATTTTGGGAGAAAAATTATTAAATCCACCGAAATAACAGTTGAAGTGGTCTTTCCAACAAATGAAATAATGTCATTTATGCAAATGTGTGAATCAGATTTTTAATCAGCACAAGATTTAAAAATAAAAAACTACTAGGTGATATCACATTTATATAAATAACAACGTTTTATTGGTTAAAATTACTAAGATGACCACTTCAGCAATCCTCCTAGTAGACTTAATAATTTCTCTTTTTAGAGGCATGTTGGATGAGCCTGAAAATAATGAATATATATATGTGTGTGTATGTCGGTAATCAAGTTTTGTGCTAGATTATGTGTGGGATTCTCAATTGTGGTCCAAATCATCAACTTGATGAGACCATGTTATTAGTTGTGCTAGCTGTTTGAATTTGATTATTATAAAACGGCTACCTTTCTTAGACAGTGGGATGGGAATTGATTTAGATAGAAGAAAATCGACCAGAAACAAAACAAGTTTGACTAAAATATCATAATTAATTAGGCTAATAATCTGGCTGAGGATTACAACTTCGTATGGAACCTATCACCTTCTTTGAAAATCGTGATATCCTTCATAAAATTCTTTCTAAATTGAAATGGTATTTTTATTCTTTCTTTAATAATAATAAATAAATAAAAGAGAGTATAGAATGCGTTTTTAATTTCTCTTTGGATCTATTAGAGACCAAGGCTTGTGACTTTTCACGACCCAAAGGTATCCGATTCCGATCCACAACAATTTATAAGCTAATGAGTGAAGTTTCTTTTACAAGTCCCAACCCATATTCTTTTTCTTTTTTCCACCAAAGAAAATCACCAACCCCAAATTCGGTTCACAATGTTTGCATAAAGAATAATTAAAATTTGGTAATTATTCAACCTTAGGGAGTGTCACTAAATATTTAATTGAACGAAGATAATAATGAAAATTATTTTGAAAAAGTTTCCACATGTATACGTAAGACATGTTTAATTAGAAACACAGGAACGTACCTAACCAAAACATCACTAATAATTTAGAAATGTTACAATTAAAGTTTTCTTTTTTTGGTGAATTTCTTCCATCAAAGTTTGTTTTGAAGTTTTAACATAGCCGATAGAGACAATTAATAGAAATGAAATAAGTTACAGATTTTTTTTTTTTTTTGAAGAGAGTTTCAATCTATGATGTCCGCTCCTGAATCCTGATAATAGTTATTTATCATCATATCAAAACACCAATCAGTTTTTGGTGTAGGTGAGAATTGAATCCCAGATTTTTTATATAACCATTAAAGACTTTACCAATTGAGTTAACCGAAACTCATAAGTTACAGATATTTGAATACATCGAGGTGGAAACAAGTATGGTTAATATTAATATATACTTGATTAAAATGGTTAAAAAAAAGGAAACAAAGAATGTAACGAAGACGTTAATTTGGAGGCAAAAAAGGTTGGCCATAAATATTTGTATGTTCAGGTCAACTCAAGTTAAAGAGGACGTCATGGGTCATTTAATTTTGTGAAGCTTAAGAATAGGATTGATCCAATAGGATTTCTCATACTCTATTACCTATTTAGCTTTCGTATCTATCACATTTGGTCGAATGTTAGACCTTTCCACCATTTTAATGGATGGAAGAATCATTACATTTGTTCACATTATTATGGCTCAATATAATTATTCCACCGCTTAAGTAGATAATTAGTGCTTCCTCAACAAAAAAAAAGTAGATAATTAGTGGACTTATTGGCCTAGGACATGACGTTAATCCAAAAATTTTAAGTTTAATTTACTACACTATCAATCTTTAATATTTCAAAGTTATCTCATTGACAAGAAGTGAAATAATTTGGCTTAAGGTTAGAACATCATTTCTTTATATATATTAAAAAAAAATAACATTCTTATTTAGTTTATCTCATATATATATATAAGTAATATATTTTAGTATTTCTTATTTGGGATTTACTAATGTATGCCCTAGTAAACTATTTTAGAATTCTTTTTTTATAAAAAAAAAAAAAAAAAAAAAAAAAAAAAAAAAAAAAGATGAAAATGTGACTAATTTTTTTCAATTTTCAATAAAAAATTTTCTAAAATGAATGAATAATTGATGTATACATAAGAGTACACATTAACTGAATCATTCTTAGTAAAAAAAAGAAGAACTTTATAAACATAATTCTTCCACTTTGATGTAAGTGCCAATTTTTAGTTGTTGGACTTTAAAATTAAATGGAAACTAGGTGTAAGTCATGCAAATTGACACTCACCTTAAATCATGCAAATTAACACTCAATTTATTTATTAAAATAAATTACTAATAGAGAGATAAATTATTAAATTATTCAAATTAAAAATCTAAGGGCCAAATTGACATGCACCATAAATCTAAGCTTGGTATTTGTACAATCACAAAAATTAAAATAGAAAAAGGAAAAGTAGATTTAAATAGGAATAGAGCTTGTCGGAGAGAGAGACAGATGATGATGATGATGAAGAAGCAAGATAGGGATCGGAAGCCGTGCAATTACATGAATGATTGCAGAGAAATTAGAGTTGGGTTGGTTCCACAGATTAAAACTGTGGTAGAGAGAGATAGGTCTAACTTTTTAAAGTAATGTGTATAGTATAGAATAGGCAGAGAGACAGAGTGTGCAGTGAGAGCAACAATGTGAGAGTGATTACATGTGCCCAAATTTTAAAGTTAAAGTTAAGGAAGACTTGTCCCCTAGGCCCTAGCTAATAGCTACAATAACGGTGAGTCTCAGGACTGATTTGATTACTACTACAACTTCACTAGCCGTACGTTGCCTTGGTGTCGACATACATGAGTGGGTGTTGGCAAATCCCTTTTTTTTTTTTTTTTTTTTAAATTGAATAACAATACTTAAATACAATTATCAAACAAGTCTAAAAGTTTCTAGATAACTCGATTTTTTTTTTTGCTGCATATACAGTAACAAATATATATATAACGAAAATGTTAAGGAATGTTTTGAAAGTATTAGTTTAAAAACTATTTTTAAAACTATTTTATGAAAAAATAATAAAATAATTAATTTTGTTGATAACTTTTTATATTTTTCATGAAAATGATATTAAAACTTTTTTAATATGATTTATTAACAATTTTTTCAAAGAACACTTATTAACATGACCCATATACAAAATTGGGACCTATGACAAATAAAAATTACTTTATGTCTTGAGATAAATCATAGCGTGAGACCTGCATTAAGTTAATTGAATTGACTTTTAGACCAAAATCGTAATTGTGGGACCCAAAAAATTAGCTATTACAAAAAATAATATAAAATACAGTTAACATTTCTAAGATTTAGCTAATGTCAGCCAAATTCAAGAAATTTCAAAATTGACTAATTCAATCCCTAATCACCGTGGCAATTAAAGCAAAAAAAAAATGAGTAACAGTTCAGGGACTATATTAGGTTTAGAGATCAAGTTGATCAATTTTAAAATGTCTTGAACGTGGTTGACATTAATCCAACCTTTAGGGATATTAACTATATTTTAACCCCAAAAAATAAAATAAAAACAATTATCACAAGACTCATGAAACCTACAAACAATGAGGAAAAAAAACAACTATTAACTGACTTAATAGTCATTATACCAACATCACTTTAGTAGTTATAGTATTAATATTTGGGAAAAGTTAATAGGCTTCTTAAGGATATTTGTTTATGAGTTATTTTTACAATTTTTTATATTTCTCATAAAAATAATATTAAAATTTTCCTCAAATAACCAATTAAAAAAAGAGTTCAGTTAATATATGTCCTTAAAGCATATATTAATTATCCATTTTGACAAAAAATTTATGAAAATTAAAAAAACTATCAAAAAGTAAATCATTTTTTCATAAAAAAAATTACTTAATATAATTTACTAACGTATATCACGTTAATAAAACCCTTAATAAAAAAAAAATACCATAATAGCATTATTTGTGTGTGAATGCGATGCTAAGCTAAAGTTAAAAGGTGAGCCGGAGTAGTGTCGGTGTGCATTATGAAAAGCCAATTGCCGACAAGATGAAGTATTGGATTTGTGCACCAAATTCCATGCATGAGCCCTGACCATCTGACCTGATCCTAACCATAAATTTCTAGCAGATGGGGTTGGAGATGGAGTACACTTATAGATCATATTGATTCACTGAGAATTGTGCCCTAGCTAGCCTCCGAATGAACAGAGACCAATGCATTAATCCACGTGAAAAACCCTATTTGCATGCCGTACGAGTGGCCTATTTCATTTTTGACGTTAAGGAAAGGAAGTCTTCAATTACATTTTTGCTCTGTTCTTTTTTCTACCCAATATTAATTTTATTGCTTGTTGGCAGGTCATGATCATTTTTGAATAACACATTTTTTTTGGTTTATCATGAAAAGTAAAACCGTGTGGGAGCCAATTGCGCAGGTCCTATAACAGTGATATTGTGATAGAGAAATCACGAATTGAAATATTTGATTGACCTAGTATCCATCTGATGTGCCAGACTCGCATTATGGTATCAAGTAAAGCTTTAAATGTAAAATTTTAGATTTTTTTTTTTTGGGGGGCGATCTAAAGCTTTGAAAGTTCTTTAGGGTTTTGGAAGATTTAATAAATTATAGTGAATATTTCTTTATAATTATAGATTTATAAAGCATGCATAAATTGTAGTGCTTTTTATTAAATGCTCTAAATTTCAACTTTTTTTTATAGAGCTTTTAATGAACTTTAAAGTTTAAACTATTTTTGGTAGAACTTACAAAACACTAGCATTTTTTTTTTCCTTGAAGAGACTTTTTTTTTTTTTTTTAATAAATGCTCTAAAAGCTCTATAAGACCGAGTCCTATTCACTTCAAGTAAAACTATTGTTGAGATTGCACTGTTAAGCCTCAGAATTGTCATGTCATCTCTGTAGCTGCAGTTACTAAAAGTGCCGCAGTAGGTGACCTATAGCAATGGTTTTAGAAACTGCCGGCAAAAAAACGCTGATATATATATTTTATGTTTTTTTGTAGTGATTCCAAACCTTATATGTATCACTATAACAAATTAACAATGTACATAAGAGTCCGATTTATGGAGTGATTGCATTCAGTGACTAATTTCTCATTGTCTGATTTAAGTTATATGTATGGTATGGATTAGCATGTGTGATAGGTCATGGCAACAATTTCTCATGCTTTGGCAGGTTATCTTTGCTATTTCAAATTGGGAAATGCTAACGAATGCTCTTAGAGTACTGGTTAAAAATCCTGTTAAAGAAAGTTTTGACATCAATTTTATGGGAAATAAAAAAAGCTGTCAAAACATTAATTACTTTTTTTTCTTTTTTCATAAAAACTTTATTTAACTGGATTCTTAACAAATACCCTAAGGATACTCGTTAGCAAAACCCTTCCAAATTTGCTATGCTGCATCACCATTTTTGGAATTGCACACACATTTATCATTGTTTGCTCACTTTCTCTAAGCATTGATAATCTAACTAACATATTTAAGACTATAAATAAGCATTTCAATGGTTGTTCAAGTATAGGAATTTTAACAACCATGATTCGCCATCTTTGAGAATTCTCTTAATGCATGATAATGATATATAGAGAAAGGTTGTTGAGTTTGGGCAAATATAAATTAGTTACATGTGAAAAATATTCAAGGCTTCAATAATAAGTAAATTAAATAAAACAAAACAATATATAAATTAAATTACACAACTTCCCTTAAAACTTATCAAAATGACATTTAATTTCCTCCTTGAGATTCATACAAATACCACAGATGATCCATACTTAACTTTTTAAACAAAATATTCTAAAATTTAAATGATTCCTACTTACGTCTCTCTTGAATTTTGTATGAATAAGTATAATAATATATATTTTTTAAATAAAATATTCTTTTAAGAAAGAGGGTATGGATTTTTTTTGTTGAATTTATAAAAACTTCAAGAGATTGGTGTCATTTAATATCTCTCTCTCTCTCTCTCTCTCAAAGACACACCTAAGGAGTGACCTGGGTTGGTCTAAAGTTCAACCGGCCTATGGGATCAACGGCAAAGAAAACAAGAGAGTTGGTAATTTTCTTGGCCATATAGTATAAGGTAGAAATAAAAAATAAATAAAAAAACGAAAGAAGAGAGATTTCTACCCAATTGAAAACAAAAAACAAAAGAAGAGACATAGATGTCAGTTAACATTTGGTATTCTAATAGAAAAGGATAAGGAACCCCAAAATTTTATATTATTGGTCTTAGGGCGGCAACAATATTATCTTGAGAGTGAAACCAAGGGGGAAAAAAATAGATTTTTTAACTTAGAAGAAAATTAAAGAAAATGACTATAAGTTTATAGTTTTCTTTAGGATTTTGTAGAGAGCAAGTTTGTGAGATTTGTATAGGTGATTTTCACCATGATAATAGATTTTTTTGGACACATGGTAGTTTTTACAAATAAATTGTGTTACAATTTTTAGAAAGGTAATTCCTTGTATTGACCCCACTATTGATATAAATTTTAGAATTTGGATATAAACTCAACTAGTGTATAACCCGTACATATGCACAATATAATAAAAAAAATTACAATTACATTCAAATATGGATTCAAATTATACCTGGGTAAGAGTTACATATTTTTTAAGTCATAGATGAGTTTTATTCTCTCTCTCTCTCTTTCTTATTTTTTATTTTAGTTTTTGGATATACACATAAGTTTACTCTCTTTTTCATTGAGTTTTTTTATGGTTAATTTATATTAAACTTTTTGTCTTCTGTACAACATTAACTCGCCTAGAACAAATATTAAAAAAAAAAAAAACTTAGATAGGACACAGTGACGTAAAATTAGACAACAATTGAAATATATATATATATATATATATCATAAGCTATCATGTAACTGTAGAATTATTCGAAATTGATTCTATGGTTTCTTCTCATGTTGAATGAGCCTTTTCATATATGTCTATGAAAGTTCAAATAATGTGTAAAACACCTATGAACGTTTAGACCTCCAAATATAAAATTACCAACACAAGCTTAAACACAAACAATATATGTGCGGAAAGATGAATATAAGCTAAACTCAAATTGGTAAAACACTCCAAACCAAAATTAATCACAACCACAGCAGTAATTAAAAGGTAAAGAGTAAGGGAAAAGAGATGCAAACACAAAAATAACACGGCGATATGTTATCGAAGAGGAAACCGAAGTACTCGGCATAAAATCTCTTCGCGGCCCTCTAAGCGGTCAATAATCCACTAGAGAATCAAGTTAGGATACATGAATAGCAGAAGACCCTCCAAGCCTAATCTACCCAGTGCACCTAAGCCCTCCAAACTTCTTGCTCCAACAAGGTTACGCCGAACCTTGTCTTCTCTAGCTTACAGGATCCCACAATCGCCCATTGCATCAACCAAAATGAATTGGTCCCTTTTGAACTACTTCCCAAGCACCAAAATACCTCCTCACTGATATAGGTATGGTGAGATAAGGATTTGACTAAATATACATCTCAATGATATGTCAATGGAGAGGGTGAGAGTAGAGGAATTTGGAGAATCAAAAGATGAAGATTGTGGATGAGTCAATCTTGTTTTTCTCTAGGATTTCTCTCTCAAAATTCTCTCTAGAAGCTCTCTACATTTCGTGGGTATAAGGGTATTTATAGTAAGGTGTATGAGGAATGCGAAAGGTTAGTTTCAACAAACAGAGCACTCTGGCAACTCAGTCTCGTGACTGGAACGAGTCACAAGATAACTGTCTGGCCAAACTGAAAGTTTTGTCTTGTAATGCTCCAACTGTCGTGACCCTTCAGCCCTCCTTGCATGCTTCATACGTGTGCCATTCTGGCGACTTGCTAGTTGCGAGACTCCCTTGAATTACACACTTCTTGAAATTTATTTACACTCTCTCACACACTACCCTTACATAATTCCCACATAAATACAAGGTATCTAATTGCTAAATTACAAATAAATTTGGTACAAAATAAAGTCATCACATGATTGAATAAATTCAACCTTACCGTCTAAGTGTTTTTGTGTAAGGTTGCTTTGTAATCACTTTAAAATTTTTGTTAGATTTTCTTCCTTCACAGAGGACAAAATTGTGACTTTTCAACATACATATTGACGACAAGAAATTTAAAGCGAAAGAAACCTCAACAATTTGACGTTGAAGATCAACCATTAAAAATCCCTAGGATCAAGTATTAAATTTCTTTACTTTGAACGAAGCTTTCCCTCTCTTACTTTGTTGAATATGAATTATTTATCATTTTAATTTCATGGTGTGTGTTGTTAACAGACCATCAAAAACAATTATGATAAATTAGGCCAGTTAATTAGTTCCCAAGACAATCCTAATCTCTGAGAATATAGTGGTTGTCTATTTCATAATAATCCATCTAATTAAAAACCCTAATCGCATTCACTGCATGATATTTTTTATACTATGCACATGTCACTCTCTGCCCTGTACTTTTATTTTATATTGAGAAACAACTAATTTAAAGGTCAAATCCCTAGCCTTCTTCTTTTTAATTTTTGAGAATGTTTTTCCATATATATTATTGTGCACTTCGCCTTTATCTATTTTTATTATTATCATGTAAATTTATTAATTTAATGACAGGTACGTAATTCAAAGGTAACCTTAATTTTAAGGAGCAGGTAATTAATTCAACCCTAACTCTCAGGCAGGCACGTTAGAAAAGCAGTCTCATTGGTCTTGATGACCAAATCCCAACGATCCAAGTTTATTAATACAAGCTTTTAGAATTGCCTTAAACAAATGAACTTGGTGTCGGCTTTTAAGATTAGATATGCCGGTGGCTAATCTTTTATTAGCGAATCTAACTATGGATTTCTTTATTTTTACTTGAAGACAAAGTGTTTGTGTTTTATGTGTTAACCACACCCAATTAATTCACACAAAAATTAGCTAATTTCACGATACAAATATTTGTAAGCTTATTTCTTCACAATTAATTTTCTTAAATATTTTGTGTATCTATATATATGTGTGTGTTTTAATTTATAATTAATAATTATAGTTGACCTGCAAATTCCAACACTAGTTTACTATGCATAATGCCACATGACATAATGCAAGAGCTTTCGTGTAAAGGATTAAAATTATAAGAATGACTTATTCACCATATGACTTTTATAACATTGTTTATAAGATAGATAACTAGATAAGCTTTTCCTAATTAATAATAATAAGTTATTATTCTCTTTCAATCATAATCATGTCATTTTTTTTCCTCCTAATGATGTTATGTTATATTATTGTGCCAAGCTATAGCTAAATATTAGTTTCTGACAACAACGTGCCGCACTTGGTATCCAACTTAGATAGAAGAGAATATATATATATAATATTCCTGATAAGATTTATAGATTTTAGAGCAATTTAAAAAAAAAAAATGATTGTGATTGATTGAGGGTTGCATATGATGAATCATGAAAGCAACATTTGGATGATAAATATTGTCGTGTGGCTTTGGAAAGTGGGACCCTTCCAATTGACATACATTTTGATTTTTGCCCCTCTTTGACCGGCATTATATATCATTTGGGACTTTTAAAATTAAGAGTGAACTTCCATTTTAGGTTAGAAAATTCATGAATCCACTTCATCATCAAGTTCCTCAATTTTTGTATTAAAAAAAATATATATATATCTTAATTTTTTATTTGATTAGCAAAACAAAGTGATATCTTTCCCAACTGCACGTTTTGATATAAAAATTAAATTTCCACGTAGCCACATTTTGATAGTGACCCACTTGGCTTTTTTTCTTTTTTTGATTCTTTCAAGGTTCTATGAATCATATTAATTTAATAATAGAAAAAGATAGGAGGTTTTCCTTGGAACAGTAGTATCAAAGCAAGTACACATTGTAATTAAATATATTAAAATTCTTTTACTTTAATCGTATATTTTAGGAGATTAAGAGGGAACCCATCTTTTTCACGTACTTGCTTTATTATATTTATTTTGGGAGATAGTGGTTAATTACACTTTATTTTTGTTTAATAAAACGTCTTTGATTAATTAGGGTTTACACGCGGCATAATGAGGCACACATGCACCTTAATCAAGGTATAACAAATTAATGACAGCCTGAGATCTGCATTACACACATGCACTAGCTAGGGAAAGTTGACCTAATAATCAATTTGACTCAATGATGATTTAATTGAACAATGATTCAATTAACGACTAGTTTTCGATCTTTTATATTTATAATATGGTTTCAAAAACACCTAATGCTAATGACACTTCCTTGACCAAGAAGTAGCAAAAACCAGAGACAAATTGAGATTTAAACTATTCATTTGAATTTTTATAAATAGTCAAACTGATAATCCAAATAATAGTCTTTAATTTCTTACTCTTTTACCGCATATGCTGATTAATTTCAGTTCCGACTCTCCAACAAACCTAACACGTAGTTGCATTTAATTATTTATTTCTATAAGTTTCATTACAATCAAGGGTCATGTTAACAAATGTCCTTAGAGCAATGGTTAACCATCCATTTTAGGAAAGTTTTAACACTACTTTTATAAGAAATGAAAAAAAAAAAAAACTATCAAAACATTAATTACTTTTTATTTCCATAAAAACTTTCTTTAAATAAATTGTTAACTAATATCCTAAGGACATCCGTTAGCATTTCCCTACAATTAATACTAATTAAGTAAGAGTCTAGGGAAGGCAGTGCAAACTGACACCAAATGAACAAAGCTACGTAGGATGCGTATAACTCATTGTATATATTAATATATTACCTAAATATTTTATGTCACGTAATACTTGATCAACAACCATTACGCATGCACTGCATTAACTTATAGATTAGAGAGTCCTAGTAGATATTTGTTTTTATGTAACCTCGAAAGGTCAATTCAGATTCAAAATGTAACTTTTCCTTAGTAGATATCTATATTATATCCATTTTCAGCCTGTTTGACAATATATCTGGATGAACTGGAAAAAATGTCTACTTCCTAATATTTTGTGGTTTTATCTATAGGGTTTTAATTAGGCAGTCATGTCTTGCTTGCTGGAATTTGTCCACGTTGAAATTAAACAATCGAGTCAATCATATTATCAATTGGATCATTGTACGGTATAATATATATTCCTTTTTATAAAAAAAAAAATATTGTATCCATTACCATGCTTATAAAACTGTACTCTATAATTGTAAATTATATATTAAATTATAAAATAATTTATATTAACCTGTTATAAATTTATACAAGGTTAACCATTAAGTAAATGCAAAGTATATGCAAGGAAAAATGAAAAGGTATGTACCATAATATTCTCTTTACCAATTTTCCTTTACATTTCGCCTTCTTTTGTTCTGGTATTATGCTATTATTCCCTTATCTTTTGTCGTAATTGTCATTCCCAAAAGAGAGATTGATGTATTAGAAATCAAAAATGAAGGAGCATTATTATAAGCATTGGTCACGAGTCACTTGCTGCTCTCATGGGACCCAAAGTTAATTTTGGTTGTCAAGGTTTTTATTTTTATTTTTTTTTAAAGAGGAATATTCCATTTTGTTCAATGTGTTTCTTTGTGATCGTTGGAAACATTATTGGTGAGTGAAAATTGTTGGGGTTTCACATTCAAAGTAGTTTATTTCATTAGTACAATACAATGAACATGATGCATATATAATCCATCGAGTGTATTAGTTGGCTCACGGCTGGTTAATATTGCAAGAGATGAATCTGTCTAATCTCAATGCTCTTTTTATATAATAATAATAAATCACATAAATAACATTAATTTTTAGCTTAAAGAATGGAAGCCAACAACCTTGTGTCCCCCCAAGTTAGAGAAGAAAAAAAAAACACAAAGGGGGATGGATGAAAGTGAAACTATGAATTACGTACCTAACCCAAATTTCTCCGGTTTGCTCTCAAGCCATTCTTGACCAAAGGGAAAACAATGCAATGAATGTCTTATTTCCACACACAAATCACATATTTATGTGATGTGGACCATTCCCTTTCTCTCATAAGTCTTAACTTTATGTTCTTTTGATCTCTCCTAACCGGTGAAAATCATTTGCTTAAGAACAATAGGATGGTTTTTTTTTTTTTTTTCCTTTTTTTAGAAGGAAAAAAAATAAGATTGTGAATTTTAAAATCAACCTCTAAGTGCGTCACACATCATTAGGGCAAACTTGATATAGCTCGAGGTTTAAGAAAATAAATTTAAGCATGAAATTTTATATTTAAATATCGATTAAATAAAATTATTCAATACTAACCAAACCAATGTTAATTTGATCAATTAAAAGTTTAATTATAACGAAACTAAGGTTAATTTCATATAAAGAACCAAATATTGTGGTTCAAGCATAAACTTGAACCAAAAAAAAAAAATTGTAAATTTATATATTATTATTTTTAAGTATGTGTACTTTAGCTTTGTATACGGAAATGGATGGTTAAATAAAGTTGTATTCTAATTTTCAATTTTGATTTTGGTGTTAAGAATGAGATATAGATTATTTAGTGTGTGGTCATGTTGGAGATTAATTGGCTAATGTTGATAGTCTACCATGTATGATATTGGTTTATAAAAATTAAAGTCTCAAGCTGTTATGTAGAATTAATCATCGTTTGATGATTTGGTGACAAAGAAATGCATGTCACTAGGTCGACTCAACGTCTCAACCAATAGAATAATTGACTGCTTTACTCAACTAACCTGATATGCTCAACCTAGAGAGAAAACTTACGCTTGAAAGAGTGTCAATTATACAACCGAACCAAATTAAAGCACCCGATTCATCAAGAGTATATAACCTACTTAAATCTCGATTGGAACCAACCAATAAAAGGCACAATTAATCTTATGTACGAAAGCAAGAAAGGCATGAACAAGTAACACCCTGAGGCGCCGTTAGTGGTCATTTATTATGACAACAAGATTTCAGGATACAATTTTCTCATTAAAGACAACCTTAAAAGGTAAGAAGATTCAAGAAAAAAGGTTACCACCAAATAATTATAGAGAATACATTCTCTTTCCCTTAACCATCATTTCAAATCACCACCGTGCATCTTTGGCGCAATATTCAATCTATAAGTACAAGTGTTTGTGGGGTACATGGGGGGGCAATGGTCGGAATTTAAGCCTCTAGGAGGAAGTTTCACACACAAATACACTTAAATTAGGTTAGAGTAGATTTTTATCTTGTATAAAAGTAAAATAAATAAATAAAAAACTTCAAATCTCTTAAGGTTGTGTTTGGAAACTTAAATTTGGATTTAGATTCTAAATCAATATATTTGATATGTCATTATTTCAAACAAGTAAATATTACTAGCTTGTAACCCATGCATATGCAATGGTAATGGATATATTTAAAAGATATATATTAAGATGCATAGTATAATTCTTATATATATAATTTAAATATTATTGATAGTCATTCTTTTTTTTTTTTTATTAACTCTTTAAAAAGTCTTGTAAGAATATTATTAGGTAGAAAATGTAAATTGTCAATTTTTTTTAATTTTTTTATGTTCATTAATTCTAAACTCTTTGGTTTTTGTACGCAATAACTCACTTAGATGGATATTTATGATGTGGTCTCACATTTGACTCTAAAATTAAGAAATAAAATTTTCTCTAAAAATAAATAATTTAGAACATATGACGTAAAATTGGACTTCAATTGTAGAATCTAATTAAATTTTTTCTAAATTTTACCTATTAATATATATAATATATGTAGATTCATTGATTTTAGATATCATTTCAAATTCAAGGATTTTAAAGGTTTAAGATTTTTGGTGGATCTGTCAAATTCAAATCCTTGACATTTTTTAAAGCATCCAAACAAGATATTTGGATTTTAATCACCCAAATCTAAATCCGCAATTCCGCATGTCCAAATCCTACCATCCAAACATACCATTGGATTCTCGTTAATCTAATTTTTCCCTTTTACTAAAAACCCGCCTTAATTAAGACCATACAATCGATCTATATTCGTCAAATCTTATGTATGAACGGAATATGCAATTGGTGTATAAACTTTGTTTACATTTTCTTTTTGTCCTTTGTTTGAAGGGGTACAGTTATTTTGATTAACATATATGATCCAATAAAGAAATTCACATGTATTAGCGTGGAAGCTAATTGAACAATTGGGAGCTTTATTATTATATTGCTGTTCTGCTAAGTATTTTAATTAGTTAAAACGTGGTAGACACATTGAGATGTTTTGTCGCAACGATAATAAGCCCAATCTTTGACAAGATTGTCATACAAGATGACACAAACATTTAACTAGCTATATATCATCAGAACAATACCTATCAGATGTTCCCACATGCTTTGCCCAACTCTATCTCCACCATGAAACTTTATAGTATGTGAAAATGATGCACAAACCCACTTGATTTTTCTTAATTTTTTTTCTTTGCATTGGGACCCATAATCTGACTGAAATCGAGGATCCCAGTATCTAGGCCCATGCCCTTAATCTTTACAACTTTGATTAGAGTTTGGTCCCACTTAGAAGGAAAGAGATGGATGGGTAAGTAACAAAAGTTGTCCACTTTTTAGAGATTATATCCAAATTCATTCCATGCAGTTGGGTGGGGTTTGATGGGGATGGAATAGACAAAAGCGATTTATTAGCTTATGGAACCAAATCAATATGCAATACAAAGCTACTTTTACTTTAAGATGTACAGATACTTTATTTGGGGTCATTTAGAATGCCGTATTTGTGTCATATTCGTATCGTAACAGTATCTTATTTACTATATCATGTTATAATTTTTCAAAAATTACTCATATCGTTGTATTATACCTATACTCATACCTATACATGTACTTGTGTTTGTGCATCCTAACTTTTAGTACTACGCTATCATCTTTGAAAATTTTGATATTGCTTCCCTATATATAAAGGTCCCACACTACTCGTGACAAACAAGAAAAGAGAGAGAGAGAGAGAGAGAGAGAAAGAGAAGATCATTATATCCTTCCACATTGCTTTCTTTTATTATGTGGAAAATTTTGATGACTGCAAATGGGTTAAATAGGGAAATGGATTTGGTCAGATAGGAATAGGATATAGTGCATGGTGGAGTAGACCTAAAGTTTTAAGAGATTATATCAATGCCCATTTTTATAGGTTTTTTATAGAATCAAAACCCATTAAAAAAAAAAAAAAAAAAAAAGAACCGATGGAAAGGAAGAAAAGGAAAGGGTCATTCAAACCTTTTTTTTTTTTTTTTTTTTTGAGAATCCAAACAATTTTTTCTGTTAGAATGTTGACAAATTGTTGATCGAATCATACATATATCTATGTACATTTTGGTTCGTGCACATCATATTCTTCCACTAAGGAAAAAAAATCCATACTGCTACAGTGCATTTTCTTTTTGTTCCATCTAAAAATCTTAGTGAGTGTAAATGGAGACCCCATTTTGGGTAGAACAAGTATGTCTTTGCTTTGTCTTGCTTTTTAAAGTTTTAAAAAGCTTTTAGTGCTAGCAGCCTAGCTAATACCTAATGTCACTCAATTACCCAACATGGATGTTTATTATAAGTGGGTGGCTATTTTAGCTTTTAGAGAGTGAAAGATTGTGATTCCACTTTAATAGGACTAGTGGGTACCCATTACATCCAGCAGGAATTGCTACATTAGGTCAGGAATAATTAAGGTTAAAAATTGAAGTTAATGAAGGGGACTAATTTCGACCTAGAAAAAAATATCATTTAAGACAGAGCAAGATTAGGAGGATTTAAATGTCCTTTATTATTCTAGATAAGACTTCTACTTTTCTCAGTTTTGAGAAAAGCATTTATACGGATTCACATCAGGTACAATACCTCCACTTCCATCACAATTTTTTTAATTTTTTTTACTTTTTAACTTTAACATTTTAACCTTTTTTTAATATATTTTATTTAATGGCTGAAATTAAAAGTTATTTTTTCAACTTTTAATCTCAGCTATTGATTAGGTATTGCACCAGGTGTAATACCTAGGGTATTGCACCTAATGTAAATCCGCATTTATACATATTAAAGGGACATGGAAGCAGCAATGGTATGCACAACTTCTTTTTACCATTTATGAATGTGACAAATTATAATTAATGTAACAACTTTATTATATGAATTTATTGCTAATACTATTTTATTTTTTGTCCTTAGACATATTGAAATTAAATGTCAGTGTGACAAAAGTCTCATGCGGCACATACAAAAATTTTGCCTAAAATAACGGAATTGGTTTAGAATCAATAATGTGTCAAATGTGAATGAGGTTCAAAACCTAGGAGAGAGAGAGAGAGAGAGCATCAAATCTGACAACAGCTACAGCCACTTTGAAAAATAGGGAAAGAATAATATGGCCCATGACATTTGGTAGCCAGACCAAATAGATAGCCCAGCTCCGTGGGAATCTGACTCAACCACAAGATGGTGTCACCAAATCATCACCATAACCATGTTGACCCCTTAGCTACGTTTAACTCAAATTTGATTTAGTCTTGCTGGCCAAGAAAAAGAAGAAGAAAAGGGTCATACTCATGCTGGTGAATTCAAACATTCAAAGTAACAAGTCTTTGTCAAATCAGAGTGGAACCCCTTTTAGACTTATAGATAAGGCCTTTCCCCACTCCATTTTGTGAAATGTAAAGGATTAGAATGCATTATTGTTTTAATATGACAATGCGTGTGTGTGTATTATAGGATTGGTAAACTTTGTCATCATGCAAATTTTTAGTCCAACAATCATCATTAAAATATTCACTTTCACCGGACCTTATCATATATCATATGGTCAAGAAAGGTGGGTGTTCAATAGCTCCAAATATTTACGAATATTATTACGTGTAACAGCTTATAAACAATGCCTTCTGGAGCTTCAACAGCCACCCAAATATGAATTGGTCCGCAAGAAAAACCAACACTAATCTTAGTTGATAATCAAACACCAATACAAGATTATTTTTTTTATAAAAAAATTTATCTTTGGACCATATAATTAGAGGTTTTGATGTACATTTTATGAAACTTATATTACAGGTAAATCTAATTGAAATTTAGGGACCACAAGAAACCTACAATTCCATCACCATAAAAATTAAGGTTGCTTTCTTTCTTATTCTCCTTTCCCCTAAAAAAAGGTTTTCAATTACATGTGACCTACTTGCAAATAACAACAAAACCTACACGAGACATCTAGGATCACTATAGCCTTGCAAAAGGCATATTATTATTATCACTGTGTGAAATTTGATGGCTCCATCATGAGTTCACTTTAGGACACAATGGATTTGGTGGGGGATAGGAAAGTGGAGTAGGATTAAAGCTTAAGGATCATATTCAAAATATTATCCATTTCATGGTCATTGAGAGCATTTTAGGTACAATGGTTCCCTTCATAAATTTGTATGTATCATCCAAGATTGTAAAATTTTTAGTGATAATTATTATTTGGATGTTAATGTTTCACATATATACTCTACCAAAAACAATGGGAATCATTTATGAGGATGATGATGTAGTGAGTTGTGCTATTTTCAAGTCATGTCTGTCTCTCAACTATTCTCTTTAGCCACACTACCATTAAAAATGGAAATGAGGCATGCAGGCACCAACCCATACACACAATATTTCTCCAGATTATCTGAAAGATTACACATAATATTCTCCCACTAACAAAAGTTCATTTTCCAATAGTGTTTTGCTTTTCGAATTCCTTATCCGTTGTAACTTAACAACCCAACATGGATGGTTGTAGTGGATTGCTTGTTCATTGGGGGGAGGGGGAGAAAGAGAGCTTGCAATTATTATTTTTACAAAGTTGATGTGAAAAAATGATGACTTAAACAGACATTTTGGTGTTGAATCCTAATATATATATATATATGAATGAGGCTATAAGATTTTATATCACGATTTGATATAGATTCCATCTATACTGTATATATAACTAAGATGGAAGCAGAGTAACCCCAAAAATAAAAAATAAAAGCTTTGCTATTAGCCTATTACATATATTTCTCCTAGAGCACTCTACCAAGATCTTTATGCCTTCATTTGCATTTGAAACATGAAGGACAAGCCTATTTGTTCCCCGGCCCAACAAGCCCAACACACTTACACTTGGGCTCAGCTTGTTTTTTCTTACAAGCCCAAAAAGTAAGGTTCAAGATTGGCTCACACAAGCCATGCCCGAACTCAATCTTGAATGTCACAGGCAATTGCTTGAAGATAAACATAACTCTAGGATAAATTAGAGCAAAATATATGAATATGACTGATTCTATTCTTCTGTATACTATAAATGCATTAACCTAGGCCTCAAGAATAACATCTAACTAAGGGTCTGTTTGAATTGAGGGGGGAGGGAGAGAGAGTGGAGGGAAGTAAAGTAGAGTTAGCTGAAAATAAGCTAATTTTGGACCAATTTTACTCTACTCTACTTTACTCCTCCTCTCTCTCCCTCAATCCAAACGGACCATAAAAGAACGCACGCAACTTAAACTAAAATTGTATACCCAAGTGCTGTCCATAAACACCACAACCGAATCTGACACAGAGGAGGTTATATTCTCTTGCAAAATACAATGAGGCATGCATGTTGGTGTGAAATTAAAGAGCAACAACCCAACCTTGACGACAATAGAAGTAGGACAACACTCTGTAATATTTCCACATGTGCACCTTTAACACTAACATGACATATAACCACTGACTAAAATAAAAAGAAAACCTTTTATCATACAAGCATAGGCCTAGACAGAACTAAATCACCTTGGACGACCCAATAGTACTATGTGCAGCACCCTTTTACAAGAGAGAGAGAGAGAGAGAGAGAGAGAGAGTATGTTTAAAAGAGTAACACAGACAATAAGTAAATATTAAGGAGAGTTTTATAACCTATAAAAATAAAATACTATGATAATGAAATGGATTTTCGAAGTAGACAAATGAAAAGGCGATGCACAACTGAAAGTTTCAATCGCTCACAGAGATCAGGATGAAATGATTGATTCAATCCATAACACCATCAACAATTTTCTCAATTACGGTCCTATGATGCATAAAGGAATGAATTTTAGGACCTAAGAAGGGTTCAAGTACTTTGCTGAAAATATAATTTGAGAAAAAAAAAAAAAAAATTTGCACACGAAATGTGGATAGATGCAAACAATGGGATAAAATAAAATAGAATAAACAGCTCCTTGCCCAAATACCTCAACTTGAAAACAATTGATATATAAGCAAATGCATTAGAAATTTTGAACTACAAAATTGCCCAAGGATGAATGTCAGTTTATATACCCAGAATCCTCTTAATCATTATAACCATCCAAAAAATAGCTATGATGATGATAATGGAGAAAAAATTATAACTTTTGTAAATAGTTTTAAAATAATAATCAAGCAATGACACTTCTTCTAGCTACCATCAGGCAACTAAATTAACATGTTCATATAGCTAACACACTGTTAATATGAGCAGATTTTAAACTAATTCCCAAAAGAAAAAAGAGAGAATCTTTACAGATGTTTATAAAACCTCATATTGGAGCAATTGTCTAAAATATTTATTTCATCATTTTCTTTCTTTATCTTTTAGTTGAACACAGCGATTTCACCAACAATGAGAAATTGTAGAACATTGGTGCAAGCTAGCTGTAAGAAACAGCATTGCAAAGCAACAAAGTCCCATAGAAGAACACAAGAAGTCTAGAACTCGATAATAATTCTGGCTACAGATCTTGGGACAAAGAGTGGCAGAATGTAACACCAACAAACAAAATAAAATAATTGAGAACAAGAATAATAACAAATGCGCGCGCACACAGACAGAAAGGGAAGGAGATTCCAACTTTTATTTTATAGGTAAATAAGAAATTTTATTCAAATGAAGAAATGCACCTCCAGTTCACAAGCTGCGTACTGTAACTGCAGAATTATGACATATTACAAAGAGTCTAGAAAATCGAAAAAAAAAACTGGATCACAAGTACACAGGTGTTACAGCCATCCAGTCAAAACAAAGATCTTAAAACAATCATCTTGAGCTCCATTGTACTGCGTTCTGTTCTAATTCCTTCAAAAGCCCGATTGTTCCATTCACACCAAATGATCCACATAAGGCACAAAGGAATGGCCTTCCAGCAATTGCTTCCCCTGAGCTTACCAAACCGACCCATCCAACCAAGCCAGCAAGTCCCCTACACAGCGAAGCATAACCCATTGCACGCCAAATAGGTACAAACCCATGTACCAAAATTCCCTAGAATACTCACAAGGCCTCATAATATGATGATGCAGTAACAAAAAGTCTTTATTTTGTTGCCATCAAGTCCACTACATGGCAAGGCATAACCCATTGCACACCAAAAATAGGCTCAAACCCATATACCAAAATTCCCTAGAATACTCACAATGCCGCATATATATGATTATGCAGTAACAAAAAATCTTTAATTTTTTGGTACTACTAAAACTATCTAAAACCAAAACAAGGGTATGATGATGATAATGGAGAAACAATTATGAGCAACCTTCATAAATAGTTCTAGAATAATACCCGCGCTATGAAACTCTTCTAGCTACTATATGAGCAAATTTTAAACTAATTCCCAAATTAGAGAATCTTTACAGATATTTATAAAAGCATCATATTTGAGCAATTCTCTAGAAATTTTATTTTATAATTTTTCTTTTAATTAAAGTCAAACATGGAGATTTCACCAACAATGAGAAATTGCAACACAAACAAGATAATTGTGTAATCATAAAATGTTTAAATTTCAAGCTTTCTTAACTTTAAAATTAGAAAACCCAAAAAAAATACATGATTTTGTGAATGAAATAGTAAATAACATCCAATTTAAAAAGAAATTTGGTAAGCATATTAAGAACAATGAAAAAAATGCAATCCAAAATTTAAAATATACAAACTAATAAAAAGTTATTCAATGATGTAACATGATCCAAACCCATATATTAATTTTGAATTAAAACATAAAAATTTGGACAAAAATGAAAGATTTATTCAAAATTCTAATAAGAACAAGAAACAGCATAAGCAAATTATTAAGCAGAAAAATTTGAATGATAATGATAGTAATAAAGGATGACCCAGTTATGTGTAAGTCTCACGAAACCCCAATGAAACGTCGTCGGAGCAGGAGGAGTGCTCGGCCGGAATCCGAAATCCCACCGACGGCGGCGGTGTCCAAGGAGTCGACAACGCCGATTCGGAATGCTCCAAATTCCATCTTAAAAAATTAAGAGAGAGAGTGAGAGTGATGAATGAAAGTAGAAAACCCTAATTTTGGATATCAGAGATTGAGAGAGACGAAGAGGTTGATGAAGGCTAGCGTTGCGTTGCGTTTCCGTTGGGTTGAGAGTTAGCGTAGAGTGAAGGTTACGCTGCTGCCTCTCTCTCTCTCTCCCTCTCTCTCTCCCTTGCTTTTATATTACGCTAGGACTATAAATCTGTTTACAATTATAAATTACTTATATTTGTTTTTTAATGTCTCAATCAAAAGACTATAATAATTTATTAGCCTCTTCGCACGCGTCTTCTGTATATTTGATAAAAGTTAATAATTTGTATCCATTATAAATTGGGATAGTTACAATTTTCAATCACAAAAATTTTTAGGAGTAGGATGAGTGCTATGCATAGAGAAAGGTTAATGATTTTAATATTTGGTATAAGTGCATAACACTTATCACACTCCTAGGTATTTTTGTAATTGAAAAATGTAATAATCTCAATTTATAATGAATACAAATTATTAACTTTTACCAACAAAATAGAAGAGTCTCTAAGCATGCGTGCTTTAATTAGATTCCTTAAATAAAACTAGCCTCTAAGCGCGTTTCAAGGATTTTATTTTTTATTTTTTTTATAACATATTCAATTCCACCTTAACCAGTGCCCCAAGCTACACCACAAAGTGAACATTTTCCTATAAAAAAAGACAAAGAACCATTATACCAACCTCCAAATCCAATTGTAGGTGCCTCTTCAATACCTCTAGATATGAACATATTGGCTGTGGACCCTGACCCCCCAAACTCAATTTCATCGTTTCTCAAAACCCTTACCCTTGAGGATTCAAGAGAACCTTTTGTACTCCCAATCATTGAGGACTCTAAATTGGACTTGTCTGACCTTGGTTTAGAGGAAGTGTTTATGACAACTACTAAACCAAAAGTAGAAGAAGAAGATGATGTTCTTCGTCCTAAAAAGCCTCCACCACCACCACCACCAATCTTTCCTCCACCACCCCTAATTCCAGAATATCAAACAAGGTTGACTTATTCACCAACTACAAACTCAAAACACTTGTTCACTCTTGATAATGTTCCTCCTTCGAGATGGCATGATGAATTCTTTAACATGTATTCTTGGTGCATAGCTGAACTCCAAGCTCTAAATGCCACTGTTTCCCAGATTATTACTGATGATGTCAAAGAATCAGTGGGATAAAATTTCCGGGCGTTAACGATCTACAAGCGAAATCCTGAAAGTAACAAACAAGAAGTCAGAGGAGACCGGCCAAGAGTCCTCCGATGGCAAAGTTAGTGGATTTGTGATTCTTAGTATAAGGAAAAAATTCTTTATTCAAAATTTCTCCAGTTACCTCCCACGTTACTACAGAGGAGCCTTTATATAGTCTTTTCTGAGGTAGTTATTTCTCCAAGCGTTGTGTAGTTTGAAGAATTATGAGGTAACCTCCATAACTGTCTTGGAGGTTATCTTGTTTGAGTCCTGTTGATCATAACCGTTTTAAAAGGAAGAAACGGTTATAGTTTTAATAGAAAAGTGGCATGTAAAGGAGACTTCGTCCGTCTCATTAACTTGATGGACGAGTGAGTCCTTGGACGAGCTCGTCCATCTGTACAGATGAATGGACAAGCTTATAATGAATGGATTTGTTTTCCTGTGGACGAGCTTTATGGACGAGTTTAGCAGTTGGCTTTTTGGTGACACCATCAATTGCCAAGTTTGTTGCAAGGATCACAAGAAGATTAAGAGAATGGTGGATCAATTTAGGAGAATATGGGCAGAGACAGGCAGCTCAATACAACACATTGGAAGACTTTTTCACGATTGTCCATAATGAATTTCTTGGCTCGGTGACCCATTACACGAAAGTGGCACGAGAAGAATTCCTATTGATGAAATGCTATTCATTTGAAAGAAGAGATTTGGAGAAACATTTTGATAGAATGTAAAGGAGATATTACTCTTTTAATGGCATGGATGATGTCAATTCCAAGCATACCTTTCTTAATTCCCTTCTAAAACCATTAGGAAATGAGACTCTCCACATGATAAATCTCCAAAAAAAACACTGCAGCAAGCTTCCTTGGAAGAAATTTATTAGCATGTGCTTATTGCCTTAGAAAACTTTGTAATTAGAGGAAATTTCTTTCAGAGATTGACAAGATTCATAGCAAACTCAAGGACAATTGTAAAAGATTTCAGATAAAATGCTATGAGAAGAATTGTGCCTGTCCAACAAAAAGAAAAGATCATTTCAAGAAATTTTCTTGGAAAAAAAGACACTATGCAAGCCAAAAGAAAAAATCCTTCAGAAAGAAAAAATGGAAATTTCTTAGAAGAAAGCAGTTTAAAGGAAAAACTTCAAAGTATGCTTTGTATCCAGAAGACCAAGTCACTTTGCAAAAAATTGTCCAAAAAAGGAAAAAGCAGCAAATCTCCTTGAACAAGCACAGAGTCATGCAAATAATACTCCTTTCTCGGATGTAGAATCACTCTTCTCTCTGGATGATGATTATTCCCCTCATGCTTTGGCAGTTATGGCCTATTCCACTTCAGATGAAGATTCAGATCTAGATAATGAAGAAAATTCAGACCCATAAATCCAAACCATCTATACATCCCAGCCCATCATAGCCCCCCTAACCAGTCCCACACCCATAGCCCAAGTACATATTTTTCCTGATACTTATTCTAGACCTATTCTAGTAATAGCCTTGTTTGACACAGGAGCAGCAACAACAATTCTCCATCCCAAGATTTTACCTGAAGAATTTTGGTTACCCCATCATCAAATGTTCAAAGCGGCAAATGGAGAAACATTTCTGATCACCCTGAAAAGTAAGCCTATCCTCATCAGAATTTTACCAATCCTTACCATCAAACAATAAGTCCTTAGATCCCCTCTTACAGGTAGAGACCTTCTTATAGGATTTGATCTCCTTCATTAAATACTTAACCTTAGATGATCTTCAAAAGGACTTTTTGCATAAACAACACCTTCTCACCTGGACCCAAGTCCTTCATCTATTCACAGTTGACCCCTTTGGCTCTTTGAGACTCCAGATTATCAATGATTGTTGTGCAAATAGCCACTTTGAATTCCTTCTTAAAAACCCAAACTTTTTCATACACCTTCCCTTTAAAAAGAATGAAGATGTTAACCCTACAAAAGCTAGTCACAGAGGAATGAATTCATAACATTTAACCTTGGCTAAGTAAGAACTCTCTACCCTCCTTTCAGAAGGCCTCATTGAACCTACAACCTCTCCATGGGCGTGTGAAGTCTTTTATGTCAACAAAAATGCTGAGCAAATACGAGGAAAACTCAGACTGGTAATCAATTACCAGGATCTTAATCATTTCCTTGCAGATGACAAGTTCCTTTTGCCAAACAAGAGTACTCTTTTTCAGCATCTTTCAAATGCCAAAGTATTCTCAAAGTTTGATCTTAAAGTAGGATTTTAGCAATTAGGAATCCATCCAGAAGAAAGATGCAAAACGGTATTTTGCATCCCAAACCACCATTATCAATGGACTGTCATGCATTTTGGTCTAAAAAATGCTTTATCTCAATTTCAAAAAACAATGGTAACACTGTTCCAGCCCCTCTTGACCAATGGATTGTCATGTGGATGATATCTTTTTGTTCTCTGTTAAGGGTCATTTTTGTAAAGTCAGCCTAACCCAGCAAAGCAGGCAATAAGAGTGGCAGGCACAGAATAAAACTATTAGACCCAAGCAGCAGGAATAACAGAACACAAGCCCATAACATGAGTAAATGGGTCTTGAGGAAACAAATGGGCTTAAAGGGCCCGGAAAGAGAGAAATGACACCCATAGGCAATGTATGGTATGAAAAAGTGAGAATGGGCCGCGACAGGCCCAAGGCAATGTAAACAAAGAAAGTAGGGGTTGATGGCAAGCCCATAAATCCCAAGGACGAGAATGAGGAGATTGGGCCGGGGAAGCCCAATCAAGTTAGTAAAAGCTCACGGGAACACAAAGTCAGTAAATGGGCCGAGGAAGCCCGAGGAAAGTAAAAGGGCCGCAGGCCCAAAGGGAAAAAAGAAAGGGACAATGGAGCCTATGAGTAAGAACACCAGCAGACTCTCTTAAGTCACTGGGGGAAGAAATGAAACGGCAGGTTTGAAAGAGGCCTAGTAGGAACATGTTATCATGGTAGGAAAAGCCAAGTAATAAAACAAGACATAAGCATAAACCGAGAAATGGGCCAAGAGAGATGTATTAAGAAAAACTCAATCCCAAAGGGAAGCAGTGAAAGTACAAAACAACCCACATGAAAGAATGAAGAAGTATGGCAAACGAATGCAAACAAAGCTCCATAAGCCGCAGGCAGGCTTTGAACGTACATAGCAGGGAAGCACGCGTAAGGCCCAGGTGCCACCAGCCTGTACCCAACCAATATGGGTCGTGGTGGGGCCATGGGTCAGTGGTAAGAGGTAAGGGGGGTGTGGTTTGGTGGTGGGGAGGGGGGGAAAGATTTATTTTACGTTCTCTATCCAAACCCTTTTGGGAGGTACGTCCTGCTGGGATGACAGACCGCCCAAAAGAGGTAAGATTGGGGAGGGAGGGTTAGGTGCATGCCATAGGAAGAGAGAGAGAGCATTTAAGCCACGGCAGAGGACAGTGCCACGGCGGACAGAACAACACAAACCTGTTTTGTCTAGCGAAGGTAAGCAATGTACAGACGGTGGTCGGCAAGCATGCCCAGACCAGACAAAAGCCGTTAGAGGGTGAAATGGTAAAAAAGCAATCACGGCAGGCCCTATAAAAAGAGCCTCGCCGTGCCCTGTAAAAAGGACCAAAAAACAGAGGAAGAAAATACATAGAAGGAAAACTAAAAAGAAAAAGAAAAGAAAGGAAGAAAAGATAAGAAAACAAATAGTGAGGATAATGGGCATGCACCAATAGATCTTTTCCTTTCTCTCCCCTTCAAAATCCCACTCTCTAAGGAATAATCAAGTAATAAGAACGTTCTTCAGGCATTTATTACTTAGGTCCGATTCCCTCAAAGTCATTAATCCCCACGGCAGGATATTCTCCTGGGAGGTTAGTTTCATTGAGAGGAAACGTTCTTCCTCTTTGATTTTTGCCATTACGGACTCAGTTTTGGCTTGACGTTTATTTTTTGATTAATTCATCGTTCAATCAATTGTTCTTTCCTATAAAAGCCATATTTATCACTGCCATTATTACTACTGTGTTATTCGGTTCTTGCTATTAATAAAAGCTATTGTACTCTGTTTTCTTTTATTATCATTATATCTGCCTGCCGTAATCTTATTGTAATAGCTCTGCTTGCCGTAAGGGTATTTCTGGCGGACAAGGCTAAGTTTGTGCACAAGCCGGCCCAAAGTGAGTTGCAGTTGGGCCGGTCTCAACTTCCCTACTCAGAAACACATTAGGGCCCATCACCGCAGAAGGCAGCCCAGCCCAAACACAAAAAAGGCCCCTACATTCTCAAAAGATGAAGAATCCCATGCACAGCTGCTTACTGAATTTTATAATTTGGTGATATCCTTAATATGATAGAAACCCTTCCCCACAGAAATAAAAGATCAAGTAAAGACATTGACCCTTGCAGCCAGAGCCAAAAGAATCATTAGAATCCTCCATGATTATCTTAAAAAGCACCAGTGCCACTTTCTAGCTATTTTCCCTGATATAGACCAATCATGGAAAACCCCCTTTGCCTTTTGGATAACCAATTGGACGGTTGCACATTATCTTTACATGTGGTATTTACTCAATGAGTATTACCTGTGTGTTCATTTTGAACCAGAGTTTTACAGATATATTTTCCCGCATGGAAATAAATATTTTCACAAATTCTGGTTTGAAATTTTGAAAAATGATGCTCATAATGGTGAATGGATAAAGTATCCCAAAATAGAACACCCAAGATTTGGTCACAAGGTCACTTTAGCATGTTTAGTTGCCAAGCTCAATTCTAAAAATAATATCCATGCAGAAGGAATTTTCCACCCTCCAGAGATGCATTGGGTTACTAATCCAGATGGCACTCTCCACACACATTTGGATGTTTCTTGGGTATCCTATTTCCATGCTCTCCCAATGGCAGAATCTCTTAACAAGGGAATTTTACCGGACATAATTCCAACTAATCCAAATGTTTGTAAACAACAATGGCCACATGAAGATCATTGGGAAATGCCCAATCCTCTTATTGGACATGATGACCCTTACTATCATAATCATGATCCAGATGCTGATGTTGATGAAGAATGGTTTCAAGAGATGGATGGGACTAGACATCTTTAACACTTAAAAAAAAAAAAAAAAAAAAGGTCCTAGAAGCACCCCAATATTCAACAGTCACATATCTACTCCTTTGTTAGAAGCATATCTGAGTAAACTTATCCATGCAGCCAGGTCCCGTACTCGGTTTGACACTTGTTGTTCAGTTCCAGCATTTGGTAAGCAGGACCTCTACTCTTGTTGCATGTGAACTTATCCTGACATCCACAATTATAACCATGGCAGAGCTCTATCTGGAGGAAGATACGTCTCCAGCCAAGCCCCTGCCTTTTTTTCCACTTGTAAACCATGGCTTAGGCCCCTATTTTCTTCTGAAATGTATAATGTACATTATTTTTAAACTTTGTGGTCTATAAATAGAGTCTTTGTAAGCCTGAGAAAGCAAGAGAGAGTGAAGAAAGCTCTTATAGCTATTATATGTCATTCTTCTAAGTCTTATATGTCTGATGTAAAAAAGTTGTTAAACTTAATAATATCTCTTGGATTGTTGTATCTTGTTTTGTGTTCTATTCCTTATGTCCATGTTATCTTTTATACTCTCTTAATAATGTACATCATTAACCAATTTCTATAATTCCCTTTCTTCATAATCTTCTTACACCCCCTGTGTCTATTTTGTCTCTTGTTGTCTCTTACTAGTTGTCCCTTACTAGTTGTCTCTCACTAGTCGTGCTCAGAGGCTAGTTTTATTTAAGGAAGCCAATTAAAGCGCGCATGCTCAGAGATTAGTTTTATTTAAGGAAGCCAATTAAAGAATTCAAAAATGATCAAAAGCATTCAAAATCAAACTCAACAATTTATTTTGATATAGTATCAAAATCATATAACCTTTTACATGACATTGAAAAACAATGTATGAACAATATTCATATACATATTTATCAACAAAAAATAAAATATCCATATGCATACAAAAATAATAAAGAGAAATGAACATAATGTGTCAGCTGCATTCTAAACCATCAAAAAGAACATTTGTGAGTAGCCTTCTCTATTTCACACCCTCTATGCACATTTTTATACGCTTTTTAGTTTCTTTTTTCCCCATTTTCTTTTGATTTCCTAATAGTTTCTATTGGCATATAGGTTCAAATTAAAAGAAAGTGTTCTAAAAAAAACTCACATACGTGAATAACATGAAACTAATAGAAAATGCTCAATGTAGTGAGCATATTTTATAAAAACTTTTCAAAGATTCAATAACTTGGGCACCTAGCATGCAGATGAAGAATTTAAATAGAAACTTTGTGATAATCTTGTGAGACACTTTGAAACAACATCATTCTAAACAGAAAGGAAACTAAAAAAAAAAATGAAAAACTTTTCTAGACAGCCATTAACAGAAGCCAAAATGAAGAAATATAAATAAAGGGAACCAAAAGAAAGATCTCATTTGTCATATTAAATGCAAAATTATTGAATTGGAAAAAGAAAAAAAAAAAAAGAACAGTTTTACATTAAAGAAGAGAAATAAATATCAAACGAATAGAAATTGCCATGTGGCAAGAGACAACCAAATACATATTCTGAAGTCAGGATTTCACCAAATAGGTGTTAGTTGGTTGTTAGTGAGATATTGACAAAGCAAGAGGGGCCAGTGGCTTGAAACATAATTGCGGCTATGTTGTGCCCTTCTTGATCTGGTAGAAGCATGATATCAAGAGCATGGTTATGACAGTAACATCTCATTATCATAAATACATGTTTGAGAGGCATTTAATATAAGAAACCAAAACAAATATTTAAAAACAGTAATTGAATATATGAAATAGGAAAACTTAAATAATAAAAAAAGAAGAAAATAATTGGATAAGTAAGAGAAAATTATTTACTCATATATACTTATCCGGTTAGGTAATCAAGTCTATTTCCAGCAAAGCAATTTATACATATCCAGATTTGTTTAGTTTGATATTTCCAGAAGAAGAAGAGGGATATAGCTTCAAACTCAAAAAATAAAAACCGGAAATGTAAAAGAAATTAATAAAAGTTGTTCTCAGGAAGTTAATAGAGCAGTTTAAAAATCAACGTGAGTGTATTGGGAATGTGGTCCTATTTTGTAGATAGTATTTTACGTGAGAGTTAAATAAGTTTTTTTTTTTTTTTTTTTTTTTGCAATAACGGCATTTTTTTTAGCAGATGTATTTTTACAAATAAACGTGTGTTTGTTTTAATTTTTTTTTAATAAATGGATAAAGTAATTTGAAAACCATCAAGAGAGTGGTCATGTTTTGCTGGCAATGTTTTAGTGGGAGTTAAAGATGTATTTTTACAAAGTTGCCCCTGCTTAAACGTAGGTTGTAGAGGTATTTTGGAACAAAAAAAATACAGTTCAAACAGGAGAAGCCCCTTAAATAGTAGTATAGATATATAGTATTATAAGATGATTTCTTTTTTTGACAGTACTCTTATGTGATTCAGAAATACCCCTAAATCCTATATAAAAAAAACACCTAAACGTTATGTTTAAAAGAGAAAAAACTTGAGGACAACCCGGTAAAAATGTTTTCAACTCCACTTAAAATGCCTACAAAATAAGGCATTCTCCTATTAATTCATGTCTTCAAAATAAACTTATCCAGAAGGGTGGAGCTATGTTGAAGGGTAAGGGGCCAAAATTTTGAAATTTTTTTAAAAACACACACACACATAAATATATATATATATATATATATATATATATATATATATATATAATTATTTTAATGTTTTCAAAATTTAGTCTACAAAAATAAGAGTTGGCCTCCCAAATATTTGAATTAGCCCAATGATGCTTTTAAAAAAAATAATTGGTCTAATAATTATAGAGACAACTTTATTTTTCACAATTCTATTGTAAAATGTACTCTTACATTTGTTAAATATTTGATAAAGTTTGACACCAAACATATTTGAATTTATCTTTTTTAACCCGTTACGTGGCGATTAACAAGTTATTGACTTATTAGAAAAATCTTGTCACTAAAACTTCATATGAAATGTCTCTTTAATTGCCATATAATAAGTTAAAACAAAATAGTTTTAAATAAGTTTAGAGCCTAACCTGTTCCTCTAAGTTTTGGATCATTCATGTTTTTGAAAATTTCATTAGTTCAATTGAATGATTCTTTACTTACATTAGTATAAAATTTGATAATTTGTATAGAAAATGAAACTTGTAGGGACTGGGTTTGAGCACTTCTTTTATGAGGTGAGTGGACTCAGGCCCAAATAACCCAATACAATAAATTTGTAGAGAGTGGGTCAAAGAGCTAGACTTTAGCGCATGGACAACAGTTAATATGGTGTTCATGACATTCAAACAGAGATGAAATGAGTTTATCAAAGATAAGCTATTCTCAGTGCAATCCGAGGAGCTTTGTTCTAGGGAATATTGAAGGATTCTTGGTAGGGGTTGGGCTCTTCCCATGCGATGCGGGGGTTTAGGATTTTCATCCCACCAAGGGCTGACCTTGTAGTATAAGGCTTGACACCCTATACCCACACCAGCAAGGAAAGCGTCCCTGGGTACTAGACCCTGGTAAAGATTGTAACGGCTGAACAGGGAAGTGTATGGGTAGAATGACAAGAACGTAAGCTAAAGAGTAAGATATAGTTCCTCGGCCCTCTTCTTAGGGGCTGGAAGTTCTTATTGCTTCCTCACTGCATGGTTACAGGGGTCATAGGAATGCTGCAGTATTTTCTGCTCCCCCTCCCTTTGGAGGACTTCTTACATTATATATCTATTTTCAGTTGATCATGGCCTTACATTTGTCGACTAGGCAGGTCACTACTTGAGTGCTCGTCTCATCAGCCGTTTCTTTATCCTTCTGTGAGTTTGGGCTACAAAGACTGCAATGTTCAAGGGTCATTTTCTCATTAATGCGGCCAGAACGCCAGCGGCGAGCATTTAATGTGGAGATGACAGTTTGTCTTGGATTTACTCTTCCACCGTCCTCCCATGATCAGCACATTATACTCATTCTTTCTTATGGAGTGCTCTGGGGGGCTGTCTGTGAGGGGGTGTTGGCTCTCCCTCGTCTGATTAGGGTTGGCTGAGGACATGGTTGTCCTCGGCGGTCATCCTGGGTGATTCGGACCTCCTCACATCGTCCTCGGAAGTTTTCTTCCTCCTCGGCATAGGCCTTGGGCTTGGTACGAAGTGGGCCAAGATTACCTAATTCTTGGGCCCCACAATAGCCCCTCAAAATCCTGCTGTTAGGCTCCTCGGGCGGAAATGAGGATTTTGATGTCCTCGGTCTTTTGTCACGGCTTATCAAATCTTGTTCTCCATCAGTGCTAGGGCCTTTTCACTTGCCCAAAGCACATTTCTGACGTTTAAGTGCGCAAAGCGTGCCCTCATTAATTCCCTCGTGAAGTGGCGCGGATCCAACGGCTGGAAATTTCTTTGGAAATTGGACGGGATTTATTGCGCCGTATCTGATCCCTCGTATTTTGCGTAGATCGATTCCTACTAGACTTCGCCTTCTATATAAGGCCCTCTGCGGGAATTGTTCTTTTTACAACTCCCCACGTTTATCAGGAACTTCAGACCTTCAACAACTTAGACATTTCCCAGAACTCTGCCCAGGTCGTGATCAGGGCATAAGGAAGGAGATGGCCCTCGATAAGGGCAGGGGCCAGGAAGCGAAGGATAGAGATGTTCCTTCCCTTCAATCGAGCAGGAAAGAAAGCCTTCCTCCTTCGGCCAAGAATCGAAGTGGGCGTAGGCCACATCATATTTTCGTCGCGCCCCAGTTTGGGCCTTGCGTTGATGGCGGGGCCCCGTTGGAAGTCTGCGAGTTTGCTGAATGTTTGACGCTCGTGTGTTACCCTCTCCTAATGTCCAGTTATCATGAAACTAGGAGAGAATCAACGGAACATCCTAGGATGGGGTGGCTAGGCGCCTCCATTTCTTTTTCTTTCTCATGGCCTGTGCTGTCTCCATGGGCTTGAGTGCTGCGAGGGTGAGGCGGCGCCTCCACCATTCCCATGAGCTTTCTTTTTTTAGAGTTAGCCCTAAAGCAAGCCTGCCTCAGCCTCTTCCACCGTGGCTAGCTTTAAGAGACAAGCTACCCTAGGCTCCTTCTATTGTAATTTAGCTTTAAAAGACAAGCCATTCTCGGCCTTCTCTATTGTAGTTTAGCTTTAAGAGACAATCCATCTGATGTATGATGTACATTCTTTTTATTCAATAATAAATAATAAGAAAAGTTGTTCTTCTTACTTTACGAATCTTTTTATTTTCTCTGCAATAATTATTTAATGTGTGTGTTATCTTTTGCCTCCAATGGGACATTGTAGTTGATGTAATTAGTAGTAACGGAGAATTGTCACCCTAACTTCAATAAAGCCGACGAT
Organism: Quercus glauca; assembly: GCA_023736055.1. Classification (NCBI taxonomy): domain Eukaryota; kingdom Viridiplantae; phylum Streptophyta; class Magnoliopsida; order Fagales; family Fagaceae; genus Quercus; species Quercus glauca. The sequence continues at coordinate 20,432,299 of CM043325.1, read as the reverse complement.
AGCCCTCAGTCGCTATCTTTAACTAAGTTAATCAATATAAGAATTACCAGGAAAATAATTGGGTACTCTGCTCCACGGACTGTGTGACTAGCCGAGCACGCTTGATTCAAACGAGTGTCTGATTCGAGGATCGCTTTTCCACAGGTTTGAATCCGAGGACCGTGCAATACACTGGTTTTGTTTAGGGCTTAGCTTTTATCTGAGGTGCCTAGTTTTCCCATAGGTTTGAGTCCGAGGACTATGCAATACCTTGATTTTGTCTAGGACTTAGCTTTCTTTTGAAGTAGTTAGTTTCCCCACAAACTTAAGTCCGAGGACCATGCAAGGCCTTGGTTCTGTCTAACACTTAGCTTTTTTCTGAGATGCTTAGTTTTCCCATAGGTTTGAGTCCGAGGACCATACAATACCTTGGTTTTGTCTAAGATTTAGTTTTCTTTTGAAGTAGTTAGTTTCCCCACAGGCTTGAGTCCGAGGACCATGCAAGGCCTTGATTCTGTTTAACACTTAGCTTTTTTCTGAGGTGCCTAGTTTTCCCATAGGTTGAAGTCCGAGGACCATACAGTACCTTGGTTTTGTTTAGGACTTAGATTTTTTTTGAAGTAGTTAGTTTTCCCACAAGCTTGAGTTTGAGAACCATGCAAGACCTTGGTTCTGTCTAACACTTAGCTTTTTTCTGAGGTGCCTAGTTTTCTCATAGGTTTGAGTCCGAGGACCATACAATACCTTGGTTCTGTCTAGGACTTAGCTTTCTTTTGAAGTAGTTAGTTTTCCCACAGGCTTGAGTTCGAGGACCATGCAAGGCCTTGGTTCTGTCTAACACTTAGCTTTTTTCTGAGGTGCCTAGTTTTCTCATAGGTTTGAGTCCGAGGACCATACAATACCTTGGTTCTGTCTAGGGCTTAGCTTTCTTTTGAAATAGTTAGTTTCTCCACAAGCTTGAGTCCGAGGACCATGCAAGGCCTTGGTTCTGTCTAACACTTAGCTTTTTTCTAAGGTGCCTAGTTTTCCCATAGGTTTGAGTCCAAGGACCATACAATACCTTGGTTCTGTCTAGGACTTAGCTTTCTTTTGAAATAGTTAGTTTCTCCACAAGCTTGAGTCCGAGGATCATGCAAGGCCTTGGTTCTGTCTAACACTTAGCTTTTTTCTGAGGTGCCTAGTTTTCCCATAAGTTTGAGTCCGAGGATCATACAATACCTTGGTTCTGTCTAGGACTTAGCTTTCTTTTAAAGTAGTTAGTTTCCCCACAGGCTTGAGTCCGAGGACCATGTAAGGCCTTGGTTCTGTCTAACACTTAGCTTTTTTCTGAGGTGCCTAGTTTTCCTATAGGTTTGAGTCTGAGGACCATACAATACCTTGGTTCTGTCTAGAACTTAGCTTTCTTTTGAAGTAGTTAGTTTCCTCACAGACTTGAGTTCGAAGACCATGCAAGGCCTTGGTTCTGTCTAACACTTAGCTTTTTTCTGAGGTGCCTAGTTTTCCCAGAGGTTTGAGTCCGAGGACCATACAATACTTTGGTTCTGTTTAGGACTTAACTTTCTTTTGAAGTAGTTAGTTTCCCCACAGGCTTGAGTCTGAGGACCATGGAAGGCCTTGGTTCTGTCTAACACTTAGCTTTTTTTGAGGTGCCTAGTTTTCCCATAGGTTTGAGTCCGAGGACCATACAATACCTTGGTTCTGTCTAGGACTTTTCTCAGGTGCCTTAAAAGGCTCAGCCCCAGGTGCACTAAGTTGTCTTGGGTGCCTTAAAAGGCTTAGCTTTCTTTTGAAGTAGTTAGTTTCCCCACAGGCTTGAGTCCGAGGACCATGCAAGGCCTTTGATCTGTCTAACACTTAGCTTTTTTCTGAGGTGCCTAGTTTTTCCATAGGTTTGAGTCCGAGGACCATACAATACTTTGGTTTTGTCTAGAACTTAGCTTTCTTTTGAAGTAGTTAGTTTCCCCACAGGCTTGAGTTCGAGGACCATGCAAGGCCTTGATTCTGTCTAACACTTAGCTTTTTTCTAAGGTGCCTAGTTTTCCCATAGGTTTGAGTCCGAGGACCATACAATACCTTGGTTCTGTTTAGGACTTAGCTTTCTTTTGAAGTAATTAGTTTCCCCACAGGCTTGAGTCTGAGGACCATGCAAGGCCTTGGTTCTGTCTAACATTTAGCTTTTTTCTGAGGTGCCTAGTTTTCCCATAGGTTTGAGTCCGAGGACCATACAATACCTTGGTTCTGTCTAGGACTTTTCTCAGGTGCCTTAAAAGGCTCAGCCCCATGTGCACTAAGTTGTCTCGGGTGCCTTAAAAGGCTCAGCCCCATGTTTAAACGTTGTACTTACCAACGCACAAGCTTTCCCACAGACGGTGCCAATTATAGGGACTGGGTTTGAGCACTTCTTTTATGAGGTGAGTGGATTCAGGCCCAAATAACCCAATACAATAAATTTGTAGAGAGTGGGTCAAAGAGTTAAGCTTTAGCGCATGGATAACAGTTAATATGGTGTTCATGACATTCAAACAGAGATGTACTGAGTTTATCAAAGATAAGCTATTCTCAGTGCAGTCCGAGGAGCTTTGTTCTAGGGAATATTGAAGGATTCTTGGTAGGGGTTGGGCTCTTCCCATGCAATGCGGGGGTTCAGGATTTTCACCCCACCAAGGGCTAATCTTGTAGTGTAAGGCTTAACACCCTATACCCACACTGGCAAGAAAAGCGCCCCTGGGTTCAAGAACTAGACCCTGGTAAAGATTGCAACAGCTGAACAGGGAAGTGTATAGGTAGAATGACAAGAACGTAAGCTAAAGAGTAAGATATGGTTCCTCGGCCCTCTTCTTAGGGGCTGGAAGTTCTTATTGCTTCCTCACTACATAGTTACAGGGGTCATGGGAGTGCTGCAGTATTTTATGCTCCCCCTCCCCTTGGAGGACTTCTTACATTATATATCTCTTTTCAGTTGATCCTGGCCTTACATTTGTTGACCAAGTAGGTCACTACTTGAGTGCTCGTTTCATCAGCCATTTCTTTATCCTTCTGTGAGTTGCGGCTACCAAGACTGCAGTGTTTAGGGGTCATTTCCTCATTAATGCGGCCAGAACGCCAGCGGCGGGCATTTAATGTGGAGATGACAGTTTGTCTTGGATTTGCTCTTCCACCGTCCTCCCATGATTAAAACATTATACTCGTTCTTTCTCATGGGGTGCTCTAGGGGGCTGTCTGTGAGGGGGCGTTGGCTCTCCCTCCTCTGATTGGGTTGGCCGAGGACATGGCTGTTCTCGACGATCATACTAGGTGATTCGGACCTCCTCACGTCGTCCTCGGAAGTTTTCTTCCTCCTCGGCATGGGCCTTGGGCTTGGTATGAAATGGGCCAGGATTACTTAATTCTTGGGCCCCACAAAACTTTTTAAGAATTTCACTATGAAAATAGTAAAAATGATTTTATGAAAAATCGCCATCAATCATAGTTTTGATTGAAAATACTAAACTCTTTTTTTTTTTTTTTGGGTGTGTGTGTATATATATAACTTATCAAATAAAAAAAAATGTGTATATGTGTGTGTGTATATAATAAAAAAAGCATATGTATATATATGTGTGTGGGGGTTGTCTTGATAAATATATTAGTGCTGCAACTTGGCTCCCCAAACAAAAATTCCTAGCTCTACCCCTACTTATCCAATTTTTTTTTAAAAAGAAAAATTATGACACTGGACCAAAAAAAAAAAAAAAGCCTCATCTTTGCACGTGTGATAAGGCTAGTTATATATAATTATTTCAAACACCACCTTCTTATATACCACTAGCCTTTAAGCATGCATGTTGCGTGTGTTCAGAAGTTCTTCTATTTTTTTGGATAATGATTAATAATTTGTATCTATTATAATTTAGATTTTTTTTTTCAAACAAACAAAAATGATAAACTTTTAAAGATAAGTGGTAACAATATTTTCTTTTTTGAACGTGTCTTTGAAAGTGGTGTAGTAATATTCTGATATAGGTAAAAGTTTGTGTAGGAAAAATAAGATGAACGTGAGGGGAAAGAATGCTAAATTTTAGGAGTTTTCTTAATTTTTAATTTTTATTATGAGGAATGATATGTCTACAACATTTCTACAACATTTTTACAATAAATCCTAAGTGGCAGGTTGTTACTGGTTGTTATTGTTGGGGTAAAAAAGTAATCTTAGTATTAGTTTCAAATTTGAACCAATAACAACTAACCACCTGTGATTTGTTGTAAAAATGTTGTAAAATTGTTGTAGACGTAGCATCTCTCTTTTATTATTTTATAAATTGGGGGTGTTTTACTTTTATTCGGATGAAAAAGAAATAAAAAATGCTAAATTTTAGGGAGTAAAAATTCTAAATTTTAGGAGTTCTCTATTTAAATTCAAAATGAAATTTTTTATTTAACATTTACGACTCTATTTCTAAGAGAAGTTACTCTTCATTAATGAGGATATTTTTGAACTACAAAAAAAATCCAATTCAAAGAGAGGAATCTTCTTATATATAGTATAGACATAGATAGATAGATAATTATTTCAAACAATCTTTTTATATTCAAATATATAACTATTTCAAGCAGTCTTGTTTCAGTGAAGGTGAATATATAAATTTTACCAAATGAAATCAAGGATACAAAAATAAGTTTAATCAAATTGTCAACAACATTTTTGTATAATTGGCATTTTCTAGTGTTTCATGTTCATAGTTTAAGTCTCCTCTCTCCAATTGTAACAATTAAATTTATTAAAAAATAAAAAATTGAATTAAGTTGAGAGAAATTTTTTTTTTTTTTTTAAAAGAAATATCATAATAATTTTAATAAAAGTAATTAAAATAGACATCAATTAATGAAGTATGAATTTAACTAAAATAAAATAGTGGGAAAAAAATGCACGTGACTAATGTTAAGGGTCGTTTTCGTAAAGTCAGCCAAACCCAGCGTAACAGACAATAAGAGTGGCAGGAACAGAATAAAACTATAAGGCGCGAGCGGCAAGAATAACAAAATACAGGCCCATAACACGAGCAAATAGGTCTTGAGGAAGCAAATGGGCCTAAAGGGCCCGGAAAGAGAGAAATGACACCCATGGGCAATGTATGGTATGAAAAAGTGAGAATGGGCCGCGGCAGGCCCAAAGCAATGTAAAGAAAGTAGGGGTTAATGGCAAGCCCATGAACCCCAAGGATGAGAATGAGGAGATTGGGCCGAGGAAGCCCAATCAAGTTAGTAAAAGCCCATGGGAACACAAAGTCAGTAAATGGGCCGAGGAAGCCCGAGGAAAGTAAAAGGGCCGCAGGCCCAAAGAAGAAAGAAAGGGACAATGGAGCTCATAAAGTGAGAACACCAGCAGACTTTCTTAAGTCACTAGGAGAAGAAGTGAAACGGCAGGTTTGAAAGGGGCCTAGCAGGAACATGTTGCCATGGTAGGAAAGGCCAAGCAATAAAACAAGACATAAGCATAAAATGAGAAATGGGCCAAGGGAGATGTACTAAGAAAAACCCAATCCCAAAGGGAGGTAGTGGAAGTGCAAACAGTCCGCATAATAGAGTCAAGAAGAGTGGCAGACGAATGCAAACAAAGCTCCATGAGCCGCAGGCTGGCTTTGAACGCACGTAACAGGGAGCATGCGCAAAGCCCAGGTGCCACCAGCCTGTACCCAGCCAATATGGGTCGTGGTGGGGCCATGGGTCCGTGGTAAGAGGTAAGGGGGGGTGTGGTTTGGTGGTGGGGAGGGGGGAAAGGATTTATTTTGCGTTCCCTGTCTAAACCCTTTTGGAGGTACGTCCTGCTGGGATGACAGACCGCCCAAAAGAGGTAAGATTGAAGAGGGAACGCTGGGTGCATGCCATAGGAAGAGAGAGAGAGCATTTAAAGCCACGACAGAGAGCAGTGCCATGGCGGACAGAAACAAAACAAACCTGTCTTTGTCTGGCGAGGGCGAGCAATGCGCAGATGGTGGTCGGCAAGCATGCCCAGACCAGACAAAGGCCGTTAGAGGGTAAAATGGTAAAAGAACGATCACGACAGGCTTTATAAAAGGAGCCTCGCCGTGCCCTGTAGAGGGGACCGAAAAAAAAAAACAGAGGAAGAAAACACATAGAAAGAAAAACTAAAAGGAAAAGAAAAATAAAGGAAAAAAGATAAGAAAACAAGTTGTGAGGATAATAAGCATGCACCAATAGATCTTTTCTTTCCTCTCCCCCTCAAAATCCCACTCTCTAAGGGATAATGAAGCGGTAAAAAACTTTCTTCACGCATCAACCATTTAGGTCCGATTCCCTCAAAGTCATTAATCCCCACGGCAGGATATTCTCCTGGGAGGTTAGTTTCATTGAGATGAAGCGTTCTTCCTTTTTGGACGGTTACCATTACAGACTCGGTTTTGGCTTGATGTTTATCTTTGATTAAACCTCCATTATTGCTCAATCCATTGTTTTTCTTTTCTTTTAAAAGCCATTATTATTATTATTACTACTGTGACATTCGGCCATCATTATCATTAAAAGCTACGACACTCTGTTTATTCATTTTGTTATCATTGTATCTGCCTGTTGTAATTTTGTGGTAATAGCTCTGTTTGCCGTAAGGGGTGTTCCTGGCAGATAAGGTTGAGTTTGTGCACAAGCCGACCCAACGTGAGTTACAGTTGGGCCGGTCTCAACTTCCCTACTCAGAAACACATCAGGGCCCATCACTTGCAGAGGGCAGCCCAGCCCAAACAACTAACCCTAGGTAGTCAGTTGAGTATCCATAAACGACTCCAAAAAAATTAAAAACATTTTTTACATTTGAAAACATTTTTAGTTAAAATATTCCCAAGTGTTTGATGCATGTGAGATAAAAATTTACAAGTTACAACCACAAGCCAACAAAATCAGTGTCTCCTAGCTATCAAATCAGCAATTCTACATCAGAACGGCGGCCCAACCACTAAATGAGAGGGGGTAGAGTTACCATGTGTGTGTGTGTGTGTTTTTTTTTTGTAAAATGTTTTACAAATTTTCAAAAACAATTTACAAAATTTTCAAAAGGATTTATTGATAACTAGCAACATTTTCAAGTTTACTCAAATTTTACAAAAAAAGAACCACAGTAAAATATTGAAAATATTTTCCTTAAAGTATTTTACAGCGAAACAAATGGAGCGTAAAGTTTCATTGTTGTTATTGTAATTATATTATATTTTCCTTAAATAAATTATATTAAATTTAATATTTTCACGAGCAAGACATTATTCATTATATCAAAATTATTAAACATGGTGGATTTCCCCTTTTTTTTATTGAACTTTTCATAAAATGTCATACTTGGAAATTGGTTTTGATGCTTTGGGATTAAATGAATGGCACAATTTTTTTATGTACTATCGAATTTCACTACAAGCACCTTATTCTTTTAAGGTGAAATAGCGTCCTTCAAAACATACCTTTCTTCCAAACTTGCCATGTCGGTTACACCTAAATGATGTATTGTCTGCAAGACACCTTTCAAATGTGCATGGCACTTGCATGATATTAACATGTCACCTTTCTCTTCCAAACTTAAATCGATTTAAGGTGTATGATTCTTCAATACGCATTTATCAAACTGTCATGAAATATTCATTCAAGATGTGTGATGTTCTCCTAATTTGTTTTTTTTTTTTAAATGTATAAGATGAGTCGACACTTAATTTGTTATGTGGAAAAATTGATTATAAAATGAAGAAAAAAAAAAAAAAAGAGTTCAAGTCATTAATTATAGGGAGGAATCTCTTCGGGGTGGTCACAACTCATAAAATGTTGGTAAGAAATTTCAAACTTAAGATCTTATCATGCTTCTCAAAAAAAAAAAAAAAAAGATCTTATCATAATGCCTTAAAAAGTAAAAACCACTTAACTATTGATAAAGTTAAAATATTATCGCAATTTGAGCTTGTAATTAAAATTGGTAAAACTATTAATGATATAGGCAAAATGCTTATTAACACTAATGAATAATTAAGAAGGAACATTACTCAAATTGGAAAGTTTATGAAGGACGTTGTAAGTTGCAATTGTGGTGAGGAGAAATTATAGTTCATCCTTTTATTTCTAAGTGTATAATAAGGATTTTATTAATAAATTAAAAAGATAGAACTATCACACCTTCTTTCTTTATAGTAGTAGAGATTAAGAAATTGATCAGACAAATAAATGAAGAGATTGAGAGAATTTCCCTATCTTACACATAAAATAAATGCTAAATTATAATTTACCCTATGATAATTTGGTCATATCATAATTTAGTCTATAAAGTTTTGTTTGCTAGATGTTTCCTCTAAAGTTTGGACCGAATTGAAACTATTAAAATTCCATCCAAGTGGACATATTTCCTTTTCTTAAAAAAACAAAGTGAACATATTTCCTATTTTGTAGAAAAATTACCACCCCCCCCAAAAAAAAAAATCACCCTTTTTCTTCTTCTTCATTGTATTTCTTCTAATTCAAGATAGGTGGTCAACTCCAACTAATTTAACAGAAAACACAAACAGACGACACTGCACAAAAATTTAAAGAAATCACCCTTCCAATCTCATAGCAAGTCAACCCAAGAGGCGGAAAAAACAACCTAATTAGCAGCAACCAGCAAATCAACCAAAATTTAGTACTTCATATTAAAAAAACCTAGGAAATTCAACCCAAAAATAAATAAAAAAATGCTAGCAACATTCAATTTCATCAATTTTTTACAACTTGGCTTGGAAATTACCTAGAAGCATCACAATCCATCAAAACCAAGCCAAATTGTCAAAGACTAATTTCATAGACTAAACTATGACATGACCAACTTATTGAAAAAAAAATTGTAATTTACTAAAAAAAATAATAATAATAATAAAAAGAAAAAAAAATGCTGATGAAAGAAAACCTTTTTTTATTTTTATTTTTTAGTTAGCATTTTTAGTTGCTTATTTTCCCACGAGGAATGATATGTCTAAAATATTTTTACAACAAATCCTAAGTGGCAAGTTATTACTGGTTGTTATTGTTGGGGCAAAAAAATAATCTTAGTGTTAGTTTTAAATTTGAACCAATAACAACTAACTACCTGTGATTTGTTGTAAAATTGTTGTAGACGTAGCATCTCTCTTTTCCTACTAACCTCATCACACGTGCTTTGCACATTTTTGGTCTAGCGTCATTATTAATTTTTTTTAAAAAAATTTTGGATAAGTTTGTTTTGAAAAAATGGATTAATAAGAAAGTGTTTTATTTTGTAGGCATTTTAAGTGGAGTTAGAGATATATTTTTATCGAGTTGTCCTTAAATTTTTTCCTTATTAAATCTAAGGTTTAAGGGTTCTAGAAAGAAGAATCTTCTTATACGTAGCATGTATTGGGATAAGAATGAAAAATTAAAATTATTTTATTATTCAGCTTATTTTTGCTACTATTTATGAACTTCACAACACTTTTTGATATTGTTCGTGAGCTTAATGGTACTATTTCAACTAATTTTTATATTTATCTACAACACTTTCAATAATAAATTTTCAATTTCAGTAAAATTTGCGATATTCAAATTTACGGTAATATAAACAAGATAACTCATTAGTTTAAACTCAAATTTTTTTTAGCTCAATTTAAGAAAATAAGAAAATAACTTTACCAACATAAGCATGAATCATGACGCACCTCAAATTAAAAAATAAAATAAAAAATCCAATTAAATAAAATTAAAGGAATAAAGCCGCAGTTTTCTTCTTCTCAACTCTATCTGCTTTTGCTCTCTCTCTCTCTCTACTTTTAAACCTCATTAAACCCCCACTTTTACTTTTTTCACACACACACAACTCTCTCTCTCTCTCTCTTCACATTAAAAAGCTATAAGCAACACAATAAAACATAGAGAGAGAGAGAAAAAGTCCCCCAATTGGCCAATTCAATTTCAAATCTCTTTCTCTTTCTCTTTCTCTTTCTCTTTCTTTTTCTCTCTCTATCTGACTCTGAATTTTCAGAAAACCCTAAATCTCTGATCGAAATTTCCAGCTGCTGCTGCTGAGAGTCTCAGAGAAAAGGAAGAGAGATGAGCCAGAAGCCTTTGATCTACGCATTCGTGGCTCGCGGAACTGTGATCCTCTCCGAGTACACCGAATTCAGCGGCAATTTCAACTCCATCGCCTTCCAATGCCTCCAGAAGCTTCCTTCCACCAACAACAAGTTCACCTACAACTGCGATGCTCACACCTTCAATTACCTCGTCGATAACGGCTTCAGTATGTCCTTTTTTCTCTCTTTCTCCGCCTCCGATCTCGATTCCTCCTTCTACTGTTTGGATCCCGAGAAAACCCTAAGAAAATTTATATTTTGTTTGCTAAAATGCTTCGTGTCTTTGTGACTGAATCATTGTATTTTGATTTGCGATCTGAATTTTATTTTGAATATTTTCGTTTTCTTTAAGATTAGATTGGAGGTTAATGTTCTGACCAACAACAATTGAAGGGGAAATTTTTTTGACTAAATTAGTCAAAGTTAGGGTTTTTTTGCTTTGTTGTGCATATAATCCCTCTTTATGTTAGTTTCAGATTTTGACCTTCTTATCGAATTCAGACATGGAGTGAGTTTATTATTCAAGTTAGAGTTAACCAAAAATAGCATTAATTACAAGCAGTGAAAACGGAAATTTCAATTAAGGATTTAGAAAGAGTTTGACATTTGGATAGAATAGGATGATGCAGAAGAATACATGTTGTTAATCCTAATTCTTGACTTGTCTATTGAGGATCCTCAGCCAACCCAACTTTAGCCGCACCATCTGCTAAAATCTGTCCCTTTTTGATGCATTTACCTTGAATCAAAATGGGTTATTATGATTTTTGTTGTATTGAATTTGAACATTACAATTGTTAGGAAATTTGGGTTATTTGTGTTATTGGATGGACAGTACACTTCTGTTGCATCAAAAGCACGTTTTGGTCACTTCACTTATTTGGGAAGAAAAAAAAATGATGTTGGTTTCGTTTCAACAAGACACTTTAAAGATTCCAGTGTCAACGTTTTTATGCCTTTTATTTTGTGTTTATAATCTTATTATTCTGCTGGTTACATTTGACTGAATTCCTCGATGGTGCAGCATATTGTGTTGTTGCAGATGAATCAGTTGGGCGACAAGTGCCCATGGCTTTTTTGGAGCGCATCAAAGATGATTTCGTGTCAAGATACAGTGCTGGAAAGGCTGATACAGCTCAAGCCAACAGCCTTAACAAAGAGTTTGGGTATTTTATTCTGATTGAGATTCCAAGAATACATGCTGGAAGATTTTGCCTTCTTATGGTAGCTAATGTAATATGATTCATTGCAGACCAAAATTGAAGGAACACATGCAGTACTGTGTTGATCACCCCGAAGAGATTAGCAAGCTTGCAAAGGTCAAAGCTCAAGTATCGGAAGTTAAAGGTGTTATGATGGAAAATATTGAAAAGGTAGGTGTATTATTTGGCTGCATCAAGTTTAATGAATTGCACATATATTCTCCATAGAATTTCACATGTCCACATTTATAAATTACAAAAGCAAAATAATTATAATATGAAAATTGATTAAAAGGAACCTACACTTACAATGACATTAAATAAGTTTTTATACACCCAAATTAAAAATAGAGTATGATAGAATTGATATATTACACGTGCACTACCATAGCCTTAAGCATCTAGTGGTTGTTGTTTTTATTATTATTCTTAGTCTTATCATTATTACATTTATACCTATCTATTTATTTTTATTTCTATCTTCATTTTCCCGTTTGCTCTTTTCAAATTAGGACCACCAATGTCTTAAGATGGCCACATCAGCCCATGTCCTTATTATTTCTCCTTCTTATTCTTCTTTTGTGTTCTTTGAAATATACAGACATTTAATTAATTGTGCCTATTTATGGTTTATGGCTCCACTAGTTGTTGAGTGATTACGACTACATACATACAAATAGCATAGCTCATGTGCTCAAAGCCTTGTGGAGGCTGATTTTTTATGCATGTTTTGACATGGAGGAGGCATATCTTAGTGTGTCAACCATTGTTTTAAAAACTGGACCGTACCGACCGGTTCAACTGGAAGCCAGTCCGGTCCGGTAAAAACCCCTAAAACCAGTCAAAAACCTGGTTGAACCGGGGATTTTGAAAAAAAGGTTCGGCTCTTGGTTCGGTTTTTAAAACCATGGTGTCAACCACATCTAGGTGCATGAGGCTAGAATCCCATCTGGTTTGGGTGCATGTGTGTGTTAGCACATTTGTGTATGTTGAAGGGAGTTGAGTGGCTGGATTGAGTGAACTTGAGGTGGAATCTAGTCAGATCAGGTGATGATGTTGGAATCCAGTGAGTTATGTGGTGGAGGTGTGGAGCAGAATGAGAGATGACGAAAAATGTCACAGCGAAAATCACAAGGGTAGCTGTGTGTGGTGCAAGGAGGGTAGGTGCGAAGAAGTGGAAGAAAGTGATTTCTCTTGGTAGAAGACCAAAATGAAATCATTTTTATTTTGTTTGCTTGAAATTAGAGAATGGGTTAGTTATACATGCTTTGTAGAGTTAGTGACTTGTATATGTGCTACAAAAAGCGTCTAGGCCTTTAGACCACTGATATGTGCTTATGCTGGATATATTGCATCATTAGTCATGAAGAGTTTATGCCAGATGTATTTTCAGCACATGGCATAAACACTTCGCATGACTACTGGCACCATGTGATCGGCATAAACACTTAATAAGAAATATATGGGAAAGATAACACGCTAAAACACATCGAATTTTTTTAACAAATGAGCAGAATGTATGGAGAGAGCTCCATAACTCCTGCCTTATCAGTTTACATTCAACTCCCCTTATGTCTACCAAATATATTATTAACTTTTGTACCATGCATTCTATACCGTCCAAGATGTTGGTACATGTAAGTGTAAAATATAGCACAAAAGTGTAGAAGTACGCTTTATAGTACTCGTTCATGTCTACTCTATGGGTTAGCTAGAAGGGTCCAAAAAAGTTATGAAAATTATTATTTAATAGGGCTGAAGATCCCATTTGGAATATCTTAAGGATTTTTTTTTTTATAATGTTTAAATACAATAGAGCAGTTTTCATTTTGGGGATGTATGACTTGTGCATACGCTCCACATGTTTAAATACAATAGAGTACTTGTGAATATTTTGCTGACATCTACTTCCAAAAGAATACTTAAATTCTCTCTCTGTCTCTCTCCACCCCAATACCTACACTTGGCTCAGTGCCACTTCCTCTGTTGCCTTCCACCATCACCTATCTTGAGTTATATTTTGTCTTATCCATTTTTGTTGACCTGATTTCTTACATATAGCTGTGGGGAACACTAAACAGAGTAGATGTGTGCTATACTTAATTGGCCTTACCATTATGGTAACAATCACAAACTCTCTCTCATTCATCTCCAAATGGTAAATGGGAAAGGGTGGGTATAGGTCTTTTGTTTATTTTATCACTTGTGCATGCTGATGTTGAAATGGTATTGAATACTTTTTGCCTTATTCTCGTACAAATCTACTTTAATTTTGACGCAAATACGCATAATGTTTGCTGCTTAAACATTACAGACTTCTATTTTATATGTTTCGTTAGTGCATGTAAGCTAAACAATCGTACTTTTTGTTCTAAATGCCTTGTTAGTTGTGTAATACTGAACTCAATATTATATAAACTGAAGAGTCAGGTTTCAGAGTTAGTCATTCAATTAACTTGCTGGCCTTGCCTCTTTAAGATGCCCTCTGATTAATGTTCAAAAACATCCATTGGCTTAATCATTGCACGCTTCCATTTTGACTTTTGATCTAGGTTTTAGATAGAGGTGAAAAGATAGAGCTTCTGGTGGATAAGACTGAGAACCTTCATCAACAGGTCAGTGGTGCTCACTCTCACACATTTGCTTCTGAGATTTTAACTTGAAAGAAATTTGGATAATACATTCTCTTACCTTATTATCTGGATGTGTAAGTGGAGTAGAAGTTAAAACACCTTCAACTTGTTGATTAAGATTTGCTCTTTCATTGCTATAACATTCATGAATCAGTTTCTTTCCAGACTTATTGGAGTTTTGTTCAAATCTGTGGGTTATGGATACTGTTGGGTTTGCAAAATCTGTAATGCTGACTGCTGATTGGTCAATGAGCTCTCGCTCAAATGACACTTTCTCCCCTCATAAGAATGCAATGGGGGTGAGGTCATGGATTCAAAACCCATCTAACTTACCAATAAAAAGAAAATCTGCAATGTTGATAGATATGTAAAAATGCAGGTTATATATATATATATATATATATATATTACCTATAATAAAAAAATGCTAGAGAGTGGGGAGACAATCCAGTAGATTAGCCTCCTCTCATATTGGTTGGGCATCAAATTTGTGCCTCAATGATCTCATATTATGAATTCCATAATTTTAGTATTATAATGACATAAAAAGTATACAAACTCGTTATTTAACAATGTTGAAGAGTTTTATTGTGAGATTTTATTTCCTTGGAAACAAATGGAGTTCACTCATCTCAATTTCATGGGGAAAATTGATTTACTTACAGGCACAGGACTTTCGGACCTCTGGCACAAAAATCCGGAGGAAAATGTGGCTGCAGAATATGAAGATCAAGTTGATTGTTTTGGGAATTCTGATAGCGTTGATCCTCATCATAGTCCTCTCTATTTGCCACGGGTTCAACTGTGGAAAAAAATAAGCTGCTTTCTGCCAGAGGCTTCTGTCTTGTTTATCAAAACTTGCAATTATATATCAAGAGAAATATTATATATGTATATGTCATGACTTGGTATGTAGTTCAATCTAGCAACTTCCAGATACTCAGCACGAAGTAAATTTATTTTTGTGTGTGAACGAACCCTACAAGTTCTTTTTATGTCACAGAATGCTTTTCCATAAATATAGTTTGCTTGATTGCCTTGAAGCTTACTTATGACTGATGCTCATGAGTGATATACTTTTCTTAATTCTTCTTAGTGAGCAAAATAGTATATGCGCCTGCTTAAGAACTTGAACAAGAGCCAGGTTGGGACAACCTTTAGTTGCTTGCAATTTCCTGCATTTAAAAATCCTGCTTTAAAAATCTTCAGGTATTGCATTATTTTGGGCAAAGAACATTAATGGCCAGGTTTGGGTAGCCTTTTTAGTTTTTATTGTTCCAATATTGCTGAATTCTAAAATCTGTGGAAGAAACTACAATCCTCGGCATGTTTTGGGTGTCGACAATATTACAGACTGTCACAAAGTTGTTGCAGTTTTGTGACCTAATAACTTAAAAGGTCTTGCGCCAATAATTCCCTAAGATGCGTTACTGACTTATAGCTTTCTCTGGTTGAAACCTGAAATTCAGGCTTTTCTAGTGTACAAGTACTTAATAAGTTATTGCAGTTGCAGTAGGCCATGCGGTATATTGTGATGACCGAAAAATTGTTCAAGCGAGGATTACCTTGCAGCGGAAGAATTCCGTTTTAGGAGAAGGCCATTTGTGTTTCAAGCAGTTGAGTAAATGCCTTGGAATAAAAGTAGCAATAAACAAAACTTATATCATGCTGATTAACTCACTGAGAGAGAGGCTTCAACTACAAACTGCATTGTTCTCTGAGTTTTAATTTTTCCCTATATATAAAAAAATAACTAGTCTTTAACAAAAAAAATTCTGGCCATAGACAAGTTTTTCTCATTCCACCCATTCGAAGCAAAAATTTGATGGGATAACAAGGCTATAAAACATATATATTAGTGTTCCATGTCATGTGAACAAAGACTATATATAAGTTATAACCATAACAAAGTTATATAATATGCGCGCCAAGCTCTTGTCAAAGCAACGTATCCTACTGGTCCCCAAGCCAGTGTAGAGCATCATCAGCGAACAAGTTCGAGATTTGGGACCAATTACACTTTGATTTATATAAACAAACATAAATGAAACAACTACCATCTTCTTTTTCTCTTGAAGCCATAGCCACTCTTCTTCAGACCCTCATCATAAAAAATCCCATTACTTTGATCATCATCATCAAGAACATCATCATCATTAATACTATTATTGGTGATATTCTTGTTATTGTAATGATGATTCCGACACACCCTTTTCTCTTCTCTACAAACCCTCCTTAAACCTCCACCTTCTCTTCCTCTAGTTTTAGTAATTCTAAACCTGACTTTCCCTGTTCTCTCCACATCCAATTCAAGCTTTCCCTCCTTTAGCTTCCCTTGCTCAATCACGTTACTACTACTAGTACTACACTCAGTTTCAATCCCTCCACCACCCAAAACCGAATCCTCCCACAACCTCTCCCCACACTTCCTCTCATTCACTGAGCAACTAATAACACTATCAGGAAACTTGGGCAGCCATTTGGGCACATGGGAAAAAGAAGAAGAAGAACAAGAAGAAGCCCAGGAAGGAATGGAAGTAATCTGTGGGCGTGGGATTGGCTTGGCAAATGGGATTTCGTCATTGAAGGAGACGAAGTCAGCGAGGTCTCTGATGATTCCTCCTCCGGAGGAAGAGATGGAGAAGAGAGTGGAGGTGTGGAGAGTAACGAGGTGGTGGAGGGCAAGTGTGAGGTCCAGCAGGTTCGACTGCGTGCGGTTGGAGGTGTTGGCCAAGGAAGAGGCCGACTTGGCTATGGCCTCGAGGTACTTGGTGGCCACCACGGTCAGAGCGTTGAGTGCGGAGAGCTGGGTGGCCTTGTACCCCACTGACTGGCAGATCTGCGAGACGGCTATTCTGGCTATGGCGAATGAGAACTCTGATGGGTTTTGGGGTTCTTCTTGATAAAGATGAAGATGGGTTTTTGGTTTTGAAGGAGGCTTTGCTTTCATGGTGATTTGTTGTTGGCTTGTTGCAGAAGAAGAGGATGAAGGAGCAGGTATCAAACCCTAGGCCTCCTTTTTAATGGGGGAGATTTTACTTTTAGAGCGTAACTTTCACAGTGACAGAATCACAATTCACAAATCCGTGCGAGTGAGACCGAGGCTTTAAGGAATAGAACCTGCGACCTGAGGAATAAGCCCATGACATTTGGCCCATACCAATGAGCTACGTTTGTTGATTGCTTCCTCAATTTCCTTTCTCTTCTATTTATCACCAATTCACCATCCCATTCACTTCAAAACATACAACGAATTCAGCGCGATGGTTACAAGTTTTTGTGAGGTGGGGAGTAAGAGATGTGGTTTAACTATCCATGAAGAAACTTTATATATGTATTATGTATACTTAAATTAAGTTAAAGTACATTTTTTTTTTGTATACTCACAACAACAGGGGAGGGGAAATGGAACTCAACACCACACTCCCCTCTGTTGTTGTGAGTATAAAAAAAAAAAAAAAAAGGCTAAAGTACTATCTAAAAGAAATTATGCTAAAATAGGATTTCTATTTTAGATGAAAAAAAAAATGCTAAAAGTACTACATAAAACAACCTATAGCACTACTCGAAAAGGAAAAAGATAAAAATGATGGTATATAATTTGATACTTAGGAGTAGGGGATTTGAACCTTAGATAATACTAAAATGTGCTAATTAGTTGAATTACAGCCTACAAGGTTTTTAGCATCATACAATTTTACTTTGGATTTCTTTTTTAAATCTAATGACACATATTTGATCGGTTAAGATGTATTATTTATGTATGGATGAGTGTGGTTGTGTGGATTGTTGAGGCTCATTTTTTTTTAAGACCTAGCAGGCCCAAGGTCCAAAGAAGCAAATGGGCTTGAATAAGCCCGGAAAGAGAAAAAGAAAGCATAGGCATGAGTTAAGGGTCCATGTAATGGGTCCAGAAGAAGCAAATGGGCTCGAATAAGCCCGGAAAGAGAAAAAGAAAGCATAGGCATGATTTAAGGGTCCATGTGATGGGTCCAGAAGAAGCAAATGGGCTTGAATAAGCCCAGAAAGAGAAAAAGAAAGCATAAGCATGATTTAAGGGTCCATGTGATGGGTCCAGAAGAAGCAAATGGGCTTGAATAAGCCTGGAAAGAAAAAAAAAAAAAAAAAAGAAAAGAATGGGCCACAGCA
Source organism: Quercus glauca (assembly GCA_023736055.1). Lineage (NCBI taxonomy): Eukaryota > Viridiplantae > Streptophyta > Magnoliopsida > Fagales > Fagaceae > Quercus > Quercus glauca. Next base: position 20,414,251 of record CM043325.1, on the reverse strand, counting down.
GGCCCATTGCAATAAGAGAAAAAGAAAGTATTAGACAAATGGAGAATCCATGAGCCCAAAGAAAAAAGATTTGTAGAGAAAAATTGGGTCAAGAAAGTCCAAAATGGGTTAGCAAAGAAACCCATATATGAAGCAAAACCAAAATGGGCCAGGGATGCCCACAAGAAAGCACGAAAGGCATAGAAGCCAGCAAGAAATAAAAGGGAAGCCCAGCGAATATACTGGGCTACTAAGAAGGAAAGTATACAAAAAAGCCCCGCAGGACTGAGTTTGGTAACAGAAGTAGCAAACTTAGCATGGCAGGAGGCATAAAGCCATAAAAGCAAAACACCCAAAGGGAAAGTCCGCCACAGAGCCCGACCCTCCAAAGAAAGGGACAACACATGAACGTCGGCCTGCCGGAAAATGATCCACATCAGAAAATGCCAAAAAACGCACGGCAGGATATGCACACTCATCTTCAGGCCTTAGCAAACGAACGGAACATTAATGAGGTAACGTATGCGGGCGACCCAGGCATCACCAGCCTATACCCAGCCATTATGGGAAAGGGTGATGTCATGGGAGAGGGCATGGTCTGGCGGTGGGGGGAGGAGCGGGAAACCATTTTTGCGATTCTTGCCCAGACTCTTTCGGTGTGCACAGTCCTGCTGGGATGACGTGCCACACAAAAGAGGTAAGGTTGGGTAAGGACCGCTGGGTGCATGCCATGAGAGACCGAGAGAGAGAGGACACACTGGATGAAGCAGAAAAAGAAGTTTCGTTGTCCGAAAGCCACAGGTCAATGGTGGATCAGAACCATTTGACTTGGTAAGCGGATGGCAAAAGGCTACGATAACGGAATAGGGCTATAGAAAGGCTAGAACAGTAAAATCGGCCACGGCAGGCCCTATATAAGGGACTCGCAGCTGAAGGAAAAAAAAAAGGAAAGGGAGGGGAGATTGAAAAAAAAGAGAGAAAGCAAAAAGAAAAGAAAGGCAAGAATTCGGAAAAAGAAAACAGAGAGAAAAGATAAGAAAAACAGAGAACGAAAAAAAAGAAAGAAAGCAGAGTGTTTTATGGCAGGCATGCACCCAAATGGGTTAACCCCCCTCTCTCCCTCAATAGCTTTGTCCTCAAAAGACAATACAAAATCTATACCATCTGGGGCTGTCCTCTCAAAGCAACTAATTTCACCAAAGTGAAGTTATTTGCGTTGAGGGAGTAGTTTTCCCTTTCATGGTTGAAGTCCTGCGATAATACTAAAATGGCATATTTGTTATTTTACTCTGCTAAGCTCACTTCACTATTTTGTTTAAGCACTTTCTTTTAAAAGCAAGGCCCTTAAGTTGTTTATTGTGTTCATTGTAAAAGAAAACAGTAGATATTTTTTGTACTTTCTATTTTATGCCTGCTTGCCGTAACTTGTTAACAATAACTCTGCTTGCTGTGAGCTCTTAAATGTACTTTGGCAGACGCGGCAAAGATTGTGCACAAGCCGGGCCAAGGTGTGCTCCAATTGGGCCGGTTCCAACTCCTTACCCAGAAATTACCCGGGCCTAATGTGGCAGGAGCTTGTCTGAGACTCCAAGCAGGCCCACCCCCCTTACATGGATCAATATCCCACTGAGTTGCGTTTTGTCATTTAGTGTAAACTATTTTTATAAAAAGAAAATGACAAACAAATAATGACAACTGCAAAAAAATAAAATTGTTATACAAGTTTAACAAAATAAAATGGCTACACCTACCTACACTAACAATTGATAATGAACTATCATGTAACGATTTTAAAATATAAAAACTCATAGAAAGAAATTGTAAAAATTCATGCATTTTTGTGTTTTTGTGCGTGGGTGTTGATAACTCAATTTATTCAAGTTTTCTTTTCATTGTTCCTAAAAAAAAAAAAAAAATTTTATCTTTTTATTGATTTTTATTTAATTTAAGTTTCTTAGCGATCATCTTAAAGAAATTCTCGAAATTGCCACGGCTTAAAGAACCCTTATAACTCACAAAATGATTACTATTTGTATCTTATTAAATTTCCTAACCATTTCCCTTCCAATGCCTATTTAATAATTGGGAAATGCTACCACCACACACCTTTGGTGCGGTGGTCACTCCATAAGTATAAGTGCTTGTGGGGTGTTGGAGGCTAAGGCTGGAGTTCAAGTCTTCAAGAGAGAGTTTCACACACATATACACTTAAATTATGGTAGAGTAGAAATTCTATCTTGTATAAATAAATAAATTAGGAAATGCTAACAGATACCCTTAGGGCATTAGTTAATAATCCATATAAAAAAAAATATTGGAAAAGAAAAAAAAATTAATATTTTGACAACTTTTTTTATTTCCCATAAAAGTGGTGTCAAAACTTTCCTAAAATGGATTATTAATCAATGCTCTAAGGGCTCTAAGGGCACTCATTAGCATGACCCTTAATAATTTTATCGAAAATACATTTTTTTTAAAAAAATTCCAAAAGAAAATTTAACTAATAATTTAAAAAATGATTAAAAAATGTCATTATAATATATAGGCATTAATTTCCTTTAATAATGCTGGTCAGTGGTCGGTATCATTAAATGCATAATTACTAAGAATTACTCACACACAAAAATCCTAAAGGAGAGAATGGCTCATTAAACCATTAATTAAAAAAAAAAAAAAAAAAAAAAGAGATAACAACTATTTAATAGCATCACAAATACAATTGAGTAATTTTTTTTTTTTTAGTAAAATGACAATTGAGTAATTGACAATACATGTTCAGTACAATCATTAATTTCTTTCAATAATGTCACACTATAATTATTATTAAATGCATAATGGTTAATAATTTCATAAAATTATGTTATCAAGAGAATCCAAGCTGTTTGGTCCAGACATTTTTAGGTTTGACTGAATTTTGATAAGAGAGGTGTTACGTTCACAATATTTTTACAATATTTTCACAACAAATTATAGGTGGTTGTGGGTTTTAATTAACTCAACTGGTAGTCTCTAATGGTTGAATAAAAGATTTAGGGTTCAATCTCTACTTACACCAAAAATCAATTGGTGTCTTGGTCTGATGATAAAGAGCTATTATCAAAAGCAAATGCCATAAGTTGAAATTCTCTAATATATATATATATATATATATATATATAAGTGGTTAGTTGTTGTTGAGGTGAAAATTTTCGGACCCTAATTTCATTAGCCCACTCACTAAAAAAATACCCACACAAGCCCATAAGCTATTTTGAGCCCACATAAATATTTCTCATACATTACTCAAATATTCTCCAGCTCCCAAAAATATTCCCTATATAAGCCCCATAAATCACCTTGGACCCTCTTACAAATACTACCCATTATCCAACTTGGGCTTTCCATAAAATACCTATCACATTACTACCAAATTGGGCCACAAAATTATATTATCTCCGCAAAAAAAGCCCAAAATCATTTACCTTGTGGGAAAAATCCAAAAAGTTCATCAAAACTCTTTTAAAAGCCCGTTGCTACACGACTCATCTAAAAGCCTATTGCTACACGGCTCCTCTAAAAGCTCGTTGCTACACGGCACCTCTAAAGCTCGTTGCTACATGGCACCTCTTAAAAGCCCGTTGCTATACGGCAATATTTTTACAAAATCTTAAAAAACCAAAATGCTATTTTGGCACCTATTTTACAAAACCCAAATGTTATTTTGGCACTTATTTTATAAAACCTAATATTATTTTTGGCAACTACTCATAAAGCCCAATAATGCTTTGGCACCTATTTACAAAAGCCCAAATATTATTTTGGCAAAAACAATTACATTATGCTCAAAAACCCAAAACTATTTCTTGGCAAAAACATATCTTCATATACTAAAGTCCCTAACTCATGGGAAATATAAATTACTCTTCTCTTAAAAAATATTTATTTTACAAAATTTATGAGAACTATGCTTATTTTTTTCATAATCAACTAACTACAAAAGCCCATATATATCACCCATGGCAAAACTATTTATCTTGTAGGGATGGACAAGCCCAAAGAAGCTCAACTACAAGGCCTAGCTGAGCCAGCCCAGCTCATATGAAAATCCCAGCAGCTGAAGCTCACGTGAGCTGTCCAGTCAAGTTTCAGTACAACTTAACAGCTGGAGCCCATCACCATTAGTTCCAGCTCGACAAGTTAGATCAGAAAATGACACGTGTCTAGCAGGGGTTAAACTCTTCCTTGCTAAGTTCATTTCCATCATTTCTCATGTGACATAAAGCTGGGATGACATAATATAAAGCTGGGAAAGTTTCAACCAGTTGTCTTCCCTTTCTTTCCAACCCATTCTGTCAAAGACTAAGGGCAGCCAAAACCAGGCCAGGAAAGCTTCTGGAACAACTTGAAATCAGCTCATTATCTTGCCAAAAATGTGTACTTTCTGGTTCATGGACCAAGCACATGAACCTAAATAGGGAAACTTAGGAAAATGTGGTTTGGAGGGCACCAAAGGGATCTCTAGTAGAATTCCTAGCAAAGGGCTCCAAGGTTGAGACCCGGCTTGGGGTGATGCAACTTGCCATAGGGAGCTATGATTCTAGCAGTAGCAAAACCAAGATCATGGACCAAGCACATGAACCTAAATAGGGAAACTTAGGAAAATGTGGTTTGGAGGGCACCAAAGGGATCTCTAGTAGAATTCCTAGCAAAGGGCTCCAAGGTTGAGACCCGGCTTGGGGTGATGCAACTTGCCATAGGGAGCTATGATTCTAGCAGTAGCAAAACCAAGATCATTAGCCTAATGCATGCTTTAATCCCATTAGCCGAGGCCAATTAGCATTTAATATCAAGTCAGAATCCCAGTTGTTATTACCCAAAACAGCAAAAACATTCTAAAAGTTGAGCTTACCACTCTTGGCCAAAATCCTATGAACGATTCTCTAAGGATTTTTTGAAGATTGAGGAAGATTTAGCAGAGATTATTTGCTAATTACCCCCTCAAACTCAACTATAAATTGAACTCTCCATTAACACTTCAACAGAGACCAATATAGACTAAGAGATACACTAATAGAAAAGAGTTCTTCCTTAACTTCTTTGTTTAGCCTTCTCTAAGCTTTGGCAAAGTTCTGAGTCACTAAGTTCTTAGCTTCAAGTTTAGAAACTAAGTTCTCCAACTCCTAGCTCATAAATACCCCTTATACCTCCACCTATAAACATTCATCTATCCTTAGCACAAAGCTCCAGCAGCTTTACTATACACTCTCACTCACTACTCATACTACTCAAAATGACCCTCATTACTCACTACATATACTATACCCATAAGCATGCCTTAGCATCATAATGATCTTGCTGCGCTAGCAGGAATCTCTCTCTCTTCCTTCATCTCACACTAAGTTTTCTCGTTACTTGCTATAATGGAACCTATGATATTTGTTTATTCATTTACTATTGAAGGTTATGACGTGACTGTTACTATAGAGTTTTTCTCTCATATTATTGTATTAGAAGACTCTTTTCTAGAGTCGACGGATGATGAGTTTGAAGATGTAGATATTTTCATTAATCTGTGAATATCTAACGGCTGGAGGTTTATTCTGCTCTGTTTCATTTTACCGCTGGAATACTTTACCGCTGGGATACTTTACTGCTGAAATATTTTACTACTGGGTTATTCCTTCATTACAGTATGCTTTTTATTGTGCTGACGTGTCTGCTATAGGAAGTGCTTTTGGGCCATCTCATAATCCTTGTTAGTGCCATCCTAGGCCCAAGGTATAAAAAGAAGGCGAACTCTTCAAAAACTAGCTTTTGGGACATGCTTCAAGCCTATTGTCGAGTTTCAGTTTAGGCCCCCAACCCAATACTCATTTGTCGGAAGGAAAAATTTTTCACTCCCAACAGTTGTTACTGGTTCAAATTTGAACCTAACACTAAGATTACATTTTTGCCCCAACAATAACAACTAGTAATAACTTACCACTTATGATTTGTTGTAAAAATGTTGTGGGCATATCATTTCTCTTTTAATAATATTGTTGATGTTGATATTATCAGCGTGAGAATTGAGATTAGTCTTAGGGGGTGGGGTGGGGTGTTTATGAAGCAATTTGTTAGGCCACTAAAAGCAATATTTGTCCTCGGTTAATTTCTTGAGTTTATGAATATATGATGTGGTAGTATACTTTTTAATGGGGGATTTAAAAAAAAAAAATTAGACTACATCAATCCATTTTGGCCCCTTGGTATTGGTCTACTTGGATACATTTTGGTCCATTTTAGGCTGTGTTTGATAATATGTAAAATGTTTTCCAAGTGTAAAATATTTTCAATATTTTACGTAAAGGAAAATATTTTTTGCTGTTTGACTGTGTTGTGGAAATTACACTAGAAAATTATTTCTTGTGTTTGGTCTTGGTTGTAAAAAATCTATTTTTAGAAAATGGAAACACAAACCAACTGCCAGCCACCACCATTAAGGACAAGCACAACCCACCACCACCCACACAAAATCCAGATCGGAAAGAGGGGAAAAACCGCCACCACTACTCTATTGCCACCACCACCCACAAATCGGTCCACCACCACCACACAAAATACACCACCACCCATATAAAACCCACCAAAGCACCACCACCCACACCAAACACAACAGCAACAAAATCAAAGATCAAAGAAAACAAAAATTAGTGAATGAAGGTAGATCGGTGAGGGAGAAATGGATGACAAAAGGGTAGAGAGAGAAGTTAGATCTGTTTGGAAGGAAGAGGGAGAAAGAAAGATCAAAGGAAGAGGGAGAAAGAGCGATCAGTGAGGGAAAAGGAAGAGGGAGACGGAACTACCACAACCCAAATTAGTTTTGGAGTTTACCTTGATTGGCGGTTACAAGCATAGCCACGGATGATAGTGCTCTCTCCCTCGTCGACGGCCTTTATCTCTGGTGGCCTGTGCTCTCTCCCCGTCTCTCACTTGGTTCCAGTAAATGTAGGAAAATCGTTTGAAGGTAAATTCAAAGCGTAAACAATTTTACACCTTGGGCCCACTTATTTTACGGTCAAAGATATCAAATTTCAAGTTAACTTAATTTTCATCCCAAACCAAACACTCCTCATAGTGTAAAATGTTTTCCGAATCTCCATTACAATTGAAACAAACAAATCCTTAGTTCATTTCGATGCACTTACCTCTTTTATATTTTTCAAATTCTATTAAATTTTAGCAAATGTTTCTTAAAAAAAAAAAAATCAAATTTGTAAAAGGAAAAAAAAAAAAGGAAAAAATGACAATCAAGATAAATGGTTTAACCGCCAAAGCCAAAACTTCCCATCCCCACAACCACAAGCACAACAATGCAAGGTGTGGAGCTAAGATTGTTCTACTCTTCCAGTTCCAGTACTACTCTCTCCAAAACCCTTTCCCTTCTCTCCCCAATTCCCATTCCCAAACCTCCTTCCCTCTTCTCTCCAATTCATCTCTCCCTCTCCCTTTCCCTTTCTCTCTCCAAGCGCTCTCTTCCCCACCACATTTCCCGTTTCTCAAGCACCAATCAACAACAACAACAACCACCAAAACAGAACCAGAATCAGGACCAAGAGGAATCCGACGGGGAGGATATCGACGTCGCCGCGCTCGAGGAAGAAGCCAGAAACGCTGCTCGAGAGTACTCTTCCTCCTTATCCCGCCAGTTAACAATCGGTGAGTCTTTCGAATTTTTGAATTGAATTTTCATTTCCATTCAATTTCTGTTGTATTCAATCAAGCCATCTGGTTTCAGAGGACGAGCCCAGTGTTCCGATCCAACGCGGTCGAAAGCAGAGCAAGCGTAAAATTACCACCATAAATGTCAGTAACCCATTTCCCATTTTTAAAGTTATATGCTTTCTTTGTTAGTTTGTGAATAAATAAGGTAGTGGTTTATTGCTAATGTTGTCTCTCAAAAACAAATTAACTTTTGTAAAACATATCAAATTTGGAATGTAATGAAATTATGAAACTTGTGTTGCTTGAAAGTCTTAGATTACAAAAGTAAATGGAGATAATGTTACTCAAACTATATTCACATGGGAAACAAGAATTGTTGCAAAGCTTACAACATCATCAATCAGTGACAACAAAAGACCAACTGACACCCAAATCTTCTTTGAAGTACAAAGAAAGGAAAAACTTGAAATTTATTGAGATGCAAATGGGCCTGAAGATGCTGCTGCAAAACTTAATCCTCAGTTAGACCTTATTTTCCAATACATACTTTAAAATTTAGCAAAGCTCATCTCTAAACAAATTTGGTAAATTCCAAGGCCCATGAGAGGTCAGGGTATTCCTGGAGCTGGAGTAACTTTGGGTTGTGGAGTTGGCTTTGGTTGGGTAATGACAGGTTTAGGTGCTGGAGCAACCACTATTAGAAAAGTTTATCCATCAAATTTCATGGTTAAATGCTCATAATAAGTCAGTGTGAGTAAGTGAATTTTAGAGATGATCATGTTATAGCACATTTTTCTGGAAGGAGGTGGTTATACTCGCCATGATCACCACTTAGTTGTGCCAATAAACCAAAAAGAGGAGCATTGTTGTAGGTAGCAGGCTCAGTTTGCTGATAATTGTCTCTTCGATCAGCAAAGTTGTCATAGGCATCAGGACCACCAAGTACTGCACCAACAAGGAGATTGGGATTGCTTGCTTTCCTGCTGAACCAAGTGGCATAACCTCCAAAGCAGGTGAAAAATGAAGGGTTAACCTTGATGGAAACAATTGAGGAAGCCCTGTGGTGAACTTGTTGTGGGTAGTTGTGTCCATATCCCACCATGTAACTTGTGGCTCTTGGATTGTCCCCAAGAAGGTAGTCCACCTGAGAGTTTTAACATTTCATAACATCAATTATATGCTTCACATAGCTTGATAACACACTCTTAACTTGTGCAAATATTTATTAATTGTGATCTAATCAAAGCTCAATTCAACAAAAACAATGTAGAATTTGCATAATATAATTAAATTACCTGTTTTTTGGAGAAGGAGATAAGCTCCGTTGGTGAAACATTGCCAGAAGCACAATTCATGTTTCTTCCAGCAGAAGCAAAATAATCAGAGACAGCAGTTAGAAAAAATGCCCTATTCACAAATTGCATGTTTTTCCACCTCTGGTGGAAGATAAGGCTGCTGGGAGTCTTTTGAACATTCTGACTGCCCTTTCCAAGGCAATTGCTCATGAAGGATTCTGTCTTCTCCTGGTACTTCTCAAAGACTGATGCATTGCCACCAGCTTTCCCTTGCATTAGGAACTGCAAGGAAATAGACAAACCAATAATTCATGCGCTTGTTACATGGTTAAGGTTTTTGATTGACAAATTGTCATACAATGAAGTCCATATTGACATGTGATTTTCAACATGTAACATATTTTTGAAAAAGCAAATTAAGTAGTATAGTTTAGTTCATGAATTATTACCTTGGCCGCAAGTGTCTGAACCCCAGCATACTTGACATCCCAACTAAACTCACTCATGCTCCATCCAGTTCCACCAAGAGAGTCACCATTTTTCCCAAGATAGTTCAATTAGTACTGATTGTCAGCTGCCTGGTACAACCATGCAGCAGCCCAAAGCAACTCATCCTACAAACACACACCAAAATCAAATCAATAAAAACATACCACACAAACACTATTATTGCAGTAGTAAGTCTTCAAAATTAATTGAAAACCATTCTCTTATCTATCCAATTTATGGTTTATTACAAATCTATAGTGTATCTAGTATCACATTATTAAAAATTACAACTTACGTGACACCAAACATGTTTACATTAAAAAAAACTTACATTGTAACCACTGATAGATTGGTAGTACTTTTGGGCCACAGAGATGCTGCCATTATATTTTCCTCTGTATTTGTCCACAAAATCAAATAGCTGAAGACCAAAAAAAAAAAAAGGATTTATGAATTAGAAAATATAAAAATACTATGGTATGCATGTAATGTAATATCATGAAAATTGTGAGGGTTGATCATTTTTTGTTTTCATTGTTTTTGTGAGATTTACCTGAAGTATATATTTTGTGGGTACTTTGGTTAATAGTAGATAACCTTGAAATTAAGAGAGATACAGGAAGTTGACAGTTTAAAATATAAATGAAGTTTAAGAATAACAAAGGATATCCTTGTGAAAATTTGTTATATATAGGTTGTACTTAGTGCACAAAGCTTCTACTTTTGCGGGATTTGAGAGAGGTGATTGGTAGGTAACTTCACTCCCAATTTATTCTAAATATTGGAAGAAAAAGTTCAAGAATTTGCGCATACCCTCAATTTTGTTTATTTATATTTCAAAGTTAATAACAAAAAAAAAAAAAAGGTAAAGAACCTAAAGAAATTGCCTGTTTCAGTGATGCGATTTAACTGATATTTCTGGATAACATTTGATGTGCGCTTTCTCTTTTGAAGAGGAGGAAAAAATAGCTTTTGCTTACTAAAGTTTATAAATTCAATGTGCAGATCCCTGACCATCTACTTCCAAGGGTTGCAATTGTTGGAAGACCAAACGTTGGTAAATCAGCACTGTTTAATCGTCTTGTTGGGGTATTTGATCAATAGTTCTGGCTTTTGATTCTGTGATTAGTATTGATGCTTTCCCATACCGTGGGAATAAAAATTGAAATTTCCATATGTGTGTTTTCACATAGTGAAAGCTGACTTTCTTTGATTAATATAGGGGAACCGGGCAATTGTGGTGGATGAACCAGGAGTTACTAGGGATCGCTTGTATGGCAGATCCTTTTGGGGAGAGTATGAATTTATGGTGGTTGATACTGGAGGTGTTCTCAATATTGCAAAGTCACAGGTTGATGTTATGGAAGACTTGGCTATTACCACAACAATTGGTATGGATGGGATTCCATTGGCCTCCAGGGAGGCAGCTGTTGCCAAAATGCCCTCGATGATTGAGAGACAAGCTAAAGCAGCTGTGGAAGAAGCATCTGTCATAATATTTCTTGTTGACGGACAGGTATTTTGCATGATTGTATGACTTAAATTTACTGTCTGTCTTCTTTCCATTATTTTGTCCAATCCGAACTTTCTCTTTCAGATTCCCATGCTTGTTAGTGCCGGAAAAAACATAGTATATTTTTCCTTTGCGTGCTTGGAACTTAAATCTGTTTTTGTGAATGAATGTATCATGTCTTCTGGCCTGTAGGAACTTGGTAGTATTGTTATGCATAAATTTAAGATTTGCCTAGAAAGTTATCTCTCAGTTGAAGATCATTTCTCATGGTGAAGCACATGTTGACATATCATAGGGAGCCTCTTCTCCACTTTGAAAGACCTTCTAAGAAATATTTTAATATACAAAGGCCTCAAGGGTGTTAACTAGTAATAGTAATTTCTTGGGAACTACATATTCAACCTATTTGGAATGTTTTCATTTGTTTCCAAGTTCTTGTCTTTATAATTGGGCAAGCAGCTGTTTATAATACAGAGAAATAAAGATAATGATGAACAGGCAGGTCTGACCGCAGCTGATGAAGAAATTGGAGACTGGCTACGAAAGAACTACTCAAATAAGTATGTCATTCTTGCAGTTAACAAGTGTGAATCTCCACGTAAAGGACTCATGCAAGCATCAGAGTTTTGGTCCTTGGGGTGAGGCGTCTCTTATTATCTCCTTCTTCTTCTTATTTTCAAGTTTTCGACAAGAGTATTGGTCTACAGTCGCATAGCAGTCATGTATCGGTTAACAATGTGGATTTCTGTTTAAGCGTTAATTTCATTCAGTATACATTAATTTTATTTAGCATTTTTTTATTCCAAATTTAATGTGACATTGTGTGGTATTTGTGTTGTGCTAATTTAGTACATATATGTATGATTGTGATATTATATCTAATGCACCAAGGAGCACCATCTGGAGGCTGCTTATAAATGTGGACAAACGACCATGAATCCTCTATTATAATGGCTTGAGACTTGAACTGCATTGATTCTGTCTCTAACATAGTCAAAGCATGTTAATATATTTTAGCGGACTCCACTAATGTAGTTTCTATATTCTTCTCTTCTTATTAGTATTATTATTTTGGAAAAACACACTGATGTTTGGTTGGATACCATCTTCTAGTTCTATTTTATGTGACTTTCTGAGTTAACATCAAATTTTGTTATATACTATTTTTATGGGAGAAACCCTTTGTGTTGGGTACTTGGTTGAGCTTTGTGAGTTTTGATAAATGGATTAATGCTCATCTTTTGCAAGTAGTTATAATTCACTTGTGCATTTAAAGGATTGTCAGGAAACGTATTTCTTGAAAGTAAAGAATGTCCATCTTAAGCCAAGAGCCTTGTAGCTCAACTGGCACCTCTTAGTGTTTCCAATGGAGATGTTTAGGGTTTAACTCTCCCCTCCCCCATTTTAACTATTGAATTATCTAAAGAAGAATGTCCATCTCAAAATACATGAGAGAATCAATATCCCTTAATAACTTTTCCAGCTTTTATATATATATATATATATCACCTTTGGGTCACATGGATTCTTTGGCAGACTTTATAGGTTTTGAAAAGACAGGGTGAAAGACTAGAAATTTAGGAAATAGAGATAATTTCATGAGTTTTGCAGTGATGAAATTCAAAGTAATTTTTCCGAATGTTAGGACTTCATAAAGAATGTTATGTCCAAGATTTCACTTGTTATCTTTCCTTATTTAGCATCCCCGTAGCTGTGGCTGACAGATTGGAGTGTATTCAGAGGAAATTCTTGTGGGGGTCTTCGGAGGAGTGTTTTAAACATTCTTTAGTGGCTTGGGAGAAGGTGTGTTCACCTCTAGAGATGGGTGGTTTGGGGGTTAGGAAGTTAGGTCACTTCAACCAAGCTCTATTAGGGAAATGGTTATGGAGGTTTGGCCAAGAAGGTACTAGTCTTTGGCGGAGGGTTATTGCCACCAAATATGGCGAGGATCGAGGGGGGTGGAATACTAAAGATTGTAGAAGGGCTCACGGGTGTGGCCTTTAGCGTGGTATTAATGTCGGTTGGGAGAGGTTCTCCAAACACTTAGCTTTTGTGGCGGGTGATGGTTCTCGTATTCGTTTTTGGCATGATAGGTGGGTTGGGGGTTTCTCTCTTAAAATGCTCTATCCTCAGTTATTTGCGTGTTCTAGTGACAAGGAAGCCTGTATTTCTGACTTGTTGGATTATCAGGAGGATGGGAGTAGTAAATGTAGGAATGTGAGATTTTATAGGAACTTTCATGAGAGGGAATTTGAGGCTGCCTTCTCTTTCCTAGAATTTATTCAGTCTCGGATCCCACGAGGTTTTGGGTGGGATAGACCCCTTTGGTGTCTTAGAAGGAATGGTAAGTTTGATACTCGGTCTTTCTATCATAAGATCAGGGGTACAGCTCCTTCTTACTTCCTATGGAAGGGGATTTGGAAAGTCAAGGTGCCTAAGAGGGTGGCTTTCTTCTTGTGGACCGTAGCTCATGGCCGGATCCTTACCTTGGATAATCTCTGGGGCCTCCATTTGGCGAATAGGTGCTATATGTGCTGCTGTTCTGTGGAATTTGTGGACCATCTTCTCATTCGCTGTCCGGTAACTTATGCTTTGTGGGTGCAAATGTTACAAGCTTTTGGGATTTAATGGGTCATGCCAGGCTCTGTGGTGAGTTTGGTGTCTTGTTGGAGTAATTGGTTGGGAAAATATGCTTCGGACGTATGGAATATGGTTCCTAGTTGTTTGATGTGGGTTGTTTGGTTGGAAAGGAACTGGCGCTCTTTTGAGGATCTGGAGAGAACGCTTGATCAGTTACAAGCGCTCAGCCAAAATACTCTTTTTGAATGGGCTAAGTGCTGGGGTTATTCAAACTGTTCTTTTGCTGTGGAGTTCTTTTCTACCCTTAGTAGTGCCACTTAAGTTGTTCCTCTTATTCTGTTTTCCATTGTTTTGTTTGCTGTTGTTTTGTGTTCACCATCATGAACACTTGTAATGGCTGTATGCGTTTTTATTATTGAATATATGTCTTATTACTTATCAAAAAAAAAAAAAAAAAAGATTTCATTTGTTATGTTTATTTGTGTGTGTGTGTGTGTGTGTGCAGTGTTGTCTACTCCCTCCGTCCCATTTTTTTTGTCCTCTATTCCATTTTGAGATGTCCCAAAATATTGTCCTGTTTCTAAAAATAAAAGTTATTAATTTACTAATGTTCCTATTATACCCCTATTAATTTACTTATTCAATTTTTTGATAATTTTTTTTTAAGGGTTGTTTTGGAAATTTATACATTTTTACAAGGTAGACAAGACAATAAATGATGTTCTCTTAAAAAATTTGACTTTTCAAACAGGACAAAAAAAATGGGACGGAAGGAGTATTACTTAAATATATGGACTGTGTAGAATGATTTTTGTATTTAACAGAATCTGTCACTATAATCAGGTTTATAGGATATGCATGGTGGACTTAAATTTCTTATTTCTTCACTTATGTGATTCTGATATTAAAAAGTTTACCTCACTTTTTGATTGATCAATTAGGTTTTCACCACTTCCAATATCTGCTGTATCTGGGACTGGAACTGGAGAGCTTCTTGATCTTGTTTGTTCAGGACTGAAAAAAATTGAGGTTTGTATGTCCAAAAGTTGAATATCTAACTCTTACAGAGTTTTTGTATCAGTACTGCAGTTTGATGAAATTGGCAATCTACTTAACTGATCTCCAAATTTTTTGCTGAGCTTGTTGATATTATCTCGAGCAGAAGTTCATATTCTTCCTAATTTGACAAAATTTGCACTTCTGGCCATTATCAAGTGTACTGCAAACATAAGCATGTTTTTTTTTTCATAAGTAAAATTAATAAACACATAAGCATGTTCATCTCTGGTGCTTTTAAACTATTGTTTATTTAATCTATCTATGCTTATAAATAGGGTACAGAAAATCATGATGAAGAAGAAGAAGATTATGTTCCTGCAATTGCTATTGTTGGCCGACCAAATGTTGGTAAAAGTAGCATTTTGAATGCACTGGTTGGAGAGGATAGAACAATTGTTAGCCCAATCAGTGGTACTACTCGTGATGCCATTGATACTGAATTTACTGGACCAGATGGCCAGGTTTGGTTAATTTACATATTCAACCTGTCATTGAGCAGTACTCCAGTTACATTTGTGTTATTGCCCAAAACTTATGAATATCTAGATATAGTGAGCTTAGCCAAATAATCCATATACAATGCATAATGTTATACTGAATATCATATATATATATATATATATAGCTCCCTCAACTTGAAATATTAGTATAGATCTTGCTAGTTGATTGACGGAATCTTAATTTCGTTGGTTTACATGCATTATAAACAAGTACATGCTATCAGACAGCTACTCTATATGTGCTGTAATATTGCTTAAATAGGAGAGTAATAACCATCTGTAGTGTGGAATCATTAATGAATTAAAAATGCATTTATTACACTCACAAATTTTCCCAGATACTTTAGACAATAATTATTTGTTTGCAGAAGTTCCGGCTTATTGATACTGCTGGAATTAGAAGAAGGGCAGCTGTAGCTTCAACAGGTAGTATTACAGAAGCTTTATCAGTGAATCGGGCATTTCGAGCCGTACGTCGTTCTGATGTTGTTGCTCTTGTCATCGAGGCCATGGCTTGTATCACGGAACAGGTACTTCATCCATGTCTTTTCTAGGGTCATAATCTACTTGATGTTGTAAGGGCATGCTTTAGACCTTATTTTTGCTGGAAACAAAACTGTATCATACCTTGTTGCAAAATATGGTGAAAACAATCATGCCCGTGATAGCTTTAACATACTATAAGTTCTTTTCTGCCTTATTTTGTGCTGGAAATTGCTTGCACCCTGTTGCTACATATGGTGAAAATAATTATGCCTATGATGGATTGATTGATATTTACTCAAAACTGCTGGATACCCAGAATCTATATTCATTATGTTAAATGATGAGTCTCAATAAGTATTTTAAATTATTAAATAGAATTTTGAAATTATAGTTGTTGTTTGAGGTGTATTATGTGAAGTTAAACGTTAAATTACTGTGACTTATGGTCTTATGCATTGTCTTTGGGGTGACACAAGAATTGTGTTTCCTGCATGTGCTTCATGATTCTCTTAATGTATAAATTCAGTTTAGGATTCTATTATTGAAAAGGAGATCATTTCTAGAATAAATACACCTCACAGGAAAAAAGGTTAGTCCATAATTAAGGTTGTGGGGTGTGTATTCTCTGGGAAAAAGAAAAAGGTTTTGGGGGTGTGCATCCCCTGCCCATCTCACCCTAAAATCCATATTTTTCATGTTTTCTGTCTTTTATGTAAGCTCCCTAATAAGTGGGCTGCCATGTCTTTCAAGCTTAAAACACACTAACATCCCCCATCACGTGTAATCCCATCCAACAAACTTGATATTAGTGTAGACCTTGGTGCCAGAAGCATGCGGAATAGATGAAATTACTAGAACAGGGGTTTCCTAGGATTCAAACATAAGACTGAAGATATGCAAAAGCTACCATGTTTTGGAATTGAAAAAAATTGAGAAAATATGGAATTGAGGATTGCTTTTCCAACCACCAACTTTTCAAAAATCCCTCTTGAAACATTTTTTCAAATAAAGAGGGCCTACCACAGAGTTTCTGGCTCCTCGATATAAATCATAAAAAGAGTCTACCACAGTTTCAAGTGCGTGTGCATGTGGTGGATCACACCCTCGCTTCTTTTAGCAGTTCTGGCCCTTGATTGCAAACCAGTTCCATTGACCAAAACAGGAAAAGAGTGTCTCTAACAAAAAAATTGAGTTTTTTCTTTTTCGGCCTGTGACTTAGTAGTAACATACGGAATCAAGTAGATTAATATATCAAATTTTCACAGAAATTTTAAACTAATCAAGTTAATCATAACAATTAAAGTAAGTAGTAATCAGTTTCAAAGGGGCTTAGAATACTTTATATGTGAATAAGTGTGTACTACTAATCCATTTCCATTTCAAAAGGCATTCTGCAAGCTTCACTTGCCTGGCCAACTCCAGATATAATTTTTGAACAGCTGAAATTTATATGATCCACTGTTAGTGGGTTTTAGCCAACAAATGGAGAGAGAACAGCAGATATGGTAGCTGAAAATGTTGTAGTCTTGCAGATGATCTCTTGCCCCTAAGTAGAGGCTGTCTTATCATACTCTCCACTTGATTTCAATATTTTTTTTCCTCGAAAAGCTCTTTGGTGCTGCAAATATTTGGATTCTCTATGCTTTATTAATTGAGATCATTGTTTGAAAGAAAGTAATTCATATTAGATGAATGATGATGGTAACACGAACTTCAAGAAATATTTTGAGAGAATGGACTGCTCTTTTGATTTTCTCAAATCTAGAATTACTGCTATTTGGCCTGTTAATAAGGTGAGATGCAGGCTGGTACTTTCCACTAGTGATCAGTTCTTAATTATGTTATATTGTATTTCCTGAATGTCCTAGGATTGCAGGATTGCTGAAAGGATAGAAAGAGAAGGTAAAGGGTGCCTGATAGTCGTCAACAAATGGGATACCATTCCAAATAAAAATCAGCAGACTGCGACATACTATGAGCAAGATGTTAGGGAGAAAGTTCGTGTTCTTGATTGGGCACCTATTGTTTATTCAACTGCAATAGCTGGTCATAATGTTGATAAGTATGTTCAACTGAACCATAAAAGAATATCTTTTGTTTCATAACTACAGTTGCATTCTTTACCAAATTCTATCCTTCCTCTGCACTTCTTATTGTCTCTAAGAAAATTCTTTACTGTATATGATACCTGAGCATCTTAGCATAGTGAGTCCTAGGCTATACAGTAATTGCATTTATGCTAAGTGCAGGATCATTGTTGCTGCTAGTACAGTTGAAAAGGAGAGGTCAAGAAGGCTTAGCACTTCCATATTAAATCAAGTCGTACAGGAATCACTAGCTTTTAAATCACCTCCAAGGACCCGAGGTGGCAAGAGAGGACGTGTTTATTACTGCACTCAGGTAATGCAATATATATATATATATATATTGGTGGTATTCTGTGTACCATGGGTGTTTTGATGCATTTTGTCAATGATGCATTATCATAGTTTTTGAGAAAAGATTCAATTTAGAACAAATTCATTATGTTATTATGTTAGATAGAGCTGCAGTATTTTTAACATACAATATTGGCCAAAAGTATGTGGTTTCAGTTCGAGTTTTACTGGATCTAGAGATGTTGAAATTTTAGGGACCCACTCCCTCTTTGAACATGTCCATGAAAGGAGTAGTAGAAATGAGGATGTTAAGTTGAATTTGTGGCAACACTAGGAAAGATGGAATAACGAATAAAATTATTTGTGAGAAAGCAGTGGCAGAGACACATATTTTTGAGTGGGTCCAATTGCACCCACTGAATTATTATTATTATTTTGTGGGGTCAATTGTGAGAATCTCTGAAAAAAGATTAGATCCTGTTGCAATTCTAAGAGTGGTCCTAAAAGATAAAACTCATTTAAGTATTGGCAGGTTTAGTTAAATTTTTTATTAGTTTAGTGCAAAGTTTATGTTAGGTTGTTAATTTAAAAAATTGAAATTAAATTCTTAAAAAGTGTTGAAGTTGCTATTTTTGAATTATTTATGGATAAATTTCTCAAGAGAAAACCAATATAAAAACAAACGCTACTTGCCCAAGAAACTAGTAGTCTGAATGAAATTGTTCAAAGTAAAACCATCCATCTTAAAGTTGACTTGGAAAATCTTCTCCTATATCTTGGGCTATAGACTAAAATTTTAGAATGCCATCCAAATTATTGTGATGAAGTTAAAAGGGCATATCTACAAAAGGGTCCTTATTAGCCTCATAACCACAAGTTTCCATGAAGGAAAATTGGATTTTTTTTTCATTGATATTCAATAGTGCTTGGTTTGATGAGTATGGAAATTGGTTGTAGTATAGTTAACAAACACCTTTTTTTTTTCTTTTAAGCAGAATATTATAAAATCCATGTATTTATTTACTTATTTTATTTAAGACCCATGTGAAAAAATTCCTAGCTCTGCCTATGTGAGAATGTGAGGGTGGCATCTGTTGAAGATAGAATATGGAGGAGAATTGTCTGAGATGGTTAGATATGTGCAATGAAGGCGTAGGAATGAACTTGTACAAGTGTATAATATTAATCTGGAAAAAGACAAAAGGAAAAAATAAAGGTAAAAAAAAAAAAATTAAAAAATTAATGACAATTAAAGAGGTAACTGACAACATGGTCCTAGATAGAATTTGAAGGCATAAAAGGATTTATGTAGCCAATCTCAATTCCTTGGGATTACGGCTTAGTTTTCGAAGAATTGGAATTTGGAAATTATGTGCACTATGTCAGGGCAGGGCAGGGTAAGTTGAATTGTTTTATGAACTTTTTTCTCCTTTAATGCAAATTGTGTATTTTTTTTTTTTTTTTTGATGTATTGTATAAATGAACCACTCCAAGATTTAGTGTCTTGATTTCCTTTTGCAGGCTGCCATAAGACCACCCACATTTGTTTTCTTTGTTAATGATGAGAAACTTTTCCCTGAGACTTACCGGCGCTATATGGAGAAGCAACTACGTACAAATGCAGGGTTTGCTGGTACTCCAATTCGTCTTCTTTGGCGCAGCAGACGAAAAATGGAAAAAGATGAAGGTCAGTAGCATTCTTATTTGTTATAACCATGGTATTTGTTTCTTTCAGTTACTTCAATAATGGTGCCAACTTGTTAAAGTAGACTTTATGCATATATGGTTTTTCTATGCATGTATGCATTTGTGTCACCTATTTTGGGTGATGATCCCATTCTTGATAATATGGTCCTTTTTAAAATGTGTAACAAAATGGAATTAGTTCGACTTGCGATGTTTGAATGGTTACTTAAACATTTAATCAATTTAAGTGTCTATGTTTGATTTGTTTACAGGTAGAGCTGCAAGGACACCAGTAAATCTTGTGCCACGTGATAGAAAATTGGAATTGGCTTCATGAGTAACCAGGTTCTCACCATTTTAGAACCAAGGCCAACCTCCACCACAAGGCACTCATGTGGAAAGAGTTTTGTTTCGGGGGAAAACTTCATGCAGCTAATACTAAAATCATCTAGTGGCATGGAACTTATTGACTGTTGAATGATTGAGGGGAATTTGGCTTGAGTGGCTTGTAAATTCTTGTCTCTTATTGATTAGGAGTGGGTTTTAGTATTACTTTATAATCCCACTGAAAAACCAGCAAAACAAGGAGTGACAATGTGTATGAATCCCCTGATTAGATGATGCTGGTTGTGACTCATGAACTTGTTACTTTGTGTTTGGGGGTGGATTATAGTATGGACAATGTAAATATGATATGAACTATTGAGTTATTAATTAGTTGATTTACCCTTATTTTTAAAGCTTTTGAGTTCTTAATCCATGTTCTTGACTGGGTCTGTTTTAATTATTAGTTGCCGGAGGTAGATTGTTGTTAAGATGCTCTAATTGTTAATTGGCAAACAAGCAAGAGCTACATTATCAAAATTTACTCCTGTGGTAGCTGACCAGTATGAGATTCAGCAAAATAAGGGGAGCATATGGGAAAAGCCAGGTTCAAACCTTAAGCTACAATGGTGGTTTAGTGTAAAGATCCTGTAGGAGTTCTTAGGGTAACTCTAACATGAAGTTCCTAAGATCCTATCCAACCATTTTGAAATGGGTGGATGAGATCTTGTTGCATTATCAAAATTTAAACATGCTAATGCTTCATCCAATGCATTCTTTTTGATCTTATATTTATATTAGGACTGGTATCTTTCTAAATTAGAAAAAGATTTAGGTACAATTCCTTATGTTCCGTATTTTTCCAAGTAAGTTCAATCACGTGACTATATTGACTAATAAGCTACATAGTTGAATTTGATTTTTTTTGCTCAGTACATAGTTTAATTTAATTATCCTTAAAGGAAGACCACTTTTGTGTTGTGATTGAATTTGATTAGAGAACTGAAGAATTGTATTACGATAGAAGTCCTCAAGTCTTAATGCACACTAATAACTCACCAAAATGATTAACATTTGCATCTTATTAATTTCCTTAACCATTCCCCTTCCAATGTTTATTCAATAATTTGGTTGAAAATGCATTAGTTGACTAATGATTAAAGAGGAATATATATATATATATATATATATAAAAGAAGATTGAACTAATGATTAAACAAAACTACCCAAAAAAAATTAGTGCCATTATAATACATTAGTATGTAGCCCGTGTTTACGCACATGAATGATGAATTATAGTGGTGCTATTGATGCTCGCTTGGGTTATAAAACATATAGGATATTAGTTCGACCATGACATTTGGAGGAATTAAAATAGTTTTTTCTTGCAATTTTCATGATATTAGTTATGCCAAGTTTCTTATTACACTGCTATTATGTATATAATTTTGAAAATCACTATTAGATACTACATATACAATATCAATTCACAATTACTTTTAGTAAAATTCTACTAAAAACAACACAAGATAAAAGAATAAATTGGTCTAATAGTGTCTCTTAAATTGAATGGAGGTAGGTGCATGAGATCGTTCAGCTCAATTACAATTTGTAACGTTCAAGATCTTGGTATACAAAATATCTAAATAGAAACAATATAAATTATATTCACATTAGTTTTGAGAAAAAATAACAACAAAAGTCTAAACAATTTAATTTGTATGGAAAGCTAACAAAAGCAAAATTCAATAGTGAATCTAATTAAATTTTCTATAAGCATTGGACATATATATATATATATATACACACTATATAAAATTAGGGTTTTTATGATTTATTTATATTGAACTCCTCGTTTTCTACTTTGAATTAACTCACTTGGCACAAAAATTAAAATACTTACATTAGATAAGACACGTGGCGCAAAATCAAACTTTAATTGAATTCAAATTTTTACATTGAATTAATAAACTTAGCACAAAAATTTAAATTTTTTGATTAGATGGGTGCTGATGCTCATTTTGGAAGCCCAATAGCAGGAAGAATCCCAATAATATGGGTAGAAAAGAGTTAGTGGATTAATAGAAAAACCTTTAAGTCCGAATGGCAGGCATAATGGATCATAGGCCTATAAAGTAAATAAATTGGTATTGAGAAAAGCAAATGGGCCTAAAGAGCCTAGAGAAAGAAGTAGTAAACACATGGGCATTAGGTGATGTAGAAAAGTAAGAATGGGCCACAGTAGGCCCAAAGTAATGAAGTAAGAAAGTAAGGAGTTGATGGAAAGCCTATGAGCCCCAAGGATGAAGGATATGGTAATTGGGTTAGGGAAGCCCAAAAGAGTTAGTAAAAACCCATGGAAATGCAGAATTAGAAAATTGGCCAAGGAAAGGAAATGGGCCAAGGATGCCCATGGAGAAAGAAATGGGACAAAGGAGCCCACAAGTAATGTAATGGGTCAAGAAAGCCCAAAGTAGCATGAGTATAAATCCAATGATCATACTGGGTCATTGTAACTAATTGAGAGAAGAACATGCAACAGGCCCAAAGAGGTTAAGGATAAGCGGCATAATGTACAGATGAACCTTCAGACCACGGCAAACGCATGAGCAGCGGACAAGCTTTTGACGTAAACGGAAGTGGAGCATTTGCAACGCCCAGACACTACCAACTTGTACCCAGCCAATACAAGGGTGGTGGGTCATGGGTTAGAGGTAAGTGAGGGCATGGTCTAGCAGTGGGGAGAAGGGAAAGCCTATTCTGGGTTCCCACTTAGATTCTTTTAGGAGAGATGTCCCACTAGGATGACATACCACCCAAAAGAAAGAAGGATGAGTTAGAACCACTAGGTGCATGCCATGAGGGATAGCAAGAGAGAATACTCACATTGTGGTGGATAAGAATGCCATGGTGAACAAGCAATTAAAACAAGTCTTCTTTGTCTGGTAATAGGGAGTTGCACAGCTAGCATAGGTAAGTGGTGGTGGCCAGGCAGCTAACAAATTAGTGGGTGGTCAAGAAGGACAACCTAATCCAGACAAAATTAGTTAAAGGCTAAGATGGTAAAAATCAATCATGGCAGGCAGTATATAAAGGGTCCTTGCCGTGCACAGTAACATCATCGCAACAGTAGTAACCACTAGGAGAGCATTACAGCACCACCATCACCATAACACTACACGAGTAAGCACTAAGAAAGAAAGAAAATGAGCAGGAAAGAATCAAATTAACAAAACGGAGAAAAAAGAGAAAAAGAGAAATAGAGTGTAGAATGACAAGCAGGCATGCACCAATAGGCTAATCTCTTATCTCCCTCTAAAAGCCTACCCTCTGTTGAGGATAAAGAATTCGTTTGGGCACAAGCTGTTCAGGCTTGTTCCCTCAAAGTGAATAATTTCTACAGCAGGATCCTCCTGTGAGGTTACCCACATTGAGGAAGTGGTCCCCTCCTTGGCTTTAGTCCCGTAACACAACTGAACATGGCAGACTGATCTTTTCCTTCTTTGATTTCATCGCTTATTGCTATTGTCTCTTCTCTTGTCTTTGCAATTTCACCTATAATGTGTTTCTTGTTGCTATATTGTTCTTTTCCTTATTTTAATTAAGGGTCTCTTACTTGCTTTGCTTGACAATAAACGTATTTATTTTATCATTGTTTTATTGCATTTATCTACCGTAACTCTTTTGTAACAGCTTCATTTTGTCTAACAGCAAGTGTATTGCCTTTGCTATTGTCATATTGTATGTGTCTATCATAACTCTTCTGTAGCAACTTCGCCTGCCACGGGCATGTGACCAAAGTTTTGGCAAACGGGGCATAGTTTGTACACAAGTTGGACCAAGGTGAGTTGCAATTGGACCGGTCCCAACTCTCTTATCCAGAACACTTGGGCCCAGTACAGCAGGAGGCAGTCCAGCCCAAAATCACTAAAGGCCCACCACAATGGGACATGTGGCACAAAATTAGACTCCAATTGAATTCCAATTTGAAATCTAATTGAATTTTCTCTCTGTTTTACCTATTAATATATATATATAGACATTAATTTCTTTCAATAATGCCACTTAGTAATTAGTATCATTGAAAACATAATAACTAAGTGTGGGTACTTGACTCCACACCAAGGATTTTGTTCGCTTTGGGGAGCCAGGCCCGCACGAATTTGTTTTCGTCCCCGAGTGCAGGCACGAGCAAGCAAGCGCCTAGCTTGGACTTGTACTCGTCGAGTCCCACATCGGTTAGAAATCCCTCCCACTAGTGCCTTATAAGCTTCTGGAGCTAACACTAGTGTACCACTACAACACATGTGTTGTAGTGGTACACTAGTGTTAGCTCCAGAAGCTTATAAGGCACTAGTGGGAGGGATTTCTAACCGATGTGGGACTCGACGAGTACAAGTCCAAGCTAGGCGCTTGCTTGCTCGTGCCTGCACTCGGGGACGAAAACAAATTCGTGCGGGCCTGGCTCCCCAAAGCGAACAAAATCCTTGGTGTGGAGTCAAGTACCCACACTAAGAATTACAAAAAAAAAAAAAAAAAAAAAAAAAAAAAAAAAAAAAAAAAAAAAAAAAAAAAAAAAACCTTCCAAAAGGAGAGAAGGCTCATTAAATGAATAATTAAAAAAAAAAAAAAAAACTACAAAAGCTATTTAGGTTCTATTTGAATACCGCTTATTATTTAAAACTGAAAACACTGTAGTAAAATAATTTTTAAGTGTGTGAATAATGCTGTGAGACCCAAATTTATATTGAAATCTGTGTTTGGATGACTTTTGTGGGTCTGTGAATAGTGCCATGGGACCCACATCTTTTCAGCAAAATGCACAAACGCAGACGTTCAATGCAATCCAAACACTCACTTAGTAGCATGGCACATTTGACAATACCCAAGTATAGGCATTAATTTTCTTCAATAATGCCACACTAAAATTATTTTTAAATGTATAATGGCTAATAATTAATATATAGATGGGTGTCATATATAAATGTTAAGAATTCATGGGTAGAACTCACCCTTAAAAACCAACTTGCAAAGGGAGGGTGTCTAGGGGCTTATAAACACATAGTTAAGCTTACACTTAATCCATATGGGACATTAGGATCATAATAGTTAATTTTTTTTAAGATGTAAAACAAATGTATCAAGTAATTTTTTTTTGGTCATGAAACCAAGATATAAATTTTGAAAGTTCGTTTAATTAGTTAATAACTTATTTTTATATTTAATAGTATATAGTGCCTAATTTTTCTCTAATATGATTGACTTAGATACAAATTTTGATAGTTTTTTACCTGGCGAAAATACTATATTTTGGGCTCTCAATCAATTTAGTCCTTACATTTTGATAGCAGTGAATTTGGTCCTAATTATTTTCAATTTATAGTCAATTTGGTTTATACTGTTAATTAACTTTAGTGACAAAAAATGCCTACGTGACTAACAAAATGCACTGTTTGGCAGTTGCCACTCTTGAAACTGACGTGACTACTCAAAGAATAATAAAAATTTTTATTTATCATTTTAAAAATGCTACGTCATCATTTGAATAAATAAATAAAAATAAAAATTTCTCAATTTAAAAAAATTATATATATATATATATATATATATATCATTTATAATAAAAAAATTAAATGAAAAAAAAGAACATTCTAGAATGTGGAAAAAAACATTCACATTAATTACAAACAAAATTTTTTCACTCTAATTCAAAATTAATGTCAACAGATTATTACATAAAACCTAGCACATAGCTTCAATCATTCAATTAATAACATATTTCTATGTACAAATCACAGATTCAAGCAAAAAAATTTACATATTTTTAAATCAACCAAATCTCAATATCATTATCATCACAAACACAAAAACAAACATAATCACTACAATAGTCCCAAACCCATCTTCAGGTCAACGAAGATGCACCAGATGTGAAGGTAGTCACTGGAAGTTGCTAGCTAGGTCAGATTTCACTGTTGGACCGAATCTCCTCTTTTTCTCCTCCAGTTCTTTTATCTAACCCACACACTCCTTCTCTCTCAACCTCTCTAAGACCTAACACTGAACCACCATGGTCAACCTTTTCACACCTCCACCACGACCTACATTCATCACTGTTGTGGTAGTGGTTTTCCATCATTTCTTACCACAAAGCTCTCTTCAATCTTGCCCCTTTATTACCTCAAGCTCTCGGTTTTCTCTCTCTCTTTTATCTAACTTATGGTCCATTTCGATTGAGGGGGAGAAGAGTAGATTAAGTTGGAAATTAACCTATTTTCAACCAACTCTACTCTACTTCCCTCCACTCCCCCCCCCCCCCCCCTAATCCAAATGTATGGGCCATTAAAGTGGCCTTAAGGGGCGCGTGAATGGTGGTTTCATTGCATGAGGGTTGTGATGCTCATGAATTGAAATGATGTTTTTGAGTTTTTATTGTTATAGGTCCCAAGAGAAATTATTTGGGAGTTTTGATTCATGGAAGTGCTGGATTCTTTGAGTATTTCGTGTTAATGTATTGTTGAGGTTGTGGTTGAAGATTTATAATTTGATGAAATCAGTGATTGATTGTTTCACTTGTTTCGGGTGTATTATGTGTTTGGTTGCCTAGAAAATTTTCATGCAGATTATTAGGGACAAGAAAATGAAAGAAACAGTTTTTTTTTTCCTTTCTTTATAATTGAGAAATTATTTTTATTTATTTATTTAGATGAAATAGAATTTTTTAAATGTCAAATAAATTTTTTATTGTTATTTGAATAGTCACGTTAGCTTCAAGAGTGCCAACAGTGCACTCCATTAACTACGTAGGCATTTTCCATTACTAAGTTAATGATGGAAACCAAATCAACTATAAGTTAAAAATAATATCAATCAAAATGATTGCTACTAAAATGTAAGGACTAAATTGACTGCGATCCTAAAATGTAGAGACCAAATTAATATTTTTGCCTTTTACTTTTATTACCAAGTTTCATGTTAGTATGTGACACTCTCATTCCTTGCCATTTCAAATTTAATTAATAAAATATTATTTTGTGATATTTAAAAAATATCATCTGATGGGGATCAATCTAAGGTCAACCCGTCCATGGCAGTCATCCATAACCTAACCGCGTCCAGAGAACTTCAGTAGAAGAGAAGCCCAACAATGACACTATGCATGAATAGTACCCATCCATTGATAACAAGACCATTCAATTTGAGGATAGTCGTCCATGACACAGGGGCATGGACAACCAAATCACACTTGGTGAATTCTATGAGAAATTCTCAAAGGTTCCATATGAACAGACCATAATGCATTACTCCTTAAATGTGGAGGGGATTCCTCGCACTCCACTCCATAAACCCTATTTTCTCTATTAACCGCCCACATCACCCATGATGATGGTGGATCCAAACAAGTAGATCCACTTCTAACTCTCTATAAAAGGAGCAAGTCTCATTCACCCAAGGTAAGTTCTACAATTAAGAGTTTCTCATCCTTGTGTTCTAGAAAGAAAACTGACTTAACCGTTGGAGGGTCCTTAGCCGAGTAACACCGGTCACCCTTTATAGTTTTTTCATTCTTTTTAGGTCCTAAAGCCATTACTATAACCCGAAGCATTCCAACTTACTGATTCCTGTGCATCATCAGTTGGCGCTGTCTGTGGGAAAAGTTTAGTGAGTAAAGTTTCTAAGTGTTAATCTTTCAGCTTTCTAAGACATAAAGGCTGCATGGTTTGGACTAGGTCAATGGCCACTAGTCCAAAACACCAGGAGAGTGGGAATGCCTCCAGTCACCCAAACCGTGCATCAGCACTACCACTGACCGTTAGCAACAGTTGCAGTCTATGGTCGCTGCAATGGAAAATTTGATGCAACAAAACTAAGAGTTAACTAGAGAAGTTAACAAACACCGTCAATAGCACTGTGGTGAGGATCACGGGCAGAATTCAGAGAATGAAAGGGCTAAAAATGATGCTAAGGGAGGAGATCATTCTAGAGGAACTGCCACTCGTAGAGTACCACACTTGGAGAGAGAGATGGATCAAATGAAAAAAGCCATGGAGGAGATGAAGGACTCCATGAGAAGGGCAAATCATGTGGATGACCTCGTCCACAAAACTGGTTCTCCCTTCATTGCGTCCATCATAAGTCACCCCCTACCCTCTAAATTCAAAATGCCTACCTTGGATTCATATGATGGAACACGGGATCCTTTTGATTACATTGCCACATTCAAAACGACTATGCATCTCCAAGGTATTCTAGACAAAATCATGTGCAAAGCCTTTCCTACCACGTTGAAAGGCCCAACTAGAGTATGGTTTGGTAAGCTACCACCAAACACCACAACCTCGTTCCAGGAGTTAAGTAAGTTGTTCATCAACAACTTTATAGGGGGACAAAGATAGAAACGTTCCTTGTCTAGCTTGTTAAACGTAGAACAAGGAGAAAACGAAAGTCTGCGTACTTTCGTTAGCTGTTTTAATAGGGAAGCCTTATTGGTGGACGAGATGGATGACAAGATTCTCTTGGTAGCCTTCTACAATGGAGTCAGTTCAGACTTGTTCATCCATAAGCTGTACGACCAGGAGTCGCAGACGATGGCTGAGTTGATACATTCAGCCCAAAATTTCAAGAACGCAGAAGATGCGATTATTGCCAAGAAAAAGAAGAAAGGTGAACGACTGGAAAATGGTTATATACACCATCCAAAGCAGGGTTCTCGTCCAAAGAAAGCCAAAGTAGGGGAGAAAAGGGATTATGACGGCAAGAAGGCAGGGTTGTCCTCGGGACGATATATGGATATATAACTTAAAAGTATGGATTTTGTGTGAAATATTTTACATCCAGGAGTGTGGAACAGTAACTAACCACTAATTACAACTAGTAATTGATATGGCTTGTAGCTTCCAGTTATCCTAAGCTTGTTAGGACAAATGACATGCATGATGCACGCTACACTCTTCACGACATGTCGTGATATATATATATATATATATATAAAGCATAATTGTCAATGTATATGATACCTTTATCATTTCCTCTCAATCCTATTTCAGTTTTTAAAATATCCAAATAAAGAAAATGTAAATATACTGTCCTAATACGAATTTTAAGTTGTGGATTAAGACAAAAAATCTCTTTTAGTACACAAATGTGTAATTTTCACTAATAAGCAATTGTAAGCCACAAGAATATGTAAGCATAGAGAAAAAAAAAAAAAAAAAAAGAGGATTTCAATACAACTCTAAAATATATATATATATATATATATGATGATGCACAAAAAATCAGTAGGCTGAATGCTTCGAGCTTCGATGACCTGGAAGGCCTAAAATGGAAAACAAAAAATTAAAGGAGATCGAGGCTCACCGGCCAAGAACCCTCCGATGCTTAAGTTAGTTTCTCTCTTAAATTCTAGAGTTCCAACTCTTTGGGAATTTTCTGAAAAACTTACCTTCATTTGATGTGAATGGGTGCTTATATAGTGTGTTCTTGAAGCGGTTATTTGTCTTGTAACTCCTCCTATGTTTGAGAAGATCGGAGGATTCAAAGTTAACTTCCTCAACCGCTACAGGAGTTATAATATTTGATCACCTATAACTGTCATTGGAAGTTGAGCACTAAGGGGGAGGTTATAGCAATGAATCAGGATCTTATTCATGCCATGAAATAATAACACGTGGTTCATAAAGATAAATCTTTATGTGATTTTCCCGTGCTAAGAATCGTCCTGGTACAATCCTCATAGACGACCCATAAGCCTATGGACGACTATTTTGTTAAGTATAGCTACTCTTGTCTTCTTGGCCTGGACAACTCTTATGGACGAGTTTGGAGTTCACCATTGTCGAGGTACAAATTTTCGGGCCTTGATTTTATTAGCCCACTCACGAAAATACCCACATGAGCCCACACATTATTTTAAACCCACATAAATATTCCCCATATATATTACCCAAATATTCTCCATGTTATTGGGCCTTCACAAATACTCCATACACAAGCCCATAAATTACCTTGGGTCCTCTCACAAATATTACCCATTATATCCTACATATTATCCAACTAAGATTTTCCACAAAAAATACTCACCATATTGCCACCATATTGAGCCACAAAATTATACCATCTCTATAAAAAGCCCAAAAGCACTTACCTTGTGGGAAAATCCAAAAAGCCCAACAAAACCCTTTCCAAAGCCTGTTGCTACACTGCACCTCTAAAGCCCGCTACAATGCGGCATCTTCAGAGCCCGCTAAGATGCGGTACCTCTAAAGCCCATTACGATGCGGAATCTCTAAAGCCCGCTACGATGCGACACTTCTACTAAGCCCGTTGCTATATGACAATATTTTACAAAATCTTAAATCATTTTCCAAAGCCCAGGTACTAATTTGGCACCTATTTTTACAAAGCCCAAACAATAATTTGGCAACTATTTTACAAAGCCTGAAATGCTATTTTGACAAAAACAATTACTTTATGCTCAAAGCCCAAATACTAATTTAGCACCTATTTTACAAAGCCCAAATACTTAATTTGGCACTATCTTACAAAGCCCAAATACTTAATTTGGCACTATCTTACAAAGCCCAAACATTAATATTTGGCACTCATTTTACAAAGCCCAAATACTTAATTTGGCACTATCTTATAAAGCCCAAATGTTATTTTGGCAACTATTTCATAAAGCCCAAATATTATTTTGGCACATATTTACAAAATCAAGTATTATTTCAACACTTGCTTTACATATACTAAGTCCCTAACTCATGGGAAATATAAATTACTCATCTCTCAAAAAATATTGCTTTCACAAAACTTATGGGAACTATGCCTATTCTTTCCATAATCAACTAACTACAAAGCCCATGGATATCACCCATGGCAAAACTACTCATTTTGTAGGGATAACCAAGCCCAAGGAAGTTTATCTACAAAGCCCAATTGGGTCAGGCCAGCCCACACACAAATCCCAACAGTTGGAAAACACGTGAACTGGTCAGCCAAATTTCAGCAACAACTGAACAGCTAGAGCCCATTCCCATCAGGTCCCAACTTGTCCAATCAAACCAGAAAAGGGACATATGTCCACCAGGGGTTGAACCCTTCCTTCACAAGCTGAAATCCCATCATTTCTCATGTGACACAAAGCTGAAACTGATGTGACAGAAAGCTGGGAAGCTTCAGCCAGCTGTCCCTTCTTTCTTCTCCAACCTAGTTGGTCAAAAATCAAGGGCAGCCATGACCAGCCCACTAAAACTCCTGAAACAACATGAAATCAGCTCATTTTCATACTAAAAATGTGTATTCTCTAGTTCATGAGCCAAGCACATGAACCCCAAATAAGGAAAATTAGGGAAATGTGGTTTGAAGGGCACCAAAGGGATCCCAGCAGAGTTCCCAGCAAGGGCTCCAAGGTTGACACTTAGTTTGGGGTAGTCCAATTTAACTAGGAAATTCTGATTCTAGCAGCAGCATATCCAAGATCATTAGCCTAAAGCATGCTCTAATCCAATCAACATTCAATACTAAGCCAAAATCCCAACTGTTATTACCCAAAACAACAAGAACCTTCTAAAAGTTGAGCTTTCTACTCTTAGCTAAAAATCCTAAGAACGATTCTCTAAGGATTTTCTAAAGATTGAGAAAGATTTAGCAAATATTATTTTGCTAATCACCCCATAAAAACCTAGGTATAAATGGAACTCTCCATTAATGCTTCACCAACTCACTCAGACACCAAGATACACTAAGACATACACCAGAAAAGATTCTTCCTTAACCTCTCTGTTTAAGCTTTCTCCAAGCTTTGAAAAAGTCACTGAGTTCTTAGTTTCAAGCTTAGAAACTAAGTTCCCTCAGCTCCTAACTCACAGACACTCCTTATAGCTCTACTTATAAACACTTACTTACCCCAGCAGAAAGCTCCAGTAGCTTTGCTATATACTCTCACTCATTACTACATACTTTCACTCATAACCTATACTACTCACAAACGACTCTCTCTACTCAATACTCACTATATATTCACGAGCATGTCTTGGCACCATAATGATCTTGCTGTTCTAGCTGGGATCTCTCTCTCTCCCTTCATCCCACACTAAGTTTCTCCATTATTTTTTATTATGGAACTCATGATATTTACCTACTCATTTACTATTAATGGTTATGATGTAACTGTTATGATAGAATTTTCCCCCCATATTGTTGTACTAGAAGACTCTTCCCCAGACCTAACGGGTGATGAGTCTGAAAGTGTAGATACTTCCTTTAATCTGTGAAGTATATAACAACTGGAGGTTTATCTTGTTTTACTTTACTTTTTCACTGGAATACTTTACTGCTGGGCTATCTTCTGCAGAAATACTTTATCGCTGGGCTATTTTCTGCAAAAACACCTTACCATTGGGTCATTTTCTGCAGAAACATTTTACTGCTGGGTTATTTCTTACAGTATGCTTTTTAATCACATTGACGTGTCTACTGTAGGGATTGTTTATAGGCCATCCTTGTTAGTTCCAAGGCATAAAATATAGTGGATTCCTTGGATCTTTGCCGATAGCCTTTGGGCCGTGCATCAAGCCCATCGTTAAGTTTCAGTTTAGACCCCCAACCCGATATAAATCTCATTTGTCGAAAGGAAAACTTTTTTGCCCTTGACAACCATCAGTTGCCTTTTGTCCAAGGGTCGTCCAGAGTACTGTATAGCCTAACACTTATTCTTTGGACGTGTGTCCTTTTGTTAGCATTAGGTGTGCCACATGTCATGACTCTATTAATGATTGGTCGCGCCAATTCACTTTTTAGAGGAGTATGCCACGTGTCATTTTTTAGTTGGTCACATCGTTTTAGATGCCAAAATCCACAGCCTATAAATAGCAAAATTCCTCCCCTACTTTTCACATTTCTCAAATTCTCTCCTTTAACATTCCTTATCCAGTGCCTCGTCTAGAAGTATTCCCTCATCTTTAGTCGTCCTTCGTCTAGAGCCAGGTATTCTCTTCATCCTCGTTCTTAGCAACGTGATTCCGTTTCGTTCCAGCCGGAATGGTCGGAAAATCTCATTCCGACAAGCAAACTGGAACGGCAAGCCCCTCCATTCCACCTCGGACAAGATTCTGGGCTGTTTCGGTTAATTTCAGCCGAAATACAAGATTTGGATGGTATGGATTTGTTGCATAAGAAAAAGACAAAAAGTTAAAACTTGGATCTTTAGACCAGACCAAAATTGATCCACCATTCCTTTCCTCAAACACGTTGTAGTCTTTTGCTTCATGAGTTGCAGAAGAATAGCAGTATCAGAACTAGAGAAATATTATGGTTCACGCAGTCAAGCTTAACGAATTTGGATCTCCATCCGTCAGAGAGAGAGAGAGGAGGGAATAGAGATAGCTAGACTGAGAGTAAAAAGACAAGTTGCGTGTGTGAGTAAAAAAACATAAAAAGAAAGATGGAAAATCTAAGATTGCGTGTCTGAGTCAATGTGTAGATAAAGATGAAAAGTGTAGAGAAAGATGTGATGAAGGACAGAAATAAAGGAGTCAGACAGAAATGAAGATGTGTGGGGATGAGAAAAAACAAGAGGAAAAAAGAAGAAGAAATGATAAGAAAGTAAAATTTAATAAAATGTTGGAAATAGAGATGGTTTGACTTTGTGCAGTGTGCCTAGCCTTGGTTTGCCAGTTTGTGGCATTAAAAGAATTAATTAGTATTTTAATAGTACTTTAATTAAAATAATTGTAGTTTAATTGATTTGATTAGATTAATTTTAAAATAAAAAGTTTTATAATTATAACTCTTATATTTTTTTTTAAAGTAATAGGTTATAAAGAATATATATATATATATATATATATATATATATATATGTTTTTAAAAGTAAAAGTTTTATATATTTTGGAATCCGAAATGCCTTGAAACGGTACACCGAAATTGGCCGGTACCGAAATATTTCATTCCACTGGACAAATCGAAATGGGGTCCAAAACGGTATTCATAACGTTGGTTCTTAGGTTTTCCTTTAAATTTTGAAATGTTTGAAGTTGTCATCTCCTCGTCTAGTAATAGTGTAGATAAGGCTATAGACGAGTATCATGACTCCACTAGTTATTCTAGTTCTAGTAGCCATAGTAGTAGTAGTAGTAGTAGTAGTGGGAATACCACTGAGGAATACATGTCTGGGGTTCCTGGGGTTCCCTTGGAGGTTTTCCAAGAACACCTTAGAATGAGGGCAACCTCAGGGTCTCCGGTTGGTACCTCGACGGGTGTTCCTCCGTCCATTCCTGTAGACGATGTAGAGACTGTATATAGTTGTGTTGTAGGTATTTCTTCCAAGATGGATGAAAGGAGATTAGCTTTACTTAGGAGTTGGTACCAAATCCCAGACGACCTTAACCCTAGGTTAGCCGTCCGTGGGCAGTGGTGCTGCCAACCCCATTTTTGGATAGGCATCTATGAAGCTTATCTTCTAGGGGGGCTTAGGTTACCTCTAAATGCCTTTGCTAGAGAACTACTTACTAGGTTAGGTTTAGGAGTTTGTCAATTTAACCCTAATGCATGGAGACTCGTCGTCTCTATGCAAGTTTTGTGGAGAGAAATATTTGAAGGGGATCGTCCTCTTACTGTGGACGAGTTCCTGTACTATTACAAGCCCTCAGAGATTTATCAGTTCCTTGGCTTTTATCAATTTATAGTCAGGGGCAATGACTGTAGATTGATTAAGTCATTGTTACATCTAACAGAAACTGGAAGACGGAGTTTTTCTTCGACTCTGGTTTCTGGTCTAGGCACCCTGTTGAGGTTGGCAGGGATACATTTGCCCTATATACTGGAGAATTAGGAAACCTTTGTCCTAAATGTATGTTTTTGTTTGTTGTGTTTACCTATTCTTTCTTTCTTTTCTTTTCTTTTTTCTTTTTTTTTTAATCGTCTAACCTTTTTCTCCCTTCTTTGTTTCAGCTGTTAAACGACCATCTTTAAGTAAATTCCATCGTGATTGTGTCCACAGAGCTCGTTTATATACTAACAGGGCTTTTCATTCTTTAGTAAGCCTTCAGTGTCTTGCCACCTGGGACTAGGTCCTGAGCCCTCTGTTGAAGCTCTAGCCCATGAGCTCACCATTTGTAGATGTGAGTTTTCGTTTTACTTAGAAATTATTTGATTGTTATATATTCTTTAGCTGATATTTCAGTATTTTTCCTTTAGGGATGGCAACCATGAAGGAAAATAAAGAAAAGGAAGTTATGGACGAGGCAGTTAGGCTTGAAGCTCAGTCTCAGCCTCGTCCTACTGTTAGGAAAAAGAGAAAAAAATTTGTCGAAGGCCATTGACTTGGAAAATCTTCCAAGTCGTTGCAAGGAGAAGAGGGCCAAACACAGGTCATCCAAACCTGGAGTGGTCAAGCCTGGCTTCTCTGTTCTTCCTACTCAACAGCCTTCCGTCCAAATCCATCACGTGGATACTGAACCTGCTAGAGATCCTCCGTCCAAAACCACTTGCCTCGTCTCAGCCCCTTCGAAGAGCTTCTATGAATCTTTTGAAAAATGAAAACTTAGCTTGGGAGAGGTTCGAGTAGGCTGTAAGTGGTGAGGATGTGGTAGCATGCGCTATGACATGTCTCTGAAATAATTTGAGCATTCTGGTGTTCACGATCTTTTCAAGGTAATTACTTTTACCTCGTCTTGTCATAGTAATATGTATATATGTATATATTTTTTAACATAATTTTTTAATCACTTGTGTAAGCCATGTCAAAGTTCATAGCTTGTCCAGGCAGGCCACGGAGATGGACAAGACGAGGATCCTACTTGAGACGGGGATCCAGGAGGTCAAGGACGACTGCAAACATTGGGCTGAGGTGGCAGCTAAGGCCAAGGACGAGGCCAAGGAGTTGCAAAACCTAGTTAAGGAGTTGAAGACTGATGCTATTGAGAAGAATACTCGTCTTGACCACCTCCAAAAGAGGAATGACGAGTTAAGTACCCTTCTTAACAAAGCAAAAGAAGACGCGGTAGTGGAGTTTAAAGCGTCTAAACAATTCACTGATTTGATGGATACCAACTACGCAGCGAGCTTTGAAGACTTCAGAATGGATGCTATGGAAAACTTCCTTGAGGTTGACTTTAACTCCATTAAACTCAACCTTGGTGCTGCTACAAGCTCCCTCCTTTAGATGAGCTCAGAAGATATTAACATCGAGGATGATGCCACCACCCAACCTACCCAGGACGTTGAAGATGACCCCCTATAGTGTAAGAAAATTTTAATCTTAGTTTATCTTGTTTCTCTTCTTCATTTTTATGAGGTCCATTGTTTAGGACCATTTGTAATTGTTCAAGTACATTCACTTGTCTATATCACCTAGGACGAGATTTCAAACAATTGTTCTTTAAGCTTTACTTTATAAGGGTTTTTGGACAATGATCGTCTACCATTTTCTAAACGTTATGAATGAATGTTTTATCTTCATTACTTTTTCATTTATTAAACATGTTGTATGGACGAACATTTTTTACATCATCCATTTGTTTCAAGCATGGCTCGTCCATGATGAGAATTTCCTCATGTTTAACATCCTTTACCATTCTTTAAGTTTTACAAGTATTGCTCTTCTTGTGAATGACACTGGTTTTACTTTTTCCAGCTTTACTCGTCCTCAAACTTGGTAGCTGGTTCTATTTTTCACCCATAGGAATCATTTTTATGTAAGGCATTTTTAGCTTTTTACTCGTCCAAAGATTGGATTGTTTTAGCTGGCAACCTATCCATGGACTTTGAATATTGTTGTGCACGTATTTCCTCGTCCATGGGCTGGAATAATACACTTCAGGCTTTACTTTGTCTATTGTTTGGACGAATATGCCTTGAGCTTGTTTTTCTTTACTTTATCCTTATTTCGAGGAAAGCTTATAGATGTTACATCCCTGCGTCCAGGGATTTGTACTCATCTTAGGCCTTAGCCTTCTTATGGGTGAAATTATGAAGATTAGATTTATACATCACATATATTGAAAATCCAAACTACATATTCACAATATAAATATCGTCCACAAGTATATAAATATCGTCCACAAGTATGGCACATGATTAGAAGCTAGTGCCTTTTAGGGAATTATAAATACAAACATTCAAGTTCATCACTTCGTCCATAGTTAGTTTAAAAACTAATACACCCTTAAGGAGTTAAAACATAACATATAATGCTAACAATACACATGCAACAGAAAGCAGCATAAACTTTGGCTCGTCCAGAGTGACAACATCTCGGGTGATCTAGTCCAAGATAATGCTCATCTAGGCTAATTTATTACTGATAATACCTTCTTAGGTGCTCAACATTCCAAGGGTGCTCCAACTTTCTGCCGTCTAGGGCTTCCAAGTAATGCGACCTTTGTCTTTTGCAATT
Organism: Quercus glauca; assembly: GCA_023736055.1. Taxonomy (NCBI): domain Eukaryota; kingdom Viridiplantae; phylum Streptophyta; class Magnoliopsida; order Fagales; family Fagaceae; genus Quercus; species Quercus glauca. Next base: position 20,376,881 of record CM043325.1, on the reverse strand, counting down.
GATAACCCTGTAGGGTCCTTCCCAGTTAGGTCCTAATTTCCTATGAGCTGGGTTTTTGGTTGCCAAAGAGACCATTTTCAAGACGAGGTCCCCTATGTTGAAGCGCCTGGGTTTCACCATTGCATCATATTGTCTGGCCATAAGGTTTTTATACCCTGTTGTCCTTTGCTTCGTGTCCATCCTTACCTCGTCTATTAAATCAAGGTGAAGGCGGAGTTGCTCTTCGTTATCCTCCTCTTCATACTTCATCACCCTGTGATTGGCCATATGCACTTCTGCAAGTTTCACTGCTTCACTTCCATAGGCTAGCTTAAAAGGAGTTTCTCCTGTAGGGGCTCTCACAGTCATCTTATAGGCCCATAAAACTCCTGGTAACTCATCTGGCCACACTCCCTTTGCCCCCTCAAGCCGAGTCTTGATGATTTTCAACAATGATCGGTTTGCCACTTCTGTTTGACCATTTGCTTGCGGGTGGGCTGGTGAGGAATAATGATTCTGGATTCCAAAGTGTTCGCAGAAGTCCTTGAAAAATGTGTTATCAAATTGTCGTCCATTGTCTGATATCAATAATCTAAGCACTCCAAACATGCATACAATGTTCTTCTAGATGAAGTTCTTGATATTCTGCTGCGTGATCTTTGCTAGGGGTTCTGCTTCCACCCATTTAGAGAAGTAGTCAATCCCTACTACTAAAAATTTTATCTGCCTGGTTCTAAGTGGAAAGGGACCTAAGATATCTAATCCCTATTGTGCAAAGGGCCACATGGCCATCATCGGGGTGAGATACTCTGATGGTTGCCTGGGGATATTACTAAAGCGTTGACATTGGTCACTTACCTTGACGTAAGCCTTTGCGTTTGCTTGAATAGTTAGCCAGTAATAACTTGCATGGATGACTTTATGGACCAATGCTCTTGCTTCTGAGTGGTTTCCACATGCTCCTTCATGAACTTCCCTCAACACATAGTTTGCCTCGTCTGAAACTAAACACCTTAGATAAGGCTGAAAAAAGCCTCGTTTGTATAGCACCTTGTCCATAAGGACATACCTGGCTGATCTGATTCTTAGCTTTCTGGCCTCGTCCTTTCCCTCTGGAAACCTTCCATCCTTTAGGTAAGCTACTATTAGGGTCATCCAATTTTCTTCACTTTCTATTTATTGTACCTCTGGAAGATCTATGCTTGGCATATATTAAATTTCATCAAACTCGTCCATTGATTCACTCGCTGAGGCTTTCTTCGCTAATGCGTCTGCTTCCATGTTTTCTTCTCTTGGGATTTGAATGAAACTAGCTTCCTTAAATATTTTCACAAGACGTCTTACCTTATTAAGATATTTCCTCATCCGCTCTTCCTTAGCTTCATACGTTCCGTTCACTTGTCCCATAACCAGCTGAGAGTCACCCTGAACGAGTATTGATTCTGCCCCCAAGGACTTTACTAATTTTAGCCCTTTAAGAAGGGCTTCATAGTCCACTTCATTGTTGGTTGCTAGATATTGTAGACGAACCTTATACTTCAACTCGTCTTTTTTTGGGGACTGCAAAACAACTCCTATCCCTTTTGTATGTAATGTAGAAGATCCATCCACATGGACAACCCATCTCTGAGTTTCGTCCAGCTTGTCTAGCTTCCCTTGTCACGGAGTGAATTCTACAATGAAATCTGCCAACACTTGTGCTTTTATCGCGCTTCTTGGTTGGTACTTGACGTCGAACTCACTAAGCTCTATGGCCCATTGGATTAGTCGTCCTGCGGCTTCCAACTTGTTCATTGCCTTCTTTAATGGATGATTTGTTAAGACATTAATGACATGAGCCTAAAAATAATGCCTTAATTTCCTAGAAGCTGTAATTAAAGCAAAGGCTAGCTTTTCCATCATGGGGTATTGTCCTTCGACCCCTCTCAGCGCTTGGCTTGTATAGTAGACTGGCTTCTGTATCTTTCCTTCTTCTCTAATCAACGTTCAGCTCACTGCATACGAGGACACTGCTAGATACAAATATAATTCTTCACCAGGTACGGATGGGCTTAGCAGTGGGGCTGTTGTGAGGTAGGCCTGAGGTCTTGAAAGGCCTTTTGACACTCATCTGTCCATTTAAATTCCTTCTTAAGAACTTTAAAAAATGGCAAGCACTTGTTAGTAGCTTTGGAGACGAACCTGTTGAGGGCAGCAACTCGTCCGGTGGGGGACTGGACTTCCTTAATGTTCCTTGGTGGCTCCATATTCAGTATTGCCTGGATTTTATTAAGGTTCACCTCAATTCCCCTATGAGAAACCATGAACCTGAGAAACTTACCAGACGAAACTCCGAAAGCACACTTGCTCAGATTTAGCTTCATGTTGTACTGTCTAAGCATGTCAAAGGTTTCTTGGAGGTTGTCTAGATGCTTATCCTCGTCCAGGCTCTTTACCAGCATGTCATCTATGTAAACTTCCACATTCCGCCTAATCTGTGGTCGAAACATATGGTTCACCAGCCTTTGATAAGTTGCCCTCGCGTTTTTCAACCCGAAGGGCATCACCTTGTACCAAAACAAGCCTTAACTGGTGATGAAGGATGTCTTCTCCTAATCCGCCTCATCTATCCTTACCTAGTTATAACTTGAGAAGGCGTCCATAAAACTTAATAGCTTATGACCCGCTGTTGAGTCCACCAACTGATCAATATGCGGCAATGGGTAGCTATCTTTGGGGCAAGCCTTGTTCAGATCGGTGAAGTCCACGCACATCCTCCATTTGCTATTAGCCTTCTTGACAATCACCACATTAGCCAACCAGTCCGAGTAATAAACTTCCCAAATAAATTTTGCTGTAGTTAGCTTTTGAACTTCTTCTTTAATGGCATTGTCTCGTTCAGGGGCAAATACTCTTTTCTTTTGACGCACAAACTTTGAGGAAGGATATACGTTTAGACGATGGGTAATGACACTAGGGTCAATACCTGGCATGTCTTCGTGACTCCATGCAAATACATCAATGCTCTTCTTTAAGAACTAGATAAGGTCTTGCTTCTTCTTGTTTTCTATACTTGCTCCAACCTTTGTATACTTTTCAGGGTTATTCTCATCCAAAGGAATGTCTTCCAGCACTTCGGTGGTCTCTGCAACAACTCTTCTCTCGTCAATGCTCATTGTTTGAACTTGTTCGTCCATAGCTAGCATGGCCAAATAGCACTCTCTTACTGCTAACTAATCCCCTTGCATTTGCCTTACCTCGTACTCTGTAAGGAATTTGACTTATAGGTGGTAGGTAGATGTCACTACCTTCCAGCTATTTAGGGTTGGTCTTTTGATGATGGCATTATAAGAAGATGAATAGTTTACTACGAGGAAGTTCACTTCCTTGGTTATTTGATGTGGGTATGATCCTACTGCCATAAGTAATGTAATGGTTCCCACAGGTTGCACTTTCATTCCTCCAAATCCCACCAAGGGTGAACATACTAGAAGTTGATCACATCCAAGCCTCATTTGTTGGAAGGCAGGGTAATACAAGATGTCTGCTGAATTTCCATTGTCTACCAACACCCTTCTAGTCGTATAATCAGCAATGAGCAAAGTGATAACAATTGCATCATCATGCAAGTGGTGAACTATTTCAGCATCCTTGTCTGTGAACGTGATGGCAGTCTCGTCCGTCCTCATCCTTGGTGATTGTCCAGAGAGTTGGACATTTTGAACCACCTTGAGATACGTCTTTTTTGACTTGTAAGACTGTCCTATTGAAGTGCGTCCTATAATAACCCTTATTTCTCCACGTCGAGGTCGTGACGGCTCTTCTAGCTTTCCCTTCATCTTCTCGTCTTTGTGATCTCGTCTAAGGAAATTTATCAATTTCCCTTGCCTGATAAGATTTTCTATCTGCTACTTCAAATCAAAACACTCGTTCGTGATATGCCCATGGTCTTTGTGGAAGCGGTAATACTTGTTCCTTTTGCGCTTGTTGGGATCTCCCTTCATTTTTTCTGGCCATTTAAAGGAAGGATCATCCTTGATTTGCATAAGCACCTGTTCAAGCGACATGTTCAAGGGCATGTATTACTGACTCCGTGCCAAAGAACCTGCCTTCTTGTTGTCACGATCTTTCTTTTTTCCCGTCCGTCCCTTCTTTGGACAAGGACCTTGTTTAGAGTGGCGCGGGAGATCTGCTTCCATTCTCTCAACTCTATTCCTCTTCTTAGATATAATTGCGTCTTCTGCATTCATAAAATTTTGGGCCGAATGGACAAGTTCAGCCATGGTTTGAGGCTCTTGCTTGTAAAATTTGTGGATGAATAAGTCAGAGTTAACTCCATTATTGAAGGCCGCCAGTAACAACTTGTCGTCCATCTCGTCCACTGTTGGGGCTTCCCTGTTGAAACGAGTAATGAAGGACTGCAAGCTTTCATTCTCTCATTGCTCTATGGTCAGCAGACTGGACAAGGAACGTTTGTGCCTTTGTCCTCCAATAAAATTATTGACAAACAACTTACTCAATTCTTTGAAAGAACTCACTGTATTTAGAGGTATCTTGTTGAACCACACTCGCGCTGGCCTTTTGAGGGTGGTAGGGAAGGCTCTACACATAATCTCGTCTGGAACCCTTTGAAGGTGCATCGTAGTCTTGAAAGTAGCAATATGATCGAAAGGGTCACGCATTCCATCATACGAATCCAAGGAAGGCATCTTGAACTTTGGAGGCAAGGGGCGACCGTTGATGGAAGCCGTGAAAGGGGAGTCTGTTCGGTGAACTAAATCCTCTAAGGGATTCGCCCTTCTTATGTTCTCCCTCATCTCATCCATGACCTTCCTCATCTGGTCCATCTTCCTCTCCAAGTGTGGCACCCTTCGTGAAGTGGTACCCTTTGACTGGCTTTTGGGCTTAACATTTCCTCTATCTTCTTGACTTTGGGCTTATCTTTCAGCGTATCCTTCATGCCTTTGCCTCCTTAGATTAATCTCCCTGGTCAACTCTTAGTTCTGACGGGTTAACTTCGCCATGGCAGCTACCATGGACTGCACGTGTTGAATGGTAGATGGTTGCATGACAGGCGCTGACTGACGATCATGGTAGGGATTACTAGAGGCATCCTTTCTCTCTTGATGGCTTGGGCTAGTGACCCTTGATCTTGTCTTAACCATGCAACCTTTTGTTGAAGAAAGAAACTGCAAAATGCAAAAATGATTTTCCCCACAAACGGCGCCAACTGATGATGCACAGAAAATTAGTAGGCTAAATGCTTCGAGCTTCGATGATCTGAAAGGCCTGAAAAGGAAAACAAACAATCAAAGAAGACTGGAGCTCACCGGCCAAGAATCCTCCGATGCTTAAGTTAGTTTCTACCTTAAATTCTAGAGTTCCAACTCTTTGGGAATTGTCTGAAAAACTTACCTTCATTTAATGTGAATAGGTGCTTATATAATGTGTTCTTAAAGTGGTTATTTGTCGTAACTCCTTCGATGTTTGAGGAGATTGGAGGATTCAAAGTTAACTTTCTTAACCGCTACAGGAGTTATAATATTTGATCTTTTTCTCCTCTAATTGTCGTGGGAAGTTAAGCACTGAGGGGGAGGTCACAGCGATGAATCAGGATCTTATTCATGCCGTGAAATAATAACATGTGGTTCATAAAGATTAATCTTTATGGGATTTTCCCGTGTTGAGAATCGTCCTGATACAATCCTCATAGACGACCCATAAGCCTATGGACGACTGTTTTTTTAGGTATAGCTACTCTTGTCTTCTTGGCCTAGACAACTTTTATGGACGAGTCTAGAGTTCACGAATTCTTAGTTCACCATCAATATTTATTATATAAAAACTAAAGTGTAACATTTATTATTGCTACGTTTCTATTGAGCTACATCAGTGGCCATATCATTCACCTATTTGCAACTCATTCTCTCTTATTTTTAACTCTTTTTCTTCTTATTAATTTTTCAACTCATTTTTATACTTTCTTTAACATTTCTCTCTCCATTTTACTTTTTCATCTCTCCACTACTATCTACCTTAAGGGTGACGCTTGTGTCCAGTGTCCAGTTCCACTGGACATGTTGTGATGCAGACTTATGTCCAATCTTGGAAGTGTCCGTATCCTAACGTGTTCAGTGGAACTGGGGAGATGCCAATTTAGCTACAAGGCCCTTGGCTTGTATTTTTGTTTCTTTGATTTCATAAATGTTATTATATTGCATTATAAAGATAGTATATAAGAATATAATATTATTCTATTATATAGCATAATTTGGATAATTTGGTATTTATTATTATATCTTTTATTTTTACTCTTTTTTCATATTATTTTCTATAAATTTGTTATTTTCTCTCACATTCCCTCTTGAAAAAAATGATTACTCTCTCTCTCTCTCTCTCTCTCTCTCTCTTGATTTTATATTTTCTCTTGCAACTCTACATTAGATTGATGAATCATTGTGTTTTCTAAAACTCTACTTTGGGTCAATATGTTTGGTGTTGTATTTTTGAGTTCCCGTCACAAATAGTCCCTCTCTCTCTTATAACTTTGGTTTGATTTTTGTTTGAGTTAATACATAGTTATTTTGGAAGTGAGAATTGAATTTATATCAAAATACAATATTGATTATGCATTTGAGTGTGCCTATCAACTGAGTAATATTGAGTGCAATTTTGTTATGATTTTTTATTATCATAATAATCTCTTGTAAGAGAATGAGAAATTTGGATAATTTATTTGAAACTTATAAAGAATAACATAATTTCGAAGAATATGGACTAATTCATAAATGAATAATACTCTCTCTGTCCCAAATTGTTTGGTTTAGTTAGAAAAAACCAATTATTTAGGGAAACATCATTAACTGCCTTATCTCTTAAAAAAAAAAAAAGTTAGAAATTTTCTAAATTACCCTTAAACAAATTTATCATTAACTGCCTTATCTCTGAAGGTTTTTTTAATTTTTTAATTTTATAATTTGAATAAAGATGGTGTGTATAGTTGATTTCAAAATTTAGGTTATTAATTTTTTTAATTAAAAAAATGCTCCCACAAATCAATTAAGGGCATAAAGGGAATGTTAATAAATTAATGGTGTTTGACTTTTCAAACAAGACATAATTTTGAGACATCCCAAAATGGAATACCGGCCAAACAATTTGAAACAGAGGGAGTACTAATTAAACACATCTAAAATAATAGAATGGTATATTGGCAAAGATAGAAACATGAAATAATTTTAGAAATTGTTTAATTTTTAGAGAGAACAAATTTTATATAGAGAATAAATTATACATTGTTCTACAATTACAAAATAATTAGGGTACGTTTGGTGCACTGAATGTAGATTACATTAGGAATAGTAATATTTATTAATGGGAATAGAAGGCATTGTAATGGAATAACTATTACTATTCATAAGTTTAGTTGTTACATATGGAAAACTTGTAAAAGATGATGTATAAGGAAACTTTATATTTTTGGAAATACATTAATTTTAAAACCTGTTATATACACTAGGGAATAGCTATTACATCCATTTTAAAGAGGAATAGCTATTCTTCAATTTAAAGAATAGTTATTCCAATGTAATAACTAATCCATGTAATAAAGATGTAACTAAATGACCGAATTGATATTACACATGAATAATTATTCTATTACAGGAGCTATTACAGCGTACCAAACGTACCCTTATTTATTCCAGCGCATGACGCATGGGTGCCAAACACACATTTTAATACTCTACAACTCTAGCATAAGATTGAAATTTTTTTCTCATGATGTAAAAGTGAACCCCTATTACAGTGTGTTCCAAGCTTCTTGGGCATTGTTAATTGCAACAACCAAAGAGAAAACTTGTTGTGTCAATGTTGAATTTATCAAAGAGAGGGGAGCCTTATCTCTGATTCTCCAAGATTGATAATATGGATTCATAGCAGCTGTTAGATTTTCATGCTCATCAATATGATTTGGACTAGAGGTTGAACCATAAAGTGTGATCAATCGATGAATAAGCATTAAGAATTGTGACAATTTGATTCTTCCATGCAACGTAGTTATTTTAATTGAGATTGATGGACATAAGATTTGACATGTTTGAGAGAAGCAACAATTGTTGTTGTGATTATTAGGGAGTTACGCTGTTTTGGGAAATAGTGGTTAATGATGGTGTGGTATGAGTGCAACCCAATCTGTCTGTGTTATGATCTTGCAGACAATGTGGCAAAACAACAGCATTTTCCTGCAAGGTGCAAGTGAGAACGTAAACGAGATTCACTGCAATCTGTTTTTTTTTTTTTTACAAGATAGAAATTCTACTCTAACCTAATCTAAGTATATATGTGTATGAAGCTCTCTTTTGGAGACTTGAACTCCGATCCTTACCTCCATACCCACAAAAGTGTGCAATGGTCACTGCAATCTGTTAATCCCTTGACATTTGTTAACATTATTAAATGAGAGAAGGAGAGAACTAAAATAAATAAGGATGTTTGAGCCTGGAAGCCGGCTAGATCAATGAATCATATTGGAAGAGTCTCCGTTTAAAAATTTTATAATCAAAACTCAGCCAAACAAAAAAGAAAGTTTATAATCAAAATTGGCCTTTTGGCACAATTTTGGTCAGCATATTCCAAACTTGTCCTCCTCCTAAAATAATCAAACAGGGTCCAATGAGCCTAATTGTCCAACCAAACAAAATTTCGATATGCTTAGTCTTTTAAGAGTCCGTTTGGATACAGCTAATTTTGTTGAAAACTGAAAACACTATAGAAAAATAATTTTTAAATATGTGAATAGTGCCGTAGGACTCATTTTTAATATTTTTTTTAGTAAAGTAATTGTGGGTCCTGTGAACAGTGCATGAACAGTGCACTTTGTCTCCTGCACAGTGTAATCCATGTGCATGATCAGTGCGGGTTACTGTTCATAAGCGCTTAAAAAAAAAAAAAAGGCAAACGCAGCTCATAAATGCTAAATCCAAATGCCACTCAAGCAAGCACTAACGTTTGTTAAACAAAGGATTACGATTTATGAAGGCGAAAACAATTTTAATGATATTGTAAGCTTTGCCTTACATGGTATAAGGGAACTTGAAAAAAATGGCAAATTATTTTTTTGAAGTATTTTCAAAAAAGAAGGTTTGACTCTAAATCGGTTTGAAATTATCTTCCTCCAACCTATTATGTGATAATTGAAGAGATCATAAATGTATAATTTTAGTCACATGAATTTTTTAGTGAATCACATGACTTGTTTAAATAATAAACCATGATAATCTTTTTTTTTTTTTTTTTTTTTTTTGAGAATGCACAATGATCTTATAATTTCTCATGTAATGGGTTGGAAGATATGGTTACAAACCAGATTGGAGCCAAACCTTATCATTTCAAAATTAAAAATTATTAAGATTTACAAATTTAAAAATATTAAAAATTAAACCCTATAGTTTTGTTAGTTTCAAATCAAATCCTAGAATTTTGATATCATATCAATTTAATCCCCCTTATCAATCCGAGAAATCCAACCCCAAAAACTCAAAGTTTAAATTAGGGGTAGAGTTTTCCTCTAAATGAATTTGGAAAAAAGTTTCTCCAATCCATTACGTGGTAACTTAAAAAATTATCCGCATATACTTTTAGTTATATAACATTCTTAATAATCATATGTAACTTTAAAATTATTTAATAAATCATGTAATTTAATACACATTGATGTTTTTATAAGCTGTGGGTTGAACTTGGAGATGAATCTTCCAATCCAATTTGGTGGAAAGTTTTGTGATTTTAAAAGTATATTGCTCGGTTTTGAACTAGTTAGACTATAATGTTTAGTTTGTGATATTCTTAATTTTAAGATTTAATTTATAAATTTTGAATTATAATTGTAGTCTAATTTTGGGTCAAATATCCATTTTAATTTTCTTAATTTAGATGCTAAGTGACTTTTTTACACTTAGCGCAAAAATTAAGATAATCACTTACTCACTTAGATAAGATCGTTTCATCATCGTTGTTCATTATATTTAGTGTAAAAGTTGAGATGACAACCTCATCATCACTATTGTCGAATGTTTTTGTGTATAAGCACAAGTTACAAACTAGAATAAGATTCAAAATTAAATTCAAACACACAAAAAAAAAAAAAAAAACACATTTAATTAAAATTTACATGAAAACTTTTGGACTTTGAGCAAAATTTATAGGTATTTGTGCTTTATTTATTTAAAGTATTTTTTTTTTAAATCTCACATTAGAAGATAAAACAAAGAGTTATAATAGGAATACTATAAATTTTATTGTAAATAGAACTAATTATTAAAAAAAAAATTAAGTTTTTTTTTTTTTTTTTTTTGTGTGGGTGCAAGAGACTAGCTAGGAGCTTTAATTTTTTTTTTTTTTTGGACAAAGTTTACCTCTAAACTAGTTTGTAGTTATCTTCATGATGATTTATAAAACTGTTCATATATATTAAGGGTTTTTCTAACATATATTCTTAGAGTATACCTTAGTCAGGGGCGTAACTATATAATTATTTTAATGTTTTCAAAATTTAGTCTAAAAAATAAGAGTTCTCTCCCCCCCCCCCCCCCCTCCAATTTTTGATTTAGTCCAATGATGCTTTTAAAAAAATAATTAGTCTAATAGTTATAGAGACATAACATTATTTTTCGCAATTCTGTTTTTTGTTGTAAAATGTGCTCTTATATTTGTTAAATATTTAATAAAATTTGTTACCAAATATGTTTGAATCTATATCTTTTTCAACTCGTTATGTGGCAATTAACAAGTCATTGACTCATTAAAAAAATATTATCACTAAAGCCATACATGAAATGTCTCTTTAGTTGCCACATAATAGATTAGAGCACGATAGCTTCAAATATGTTTGGAGTCTCACTTAATCCTCAAAGTTTTGGATCATTCATGTTTTTGAAAATTTCATTAGTTTAATTGAAAGATTTTTTACTTACTTCAGTGTAAAATATGATAACTTGTATCGAAAGCGAAACTTTTTAAGAATTTCACAATAAAAATAGTAAAAATGAATTTTATTTTATAAAAGATCGTCATCAAACATAATTTTGATTGAAAATACTAAGTTTTGTGTGTGTGTGTGTGTGTGTGTGTGTGTGTGTGTGTGTGTATAACTTATCAGATAAAAAAGTGTGTGTATATAATAAAAAAACGTGTGTATATATTTAAATGAAGGAAAATAGGCTTGGTGAGATAGAATTGGTGTCGAGCTCTACAATAGGCTTGGCATTAGATACATTTTCTAATCTGGCTTTAAACTAGGGGTGGCAAAATCAATTCAAACCCATTTGCCCACCCAAACCCACCCAATTATTACTTGGGTTAAATGGGTATTAACTCAATTTAACCCAATTAACATTAATGTTTATTGGGTTTTAATTGGATACTCAATTAGACCCAATTATGATCCAAGTACCATTTCTACAAATTACTCAACTCTAAAATACCCAAAAACCATTAAAATTACCAAAATACCCCCGAAACCCAAAAAATGACCAAAATACCCTTCGAAACCCAAAAAATGACCAAAATACCCCTGAAACATATAAAAAAAAAAAAAACCAAAATACCCCCAAACCCCAAAAATGACCAAAATAGCCTCAAAACCCAAAAAATGACCCAAATACCCTCAAAACCTTAAAATGACCAAAATACCCCCGAAACCCAAAAAATGACCAAAATACCTCTGAAACCTAAAAATGACCAAAATACCCCTGAAAATCCAAAAAATGACCAAAATACCCCCGAAACCTAAAAGATGACCAAAATACCCCTGAAACCTAAAAATTACCAAAATACCTCCGAAACCTAAAAAATGGCCAAAATAACCCCGAAGCCTAAGAAATAACCAAAATAACCCTGAAACCTAAAAAATGACCAAAATACTCCTGAAACCTTAAAAAAGACTAAAATACCCTCGAAACCTAAAAAATGGCCAAAATAACCCTAAAACCTAAAAATTGATCAAAATAACCTAGAAACTTAAAAATGACCAAAATACCCCCTAGAACCTAAAAATGACCAAAATAACCCCAAAGTCTTAAAATTGACAAAAATAACTCCGAAACCTAAAAATGACCAAAACACCCCCTAAAACTATAAAATGACCAAAATACCCCTAAAACACAAAAAATGACCAAAATACCCCCGAAACCTAAAAGATGACCAAAATATCCCCGAAACCTAAAAATTACCAGAATACCTCCGAAACCTAAAAAATGGCCAAAAAAACCCCGAAGCCTAAAAAATAACCAAAATAACCCTAAAACCTATAAAATGACCAAAATACCCCTGGAACCTAAAAAATGACTAAAATACCCTCGAAACCTAAAAAATGGCCAAAATAACCCCGATGCCTAAAAATTGATCAAAATAACCTAAAAACCTAAAAATGACCAAAATACCACCTAGAACCTAAAAATGACCAAAATAACCCTGAAGTCTAAAAATTGACGAAAATAGCCTCGAAACCTAAAAATGACCAAAATACCCCCTTGAAACTATAAAATGACCAAAATACTCCTGAAACCTAAAAAATTACCAAAATACGCTCAAACCTCTAAAGTGACGAAAATACCCCTAAAACTTTGAAATGACCCAAATAAACCCAAACCTCTAAAATAGCTACAAACAACTTGAAACCTTTAAAATTATCAAAAATACCCTAAAACCTCAAAAACGACCAAAATACCTCTAAACCTATAAAACAACCAAAATATCCCTCAAAATATCTAAAATGACCAGCATACCACTAATCCTATAAGATGAACAAAATACACCCGAAGCCTCTAAAATACTAAAATAGGGGTTTGGGGTATCTTAGTCATTTTTTAGGTTTATGGGGTATTTTGGTCATTTTTTATGTTTAGGGAGTATTTTGGTCATTTTTTAGTTTTAGGGGGGATGTTGGTAATTTTGTAGGTTTAGTGTGTATTTTTATCAACTTACAGGTTTAAGGGGCTTTTTTGTCATTTTATAGATTTCGGGGTATTTTAGTCATTTTTTAGGTTTTGAGGATATTTTGGTCATTTTAAGGTTTAGGGGTTATTTTGGTCGTATTTAGGTTTCAGGGGTATTTTGGTAATTTTTTAGGTTTCAGGGGGTATTTCAGTTAATTTTTAGGTTCGAAGGTATATCAATCATTTTTTAGGTTTATGGGGTATTTTGGTCATTTTTAGGTTTAGGGGATATTTTGGTCATTTTTAGGTTTCTAAGTTATTTTGGTCAATTTTTAGGCTTCGTGGTTATTTTGGACATTTTTAAGGTTTCGGGGGTATTTTGGTCTTTTTTAGGTTTCAGGGTTATTTTGGTCAATTTTTAGGCTTCGAGGTTATTTTGGCCATTTTTAGGTTTCAGAGGTATTTTGGTAATTTTTTAGGTTTTGAAAGTATTTTGGTCATTTTTAGGTTTCAGGGGTATTTTGGTCATTTTTTTTGGGTTTTAGGGGAATTCTGGTCTTTTTTTATGTTTCGGGGGTATTTTGGTAATTTTTAGGTTTCAGGGTATTTTTGTCATTTTTTGGGTTCCAGGGGTATTTTCGTCGTTTTGTAGGTTTCGAGATTATTTTGGTAATTTTTAGGTTTCGGAGGTATTTTGGTCATTTTTATGTTTCGGGGGTATTTTGGTAATTTTTAGGTTTCGGGGGTATTTTGGTAATTTTTTGGCTCTAGGTGTATTTTGGTCATTTAATGGGTTCCTGAGGTATTTTGGTCATTTTGTAGGTTTTGAGATTATTTTGGTAATTTTTAGGTTTCGGGGGTATTTTGGTCATTTTTAAGGTTCCATGGGTGTTTTAGTTATTTTTGAGTTTTGGGGGTATTTTGGTCGTTTTTGAAGATTTTAGAGTACTTTGGTCATTTACACTTTAGGAGTATTTTGGTAATTTTGATAATTGGGTAATTGGGTGGATTGGGGTTTACCCATAATAATTGGGTTGGGTTGGATGAGTTTGGGTTAAAAACAATTAGTTAAATTGATTTTAATGGGTAAATGAGTTTTATATACACCCAACCAATTATGCTCACCCTAAATCCACCCAAACTCACCCATTTGACACCCCTACTTTAAACTCAGCTAGTTCTTCTTCCAAGCCCTTAACCTTAACTTTAAGGAATTGATTTTCAACCTTAATATCATATACTGGAAAGCACGGGTGCGGCGCCAGAGGCGCCGCACCCGCATCCGACACGCACGGACACGGCGACGCGGTCCGGACACCGTTGACCGCGTGTCCGTGCCGCGTCGGCCACGTGGCGAAGCCGACGCGCGCCGACACGGCTCAAAATCGGCCGTTTCTGCCGTATCAGTCGAAACCGCCGATACGGCCGGTTCAGGCCAAAATTCAAAAAAAAAAAAAAAAAGGTGCAAAACGCACCGTTTTACTAAACCTAAAACCTAACCAAAGTCCAGAAACACTCTTTGCCATCCGTCCCTCTCATTCCATCTCTCCAAAGTCTCCATCGCTCTCCAACTCCATCTCCATCGCTCTCTGAGTCTCTGGTTGCTGCTTGCTGGGCTGCTCAGCTGCTCACTCCCTCCCTCACTCCATTGCTCGTCACTCTCTTCTCTCTGTGCACTGACTCACTCCCTCCCTCACTCCAATCTCCAATCCATCGCTCGTCTCTCTCTCTCTCTGTGCTCTGTGCCTCTGTTTGCTCGGCTTCTTCAATCTTCACTGACTCACTCAGTCCGTGCATCCCAACCACTCTTGAGTCTAGACACAGCCACACAACCATTGAGGATGATGATGTTGTTGGTATTTGATTGTTTTGTTGATTATTTTTTATTTTGTTTTAGTTTCGAACTGGTGAGTTGTATTCTAATTTTCAAACATCATGGAATGTTTAAGACTTTTAGTTTTAATGTTGTGGGCTGTATTTAATTTATGAACATCATGTTTTAGTTATTAAATTTGGTATATGTTTATATAATGTGAAAAATTATGCTTAGCAATATATTAAAAATATATATAATAATATTTTTAATAATTTTTTAATCGCCGAGTCCCGCCGCACCTGCACCCATCTTTTTCAAAAATTGCCGAGTCCCGCACCCGTACCTGCACCCGCACCCGCACCCGAATCCCGAAACGCACCCGTGCTTCTTAGATCATATACCAACTTGTTAGTCTCTTCAGGATTAACTTTGCATAGAATTGTTGTTCAACTTTGCCTAGAATTGGACGTATATATGTACAACAATTTCGCAATCCAGGATCTGCGATCAATTATTTTTATTATGAAATTTATTATTAAAACAAGTTTGAGTACATCAATTTAGATCTACTATTATAATTTGATGACATTTAGATATAAATTAAGACCAATGTCACCATAGTGGAGAGAACTGCAACAAAGGCATCAATAGTCAAAGATAAAGCAGAGCTAGGACTCGGAGGTGCAGCAACAGTAGAGTTTAGCTTTAGAACATTGATAGAGAACTTCTGGCCACGTTTACAATGGTCATTGACTGTGCAGTAGAGAAAATAGAGAGGTTCACTGGCGTTGAGTGTTAGAACAAATGGGCTACCTATGTCTGCCGAGGGAGTTTTTGAACAATTATCATATTCAGCTGCAGTATTTGAGATTCGAACAGTATGCGACCCAGTCCAGTTGAATGCTGTTCATCACAGTAAAATAGATGTATTATCAATCTCTTTTTTTTTTTTTTGTTGACCTTCCTTTCTTTTACAATAAAGGCTAAGTAAATACAACCCGCAAATATATATATATATATATATATAGGGTGATATTTTTCCGACCAATTTTTCTAATCAAAAGGTAGAATTATATTCACTGCAACAATTTGAAAAACTTTTAGAGACTTTGTAAATTAGGCTACCAAGGATGTAAGAAATTGCGATGTCTGGTTAAACTATACAGACTTAATTAAATTTTGTTTGAAGTGGTTTGAAAAGAAAAGTTTGTATGATTGATTAAAACTTCATGGAAATATTAGAGAAATCCATTATTAATAAAAGGAATTGTGAAATGCTTACACAGCTTGTCGCCATCGTAAAAGGTCTTATTGCTAGCCCATTCGGAGTAATAGGAGCTATTTGGAGGAACTTCCCAACCCAAGCTATCTCCAACCTCATATGTTTGGGTAGCAGTTGCACCCTTTAGTAAAGCCATCACTACAACGATGAAACAACAGCACAAACCCATGCCCCTGGCCATTTTTGCTGTGTTCTACAGGTCGTCCCTGATAAACTCTCACTAGAGGTTTCTAGGTTACGTGAATGATTTTAATTCACTCAAAAGTTTGATATAAATAATTGAAGAGAGCCCACTGTAAATAGTCTTGGAAAATGATGGTAATTTGTCTCCATAAGTTATATTTCAACACTCGTCCCTCTTCTTTTTTTGTCTCTATTTCTTTAAAAAAATAAAAGTACTCATCTTTCACTAAAAAAAAAAGCCAAACACTTTAAACAGTATCATGATAATATATAATATGATTAAATCCAAAACCCTAGAGTATTTATCCTATTCTTACAAAAAATAAAATAAAACAAAATCCACGAATTTATGTGTGCAGTGCACCATATCATGTTCAATTATTACATCCTTAATTTAAGATAGGAAAAGAAGTTGCTTTCGATAGATGTTGGCTGGGATGAACTATTCCCCTAGGAAAAGCTATATATATCACTTTCTGGAGTTGGAAGTTAGTAACATAGGTGCGAGGAAGTCAAAGATGGCATCAAAAAAATGACGTCTCAACGATACGAAAAAGAATGATAACTGTAGGACAAACTAGCTAGCTAAAAAGAAAACCACAATATCATTAATTATTATATCACGGGAATTTACTTGCCTCTCAAAACTTTTGAACCTTATTATAGAACTTGATGCTCTATCTACCCACAGGTTATGCTCTCTAATTGCAGGGACCTATTGATGGTCATTTTCAGGATTTAGATCCAACATGTGTATAGAGAAGCTAATTAATATGGTAATGCACTCGCTAAATTAGGTGTTAACTTAGACTTTTTTTTTTGTACATTTTGATAACCTATGGTTTGTGGTAGAGAATTTGTTAATCTTTAATAAAGCATCTAAGGTTTGTAATAAGCTTATTTATATTTTTGTTTAGCTTAATATATGAAAGTTCAATTAGTGTGAAAAAATTAAAGTTTGTTTAGACCTCCAATTTTAAATTACGGCTAGATTATTTTTACTCTAATTTATCTAAGTGCGGAACAAAAATAAATGAAGAGCAATAAACCAGTACTTTAAGCCATAAGCAACCACAATGAGTAATAAAAGTAAAGTTTAAAGAGTAGGGAAGAGAGATGTAAATATAAGATAATACTGAGACGTATTATCAAAAAGAAAACTGAAGAACTCAGCAAAAAACCTCTCTACGACCCTCCAATTCGAAATCAATCCACTAGTGAATAAATTGGAGTACATGAATATCAAAAAGACCCTTCAAGCCTAGTCTACCCAATGTACTTGAGCTCTCCAAGCTCTTACTATCAACGGACTTCTTGGAGTCTTGTCTTCACTGGCTTTCCGGATCCCACAATTTCGTCTAATTGTATCTACCACTCAATGGCTTCTTCCAATACTTCCCAAAGGTACCAAAACTTCTTTCAACACTTAGAATGGGTGAGGTAAGTGTTTAGGAAAACCAAGAGAATTTGTGTAGATGATTGTGGGTATGTGTGGACATAGGGAGGGGGGGGGGGAAAGGGGGAGTCGCCACCTTGTTATATGGTCTAAGAACCACGAATATAGTGTCCTTTCAAGGAAGGACCTTTGATTTTACTACCAGATTATGTGTTCGGAGTTTATATACGCTCTTGAGAAGGTGTTAGGCACCCAAGATCAACCAACCCTAAGGTTGGCCTCCCATCATTGTGTCTTACATCCCAACCTTATTAAAAGCATGTTCAACACTTGCATCTATACTCACACACACACACTAGCATACATCTAAGCATAAAACATGACATCTTTATCCCAAAACAACATACTTATCATCCTAAAGTAAGAGAGCTAAAAACAAAAGAAACCCTAGCATGTGAAACCCTATCATGTATCAAACAAAGCAGCCACCCAAGCATGGCAACAAACATATCATCATAGTAAGGAAATCATATTATAGACAAGACAATACACATATGTCAAAGGAGGATTAAACAAACAACATGCATGTTCATGTGAATGCATGACTTATTTTACTTGCCTTGCAGCATCTCAGCACCTATGGCCTCATGAATGGGCATGTGAATACATGTTCATGACATCAAGGCAAGAAACAAGCATAAAAACCTAATCTAAGTATGTTAAAGACAAACAAGCATGTTAAAAGGTGAACAAGAATTCATGGGGCTTAAAACATATAAAAAAGAGGCTACACAGAACAAACATGTGAATGCAGAAACAAAACAAACAAAAAATTAGGGTTTCTGGGTAATGGCATCACGCACACTAGAATAGGTCAGTGTACACAGAATCAAGCTTGCGTGCGCAAACTAGATCATGCGAATGCAAATCCTTACCCAGAAAAACTAAAGACACAAAAACATGGAAGAACTTTAAAACAACAAACTAACAACTTAACGTACACAAAATATGAAAAGAACTAAAAGACTAACTTAAACAAACATCATACATACATAAACAACACAAGAAATTGAATCAAAACGCAAAAGAAAAGCAAAATAGGAAGAGAAACAAAAAGAAAGGGTTAGACTTAATACCTTAAACAAAAGCTTTCCAAACTTGATTTTGACCTTCCCCTCAGTCAAATCTATTCACAAACCAATAAGATAGTGATTAGCAACGTTGAACTAAAAAAATTGAGGCCAAAAAATGTCTCAATCAAATAAAATTGACTTGAGATTGTTTTGTGAAAAACTCCCTTTTGATTCATTATTTTCTAGTGAGTCTTAGGTTTTTCCAGTAGGATTTCTGTGTGTTTTAAAAATGTACCTTGTAAGGCTTTTTATAATGGAAAAAATGGGGTTTGGAACAGCTCCCAGACGATGTGGGATTCATTCCAAACCTCAGCCATTATTGTAAAAAACTTGTCTTTCTTATACTTCTGAAACCCTAGCTGCGTACGCAAGAATGTGCATGCGTACACATGCTCTAGCTTGCGTATGCAGGCCGCAACTCACGTACGCAAGCTGAGGGCCACTTTGGTCATTTTATTTCCAAAAATAGATTTTTGCTCAATTAAAAGGTTATATTTTCCATTTTAACACTTTTCAAGTCAATTTAATATCTGATTGGGCTTTAAACTCGCATTGAGCCTTAGAGTTCGAGCATCATTAGGGAACGGGGGCCCGTGTCATAAGGGGTACAAAATGCTGTCTACAGATACCCCTCTTTTGATTCATGAGTTTTGCTAACAAAATCAAAATAATAAGAGACAAAACATTTTGTTTCGACGTATGGCTCGGGCCTAACCCACGCACACGACACACATCACACATACATGGGGTGGGGTGCAACTCCAAAGAGCTGCGTGGGATTCGTATGTCTGAAGTCCCACCTTTGTTGCTTGGGAAACTAGCAATGATAGGTTTGCAATCTCAGAACTTGTTTTGCCACTTGCAAGCTAATGGCAAGTGACTCACTATCCTAGAGTCACACAAAAACAAAAAAAACAAAAACAAAAGGGTGTTCTTACGAGCTAACCCAACAACAAAAGGATATAGTCTATGTGGTGTCCATCCAGGACTCTTGCCTCAAACTTCTTTGAGTGACTTGTTCATTTTGTCTTCTTCACTTCTTTTTCTACCTTTTTTGGTGAGGCTCTTGCCTCGGGTTGGCCTTGGCTTCTTTCTCTATCACTATCTCTACCTTTTTCTACCGTGTTGCTGCAACTTAAATAATGCTCCCAAGTGTAGGATTGTCGCAAAGTAATAACTCGGTAAGTCCGAGGTCGAATCCACAGGGAAAAGGGAATTGATTAGCAAACTACAAGAGAATAAAACTAAAATAATAAAGTTTAATTGAAGAGATTTTTTATGGTTTAGTAAAGGTAATCTAAATTGAGAGAAAATAACAATACATTAAGGCGCTAAGGTTTAGGGATCCACACACAACACATCTATTGATAGTCTTAACAATATTTATTTTAAAACTCAACTAAAATTCATACGAAGGATGATCTTAGTTGGATGATTTAACAATAAAAACTCAAGAATTAATTGTCTAAGATAGTTTTATGAAATTGATTGATTTTAGGCAAAACAAAACTAGTGAATTAGTTCACAGGGAATACTAAGCATTTAATGTGCCTGGAGTTTACGATAAATCAAAGGATTATACAGAACTAAATACTTTTCTAGATGAGTAAAACAATCAAAAATATAAAAACATAAGCATTAAAACCAATAAATAATTGTTAAGAATATACCAATAAACGGTTGGGTTTCACCCCTTGCCTTCCAAGGCATCTAGCAAGCTATAACACAAATAAAACTCTAAAAACTATACAAATTCTACAGAAGCTCTCCCCTCTAAATTTTTCCCTAAAGAGCCTTTAAATAAGTCAAGGAATCCTATTACAAGTTGAATTCCCGTTTTGAGAAAATCCTAGATTTTTAGGCTTCACTTAAATTCAGAATTATGACTTTTGGAAAACTAAAAAGTTGTATCTCTTTAAGTTAACTTTCCAGCCCAACTTGAATAATCTCGATTGGACATCTAAGCCGAAAGTTATGCTCCAAATACTAACTGGTATGTAGGCTGGAATCCTAATCCAAATTGGACTTGGATTTCGTGCTAATTTCCTTTGATTCCTTGCTCCATTTGGACTCGAATTTAATTGGGTTGGCCTTCTTTGACTTCATCATGGCCCTTGTAAAAATAAAGTCCATTAGCTTTCTTTTTCGCACAAATCCACTTATTTAATTTCATTATCCTACAAAAGACAAATTCACGTATTAAAATTCAATTAAGTACAAAATTAATTATTCAGCATTATTCCAAAACCAATTATAAAATGTATGAATTAATTCAAAATAAGTATGATAATGCTTTTTAATAATTATATAAATATGCAAAATTAAGCTATTATCACGTGCCTGCATGTTCAATTCCCAGAGGATATGCGCACGAGTAGGATCCACTAAGGATGGTGAAAAACTCGCCGAGGAGTGGATGTGCATAAGGAGGAATCTTCTGCCTCTCATGATTCACTTGGAGATGAGAAATTCGCTGAGGAGTGGTGTAGATGTGCGATCCACTAGGGAAGAATCTTCTACTTCCTTCATGGTTCATAGAGGACTTTGAGGAAGAATCTTCTGCTTCTTCGCTAGGGATTTTTGTATGGGACTCACTGGGAAAAAATCTTCTGCTTCTTTACTGGGGATACTTCGGGAAAGAATCTTCTACTTCCTCACTGGGGACTTGCTTTGGTGTACTTAGGTCCATCGAGGAAGAATCTTTAGCCTCCTATGATGCTTGATATGCTTGAATTATTGAGGAAGAGTCTTCTGCTTCCTCCATGTGGATGAAATTTAATACATTTGAAGAAGAATCTTCTGTTTCCTCACTGTGGATTCGCTTTAGATGCTTGGAATATTGAGTAAGAGTCTTCTACTTCCTTATTGAGGATGGTGTTTTATAAGTTTGATCCATTTAAGGAAGAATCTTCTGCTTTCTGCACTGGGGGTACTTTGCCTGAGATACTTGAAATATTGAGGAAGAGTCTTCTACTTCCTTACTAAGGATGATATTAGATATCTTGATCTACTGGGGAAGATTCTTGATGTGCTTGAAATATTGAGGAAGAGTCTTCTACTTCCTTACTAAGGATAATGTTTGGTATCTTGATCCGCTAGGAAAGGTTCTTGATGTGCTTGAACCACTAGGGAGCCTTTTTGATAATTTTGTATCTAATTGTGGAAGTCTTGAGATGTTTCTCCTTTTTTGAAAGAGAGGACGAATTTTTATTTTTTATTTTTTATTGTTCATGACTAAACTACACGTAGTTTAGTGGTGAGGCCTAAACTACACGTAGTTTAGCCATCAGGTTTGTTCCTGCTTTTTCATTTTCTCCAACAATTACCAACCGTTTCTTTTCTTCTTCTTCTTCTTCTTCTTCTTCATTCTCTTCATCTCCCTCACCTCTTCATATTCTTCATAACTCCTTTCTCTTTTCTCTCTACAAAAACCTCCCCCCCCCCCCCCCCCCCCTCTTTCTTCTCCTCACTTCCTGACTCTCTCATTCTCTCAAACCCTCTTATTTTCCCATTTTCTCTTATCATCCTCCCAAGCCTAGAAGTTTGTTTGTTTTTCTTATAAACCGGCACAATTCAAAAGCAAAAGTTTCAATTGCCCAAAAATAATAATAAAAATTTAAAAGTTTTAATTTTTTAAAACACCAAGAATACCATTTGAAAAGACCACTTATTCTCAAAGTTTAATATCAAGCCACATAAATTTTTTTTTTTTTGGTGCATCTATTATTTTTTGAACCCAAGCCCAAAAGTAATTTATTTTTTTAAACTCGCACAATTCTAGTACAAAATTTCAAATGCCTAAAAAAAAAAATTTAAATAGTATTAATTTTTTTTTATATGGGAAAAGCACAGGCTCACAATTGTGAATTTTTTTTTTAATAATTTTTTTTAATGATAGTTATCAAGCTTTTTTAATCCTAGAAGGTAGCCACTTAGTCCTAAAATATAGCCACTTAGTACACATCTATAACAAAAGTTTGAAAAGCCTAAAAGAACCCAAAAAAAAAAAAAAATTAGTATTATTTTTTTTATGAGAACACCTCTCACACCAAGTTTTTTTTAATCCTAAAAGGTAGCCACTTAGTCCTAAAATGTAGCCATTAAGTACACATCCATAACAAAAGTTTCAAATGCCTAAAAAAGAAAATAATAATAATAATAAATAAATAGTTTTGAATATTTTTTATGGGAAAGGCTCACACATGAGCAATATTATCTTTTAATTTTAAAAATGAATGTTCTTGTAAAAAATGAAAAGAAGTTGTAGTGAAAGGCACACCAATAGCTAGGGATAATTAATTTCATATGGAATAGATGTGATTGAGAAAAATAAAGTTAAATTATAAGAGTTTCAATTATTAATGATATGTACATTACCATTCCAAAAAATAGTAAATTGAATCCAACGTAGAATTACACAAATTGATAAATATAGACATAGGAAGGATAATTTATTTATTTATATTTTTTTTTACAAAAAAGGTCTTAAACAACCAACTACCACTCTATATGAGCCTTGAATCATACAATATTTTTGTTAAGTCTCTCACCCAAACTCATTTAATATGTCTAGTTTGCAATCCAACAAAATTGTTGATATGTGACCCTAAAAAGGAGACCAAAAAAGAAAAAGAAAAAAAAGAGTAAGGATTAAAAATAAGAAAAACAACAAACATTAAATAGGAGGCAACATTGGTATTGCACCGTTGTTACTTCGTAATTAAGTAAGATATTCAATCTCATTAATCATTGCAGTCCTACAGTAGTTAAAAAAAAAAATTCCTACCAAGAATAAATATCAAAACTTGATAATGTTTGAAATAACATAGTCCTAACAAAGAATACATATCAAAACTTGATAACATGATGTGAATGCTTTTGTAAAAGTAACTTACCAATATTCAACAAAAACCAATTGCGAATTGTGAAATCCTCATCAAAAGACAAACTGCCAATAGCTATGATAAAGATTGAAGTCTTTTGCTTTTGTAAATAGAGTTTCTTCTTCTTGAATTTTGATGATTGTGTATTGTATTAGACTCCAATGGCAACGCACACCCACTCACAACCTATTCATAAAAATTAAATTCAAATTCAAATCATCTATTTGTTTGTGGATGTGTTCAATAGTTGGCAAATGCGTAACATCAATGGACAAATGCAAAATCCTCAAATTTATATGAATAAAAATATTTAACATAAATCCATATAAGAAAGAGCCTAGTTTAAAACATAAATATTATAGTTTCTAATTTTTTAAAGAAATGTTTCCATATAGCAATAAGTAGAAAAATAACATATATTATCGTGCTTAATTTGCACTACTGAAGCCAATTGATGAACAATTTTAAAATTTAATTTTTACAACTAAAAAAAAAAAAATGCACTATGGCCCATAGAAAAATAGAACACCCGCACAAACACTTACACAAAGACCAATTCTTGATCATGGTATTATTCCTTTTTAACGGAATTGAAAAGGGCCCTCTAGTTTCGTTTCCAGTTTCTACTTTCTAGACGCTTTATTTGACCCACAAACAAAGACAATAAACTGTAGAGAGCTGGGCATGACATGCACGTGGATAATAAACAGGCATCAGCATTCTGAAATGACCATAATGGAGAAAAGAAAAGCTATGGTACAAAAAAACCTGCTGATGACCATAAAAAATCTTAAGAAAAAAAAAGCTGAATATGATTAGAATAGAAAAGAAATCTTGGCAAGAATAAGGTAGGCCCTATCGTGATGGTAGAAGATTGTTTTTACAGTAATTTAGTAGGAAGTTTATATTTTGTAGCGAGACTGTATAATTTGTAGATAGTGTTTTACGTGGGAGTTAAAAGAAGTATTTTTACCAAATTTTGCCCATACTTAAACTTAGGGTGTAAGGGTATTTTAGAACAAAAAAAAAAAAAAAAAAACAAAACAAAATCTAGTCCAAATAAGGAAAACTCCTTAAATAGTAGTATAGATATATATGTTGAAACTCTCTAAAAAAAAAAAGATATATATATATATATATATTAATTATGTTATCAATAGAATCCAATTATTTTTAACCAGTTATTTTTGGGTTTGGATTTGGTTTTGATTGGATTTTGATGATCTTGTTGTTTTTGATATTATCGTTGGGAGAATTGAGATTGACTTTAGGGTGGGGTGTTCATAAAGTAATTTGCTAGGTCATTGAAAATAGTATTGGTCTTCGGTTCTTTTGTTTCACTTTGTTCCTTTCAGTCCATTTCGATTTGTTCCGTGCACTTACTTAAGAATGGAAAAAGTCAGGTTTGGATTGAATTATTTATTCTAAATCCGAATTTATTAAAAAATATAGATATTAAACTCATTTCAAATTATATTAAATTTTAGCAATTTAATCTCAAATTTGTTTCACAAATATTTATTAATGAATCCAAACTCATTTATTTATTTATTTTATTTTACTTAAAAAGAGATAACTTAACATTACTTATTGTTAAATTCTAAAACAAAATCTAAAGTATTTATTGGTGAAAAAAAAGAAAAAATAATTAGTACAGAAATGCATATTTTGCACCCTAGCTAATATCACTGAAAACAATTCTCTTTCTCTGCCCTAAACCTTTCTTCACTATTGAAAAGTGAAAATCACAATTAAAACAGAAATTTGTCATCAATGAAGTGTATTCAGCACACAATCCATTTCAGAAATCATCTTCATATTTAGGCATTATCAATCAGTCCCAAGCTGGGACACATTGATATTCATATATAGATGGATCCTGCTATAAACCATTTTCAGACTCAATAGTATTCTAAGTAGATTACTGATGCCTGACACTGACCAACTCAATATCAAAAATGAGAGTTCCCAATGTTGACCCTTCTCCATTGGCAAGACGAGTTGGATTGAAAATGGTAGTAAATAGCCTCTGCCTGTCAAAAAACTGGGGGGGAAAAACAAGCATACTTAATGAAAAAGTTATATATTTGCATTTGTTCTGTAATTTTCTAACTACTGTAACCCAGTAATACTTTCAAAGCATACTTAATGAATTGGAACTCAAAAAGGAATAACCAACATGTCAATTCACATCAAAGCAAAGCATAAAATCTCTCTCTTATGTGAGTTTTATTTTTTTAGTTCAATATTAGGACATAAGTCATATCAATTGGTGCCAGAGAGACACCCTTCTACCATTTAGTCCAATAATGATTAATCATCCTTGCTTATACGGTTATACCTCTAATACTGTACACTCTCTGAACAGCTGAACCTCAATTTCATATTCAATACCATCCCTGATCCCTCAATGCATTTATGTCCTAAAGGCTAAAACAATATTTAAAGATCAACTACATGATCTCTTTTATATTTTACGTTTTCCGGAAAAGGGATGCATAAAAGTTTGCTGGTGACAATTTAGTTAATCCATGAATATTATTACAATTAACAAGCATATTAGTAGTAAGTATTCACCTAGAAAAAAAATTTTGAGCTATTTTCTGCTCAAGCATTGGACAAGTAAAAGCATCCATTCCAAGAACAAATGAGCAAAAAAAAAAAAAAAGCAGTAACAGAAAGAATTTGGAAGAGAATAGAGTAAATACATTGGGTGGTATGGGTTCTTGTGATGTGTTCTGGTAACCTTGGGATGGAGGGATGATGACTCTTCGAATACCACCTACTTTCATTGATTTCACAGCTGCTTCTATCCCCGAAATCACCTGCATAGATTTGATATGTCAACATAAAGAGCTTTCCACTTGCTCAATAAATCAAAAAAGATAGTCTGAAAGACTTGATCAAGGGAAGGACCTTACTGTCGGTCTCAACAACCTTGAATGCCATGTCACTTTAGACTTGATACACACACAAACAGAGCACGAATGCAGCCCCAGGAAAACAAGAAGTAAAATTTTGGAAGGTATGAATGGTTTTCCAGTTGCTTTCACCAATGCCATAAAACAATAGTACAATGCCAGTTCCTAATAGTGTCATCTACCCTAAAAAATGTCAGAAGTTCCTTTCGAATTAAGGCAATATTTGGCTAGCTCAGAAGCAAAAAACATTTTGCTGGATATTTGAATTCAAGGGATATTAGTTCATGAATACATGTTTCTACATTTCAGCTAATTTACAGAGAAGATAAATGCTTCATTTAAGCATTCAGAGAGAACAATAAAAGTATGATTGCAAAACAGCAGACAAAATTTTACATTAAGTCTTATTGTGAAAATTGAATCACATTCTTAGTGTTTAATGTATACATTTAACAAAAATAAAAGGGTTGAGCAATTTCTATATATATATGGTTAGATATTTCTTAGCTAATGCTCCCTTTGACCAAGGAACATTAAAAGGAAGGAATCCTTATAATTTAGAGTAAAGATATATACATTTCAAAAAAAAAAAAAAAGAGTAAAGATATATAGATAAATGGTAAGGCCAAAAAGAAAAATGCAGCAGCTACATGCAACCACTCTGTCTAGACTGCTATGCTTGTATCTTGCAATTATGGACATAGAAGTCTCTATAAATGATAACTAATTTGAATACTGATATCAAGACTTACTTTCCCAGCCCCAAAAACAAACACAAATGGCACTGATTCTCCATTTTCGTCTTTGTGATCATATGTTGAATCAAAGCGCCATCCTTGCTTCGCTGCCAACCTTCCATAGTAATGTATTGCAACCTTCACAACTCAAAAAAAGACGGATTAGTGGGTGCTGATAAATGCTAACGGTTATTAGATTTCTGTCTGTCAAATGTTCCTACTTTTTCTAATTCGAAAATGAACAGAAAATATATTGAAAGGTATAATATGTAAACAATGTACTGTATTCCCTGTTTCATGGAACACTAGCTCAAAAATGCTCAGGATTTGCATTGTCATCCAATTTGCTTCGGACATAAGCAGCAATTATCAGTAGTCAGAAAATACATTCCATTATGGTTTTAACTTCTAAGTTCTAACCCAATACTTGAAGAAAATATTAATTACTTGCTAACTCGGTGCACCAGACTAAAACTAAGGTAGAGCCACAGGCCCACAAAATATAACTTGGCCATGTAAGTTTGCTACAATGTGGCCCATGCACACATCAAATCAAGAATTTGTAACTGTATATAATGTAAATTGAAATAATTACAAAGAGAAGTAGCTATTCGGTTGATATTAATGTATTTTGCCAAGAGTCTTGTAGCTCAGTGGCACAGCTTATTCTCCTTTATTAGGAAAACCAGGGTTCGAATTCCCCTCCCCATTATTGTAACTATCAAATTATATAATAAAAAAAAGGTACTTTTAAGCCCTCTCATATGGTCCACATTTATCTTAGAGAGGTTAGGCAAGGAAAAATTAAGATTAAAAACCATAATGAATGCAAGATTCAAGACCAATAGTGAAAATTGAATAACGCTTAAAACTTAAAAGGGAAGAGCGTTTGGGTTGCAAAGTGTCCCCATGATAGTAACTGGGAATAGAGGAAGATTTTAGGAGCTCGGCCAGGCACCTGAAATATGCAGTAGGGGATGGTAGGCATGTTTTTCTTTGACATAACTGGTGGCATCCGGATAGGGCTTTGTATGAGAAATATGGTTACAGAATTATATATGATGCTGCTAGCAGCATGGATGCAAGAGTGGCTCGTGTTCTAAAGGAAAAAGAATGGAGATGTAAGCCTGCAAGATCAGAGGAGTTAATGTTTATCCAGAGCTAGGTGATGAGGACTAGCCCATTTGGGTGAAATCCAAGACTAAAAGATTCAACTGTGCAGAAACTTGGAATGAGATTAGATCAAAGCATCTTGTGATCAGTTGATGGAAGCTGGTTTGGTTCCCCTTAACTATTCCAAAGCATGCATTCATAAATCATTGGCTACTTAACATTCAAAGAATAGGTTGGTCACTCATGAATATGATAGGCTCTTGTAATGAGGCTACAAAGGGGATTACATTTGTATGTTCTGCAGGGTCTTCTTGGAAAATAGGAATCACTTGTTCTTTACATGTTCCTTCAGTTGTAGAATCTAGAAGGAGTTTATGAGTTGCTGCCTTATCAATAGTCCTAAATGTTGCAACCTGGGGATTGTAGAATTGGAAAGGCATGAGTTTCAGATCAGTTCGATGCAAGCTCAGTTGGGAAGCAACCATGTATCATATCTGACTTCATAGAAATGGCAGAATTCACTCTAGCCAGATCCTATAACCTCACCCACCTCCACTTGTTAATGAAATGTGATTTAAACTATAGCTCATTGGCAAGAGTACACACATCTATGATCTAATCATTGATTTATCTGTTTTTCCCTTAATCAGTATTATACCTAAGAAGAACACTTCATTGATCATCACTTCAAAGTATAATCTTTACATTTTTATCACTTGATTAGTCGTACTCATTTATAATTCAAAATTTTCCATCTTTGCATTAAAAAAAAAAAAAAAGGGTAGAGATTCTCTATTTTCTATCACTTAACTTGGAGACTGGAGCCTCAAAATTAGGAAAAACTGACTCTTAGACATCAAGACCAAGGAGAGACTTGTATAATCTGATGGTTGATTCTCAAAATATTACATTAACTCAGTAAAATTAAAAAGTGATTAAATGGTGTAATATCAATTAAAGAATTACATCATGTGTAACTTAATCGTGACTCTATATAAATATATTGTTATGTTGTGCTAAGAATGTATTATTATAAATAGAAAGAAAAAGTGAAAAATGACATTACTGTACCTGGTTGCCATGGAGTGGGACATCTCCAGAGCCAACACGAAGGTCCAAAACCTTAACACCACCTGAATTTGGGATGTCCAAAAACAACAACTCGGATGATGATTTTGAAGCTGAAATTGAAGCAACAGCAGAAGAAGAGGAGGATGATGGGAATAGTAGTAGTGATAAAGAAACAGATAGTGCTGCTGCTTCTCTTCTTCTACATTTTGAGATGTTATTGATATTATATGCTGATTTTGGAGTAGTACTGGGATGGTAGTATTGGTATTGAAGAATATGAATATGGGGTCTGAGCTGAAACATCATCACCATGTTTTGTTGAAGAAGATGAATGAAGTGTGGCTGTGAGGACTGCAACGTAATAAAAATTAACAAAAGATCTATAGTTAGACCAGCGCCGTCTGTGGGAATCGAACCCACGACCACGTGGTTAAAAGCCACGCGCTCTACCGGCTGAGCTAAGACGGCTCACTTGCTCTTAAAATGCAACGCTCTGACCTCTAACTTTCAAAGCCGTGCATTGGTCACTACTTTTACCTTTGTATTAAATTAGAGTAATATTATGTCCACAATATTTTTATAAGTCTTAAGTGGCAAGTTGTTATTAGCGTGGTAAAAAATTGATTTCAGTGATAGGTTTAAAGTAGAAATCAATAACAATTAACCACTTATGATTTGTTGTAAAAATATTGCGAACGTAGCATTGCTTATTAAATTAAATTACAAATTATACTCTCTAAGTTTACCTTGAGGATTTTTTTTTACCTGCCTTAAGCCACCCAACATGATTTTATTGAACACCCACATCCCGTTAGTATGTACATAACAAAGAAATAAGGCTAAAATGCAAATTGCATATTCTAAATTTGATTGAAATTCATTTTAGCCCTCTAACTTTACTTTCTTTCAATTGAGTATTCTAAGTTTGAAATTTATTCAATTAAAGTATCCCGTCTAATTCCATTAAAAATTTGTGTTCAATTTAAGCAACCAAGTTATGGTAAAAGTTGTGTTGGTAGAAAATTGAATAAAATATTGAATAATGGGTCAAATTAGCTTAAGGCCCAAAGAAAACCCAAAAGTTTTCCTAAGGCTACAAAAATTGGGCTTTTGCCCAAAAGATCTTCACATTTCTTGATAAATTGGGTCCAGATCTTCTCCACTATACAGGATGGACTCAAAAACTTAAAACTCATCACTTCATGTAATGGACTCAAAAGTCCAATTCAAGGCCACACCTCTCTACTGCTTAAGAGCCCAAATTTTCCTCATCATAAGATTTGTGTTGAAAGCACAATGCACTCTTCATCAAAGCCCAAGTCCCTGTCTACACAAATTGGGCCATGAATGGAAAAAATCTTACACAAACAACTAATGGACCATTTAGGTCATTGGGTTACAAACTTACAATGTCCACCCTACAA
This sequence comes from Quercus glauca, assembly GCA_023736055.1. Classification (NCBI taxonomy): domain Eukaryota; kingdom Viridiplantae; phylum Streptophyta; class Magnoliopsida; order Fagales; family Fagaceae; genus Quercus; species Quercus glauca. The sequence continues at coordinate 20,346,029 of CM043325.1, read as the reverse complement.
GTCCAAACTTTTCTATTACCTATACTAAAAAGCGCGAATGCATCTTTAAATAGTATTTTTGTCGAGTACCTTGTCTGTTATTTGTTTATTGTTTCAGCACCTTTTTTTTTTTTTTTTTTTTTTTTTGACTGACTTTGTCCAGCACCTTCTTGACTTTTTTACCCTTAATATACAAGAAGGCTGAAAGGGTTTGTTTTGTCTTTTGCTTCTATTTTGTTTGATCTTATCCCTTTGTTAGCCTTTTAGGTCAGCCACCTACTCTATTGATGGACACGGGCCAAAATGGCCAAATACCACATTTTTTTGAAATTTTTAGCAAAAAATCACTGTTTCGGAAATAAATAGCAAAGTACCACTTTTTCTAGAAATCGAGTTTCAGAAACTCGAGTTCCTCTGAATTTTGCCACCGGGGCATTGCTGACATGAAATTTCTGTGATTAAAAAAAATTATGTGGCACTCGAGCTTGAGAAACTCGAGTTTCATGCAACACAGTACTCGAGTGTACTAGGCTTGAGTACCTTTTATAAATAAAATGCAAAAAATTTTATTTGTACAGTACTCGAGTTTGGTAAACTTGAGTACTGTGTAAAAAAAAAAAATTTGCTTTGTTTTTTTTTGGGATAATCAACAAATAAACATAAAGATAAAAATAAGTAGTTTTTTTTTTTAATGTTTTTATTTATTTAAATAGAAGCATTGTAAAATATTGAGATTTTAATTTTGAAATATGAATTTAATTTCTACATTAATTAAAATTGTTCATTGTTTTCTATATAAACTATTTCTACGATTTTGCATAAAATTAGTTTTTGTTAAGCATTATTTAAGAAATTGTTCACTCTCTTTTTTGCATAAATTATTTTCTATTCACTATTTAAAAAATTGTTCACTGTTTTCTCATAAAACACCTAGTGACATCGTGTTTTTTAAATTTAAACGTCAAATCTGAATGCTTTTTCATGTTTGATTTTCACAATAATCAAATATATTTTTCTGCATTGATGAAATTTGTTTCTACATTAATGAAATTTTCTCTCTGCACATCATATTTACTGTACAGTCAAATCTTCTTATTGCATTCATAAAATCTGTTTTTTGCATTAATTAAAACTGTTCATTGTTTAGTCATAAAAATTGTTCACTGTTTTCTGCATAAACTATTTCTAGCATTGGCGCAGTTATTGCACTTAAATCGTTTTTGTGTTTTTTTAAATATGTAATCATATGTATAATGGACAAACTCCATGAAAGAAAAATGAATGATTCGTATAAATCACCTAATGGTAAATGCCTCGAAAAATTCAAATTTGTAAAAAAGTTCGAATTAGTTAAATATAGAAATTCGAGAAAAATCGATGGAAAATCAATGAACGTACCAAATCATGAAGATGTACATAAGATGTATAGATAGTCTAGACTTGTTGAGAAATTTGATCTCGTTGAAAGTACAAAATAATGAAAATTCAATGGAAAAGTATGTACGCTAGAAGTATAGATCGTATGAATTTGTTTAAAAATTTGAATTCGTTGAATGTACAAAACTGTGAAAACTCAAGGAAAAATTGTGTACATTAGATGTACAGATAGTACGAATTTGTTGAAAATTTTGAATTTGTTGAGTGTGTAAAATCATGAAAATTCAAATGAAAATTGAAGAACATATCAAATTGAGTAAACTTAATGAAAAATTAATTACATTAGATGTACAGATCATCTATTTTTTTGCATTGATAAAATCTGTTTTTACATTAATAAAATTTGCTCTCTGCACACCATGTTCACCGCTTTCTCATAAAAATTGTTCACTGTTTTTCGCGTAAACTGTTTCTAGCATTATGAATAAAATTATTTTCTGTTCAGTATTATTTAAAAAATTGTTCACTCTCTTTTCTGCATAAATTATTTTATGTTCACTATTTAAAAAATTGTTCACTCTCATATACACGATTTCACTAGGTGTTTTATGAGAAAACAGTGAACAATTTTTTAAATAGTGAACAAAAAATAATTTATGCAGAAAAGAGAGTGAATAATTTTTTAAATAATGCTGAACAGAAAATAATTTTATGCAAAATCGTAGAAATAGTTTATGCAGAAAACAGTGAACAATTTTTATGAGAAAACAATGAACAGTTTTAATTAATGTAGAAAACAGATTTTATGAATGCAATAAGCAGATTCAAATATAGAGTAAACATGATGTGCAGAGAGCAAATTTTATTAACGTAGAAACAGATTTTATCAATACAGAAAAACAAATTCAATTATTGTGAAATTTAAACATGAAAAAGCATTCAGATTTGGTGTTTAAATTTAGAAAACACGATTTCACTAGGTGTTTTACGAGAAAACAGTAAACAATTTTTTAAATAGTGAACAGAAAATAATTTACGCAGAAAAGAGAGTGAACAATTTTTTAAATAATGCTAAACAGAAAATAATTTTATGCAAAATCGTAGAAATAGTTTATACAGAAAACAGTGAACAATTTTTATGAGAAAACAATGAACAATTTTAATTAATATAGAAAACAGATTTTATGAATGCAATAAGCAGATTCAAATATGGAGTAAACATGATGTGCAGAGAACAAATTTTATTAACGTAGAAACAGATTTTATCAATGCAGAAAAACAAATTCAATTATTGCGAAATTTAAACATGAAAAAGCATTCAGATTTGACGTTTAAATTTAAAAAACACGATTTCACTAGGTGTTTTACGAGAAAACAGTGAACAATTTTTTAAATAGTCAACAGAAAATAATTTACGCAGAAAAGAGAGTTAACAATTTTTTAAATAATGCTGAACATAAAATAATTTTATGTAGAATGCTAGAAATAGTTTATGAGAAAACAGTGAACAATTTTTTAAATAGTGAACAGAAAATAATTTATACAGAAAAGATAGTGAACAATTTTTTAAATAATACTGAACAGAAAATAATTTTATGCATAATGCTAGAAACAGTTTATGCGAAAAGCAGTGAACAATTTTTATGAGAAAGCGGTGAACATGGTGTGCAGAGAGCAAATTTTATTAACATAGAAACAGATTTTATCAATGCAGAAAAACAAATTCAATTATTGTGAAATTTAAACATGAAAAAGCATTCAGATTTGTCGTTTAAATTTAGAAAACACGATTTCACTGTGTGTTTTACGAGAAAATAGTGAACAATTTTTTAAATAGTGAACAGAAAATAATTTACGCAGAAAAGAGAGTGAACAATTTTTTAAATAATGCTGAATATAAAATAATTTTATGCAAAATCGTAGAAATAGTTTATGCAGAAAACAGTGAACAATTTTTATGAGAAAACAATGATCAGTTTTATTTAATGCAGAAAACAGATTTTATGAATGCAATAAGCAGATTCGAATATAGAGTAAACATGATGTGCATAAAGCAAATTTTATTAACGTAGAAACAGATTTTATCAATGCAGAAAAACAAATTCAATTATTGTGAAATTTAAACATGAAAAAGCATTCAGATTTGGCATTTAAATTTAAAAAACACGATTTCACTAGGTATTTTACGAGAAAACAGTGAACAATTTTTTAAATAGTGAACAGAAAATAATTTACGCAGAAAAGAGAGTGAACAATTTTTTAAATAATGCTGAACAGAAAATAATTTTATGTAGAATGCTAGAAATAGTTTATGAGAAAACAGTGAACAATTTTTTAAATAGTGAACAAAAAATAATTTATGTAGAAAAGAGAGTGAACAATTTTTTAAATAATACTGAACATAAAATAATTTTATGCATAATGCTAGAAATAGTTTATGCGAAAAACAATGAACAATTTTTATGAGAAAGCAGTGAACATGGTGTGCAAAGAGCAAATTTTATTAATGTAAAAACAGATTTTATCAATACAAAAAAATAGATGATCTGTACATTTAATGTAATTAATTTTCCATTAAGTTTACTCAATTTGGTATGTTCTTCAATTTTCATTTGAATTTTCATGATTTTACACACTTAACGAATTCAAAATTTTCAACAAATTCGTACTATCTGTACATCTAATGTTTACAATTTTTCCTTGAGTTTTCACAGTTTTGTACATTCAACGAATTCAAATTTTTAAACAAATTCATACGATCTATACATCTAACGTACATACTTTTCCATTGAATTTTCATTATTTTGTACTTTCAACGAGATCAAATTTCTCAACAAGTCTAGACTATCTGTACATCTTCATGATTTGGTACGTTCATTGATTTTCCATCGATTTTTCTCGAATTTTTGCATTTAACTAATTTGAACTTTTTTACAAATTCGAATTTTTTTACAAATTCGAATTTTTCAAGGCATTTACCATTAGGTGATTTATACGAATCATTCATTTTTCTTTCATGGAGTTTGTCCATTATACATATGGTTACATATTTAAAAAAACACAAAAACCATTTAAGTGCAATAACTGCGTCAATGCTAGAAATAGTTTATGCAGAAAACAGTGAACAATTTTTATGACAAAACAGTGAACAGTTTTAATTAATGCAAAAAACAGATTTTATAAATGCAATAAGAAGATTTGAATGTACAGTAAATATTATGTGCAGAGATAAAATTTCATTAATGTAGAAACAGATTTCATCAATGCAGAAAAATATATTCGATTATTGTGAAAATCAAACATGAAAAAGCATTCAGATTTGGCGTTTAAATTTAGAAAACACGATGTCACTAGGTGTTTTATGAGAAAACAGTGAACAATTTTTTAAATAGTGAATAGAAAATAATTTATGCAAAAAAGAGAGTGAACAATTTCTTAAATAATGCTAAACAGAAACTAAATTTATGCAAAATCGTAGAAATAGTTTATATAGAAAATAATGAACAATTTTTATGAGAAAACAATGAACAATTTTAATTAATGTAGAAATTAAATTCATATTTCGAAATTAAAATCTCTATATTTTACAATGCTTCTATTTAAATAAATAAAAACATAAAAAAGATACTTATTTTTATCTTTATGTTTATTTGTTGATTATCCCAAAAAAAAAAAAAACAAAACAAAACAAAAAAAAAAATTTACACAGTACTCGAGTTTACCAAACTCGAGTACTGTACAAATAAAATTTTCTGCATTTTATTTATAAAAGGTACTTAAGCCTAGTACACTTGAGTACTGTGTTGCGTGGAACTCGAGTTTCTCAAGCTCAAGTATCACATAATTTTTTTTAATCACAGAAATTCCATGTCAGCAATGTCACGGTGGCAAAATTGAGAGGAACTCGAGTTTCTGAAACTCGATTTCTAGAAAAAGTGGTACTTTGCTATTTATTTCCGAAACAGTGGTTTTTTGCTAAAAATTTCAAAAAAATGTGGTATTTGGCCATTTTGGCCGATGGACACGAACACAATAGTTAGATTTCTCTCTATGGATGAACACAAACATAGGATCTAGGTCAAAAAAAAAAAAAAAAAATCAGCCATGACCAAATTGATAGAGAAAGAAAAGAAAGAAGGAAAAGAAGAAGCCAGAGAGAAAGAAAAGGTGCGTGATTCTTACCCATGTAAATGCATTTCAAAAACTCTTCCATCTATTTTTTTCTTTTTCTTTTTTTCCAAAACAAAATTCTTCTCTCTTTCTTAACAATTCGTTGGATCCATTAATTTTTCCTTTGATTGTATCTGATTTGCTGCCCCTACAGATATATGTGAGCTGAGAAAAAAACATTGAAGCTTGAACCACTTTTTGGTCTTCCCCTCTATAATCTTCTGCTGACACACCTGGTGAAAATTACTCCCTCCGTCCCACTTTTTTGTACTGTTTAAAAAGTCAAATTTTTTAAGAAAACATTATTTATTGTCTTATCTACCTTTTAAAAATATATAAATTTCTAAAACCACCCTTAAAAAAATTTATCAAAAAATTGAATTAGTAAATTAATAGTGGTATAATAGGAATATTAGTAAATTAATAACTTTTATTTTTAGAAACAGGACAATATTTTGGGACATCTCAAAATAGAATAAAGGTTAAAAAAAAGTGGGATGGAGGGAGTACTTTTTTTGCTTGTAACTTTATTTGTTAGCCAGAGAAAAAGTGGGGGGCTTTTTAGTCTTTTTTATTCTCAACTCTATAGATAGGCAAAAATAAGAAATTAACCTTAACTTTCCAACTATATAGTTAGTAGACAATGTTTTCAAACTTTATTTTTTACTATATTTTTTCAAACTATATTTTAGCCTATAAATTGAGTTTCAAAGACTCGATTTTCATGGTCTAATTATGTTTGATGTGGCTCAAGCGCAGCCTCACCTCACTAGATCAGAGAGAGAGAGAAAGAGCTTGCGCGGCCTGGGTCGCACGGCCTGAGGTCGCCCACAGTCACCCAAACTCCAAACAAAAACCAATGAAACCACAACAGAGAGAGGGAGTGAGACGGATCTGATTGTGGATGGTTACAAATCTGGTGGTTGCGGTGGTGTTTTTGTTTCTTGGATTGAAGCATGAGAAAGACTGAGAGAGAATGAGTGAGACAAGAAGAAGAAGAAAGAGAAGAGAGTAGACTTTTTGGCTTTCTTGTTTTTTTTTTTTTGGCTTTGATTTCTTTGCTGGCGCTGTTGTTCTTTTTTATCTGGCTTATAAATTGAGTCTTAGAGACTCGATTTCCATGTAGTCGCCACGTTGAAAAAATGCCACATCAGACGTGAACAACCCATAAAAATCGAGTTCTAAAAACTCGATTTATAGGCCCTAAATCGAGTCTCTTAGACTCGAGATACTAGTAAAAAATATAATTTGAAAATGTAGTCTACTAATTATAATATTTGAAAATCAAGGTTAATTTTCATTTTTCTCCCTATAGGTAGGCTAAAATTGTATGGGGGTATTTATGTCTTTTCGCCTATTAACCCTAGAATGTAGATGCTTCTTCAATGTTGCCGTGTGTGCCTTGTCATTTTGTTCGACTGCTCAAGTTCTTCACAACCGCAAATAGAGAAAAGGGTGAGATACAAAGATGAGAAAAAAAAAAAAAATCAGCTTTGAGCCAATCGATAGAAAAAGAGAAGAAAGAGTAAAAGAGGCAAGCCTATTGTCCATATTATGCAAATCCAACAAGCGAATGAACTTAAAACATGCAACAATTTTAGAATCATAAAATAATTTCCCAAATTGACCTTTCACCACAAATGTTCGTATCCTACTAGCTTTGAACAATGAAGTTGGAATTTGTGATTGTGACTCACCACCAAATGACACATGAAGAGTTTTTTCATCAATGATTTCTTTTTTTGAATTACAAGTGGTGCAATAAGATCCCGCTACTAATTTTGCAAGATCATGCATAAGATCGTGCATTTTAAAATGTAAAATATTGCCCCTCTCATCCTTTTCAACTTCTTGAAAGAATGATCTCCATAATAAATCCATAATATACTCATGACCAACATCTTCTAGACATTGATTTTGATTTAAAGGCCTAATGAAATATTGTGCCATCCACATTTTAATTAATGTTGGTTTATGAATTTTGTAATCCTTTGAAAGTAAACAACAATAAGCAAAACATTACTTCAAATATGATGGAAGATGATCATAACTCAACTTAAGTGTTAATAGGATATCATTTTCTTTTTGAGCTACATTTGAAAGTTCATTGTCCTTAAAAGTTGACCACTCTTTTTCTGGGTTTCTAGAGTACAATAGTCTTCCTAAACTCCTTATGGCAAGATGGATTCCTTTACACTTTGCAATGATTTCCATTCCAATTTCCCTAATGTTTGAATTCAAGGAATCTTGTTCATTTGCAAAATGCAAACTGCTTAAATAAAGACCAAGACTTTTCTTTGTCTAAACCCTTTAACATGTATGGTTGAATAATTTTTGTAATCTTTGCCACTATATTAATGCGTGTAGTCACTAATATTCTACTGCCTCTTGCCCTACCCATTAAAAGACTTTTTAGTTTAAGCCATTTTTGAGGATCCCCATTCCACACATCATCCAATACAAGAAGGTGTCTCTTTCCATCAATTTCTTTCTTAAGATTATTAATCAATGTGTTCAATTCAATTTCTTCTTGTTTCTTATTTTGTGCACACTCTAAAATTTTCTTAACAATTACCTCTACTTCAAAATCATCAGAGACACACACCCATAGCTTTTGCTCAAAATGATTTTGGATTTCTCTATCATGGAATGCAAGTTGAGCTAATGTGGTCTTCCCTAGTGATTTAAAAAGAGAGAACCCAAAGAAGACTATACTAGAGATAAAGAAGTTACACTGCAATATTATAAAGAGGAATGATATGTCTACAACATTTCTACAACATTTTTACAACAAATCCTAAGTGGCAGGTTGTTACTGGTTGTTATTGTTGGGGCAAAAAAGTAATCTTAGTGTTAGTTTTAAATTTGAACCAATAACAACTAACCACCTATGATTTGTTGTAAAAATGTTGTAAAATTGTTGTAGACGTAGCATCTCTCTATTATAAAAAAGAGAGGAGATGATGAAGAGAAAACAGGACGTGTACAAAAATTCAAATTTTACTTTCCTTGCTTCAACCTCATGTTGCCAACTCATAAGAAAAAGACAAAACCTTTCTTTCCACACCACTTTTCACCACATCGAGGAGACAAAAGACAACTCATTCTTTCATTGATGCTTCAACCAAAACTTAGAGAATTTTGAATGAGATGAATACTTGACACAAAACTCAAAACTAGAGTATGAGAAATCAAATCGAAATGACAATTGGTACATAATAAGTAATTATAATATAATTTGGATATATTTTATATAGAAATAAATATGGGTCTTTTGAGTGAGTCAATATACACACATTTTATCATAACTGTGGGAGGCTTAAGCTCAGGCTCATAAGGCATGGGTGGGAAGCGTCTCTTCCCGATGTGGGATTGAGCAAAACTTTGAGGATTAAGGCTCAACGCTATTTTCGAAGAAGACAATTCCTTCTTGGGGTATGAGACTAAGTTTCCTCCTACAATAACATATTAAGTTATTGAGTTATGGTTGATCAACAACATCTTAAACATAATTTTAAACAATCACTTTTATTGTCAAATTATCATAATTCTACTCTCAATAAAATATGAAAAAAATGTACACCATGAAATTATTAGATGTTTGGCCCAGAGTGCAAAGAAGCCTTATATTCATTAAATTATAGGTTTTAAAAGGATTAAAACATTAAATGATCAACACAAAAATCTTTCAAATATATTTTGGTCGAGAGACTTATTATTATTTTGAATATTGCATTTTTTTTTTAATAAGGAGAGAATCAATGTTAAAAAATTCTACTCTGTTACTTATTGGAACACTTGAATTATATAAAAAATGATTAGCATAATATTACTTGGTGCTGATTTCCCATTTAAAAAAATGTAGGGCTGGTTTGTGTTTGTGTTTTTTTTTTTTTCAATTAATTTGTTTATTTACATAATTACATCTTTATAAAAGCTTTTTGTTTTTTTTTTTATAAGTATAAATATATTTCTATCCAAGTTATTTATTTTAATATAGACTTGACAATCCAAGACTGCCAACTCAACCCGATTCGAAGGAGTAATGTAAACATAGACATTCATTCACATTACATATTTACATTTAGACAAGTTTGACGGCTTCACAAACCAATAAGGTCATAGTACTTGTGTGGCTTCTTAGAAAAAGCAATGTTTCATAAGTACCAATTACCAAACTCACAGCAAACCCGTCAGCTACTAGCTACTTGACACTTGACATAAATGGTCCCCTTTGCTCTCTCTCTCTCTCTCTCTCTCTTTCTCTAAATCAGTGACTGAAAATTGAAAAAGAAGAAGAAGAAGAAGGAGGATAGGGAGGACAATAAAATATAGTGTACAATGGAGAGCAGTGAAGAAGATGATGACTTCCCATCAATTGAAAGAATCATCCCACAGTCGAAGGTCGACTCCCTCTACCAATCCCACACTGAAAAGGTTTTTCTTCTTTCCTTTTACCACCTCCCACCTCCCAACTCCCATTTTATCAATCATGTTTCTGATCTCATTTTTTAGCTTCATTCTAATTTCTAATTTCCAATTTTATGTGTTGAATAAAATTGATTATTTTCCTGTGTGCTTCAACAAACTTCTTTCTTTTGATGTGGGTTTTCATTTTTTGAAGTTTATACGTGGGAAAAATCAGTTTTTGCTATCTGGGTATATTCTATTTTTGAGTTAGTAGTACTGTGCATAAAGTGAATAGATAGGACTTTCCTTTCAATACTGGTTTACACTACAGTGATTCCAGTTCATGATTAAAGTGCAATGTAAGCATTGGAGATTCTTTTGTATTTGGTGTTACTCCAAGGTTAACTCTTTCTATCAAATCTTACACTAGAAATTTCCTATTTCTCAATTCAATTGTTTGAAAGTTACCACTTTTCTAGCTTAGTCTTGCCTTGCATAATTTTTGGATCTAAAGCTACTTTCTTTTATCTGGGTCTTCTGTATTTGGAGGTAAGTTGTGTTGTCCAGATACCATAGCATTTATATTTTTCTAATGGGCTATCTTCTGATGCCTTTACCCAATTTTGAAATAAGTGTAAGAAGTATGCCTAGTTTTATTGTTTTAATGTTATCTCTTCTGATGTAATGACTAATTTTATTTTGTAATTCTACAAGCTAAACATGTCAATCTGTGCAGGGAATAAGAAAGCTTTGTTGCGAGCTCTTGGATTTAAAGGATGCAGTAGAGAACTTATGTGGCAATATGCATTCAAAGTACTTAGCTTTCTTGAGGTAATAGAAATGATGGTTTCTACATTGTTACTCCTCAGTATGAACAAGTATATCACTGTTAAACATATATCAATTTTAGAGCAATAATAGATAGTAAAGTAAATTCATGACTAACAAAATGATATTTAGAAATTAGCTTACAAAGAATAAGATTTAAAAGAGTAAATAAAAGATATCTAGATAAGTGTTCACAATTGAAACTAAAAAGAAATAAAAGATAAGTGTCCCTCCCGTGTCCAGCAAACTTTTCAAAAAAAAAAAAAAAAGGACATGACTGGAACACATGTGCAGAAGTGTTCCAGATGTGTCCCTTGTCCGACACAGGTACAATACCTCAAATGAAGTGTCCATGCTTCCTAGCCAATGATATAGAAGAAGCATTTGAAGATCTTTTCTATACGTTGGGCTCATGAAGTTCTTTAAAAGCACATCTCCCTTCACTGCATATCAGGAAATTGGAAAGAACGTCATAGCCATCCCATCAAAAATGACTCTTGTTATTTATGCCAGATAGAAGCAAGTGTTACCCATAGTTACTCTTGACTAATTCTGTCCAACCATTGAGGTAATGTAATGAGTGTCTAATTTATTATTCTAAAACAAGCAAAAAGTTTAGAGCTACCAAATAAATCATTTTCTTTAAAAGCATTGACTACTGATGTGTGCTTAGTTATCTATTCAAAGCCCCAACTCTCAAGTGCTTAGAATTGATATTTCTGAAGACAAGACAACACATAAAAAAGATGGAGAAACTCATATGATACATTCCTAACTAAACTAGATATTTGATGATAAACTGAAAGCGGCAATGTTGGAACTTGGAAGTTTGACCTTAGCTAATATATTAAAATACTTATGTTTTAGTCCAAGTGTTTGTGAGAGATTTTATGGGTACTGGATTTTGAAGTCATTATGAGAACTTCATGGCTGATACCATAGTAATCCTGTCAATGGTGTGAGATGAAGTCCTCTTGTCAGGCCATAGAAAATGGTTCTGGCTTTTGCCTTGGCAACTGGAGTTTATTCTTAGGTTCAATGGTTTGATCAGGAAAATTTTAGGAGGTTTCAGCAATTTCAAGCCTGGAAGCTAGAACAGAGAATACGTAGTTTATTTAATCATTTGGTTTATTAACATAATGTCAGATTTACATACATGTGGATTGATCTAAACAATAAATTGTAGGATATCTGAAGAGGCCGTGGAAATGGAACATGAATTGATTGAGCTGCAAAAGCATATTTCATCTCAAGGGATCCTTGTGCAGGATTTGATGACTGGTTTATGCTGTGAATTGGAAGAGTGGAAACAATCTAATGGAGACAACCAAGGACCACAACAAGACCCTGAAATTTCTGAACTTCAAGATCCCTTACCTAGTGAAAGAGATGATGGGAAGATGATATTTTTGGAGCATATTGATGTTCTTTTGGCTGAACATAAAGTTGAAGAAGCATTAGAGGCATTGGATGCTGAAGAGAGAAATTCTCCTGATCTGAAAGGCTCAGGAGATACATCGCTAGGTGAAGTGTCACAGTACAAATGTGCTTTTTTGAAAAGAAAAGCAATGCTTGAGGATCAGCTAGTTCAGATTTTTGAACAACCTTCTGTTAGTGTTAAGGAGATGAAGGCGGCCTTATCTGCTTTGATAAAACTTGGAAAAGGTCCTTTGGCACATCAGTTACTACTAAAATCTAATAAGTTGCGCCTCCAAAGGAGCATTGAGGTTCTTCTTCCTTCATGTTATGTCTGTCCAAAAACTTTTTCAGCTACATTATCTAAGCTAGTATTTTCTATAATTTCACTGACAACAAAGGAGTCTGCTTCAATATTTGGCGACAATCCCATTTATACCAACAGAATTGTTCAATGGGCTGAGTGGGAAATCGAATATTTTGTACGGTTGGTGAAAGAGAATGCACCCTCTTCTGAGACAGTTTCTGCTTTACGAGCTGCTAGCATTTGCGTGCAGGCTAGTCTTAACTACTGCTCAATTTTGGAATCACAAGGCCTGAAACTGTCAAAATTACTTTTGGTGCTTTTGCGACCTTACATTGAAGAAGTTCTAGAGTTAAATTTTAGACGGGCTAGAAGACTACTTTTTGATTTGGTGGAACTTGATGAGAGCTTAGTCTCACCTCACTTTGTATCTTCATTGTCTGCTTTTGGAACCTCATCAGAAAGCATTCTTGCTGATAGTGGCATGAGATTTATGTGCATTGTCGAAGTAAGTTGGCCTGCTTCATTATGATTTGGCTATCACTAGAGCAATCAATTTTGTCTTTGTACTAGTACCATAAGCACATTATTGATTTAGATGTTTATTTATGCATGGTATTGACAATTTTTACTTATCTTGTACCACCTAAAAGATTTAGATCATTAGATGGTTTTGGACCGTGTGATTTTAACTCACTTTAGACAAATTTTCCCTTTTTCTTTTTTAAATAAAAAAAGGGGGGGAAAGGAAATTCTAGAGGAAATATAAGTCATCTTAAGATGATTCACTGAAGTCTTAATTCAAATTACTCTTAGGTAATTTGGTCCTGTGGTCCATAGTTATTTGATCAAGTTATTTGATCATATTATAATACCAATAGTTGGGTATTGACACAGTAGGGTTTTGTATTACTATGTCTCAACTGGGGTTTATTAAATTTTCTAAGGCAGTTACTTCTCCGCTGTATTTCATACCGGTGCTTGCAAAACTCTGCTTCTGTTATGAAGCTTTGATGCATAATAATTGGTTAAGTCAATTCAATTCACATGCATTCATTTCACATGTATACGTTTAGACTTCTAAGGACATGCCCTTCTATTTGTAAATGTTCATTAAATCTTGGGTATCTATGTCAGTGTGTCTAATATGTGTGTGCTAGAGAACTGAATTATAATTAGTACACATGGTGGTACGTTTTGAATATGAAGGTTGCACTAGAAGGTCATGTTGGTGCCTCTCTTTCTTTCATGTGCTGGTGCTTAGTTGCATAAGAAGTCTTTGTGCAGTGTGAATATCAAGAGATTTTCTGGAAACTGCTCAGATAGTTTTTGGTGACTTGATAATCAATTTATAACTTGATATTGGACTTCAAAAATTCCATACAGGATATATTGGAACAGCTAACTCCCTTGGCCATTACACATTTTGGAGGAAACATTTTAAGTAGGGTCTCACATCTCTTTGATACATACATGGATGCTTTGATCAAAGCCCTGCCAAGTCCCTCTGACGATGACAATCTTACAGAGCTGAAAGAAGTCATACCCTTTAGAGCTGAAACAGATTCAGAACAGCTTGCAATATTGGGAATAGCATTTACCATATTAGACGAACTATTACCAAATGCTGTAATGATTATTTGGAAGCGACAGAATGAAAGCAATGGACAAAAAAGTGGGCCCCCTGAAGATGTGCCTAGCCCAAACACTACAACAGATTTAAAGGATTGGAGGCGCCATCTTCAGCCCTCATTCGACAAGCTTAAAGACCACTTCTGTCGGCAGTATGTTTTGAGTTTCATCTATTCAAGAGAAGGAAAAACACGATTAAATGCAAGGATTTACTTGAGTGAGGATGGAAAGGATCTGTATTGGGACTCTGACTCTCTGCCTTCGCTTCCATTTCAGGTCATCCTTCTGCCTCTTATGTTGGAGTGTTTTTCTGTGGTCCTTGGATGCTACACTGCGTGTCCAAGGCTTCCATTTGAACATTTGATAATGTTGTTTTCCTCTTAGTTTTATACATTGTCTTTTTCTTTTCTTGTAGGGTTTTTTTTTGTCTGCACTTTCTATTGATTCTCTTGGCCTTCCTAGTACACTACATGTGTACATGAGATGTGGCATGTATCTTAATAAAGTCATTCATTACTGATACAAAAAAAAAGGGTTTTATGCATTGTCACTACCTATTTTAAAATTCTTCTAACAATATTCCTTATGTGATTTTGTAGTATTTTCATCATCTTATCCATATTGAATAATTTAAACTTCTCCACCGGCTCTTTTTTAACATTTATGTTTGATTATATATTTTTTACTATTAATAATTTAATATATAGTTTTGTCCAGAGGTTGGACCTTGGTGAGATGGCAAGTGTCCATCGCCCAAGTGATGTGTCATGTGTTTGAGGCTGCCTACCAACTACTTTTCCCCAATAGTGCAAAAGCGGGGTCCTTGTGCATTGGATATGACCTTTTTTAATATTTAGTTGTGTGTATGCTGAAAAAAATACATATGGCCAACCCTGATTAGTTGATGAGGATCTATAAAGCTGATCCTAATTTAATTAGGGGTCAAGGCTTAGTTGACTTAATCTATAGTTGTGTGCATTCAATTGCTCCTTTGATTTTAATACCAGAGAGGGGGCAAAATACATTTGCTGATTGGGTTTGTTTATATTTCTCTCAAAAGTTATTTTCCTATAATTTTATTTCTCTTTTTTTGTTGCCTGCTTGTGGGTCACATTCTGAGAAACTTTATTGAGTGTTAATTAGATGGTATGGATGCCCAACAAGTTTCTTTAAGACTTGAATTTCTCTTACTTTGAAATCACAATGTTAGAGCGTTGCACACATTTCTTACCACCAATTATCTTGTGTGGTGGTAATACTGAGATTTGTGTTACTATTGCAGGCATTATTTGCTAAGCTGCAGCAGTTGGCTACTGTGGCTGGAGATGTGTTACTTGGGAGAGACAAACTACAGAAAATTTTGCTAGCTAGGCTAACAGAGACAGTTGTAATGTGGTTGTCTGATGAACAAGAATTTTGGGGGGTGTTTGAGGATGATTCAATCCCTATTCAGCCAGTTGGATTGCAGCAGGTACTTGTTTCCATCCAAACTGTACTTGTTTCCAATCAAAATATATACGTTAAAAATAGAAATTAAATGTTCTCTCCCGTTAGAATTTCATCCAAAAGCCTCCTAATTAAGTTTTTGTTTTAGTTCTAAGTTCTGTATTTTTCAATTATTCTTATTCAAGGGAGGGCTGGCAATCTTTGGATGATGTAGTATGAGTATTTTCTATCAATGTTTCTGGTGCTCCAGGAAATGTCTACAGGCCCATTGATTCATTATATTGTTAATATATCTTCTAGAATTAGCTTTGTTATTACACCTCTCTCTCTCTCTCTCTCTAGGTCTGAGTTGAATTTGTCTTGGCAGTTAATTCTTGATATGCACTTCACTGTTGAAATTGCACGTTTTGCTGGCTACCCATCTCGGCATGTGCACCAGATTGCATCAGCCATTATTGCTCGTGCAATCAGGACCTTTTCTGCTAGAGGCATAGATCCACAAAGGTAATGCATGATCTCTCTTTCCAATTTCCCTTTCCTTTTACCACCCTTGTTTCACTAGAACCTAAAAACTGCCATGTCTCACCAGTGCACTCCCTGAGGATGAATGGTTTGTTGAAACTGCGAAGTTGGCAATAAATAAACTACTATCAACTGAATCTGGGTCAGAAACATATGAAGTTGATGAAGACCACATTATGCTGCCTGATGAAATTGTCACAGATTCGGATTACTCTGCTTCTTCCCTCTCATCGGTGGAATCTTTTGAGTCTTTTGCTTCTGCAAGTATGGGTGAACTTGATAGCCCTATGTTCACTGATCCTGAGAACTGAGAGTTTCTCTTGTCCTTCGGGCAAAAAGAAAGTGTGGGGTCAAGTATTGAGCTGTGACCTTCACTCCAAACAGTGATCTTTAAGAAGGCTTCTGATTCATACATGTCAGAAGATGGATCTTTCGAGATCAAGATTTTGACACCCTGGATTTGGGTTACAATATACTCCCAATGTGTTGTAGGAAATATGTTCATTAATATTGCACTTGGTCATATTGACATCTATCATATATTAATCACTGATAATCTCAAAATGTTATATAAAAGTAGGATTATGCATTTCTCCCTTTTTGAGTATTTCAATTTGTCTACATCAAATATCATTCTTTAAATCATCTTTCATATTTTTTTTGGTGAAGCTACTGAATATGCCAACAAAATCTAAAAATATAAGGGTGAGGCTGGATGTAGATGGGAACGGGTAATTTGGTTGACTCAGTTTGAGGAATGACTAGGATTTTTTTTTTCCTAGCTAAAATACTATTTTGGTTTCTACATTTTCGTATCAAACAATTTGGTCTATGTTATTTATAATTTATAATCAATTTAGTCCATGCCGTTAACTCACTTACGGAAAACGCCTACATGACAAACAGTGTATATTGTTGGCATACTTTAAGCTTACGTGACAACTAAAATAATAATATTACATGTCACATCATCTGGAAAAAATTTAATTTATCAGTTTTAAAGAAAAAAAAAAATCTAGGAAGAATGTGAACCCAGAAAAAGCCAACCCAAATCCACTTCCGGCGTATTCTTTAAGCAAATCCAAAAATAAAATCAAGTGGTTAAAAAGCAATTACGTCCCTGTGAAGCTTCTTGATGAGGGGTTTGAAACAATACAAATTAGACCCATTTGATTACTTTACGTTCTCATATATCCTTCTAGAGCTTAATGTGCTAATCGGTATACATGTGGATAAGAGCATCCAAATCAACTCCTCTGAAGCTGAACTTCTTGAACGTTCTCTTCTTAGACTGTCCCACCTTTGCCACAGCCACATCGGTCTCAACGTCCACTTGAAACAAACTCGCGTAGAGAGAGAGAGAGAGAGAGAGAGAGAGAGAGAGGAATTAGTGGTGGGGTTTGCTTAAAAAATGTGTTGTTTATGTTTGATTTTTGTGTTCTTTGCTGAACGTAATTGTTATCAAGGAATTGGAAAATGGACTTTTGGATTTCATATATGCTATTGATTGATTGATTTGGTATTGAATGATGAGAGATTTGAGGATTTGGGTTTGATTTTTCTGGGTTTATGTTCTTCCCATAACTATTTTTTTTTTCTTAAAAAAATGATAAATCAAAATTTTCCAAATGTTGATGATGTGGCATTTAATATTATTATTGTAGTTTCCACGTAAACTTAAAGTGTACTCAGTACATACAATTTGTCATGTAAGAATTTTTCGTTAATAAGTTAACAGCATGAATCAAATTGAATGTAAATTAAAAATAATATGGATTAAATTGATTGTTACGAAAGTATAGGGTCCAAAATGGTGTTTTCGCTTTTTTTTTTGGGGTCAATTAAATTAAATCACATATATCTATCCAATACACTCATTATTTCTTTATTTAAAAAGAGAAAAAATGTGAAAGGATTGTGAGACAGGGGATGCCATGATTTAAAATTAAAAAGGTAATTACATTCACTTTCCTTGAAGTTTGGAGAAATGAAACTCTACCTCAAACTTGAAGGAAAAAAACACTTTCCTCTTGACATTTGAAAAAAATAACACTCCCATTTTTTGTTTATATCAATAACAAAATATTCTAAATTTCTACAAAATTCTCTTTACCAAAGTTTAACCATGATTGTTAAAAACATAACCGAAAAATTTAGAATAATAAAACAAAGTTTGTCAAGCACAAAAATACTTGTAATGGAAAATCTCTCTGCAACTCAATGAAAAACTAAAAATAAAGAAAGAAAGTAACACTAAATATTTTATTATACTCTATAATTAAATCTAAAAGATGATGATTTTAGAAACTTGTCCTTAAGCAAGCTTAGTACACAACATTTTTAATATTAATTTAATAGAGTTTACCAACATTTATGGAGTAGAGTATTAAAGTATAATTACCCAAACTAAAAATAGATTTCTGACGTTTTCTAAAAAGAATATCATTTATCTTTTTGCTTTGAATTAAATTTTGTGTGTGTGTGTTTTTTAAAGTATTTTAACCTGTCCACTTTTTATGATAACTATTTATCGTCAGATTAAAACACCAATCAGTTTTTTGTATAGGCAAAAATTAAATTTCAAATCTTTTATACAATAATTAAAGTCTTTACCAGTTGAGATAATTGAATACAGTTAATTTTGTGCATAGGTAGTATTAGAATAAATATTAAATAACACTTTATTTGTTTATTTTGGAGAGAAGATAGGGTGAGAGCCAGCCGACCCTGTCTCCCGCTTAGAAAGTAAAGTATGGAATAGCGCGGGAAAATAAATATCGGGATTAAAGGAAAGGACAGAAGAAGAAGAAAAGTGAAAGAGTTGAGGCAAAATGGAAACGGAAACGGAAACGGAAACGGAGATCAATCTGAGTGTGAAAGAAGAAGAAGGGTTGAAGATTGAGGATCTGAGCGGTAAGGTCCATCAACTGCCGTGCTCCGTCAAGTACAGTGGGCCTTCCTCCGTTTCCCAATATTTCAAACCAAAGCCCACACCCACCACCGGGATTCAAGAGTCCTTTTTCCGAGGAAGAAACTTGCTCGGAACTACTCTTCCAATTCCACACCCCTATTCTGGTTAGTACTTTTTTTTTTTTTTTTTTACAGTATATGTATAATTTTTATTTTGAAAATCTAATTTATAAGTCAATAAATAAATTTGAAAATTAATAGAAGAGTACTTTTACTTTTTAGGCAATATTTTAGTGAAAGTTAGAGTTGCATTTTTACTGTATAATAGTATGGACAATACATGGAAATATTCTTATAAATCGTAAATCGTCAACATAAAAACCTTTGTCTTTTTTCTAACGACTTGTGTGCCCAATATATTTTTTTTTTCTAGTTTACAGACTTTATACATTACACTCATTTCATCATCTATGTTTCCTTAATTCCTTATGGTAATAATGCCTCAGTCATCATCATCAATGACTCCACCCACAGTAAGCCTCTAATTTGGGCCTACTAATACCATGTGAAAATAGAAATTGAAGAAAATCAATTAATGTAAAGGAGGGAATCGACATGTTCATCCTACGACTTTACTATTAAGCTTTGCGTATTACAGTGAATCCATTAATGGGTATTTATATTAGGCTAAATCCTTTTTTTGATAGGTAATAAAACTTTTATTCAAAAATGCTGTGCATCATGTTCACGATGGTGAACGTTTTGATCAAGAAAAAATACAGCAGGTTCAAAAACTTAATCAAATAGAGTGTAAGAATTCAGAAATGGAAATACAATTCGTAAAACCCCAAAAGCGTGCCCTGAAACAAAGTACCTAAGAGAAGAGCTTTTAAAAGATCAAAGGTTCTCTCATTGTCTTCAAAGATGCATGTATTATGCTCCGTCCATACCAGCCACATTAAACATTTTGGAACCATATTCCATATGGTTGACAGATGCTTTCCAAACCAGTTTCTCCAAGCAAAGAGGAGAGAGCTAATTGTCTTCGGCAATACCCAATGGATCCCGAATACCACGAAAATTGCACTCCATAATGCATGAGAAAACTTACAGTGGAGTAGAAGATGATCCACAATTTTCCCATCGCAACAACATAAACAACACCTGTTAACCAAGGATTGAGCTCTCTTAATTAGATTATCAATAGTGAATATCCCATCCCTAGTTGATGTCCATAAAAAGAAAAACACCCGTTTAGGCACCTTTGCACACCAAATACACTCCCAAGGAAAAACCTCATCGAGAGGACCAGAGAACAACTTATAGTAAGAGCGCACATCAAACACCCCCTTCTTAGTCAACTTCCAAGTCAAAGTATCATCCCCCTCACCCCTCGGCATAGAGGAATATGGAAACTCGATGAAAGAACAAACATTTTCTTGCTCCCAATCCTCTGGAGCTTGACGGAATTGAAAATTCCAGCTCCTACTTCCCTCTTCTGAGGCAGATACAATGAGGTCAAAAATCGAAGCCTTTTTAGACCAAGAACGGGTAAACAAATCAAGAAAAAGGTCCTTTAAAGGAGTAATCCCACACCAAGGATCATGCTATAAACTAATACAATGACCCTCCCCCACATTATACACTACCTGTCAAAAGAACTTCTCTGCTCCTTCTCTAATGCTCTTCCACATCCCACACCAATGAGTACCTCTTACAATTCTAGACTTCTAGTGCACCAGCCTCCTCTAGCCTCACCACACTTGGTTGCAATAACTTGATGCCATAACTTGTTACTTTCCTTCCCAAAACGCCATAACCACTTACCAAGCAAAGCTTGGTTAAACAACCCAACCCTCCAGATCCCCAAACCACCATCCTCCACAGGCAAACAAACCTTCTCCCAAGCAACCAATGGATATTTAAAAACATCCTCGGAGGCTCCCCAAAGGAAATTCCTCTGAATCCTTTCTAGTCTAGTTGCCACCGCTTGGGGAATAGTAAACAAGGATAAAAAATAGGTGGGAAGACTAGAGAGGGTACTCTTTAATAAAGTAGACCTGCCACCTTTTAATAGATATAGTCGTTTCCAACCAGAGAGCTATCTTTGCACCTTTTCTATAATAGGGTTCCATATCGATGAATCCTTATAATAAGCCCCAAGTGGCATGCCCAAATAAGTCATGGGCAAGCTATCCACCCTATAGCATAAAACATGGACCAAGACATTCAAATTCCCAACATCACCCACCGGCACAATCTCACTCTTACCACCATTGACTCTCAAGCTTGTAATAGCTTCAAAAAAACTAATACCATCCAAATGTATAATAACTATTCTCTAGAAGCATCACAAAACAAAATAATGCCATCAGCAAAAAGAAGATGAGAAATTTTCAAACCTCCTTGTCTATGAGACCTTGTTTGAAAACCACAAAGAAAACTACCATCTTCCGTTCTCTTCAAAAACCTGCTCAACACCTCCATAATCAAGAGAAATAACAATCGAGACAGGGGATTACCTTGGCCAATACCACAAGAACTACAAAAAAAACCCCACAGGAGACCTGTTCACCAGTGTTGAGAATCTAACTGTAGAAATACAGGCCCTAATCCATCTCCCCCACCTCGCCCCAAAACCCATCCTCAGACAAATAGTATTAGGATTTCTTTACTTGCGCACCAAGTTAGTTTGGACTTGGGATTTGACTAGGATTAGGGCATTGATATCTTTAAAGAGGCCTTTTCCTTTGAAAAACTCTATAACTGTGACTAATACTAGAATATCATATACCTCAAAAAAAAAAAGCATTTGCCATTTGCCATCTTGTCTCGAACTAATGCCTACACCGTTCAGTGTTGACACCCTCTTCTCTTCTATGATTGCCCCACTCCATATTGCACAAGATAAACAGTTTGGACCTTTCCAGGGACAGCGGCTCATTTTGTTACTCCCTTGACACTGACATGCTGTTTACTCATATTCACTCAACATTTTAGAGGATAAGCTGCTTTGCTGTTACATTTAGGCTTCGCATTATACGGTTATATTAAGTAGAACAAGGGTAAAAGAAATTCTGATGATGACTCACCAATATGGAGAATTACAATTACAATTTAATAACATAGTTATAAAGCTAGACTCTCAATAAAATTTACAATTAGTTATTGCTATACTCCCATCAATCTATCCTATGTGGTAGCTTGTATTGTATCGTCTCTTCACACCTTAGCCTAGTCAAAGCTCTTGCCTCACTAAGCTTCTTACCCTTGGTGTAGCTCCGAAGTAGATTACGTAAAATTTACATCAGTTTTTTAAGATTTGTTTTGCTCGGCTTGATTTATATGATTAATTTACCTGGTTTGCTCTAACTCCCTTACCTGTTTTTGCTGTCTTTGATGGCCCTCCTAAGTTATATTGGATTTTACATTGTTCTTTATAAAAGAGTTCCTCTTGTCTTATTAGTTAGTCTTCTGCAGGCTTTGTCATAGGAAAGAAGAGTTTTGTCAAGAGAAAAGCTTCTGATATGTCTGAAGAGAAAAACTCAAGCTGCTGGGAGGTGAAGGCAAAATTTCAAAATCTAACATATTGGAATCATGACACCCTCCCTTCACATGATGATGCTTTTTCCCGTTCTTTTCACTGGCTCTCTGTAGCTGAAGCGGTAAGTTTCTGCTTCATCACTGTTGTTCAGAAACACAAAACTTGGTACACAAACAAGAGCAATGCCAAGGACACAAATTTTTTTCACAAATTGTTAAGGTGGTGAGTTGTGATTGAAGTAACACCACCTTCACATGGGTCTACCAATGATATCACTTTTGTCATGCACCAATCACAATAGACAATGTCAATAGTTGTGGAAAATGTTGTCCCTAGACTTGTTGCAAAAATAATTCCGTGTGTCATGTACTGTTATTTGAGTGTTGTATGAAAAATGAGACATATTTGACACAGAAAACAGTTGTGCTTATGAACAAAAATTCTTCGCATATGCTAACTAAACAAGCTCGAAGTTTATATCTGTGGGAACAAATATGATACTTGGGTCAATTTTGACTGCCATTTTAATCTCGCTATAAAATGTTGATGCTGGGCTAAATAAGTTGTGAACTGATAAGTTAATTGGATTATTTGAGTGATATGTTAATTTTGTTCCTAGGTAGAGAATGATAGTAAGGGCCTGGTTATTATTTCTGTCAAGTTGAGGTCATCAGCTAAATCATATTCATTATTTTTGCTGTTAGTTAGGTTGGAAATAGGTCAGGGTTATCTCAGTTAAATTCACGTAAGTGTGTTTGGGAAATATTTTTTTGTGACAGCTGTCTCATATCAAGCTGGAATTAATTTGTCTGCAGTTGATTGAATTCTTAAATGTTCTTAACTAGGAATTTATGCAGATGTCTCTGTATATGATACAATTCTGCAATCTCTTAAATTAATAATTCCATGAATTTTGTGAATCTTCTCCTACCTTCTGTGATTATTTTGTGGTTAATAGTTAATACCATTGACTTTAGTTGACATTAATCGAGTAAAAGGGTTTCACAGGCTCTTCCAGCCACCTTACTTAAAATTTTGTGCATGAATGCAGCTGCACAAGCCAGTGACTGCTGAAGATTTGGTTTCTGCATCTATGGCTCTCAAGAAAATGGATTGAACGATAATTGCAGGGAGTGTTTTGTCATCTTCAGCCACTGTTTGTGTAATACTTATTCTAAAGCAGTTTCTTCTATTGAAATTAAGTAATTACTCATCTCTCTAAATCTATCTGCCTCTTTTTCTGTCAATCTCTGTCTATTGTCTATCCATATACCTGCTCAATGTGTATTGAGATGTCTATGTGTTTGTGCACGAAGTAAATTTGCTATGTTTATCTTCATAGGTTTCAATCTAACAAGTTTCTAATTGGTACAGGATTTATAGCTCATCGTTTTCATTCCAAAAGAAAGCCCCAATTAAGTCTTTCACTAGCATTTTCTACATAAAAGATTTTGCAGTTTTCAAGAAAAAATAATATGATGCTCCAAAATATGTGCCTGTAGCAAAAATTTTCTCAAACCTCCCCTCTACTTTCTCCTCTCTGGATTGGGCCTGTGAGTTTATGACTGGTGAATTTCTGATTTGCCATTCTGCCTGAAAGATTTAAATGATTCTTCCAAAGATCTAAAGACTCACACCCAACAGTATGTTAAAAAAAAACTTCTAAGAGCATCTCCAATGGTGTATGTAAAGGTAAAATATTCTCTATTATAGAGAATGAGACCAAAAAAAGCCACTCTAATGGATTCTCTAAACTTTAAAATTTTTTTGGCTCATGAACAGTAGCTCATCAAATCTGATGGGCTACTATTCATTCTTCAAATATTTTTTTCTATTATAATAATCAGATGTTGAATAAAAAAATGTTGGAAGATGTGTAGTTGTTAAAAAAAGAATAAATAATGAATGAAGAAATAATATTTAAATGAGATAGAGAATGAGATAAAGAATCTATTAGAAAGTGTATTTGAAAAAGTGAGTAGATAAAAGGTAAAAGTCACTGTTTATTCTTCAAACAATACAAAAATTTGATGAATTTGCTGGAGATGCTTTATAATAGGATCAAGCTAAGCCTTGTCTTCACATTCTATGAAAAGAAACTATATAACCATTTGAGATGCACCCAAATATCTTTTTAATCAATAATAGATGGTAGAAGTTGTTCTTAGTGCGAAATTTCAAAAGAAAATATAGGTCCAGTCCAAACTCGGGTTGATTAACTGGCTTTCAAAGAGCTGGCAAAATTTTACTTGGGAGTACCTCAACCTTGATCTCATACATGCAAAATAGCATGGATGTTGGACTTTCAAATGGGCCTCTGTCAGTTAAACACTACAGGAAGGACATAGGATTGTATTCCCAGCTCTAAGAATTTATTTTGTCCTCTATAAAAATCAAGGTTTTAAGTGATGATCACCTTCTACTAACTTAAAGCCTGTAGGCTTCCATCAGGATTCAGGTTATCAATCTTGGGATAGTCCTCATTGTATTGTTTCCACTTTCCAGCAAGTTGATTGGTGATGCCTCTACATCCAAACATATTGAGAAAAAATGTCAGGGTTGGCTCCTGCATAATTATTATTTTCATACTTAAATGATTTGGGGGATTGAGACATGAGGGGAAGACAACATATTTTGTGTTAGGTGGTTGAACCTTGTAAAGACTTGGATGTGTATACTTTATCAGTGACACTTGATTCGGAGGTGCTTGAGACATAGAGGGAAGACATCAAATTTTGTGTCAAGTGCTTGAACCTTGGAAAGAGTTGATGTGTATGTATATTAGTATGCTTCTCATAAGTGGAAAGCATTTTTGTTTGCTTGAGACCTGAACGTATATGTTCAATTTCCTCTTCCTTGACTGTCTCTGAAAAATTTTGTTCACTCATTCATTAATCCAAAAGTTTATTTTTCCAGTTAATTTTGGTTATGTATTGTACCAGTGTAGCTTTCTCTATACTTCCACCATATGTAGAAATTGCTGCTTGTCATTCCTGGAATTTTACCATTTATACAGTGAGTTCATTATACAGCTGGTTCAAGGCTTGGTCCTAATTAAATGGTTTGCGAGAAAAAATATGTTAAACATTTACTTCCAAGTACTTGGCTATGTGCTATTGATTTGCTACAAATTTTGAATGGCTTTGGATTATCCTCAAGTGAGAGAACCACAAAAAGGGTCCTATTAGATCATTTGTGCGTTTGAGTTAGATTTCACATCCGGGGATGGTCCATATGCATGCATGGTGAACAATTATATCGTTCATATGACCATCCAAATGGAAAAGGACCTTGCCATTTGAATCCCAACTTGTAAAATCTAAATCCATGCAAGTCAATTTTGTTTGTACTGTCTTATAGTGGACCCAGAAGATGGGTTTTTGAAAAGCAAATTGGTTGGATCGATAGCAGGCTGTGTGCGGGGCGTTGGTTTTTGGTCCCAGACTGATTTTGCAGGTGGTGCGGCACGAATCAATCACACAAATAGTGGGTGGAAATGCTTCAAGTGGTGTAGGAATTGAATACGTGTTCGGCTTTGAATTTTCATAGCTCATTCATTTTTTTCACAAGACATATGAATATTTTCATTTTTTTGGTTCTCTAAAGCTTTTTTCATATTCCAATTTGGAATTGGTTTTGAATCTAGAAGGTGTTTGACCTACTGTTCTGTTCTTTTCGTTTTTCTTTTCCCTTTGGTAATCCAAATGTTCATAGCTCATAGAAATGTGTTCTTTGGTTTAAATTCTTCGTAAGTTTGCAATATTTCTTTGTCTGGACTCACTTTCCATCGACTTTAGTGATTTATGAGCATTATTATTAAAAAATTTGTTTTTGTTTTTGTTTTTGTATTTCCTTTTGTTCCCCAACTCATCATTAATTGGTACATCCCCAAATAAACATAACAGGGTGGGGATGGAGAAGAATATGAAGGTAGTGACATAAAATTAGATTCCACACTTAATTCTGAATCTCTAGTATGCTTGGCCGAAAGGGATAGAGAGGAATGGGAATAAAACCCTTTCCATTCAGCTTTTAGGCCGGCCATGAGTGCAAAGTAGTGGCTAGTTGGATTGACCTGAAGTGCCTAACTTTAAGATAAGGTTTAAAATTCTTGTAAAAGGGAAAAAGTAGTTTAAATTTAGGTATGTGACGTATGTCAATTAATTGGTCTTATTCTTATTAAGGTACACTGGATTTGAATTTGAGATCATCTTCTAGGTAATGGGTTTTGTAGGGTTTAAGATATCCTTGTCAAAAATAGGGGGATAAACTCTAAATTATTTTAACATATATATATATATATATATACACACACACACTACTACTACTACTACTTAAGAGGCTTCCCCTGTTTAAGATCCTCAAGTTTGATGTTCAAAATATACTTAAATTTACCATTTCGGTAAAGCTTAAATCATAAGGTTATATATGTAAAATTGTTAATTTAAAAACTCCTAAATTCTAGCTCCCACCTAAAACATAGCCTACAAAATAGGACAACTCTCTATTAGTTTTCAAACTCAATATTCAAAAAATTGAATTGCTCCAACTCTCCTATATTCCTTCAATCACTCACATTTTCAATTTTTTTTTTTTTTTTTTTTTTTTTTTGCGCTTTATCAAGACTTACCTTTTTTTTTTTAATTTTCGATTTCCCTTGCTCTCTATTCTCACTACGTGTATTTAAATTTTCTTTTTCACCTCAAATGCATAATATGATTAAACATACACTTAAATCTCATATAGAAAATTAAAAGACTACACCCAATGAGGCTAGTATATCTATGCGTGTGTGTGTCTATTATATACAAACATTACATTACTATAAGCCACATTGCATTTTTGGTTAATGACTTTATATGATTTGGAATGTTTATCCCACATTGGTTGTATGTGTTTAGTGTCTGTTGTTTATAACCTCAGTTTACAACTACATAGGTTAGACCATTTTGTAGTTGTACTCTGGTTATGTAATGTATTATAAATCCGATTTAAAACACCAGTATTACTATTTTCTTTTGAAAGAATGGAATTTAATTTTAAAGTTTTGAACGTGTGTGACATCAGTGGGTGGTGGCAATGACAATGGTGAAAGTGGCAACAATATGAAATTATATATATCATCTTTACCCTTGCTTTGGAAATTAAACACAGATTTGATAACTATGATAGAAATAGTAAAGATGATATATTAAACTCACACCCAAATCCACACATAATTCTATAACTTGCTTAAGTGATTAACTTGTGATTGATTTACAATAATTTACATAATCGGTTTTTGGTGTAGGCAAAAATTGAATTCTAAATCTTTTATTCAACTATCAAAAATTTTACCAGTTAAGCTAACTGAAACTCACAATAAAATACCTAACCTAAAGATTTATAAATAAATAAGTATTTATTCTATTCAATCGTATCACAACATATATCAGAAATATTTAATAATATTACCAGAAATCGTATATTTGAATGGGCATGAAAAACATGTTTGCCACACAAGTGTACGGCATATTTCCTTCCTTAATGAAAGGTCAATAACTAGCAAAGTAATTATTCCCTTTTCTTTTAGATAATAGAGTATTTTATTTCTCCACCACCTTTTTATTTTTATTTTTAGGGAACATTGTTGAAGACAACTTGTAGACCTATATTCCGTAACAAGACAAGGGTGGCTATCTTACTTGCTATATCGCGACCAACTTGAGAAGGCATCGCACACAGAGATGAAAAGAGGAAAAGTATTTTTCTTTTATTCTGGAAAAAAAACAAAAGTGAAAAGAGATTGGATTCCACAATGCAACTTAAGTGGAAACCAACGACAAAGAACTAGTTCTTTACGTGTTCTAATATTTACACACTTTTATTCCATGGCCTAGCACAAATATTATTGGCTGAAGATTACACCTCAACAAGGAAAACTTATTTGTTTAAATATTTCAATTTTTTTTTGTACGTTAAAAAACTCATTCATAAAAGGATTTCAGTAATAGCCACCTGCGGCTCTAGAATAATTTTTTAGAGGGGTTAATAAGAAATATAATTTTAAAAAATCTAAATAGATGGGAACTTGAATATATCAACATCACTTAAAAAAAAAGTTAAAAAAATATTTAAATATATGAAGTTTTACAATTGCTTTTTACGAGGTTTCATATTTTGAAATCATTACATGATATTTTCATTATCATTTATATGGGTTAATCTCTTTTAATGCACACAATCAATCAATCATTCATCCACTGATCTTCCACGTGATTGATTTATTTCGAATTTGTTATGATTTAAATGAGTTTTTCTAAGGTTTAGGATTAACAAATTAATATTTACTTTTGTTGTTGGGCTTATTATTATTATTTCCCAAAATTTAGATCAAATTAGTTTGTTGTTGGGTTTTTTTTGTGTGTGTGTTGGGGGGTGGGGGGGGGGGGGGGGGGGGCGCCAAGATATTGCTAAGAGAATCATATTCAAACTTATTTTAGTTAGACTCATATTCAAACTTATTTTAGTTAGACTTAAAAAAAAATTAGGTCAAAGTGTTCAAAATTTTATTTTAGGGGAGAAAAAAAAAATTATATGGCTTCAAATGGGGTGCCGTCACTTGTAATTGCTCAATAATAATAACATTGTTTGTAATATTTCAGGTTTGCGGTTTGAATCTTATATCTCCCTCACCCACTATCTACCTTTTTTTAAATAACTTAAAAATCCATAAAAAGTACTTATGTGCTTGACTCAAGTTATACTAAATATGGAAGTTACACAATCTAATAATTTTATATTAAATTAACTTTATTTAATTCAATCCATTTTTTATGCTAATCATTTAGATCGAGTTATTTATTATTCAATCCATAAAAATTCATAATATATTAAATAATAAACTCTAAAATTTTAAATCATATAACTTAAATGTAACACTTCTTTATATATATAGACACACACACACACATATATATATATATATAGACATATAACTTAAATGTAACACTTCAAAAAAAAAAAGTACTTTTTTATTCTTTCTCTCTCCTTCCTTATTTCTTATGGTTGGAATGACTTGTGCTAATAATCTGAACATATGCTTTTTTAATGCAGCTAAGGCACCTTCATGTAATCACATTCACTCGATTCCTTTACTTTTCAAATATTTTCCCATTCACTTTACTTGTGGAAGGCAATAGGGTAATCTTTATTACTTAAGCAGGCATATTCTTCGTCTTCCTTATTGTATAAAAGGCTCACTAGGGGTTTCATAACTCCTCAACTCTTCATTCGCTAGACAAAACTATAAGAAGAAGAAGAAGAAAAGAAGAAAAAGCACAAAGAAACTCACATTAGTTACTACTTGATACATATCCAAATGGCTGCAAGTACAAACAAACCTCATTGGGATTCGCTTCCCGCCGCGCAAGCAGAAGTAAAGGTACGCATTATTTTTTATGTTATAAACTTTCACATACTTAACACTCGTATAGATTAACCTACTATTGTGATTATAAGATTATTTAACAAGGACAAAATTTGGGTTGGGTATAGTTTTTTAAGTGCAGTAATATTAAGAGTATGTTTGGTACACTGAATGTGGATTACAACAGGAATGATAATTTTTATTACTGGGAATAAAATGTGTTGTAATGGAATAACTAAACTTATTCATTAGTTTGGTTATAAGTTGTAACATTAGAATAAAACTTATGATCTATTTTAGGAAATATCTCATTTATACAATTATATTTCCTAAAAAATTATATATTTTAAATTTTAGAGAGATGAGTTATTTTTTTATGATTTTTTATTTCCATATTTAAATAGATATGGAAAGTTTATTTATTTAGAAATATATTAATGTTAGAAATTATTACATCTACTAAGGAATAGCTATATTACAACCCTTTTAGATAGGAATAGTTATTTATCATTTTAAAGAATATTTATTCATAAGAAATGACTGTTCCCTGTAATAAAAACATAATCAAACTATTAAATAGCTAAACTATAAGAATAGCTGTTACATTACAGTACATATTACAATCTACCAAACGTGCTCTAAGTTTTTCAATTAAATTTAAATATATAAATAATATTGTTGTCCTTTCCTAGAACAAAAAAATTCCATGTAACTGTGTTTGATTTTAATTAAGGAATATAATGTATTGCACTTAATGAATTATACCTAAATTTTACCTATTAATCAAATATGTGTGCATGTGCGTGTTAGAATATTATTGTTACATACTTATATTTATTATAACTTCTTATGATTTTTTGCAATTCAATAACTTATTGTTGGATGAGTACTTAAAATGATTCATCATTACATTAAATTATTTCTTCGTACTCTTATGTTTACAATACATCAAGATAATTAGAGAATTTAAACAATCTTATCTATGTTTGGATTTAAAGTTTTTTTTTTCCAAAATTATATAAAAATATGCCATTTTATAGATTGGATAGTAAATCATATCAAATTAATATAAAATTTAGCCATGATGTTAAATTTCTTTTATATGATAAATACTAAATGCAAATGGTAAATCAATGTTTATATAAATTACAGGATAATAAATATTACCTTTTCGTCCATTTACGAAATACTTCACCATATAAATATAAGTAAAAATAAATGACTTTACTTCCCTAATTTAAGTGAAATTTACAACTTGTTTACCTTCTTTTTATATATATATATATATAGATATATATAATTGAAGGGGTGGGGCTATTTGATCGCAATTGCAAGTTTCCTTTTCTTTTACTCCTTTATTTAAAGACAATTGTGCTTTTTATTTATTTATTATACAAAATAGAAATCCTATTCTAGCCTAATTTAAGTGTATATGTGTGTGAAAGTTCTTTCCTGAAAACTTGAAACCTGACTCTTACCCTCTACATCCCACAAGCATTTATACTTGAGCTTTTAATACTTGACAACAAATCATATAATAAATGTGCTCTACATGTTGTGGCTGCATTAAATAAATACCTTCTCCTGTTTTCTTTATGTAATGTAGACAATCCTTTTGCTCTTTTTCGTTTTACATATTTAAGATTTTTTATCCTGATTAACCTAAGATATTATATTTATGGCCTTTGTTAAATGTTTACTACAACTGTACAACATGATATGTTTGTATTTTTGTACATGTATGCTATTAAATGTTCAAGATTTTAATTTATATATTTTACTAAGACAACGTTTTTA
This sequence comes from Quercus glauca, assembly GCA_023736055.1. NCBI lineage: Eukaryota > Viridiplantae > Streptophyta > Magnoliopsida > Fagales > Fagaceae > Quercus > Quercus glauca. The sequence continues at coordinate 20,314,286 of CM043325.1, read as the reverse complement.
CAAATACAGACCGCAGATGGCCTTGTGACGACTAAATACCCTCCAAAGAAACTCAATATCATATGGGGCAATGACAGTCGATACTGGCGCTTACCAGCAGAGTAAGTTTGAAAATTTTATACGCATGCATGTATCATTTTTTTTTCCCTTTCCTTTCTTACAACTCTCATATTTAGTGTCAATATTTGTACACACATAAGAATGAGGCTTTTGTTTTGAAGTTAAGCACTTGGGTTCAAATCTAGATATGGTGCTTATAAGAAAAAATAGAACAAAGTAAAAGAAAGCTCGTGCTTTTGCTTTAACATTATTTATTATTGTCACAAGTCACAACTTAGGAAATTCCAAGTCGATTTACAATCAGAGTTTTTTTTTTTTTTTTTTTTTTTTTTGAGGGGAACAATTAGAGTTTCTTATGACTTTTTATATGTTCTTATTCTTAGTTTGATTAGTCTAGTAAACATCTGATATATAGTTTGGTACATGTGTACGCATACAAAATATATGGTTATCCAATTCAATCCCCATAATAAGAAGTATGACAGTTATATCAATGCATTTAATCAATTAATTTATCTTTTCTGGTATTGTTTTGTTTTGTAGCGTTAATGGTAGTCCTGCAGAATTGATACAAGTGTCTTGGCTGGAGGTAACTGGTACATTCGACGGAGTAAAAGGCAAGAAGTATGAAATAGGGTTTGAAGTATCATTGACACCAGATGCATTTGGATGGAATGGATGCCATGTTTACGTGATGGCCAAGGTAGGAAAAAGGGGAAAATACTCTTGGAAAAGATCTTCGTTGGAGAATCCCAAGACAGGGAATTTTCAGATTCCTCTTGAAACTCTTGATATCAAAGTTGATGATAATGCCAATAATACTGACAACAAGATCTACTTCGGTATGTATGAAGTCTGGAGTGGGAAATGGAAGGGAGGTCTCAAAATTTACAACGCAATCATCAAAGAAGTTCCTGCAACTACCCCTGCACCTTCTTAAAGTTGATAAAACATATAGACTTTATTATCGTTTGTGGTTTGTATTTCACTTATTAGACTAAGTAGAGCACGAATGAGTGTCGAAATTAAATAAAGAGTGATGGTCAGTGGGGCTCATATAAACCCCAATCATAGACAGTTCCTACAATATTATGTGGGAAATAATACAATAAGATTGCTATTAATATATATACACGTACATGTATTTGTGCTTTATGAAATAAATGAATGATTTGTATTTTTGGAGCAGAACATATATAAATCAATATTTTTGAACTTCAGCATTAATTAAGGGGTTTCTCAAAAAAAAAAAAAAATGTATGATTAAGGGAGTCTTCCCTTTACATAATTCTAGATTAGCAATGTCCTTATGTTACATAATGGGCATAGAGAAGCACAACAATATATCGAAAGTCTTGTGACTTAATCGGTCGATACTTTTTGAAATTTGTGAAGGAAATGTCTAAAATTTAAATCCTCCCTTCCCGTTTTGTAACGATCGAATTATATATTAATAATGTTTTTTTGAGAATGTATTATATATCTATAATTGATTTCCTTTATGTATTTTTTTTTATAAAAATATTATAAGTACTAATCAATTATTATACATTTCACACTTCAAACTTCATAGAAAATAAAAAACAGAACGAAATTTTTTTTCCTATTCTATGCTTCAAGATCTATAAATAGAAAATAATAATAGGAGAAGAAAGAAAAATAAGGATGTAAGAGTATTATTTTCAAAAAAATTAAAATAAAAGAAATAATAAAAATAAAATAAAATAAAAGAAGAAAGAAGAAAGAGTATTAATTTTTTTTAAATAAATGTAGCACTATTTTCTTTTAGGAGTGATAAAAAAATTGATCATAGATGCCTAATTCCTTATTAATTAATAATTAATTCTTCTTCATAATAGTTTGTGTAAATAAATTAATTATGGGACAATTACATAAACAAATTCTATCTTTTGATATTAATTTTAAATTATATTTTAAAATGTCAAAAGTGCGCACACTTTGGATGCAAAGATGTTTCTGATATAGTTTTAAAGTTATTATTAAAATTTGAACATTTTACAGATATATATTAACCAAACTAACATAAATTATGTAAGTTTTAATTGGGTTCTGTCTAGCTACCAAAAATCCTTTTGAATCTTAAGTAAAATTTAAACATATTAAAAAGAACTTGGAAAACAGATTTTCATTTGTAAAAAAACCTAATACGTAAACACAATATAACCAATATGTTATCTCTTTTTTTAGGTTTTTCTGTATTAAAATATCACATAATAATATTCACAATGGTAGGCCTTTTATTTTCCTAATATATTGACTCATGTAGCATGTGTATGTGTGAGAAAGAAAGTTATAAATTTTTTCCCCTTAAGGTCAAATTCTTGCTAACAATGTTTTTTTTGTTTTTTCAACAAAAGATAAGATCCAATTAGTAAAGCCTTTCTATCAATCTTACTTGAAATCCCGATTGTAATAAACTTGCCAACACGTCAGTTGTGATGGCTTGGAATACATATACGACAAACAAATCTTGATCTATTCAAGTATATACATTGGATGAGTTCAAGAAAAAAATGGCAGAAGAGTTTTCTAAATAAGATTGTTTTGGATAAAAAGAGAGAGAATATAAGAGATTCGAACTAATCATTGCTTTATGAGACCTACCCTGCCCAATCAAATGTGGTAGCTTAGATTCTACATGTTCTATCCCAAAAAAAAGAAAAAAGGGCTTAGGGTCTACGTGACACACGTTTTAGCGTGTGATCGAGATCAGGCCATGACAAGAATCACGTTGCTAAGGAAAAAGAAATTTGATTAGGACACAACTCTCAGTAATATTCGATCGGGTGTGTTTGCTACTTTGCTTTACACTTCTTTATTAAAGTACGAAAGAAACAATTATTCCCAGCAATATCGTACCAGTCACATGATAATATAGGTATATATTGATAGTTTCGGAAAAGACAAGAATACTATATATCCTACCATCTTATCTACTTCCTAAACCCTTATACTACTTTCTACATGAACCATGTTTATGTCAGATCTAGCTAGTTAACTAATATTTGGAAAGAGCTCATAATGAACCTCTCAAAAAAAAAAAAAGTATAAAAATAATGAACCTCCATCTCCTTTTTGATTATTTTTTTGAGTAATTAATTAGAAGAGGAAAAAGAGTTGATGACATTCATTAAACGTAATTAATTACATAAATATATCCATTTCTTTGTGTACATTTTATTGTATACAGTCTGCCTCTGCTAAGCTAGCTAGGACAAAAGACAATATATTCTAGGGACAATTATTATTTTATATTGTGCTATTAATATAAAATTTACATTATAGATTAAACAAATGTATACAATATTATATATATTTGTAAAAAAAAAATGTACAATATTATATACATTTGCATAAAATTAAATGTAACATTATATACATTTGTTTAGTTTACTATGTGAATCCTATATTAATAAATGTAAACGAAAAATTTTCTTTACTCAAGATTCCCTATAATAATAATAATAATACAATTATTGTTTTTGTTTCGTGTACTTGGTGTTAAACATTCACTTTAGAGATAGACAGTCCTTTACGGTTTCCATTCTTGCCTAGCTTTTGAGAAAAGATTGAAACGTATGATATAAGAGGAAAAGGTTAAAAAGAAAGCTCAAGGAATATATACGTTGCTTTCGGTTGAATGCTTATCGTAAATCATTACACGTAACTATGACACATTGAGGATAGTGGATACGTGGTAGTGAAGCACCACTTTACGCCATTAATGGCTTCACAATATTGCATGCATTTTATATATATACATTCAAGTTTCTTCATCACATATATATATAGTTGATAACAATCTGAAGCTATTTGTGAAACCCAAATATATATAGCTTACAGCTAAAATTAAGATGGAGTACTCTCATGAACATAGAGATGGTCACTCTAACCCGCACCGAAAAGCTGTGAGTATATATATATGAACACTCTCTTATATTCTTATATATACTCATGATCATCTTCAAACAATACATTAGGAACTCTAATCGGTTTTTTTTATTACATTTGCACACTCAATTCTTAGATTTTTCTATAGTAATAATGTCATTAATTATGTTGTTTTTTAACTTTGATTTCAAGGAGGATACATTTAATTAATTATTTTTCCACAGGAATCCTCTCATGTAGAAGTCGACCCAAACCATCAAGGATCATTTAAAGTCCCTATCAAAGCTCTAAACATCATATGGGGAAATGATCCCCGTTTTTGGCAACTGATTAGTCTTTCAGAAGAGGAAACTCAGTAAGAAATTCAATATAATTCTTTGAATACTTGTTCACTGTTTTGAAATAATGGTTTTTAATGGATCCAACTTCGCTATTTATGGTATTTGTTATATAGGTTTTGATATATAGATGCATTGGCAGATCCTAGTGCCAAAACATATCAGATCCAAGTTGTAACATTAGAATTGAATTAGGGTCAAGTCTAATTCAAAAAATGTTCAAAAACAACCAAATTATGTAATCTGCTAAAAAATAATGAGTTGATAATCTTTAATTTATGTCTTTTACTACTCCATAATGAATATTTTTTAATCAAACATGTTTCATTGTAAAAGTTTCTGTCTTTCCGTATTTCTTTATCTTTGTTCTCTTTTAATGGTACCTTGGATTCCCAGGATGACAGGGTTCAAAGATGGTGCAGTGCTCCTCCAAGTGAACTGGATTGAGGTCACAGGGAAAATACCTTCTTCCAATTTCTCCAAGGAAGCTCCGGCTTCAAAGTATGAAATATACTATATTGTAAAGTTCAAGGTGGATGCTTTTGGGTGGCATTCTGTTCCAATCAAATTCAAGGTGAGAATCAATGGAGAAGAGACTGTGAAAAGCATGAACCTCGAGTCCTACCGGGAGAAAAATGACGTGTGGCATGAGATCCCTGGCGGCGAATTCTCAGTTGTCAAGGACAGTACTGCTGGGAATGTGGAGTTTGGTATGTTTGAAGTTGAGAGTGACTGGTGGAAAGGAGGCATGGTTATTGCAGGAATCAAAATAAAGCCAAAAGTAGGTAATTAAAAAGGGCAAAAGGCCTTGATTTGTTGTGGGGTTCTGAGGTTAAGACTTGAGAGTGTATAAGTTTTGTTATGTTCCAGCATTTAATATTTATACATAGGTATACGCATGCTTTAGTTTTATTGTATTGGAAAATGTACTAGGAGAAAATAAATCAAATATCTGTTTGCAAAAGAAGTAACTTGTATTTTATTCACCTAACCATTCGGCTTGTCTAGAAAATATGTTTAATATTTGACCCCGTGGCTTTTAGGTATGTATGTGTCAAATAAACTATTAAATGGTGAATTTAATCATTATTCTAACTGTGTAATACATAAAGGTGGTAATTGACAACATGAGCAACAATTTGAATCTACTCCAAGTCACTAGAACTTCAAACAAATTATAAAATTAAAAAAAAAAAAAATCATAAACAAGTGAGCAAGATTGACAAAGATTGGTTTGCATATCCTGTAATATTTGAATTGACTGGAGGAAGTCAATTACATATATAGTTTTGCCTTTTGTTCTGACCAAATAATATAAATCAAATGGTTTTAATGAGAGAATATTAGGGTAGTAAAGAAGAAAGTGTGTTTCTTTGGTTGTGCTATTTTACATATATAGTGGTATGGATGACTTCATGGTGTATCAAAGACAATGGTAGGAGAAAATATTTCTGATGTTTGTTTGTATAAGTATTCTCTCGCATTTTATCCACCCTAGCTAGGGTTTGGCACGGGTGGAAAATATGTCATATACCTGACCCTTGCATGTATAACATAAGAAAGTGATTTGATATCCTGATAATGACAAGTCTGAATCTGCTACAACCTATTAAACTTCAAAAGGAAAAGGAAATTGTAAATGCTCACCACAGTTACTGGTTTGCATAAGGTTCAAATAACTTGGAGGAAGGCAACTGTTAAATATATTTTTTTTAGCTTTTCATTCAGATCAAACAATATAACACCATATATTTATAGTTCAGTTGTTTATCAAAAAATAAATAAAGTTCATTTTGGAAAATATTTTGATTAATAGTTGAGTACCACCATGGAAATCCCCTACTCTATTTGATAAAACTTCACCCTTTTTCATGAGTTTGAATTCTCTTTCTTCAAATTTTCCCAGGGTACATATTGGCAAGGAAACCACTTATAAGTAACCCAAAAAAAAAAAAAAAAAAAAGCGGTAGTGTAGCTTCATCCCTTGATTGTTGTTTTACGGGATTTCCAAATACCCTGACATATATAGCGGCAAGCAGCAAGAGTTTAATAAATTGCACTGATACAAGTAGCCAATATGTTATATATATATATATATATATGTATATATTTTCTAGATTTTGTGAAGATGGGCTGATAGCACAAAGAAATGTGATAAGTAGTATCTCAACAATCAAGTGTATGAAATGCAACTCAAGTGTAGACAACCTACTGAATACCTTTCCAAATTAAATGCCCTCACAATGAGCTACTAGATCAACCGGATAATGTATCATAATTTCATTAAATTGCTAGCCTCTAAACCTATTTATCATTTGAGAAAGGAAAGGCTTTGGTGTTGATTTTTTTTAATAAGTAATAAAATTCAATTCTTATTAGGATGTGTACTTAGATAGAATAAGCAAAATAAAATAAAAATAAAAGATGTAGAGAAAGGAGAGAGGGGCAAATCACTTATATCCAAAAGAGAAAACTCTTAGTTGCTACGTACATCTTTACAATTTAAAATTGTTATTTTACCATGACTCTTAAGTAGGGTATATATAAGAACGAATGTTGACTTAAGAGAATACTTGATTGCAGTAAAATCAATAACAATTAATGTTCTTTGTTTTTAGTCAATCAATGATATAAATATAAAGAAATGTTATGTTTATAACAATATTTTCACAACATTTTTACAACAAATTTAAGGTGTTAGGTTGTTACTTATTGTTACTGGTGTGCAAAAAAGTTATTTAAGTGGTGGATTTAGATTAAAAACCCATAACAACGTATCACCTAAGATTTGTTATGAAAGTGTTGTGAAATGGTTATGGATGTAACACTGCTCATAAATATAAGCTACAAACAATATGCATGACACACTATCTCTCCTCAAACTCAAGGTAGAAATCTTTTTTTTTTTTTTTTTTGGGTTATAATTCAATTGTTCAAGGTGTGGGAATTTGAATCATTAACATCTTTTATTGCTCTAAGAAAAACAATGGCTGGACTTTGGGTCCGTAGAAGCAACAGCTCTGCTGCCCACACTATTACAAAGTTTGCTCTAGCTTCTAAGAAGTCTAGTTTTTTTAATTCGGGCAACCTTTCCCCTAGTCTGGTAGATGTTTGTAAGGAAGATGCCCCCATGTGTTTTCTCTTATTTGATTAATGCATTGCAGATTATCCAAAAAAAAAAAAAAACAGTGGCTGGTGGATGTTTGTAAGGAAGATGCCTCCACGTGTTTTCTCTTATTTGATTAATGCATTGTAGATTATCCCAAAAAAAAAAAAAAAAAAACAGTGGCTTGACAATGGCAGTAGGTGGCGGTCCAAGACGACCAACAACTAAGCCAAGCCATGATTGGGCAATAGGCTACTTGAAGTCTAGTGAAATTGAAGTAAAAGGGGTAGAGAGAGTAGAGGCAAGAAAAATGATGTAATTCGATCTAACAACTTACGTCCATAGCAAAAAAACCTTAGTGGGTACATAATCAGTGATATTTTTTTTTTAGTAAATCAAAAATATCAACATGTGCTAATAAGATATGCATAACAGGATGGAGGAGAAATTTCTTTCTTTAAAAAAAAAAAATAATAATGAAGTGTTGTAGAAATACATGCAAAACAATAAATAGCAAGCACTACAAGACAAAAATTAAAGTTGTTAAGATTCAAAACGTCTCCTATCACTAGTTTTTCCTGTCTTTCCTATATTTATAATTTGTAAACGTAAAGTCTTTAAAAGCTATTGCATTTTTTTATTATAAGAAATATAAAAAGATTATATCAAATGTATGAATTTCATTGCTCAATAAAAGCATAAATTTGAACCAAATTAAATAATGACTAAAAGAATAAAATTTCAACTATTCTCTGATCTCTTTTTTTTCCAAATCACACATTCAATTACATACTTGTTCCTGTACTTATTTTCTCCAATAGTTAGTGATTATTTTTAGATATACTAGTTGAGTTTTCGTACGATGTGCCGCATGATGTGCGGTGCAATTTATTATTAATTTTCTCCAATATTTCAATAAGTTGTACCAAAAATCTTGTAATTTAACTGATTGACACCTCAATTTCCAATAGAAACATCCAGGATTCATATCCCCACCACAACTATCGATGTATAAAAAAGATATTTCAATAAATTTCATTGTAAAAAATTGTAATCTTTAGTTATTTTATATATAGAAAAAATAGAAATACACTAAGAGTAGTATAGTGATTTGATCATGCTATATATATGTATTTACAAATTGAAAGTTCATGATATAGTAGCTAATATAGATAGGCATGTTTCATATGCCTACAAAAAAATGCATATATCCTTCAATTATTATTATTTATTTTTTTACATTCTTGATTGTGTGATACTAAAATTCCCCCCCCCCCCCCTTTTTGTTGGACATGGTTTCAATTGTTGCAAAAACAACTAAATTTGAGTAAAAATGCCATATTTCATATCAATTGTTTCTTGCATAAAAAAAACCAATTGTTTCTTATATAAATCTTAGAAAAATTATATGAAAATTTCATTATACTTAAAATAATCAATATAATTAACAAAATAAACATATTTATTATAATAGTAATCTTTCTAATTACATATAATACATACTACAGTGTTAGTTCCACAAACACACATAAAGGAGTTAGGAAATTTAAAGGATTAAAATTAATTTTAGTGAATTGACAAATATTTAATTTTTTTTTATGGCTTTTGTGACAATTGTTGTCAAAGCAACTAAACATGAGTAAGAATGTCATATTCTAAATTTATTATTATTATTCCAAATAAAAATTATTTTCTATATAGATTTTATAAAAATAATCATATAAATTCATTTAATATAAATAATTAATGCACAACAATAGATAGTTAATATATGCATTTATCTATTGGCTAAATCAATGAACTAATACTTTAATATAAATGCAAATTTTGTTGAAGTGGAAAACTAAATAAAGAGAACTTCAAAGAATGCATCATATGGCACAACCTCATAATCTCCAACATAAGATTTATGCTTTTATATATATTGATATTGATTTGTGCTTACACAATTTCTATATAATTCATCAAAAAAATATCCATGCTACATATGCACATTATTCAAATCAAATACAGATGATGAAAAAATGGTATTGCAAAATTGTTTATTATAGCCCATTTACATATAGTTGGCATTTCCGTTAATCCATTTAAAATTACAGCTATCAAAAAACACGACATAATTTAATATCTCCCAATCATACAAATATCTTTTAATTCAGTATTATAATGCATTGTAATCCAATACCTAATCTAAATATACAAAAATAAATCAAAATGTGAATAAATTTAAAAACTAACATTAAACCATTTTCCAAAATAACATTAAAGAAGTTAGAGGAAACTTTGTAGTTATATTGAAGTATGAGAGTGTATAACAATTATAATGGGGTAAATTAATTTGTAAGTCAATAGATCTATTCTACATGAAATTTCTCCATCTTCTAATATCAGCTATAATTAGAATTTTTATTTTCTCAAATTTCCGTGTTCCAATATTTAATTTGTTGTAATTGGTGGTTTGAAGTATTGATCACAACACATCAATCCCGCAGCTATAATACACACACACATACATAAACCTTTTTTTTTTCATGAATATATATTATTAACTTTATGAACCTCTCATTCCAATTACTTACATATTAACATAATAAATAAGCGGCTAAAGGAAACCCAAAATATGGGCCAACTCAAGATATGGTAGCCTAATTGATGGAAGCCTATCTTTTCCTTGCCTCTCTATAGATGTGAGATGAGCTGATTGGAATTCAGCAACTTTGGGATGTTCCATGATGTTACATAGGGGATTTCAATATCATTCGCTTCCCAAGTGAACGGTTGGGGAGATCGCGCCTTACTCTAGCTATGGAGATTTTTTTTGAGTTCATTGAAGAGCTTAATTTGATAGATTTGCCGTTGGAAAGAGTGAGTTATACTTGGTCCAGTGGCTCGGATCAGCCTTCGATGTCCAGGATAAACAGGGCTCTAGTTTCTCATGATTGGGAGGATCACTATACGGATGTGATCCAGCGGGTTTTACCTTGTCCTATTTCAGACCACTTTCCCATTTTAGTGGAGGCCGGGAGAATGTTGAGGGGGAAGAGTCCTTTTAGGTTTGAGAATATGTGGTTAAAGACAGATAGATTCAAAGAGAGGGTTCATTCTTGGTGGAATCAATACTCCTTCTCAGGTACTCCCAGTTTTGTGCTTGCCAAGAAGTTGAAGGCTCTAAAAGGAGACATTATTCAGTGGAACCGAAGAGTGTTTGGAAATGTAGGTCGGCAAAAGAAAGAATTGTTGGAAGCCTTGAATTTATTGGATGCTACGGAAGGGGAGTATGGCCTTTTTGAAGTGGAGATAATTTTTTAATTTCAGCAAAATAAATAGTATTCAAACACACCCTTAATTGTTAAGACTCGAACCCAAATCCCCGACACTTGTTGGGAATGGACCATTTTCATATGAAAGTGGTTTGTCTTTTCTATGTCGTGGAAGCAAAGACTCGTTATGGGAACATGGGAGGGAAGATCCTTCCATGTAATTACTGACAGAGAGGTTTGGGCTTTACTGGGACGTGTGCCATTCAGCCATGTATTGTAGTGCCCACAGTCCTATCAATGTCAATTTTGACCATCTCCTTGTACCACACACAAAAAATGTTCATGTTGTTCTAATTTATAGTGAGTTCTAGTTCTGTTTAAGGCTCAAGTTTAACTTGAAAACAAATTCCATGAATTGAAGTCCAGGCAAAAATAGATTGATTGTGTATTTTTTTTTATTCAAAGTATTTTCTTGTCAACCTATTTCAAAATTTTTATTATATTTAATAATTTAAATACTATTTAATTAATACATCATTTAACTTTTTGTGGCCTAGTAAAATCAAAGCAACATAGTTTATGACATAAATAGAAAGTCTAAAGCTTGTTTGGTAACAATGTTAAAACAAAAGTTTTCAGTGTTTAAATATTGAAAACTATGATCTTAAAAAAAAAAAAAAAAACATATTTGGTAGCGATGTTTTATTATGGGTGTTTGAGTTACATGTTTTAAGGTGTTTAAAACATATATTTTGAAAACTCATCCATACCAATTTTTAGTTTCCAAGTAACGACATTGTTGAATGGTCTTTTTGTAAAAAGTTGAAAACTGTAGGGCTCATTGACAAGACCAAACTTTTTTTTTCTTTTTCTCCCACGGGCGCATCTCTTTGTCATTCTCTCTTCTTCTTTTTTTTTTTCTTTTTTTTTTCTCTCTCCTTAAATAAAATAGTATTCTTTTACTAAACAATCATCACTTAAAAAAAAAAAAAAATACACACATACACATGTTAAACACACAATTATGTTTTTTACATTTTAAAATATGTTATTTGATATGATACAAAATGCATTTTTTGCATTATGAATACTTTAAACTCGTATTTTCACAACACTTTTTAAAACACAATTTTTACATCATTTTAAACACCAATATTTAAAGACTACCACAAAACGGGCCCTAATTGTCTTTGGAAAATAAGTTTATAACAACAAAGCATACTAGAGATGGACTTCTAAGCATTAGTATTGGTGGTGTTAAAAAGCTATATTGCTATTTTTAACACCACTGGATACCAAAATGTGGCTAGAGCTATAGTGCACAGCTACTCTTGGCTGTGCACTGTAGCTCATATGTTAAAAAAATATATTATTATTAAATTGTTGTGTTTACACTGCTTTTTAATAAATAAATAAAAACTCTTTTGGTTGTGTTCACACTGCTTTTTAATGAATTTTTTAATATTATTTTAATCAAATAGCTAAAAATATAGATCCGTTGATGTTGGGTGTATTGTAAAGTAAGAATGTAAAATAAATAAAGTAATTTTTTTGTGGAACCATATTGCTAAATTTATGACTCTACCAATGCAGATGCTCAACATCTCCTAGAAACCACTAGAAGGTCCAAAATAGTCTATTTGTCATCTTTGAAATGATACATCGAAAATATAATAACTACGCTTATGTAAAACAACCAAAATGATCAAATGAAACAATATTATAAACGATGTCAAGCATGATTCAAGGTTAAAATTTTCAAGCATGATTCAATCAAATTCACTATTGATCAAGAGTTGAGTTTGGAAGAGCTCAAATATAGTTTCTGAATTTACCCCCCTCTCCCCTTAGACACATGTCCATCACTTAGATTTTAGAAACTATATATTCACTGTACAGATATAAACTGGATAAGAAGTGGCCAATCAAACAGCTATAACTCAAGCAACCATTGCATACACTGAAAAGACAGAAAATCACAAGCAAGCACCTCTCAGTTGTGGCACTCAACCTGTAGTTTGACTTTGACATTTATGATTGTTGTAAAGTAACTAGAGACTTCTGGCCAGTAAAAAAGTGAAATTCCATGAACAAGCTTCTTAGCTGATAACCCAAAAATTTTATAGGAAGTTTGGTTATGACTTATGGGGGGTTATTGATGGTTTTGCCTTATTGATGTTGGTTTGTGAACCAATAGTATATAAAGATGCTTGTGAGGCCTTGTTAAGAGTAAACCTAGAGACAAATAGAGTTTTGATCAAATGGTTCAAATGCCCAAGTCCAACGGCTAGTCCAGACATGCAACAAATGATGTCGTTCTAATTAACGCAGTGTTGTAAATGTATTTAATGAAATGCTGCGTTTAGTCCTTATGTTATTAGTTCAACCGATACGTTACATTTTGTACATCATTGATCAATCTGTTGGGTAGTTAAATGGTAGTTAATCAGTTCCTAATTTCGCTCCACATTTTATAGATCAGTCCCGAGATTTTAGGGATCTGATTAGGCAGTTACTGAGTTTCTGTAATCTATATATACTGTACATCAAGTGTAATACACAATTAAGCATTCATTTCCTTCCAGAAATCTCTTTTTTCTCTTCATCTCTCTCTCTGAACTTTCTCTCTTTTTCTCTCTACATTCATTGCTCCTCATTGAGTGTTTCACAGTGTGAACACCATTGTTGAATCTCTTCAACCTTAGATAGATTCTTTTTTTGGTATCAGAGCAGCAATCGATCCCAGCAACAATGGCAGATAATACTTCAGCTTCACCTTCAACAACTGTGCCTTCAACCTCCACAACCATACCTTCAACTTCTATATCCACCTCTATCAATCTCACAAATCAACCTCTGCTATTACTCTCAAATATGTCAAACATGACGACAGTTAAACTGGATTCTTCCAACTACATCGTTTGGAAGCATCAAATCTCCATGGTGTTAGAGACTTACTCCATTTTTGAGCTTCTTGATGAAGTTTCTCTTGTTTCTGAGAAATTTCTCAAGGATTTATCTAGTACCATTACTTCAGTACTTAATCTAGATTATCTCATTTGGAAATTAAAGGAAAAGGCACTTCTTATGTTCATTAGCTCAACCCTCACTCCTTCAATTTTGGCTATAAATGTTGGATGTTCTTCCTCTTGTTCCTGAGAAATTTCTCAAGGATTTATTTGGTACCATTACTTTAGTACTTAATCCAGATTATCTCATTTGGAAATCAAAGGAAAAGACACTTCTTATCTTCATTAGCTCAACCCTCACTCCTTCAATTTTGGCTATAAATGTTGGATGTTCTTCAGCTCAAGAAGTCTGGAAGGTACTTGAAAACAGATTTTCCTCAATCTCAAGGTCACATGTGATGAACCCAAAGGGTGAGCTACATAGTGTGAAGAAATGATCTGATTCTGTGGATGCATATCTACAGAAGATTAAGGTGATAAGGGACAAGTTTATGACAGTTGGTGTATTCTTGGATGATGAAGAGCTACTTCATGTAGCAATCAAAGGTCTTCCAAAAGAATTCAGTGCAATTAGGTCTGCAATCAAAACCAAAAGAACCAAATTAAGTTTTGATGAACTAGCTACTTTGTTAAATGCAGAAGAAGAATCATTGAATGAAGGAATGGAGATCAAAGACTCCACCTTTGCAATGGCAGTTAACATTGCACCAAGGTTTAACAATACAGGTGGTTATAATAATCATAACTAGTCTCATAATAGAGGGAGAGGAAGAAATAACAATGGAAGAGGTAGAGGCAGAGGTCCATCACCTAATCACTTCAATCAATTTTCATCATCTTAATTTTCACAATCTCAATGATCTAATGCTAGATCAGAAAGGCCAATTTGTCATATTTGTGGTGAGGCAGGTCATCTTGCCTTAGATTGTTACCACATGATGGATTATGCCTATCAAGGCAAGCATCCACTCACAAAGCTAGCTGCAATGGCAACTTCTTCCAACTCAATGATAACTCGGGAGCAACCTTGGTTGGCAGATAGTGCAGCTATAGATCATGTCACTTCAAGTCTTAATCATTTGAGCTTCCCTAAACCTTACACAAGTCAGGAACACCTCACAATTGACAATGGTCAGAATTTGCCTATTACTCATATAGGTAACTCTCTAATCCCTGCGTCAAATGCTCCTATTCAACTTAGAAATGTACTTAGAGTTCTCTCTATTGCTTCTAATCTTGCTTCAGTTCATAAATTGTGTCATGATAATAATTGTTGGTGTTACTTTGATGAAAACACCTTACTTATCCAGGCCTTGGCCACAGGGAAAACTCTATACAAAGGCAAGAGTGAAGGTAAAGTGTACCCCATCTATCCTCACAAGGCCATTGAGCTTTTACTTCCTAATAAACTGTGCAATTCTTTTTAGCTCTTTTCTTCTAGTTGGCATCTGTGGCATAACAGACTTGGCCATCCCAACTCTCAAATCCTTAAGCTTTTGTTACAAAATAATTGATTGTCTTTCAATAATAGTGCTAATTTTGTCAATTCTTGTATTCACTGTCTTCATGGCAAAATGCATAGACTTCAATTTCCTAGTTCAAGATTTGTCGCTAATTCTCCTTATGAACTTGTACATACTGATCTATGGGGTCCTGCACCTCTTAATTCAATAAATGGCTACAAATATTATGTCATTTTTGTTGATCATTTCACTCATTTCACATGGTTGTACTTACTTTCTACTAAATCTGAAGTTTACTCAAAATTTGTCATGTTTCATGCTATGGTTAAAACACAGTTTTCCTCAACTATTAAAACTCTTAGATCAGATGGTGGAGGTGACTACACTTTTAAATCTTTTGAATACTTCCTCACTTCCAATGGGATTAATCATCAAATTTCTTGCCCTTATACTCCTCAACAAAATGGTTTAGTAAAGAGGAAACATAGACACCTAATTGAAACTACTATCACCCTTTTATCACAAGCTTCCTTGCCTTCTTCATACTGGTCATTTGCTGTTCAATCAACTGTGACACTCATCAATTTACTTCCTACTGTTACATTAGGTTTCAGTTCTCCTTGGTATGAGCTCCATGGTCAACATCCTGATATTTCTTCTCTTAAAATCTTTGGCTATGCCTGCTACCCATTTCTTAGACCATACACAAAACACAAGCTGAATCATAGAACCACAGAGTGTCTTTTTTTGGGCTATTTTGCCATTTCTAAAGGTTACTTATGTCTTGACTTGCTCACTCATACTCTATACACCTGCTGACATGTTTTGTTCAATGAAACCAAATTTCCCTTTTCCTCTACACCCTCTTCTGCTTCAATCTCTCATACTTCTAATCCTGATGTTTGGCTTTCTAATCTTCTCTATTTACACTCTTCCAATCAGCTTTCAATCCTAGGGCCATATTCTACTTCTACATCTCATTCTACAAATCCTAGTCCTAATCTTACATCTCACACTTCTTGTCATTTTTCCTTCTCATCCACTTCTCAAACCTTTCAACCATCTGTCTCTATTCCTGCTACTACATCTCCACCTGTCAATATCACTCACTCCACACCTCCACCTCCTCCAATTTCATCTATACCTACTCCTTCACCTCCTGCTGTCACTGCCTCTTCCCTTCCTACGGCCACTGTCTTTGTCATTGCACCTGTGAACATACATCCTACACTTGTGAACTTACATCCTATGACCATCAGATCAAAGAATGGGATTTCCAAGCCTAAATTATGTTACAAGGCTGTGGTTGACTATACTTAAATTGAGCCCCCATCATATGGAATTGCTTGTAAATTTCCTTAATGGGTTAAGGCCATGGATGATGAATTTTCTGCTTTAAAAAGATAGAAAACTTGGTCTCTTGTTCCTGTTGTTCCTGGTATTAATCTGGTGGGTTGTAAGTGGGTGTATAAGTTGAAATTACACAGTAATGGCACCATTGCTCGTTACAAAGCTAGATTGGTTGCTAAGGGCTTTCATCAATAGGCAGGTGTGGACTACTCTGAAACATTTAGTCCAGTGGTGAAACTAGCTATAGTGAGACTTGTACTTTCCATTGCAGTAAGTTGTAATTGGCCTCTCAAACAATTAGATGTCTCCAATGCCTTCCTCCATGGTTTTCTAAAGGAGGAGGTGTATATGGAGCAACCACCAGGCTATGTGGATCAATAATTCCCTCATCATATATATTTGCAAATTACATAAATTCTTGTATGGATTGAAACAAGCCCCAAGGGCTTGGTTTAACATATTTACCTCTTAGCTGTTGCATCTTGGATTTGAAGCTTCCATGGCAGATTCTTCCTTATTTGTGTTTAACTATCATCAGACCATCATTTATCTACTTATGTATGTTGATGATATTATCACCACAGACAATTCTTCTTCACAAGTCTCTCATCTTGTCACTACTCTTAATAAGGCTTTTGAGCTTAAAGATCTGGGTGCCCTCTCTTATTTCTTAGGCATTCAAATTGTACCTTCTAGATTTGGTCTTACTCTGTGCCAGTCCAAATATGCCTCTAATGTGCTTCATAGATTCAAGATGGAGAATTCTAAGCCTACAAAGACCCTTGTTGTCCAAATGTGCATCTTACTCCTTTTGAAGGCTCTGTTCTACCTGATCCCACTGAGTATAGAAGCTTGGTGGGTGCTCTCCAGTACTTAACCTTCACACGTCCTAATTTGGCCTTTAGTGTTCATCAACTTTGCTAGTTTATGCATCATCCCACTACTTCTCATTTGGAGGGCAGCCAAACGTGTTCTTTGTTATGTGAGGGGTACTTTACACTTCGGGATTCATCTTGCTTCTGGTCCACTTACCTTCTCTGCCTTCTCTGACGCAGATTGGGCTGGAGACCCCACTAATAGGAAATCTATTACTGGGTTGTTGGTTTTTCTTGGTTCAAACCCAATTTCTTGGTCTTCCAAGAAACAATCCACTATTTCCTGTTCTTCCACAGAGGCAGAGTATCGTGCCTTGGATTCTACAGCTGTTGAGTTAGCTTGGCTACGCACTCTGTTTAAGGATCTTAAGCTTTTTCTTCCTCACATTCCCATTCTGTGGTGTGATAACAACTCTGCTATTGCTTTGGCCTCTAATCCAGTCTTTCATTCCAGAACCAAGCACATTGAGGTTGATTATCACTATGTGAGGGGTTGTGTTCTTCGTAGCACTTTGGAGATCAAATTCATCTCTGGCCATGATAATTTTCCAGATATTTTCACAAAACCTTTGCCTGGACCTCATTTTCTGGTTCTACATAGCAAACTCTTGGCTGACACTGCCTCAAGTTTGAGGGGGGATGTTAAGAGTAAACCCAGAGAAAAACAGAGTTTTGATCAAATGGTTCAAATGCCCAAGCCCAATGGCTAGTTTCTCAACGGCTAGTCCAGACATGCAGCAAACGTTGTCGTTCTAATTAACGCAGTGTTGTAAATGTATTTAATGAAACGCTGCATTTAGTCCTTATGTTATTAGTTCAATTGATACGCTGCGTTTTGTACATCATTGATCAGTCTGTTGGGTAGTTAAATGGTAGTTAATCAGTTCCTAATTTCGCTCCACATTTTACAGATCAGTCTCGAGATTTTAGGGATTTGATTAGGCAATTATTGAGTCTCTGTAATCTATATATATTGTACATCAAGTGCAATACACAGTGAAGCATTCATTTCCTTCCAGAAATCTCTTTTCTCTCTTCCTCTCTCTCTCTGAACTTTCTCTCTTTTCCTCTCTACATTCATAGCTCCTCACTGAGTGTTTAACAGTGTGAACACCATTGTTGAATCTCTTCAACCTTAGATAGATTCTTTTCAGGCCCTACATGATTTCATATTAGACTAAGTTCATGCCTCTCTCATCCATCTCAACACAATTACAGGAAATAAAAAGAGAGATTTTTTCACATTTATTTTTACTCTCATTTTCTAGTCCACATGTAGTATTTTTTTTTTTTTTAAAGTCTCAGTGCAAAATGTCCCCATGTGAGTGTTGCTGAAGAAGTGGAAATCATACAGGAAGGCTGTAATTTTTTTTTATTGAAGTTGGATCCTGTGATCTCATCATTGAGGGTGAGAGTATTAAAGTTATGAGCAAATAGACTGTTCACAACTTGGGCAAATTTTTCAAGAAATAAAGATGTTGGTGATTGGTATTCGCAATGGGTTTTTCTCATGTGTCAGCCGATTTGGTAACTCGGTGAGTGATGCCCTCTTTAGCTATATTTGCTAAATCTATCTCTAATGATGTAACTTGGATGAAAAATCCTTCTCCTCCTCCTCTTGCCTTAACGACTTTGTTTTGTGAATGATAGTCTTCTTTCTCTAAAAAAAAATAGAGAGATAGAGAGAAGCGGTAGGCCATTGCGTTGGAATGCTAACTGGCCGTCAGAAAAGGAAACTCCTTAGCCTACTAGAAACATGAGAACTTTCCCTTTGCTATTGTTAATTGGGCACTTTGAAATTCTGAATTGCCTTTTAAAAGTCACCATTTCTTAAGTTTCCATGGAATACATTTGTTGTTGACTTTGAATTCATCTAAAAACCTTTGAAAGTACGATTAATATTTTCTTTGACTTCTAAAAGTCCCATATCCCAGGATGAGAAATCAACCAAATGTTGGGAAACCATTTGGGGAACACAGAATATGAGTTGCCTCTAATACACTTTCCCCCAGTAAAGTTACATTTTCCCCAATATTCTTGTCCCATTTTGTTTGGCATATATATATATATATATATAATTTTCTCAAAATTCCTATCCTCTACTATTTTGTTCCTAAGTTGCGTGAAATGTAATATCATTGGCATAAACGTTGATGCCAACGGCTATAAATATAAGCAATTAAGCATCATATACAAACCATTTGCTTCACTAATTGAGGACAAATTTTTTGTTGAGTATTTTCTTTTGGGCAATGGACCTTAGGTAATCGCATCTTTCAGTCAATTACCTAAAATGAAAAATAAAAAGGGTGGGCTTTTGTTTTGGGTCTTAATTTAGGAAGAGTTGACATGTCCAACTTTCCCTGTGATTTGGGCCATTTTTCAAAGGCAAATATAGCTCTAACCTTGAATTTTACTCGGCCTTGGGCCCAAGACAATATGTGAAATAGTTGGCCCTGATCTATAACCAGCTTTCATGCCTACTTATAAGAGAGTTTGAATCCCAAAAAAATTGATTCTCTCTCTCTCTCAGAGGACAGAAAATAAACTGATTGAAATTTATTGGTAATAGACTTTCATTTCTCATTTTATATGTTGGAGACCTATTTAAAGACTTCAAATATATATTTTTCCAAATAAAAACATTCTAAACAGATTATAATTGATACATTAGCATAATATAACTCTAATTTGACTAGTATAGTCTTAAAACACTTAAAATCAAGTCCTAAATTATAAATTCTTAAATTTCAAAAATAATATAAAATAACAAAAAATAACCCCATATTTTGTCTTATATCATAAACGCAATGTTCTTGCGGTCCAACCCGGTCCAACCCCGGTTTTAGGGGTTCACGGAATTACCACATATGCCCGGTTCTTGAATCTTAAAAAACCGGTTTTCATCCCGGTTCACGGTTTTCACAGTCCGACCTCCCGGTCCGGTCCGGTTCTGAGAACCATGTTGAGAACATATGAATTAAGAACTGCTAATTTCAGTTTTGTTAAATATACATGTGAGAAAAAGTCGTATAAGACCGTTTTATAAGCTACTTTTATTCCACATGGTAGGAGAGAAAGAATGCATATATTAAATGGATAAAATAATTACTTATAAAAAGGAAATGATAAAAACACTCCAAAAGAGGCTATTGCATCTACTAGAACTAGAAGTCTTTAAAATTTAAAAATAAGAATTAAGAACCGGCAATTTCAGTTTTGACTTTTGTGACCAAAATTTTGCAAACTTGGAGCCTTCTAGCTTTGTGGTCCCATGGCACGCAAATCTACCTTTGAATCATCTAAAAGTTTCTGAGTGTCATACCAGAAGCTTTAGAAGTTGTTTTTGTCCAATTATCCGTATACTGGGCAGTTCATCTTTTTACTGTTACAAACCTGCATTGGCATTTGGCAGTATCAAAGCCTAGATTTCGTCATTCTTTTGGTCTTTCTAGTTTTGTTATTTGTAGCATCGCTTTGTCATCAAATTTGACTTGAGCCTCTGCACATATGCAGCAGGGGAAAAAGATCTTACTCATTGGACCATGGCCCTGGCAATATTAAAGGTCCTTTTGCATTGTTGGTCACGTTAGCTTTATACAACTTACTGTTTTTTCCAAACAGTGAAGAGAAGATTAGCCTGGACCTCTTTTTTGCTCTTTTTGGCCTAGGAAAAGAGAAAACTTACTGCTCTTGCTTTGCATATATGTATGTTAGGATCTGTATATGCTGAATTTGTGGGTTTTTTTGTTTCTTTCTTGTTGTAAATGGTTTATTATATCATTCATTTATCTTTTTTCTACCTCACCATGACCAACTTTTGACAATTTAGTTTAAAAGGTTATTTGATTGGTCAACACCAAATATTTTTATGGCTAAATTATAAATTGCCCCTCTCTAATTTGGAAAATTTTCAATTTAGTTCTTTAACTTTAGTAGAAATCAATTTAACTAGTTATTCTATCTAGTTCTATCCAATCTCATTGATACTTTTAGTCTTTTTCACATTCCAAAACGATATCATTTTGATGGAATTAATGGTGTGGATTGGACGAAAAGACTGCATTAAAAATGAATGGAAATTAAGGTATCAAAATGAAAAATATTATATATATATATATATATATCTATATATAAGACCTAAAATTTTTTTTTGAAAGCACGTCTAAATTAGAGGTATAATTTACAATTAGTCCTATATGTGAAGTGGTAAGCAATTTGAGGGTGGTGTAAAATTGTTATGAATTTTTATTATGACTCACTTTTTTGATTTGTAATTTAACCTATTTTTATTTCATATCTCTCCGCCGTACTTGAAGTCCAAGTCAACAAAGCATTTCCAAAATCACCTGGTTCAGCCATACAAACCCTATATTTGTTTCTTACTTCATTTTATTCTCCTGTACGTGATGAAGGTCATGTCTAGTGTAATGTGATAGATCATGGTGTGTCTTTCCCCAAGCTAGCTTTGCCTGTGAGCCACATTATATGCCTTCCTACTTCCTAGTAATTGGTCTCTGAATGGAACGTATATACACTGATGGAGGACAACTTGGACTGACTAGAATTTGCATGGCAAAGTCAATTTGCAACCAAAGGAATCTTAGTTTAGTATTCTCAGTGACTGATCATCTTAAAGAAAAAGAAAGAGAAATACTATCCCATTAATTTTACAGATGGGATGTCTGGCCCATTGCCACAATGACCATTCAATCTAATGCAGGATAGGCTTGTTTTTTTTGCGTTTGTCATTATAATTTGGTCTATGAGCTCTATAGTAAACGTCCATTTCTCACTGGATTTCCGGGATTTGCCTGTTTTTGGTATATATTAAATTAAAGAAAATAAAAGTTTTGCATTTTGCTTTAAGCCTTGAATCTATGTGCTGGTGTTGCAAATAATGTTGGCTAATACTATTCAAGGCTGTTATGCCTCAAATGATACATATAATGCATGTATAGCAAGTCTGCCCTTATAATTAACTGTTGACATGATTTGTTGTAAATTTGAGTAACATCACGTTCACTTAAACCCATTATTGCTACACTGTATTATCATGCATTATCACCTATGAAGCACGGACGTGGCTAGGAGGGTGCCACACCAGAGTCCAACGCAGTCCGACACAGGGTGTGGCGTCCGACACGGTTGCCTGCACATCGGTGCCACGTCTGAGCTTTTTTTTTTCTCTCTCTCTCGAATTCGCGACGACTCAGCTCAATTCGTGCCGACTCGGCTTCGATTTGCGCCGAACTGGGCAGATTTGGCTAGAATTAAGTAGTATCGGCTGAATTAGGTCGTATCACAGGCGACCGAAACGGTTGAAACAGGGCGAAATCGGCCTTGAATCATGCCAGAACAACCGAAATCGGCTTTGAATGATGCTCAAACATCCTAAATCTATCATTCCTCAATTTTATTATTGAATATTTGTTGCTTCTTTTGTGTTTTCTTTTTTGTTTTGTATTTCTTGCCTTCTTCTTTCTTTGTTTTGTGAATCAAGGCATAGTAATGTGTTTTTTAAGAATATTTTAATAGTAAAAATATATAGAAAATATAAATAAAAATATTTTTAATAATTTTTTAATCGCTATATCCATACCTTATTTTTTCAAAAATTACTGAGTCCCGCACCTGCACCCGAATCTGGAAACACACCTGTGGTTCATAGATTATCACAGTAGGCCTCTTGTCAATATTAGTTATGAAAAATTTTGCGACCCTGCTACTTTTATTGGTCTTGAAAATTAATTTGTTTAGAGAACAATTTGCTTTCATTTTGGAAGTAGCCCACTTTGTCACTCCATGCCACTCCAAAAGATCTGTACTAGTGGGAGTTTGCTGAAGCCATTTCCTACACTTGCTTTATTATTATTATTGTTTTCTTCATTACAGTTTTATGATAGCTCCATGCTAGTAAAAGTGATATAACAAACTGCTCATCAAATGGCTTTGCAGCTCATAAGGAAGCTGTCTCTATCATCCCTGCATTATATTGTTGCTCACCGAAAGGTCCATTTTCTGCCACACTTTCTCACTGCTAACCCTTGAAGATATATAGTTTCTGTCTTGTTTTAGAGACTAAGGTCACTTTCCATCTTGTTCACAAGATGATGTCATTTTTGTAGACTTCTAGTCTTTTCTCAGGGGTGAAAAAGTCGCCTTCTTGGCCATATATGTTCATTTAATGCTCCATTGGCAATTAAATCCCTTCCTCAGCTAAATCTTTTTGTTTGTTTCAAGCTGTACAAATTGCCAGTTCAAGTAGTGAGCTACTTCTTTTTATTTTTTTTATTATAAAATTGAAATTCTATCCTAACTTAATTTAAGGGTATATGTATGTAAAGCTCTCTCTTAATATACATGCTGATCATCGGTCATAATTACTGTGCAATTTTATTTTATATTAATTTATTATAAATTTTTTTTTTCAAATGTTAAATAATGTTAATAAAAGTATGGAACACAGTGGTAACTGGTTAGACTCAATGAGCAAGATTTTTCAATGGAAGAATTGGTATGGTATTTATGTAATAATTAGGGTTTTTATCTAAACTCTCTCTCTGTTAGTTTAGTTGTGGTGTTGTTCTGTCTCTCTTGGGCTGCACTGCCTTATGCTTCTTTCTGATTATCAATTAGAAAAAAAAAAAAAAAAAAAGGCTTGTTTCGTACTAATGTGCTGGAGTACTCTTAAGGACATCTAAGAAAAATAGCCATAGAATTAATGGTTTGCAGGACATGTTTTTCGCATGCAGAAGGCTATAATTAATTGTAGGGGCAGCAGGGGCAGGGTCCAAACTGAAATTTCCAGGTCATTTGTGATGCCATGTTGTAAACTTGTAATTCATGGAACTTTGAATCCTTTGATTACGTTTTTGCTGAAACTTTGATTTGCTTAAATTTACAAAGGTACAGTTGAACCTAAAAATAAATTAGGTTTTAAAAAATTGTACATAAACACATAAGATATTAACCGAGATTTTGTAATATAATGTGTTACAATGGTTTTAAGGTTGTCATATATATTCTATTATATTTTGCAACTATTTATTTTTTGAGAATCAACTATAAGACACAACTAAATAGTAAATATGTAATTGTTTAAGTTTAAGCTACTCAAACCAAAGCGGGTTTCACTGATTTATGCCCTTAGAACATACGTTAGTAAATAATTTTAAAAAAAAAATTATGAAAAAATGATTAATTTTTTTCAATTTTTCATAAAAATATTTTTAAAATAAATAATTAATATATACCCATAACCAGATCCAGTTAAAGCAAGCATAAGAGTCATTGGGTTTTCAAGAAACCCATTAAGAGAGAAAAGCCCACATCCCCTTTCATCCAGCTACCAGAAAAGAGAAAAATGAGCATTTCTTTTTGCAATAACGTCATATTTATGCATGAGTTGCAATCATGTTTCTCTTAACAATAACATCCCATGCAGCTGGTCCTCTCCTATATTTCTCAGAAGTCAGACCTACTTCGTACTATAGACTTCTGCTTATTAAGAGCATTCGATTCTATTTTATTTTATTTTACTATCTTAAAAAGTTATTTTATCAATTATACGATATTATTTTATAATACACTCAACATCTCAATTTTTATTATACAATATAATATATTAAAATAATATATCTACACAATAAAATAATATATTTCAAAACATAAATAAATGCCAAAAATGAGACACGGAAAGAGAGACAGAGATTGAGACGTGAAACAGAGAGTAGGAAGAGAGAGGAATGAATAAAAAAAATATTATTTCCTTTTACAATTGTGCTACAATACTATCACAAATTTGTGATGATACTGTAGCATAATTCTAAATTTTTTTAGGATACCAGACCAATACAAGGCCAAATGCTGGGGCCTTTTACTACTTTAATGCTAAAATTTGCTTACATATGCCATTTGCAAGGCCAATTGTGAATGCTCTAATAATAATAAGGGTAAATAGCAAAATATACTCCTGAATTTTGGAGTTACTTAGATTTTATACCGTAAAGTTTGAGAAATTAGATTTTACACCCTGAAATTTGGTTCCGTTAACAAAACCCCACCCTCCGTTAGTTTAAGCTGTTAAGTGACATGTTGGTGTGCTGACATTTTTTTTTTTTTTCCAAATCAACTCTATCGTTTTTTTTTTTTCTCTCCAAATTAGCTCTACAAAACGATGTGGTTTCAAAGCAAAAGACACTTAACCCACCCAAATTCCAAGTTTTATGACAACATAGTTTTGGAAGCAACTCAATTCCCAAATCATTCAACTCAAAATGACAAAACCCCAAGAATGAACCCCATGAACCCATGCAGCTCAAAACCCAACCTAGGCCTCAGCTCACCGTGAACCCACCCAGCTCAACCAGATCAGGTCTGTTAGAGATATATTAGACATATTAGCCCAATGTAATAGGCCCAAGCCCAATCCTACTTGAACTCGTAGTCTAGGATTTAGTCGCCTATATATACTCATATTATAGTTCATTGTAACATAGGTTATTGTACTACACTCTTATACAATAAAGATGTAGCCTTTAATGGATTTCTCCGTGGATGTAGGTCGACAAAACTGAACCACGTAACCCCTCGTGTACTCGGTATTTCTATTCTATGCTTCTTCTTCTGCATCTTATCTAGCATATACAACATGATATAACACATCGCGTTGCTAATAATTTATTTAATATGTTATCAGAGTCAAACTTCGTTCTTAGCATCAAACAAACGTCTCTACACAGTAAAGAAGATTCTCACGTGCACACCACCATCTAAAGTCACACATGTTTGTCTGTTGGATCTAGACTCCACGACATCTCGCAGCCACCATGGCTCTGTGTTGTGTCAAAATCCAACAACCAAGCAAGCCGTGACTTAACTTCTTAGATTTGTGCACATCAAGCCTTCGCTTGATGAAACCAACCATACAAACGTGCTCCACGGCCTCTCGCCACCAAAACCCAGGAAGATGGTCTCCACAAAATGCCTCACGCGCCCCCACGCGCTGCCATTGTTTCAGTGTACTTCTCCACGCGTTGCCTCTAATTCCTCAGGAGCAGATCCTCCTCTAGCAACATACGTCGTACTGTCAACCTTATAACCCGCCAATCTATAAAACCCGAGAATTCTGGCCATCGTCTCGCCAACACGCGCCCACACGCGCCGCTGGTTTTCTGGCTTCTCCTCCACACGCCGGTGGTCATCGCACGCTCCTGCCACACACCAAAGAACTCCTGCTGATGTCATCTAATGTCACTGGATGACGTCATCACTCCATGTGATCTTCTCATGCTTATCCAACCTCAAGCTTTCATCGAGTTTTCGCCTTGAGTTTGGAGAGGGTGTTAGAGATATATTAGACATATTAGCCCAATGTAATAGGCCTAAACACAGTCTTACTTGTACTAATAGTCTAGGATTTAGTCGCCTATATATACTCATGTTAGGGTTCATTGTAATACAGGTTATTGTACTACACTCTTATACAATAAAGATGTAGCCCTTAAAGAATTCCTCCATGGATGTAGGCCGACAAGGCTGAATCACGTAATCCTCGTGTTCTTGGTGTTTCTATTCTATACTTCTCCTTCTGCATCCTCTCTAGCATATACAACATGGTATAACACATCCCATTGCTAATAATTTATTTAACAAGGTCTAAGGCAAAAGCAGCGATGGCGAAGAAGAATCTGGATCTGCCACAACAGTCTTCTATTTGTTCACTCTTTACTATGCTAGCTGATCTCTTGAAGAATCTCTACTCCCTTGTCTGACCAATTCCCTGAAGGAACCACCTCTTGAGACCTCGGAGCCTAAAGAGACAAGATTATCAGTGAGGTCTAGGAAGAAACTGTCCAGGGAACCGCCATCACTGCCACTAACAATCACAACAAGGAGGAGGAGATTGACAACAACAACAACAACATAAATAATACGATGGAGAAGATGACTTTATAGGATTTCTTGATGAATGCTAAGGCGGTGAGGGAGGAGGATGTGATACTAGGTGGTAGGCGAGACTAGGATGTCAAAGTGAAACTAGCTAGAGGATTTCTTGACCAAGGTTGAAATTTGTGTTTTGATTTTGGGCTAAGCTACACTGTTTTGGAAGTTGGCACAGTGTCTTTTGCTTTCTTTGAAATGATGCGTTTCTCTAAGGTTGATTTGGCCAAAAAAAAAAAAAAAAACCTTAGGTATAATACTTTAGGTGTTGTTCCTTAGATTTCTCTTTTAAGATTCACTCATGTGGCTACTTAACTAAAAAATACACTTCCATCCCATGAGAAAAAATTTCACATGGCAGAATCTTAAAAAGAGAACCTAAGGAACAACACTTAAGTACTGTATCTAATTCTTGCTCAAAAAAAAAAAACATGTCAGTAGGCTAACATGTCTTAACAGCTTAAACTAACGGAGGGTGGAGTTTTGCTAACGGAACTAAATTTCAGGGTGTAAAATTCAATTTCTCAAATTTTATGGTGTAAAATTCTAGCAACCCTAAATTTCAGGGGTGTATTTTACAATTTACCCTAATAATAATATCACCATATATATATATATATATATTTATTTTTTTTTTGAAGGGGAATAATATCACCATGTCGGCTACTATGTATGTGCATGAAGAATATATCTGCTACACTCACAAATTATTTTACAACATTTTTACAAATAGTTAATATGATAAATTCTTATTGGTTCTCATCTAAGTTCATTACTAATATTACATTTTTACTTATTAATAACCACTCATCACATCAACAATTTGTAAAAAGTTTATAAAATAGTTTTTTTTTTCTTTTGAGAGAGTTTCAACCTATGACGTTCGCTCCTGACAATAGCTCTTTATCATTAGACCAAGACACCAATCAGTTTTTAATGCAGGTGGGGATTGAACTCCAGATCTCTTATGACTTTAGCATTTTCCATATCTCATTATGCATTGATGCTCCATTTCTCACCCAATCATATCTTAGGTGAACATTGGCCTCACTATTAATGCAAAAATATTTCGTTATATAATCAAGGAAAAAGTTAACGGATGTTCCAAGGGTAATTTTTTAAATAATGTTTTTAAAAAATTTTTCTAGAAAAAGACAAAAGCAATTGAATTTTTTTTTTCATAGTTTTTTATATTTTTCATTAAAGTAATATTAAAAATTTTCTAAAATGATCAATTAGAAAATGCCATAAGAGTAATAAATGTTCACCTCACTCATGGCATAAATGTCTAGCCCATATTATAATACAAAGTTACTCATCTAACAAATTGATATTACTTAATATGGTAAAACAGAAAGGGTGGGGGGCTTAAATTTCAAAGAATGCACTTAATTGCTACATAAATAACAATAAAAGTCACAAGTGAAAAAAATGTAATAAGAGCACTCGTTATCCCATCCCTATAATCAATTGAAATGGTTGCATTAGGCATCCACCCATCAACAACTCACGATCTAGTGATTTACGTATGTATAGTTATATAACATATATTAAAAAAAAAAATGTCATAAGAGCACTCGTTAACCAATCCCTATAATCAATTGAAATGATTACATTAGGCATCCACCCATCAACAACTCCCAATCTAGTTATTTACATACGTATATAATAAACGTATTAATTTATATAACTCACTACGTACAAATGCACCATCAAAATATTGGTTGAATGCGAAATTAATACAAATATCTTTTTTCAACTTGTGACTTTTATTGTTATTTAGGTTGTAGTTAAGTGCATTCTTTGAAATTTAAGCCCCCACCCTATCTGTTTTACCATATTAAGTACTAATAACTGTTCTTCCTCAAAAAAAAAAAAAAAAAAGTACTAATAACAGTTTGTTGGATGAGCAACTTTGTACCCAAATATGGGCTAGACACTTATGCCATGGGCCCATGAGTGAGTTGAACGTTTATTACGCTATATGGACACTAGCCTTGGTCTCACAGAACTGACAGTAGTATATAATTTTCACAATCCACTCATTTTCCTAAAAGGGTTTTTATCTTCAAGGAAAAGTTAATGAATAATATAAGACGATATTTTTGAAATATTTTACGAAAAAGAAGTAATTAATTGTTGTGAGGATTTTTTATAATTTTTAATGAAAATGATGTTAAAATTTTTATAAAATAATTTATTTATAATTGACTTAAAATACTTGTTAACATTATCATTATTTTTTTAATCACAATGGCTATCTACCACATAGGGCTGTCAACTCTTTACAAGGGCTGCTTAATACGGGAGATGTGACCATGTGCAGCAGGAAAACCTGACTTATGTTGGCCTATCCCTTCTGTTGTTTGGGGAAAAAAACAAAAACATATGGGAATAAACATTTGTAATTTGATTTGGCTTTGTGGGGTTTCTAATCAAGGAGGCAAATTTGTTTAAAATTTTCAAAATTTTTCTTGGACATGGAGACTTCAAAAGCCTCAAGCTCAGTTTTCAAACACACACTCGTGCATTCTTGGAAACATTAAAGTACAAGTTTGGACTCTGGTCAAAAGGAAGACTTTCCATTGAGAGCTTTAGAAGAAAAAAAAAATATATTATATTATGCTTTTAATAATGAGAATTTCAAAGGCATGATTGTCCTCTAATGACAAGAAATAATTTATTAAATACTTGATTTGGGCTTTGATTAGATGATTCACTTCTAAGATCTAACTTCTTTCATAATCCTAAAAACAAAAAGAGGAAAAAAAGAGGAAGAAATAATATACTTAAATTAATATCTTTGGTACATAGGAAAATGGGTAGAGAGGAGAGAATAGGAAAATATGGTCCCTGTATGCGGGGGTGTTTGGTTTGTGTTTTCAAACAACTATTTTCAATTTTTAAATAACATTATACGTATTTTCACCTATACGTATTTTTACAAATGATTTCAAACAACAATTTCCAATTTTTAAACACATATACCAAATAGGCCTTTATGGCACATTTTCCTTTTCTTTCCTCCTGTTTCCCTCTTTTTGAATAACTTCACTAAAGAATTCTTAAAACACTAACCATTCATTTTAATATTTTAATATATGTTTAAGATTTTATCACATTATTGATATCTTAAATAGGTTTTAAAATGTCAAAAGTCTTGTAACTCAATTGATTGGCATCTCTTATTATTTTCAAACAACAATTTTCAGTTTTTAAACACATATACCAAACGGGCCTTTGTGGAACATTTTCCTTTTCTTTCCCCTTGTCTCCCTCTTTTTGAATAACTTCACTAAGGAATTCTTAAAACACTAACCATTCATTTTAATATTTTAATATATGTTTAAGATTTTATCACATAATTGATATCTTAAATAGGTTTTAAAATGTCAAAAGTCTTGTAACTCAATTGATTGGCATCTCTTATTATTTTCAAACAACAATTTTCAGTTTTTAAACACATATACCAAATGGGCCTTTGTGGCACATTTTCCTTTTCATTCCTCCTGTCTCCCTCTTTTTGAATAACTTCACTAAAGAATTCTTAAAATACTAACCATTCATTTTAATATTTTAATATATGTTTAAGATTTTATCACATAATTGATATCTTAAATAGGTTTTAAAATGTCAAAAGTCTTGTAACTCAATTGATTGGCATCTCTTATTATTTTCAAACAACAATTTTTAGTTTTTAAACACATATACCAAACGGGCCTTTGTGGCACATTTTCCTTTTCTTTCCTCCTGTCTCCCTCTTTTTGAATAACTTCGCTAAAGAATTCTTAAAACACTAACCATTCATTTTAATATTTTAATATATGTTTAAGATTTTATCACATAATTGATATCTTAAATAGGTTTTAAAATGTCAAAAGTCTTGTAACTCAATTGATTGGCATCTCTTATTATTTTTTTTAATTGAGGCATTTAGTGTTCAAATCCCCCAACCTCTAACTATCAAATTATTATTTTTTTTAAAAAGTTGTTAAAATATTGCTAGCTAATGTTAGGATCTTTAGCGTGTTGGTAAATTCCATAACAAGTTTGGATGTATTCATTGAATTTAAATTGTACATTGTATTTGTAAAATGTTGTGGGTTTAAATTCGTAATGGGTTGAGAGGGTTAGAAGATGATATTTGGAACTGCAAATTGAAGGATTTTGCACAAGTGAATAAGGAGGGTCAGACTATATGTCAAGCAAACTTAGAGTCCGTTTGGATAGAGCTTATTGTTGCTGAAAACTTATGATTGTTGCTGAAAATACTGTAGCAAAATAATTTTTAAATGTGTGAATAGTGCAGCGGGACCCATTTTTAATGAAAAAATTGATAAAAAGTGAAATTTGTGGGTCCCATTTACTGTTCATGGGACCCACAGAAATGATAAAAGAGAGTTTAAAAGTCAAAAAACAACGGCTACTGTTTATAAACAGTAGCCGTTGTCTCCCAAAAAGCTTGTGCAGCAGCAAGAAAAAAAAAAAAAAAAAAAGTCAAAACGTAACGCGTTTACTGTAGCGTGGGTCCCATGCCCAAAACGCAAACGCAGAAACGTAGGATTAATCTGTATCCAAACGCTCACTTAGATTTTGAAAAGCAGTTAGGACAACTTTTTTTTTTCTTCTCACTTTTAGGAGATTGGCTCAAGCAAAAATGCTAGAACTTTAGAGGATTCAATAACAAATTTCTCTATAATATTAATTCTCAGCCTCTCTTTACCTCATTTTCCATGAATTTCATACACTTAATTCCCATATTGATGAGCTAGAGAGAGTCATAAAACCCTAGTGCAAAAGCCCATTCCATCTCTCTACCTTCTCCCTCTCTAAATGTCAAATTTCTTGATAGGAGACAAGCTCATCATACCCATTATTACTTTCAAAGTTCTGGTGTTGAATGGAGCTTGGGAACCACTAGAGTAGTCCCAAAATTGCCAAGGAGACTTAAAGATTACAATTGGAGTTTCAATTACAAATATACAGATTAGTGAGAAGAAATGATTTGAGGAATCGGTTGCTAATAAGAGTCGGAGGCTTAAGTGTATAGTTACTTTTTAGTTTGGAGCATTTTGTAAGAAATATGTACAACTATTCTCATTAGTGGATCACTTGGTACTATAACGCCTTAGAGAGGTTTTTTTGTCCGATTATTAGATTTTCCTTTTTGTAAACAATTTAGTGTTCTTATGGGTGATTGAATTTTGTAATTAGGATTGTTTTTATATTTATCCATGCATGCTCATGTCAATTGGTTAATAAATAAAAAAATTGGGCTTAAATTCTTTAGTTAGCATAATATCAACATTAGCCGCAAAATTTGAGATCTAAATCGGTTTTTTCATTCAACTTTTTTTTTTTTTTTTTTTTTTTTTTGAGAATCCTTAATGTTAAATAAAAAATGGTATAATAATAAGTCTTCATAAAAACACAGAAAATGATTTTGTTTTGTTATATAAGGTCTCCCATCCAGAAAGATCAATTCTGAATCTCACATTCAATTGAAAGTAGAATATCTCACTATTTCACCTATTTCATATTTAAGTCCTCTGTTGGAAAATAAGTACCCATCATTTCATATTTAAGTCCTCTGTTGGAAAATAAGTACCCATCATTTCATATTTGTAATTACATTAAATTTTAATTTGCCAGAGAGTCTAGATAGTTAGACTATTACTCTATTATGTACTATTTGCAGCTTATCAAAAAAAATTATGTACTATTTGCAAACGAAACCCTAGAAGTACAGATGCATATATATATATATATATATTTGCATACAATGCCCGATTTATTATGTATTTGCAAATTTAATCCTAAAAGTACAGAACTACAGGTACATTTGTTTGTCCATTAAATAAGCTCTGTGTATTGAAATTCAGAACGATTTGGGAAAAGCAATTGTTGTCCTCATAATATTTTTGCTACTAACTATGTTCCAATTTCCCCATGAATTTTGCTTTGATTAACTCACAAGTGGATATCGAGGTAAGCTAAAAAGTTGAAAAATCAAATTCACTAGTGCTTTTTCAGCATGTTGATGGTCAACATAGCACTCAAGAAGGTCCTCATCCAAAATAAGTAGTCATTATGGTTTGAGCAAACCCAAATGATGGTTATCACTAAGTGAATTTTATAATAGAGAGTTAATGGATCTGTAGTAAAGAGATCTATAAATTTTCAATTTCCCAATTATAGGGATTTTTTTTTATAAAAATAATCAAATTTGTCAAACAATTTCATTAGTTAGCCAAGGTTTGAAATTATTTTGGTTTCTAACAAATCAAGTCTATTAGACTCGATTTTGCTCTTTGAAATTACACTTGGAAATATCATATGATCTGTTTCTCACTCCTTTGATTAGTATATTTTGATTATTGTCCTGATTAGTATGCTCTGTGATTTACAGTTGCCACAATACGTGGATCCTCTGTATAAATCACATCAGAACATTGGATTTGATAATCAAGTAGAACACTAAGGAAGTTGTTCTTAAAAGTTCTAAAGAATCTCGTTTTCCGTAGTCACCTTGTGGACGTTTCAGCCTGTGTTGGTGTTTAGTCCTGTTAGGTCTTTGGTAAACAGTTCTTTCCGAAAGAAACTATCATGGCAAATGCACTCTCAGAAGTTTCTGGTACAGATAACCCTGCCTTTGATCTTTCCCTTCGCAAATCCACTACAAATAGGTTAGATTATATGTATGAAATCTCTCACATACCTGAAGATAGTAAAATTCCTATTACTGACTTCCCCATTGTAAATCCTTATACTGTATTTGATAAACCTCAAACTCCTTTCAAATAATCCATAAAAAAGTTTTTAGGTCCTTCTCGTCCTTCTACTGTAAAAGAATATGTCCAGGCCTCTAAGTTTGATCAATTTAATATCCCAGCAAGTGAGACAGAAATTTTTATCACTCTTGCCCTTCCTAGAAAGTTTGTGATTCCATGGCAAAAACAAGGGTACACCCATCTTCATTTTGGGGCAGTAAGACTGGCACTAACCTTCCACGGAAGAAAGGGACTTCCTATAGCCTCTAGAATTTCACTCCTTGATTCTAGATTCTTAGAATATCAAAATGCAGTTATTGGAACTATTCAAACCACTCTCAATGCGGGAATAGTTTTTGTAACCCTTTTTCCCAACTTCGACATGTCCCTCAAAGATCCTCACCTTTGTGATGCTCTTAAAGTACAAGTTCAGATTACAGGTGCTTCTCAGGTGCAAGATACATTTGCTGCCACACTCCATTATCAGCTGGCCTATAGACTCTAGAATCATGCTTTCGACATGGCAGTACCAGACCTAGCCCAGTCCAATGATGCTCTACTGATTCAAGTTGATCCAGGGATAACACCAATGTGTACATTTGTTCCGAGACAACTTAATAGGGAACATATGACTTCTATTTTCCCAGAGTCATGGATTACAAGATATGAGATGCTGCATCAAGCAACTAAGCCAATCCAGTCAAATGAACCTTTCTTTATCAGGAAAGCAAATGGTGAAGTGGAGACAAGATATTTAAAAAACCCTCCAGAAAAGAAAGATGTAACAGTTTTTCTAACCCAAATTGCAATGCTCCAACTAGTTTCATATATTGGCATGGATGGTCTTAAAATTAAGGCATTTGGCGAAGATGGAAAGCCTTGCTATGAAGGAAAATCACCTTCTGGTCACATATGGTGGGATGTTTGCAATTGTGTTGACTGCCAAGAAGATGAAGCTTTTGAAGAAGACTATTAAAAAAGAAAGAAGAAATCTTCTCAGCAAAAACTCAAAGAAAGATATGAAGCAGGAGATCCAAAAGTTCACCTCCTTAGAGAATCCTTTGGAAAGTTTGACTATTATGTTCTCTATCCAGAACTAGAAAGCAACCTCCTCCTTCTCCTTTTCCATGCAAAGAAAAGCATGACCAAAACCAGAAAGCCTCCATTAATCCCATACTTTGTCAGTTATCAAAGTGTCAACCCCTTCCTGTTGGCCAAACCCATATACAAAAGCCCTTACTATGTTACATGTTTGACCAAGCTTCACCTTCCTACTCACAGAATTTTCCTCCACTAGAAAGTTTTGATCATCCCTAAACCAACACCAAACATGTTTGGAAAATCAAAAATCCTGTTGGCATTAATCCAGATGGAACCAAGAAGCAAGTTTCCTCAGCAGAAGCAACTTTAAACTAGCAAGCAGAAAATGTTGTGGCTCAAAACCAAGTTCTTTCAAAGATTCTAGACAATCAACAAAAGATGATTGAGGTAGTTACTCATATCTATTCATCCTCAAATTCCCTTATTGAGGATTTGAAGAAGAAAATCAAAGCAGTTGAGCAAGAATTGGCAACCATTACGTCTACAGTTCGAGATTTGTCTATTTCTTTCCCTCTTATTGGGCAAAAAGAAAAAGAAAGAAGACAGTTGTTGTTTCAACTTCAATCCATGGAAAGATCACAGAAGGAAACTCCCCAGACTTCTCCGATACATGTTCATGTGCCTTTTCAACCCCGCCAATCCTTATGTAAAGACTTGTCTATACCATCAACCTCTCCATTTTCTCCAATTGCTCCCTACCAAAATCGTCAACCATTAGCTATAACACATCCAGACCATAATCCTTTTAAGCCAAGTGGAATTTTCCCTGCCATAACTTATAAAGTTCCACTTCAGCCTGAGGCCCAAACTAAACCACAAAATGAACCTTTTCTTACCAAGAAAGACAAAGAGCCATTGTACCAAACCCCCGATCCAATTGTAGGTGCCTCTTTAAGGCCTCCAGACATGAACATGTTGTCTGTAGACCCTGATCGCCCAAACCCAATTTCATTATTCCTCAAAACCCTCACCCTTGACGATTCAAGGGAACCCTTTGTGCTTCCAGTAATTGAAGATTTTGACTTGGACTTGTCTGATCTTGGTCTGGAGGAAGTATTTATGACAAATACAAAACCAAAGGTGGAAGAAGAAGATGATGTTCTTCGACCCAAACAGCCTCCGCCTTCACCACCACCAATATTTCCTCCACCACCTTTTATCCCAGAATACCAGACAAGATTGACCTATTCATCAACCACTGACTCTAAACACTTGTTTACTCTCGACAATGTTCCTCCTTCTAGATGGCATGAAGAGATTTTTAACATGTACTCTTGGTGCATAGCTGAACTCTAGGCTCTAAATGCCACTGTTCCTCAGATTATTGCCAAATTTGTTGCAAGGATTACAGGGAGATTAAGAGAATGGTGGATTAATTTATGAGAATACAGGCAAAGACAGGCAGCTCAATGCAATACACTGGAAGACTTTTTCACGGTGGTCCATAATGAATTCCTTGGCTCTGCGACTCATTACACGGAGGTAGCACCAAAAGAATTTTTATTGATGAAATGTTGTTCATTTGAAAGGAAAGATTTGGAGAAACATTTTGACAGAATGTCAAGGAGATACTACTCTTTCAATGGCATGGATGATGTCAATTTCAAGCATACTTTTCTCAATTCCCTTCCAGAACCATTGGGAGATGAAACTCTCCGCATGATGAATCTCCAAAAAATAACATTGCAGGAGGCCTCCTTGGGAGAAATCTATCAGCATGTGCTTATTGCCTTAGAAAAACTCTGCAATTAAAGAAAGTATCTTTCAGAAATTGACAAGATCCATAGCAGGCTCAAGGATAATTTGTAAAAGGAAAGATTTGCAGATTAAATGTTATGACAAGAATTGTGTCTGTCCAACAAAAAGAAGAGCTCATTTTAAAAAATATTCTTGGAAGAAAAAACACTATGCAACTCAAAAGAAGAAATCCTTCAGAAGGAAAAAATGGAAATTTCTTAGAAGAAAGCAGTTCAAAGGAAAAACTTCAAAAGTCTGTTTCGTATGCAGAAGACTGGGCCACTTTGCAAAAAACTGTCTAAGAAAAGAAAAAGTGACAAAACTTCTAGAGCAAGCACAAATTCATGCAGATGATACTCCTTTCTCAGATGTAGAATCACTCTTCTCTCTGGATGATGACTATTCCCCTCAAGCTTTGGCAGTCATGGCTTATTCTACCTCTGAAGAAGATTCAAATCTAGACAGTGAAGAAGATTCAGACCCAGAAATCCAAACCATCTTTATATCCCAGCCCATCATAGCCCCTCTAACCAGTCCCACACTCATAGCCCAAGTAAATATCCTCCTTGATACTTATGCTAGACCTATTCCAGTAATAGCTTTGTTTGATATAGGAGCAGCAGCAACAATTCTCCATCCTAAAATATTACCCAAAGAATGTTGGTTACCCCATCATCAGATGTTCAGAGCAGCAAATGGAGAAACATTTTTGATTACCTTGAAAAGCAAGCCTATACTCATCAGAATCTTTCCAACACTCACCATCAAACACCAAGTCCTTGGATCCCCTCTTACAGGCAGAGACCTTCTTATAGGATTTGATCTCCTTCACCAAATACCTAGCCTTAGATGGTCTTCAAAAGGACTCATGCATAAACAACACCTTCTCACTTGGACCCAAGTTCCTCATTTATTCACCGTCAATCCCTTTGACTCTTTAAGGTTCCAGATTATCAATGACTGTTGTGCAAATAACCACTCTGAATTTCTCATTAAAAACCCCAATCCTTTGTGGAAAAACCCAAATTACTTCATCCATTTACCCTTCAAAAAGAATGAAGATGTTAACCCCACAAAGCTAGTCACAGAGGAATGAACCCGGAACACCTAACCTTAGCCAAGCAAGAACTATCTACCCTCCTTTTCGAAGGCCTTATTGAACCTACAACATCTCCATGGGCATGTGAAGCCTTTTATGTTAATAAGCATGCTGAGCAAGTACGAGAAAAACTCAGATTGGTAATCAATTATCAGAATCTCAATCATTTCCTTGAAGATGACAAATTTCCCTTGCCAAATAAGAGTGCTCTTTTCCAGCATCTTTCAAATGCCAAAGTTTTCTCAAAGTTTGATCTTAAAACAGGATTTTGGCAATTAGGAATCCATCCAAAAGAAAGATACAAGACAGCATTCTGCATCCCAGACCACCATTATCAATGGACTGTCATGCCTTTTGGCCTTAAAAAAGCTCCATCCCAATTCCAAAAAGCAATGGTAACACTGTTTCAGCCCCTCTTAACTAATGCATTGATTTATGTGGATGATATTCTCTTGTTCTCAAAAGACGAAGAGTTTCATGAAAGGTTACTCACTGAATTTTATAATTTGGTGAAATCTCAAGGGATAATACTTTCAGAAAAGAAAATGGTCATAGGATAGTCATCCATAGACTTTTTGGGAGTAAATATTTCAGATGGAAAGTATACTTTGCAGCCTCACATAGTTGTGTCTCTTGGTGAATTTCCAGATAAGCTCACAAATGCTAGGCAGATACAACAGTTTCTTGGAATTGTCAATTATATGTCAGACTTTATCCCAAAGATATCCAAATACAGAACTTGTTTAGCTCAATTGCTGAAAAAATCACCTCCAAAATGGAATCCTATTCATACAGAAGCAGTCCAACAATTGAAAAAATTAGCAGAAAAGCTTCCCCCTTTGTAGATTCCAGGACCAGGTAAACGAATATTGCAGACAGATGCAAGTGATGAATACTGGGCAACAGCTCTTTTTGAAGAACTTAATGGCAAACGAAGCATTTGTGGATATAAAAGTGGTGCATTCAAGCCTTCAGAACTTCATTACCACTCTACTTTCAAAGAAATCCTAGCAGTTAAACATGGGATTGAAAAATTCCAATTCCATCTCCTTGGGCATAATTTTTTAGTTGAAATGGATATGTCTTCCTTTCCCAAAATGCTCCAGTTCAAAAGGAAAATGCTTCCACACCCTCAGTTACTTAGATGGTCAAATTGGTTTTCATAATGGTCTTTCCAGGTAAAACACATTAAAGGCAAAGATAATCTCATCACCGATTACCTTTCTAGAAAGCCTCCTACCCTTAATACCACTATTATTCCTCCACCCTTGTGTGTATATCTTATCACTGATCCATCCTCATCCTCAAACCCTCCCCTGAAAGACCCTGATGATATCCTTACCATGGTAGAAACCCTCCCTCCAGAAATAAAAGACCAAATAAAAACCTTGACCCTTCAAGCCAGATCCAAAAGAATCATTAGAACCCTTCATGAATACCTTAAAAAACACCAGTGTCACTTTCTTGCTGTTTTCCCTGACATAGACCAACCATGGAAGACCCCTTTTGCCTTTTGGATAACCAATTGGAATGTTGCACATTACCTCTACATGTGGTATTTATTCAATGAGTATTACCCATGTCTTCATTTTGAACAAGAATTTTACAGATATATTTTCCCATGTGGAAATAAATATTTTCACAAATTCTACCATGAAATCTTAAAAAATGACGCACATAATGGTGAATGGATAAAATATCCAAAAACAGAACACCCAAGATTTGGTCATCAAGTCACTTCAGCGTGCTTAGTGGCCAAGCTTAATTCCAAAATGACATCCAGCCAAACGAAATCTTCCACCCTACAGAGATGCATTGGGTTACTAATTCAGATGGCACTCTCCATACACATTCGGATGTTCATTGGGTATCCTGTTTCCATGCTTTTACAATGGCAGAATCTCTTAATAAAGGAATCCTCCCTGAAATAATACCAACTGATCCAGATGTTTGCAGACAACAATGGCCACATGAAGACCATTGGGAAATGCCCAATCCTCTTATGGGACATAATGATCCTCACTATCATAACCATGATTCGGATGATGATATTGATGAAGAATGGTTTCAAGGAAGAGATGGATGGGACTAGATATTTTCAAAAAAAAAAAAAAAGTCCTAGAAACGTCTTCAGACGTAATCCCTTATCCTGCATTGTTCACTATCTATCCCTTTTGTCAAATCCATATCCACAGCAATCTACCCGAGCAAACAGGCCCCTACTTGTATTGACACCTGTTGACCAAGGCCTCTACTTTTCAGAGTCTTATCTTAAGCATTCAAGCTTTGGCAGATCCTTATCCGGAAGCAGACACCTCACAAGCCAACTCCCTGCCTTGCTCGACACTTGTAAATGTAGGGAATTCAACCCGATTCCCAACCTGTGAGAAACAAAAAATAGAGAAAACACACGTCAAAGAAAATAATCACACGCACAAGACAGTATTTACGTGGTTCGGCAATTTGCCTACGTCCACGGAGTTGCAGGGATTTCACTATTATCAGGGAAAAATACAAAGTGCGGCTACAGTGTTTCTCTCACTCTCTCTGAAACACAACAACAAGACTAAACAAACCCTAATTATAAAAGCGGCTTTTATATCCTGCTTACAGGGTTACAATAGGCTACAAAATGGGCCCAAAAATAAACTAGGCTCCACAAAGCCCAACAAATCTCCCACTTGGAGACTAGTTCAATCACCAACATCAGCCGCTATCCTCCAAAAGCAATCCCTCATCCCTGCAACTCATCCTCCTGTCGTCAAGTTAGAAGGCCAACTGAAGCTGCACACAGCTTCAGCTTCTCAATAGTGACACCTTTAGTCAACATATCTGCCGGGTTCTTAGATCCACAAATCTTCTCAAGTATTACCAGTTTATCTTCAACAAGGTACCGGATAAAGTGGTATTTTGTCTGTATATGTTTCGACTTTGAATGAAAAGCCGAATTTTTGGCAAGAAAGATTGCACTCTGACTGTCACTGTGTAGAATGCCCATCTCCTGTTTCTTACCCAATTCATCTAAGAAACCATGTAGCCAAATCATCTCCTTTCCAGCTTCAGTTGCTGCGACATACTCAGCTTCTGTAGTAGACAAAGTAACAATCTTTTGCAGATTTGAAACCCATGATATAGCTGTACCACCCAGAGTAAATACAAACCCAGTAGTACTCTTTCTACTATCAATATCACCAGCAAAATCAGCATCTACATAACCTTGCAATTTCAAACTTGCACCTGTGAAACAAAGACATGTATCTGATGAACCCTTCAGATATCTCAGAATCCACTTAACTGCCTCCCAATGCTGCTTTCCAGGCCTACTCATGAATCTGCTCACAACTCCCACTGCATGTGCAATATCTGGCCTTGTACACACCATAGCATACATCAAGCTGCCAATAGCTGAGGCATAGGGCACCTTGCTCATATGGTCCCTTTCTTCTTCTGTCTTTGGCGACTGTTCCTTGCTCAGTTTGAAATGACTACCCAAGGGTGTGCTCACTGGTTTGGCTTCATTCATATTGAACCTGCTGAGAACTTTCTTCACATACTCTGACTGTGAAAGTTTCAATGTACCATTAGCCTTGTCTCTAATGATTCTCATACCAAGGATTTGCTTTGCAGCTCCCAAATCTTTCATTGCAAACTGTTTTGACAATTGCTTCTTCAGATTATTAATCTCCTCAATGCTAGACCCTGCAATGAGCATATCATCCACATACAACAGTAAAATGATATAAGAATTGTCAAAGAATTTGACATAGCAACAATGATCAGCTTCACATCTCTTGAACCCAATTTTATGCATAAAACTGTCAAATTTCTTGTACCACTGTCTTGGAGCTTGTTTTAGGCCATACAAGCTCTTTCTCAGTTTGCAGACTAGATTCTCTTGTCCCTGAACAATGAACCCTTCTAGCTGAATCATGTAAAGGTCTTCCTCCAAATCACCATGAAGGAATGCCGTCTTCACATCTAACTGCTCAAGATGTAAATTTTCTGCAGCCACTATTCCCAGCACCAGTCTAATTGTTGACATCTTCACAACTGGAGAAAATATCTCTGTGTAATCAATGCCCTCCTTCTGCTGGAAACCTTTAACAACTAATCTGGCCTTGTAACGTTTGCTACCATCATGCTCATTCTTTATTCTGTATACCCACTTGTTGTGCAAAGCCTTCTTTCCCACTGGCAATTTAGTCAGTTCCCATGTCTGATTCCCCAACAAGGAATCCATCTCATCCTTCATGGCTAACTCCCACTTGCTTGAATTCTCATCTTGCAAGGCTTCTTTATAACACTTTGGCTCACCACCATCAGTCAACAGGAGATAATTTAGAGCGGGTGAATAACGCTGTGGAGGTCTAATATTTCTGGAAGATCTACGGACTTCAGCTACAGGTGTACTCTGATCTACCTGTGAATTTACATTCTCCTTATCTTCTTCACCCTCTTTCTGGACAGTACTTTCAGTCAATTCATCTAAGTTGACAAACTCAGATTTCTTTTGATCTATCTCTGTAACACCTGACACTACAGTTGACCTGTCCTTGTACATAACCTGTTCATTAAATATCACATTTCTACTTCTGATGATTTTCCTGTTTTGTTCATCCCAAAACCTATAGCCAAATTTCTCATCACCATAGCCAATGAAAAAACATATTTTAGACTTTGCATCAAGTTTACTACGAGCATCAGAATCAATATGAACATAAGAAACATAACCAAAAACTTTGAAGTGTGAAAACTTTACCTCTTTACCGCTCCAAACCTCCTCAGGAAGTATGAACTCCATGGGAACTGATGGCCCTCGGTTTATCAGGTAAGCTGCAGTGCTAACAGCATCAGCCCAGAAAGTTTTTGGTAGTCCAGCATGCAATCTCATACTCCTAGCACGCTCATTGAGTGTTCTGTTCATGCGCTCAGCCACACCATTCTGCTGTGGTGTTCCGGG
Organism: Quercus glauca; assembly: GCA_023736055.1. Taxonomy (NCBI): domain Eukaryota; kingdom Viridiplantae; phylum Streptophyta; class Magnoliopsida; order Fagales; family Fagaceae; genus Quercus; species Quercus glauca. The sequence continues at coordinate 20,271,341 of CM043325.1, read as the reverse complement.
AATGGTCTTCTCCATCCTAATTCCCTGTGCTGCACAATACTCACTGAACCCTCCATCTATGTACTCTCCTCCATTATCTGACCTCAAACATTTTACTTTCAAACCTGTTTCTGTCTCAACCATGGCCTTCCACTTCTTAAAAGTTTCAAATACATCAGATTTATTTTTCAGAAAATAAACCCATACCTTTCTGCTTGAGTCATCAATAAAGGTAATGTAATACCTTGAACCTCCAAGGGATGCAACCGGAGAAGGCCCCCACAAATCAGTGTGTACTAACTCCAATTTTTCAGCCTTCGGTATCCTGCCCGTTTTCAAGAAACTCACCTTTTTTTGCTTTCCTAAGATGCAGCTTTCACACATGTCAAAATCAATGGACTTCAATTCTGGTAGCTTTCCTTTTGACAACAGCATCTTCATCCCTTTCTCACTCATGTGACCAAGCCTGCGGTGCCATAAGCTTGTATCAGTACTTGCATCAGCAACTACAATTGTGTCTCTTGGACTTGAGGTCATATATAGAGTACCAGTCTTCTTTCCACGAGCCAATACCCTAGCTCCCTTTGTAACCTTCCAAGTACCACCAACAAATAATATTGCATGTCCTTCATCATCAAGTTGTCCAACAGAAATCAGATTCCTCCTCAGGTCAGGAATATGTCGAACTTTCTCCAGTAACCAAACAGACCCATTGGGCAACAATATCCGGACGTCTCCCATACCCACAACATCCAAGGCTGAACCATCAGCTAAATACACCTTACCAAAATCACCTGCAACATAATTCTGTATGATTTCTCGGTGTGGAGTGGTATGAAACGAAGCTCCTGAATCCAAAACCCAATCATCAAATGGACTGTCTACTGCAAGAAGCAATGCATCCTGTACCTCTTCTGTTACAGCATTAGCAGAATCATTTTCATTATTCTTCTTAGGACTTTTACATTGGTTCCTAAAGTGACCTATTTTTCCACAATTCCAACATTGTACTTGTTGGCCTGATCTAGATTTACTTCTATTCCGATTAGAATTTCTGGATTTTGATCTGCCCCGATTTGAATTTCTGTTATTACCTCTGCCTCTTGTCTCAAGGTTTAGGGCAGAACTAGATCCTGAGGTTTCACCTGCATCTCTTCTGCGAATCTCCTCAGCCAGAATTAAATCTCGTATATCATTGTACTTGAGCTTTTCCTTTCCTGTAGAATTGCTTACTGCCATCCTCATTGCCTCCCAACTGTTTGGCAAAGAAGCCAAAACAATCAGAGCACGAATCTCATCATCAAAATCAATTTCTACAGATGACAATTGATTTGTGATAGTGTTAAATTCGTTCAGATGTTGTGCTACTGATGCATTCTCTACCATCTTCAAATTAAACAGTTTCTTCATCAGATGCACCTTGTTGTTTGCCGACGGCTTTTCATACATTCCAGACAAAGCCTTCATCAGATCTGCTGTGGTCTTCTCCTTCACAACATTATGTGCAACAGACCTAGACAGAGTTAACCTGATAACTCCTAATACCTGTCTATCAAGAAGAGCCCATTCCTCAGCCTTCATCGCCTCAGGTTTTGTCCCCAAAAGAGGCAGATGCAATTTCCTCCCATAGAGATAATCTTCAATCTACATCCTCCAATACGCAAAGTCTGTGCCATCGAACTTTTCTATTCCAGACGCCTTTCCTGCTTCCTCTGCCATTGCTCCCACTCAAACCTAACCCTAGGCTCTGATACCAGTTGTAGGGAATTCAACCCGATTCCCAACCTGTGAGAAACAAAAAATAGAGAAAACACACGTCAAAGAAAATAATCACACGCACAAGACAGTATTTACGTGGTTCGGCAATTTGCCTACGTCCACGGAGTTGCAGGGATTTCACTATTATCAGGGAAAAATACAAAGTGCGGCTACAGTGTTTCTCTCACTCTCTCTGAAACACAACAACAAGACTAAACAAACCCTAATTATAAAAGCGGCTTTTATATCCTGCTTACAGGGTTACAATAGGCTACAAAACGGGCCCAAAAATAAACTAGGCTCCACAAAGCCCAACAGTAAATTCATAGATCAGGCCCCTACATTGCCTGTAATGTATTGTGCATGCTGTATTGTCTATAAATAGAGTTCGTGTAAGCTTGAGAAGGCAAGAGAGAAAGGAAGAAAGCCTCCATAGTTAGACTAAGGTCCTTTGAGTCTCATATGCCTGATGTAAAAAAGTTGTTAAATTTAATAATATCTCTTGGTTTGTTATATCTTGTTCTATGTACTATCCCTTCTATTCATACTATCATTTATATTTTCTTAGTAGTCTACGTTATCCATCAGTTTATATAATTCCCCTATTTCATAATCTTCTTACACTCCCTTTGTCAATTCTCCTCCTTTGTTAGTTCTCCTCCTCACTATAGTAGTTGGTTTAGTGTTCCAGTGACCCAAATTAATTCGAGAAGTAGATCAGCTCTCTCTCTCTCTCTCTCTCTCTCTCTACTATATATATATATATATATGTATATTTGTCAAAGTTTCTAGGGGAATAGGACTAGGGCTTTTAATTTGTTGTGACTCAGTTTTTTTCTTTTTTAATACACATCCTTAACATGTTAAGTGTTGGTTCATTGAGATAAAAAAAACAAAATGATTCTAGCTACGCTAAGAATTTTGTATTTGGATTGACACTTCTTTATGGACAAAGTGCTTGAAGTCTAGGGGAAAAAGATTCAAGATCCTAGATTAATAGCATATTCTAACTGCTGAGAAAAGAACATATGTGAACGGACACCAAAAGATTAAAATAAAACATTGCTAGTTAATGGAAGATAGATTGTAGTACTTTCTATCCATAAAAGGAAAAAGATTGTAGTACTTTCTAGGAAGAAAATCATAGATTGTACATGAAAGCTCTAGAGTCTTATAAATTTTAACCCCATTTGTCCTTATATTTCCAATTTTTATGTCTTACACTTTTCAACAATTGAAGAAAGTATTAGGAAATTCACACACTTGGTAATTATTTTAAATTCAATTATTGAAAAAAAATGCCAAATGTGAGCTCAAGAATCGTATAAATGTCAACCCCATTAGTCCTTAGACTTTCAATTTTCGTTTCTTATACTTTTCAACAATTGAAGAAAGTATTAGGGAATTCCCACACTTTGGACTATATGGAGATGGTGATCAACTATTGGAAATTTAGACAAGTACCATATTTGAATATGCAATAATTTCTTGTTTCCCTTGTCATAAAAGAGAGAATAATTCAAATTGTCCCTAGTTTGTCCCTTTCCCTTTGTGACCACATTGTTCATAGTTCATCTCCTGCTTCTTCATATGAAAGATGGCCCTTAGCTTCTCCCTTTGTCTATGCATGTGCCACCGCTTAGAAGGATCTAGATTCTAGTTGCTGCTTTAAGAAACCAAAAAAGAGGGTTTCCCATTATATTGCTTATAAACTAATAGTACTTCCTTGAGTTTAATTACCTCATTAATGTTTCTTATGTACAATGTGTTTTACCCCCGCCAATATTTGCTTCTCAATGAATAACACAGCGGCCCAGCAATATATAGCTTCATTGCCAAGTACTTATTTCCAGCCACTACTACCTCAAAATTTGCCTAGCTATCACTTTCACACTCAGAATCTGATACCAACATTTTATTCTTAATTTTTGTGCTTAGTAATTAGTATGAGTTCCAAGTGTCAAAATTGCGTCAATGCCGGAAACTTCTATAGGTACTTTGGAGTAGGAATGGGATTCACATTTCACAGGAGTGTCATCCACTGAGTGAAAGTTAATTAACATCAGGAGACAAAAGTGGGCATAGGACAATGTAAATGTTATAGATACATCTTTTTCTATAAGGTCTTAATGCTTTTGGTCAAGTATTTTGGAGAGTTCAAAAATTATATGTTGTAAATATATACCTTAAATTATATTAAAGGTGCCAACAAACAAATTAGTTGCAACCTCCAACAATGACAAACAATAAAATTTAAATTCCAAAATTTGGGAGTTTAATTATATATATTAATAAGCAAAAATTTAAAACTGACCCTCTAACTTTCAACATTTTTAATTTCAGTCCTCTAACTTTCAATTTTGTCATTTCAGTCTTTTAACTTTCAATTTTTGTCAATATAGTATTCCATTAGAGCTCAGTTAGCTGCTGCCGTTAAGGGTGTTGAAACGACGCCGTTTTGGCTTTTTTATTTTTTATTTTTTATTTATTTTTATAAATTTCGAATTAGAAGAAAATAAGAAAAACTTGTATAAAAAAAAAAAAACATTTAAGGGGAACGACGTCGTCATTCCCCTTCCCTTGAAATCAAAACTAAGAACACGATGGGATCAGTTACTCCTTCTCCCCTCTCGCTTGTTTCCTCATCTCCACCTTTTACCAGTACCTTGAAGACAAGCATGTCCACTTCAAGCTCATCTTTGCCACCAAAGCCTCCAATCCTCCTAAGCTCCAGATCGAAGATCCTTTGCTTCAACAAGGTGACGGAAAGACTACTAGTGGATCCAAGTGGTCTGCCGCTAGGTTTGCCGGAGCCGCCCTGTTTGGACTCAACTCCGGGATCGGATACTTGCTTATGCTCGCCATCATGTCTTTTAACGATGGGGTGTTCGTGGCTATTGTGCTTGGTCTCGCAGTTGGTCACTTGGTTTTCAGGAGTGGAGATGAGGATGTTGCTACGCTTGTCGTTGATAACCCCTGTGCTTGTTCTTAGACTATAAGAATGAATTATTAAAATCCAATCATTTCCAATTTCTATTTTTTCTTTTTTCTTTTTTCTTTTTGGATTTTTTTTGGGGGTTTTTTACTTTTAATTTGATGTCCAGCGTCTTTATTTGTAAATATGTAATTCTTTTTAGCACCTTAACGGCAGCAGCTAACTGAGCTCTAATGGAATACTAGATTGACAAAAATTGAAATTTAGAGGATTAAAATGACAAAACTGAAAATTAGAGAAGTAAAATGAAAAAATGCTGAAAGTTAGAAAGTTAGTTTTGGATTTTTGCCATATTAATATTATCAACATTTTAATTGGATTTTTGGCCATGGCCACAAATTTTATTCTGTCATTCTATCATATTCACAAGGACCAAATTATATATACACTCTCACATTCTTAAATAACAATCCATATATTTTTACTATTTTTACTAATGTTATTAGGTATTTCTTTGCTTCTTTTTGTTTTGTTTTTTTTTTTTTTGATAGGACTTTGCTTCTTTTTGTTACATTAACTTAAACCAAAGCATTCTTTTCTCACTAGTTTATTAATAGCTCTCATTTACTAATGACCAAATAATCTCAAATCACTTTTCCTTATTCTTGTATTAGTAAGGCACTCCTATATTTAAACAAATTTCTTTATTTTAGTGACACTATGTGACAATACATAATTGGACTCCTAAATTTGTCAATGTGTCTCCAAATAAACTGAAACTTGTCAATGTTACCTCATTACCTATTAGGGCACACAAAAATGCTGAAATGGTGCCCACACAAAAGGAGAGAGAAACCATATACGACTGATTAGGGATGGCAATGGGGCGGGGCGGGGCCGAAGGATGTGATCTTCGCCCCTGCCCCGTATAGATTTTTCTGGCCCCATCCCCGCCCCGTCCCGCATGACGGGGAAAATTTCTTACCCCATCCCCGCCCCTTAAGGCCCCGCGAAGATCCGCGAAGCCCCGCCCTACACCACAAAACTTTATTTCTTGTTAATTTTCCCTACAACTATTACCATTTTTCCAAATAAAATGACATGTTTCAATAATAAAAATATACTTGAAATTATAAATAAATTTATCCTATCAAATCAAACTATTTTTTAGCAAAAACTAAATAATATTATCTAAATGTTTAACAAGACAATATCACAAGAAAAATATCATAGTATGACACAATAAATAATCCAAACTCCTAATACATGATTGATGTCTTCATATCGGCAATCAAACCAATAGGGAAACATATTCCTCATCATCTCGTTCTCCATTCACCACCTCATATTTCTAACATGAAAATTCAAAAACAAAAACTCAGCTCGTAAAATGGATATGGATTTTGACAAGCATAAAGAAGCAGTGTTGTTAAGCAAAGTGAAATCCTAATGGGAATTCCAAGTGTTAAGAGAAAAGAGAGTGTGTGACGGCGTACCTTATATTTTATAACAGCCAATGAGCCAAATGCCCACACAAAATTACAAAAACAATGACACAGACAAATATTTAGAGCCTCAGACCCGTACCTCATTAAAAAAAAAAAAATTATATTATGTTCATGATGACAAGTAAGTTGAGAAAGATGTATGAATCATGAATGAAATCAGTAGTTCAATAGTATATAAATTTGTTTCTAATAAAGAAAAAAAACACGTTAAAATTGGTACCTTATTTCCAACTTTGCTAGAGAGAAAAAAGAGGTAGAGCCACGTTAGGTAGAATAAAATAAGTTGATGATATTTTTGTTTAAATAGTAGGATTTTAGGGTATGAAAAAATTACAATTTAACCTTTATAATGCGGGGCGGGGTGGGGATGGGGCGGGGCGGGGTGGGTCTAAAAAGTGTAAACCCATCCCTGCCCCGCCCCATGGTGCGGGTCTAAAATCTCGCCCCATCTCCGCCCCACCACCTTTGCGGGGCGGGGAAAACCCGCACGGGGCGAAGCGGGGAGGGGCGGGTCTAGTGGGGCGGGACAAAATTGCCATCCCTACGACTGATCCTTTATTACTCTACATAAATACAAGAAACATAAAACAAGGTTCTTGACTAATAACCATGGAAAAGGAAAACGCATGCGGTATGGAAACAATTTTTTTTCTTTTTTAATGCATAAACATGCACAAGAAACAAAATTGAGTGATTACTTGATCTATAAAAGTTCACACCCTAGATATCTTCACAAGGACCACAACTGGTTTGATGAATATGTTTGACTGTAGCAAACCAGAAAGAGTCTGTATATGAAACACTAAACACGCCTACCGAAGTAAATGCCGGATGGGTTGAGTCATGAGTGTGTGAAATAACCACATGTTGCTGAAGAGAGAGAGAGAGAAATGTTGTGAAAGACACTAAGACAGGATGTTCCTATCTCTCTCTCTCTCTTGGGAGACAACCTGGGGGTGTTTGGTTAGTGTTTTCAAACAACTATTTTCAGTTTTTAAACAATATTTTACGCATTTTCATATACTTTTTCACCCATACATATTTTTACAAATGTTTTCAAACAACAATTTTCAGTTTTTAAACACATGTACCAAACGGGCCCTAATCTCTGACTTTGGCTTTGATTTTTTCACTTCTTGGTGTGCAGGGGGTAATTTCTGACTTTCCACTATACTTAAGTGTGTGTTTAGTTTAACAGCTCACGTTTTTAGGTATAGTTTTAAAATCTCTTTCTTTTTTTTTCTTTTTTTTCTTTTTTTCTTTCATAATTTTTTCTCAAATTTTTAAATTATAAATATAGTTTAGTATATTTTTTACAAAAAATTAAATTAGTTGTTCTTAAACAAACACAGATGTGCATTTAACAACCCCGATATAAGATCATTCTCATTAAGAATGCTAAATATTATAAATGCTAAATTTTAACAACATGTTTATAAAAAGCACCAAAAAGCAAGTTAAACAAACATGCTAAACTTAAATAATAATAAAAATAGCAACTGAGCTACAGTGAACTTTCATCTTTGAAAGCTCACTGTAGTTCACTGTAGCTCCAATCTTAAAAAAAATTATTATTTTAATGCTTGTGATGGAAAAGATGGTTTGTGTAGTTGTTTTTTTATTATTTTAATGAGTAGTTTATGTTATTTTAAATGAAATTGTAAAAAAAAGAACTTTTGATGTTGAGTGTATTGTAAAATGAGTTGTTAAAATTGATAAAGTGACTTTTTGAGATGCTAAATGCTAAAATTTTTAAAAATTTTGATAGGAATGCTCTAAGCTATCTTTTTACTTAAATTATCTATTGTTTATAAGTTTATTTATTTAAAATAATCTTATTTTCTATTTTTTCCTCTTCTATTGTCAAATTTTACCTTAAGTTTTGAAGCCATGGCTAATATTAGGAAACAACCTTATTTTTTATTTTATTTTTTATTTTTAAATTGGTAGCTCATGTCATATTGTGATTATGATTAGTACATAACTTTTATATATTTCACTACTAAAATTATTTTGAATCTTTATATGTTATCTTATATTTATAATATAAATTTATAATTTTTGTAAATGTGCATAATATTAGCCACACTTTTTATGTATATGTTAATTACCTAAATTTACGTTGTATACAAAGAATTTGCCAACTATTTTTTCACTTATCAATTATGACAGGTCACAAACAGATAGCGTGTGAAAATTGCGAAAAAAGTCAGTGAAAAATATTATGCTCCCGAACTTCACATTCACCTCCTCTCTCTCTCTCTCAAAGTCTCAATATTTATATATTACTCTGGTCGTTAAGGACCAAACCATCACATCTTTGTTCTTCTTATCCGTTGTTTTCAACCATGGCAGACCCATACTCCAATTTCTTCACAAGATCATGGTTCAACTTCATGCCTATCCGTTCTCACTATTCTTCTTTCCCTTCTTACTCAAACCCAATTTTAAATTCCTGTCCTCCTCAATATTCCAACTCAAACTATATCCTTAACAATAAACCTTCCATTCAATATTGCCAACCCTCTAATATTCCATCATCATCATCATCACTTTCCTCACCTCCTCTCAAAGAAGCTCTTCCTTTAATAAACAACCTAAGCCCTACAAGACAAGAAGAAGATGAGTCCTCGAGTCCTAGTGCAATGGAAGAGGAAGAGGACAAAAACATGAACAAAGATGATGGTGATGAGACTGTTACTGTAGCCCTACACATAGGCCTTCCGAGCACTAATACAGATCTGGGGTACTCTAGGCTGACCTCTCCTCCTTCAGATGTGACAGTTAAAGATGGAGTGAGAGAGGTTTCATGGTACCCTTTGGGTACACTCAACAAGGGTCAGTATTGGATTCCAACCCCTTCTCAGATTCTCATTGGTCCTACTCAGTTCTCATGTCCTATTTGCTTCAAGACCTTTAACAGATACAATAATCTCCAGGTATCACTAATGCAAAATTAATTTTTTTGATAATAAATTATACATTCGTGTGTATATATATACAACTTTTTTAAGATTTTAGTATTTTTTTTTTTCTCAAGTATAATTATACTTTTACTCAGTTCAATTTTTAAGCTTGATAGATCAACAAGTTCTTCCAAACGAGCATTTAAGTATACACACACACACACACTAAAAGGTTTTCTGCATGGTTTTTGCTTGAACAAGGCTATATGTCTCAAGAGACTCAACTGGGTATAGTTTTCTTTGTTTCATTAATTTGACCATTCAAGAAAATGTTACTTGAGCTCTTCGTACTTGGAAGATTGTGCTGCCTCCAGTTGTAAGTTTGTTGAAATAACAGTAACAAATAACAAGATTTATGATGCTTCAGAAGTTCTGATGATCTTCATCAATATACAGTGCTCACATTCTGAACCACCCAGTCTGATGATCTTCATCAATATACTGTGCTCACAGTGAAAATTTTTCAAAGACATCTCTTATGTGCTTTGAATCTGAACACTCCAACCTATAATTTTATAAAAGATAAACGGAATAGTAGAAGTAATAAATAATGTCTGGATTTCTATAAATAGTACAAAGATATTTTTCTCTCACAATGTGGACATACTAACATGTTGTGTGAGACTTGGATGCAGACAGTTTACTGTTTGTCAATGGAAGGGTTGCTGACTTCGACTTAGAGTACTTTTTTAGTGGCAAATTATTAGACTTTTTATCGTTATCTGTTCACTGCTTTAAACAAGACTGTCAATCTCATATATGGTTTTGGTTGTCTCCTCTCGATTCTCTCTTAACTGGCTTGTGTTTTGAGTTTTAAAACTTTTCAGTAACCCTGCAAATATACTTGTGTAAAAGTATGATATAGATTTTCTATACTATATATAATATATATCACTGGTTAATTTGTGGTTTTCGTGACCTCTGTTCAATTTTTTTTTTTTGGTAAAGACTGATTATATTAAGAACAAACTAAAGTACTAGCCACAAGGGCTGTAGAGTTACATGTTTTCATGACCTCTATCTGCATAACTCATAAGTGGATTTCTCACTTTTGCAAATCCATATAGCCTGTTTAAGTTTAGGGGAGTTCGGATATTAATTGTAGTCCCTAATGTTTTATACTTTTATTTTTATTTTATCCCTTTCTTGTTGTGTATAATAAAAACTCAATAACTTTTGGATTCATTATATTTTAATAGAGAGATGCTACGTCTACAACAATTTTACAATATTTTTACAACAAATCACAGGTGGTTAGTTGTTATTGGTTCAAATTTGAAACTAACACTAAGATTACTTTTTTGCCCTAACAATAACAACCAATAACAACCTGCCACTTAGGAAATGTTGTAAAAATGTTGTAGACATAACATTTCTCATTTTAATAAGGATTACAATATTCAACCTCTTAAATGAATCTGTACTAGGTTACTATAAATGATTTTATTTTATTTTAAGTACTATAGTTTTAGGGTTTCCCACAAGAGAAATATAAATAGCATCTAGGGTTTCTAATGCATTTTTGGTTTTTTAAAAAAATATCTCATTAGTTGTACCCACACCGACACTAACATAGACCTTAAACCTCAACACAACTAAGCCTGTATAGGCCCAACACACCTCCAACCAAAGCCCATCAATCATCAGATTAAACAATAAATATAAGTCAGTAAGTCAGCTCATAACATATGCATCGACAGTATTGCCTTCACACTTCCTCCAATTGAATATTTCAATTTTTTCTTATTTTATTTAGAGGTAAGAAATGTGGTATTTAAAAATCAAATAAATGTCACGTGTTGTACATTTGACTAATAAAAAAAGGTGGAATATGACTCAATTGAAATGGATCTTGCTTTTTTCACAATGTGTTGTTACTTAGGGGCATAGTTGTCAAAATCGCGATCTGGATCGTAGAATCGTACGATTTTACGATTCCACCTCACCAAAACGTTTAGGATCATAAAAATGGTAGGATCGTATTGGATCTTACCAATCCTACTTAAAACATAAATTTTTGGTTTTTTTTTTATGGGATAATTTTTTGGTTTTGATAATACTTTGAGGGTTTTTATTTTTTCATATTGTGATAGTATGACTTAAAAAAAAAATTATGTTAATCAAAGCAAATGTTTTCTAGTTTCTAGTTCACTTATAATCTAAATGAAGGAATGCTTCATCATTTCTAAATGAAGAATTTGATGTTGGCTTTGCTGTCTTTTAAGCTATAATGTTGTTAAATTTTTTTTATTAATATACTAATTTGTGTTTTAATATTACTAAAATATTTTTTGTATATAATTTTATCAGCTATGCTTGTATTTGTATATTGATTGATTGATTTTTTTGCGCATGCTCTTTAATTATTGTTGAGTGGTATAACTTGAATTGTTGAGTGTGAAATTGTATCTTGATGTCTTTTGCAACTCTAATAGATAAATATATAATATTTATGTAGATGATGAAATGGATAATAATGATTAGGAATTTAGGATGGTGGTTATAAGAATTTTAAAATGAGAATAATTAAATGTTTACTTCATCTCAATATTCATCTTGCGTTTGGATTTCATATTGTAGTTAGCTAATTTCCATTTGCAAACTTATTTTGGATTTCAAACTTGGAACTTGTAAAATATTTTTCATATGTTTTGATAAATATTTTGGTATTTGGTTGCTAATTAAATATTTATTAAACTTTTTATATACATTGGGTCAAAACTTAAATATATTTGTTTCGTTAGTATAGACCTAGTGATATATGACATGCAAATTACATCATATGATACAAATTTTAGTTTTTTTTTTTTTTTTTAATGAATGAATTTATAATTTACATGATTATTCAACATACAAAATCATTGTAGGGGCATTGGACCCTAGAGCCCGCTATTTATATATATATATATATATATATATAATGGACCTAAGGCCCAAGCCGAGGACTAAAGGCGTCCAAAGGCGGTAAACACTGTCCAAAGGGCCCATGTTGGAAAACAGAGAAGTTAGTTTTGATCATAACGGCCTAAGGAGTTGTGCTGAGGATAAGATCCTCTTCGGCTAGTCGAAGCCAAGGTCCGTAGAGGTGGTTTGCCTTCCGGGGGAACGTCACAAAAACACTTAGTTGATACGGATAAGCACTATGAGAGCTCAGGACAAGGAAGTGTCTTAAAATATCTAAGGAGAAAGCTGCTACATTCTCATTAAATGCATTGCAGCTAACTCCTTGCCCGCATTAATGTGGAGGTGATACCTGAACAGTATATTTCAGCCTTACAGCTACTATATGAAAACTTATAGAAAGTGCTAATGGGACAAATATCAACATCAATCATCTGGCATGCACATGGAAGATGGGGATGAAAATGAAAGACAGTATAAAAGAAGGAGGGTGCAACGAAACTAGGAGATCGAAAAATCAAGAGAAAAACACTGTAGCAATTTAGAACCATACTTATAACCATATTTGAGTGCATTATACGAGAACCAGTATTCTCAGACTTTGCTGATGACTTCTTTCTTCTTCGGTTCAACTTTGTCTATCTTCACTCTTTTGTCTCTAACTTACTTCACTTGTTGTTTGATTAACTAAAACCCAATTTACTAACCCATTTCTCTACAAATTCATTGTTTTGGGTTTTTTGGGCCTAAGTCCATTCATACTTTGGGCTGAGAATTCAAATCTAGTCCTTACAATTGATGCCGTCTGTGGGAAATCTGGTGTTTTAGTGAATCCAACTTTCAACGATGGTAGGTTCAGGTCTGCACCAGGCAGAATCTATGGAATCTCAGTATCAAGATCACTTTCGCGATCTTGAACGAAAGAGAGACCGGAAGGGAAGTGTACATACTACCCATACCAGTAAAAGCCAATCTCGGGGTAAAAGTCACGTTTCTCGTGAGAAGAATGCCATAAACTCGCGGAGGGAGATTGATCACCTTAAGAGAAGCTTGCGCCATGAACGGCGAAAGCGAGCTTCATCCAATTTTGACTTCTCTTCTGATGGTGAAGAAGATGGCAGTTATAGGTGCAGATCAAGGACCCCCTCTAGCGAGTCTTTCTCATATGATGAGGACTATCATCATGAGTGCAGAAATAGAAACTCGTCCTTGGTAGGCCTGCGAAATGACGCTATGAGTAAAGCGCTCAACTAAATTTTTAGGTCACCTTTTACACGCTGGATTGAGGAAATGAGACTTCCTCGATGGATTACACAGCCTACGTTCACTATGTACAATGGTAGAACAGACCTTGTGGAGCATGTTAGCTACTTCAATTAAAGGATGGCCGTACACTTCAAGAACGAGCCCTTGATGTGCAAGGTATTTCCATCCAGTTTAGGGCTTGTGGCAATGAAGTGGTTTAATGGTTTGAGGGCAGGTTCCATTGATTCCTTCAAGGAACTTGCTCAAGTGTTTGAATCTCGCTTTATTACGTGCAGCAGGGTTTCTCGGCCTTTGGCTTCCTTGTTGTCTTTGTTCATGAGGGAAGGAGAAACCCTGAAAACTTATTCGGACAAATATTGGGAGATGTTCAATGAAATAGATGGTGATTTTGATGATGTAGCTATTAGTACTTTCAAGCTCAGCCTACCTATCGAGCATGGCTTAAAGAAATCTTTGACTGGGAAACCTGTTACTAGTATACGCCAACTCATGGATCGGATTGACAAGTATAAGAAGGTTGAAGAAGACTAGCAGCAAGACAAGGGAAATGGCAAGGTTATCTCTCAAGAGATGAGGAATTTCATGTCGGACCGCTACAATAATAACAAACCCCAAAGGGATTTTGTTGGGCAATCTGAGCCTGCAGCTCCTCAAGTGGTAAACACTGTGTTCCGAGAACTAGTGCATCAGGTTTTAGAGAATATCAAGAATGAGCCATGCTTCAAATGACCGAACAAGATGAGTGGAGATCCTTTAAGACGCAACCAAAGCCTTCATTGTCAGTATCACCAAGAGCGAGGATATACCACCGAGGACTGCTGGACGTTGTGGAACTATCTGGAGCAACTGGTCAAAGAGGGGGAGATTGCAACAATTTCTGTACCGTCCCAACGGACAAGTTGACCAGTCAAGGTCAAGGGCTCAGGGAAATACTCCTTCAAGACCCCTGTTAGGTACAAGTAATGTCATCTTTGCTGCACCTGGGAGAACTGGATCTCATCCTTCTAGGGTGATGTCCGTGGCTAGACCACCGTCCGAGGACTCCAACTCTAAGCCGAAGAGAGCTAGATTGGAAGTCCGACCTTCGTTAAGTTTCTCGGATGAAGATAAGATTGGAACCATCCAACCACATGATGACGCTTTGGTGGTCACCCTCAAAATAAGGGGGTATGATGTGAAGAGAGTAATGGTGGACTAGGGTAGTTGTGCAGAGATCATGTACCCTCACTTATAAAGAGGGCTAAACTTAAAACCTGAAGATCTGATAGCCTATGATTCACCTTTAGTAAGTTTTGATGGGAAGGTTGTTGTCCCAAAGGGTCAGATTAGATTACCCGTACAGGCAGGTTCAGAGGTAGTGGAAGTGGACTTCATAGTAGTGGATGCGTAATCCCCCTACACGGCCATTGTGGACAGACCCTGGCTTCATACCCTAGGTGCTGTTTCTTCAACTTTGCATTAAAAGGTGAAGTATCTGTTAGGAGACCGAATTGAGGAACTGGTAGGGGACCAATCCATGGCTAGGCAGTGCCTTGTGTCTGCAATTTTGCATTAGCCATCAGCTGAGTCCTTGGCCTCAGTCAAGGAAGGCTTATAGTAATTAAAGTCTCAGGAATTACCTGCGAAGGGGCCAGCCGAGAAGGCTAAATGTGAAGATTTAGAGAAGTTTGTCGTAGGTGATGACCCGGAAAAGTTTTTTCAGGTTGGAGCTCAACTACTGTCTCAGGAGAAAGAGGAGTTGGTAGAATTTCTCAAGAGGAACGTTGATGTATTCGCTTGGAATGCTTACGAGGCCCCAGGAATGGATTTGAGCTTCATCTGCCATCATCTAAATGTAAGTCCATCTGTCACCCCCAGGAAGCAACCATCCTGGTGTTCATCCAAGGAATACTCTGATGCTGTCAAGGACGAGATGATGAAACTTAAGCAGGCTGGGGCTATTAAAGAGGTTTTTTTTACCTTGAATGGCTGGCTAACACAGTAGTTGTAAAGAAGAAGACTGGGAAGTGGCGCATATGTATAGATTTTACAGACTTGAACAAAGCCTGCCTAAAGGACCCTTTCCTTATGCCTCGAATTGATCAGCTGATGGATGCAACTGTGGGCCATTATCGGATGAACTTTTTGGATGCCTTTCAAATGTACCATCAGATGCCTTTAACTAGACATGGCAAAACGGGTCAGAATTTTCTGACCCGACTCGACCCGACCTGAAAAATACCCGACCCGAACCCGATTTTTTTGACCCGAAGCAAAAACGGGTTAACCCGTGACCCGAACCGTGTTTTTTACGGGTCAACTCGACCCGAACCGAACCCGAACCATTTTTTTAAAACTTTTTTTTTTTGGTAAAAAAAATAGTAAAACTAAGACAATATTGGTTTAATTGTTTATTGTGAACTTTAAGGAAACAATTGATACATTTACATAACTACATGCAAATTAATTGAAAGATAAATGATTGAACATTCTGTAATGAGTAAATATTTTTAAATATCAAATAGCAAAGTACATGTCAAGATAATCTAGTTACAGTAGAGTTAAAAACATAGATTTAAAATTGGAGACATGTGAAAAACATTCACAAGTTTGAAAATAGTGAAGCTAAAGTATCAAATTAGTATAAATTATGAATACTTAGACCTATTTTTTAATAATTTATGTCCAAAATAAACGGCTTTTCAAAATAAATTATAATATTTCCTAGAGTGTGTGTTGCTTAACAATAATATGGTATTCATAAAAGAGACCATATATAAATAAGTAAGCAATCAAATTTTAAAGTATATCTCAAATTGAAATAAAGTGTCAACTACAACTGATAATAGATTATAAAATTAATTTTTAAGATTGTAAATTTCTTATATGTTTTTATTTTTTATCAAATGAGTTATCCAATAAGTCATTTGTAATTTTGTTTTATATTTTGAAATGTTGATAATGTGTAGAAATAAAACTTGTGTATTTGTTTTACTTATCTTTGTGTTATTTTGTTTTAAATAGTAATGTTATAATTTGTATAATTTTAAAATTATTGAATAAGTATTAATAAGTTTAATTGAGTTCATGCTTGATATAAGTGGTGAATTCAAAATAATGCATTTTACATCAAGTAATTTGTTGCATAACTTTCCAAATGATAGATACATGTTTTCTTCATAAAAATAAAAAATAAAAAATTTCATGTGAAAAATACGGGTCAAACCGACCCGACCCGACCCGCAACCCAATTGACCCGAACCCGATTTTGACCCGCTTAAAATGACCCGTTTTTGACCCATGACCCGTTTGACCCGCAACCCGTTTGACCCGACCCGAACTCGACCCGACCTGCCCATTTTGCCATGTCTACCTTTAACTTTGGACGACCAAGAGATGACAGCTTTTGTCACTCCCATAGAAAATTATCATTACAAGGTGATGTCCTTTGGTTTGAAGAATGCAGGAGCTCCCTACCAGAGGATGATAACTAGGATGTTCGAACCACAATTAGGAAAAAAAATCGAGATTTATATAAATGATATGGTGGTAAAGAGCAGGGTAGAGTTCGAGAATGTTAATGACCTCGGAAACATTTTTGATATCTTGAGGAGACACAAGCTACGGCTTAACGCTTCTAAGTGATCTTTTGGTGTCGGATCGAGGAAGTTCTTGGGCTACATGGTCAAACTATGGAATTGAAGTCAACCCTGACCAGATTAAGGCAATTAACAATCTGCAACCACCTCGAAATCTTAAAGAGGTCCAAAGGCTTACAAGGATGACAGTTGCTCTAAACCGATTCATCTCTCAGTCAGCGGATAGATGCAGGCCTTTCTTTCAGTTATTGAATAAGTGGAAGGGATTTG
This sequence comes from Quercus glauca, assembly GCA_023736055.1. Lineage (NCBI taxonomy): Eukaryota > Viridiplantae > Streptophyta > Magnoliopsida > Fagales > Fagaceae > Quercus > Quercus glauca. The sequence goes on along the minus strand of CM043325.1, from coordinate 20,254,180 downwards.
AATGGACCGAGGAGTGTGCCTTGGCCTTCCAACAGTTGAAAGAGTATCTGTCTTGGCCACCTATCATGTCCAGACCTGAGGTGGATGAGGTTTTGTTTGCCTACATTGCAGTGACCTCCCACGCAGTGAGTTTGGTGCTAATAAGGGTTGATAATGGTATGCAGAGGCCGGCTTATTATGTGAGTAAATCACTGCATGAGGCCGAGATCCGTTACTTACCATTGGAGAGGGCCATTCTAGCAATGGTGCATGCTACACGCAAGCTTCCCCACTATTTCTAGTCACACACGATTGTTGTCTTTACCTAGCTCCCACTCAGGTCCCTACTTCGGAGTGATGATTACACAGGGAGAATTGCAAAGTAGGGCATAATTTTAGGAGCTTTTGATATCAAATACATGCCTTGCATATCTGTTAAAGGTCAGGTCTTTGCCAACCTGGTAACTGAGTTTACTGAAGCCGCAGTAATAGAAAGGGTAGAGGAGCAGAACATGGATGGAAAATTGGTTGGAGTAATCTCCGTACAAGAGCCTTTATCTTAAAAGGTCTACGTTGATGGTGCAGCGACTCACAAGGGATTTGGAGTGAGGTTAGTCCTAACATCTCTAGAAAGAATCACGATTAAGAAATCCTTAAGATTGGGCTTCTCGGCTACAAACAATGAAGCAGAATATGAAGCTCTGCTGGTAGGGATGATCATGGTTAAAAAAATGGGGGAAAAAGCAATAGAGGTATTCTCTGATTCAAGGCTGGTGGTGGGCTAAGTCCAAGGAGAGTCGGAAGTCAGAGATCCTAGAATGCAGGAATATTTGAGCCAGGTTAGACATTTACAGTCTGGGTTTGAGTCTTTTAATTTATAACAAGTTCCTAAAAGTAGAAATACCTATGCAGACTCTCTTGCCACATTGGCAACATCCTCGGCACATAGCCTACCTCAGGTGAGATCCCAGAATGCAGAAATACTTAAGCCAGGTTAGACATTTACAGTTTGGGTTTGAGTCTTTTAATTTATCACAAGTTGCTAGAAGTAGAAATGCCTATGCGGACTCTCTTGCCACATTGGCAACGTCCTTGGCACAAAGCCTACATCGAGTGATTCTTGTTGAGGATTTATGTAATTCTAATGAGGTAAAAAGAAATATGGTCCACGTTCATCAAGTAAGAGTGGGTCCTAGCTGGATGGACCCTATTGTACTATTCCTCAAGAAGGATGTCCTTTACGAGGATAAGTCCGAAGCTGATAAAATACGGAGAAAAGTTCCTCGGTTCTAGTTGTCTGAGGACCAAAATAAGTATAAGAGATCCTTTTTCGGCCCATATTTGCTATACATACACCCTGAAGCAGTCGAGTTGCTCCTAGAAGAATTACATGAAGAGATTTGTGGAGCCACATAGGGGGCAGATCTTTATCACACAAGGCCCTCACACAAGGTTATTGGTGGCCGAATATGCAGAAAGGAGCACAAAACTGTGAAGAAGTGTGACCAGTGCCAGATGTTTACCCCAAACATTCACCAACCTGGAGGGGTCTTTAATCCTTTGTCCAGTCCTTGACCTTTCGCTTAATGGGGCTTAGATATTGTAGGACATTTCCCTAAGGCAACAGGGAATAAGAGGTATCTATTGGTCGGCACAAACTATTTCACCAAATGGGTTGAAGCTGAACCACTGGCGAATATCAGGAACTTGGATGCCAAGAAATTCGTTTGGAAAAACATTGTCACATGGTTTGGGATCCCCCGTACCCTCATTTCGGATAATGGATTGCAGTTTGATAGCAAGGCATTCAGGAGATACTCCTGGGACCTAGGCATAACAAACAAGTATTCTACCCCGGCATATCCCTAGGGGAATGGACAGACTGAAGCTGTCAATAAAGTTATAGTAAGTGGGCTTAAAAAGAGATTGGATGACGCAAAGGGAAAATGGGTGAAAGAGTTGTCACACATTCTTTGGACATACCGAACTACACCTCGTATGTCCACTAGGGAGACGCCATTTTCAATGACTTATGGGGCTGAGGCTGTCATTCCTCTAGAGATTGCGTTCCCCATGATGAAAACAAGTTCCTTCACTCTGAGTAGCAATGGTCTATTGGAGAAGAGTTTAGATTTAATTGAAGAACGGAGGTAAAGCGTAATGTTCCGATTGGCTTACTATCAACACAAGCTCAAGGAAGGGTATAATGCCAACGTGAAGCTAAGGCCACTGGCAGTGGGAAACTTGGTCTTAAGTAAGGTTTTAGGAGCTGTGAAGAATCCAACGTGGGGAAAATTGGGGCCCAATTGGGAGGGACCTTATCGTATCACATCAGTGGCCGGAATATGTGCATATTATCTTGAAGATCTAGAGGAAAAGGTTGTACCACGCCCCTGGAATGTACATAATCTTAAAAGATATTATTATTAATGAAGGTTTTCTTCACCTTATTTGGGTTTGTTATATTGTGTATTATATGTCCCTGACATCTATCTAAGTATCAAACAAAATCTTGGTCATGCCTAGCTCCTCGGACCACATGCCTTGGGAAAATTGATAACTTTCAATCATGGTTTTAAGTATTAAATAGAACCATAGCTATGCCTAGCTTCTCGGACCACCTGCTTTGGGAAAATTAATACTTTCTGACATCTATCTAAGTATCAAACAGAACTTTTGTCATGCTTGGCTCCTCGGACCACATACCTTGGAAAAATTGATAACTTTCAATCATTGTTTTAAGTATTAAACAGAACCATAGCTATGCCTAGCTCCTCGGACCACCTACTTTGGAAAAATTCATAACTTTCAATCATTGTTTTAAGTATTAAATAGAACCATAGCTATGCCTAGCTCCTCGAACCACCTGCTTTGGGAAAATTAATACTCCCTGACATCTATCTAAGTATCAAACAGAACATTGGTCATGTCTGGCTCCTCGGACCACATGCCTTGGGAAAATTGATAACTTTCAATCATTGTTTTAAGTATTAAACAAAACTTTAGCAATGCTTGGCTCCTCTGACCACTTGTTCTGGGAAAATTAATACTCCTTGAGATTTATCTAAGTATCAAACAGAACCCTGGTCATGCCTAGATCCTCAGACCACATATCTTGGGAAAATCGATATCTTTTAATTACTTTCCTAAGTATTAAGTAGATCTTTAGTTATGCTTGGATCCTCGGATCACATACTTTAGGTAAATCAATACTTTCTATCAAATTGCTAAGGGTCAGAGTAAAGCCTTACTTATTGCAGGCTTTTTGGATTACAAATTTAAGGTAAGTTAGTATTCCTTATTGATGGCTTCAATGTCAAGTAAAACCACTTCAAACGGAAATGATTTTCACTACAACAAAAGTCTCAATTAGATGCTCATGAGTATCACTTAAAGTATTTATAGGCTTACTTGTGTTTGTTGAAGAGTTGATTATCCATTTGCTCCTTTAAACTTACCAATAAGTAAGGAATAGAGCAAATTTAAACCTATATGCAAGTTATATTACTGTGTATGTTCTTAAAGTTGAAATTATCCATTGCCGAGATAGTGGACTTAGTAAATTTCACTTATTTTTGCTGCTGATCATATGAAATGGGAGAAGTTTTCTATTACTCAAGTAGATTAGTGAGAGAAGTTCTATTTCATCACTACTTTCATTAAGTGTTATATAAAATAGAAATCATATTAACTTCAATATGTAAGTCACAGGAAAGAAAAAAGAAAATGCCCAAAACTTTCATTAATAAAAGCCTTAAAACAAGGCAGATCAAATACAAAGAGACAAGTTGATTACAAATTGTGAAAACAAAAAAGAAAAGAAAAAAGACAACTTATTACCTCATTTTTATTACAAGTTTTTCTTTTAGATTTTTGGGAGGTTGGGTATCTGCCGCTGTGGTGGACATTTGGGCCTTGTCCTTGGGATCCTCTTTTAGGGGTATGGTAAGAGTTGCCAACACCAACTCCATGCTTTGAGAAGTTCCTTTTTCCTTAAAGGGATCCTTTAGGGCAATTGGAGGCAGATCATCACTTTGGACTACTACTTTATTGGCATCCCCTGCTTTTGTAGTGTCCTCAGCTTGCTCTACTCCTTTTGAAGAAGTGTTGGCTGCAGGAGGAGCTTTGGTTGGGCTACCTTGGATTTCACCTGCCTCCGAGGACACTAGGTCGGCCTTAGAGTCCGAAAAGCTGGAAGGGCGTATGGCTGGGGGGTAGTAGATACTTTCTGCTTTCCTAAGCGCGGAAGAAGCCTCAACCTCGACTTAGTTGAGGGCTTTATCCCATACCAAGGCACAGTAAGTCCTACATACGCTGAGGACCTCAGCCTTAAGAGCGTCCTCGGTCTCGGCAACCCCAACGTCATATCCATGCTGCTTTGCTTCATCCTTGGCCTTCTCCACCTCGTCCTTGGCCTTCTCAGCCTCTTTCAATTTCTTCTTCAGCACAGTAATCTGAGATTTGGAGGCGGCCAGCTGATCCTCAGCATTGCGCAACAGCAGCCTTTGGCTCTCAGCTTGCTTTTCAGCATTCTCAAGAGCAGCTGCTGCATATTTTCTCTTTTTCTTCTTCTCCTGCAGCTTCTTCTTAAGCTCTTGGTTGCTCTTCTCGGCCACGTTAAAGGCCTCCACGACGGCATTACGCCTCCCTTCCTCTTCCTTCGTCTGCTGATGGCAGTAGTTGGTCATTTTCTCTGCCCAAAAGGAGGCTTAGACAGCTTGCCAAGGAAAGAAACAAGGATTATAAGAAGAAAGTAAATAAAACAAACTAGGAAAAAAGGAAGAGGACATACCATGGCAAGGTATCTTTTGACACCGAGGAAAATCTCATGTCTCCTCATGCTTCGTAGCTCGGCCATGTCCTCGGGGAGCAGCAAAGCCTGCTCCACCGCGTCGGCCACATAGCCGGCTACTCCTCCCTGGAAGTCTCTTATGGAGGCGTTGGCTAGTAGAGGTTCCCCATTAAGCATTGAGGCAGGAAGCTAGGCTGAGGGCCCGACCTGTGGATCGTTTCTCTTCTCGGCGCCCCTCTGCCTCACTTTGGCTTGTTTTGCTGCCTTCTGAGCCTCGTCCTTGTGAGGGGGAAGGGTTTGTCCAGTTCCCACCACCTCCTTCCCTTTTGGCTCTCACTTCCTCTTTAGATCGGTCGGTTGGAAAGGCTGAGCAGGTGGTGGAGTGGGAAGCTTGGTCTAGGCTGCCTTCCCAAGTGCATTCTTCCCTAGTTGGGACTTTATCAAATCCATTAGACTGGACTTCGGTTTGCGTTGAATCCCCATCTCGTCAAGTATTGGTGAGAATGGTGGGCCGGATTCAGGAATTGAAATTTCCGGGGACAAGGCTTGGTTGAAAACTTCGAACTCGTCCGTGGAATTAGGCACTTCAACTACTTCTTCTCCATTTGTGGTGGTGGGGCGAGACGAAGTGGCTACTCCGGTTGTTTGTTGTAGTGACGAGGCTCCTACTTTTGGTATACCTTCAAGTATGGGAGTTGTGACTTGGACACCTTCTGGTTTTGGACTAGGAAGGAGGAAACCTGGCGCGGCTACACTAATCCTTTGTAGGCGCGGGTCGTTCTCCTTAATAACGCACTTGGGCGCTAGGAAGCTCTTGGAAATTAGGGTATAGCCCAATATCAAGTGGGCTGCCCTAAGTTGAACATCAGAGTGGATGAAAACCTCGGCCTTCAAGATGTTGTCCAAGCTTTCCTTGTTTACAAGACTAAAGTTGGGCTCGGCAGCATGTGGGTCTACAGGACCATTAAGAGAGACAGGAAGATAACATTAGCAAAATGCAATTCAAAGGAAATTTTAGGTATAGACACAAATTAAAGAACAAGAAAAGAGGAATAATTGTGAGATTGTGAGTCTAAGCCTAGAATCCCACCTAGTTTGCCATCCCTCATCGGACAAGGAAGGCCATCGTGCCATTCCCCTAATATAATCAGGAAGTGTTTGTTCAAGCCTTTATTGGAGTCAGGAAGGCATTGAATAAGCCTGACCTCGGGGTATCTAGACTTAAGATAATACCCCTGCCCAATGAGGTGGTGGAGATTGTAGATCTAGTTGACATCGTGGTGAGCCAATCCTAAGCCTATTTTTTCATTGAGGGCATCTACACATCCTAGTATTTTGAACATGTTTAGGGCGCACTGGGTAGGAGCTAACCTCTGGGCCTTAAGGTAGTCTCTCGTGACAACACCCATAGGGATCCTCATTCCACCCTTTATGAAGGCAATCATTGGGATTATTACTTCTCCCTCTTGCTTATCTGCGTGCTATTGTCCCTTTTTACAGTATGTAGTGCCCACCCTTGGAGGGATCCTATATTTAGCCCTAAAGTTTGTCATGCCCTCCTCGGAATCTACTAAGCTCTTGAATCTACCCATTTCTAGGAAGGGTTGGGAGAACTAAGGAGATTGAGAAAAGAGAGTGGAGCCGAGGAGAAAAAGAAAGAATGCGAAGAGAAGAAGAATGTATAAAAAAGTAAAGAGTAAAAGTTCAAGAAGACTTACAGAAAGAGTAAAGGTGTCCTCGAACAGGCCTCTGGTATTTATAAGTGGTCAAGTGAGTTGAAAAGGGGTGCAGATTCAAGGTATGTGCGCTAGAACGGAATGAATGCTAAAGTGAGAGGAGAAGTTGATTTGAAAGGTATTTATATCAAGGGGGAAGCTAGAAGCGGGAAAATTCCCGCTAGGTACCCAACGAAAGCGTCAGCCGTTGGATGTGTATCACGCCGTAGAACGTGGGGAACAAAAAGCCGCAAGAATTTATTGAAGGCGCGTCTCGAATGTAGGAGTGCTAGAAACGTGTCTTGGGCAAGTAAAAAGGCGTCTTCACTAGCAGAGGTGGGATGCAGAGAGCACAGGGCAACTACAGTGACGTTGAAATCCTCATTTCTTCCCGAGGATCCAGAAAGAAGAATCTCGAGGGGCTATTGTAGGGGCATTGGGCCCCCGGAGCCCGCTATTTATATATATATATATATATATAATGGACCTAAGGCCCAAGCCGAGGACTAAAGGCGTCCGAAGGCGATAAACACTATCAAAAGGGCCTATGTTGGAAAACGGAGAAATTAGTTTTGATCATAACAGCCCAAGGAGTTGTGCTGAGGATAATATCCTCTTTGGCTAGTCGAAGCCGAGGTCCGTAGAGGTGGTCTGTCATCTGGGGGAACGTCACAGAAACACTTAGTTGATACGGATAAGCACTATAAAAGCTCAGGACAGGGAAGTGTCCTAAAATATCTAAGGAGAAAGCTGCTACCTCCGCATTAAATGCATTGTAGCTAACTCCCTGGCTGCATTAATGTGGAGGTGATACCTGAACAATGTATTTCAGCCTTTTAGCTATTACATGAAGACTTATAGGAAGTGCTGATGGGACAAGTATCAACACCAACCATCTGACCATCTAGCATGCACATGGAAGGTATGGATGAAAAGGAAATACAGTATAAAAGAAGGAAGGGGCAACGAGATTAGGAAATTGAAAAATCAAGAGAAAAATACTATAACAATCTAGAACCATACTTGTAACCATATTTTAGTGCATTATACGAGAACCAGTATCCTCGGACTTTGCCGAGGACATTTTTCTTCTTCGGTTCAAATTTGTCTATCTTCACTCTTTTGTCTCCAACCTACTTCACTTGTTGTTTGATTAACTAAAGCCCAGTTTACTAACCAATTTCTCTACAAATTCATTGTTTTGGGCTTTTTGGGCCTAAGTCCATTCATACTTTGGGCTGGGAATTCAAATATAGTCCTTACGGTCATTATTAATGCGTTTTTTGCTTTATATCTGAAAATATGTAGGATCTTACGATTCATGATCCACAATCTTACGATCTACGATCCCACCTACCTTCAACGATTTTACGTAAGATCCCGATTTTGACAACCTTGCTTAGGGGTGTACCGTATTTTCATTTTGGGATAAAATTAGGGTCTCATTTTGTGTAATAAATAATAATTCTTCTATACAATAAAAATATGCAACATATCTTTCACAGTATGTGAAAACCCATATGCATGATACAAAAGATACTTTATGATATTGAAATTTTGAAAGTGCAAGTAGTTTCTTTTTTTTTAGAAAGCACATATTGTCTTTGCAATTTATGCTTGTAATCTTAAGCTCTCTCTCTCTCTCTCAATATGCGTTTTGCTTGGCACTGCAGATGCATATGTGGGGACATGGATCTCAATATAGAAGAGGACCTGATTCTCTAAAGGGAGCTCAACCAACAGCCATGCTAAGACTCCCATGCTATTGCTGTGCACCAGGATGCAAGCACAATATTGAGCACCCAAGAGCAAAGCCTCTCAAAGATTTTAGAACCCTCCAAACACATTACAAGAGAAAGCATGGGACTAAACCTTTCATGTGCAGGAAATGTGGCAAGGCATTTGCAGTGAAAGGTGATTGGAGAACTCATGAGAAGAACTGTGGCAAAATTTGGTATTGCGTTTGTGGGTCTGACTTTAAGCATAAAAGGTCTCTAAAAGACCACATTAAGGCCTTTGGCAATGGTCATGGAGCTTTTGGTATTGATTGCTTTCAAGAAGTGGATGACCCTACATCCGATATTGAACATGATGGTGATTCCTCAATGCCAAATGAGTGAAAATAGTGAGTACTCTAGGTGAATTTTCTCTTCGCTTGAGCCGACATATATAGCTTCTCTTATGGTAGATATATGATAAAGTTGTTTTATGCCTTTGTCTCATTTTTTTTTTTTTTTTTTTTTTTTTTGGGTGACCTTTTGCACCAAACGGTACCTACCTTCACTTAATCAACCCGTTTTTAAGGATTAGTAAAGAAGCGTAAGACTTGTAACAGGTGCCAACATAGGGGCTGTGTAAATATTCCATCAGTGATATAAAAATACTATGGGCGATGTTAGAAATATTTCAAATAGTTAATGTACGAATTAGTTTCTCAAATACAAATTAACAAAATAATTAAGAAATTGTTTCTAATTTTTTTTATTATATATATTGTGTTGTTCATATGGCATCAATTACATTAATTTACAGGTTCTTATATTTACTTTAATTTTTTATTTATATAAGGAAGAGGTGTATTATCTTTTGACCAAACTATTCAATTTCCTATCAATGAGACATCTCGAAAACCCTTGGACCAATCATAGCGGATTGGACCTAAAATCTCTAGTTTTAGATCAAGTCCCAAACCTCCGTGTTTCCAAATGATATATTTGACTCGTCATTGTACTAATTAATTAAAGTATTCTTAAATCAATGTGTGGTTAAATATCTTAATTGTTTCGAAAAAAAAAATTTGTTGAGACTTAAAGAAAACCATATTTCCTAGTCTTTTCGATATCAATATATAACATTTGTACCATACTTTAATCAAATATATATATTCTCCACTTTTCCATGCACTCGTCTATCATGCCTTGTTTTCTTCATTGAAATGTAAAGATATATTTTTTCTCTAAAGTCTAAATGAAAAAAGAAATTATTATTACAATAATAATGAGATGATAAGAGTAGATATTAATTTTTTTTTCTCTACTCCCCTAATAATCACCACTTAGTTTAGAAGGATAATAAACTAGACATTTTAAAAAATGTGGCTCTCTCTCTCTCTCTATGATATGATATGATAACCTGTATCACATTATCCCATAAATTTTGTGCACATAATAATTGGTTAGTAAAGGGACAGAATATATATATGGTATGAAATAATATATTACACATAAATTTTATACTTCTTAAAATAAATGAAAATATATATAGAAGTAAGATTGGGTTAATTATGAATTTTGATTATTTTATTGCTTAGTAAAATGAAACAACGTAGTAAAATATATAATTATTCTGTTCGTAACCGACAACAGATGTTGAATTATTTTTTGCACAATTATCACAAAAAAAAAAAAAAATTAACGTGTATTTTTCAGGGTATTTTTTATTACATATAATAAATATGATTTTTTTTATTATAGAAGAACTACTTACATGCATCTAAAATATAGAATGATGATACACATTATTTTACTAATTTTTTTTTTGTTGAGAAACGATTATTTTACTAACTTAGATTGCATTACAAGTTGTTTCTTAAAAAAAATTTAATTAATTAATTAAAAAAATAAAGAAGATTGCATTACAAGTTAAATTTTTTTAATTTAATCAAAAGATAGTATTTTTAAGTTAACCTTGATATTCTATCTTTTATCTTAAAAAAAAAAAAAAAAAAAAAAAAAGAAAAAAGAAAAAAAGTAGTTAACCTTGATTTTTATTTTAAGCTCAATCACGGCCTTACCCTAAGGAATTGTTGGGTAATAATGCCAAATGCCAAATGTGGTAAGAATAGTTCCATATGAAAAGAAAATCATAGTAAATACTTATTATTAACTACCATAATTATCAAATTTCATATTTAATATTTTATATACAAACACAAACACAATCATGATAAATACCTATATTAATAATTTCATTTAAAAATTTCATATAACAAGTAAAAACATGAGTAATGTTATAGATACAAACTATTTTACAACATTTTTACAAACTGTTGATGTAACACATTCTTACTAGTTCTAATATGGGTCCATCACTGACATCACATTTTTACTTACAATAACTATTTGAAAAATGCTAAAACTACATTAGCAGTTTGTAAAAATGTTGTAAAATAGTTTGTGTTTGTAGTATTACTCTAAAATCATTATGATAAAAAATATTTATTAATAACTACCATAATTATCGAATTTCATATTTAATACTTTTTTATATGAATATTTAATATTTTATATAAAAAAATCATAATAAATATTTATTAATAACTACTATGGGTTATAAGGATTTAAATAAGATATTTGTGCCACGTGTCATACCCATGGCCGATGGGGCCATTAGCACGCCGAGGAGGTTACACGCTCGGACAGTAAAGCCATGTCAATGGTACATTACCAGAGGAGGTCATACTATAGAGAAAGAGTTTCGGGGAGGGGGTTAGCCCTGACATGACTGAAGGGATGGTGGCTACCACCACATTTAATGCATCCCACCAAACTTCATAACTGCATTTATGTGGAGAAAACTCCTGAACAGTACTGCCTTGGCTGCCTCAACTCACAAGGGGCTTGGAAATGTGTCTGATGGGATAAGCACTCAAGTAGTGGCCTGGAAGATCAACAAATAGAGAGTCAAGATCATCTAAAGAGAGCTATATAATATAAGAGACCCTCAAGGGAAAAGGATCAGAAATTCTATAGAGAAAAAACTGTAGCAAGAAGAATTGAACTTGTATCCAAGTTTAAAGGAAAGATATATAAGGCCCACTCTCCTCGGATTTGGCCGAGGAAGGTTTTCATTGCACAAAGCTTGTTTTATTATCTTTGGTTCATTGTGCGTATTATTTGATCCATTGAAACCTAGCCTTTAAGCCTACTCTCTACAAATTCATTGTGTTGGATTCTTTGGGCCTGAATCCATTCATCGATCCAAAACTTGCCCATACAACTACTATGATGATCAAATTTCATATTAAGACAAAAAGAAATTACGAAACTCTCTCATACGTTGCACTTGTTACTAACTAGTAAAATTAAACTATAAGGGCACGCCTTGGTACACTGAATGAGAATTATAACAAGAATGATCAATCTTTATTATTGGGAATAAAATGTATTATATATAATGAAATAACTAAACCTATTCATCATAAGTTTGGTTATGAATTGTAATCTTAAAATAAAACATAAAATATATTTTAGGAAGTATTTTACTCATACAATTATATTTCCTAAAAATAATATTTTTTAAATTTAAGAGTGATATGAGTTATTTTTTATGATGTTTTTATTATTTTCATAATTTTTGCATAAATATGGAAGGTTTGTTTATTTGGAAATATATTAATATTAGAAATTATTTCACATACTAAGTGTAAAGACGCAATTTGGGCCCCTCGCCCAAAGGTTAAATGAACTTAAGTCCAAAAAGCCTAATACAATAAATTTCTAGATAGTGAGTTGAAAAACTGGGCTTTAATGAATCAAACAACAAGTAAAGTGGATTTAGATGACAAAAAAATGAAGATAGACTGGTTTATTCTAAATAAAATCGTCTTCGGCACAGTCCGAGGAGATCAGTTTTTATATCTCTCTCTCAAGTTAGATTACAAGTTCAATTCTTGATTGCTATAATGTTTTTTTCTTAATTTCTCGATCCCTATCTCTCAGGGTCTCTCTTCCATTTTATACTATCTTCCCCTTTCATCTTCACCTTCCATGTGCAGATCAGATTGTTGGTGTTGATCCTTATCCCATCAGCACCTTCCTAAAGTTTTTAGGTAGCTGTTGTAAGGCTAAAAGTTATCATTCAGGTATCACTTCCTCATCAATGCGGCCAGAAAATTAGTTGCAGAGCATTTAATGCAGTAGTAGTAACTTTCCCTTTAGATATTTCGTAGCTTTCCTTTGTCCTGTTTCTTCTTGATACTTATCCTCATCCATAGAATGATCCGGAACGTTACTCTCGATGGCAGTTCACACCTTCTGACCTCAGTTTTGCTCAGCCGAGGAGGCACTCCTCCTCGGACCACCCTCCTGGATGGTTTTGATCGGACTTCACTTCCTCACCTACTAACACGGATCCTTATGAAAGTTTTTACCCGTCCTTAAATTGTTTAACGTCCTCAGATTGGGCCCCTGGCCCAATATATACATAAATATGAGCTCCTGGGTCTATCACCCCTACAATAGCATCTCGAGATTCTTCTTTCTGGCTCTTCAGGAAGAAATGAGGATTTCAATGTAATGATAGTTCCTTCGCGCCCATTTTACATCACCTCTGACGGTATATATGCCCTTTTTAACTATCCAAGACCCACTCCTGACACTACGGCATATGAGACTCACCCTCATTAAATTTTTACGGCTCTATGTTCCCCACATTCTACGACGCGATGCGGATCCAACGGTTGAGGATTTTGCTGGAACTCGGGCGGGAATTTTCCTGCTTGTAACTTTCTTTTTAATATAAATACTGCCCGAATCAATCATTCATCTCACTTTCATTTCACTTTAGCACTCATACACTAAACCTGTAAACTTACCCAACTCACTCGTGCCCTCACAAATACCAAGAGCCTATATGAGGAAAATTTTCTTCTTTCTGTAAGTCTTCATAAACCTTTTCACTTTATTTTTCCATATACTTTTCTTTTCTTTGTGTCTTTTTCTCCTCGGCTCCTCTTACTTCTCTCAATCTTCTTAGTTCCCCCAAACCTTTCTTAGGAATGGGTAGATTCACCCATCTGGTAAACTCTGAGGAGAGTTTAGAAAACTTTAGAGCTCAGTATAAGATCCCTCTAGGAGTAGCCATTAGGTACTGTAAGAAAGGGCAATGGCCTAAGCAGAGACAAGAGGGAAAGGTGGTAATCCCAATGATTGCCTTTATAGAAGGAGGGATGAGAATCCCTATAGGCACGGTCACTAGGGACTACCATAGGGCCCATAGGTTAGCTCCCACCCAATGCGCCCCAAACATGTTTAAAATCTTAGGTAGTGTAGATGCCCTTAACGAAAGAATGGGCCTAAACCTCACTTACCATGACGTCAATTGGATTTACAACCTTCATCATCTAACAGGGCAGGGGTATTACCTAAAATCTAGGTACCTCGGGGTCAGGCTCATCCAATGCCTCCCCGACTCCAACAAAGGCCTAAAAAAGGACTTCCTGATCGTATCAGGGGAGTGGCACAATGGCCATCCCTGTCCAACGAAAGAGGGAAAACCAAGTGGGATTCTAGGTCTAGGTTTATAATTTCATAGTTACCCCCCTTTTCTTTTTCTTCTGTTTGCATTTGTACATGAAATTTCCTTTGATTTGCGTTATTCTTTGGTAATGATGTTTTTTGTTTCTCTTAATGGTTTTACAGATAAGAACGCTGTTATTTCTAACTTTAATCTCGTGAACCAACCGAGCTTGGACAAGATCTTGAAGGCCAAGGTGTTCGTTCACACAGACGGCCAACTGAGGGCGGCTCATCTAATCTTGGACTACATCCCCATCTCCAAAAGTTTCCAGGCGCCGAAGTGCGTAATCAAAGCAAGGGACCCTTGCTTGCACCGAATCAGTGTTGCTACTCTAGGCTTCCTCATCACCGGTCTTGTCCTAAAAGGCATGCTCACCACCAATCCCATACTAGAAGGCATACCAAAGGTAGCCCTGCCACCACAGTATACAACTGGAGATGCCACTTCTTCTCATCCTGCCATGACAAAGGAAGAAGAAAAAGAAGAAAAGGTAGTTGAAGTATCTGATACTGAGGACGAGTTCGAAGTCTTTAATTAACCTTTGTCCCCAGAAGCTTCAACTAGTGACCTTGGCCATCCTTTCCCAGTCCAATCCAACCACAACCAAGAAGCTGCCAGCATATTGGACGATATGGGAATACAGAGCAAGCAGAGGTCCACTCTCCAAGAACTGCTAAAGTCCCAACCAGGGGGAAATACGCTTGGGAAGGCAGCCTAGACTAGGCTTCCCACCCCTCCACCTACCCAGCCCTTCCAACTTGAACCTGCTGACCTCAAAAGGAAAATGGAGCAGAAGGGTAAGGAGGTGGTGGAAGGAAGAAAAACTCACCCCTCCTAAGAGGATAAGGCCCAAAGAGGGGCCAAACAAGCTAGGGTGAGGCAAAAGGGCGCCGACCAAAAAAGTGATTCTCTGGTCACACCTCCGTCTTGGACCCCCACTCCAGTACTGGATGGGGCTCCTCTGCCCGCCAACGCCTCTATCAAGGACTTCCGAGGAGGGAAGGCCGGCTATGTGGCCGACGCAATGGAACAAGCATCGCTATTCCTAGAGAACACGGCTGATCTAAGGTCCCTGAGGAGGCACGAGGTCTTCCTTAGTCTGAAAAGGGACCTCGCAATGGTAAGTCTTTCAATTCACCCTCTTTTCTTCTTTTTTCTTTTTTTCACAAGTTTCCTCCCCTTTCTTCCTTTTACTATTTCCCTTTATTCACCTTTACCATGTTTCTTTCCTCGGCAGGCCGTTCAAGCCACGCTCCAGCGAGAGGAGATAACCAATTTTTGCCACCGCCAGATGAAGGAAAAGGAAGGGAGGCGCAATGCCGCCGTAGAGGCCTTCAATCTGGCTGAAAAAAGAATAAGTGAAATGAAGAATAAGCTGTCCGAGGTGGAGAAGGACAAAAAGAGTGCAAAGGCCGCCTTTGACAATGCTGAGAGGCAGGCTGAAGGTCAACGAGTGCTCCTTCGCAATGCCGAGGATCAGCTGGCCACCTCCAAAGGACAGATCATCGTCCTTAAGAAGAAGCTGAAGGAGGCCAAGAAGGCAAGGGAACAAGCAGAGAAGGCTAGGGATCAGGCCGAGTAGGAGGGGTTTGATGTAGGAGTGGCGGAGACCGAGGAAGCCCTCAAAGCTAAGGTCTCGGGGGTATGTAGGAACTATTGCCTCCAAGTATGGAATGAGACTCTCAACCAAGCTGGGGTTGAGGCTTCTTCAGTACTTAGGAAGGCAGAGAGTGTATACTACCCTCTCGCCATCCGAGCATCTGGCCCGGCCAGCTCTAGGACTGACGCCTCCCCCAAGGTGGCAGAAGTGGGCAAGGCCAGTCCATCCAAGGCCCTAGCCTCCTCTGCCAACCCTTTCGAGGTGGCTCAGCAACAGGGGGTTGCTGAAAAAGAGGCTGATGCTAACAAGGGAGTGGCCCTTGATGCCACCAAGCCCCCTGCTGCTCCTCAAGATCAACCTAAAGAGAAAGAAGTGCCCTCTTCAATGGAGATAGTTCTAGCAACTCTCCCATTGCCTGCCAAGGGTGATCTCCAAAGTAAAGATTCAGGGTCTTCAGAGGCAGCACTCTCCCAATCTACCAAGGGTCTACCAAAGGAGAAAATTGTAATAAGAAAGAGTTTAGAGTGTAGTTTTTTTTTTTTTTTAACTGCTGTCTTTATTTTCAAAGTTTGTAATAAAGTTAACCTTTTGTAACTAATTTGCCTTTTTTAAGCCTTACTCTTAATGAAAATTGCAAGTCTTTCTTTCATACTTATGGCGTTCATATTGATCCAAACATGATTTCTGTTTCAGTTAACACTTAACAAATGTGGTGATGAAGTATAACTCTGTTTATTTATTTGCATAAGTGGCAGCATAGTTGTCACACATCACATGACCAGCATCAAGACATGCTAGATTTACTAAGTCCACCACCTCGGCAAAGTATGGCTTTAACTTTAAGAACATACACATTGATGTAGTATACATACAGGTTTAGCTCTATTCAATCCTCCATTCATTAATAGGTTTAATGGACTAGAAGAGCAATTAATTCTCAAATAGACATAAATATTCCCGCAAATGCTTTAAGTGATGCTCATGAGCATGTTACTACAGTGAGGATCTCTGCCATTTAGAATGGCTGACTCTACTTGACATTCAAATAATCAATAAAAAGCACTAATTTACCTCAGGCATGTGGTCCGAGGATCCAAAAAGGACAAAGGCTCTGTTCGATACTTAGCAGAATGATTAAAAGATATCAATTTACCCAAAGTACGTGGTCCGAGGAGCCAGGCATGACTAAG
This sequence comes from Quercus glauca, assembly GCA_023736055.1. Taxonomy (NCBI): domain Eukaryota; kingdom Viridiplantae; phylum Streptophyta; class Magnoliopsida; order Fagales; family Fagaceae; genus Quercus; species Quercus glauca. The sequence continues at coordinate 20,237,605 of CM043325.1, read as the reverse complement.
GTTCTGTTTAATACTTAGAAAAATGATTAAAAGATATCAATTTACCCAAGGTATGTGGTTCGAAGAGTCAGGCATGTCCAAGGTTCTGTTTGATACTTAAAAAAATGTTACAAAGTGTTAATTTACCTAAAGTAGATGGTCCGAGGAACCAGACATAACTAAGGTTCTGTTAACACTTAGGTAGATGTCAAGAAGTATTAATTTACCCAAAGCATGTGGTCCGAGGAGCCACGCATAGCTAAAATTCTGTTTAATACTTAAAAAAATAGTTGAAAATATCAATTTACCTAAGGTATGTGGTCCGAGGAGCTAGGCATGACCAATGTTCTGTTTGATATTCAAATCAATAGTAGAACGCATGACACATAATATAATAAACCAAAATATGGTAAAAAAAGCTCTCATTAATAATAATACCTTCTTTGGTTGTTTACATTCCAGGGGCTTGGTACAACTTTTTCATCTAGATCTTTAAGATAATATGCATCTATTTTGGCCACTGATGTGATACGATATGGCCCTTCCCAATTGGGTCGCAATTTTCCCCAAGCTGGGTTTTTTGCAATTCCCAAAACCTTTCTTAAGACCAAGTCCCCAGGCTCTAGCGGCCTTAACTTTACATTTGAATCATACCCTTACTTGAGCTTGTATTGATAGTATACCAGCTGAACCATAGCATTTTCTCTTTGTTCTTCAATCAAATCTAAACTCTTCTCTAATAGCCCATCATTGCTGCTCGAAGTAAAAGAGCTTGTTCTTAGCATTGAAAATTCTGTTTCCAGAGGAATCACAGCCTCGACCCCATAAGTCATCGAAAAAGGCGTCTCCCCTGTGGACCTACGAGGTGTAATCCGGTATGTCTAAAGGATGTGTGGCAACTCTTTCACCCATTTTCCCTTTGCGTCATCTAACCTCTTTTTCAGCTCACTCATTATAACCTTATTGACAGTCTCAGCCTGTCCATGCTCCTGTGGATATGCCAAGGTGGAATATCTATTTGTTATGCTCAGGTCACAGCAATACCTCCTGAAGGCTTTGCTATCAAATTGAAAACCATTATCCGAGATGAGTGTACGAGGGATTTCAAACCGAGTGACAATATTTTTTCAGATAAATCTCTTGGCATCCATATCTATGATATTTGCTAGTGGTTCAGTTTCAACCCATTTGGTGAAGTAATCTGTGCCGACCAGCAACCATCTCTTATTCCCTACTGCCTTAGGGAAATGCCCTACAATATCCAAGCCCCATTGAGCAAAAGGCCAAGGACTAGACAGAAGATTAAGGACTCCTTCAAGTTGGTGAATGTTTGGATTGATCGCATTTCTTCACATACTCTTGTACTTCCTCCTAAATATTTGGCCATCAATATCCTTAAGTGAGGGCTCTATGAGACAAAGATCTGCTCCCTGTGTGGCTTCCACAAATCCCTTCATGTAATTCTTCTAGGAGTAACTCAACTGTTTCAGAGTGTATGCATAACAGATATGGTCCAGAAAAAGAATGCTTGTACAACTTTTGATCATCGGACAACCAAAACCGAGGAGCCTTTCTCCGTACCTTGTCAGCCTCGGACTTACTCTCGGGCAAGATGTCTTCCTTAAGGAATAGCACAATAGAGTCCATCCAGCTGGGACCCACCCTTATTTGATGAACATGAACCACGTTTCTCCCCACCTCAGTAGGTTTACACAAGTCCTCCATAAGGATCACTCGAGGTAAACTTTGTGCCGAGAAGGTTGCCAGCGTGACAAAAAAGAGCATTTCTCCGTACCTTGTCGGCCTCGGACTTACTCTCGGGCAAGATGTCTTCTTTAAGGAATAGCACAATAAAGTCCATCCAGCTGGGACCCACCCTTATTTGATGAACATGAACCACGTTTCTCCCCACCTCAGTGGGTTTACACAAGTCCTCCATAAGGATCACTCGAGGTAAACTTTGTGCCGAGGAGGTTGCCAGCGTGACAAAAGAGTCAGCATGTGTATTTCTACTTCTAGGGATTTGCGATAAATTAAAAGACTCCACACTGTAAGTGTCTAACCTGGTTCAAATATTCATGCATTCTGAGATCTCTAGCTTCCAATTCTCCCCCTACCTGGCCTACAATCAATCTTGAATCTGAAAACATCTCTACTGCCTTTCCACCCATTCTTTGAACCATAGCCATTCCTACCAATAGAGCCTTATACTCGGCCTTATTATTGGTGGCCGAGAAGCCCAACCTTAAGGATTTTTCAATAATGATTTTCTCAAGAGAAATTATAACTAGCCCCACCCTAGATCCTCTTTGATTTGCCGCCCTATCAATGTGTACTCTCCAGGGTAGAGGCTCTTGCAGGAAAACCATGCCAATTGATTTTTCATCCATATTCTATCTCTCAACTTTTTCTTCAAAAGGGGTTTCAGCAAACTCAGCCACCAGATCAGCAATGACCTGACCCTTAACAGAGGTGCGAGGCATGTACTTGATGTCAAAAATCCCTAGAATCGTACCCCATTTGGCAATCCTCCCTGTGTAATTAGCACTCCAAAGCAGAGATCTGAGCAGAAGTTGAGTTTGGACAACAACTGTGTGTGACTGGAAGTAGTGGGGGAGTTTACGCGTAGCATGCACCACTGTCAAAATGGCCTTCTCCACTGGTAGGTAACGGACCTTGGCTTTATGTAGTGACTTGTTCACATAATAAACTAGCCTTTGTACACCACCGTCAACTCGTATAAGCACCAGGCTTACCGCATAGGAAGCCACAGCAATGTAAGCAAACAAAACCTCATCCGCCTCGGGTCTGGACATAATGGGTGGCTAAGATAGGTATTCTTTCAACTGTTGGAAGGCCAAGACACACTATTCAGTCCACTTAAATCCCTTCCACTTATTCAACAACTGAAAAAAAAGGTCTACACCTTTCTGTTGAACGAGAGATGAACTAGTTTAGAGCAGCAGTCATCCCTGTTAGCTTCTGGATCTCTTTGGGATTCCGAGGTAGCTGTAAATTGTTGATTGCTTTAATCTGGTCAGGATTGACTTCAATTTCGCGGTGTGCAACCATATACCCCAAGAACTTCCCTAATCCGACACTAAAAGAACACTTAGAAGCATTAAGTCGCAACTTATGTCTCTTCAAGATCTCAAAGATATTCCCGAGATCGTTAATATGCTCGGATTCCAACTTACTCTTAACCACTATATCATCTATATAAATCTCAATGTTTTTTCCTAGCTATGGTTCGAACATCCTTGTCATCATCCTCTAATAAGTAGACCCTGCATTCTTCAGACCAAAGGGCATCACCTTGTAGTGGTAATTCCCAGTAGAGGTAACAAAAACTGTCTTCTCCTGATCAACCCAAACCAATGGTATCTGATGGTACCATTGAAAGGCATCCAAGAAATTCATCTGAGGATGACCCACAGTGGCATCCACCAACTGGTTTATTCGAGGCATGAGAAAAGGGTCTTTGGGGCAAGTTTTATTCAGATCTGTGAAGTCCACACATACCCGCCATTTACAAAGGGATTTCTTATGGGAGGGAATCCAAGACACATTCAGTAGAATGGGATAAGGTGTGTGCACCTCTGAAAAATAGTGAGTTAGGAGTAAGGAAAATAACTACTTTTAATAAAGCCTTACTAGGGAAATGGCTATGGCAATTTGGGGTGGAGAAGACAAGGCTTTGGAAAAGGGTTGTAACTCTAAAGTTTGGAGAAGAATGAGAAGGATGGACATCCAAGCTAGATAGAGGAGTTCATGGATGTGGTTTGTGGAGAAGCATCCAAATAGGTTGGGAGGTTTTTAGTAAATATATTCGGTTTAAGGTTGGGGTGGGAGATAGAGTGAAGCTCTGGACAGATCAATGGTGTGAAGATTTTCCACTTCATTTGACCTTTCCGGTTGTGTATGAGATTGCCTCCAATAAAGAGGCATCGGTGGCCTCTTCTCTTGAACGGTTGGGGAGAGGAGATCGGAGAAGCTGGGATGTTTATTTCAGTAGGAGACCAAATGATTAAGAAATGGGTGTTGTGGATGAATTTCTCCATACGTTGGGTTTCAATTTACCTCCAACTGAGAATGGAGACCGAATGCGATGGAAGATGACAAAAAAGGAGGATTTTGATATCCGATCATTTTATAATAAGTTAAGCAATCCATTACCCATTATCTTTCCATGGAAAGGTGTTTGGAAGGTTAAGACCCCTCGGTGTGTTTCTTTTTTTGTGTGGACGGTTGTATGAGATAAGATACTTACAAGTGACAATTTGAGAGGTAGAGGGATGGACTTTGTTAATTGGTGCATCATGTGTCGTTGTAATGGGGAGTCTGTGGATCATTTGCTATTGCATTGTAGTAAGGCTTATCGGTTGTAGAGTTTGGTGTTTAGATCATTTGGGATTGCTTGGGTCTTGCCAAGATCGATGGCAGATACTCTCTTTGGCTGGTGGAATTGGCTTGGAAAGCATTCGTCTAGTATTTGGAATTTAGCTCCACTATGCTTAATGTGGTGTATTTGGAGAGAACGAAATTAGAGGACGTTTGAGGACAGAGAAAGTTCCGACGACTAACTTTTGGCTTCATTCTGTGGCACCCTTTTTGACTGGTCTAAGCCTTAGAGACTCACCTTTAGTGATTCTTTACCTATGTTTCTTAGCTCTCTTCTTTGTGATTAGTATCTTTTTTTCTATTTTTTATCTTCGCTCTCTATACTCTTTTATCTCTGCCTCATGTCTTTCTGCATGAGGTAGTGCTCTTGAATATACATCTTTATTACTTATCAAAAAAAAAAAAAAAAATTATTAACTATGTGGAGGGTTCCTTCCAGTACCATCTTTCCCAACTACATTGCACTCCTAAGCATACAACAAAGGCTTATACGGTAGCAACAGGGCATGAAGTGATTTGCTTGACCCAAGCTTTAATAAGTTTTCCCTTCCAATCACAAACAGTCACACCAGCTTTCTTAATTTAGCACGCAAAGATAGGACAGCAACAACCATCTCAATCTAATTTAGACAACCTAATTTAGCACGCAAACTTTCAGGCTTGTACCACAATGAGAAATCAGTTCCTTTGCTCTTCAATATCTCTGTTGCAGGTCCAATTCTCTCCAAAAGCTGCATTTCAGAAGATTAAAAAATCTAAGCAATTTAAGAAAACTAGGCAGACCCAAGTGAAAGTTGCAAGTCAATTATGATATGCAACATCAGATACCCAATTGAAAAATAGACTTGGATTCTTCACGTTGAATCCCCTCAAAATATGCAAATAAGGTTTTTTTTTTTTTTTTTTTTTTTTTAATGAGTAAAATGAATTCTTTAAAAAGAGCATAAAAGGAGAGCAACCCAATTACATGGGAGTCATACAAATGAACACTGGGGGGTGGGGGGAGAGAACCCTAACATCTAAAATTCACATTATAAATCAAATAAACCTGAAGAGGTAATTGTCCTAGCAGTTTGCTCCCATATGTGTAAAGATCACAAGAATAAAACTTCACCCATATTATCATGAGTTCGCGGCCGTCAAAAATACGTGTTACTTTCTCTCCAAATACTCTACATTGAACTGAGACAAATGAATAGCCCTCCAGATTTTGAACTGGACCTTTTTTACAAAGAGCTTTTTCCAACAATTTAGCACTTAAATAGTGAGAGTGCTCAAATAGTTGTTAGGGTGTTAACTGCATTTAACCCTAGTTGTTATTCAAATCAAGTAAGAGACAATTTCTTGAAACAAGAAAACAGCAATGGATTTGGTTTTATGTTGTCATTATTAAGTTTCTAGGTTACTAGTCAATTTAGATCTGGCCATAAATAAATCATATGACTTTTTAATTAGTCATGTGACCACTGCAAGACAGATTTAAAATCATCAGATTAGATCTTAACTGATGGTTGTAATCATGTCTTTGCTAGGCCAAAATTTTAGCCAATGTTTGTGGCTTTTTCTCTCCATTTCACTTCAGGATTGAGTTTGGTTGCTCTTACTGATTTAAAAACCTGAACTAGCTCTTAGATTTCCATTCTTAAATCATTTTTATTCTTTAAGTCATATACGAATTGCATCAATAAAATTTATTCCACGTCAGCACTGAGATAACTAACAAAAAGATGTTGATATTCACTAGATGATTGTGGGGGGGGGGGGGGGGGGGGGGGGGGGGGGGGGGGGGGGGGGGGTGTGGTGTGGGTGGTGGGGAAGCAGCAATAACTAACCTGTTCATGCAGTGCACCATTGGATACTAAAATAGATCTATCAAAACTTTCCACCATCCATGCGAGTAACTATGCCACCAGCTTCTTCAACTATCTGCAATAAAAGGCATGAAACAAATTCACCAAATAAGCAAAAGATGAATTTGGAACAATTTGATTCCTTCAAACAAATAATACCTTTGGAGAAGACTTAGAATGAAAATCCCGATGAAGCATACATAAATAAGCAAAAGATGAATTCGGAACAATTTGATTCCTTCAAACAAATAATACCTTCGGAGAAGACTAAGGCTCCGTTTGTTTCGGGTGAAAACCATTTTAGGAAATGCTTTTCTGTAAATGCGGGTGTTTGGTTGCGCATGGAAAATAAATTTTTCGGAAATGCTTTTCAGTTGACCGTGAGTCAAGGTGAAAATCACTTCCATTTTTATTTTACCTTCAAATATCATTTTCCGAAAAACAGAGAGAGAGAGAGAGAGCACGAAGAGAGAGAGAGAGAGAGCACGAGCTGCGAGCTCGAACCGCCGCCCCAAGCCCAGAGCAACCGCACGAGCACCCCTCCACACGACGGTGAGAGAGAGCCCATCGCCGGCGACCCACAAGCCTTCGACTTCGCCGGCGACCCAGAGCCTTCGCGCCACAAACCCACGAACCCAGAGCCTTCGACCTTCGACCCAGACCCATCGCCTTCGACCTTCGACCCAAACCCATCGCCACGAACCCAAAGCCTTTGACCCAAACCCATCGCCTTCGACCCACCGATCTTTGACCCAGAGCCTTCAACTTCGCCGGAAACCCACGAACCGATCTCTCTCTGTGTGTGATTTTGATTTCTGTGTGATTTTGATTTTTTTTTGTTGTTGTGGTGGTGTGGGTGGTGGTGTTTTGGTGGTTTTCCTGTTGTGTGGTGGTGGGTTTTGTGTGGGTGATGGTGGAAAATAGCATTTTCAGAATGTTACCAAACACATGAAAATATTTTCTAGAACAATTTTCATAATACTACCAAACACTTGAAAATATTTTCCTTTCCCGAAAATAGCATTTCCGGAAAATAAATATTTTCCGGAAAATATTTTACGGGAACCAAACACAGCCTAGGAATGAAAATCCCAATGAAGCATACATAATCGATTTGTGTCCACATTTTGGTAAGCCACCATGCCCAACACCCTGTTTGCATGTTGAAATGGGAAATTGTATCTCTTGTCAACGGATCATATAGTAGTACTCAAACAGCGCGCCCCCCATTTGTGTGAACAGAGCACAAACGAGCACACAGAGAATATGGTAAAACTGGTATAATTTCTAAAGAATATTTAAAGCCCAATTATATTAGGAGTCTAAGCTTTGTGTAAATTATAGCTCAAGATCAGTTGAGGTCTTAGAGGGAAAAAATGAAGTTGAAATAAAGATTTCATTGTCTATGGTTAAATCACCAACCAAAAAGGTAAAAGGATATTACTTGTTATTTCACCAATTTCATAGTAAAGGTAGATCATGCATATCTATCAAAACGAATAGTGAAAATTATACACTACCAAAGCAACAGCAGCCATATCCCATGGCTTTAGATGATACTCCCAATATGATTCTGCAACCCCCAAAGCTACATGGCACACGTCAACTGCAGCGGCCCCGAGCCTCCTTACACCCTAAACATAAAATAAAGCAAATGAAACACACTCAGAGGAGACAAAGGCATGAATCAAATCACTTGGAAAAAAGATTATAAAATTAAATTAATAAATAAATATAAAAAAGCTGGTACCCGGCTGACATCAGTGAAATGTTTAAATAAATTTAGGTTGGTAGCCCATGGATCATTATGTTCATACCCAAACCCAGTCACCAGAAGGAATCACTCCACCTTAAAACATGTGGACAAAAGTGAGCATAACTACCCTTAACAAAATCATTAAGTGTTTTGTCAGTACTAATCAATTTTACCACACGAAGTCAAAAAAATTCTGTCATTAACATCTCATTATAAGATCAGAAGCAACATAATGAAAATTTTAGAGGCAAATGGCATAGGAGCACTGCTAAAAAGAGAAAAATTGTCAAGGTATGTAAGGCCCTTGCCTCAGCAAGTCCCTTGATCCCAGATATCATCAGAAAATGGCTGACATAATATTAACGATAACTGTTCAATGCATCACTTTTATCCTGTGTCACACCAGTATTACACAAATCAGAGAGTATGTGCCTATGTGGCTATAGCCATCTACTTAAATCAAAAAATTACATATAGATATATTACCATAGATATCCATTACTAAACTTTTTTATATACAAGTATCCATTAATAAATGATCACTCACCAGATCAGTTTCAATGAAATGAATTTTTTGGCCATTACAGAATGCTCCCCCACCTATCATAATGTAGATCAATTTTCCAACCACTGATATATAATTGACTTAAGAGAATAAAAAGAAGCAAACTGTAGAATGTCAGAGTTTCTTACCAGCAGTTGCAGAAAATATGTGGGTGTTCCAACACATAGGGCCCCCAACAAACTCTACCTGAAATTAATATCCACATTAACCTTCCCTTTCATTTCAATAATTAATCAAAAAGTGTATTACAGCTTGTCTTCTACAAATAATAAAGGCTTAATACTATTGCCTCTCTTTTTTCCCCCTCCTATAAATCCTACGCAAACGAAGATTTTGAAGACAGAAGGTCCTTTCATGATTAAACCTTGTTCCTCATCTGCTGGTGCTTTATAACTATGATTCAATTTCTCATGAAAATACATCACTAGTATGGATGCATACTATTTCTCATGCAATCTTAATTTTTATTAAACTAGTCCACCATTGAGTGGCTACAGTAGATGCCATAATATGAAACAAGAGAAATTTGCTTTGCTTGCAATTTGGTCATTGTTCATCGTTAAAATGATGATCACCACTGTCATTGCAATCTCAGTTTTATTCATAATTTTCAGGACTGGGAGATAGAGGGACCAAATTCTCTCATGAAACTGCTATACTTTCATATTAATTTTGTTGGTGGACCAGGTCGTATGAGATGGAGACCTACTAGTAATGGCAAGTTTAGTGTTTGACTGTATTATGAATGACCAAGAGATACCAAGGGACTTCATCCTGAATTAATCTAGAAAGCTCATCCATAACCAACACAAAGAGATATGGACTCAACGTTAATCCTTGATGTAAACCAATTGTGATAAGAAACTCACTTGTGATGCCTCCACTTGTTCTTACACCAACTACAGTTTTTTTTTTTTTTTTTTTTTTTGATAAGTGAATAAAGATTTTATTGAGGAGAAGTTTACTTGATAACAATGCTTTGAACTGTGACCCTGAATATACTTTAGATAAACTCCTTTATTTTCTAAAACATATAATTTTGACACTTTATTGCATGATATTATTCTAATAAATTGCAAAGAGCCTTGTAACTCAACTGGTTGACATTTCTTCGTATTTCTAGCAAGAGATCTAGGGTTCAAATCTCCCCATCTCCAACAAGATTCTATGCATCTTCATCCCTAACTTCTCAAAATTCCTCAACAAACCCTACCAAAGATTTCCTTTAGGCCAGTGAAGTATCACTAGGAAAAGTCTAGGATCACGTATTGGATCATACTATCATGTGGGGTCCTGTTAACAGATGTTTTTAAGACAATTGTTAATAAAACAACACCACTTTTATAGGAAATATAAAAAGCCATCAAAAAAAATTAATTACTTTTTCTTTTCCTATAAAAATTTTCTAAAAATATATCTTAAACAATGCCCATAGGGCATCCATTAATTTTTCCCTATCATGTATTACTTATCAATTTCACTTGATATTGCAAACCTTGGGGAATAAACATTTTATTCTAATAGCATCAGCAAACAAAGATACTCGTTAATGAATTTGCAGCCAATAACCTGATATGAAGTCACGCAAATAACAAATCATAAACAATTTAAATTATGTGATCAATGCCACAGCAGCTGCGGCAGGATTCCCTCGAAACAAAACTCCAACATAAACTGCAAAGCTAGGATAACCATGTGCAAAGTTTGTTGTTCCATCTATAAGGATATAAGACATACGCTAACCTATATGGTGAAAGCAGATTACTTCTGTAAACAGTAACTGAACATATAAAGAAAATTAAAGGTCAAGCACATGTAAGACACTAAGTGATACATATGAATAGGTGGAGTACATCTGACAGAGTCCATAATGACAGAATCAGTCCTGCAGATAAGTCATTTCAAGATGTAACTCCAATATTCCACTTTACTCATATAATTAAATCAAAAACAAGAAGTCAAATAAAAGCTCAATTTTGCTTTCATTTACATATGTTTAATGAAATTCTGCTCTTTGGGGCTCCTATCTTATGTAATTAAGCCCAGAAAGTCCAAGGTATATGTTATCAACAAAGTTTAACATCATTGGAGCTCCCACTGCCCTCTATTAATGTAACTGGATCTAATGCAGAATTTGAGCTGCAGGGTAGGCAAGTGATGAAAGGAGTGAGAAGACAATGTCATTTTAACTTTGTTTTGTTTAATTTTAGAAGTCAAATTTATTTATTTTTTTCCTTTTTACTATTGGTCTAATTAAGTTATAAGTACTGTATTTTATTTCTTCGAGTCAAGGAAATTTTTGTAATTCAATAATTTGGCTTGACCTAAGACAATTAGGATTAGGGTTTAGTCTTAATAGTCTAGATAAGCATGCTATTGTACTTGTATGAACTTATGAAGACAAGTTTATGATGAATTTGAGTTTAGTTGGAATTTTTCGAATGGCTTGTAGCTAATTCCTAGGTTTTTTTTTTTTTTTTTTTTTTCCTGTAAATTTCTTCAAAAAAATTTGCACTACGTCAGGTTTGGTATCAAGCTTGTTGTTTGGCATCAGCAAGAGATTGCTATATCCATCCTATTCTTTCATATCGATCTAGTTTCAGAAGAAACAGATTCAAAATTCAAGAAAGTGATCCATATGGGGAGGGTTATTTCCTCTAAATATGGAGGGTAAAGGGGGTTGGAGTACTAAAGTTTGTAGAAGGGTTCATGGCTGTGGTTTGTGGCGTAGTATTAGCAAAGGATGAGAGAGCTTTTCTAAGCATTTCTCTTTTGTAGTGGGTGATGGTACCCGAATCCTCTTCTAGCATGATAGACGGGTTGGGGCTGATCCCCTTAAAATCCTATATCCTGAGTTATATGTGATTTCAGCTAATAAGGAAGCTTGCATCTCTGAGGTGTTTTGTCATCAAGAGGGGGGAAATGTTAGAACCTAGAACCTGAGATTTTATAGGGAATTCCAAGACTGGGAGTTAGCTGCACCTTTCCCTCTACTTGCTTTTATTCAAGCTCGTCTTCCACAGGGAGTAGGCAGCGACACTCTGAGTTAGGGCCTTAATGGAAACGGTAAGTTTGATGCTTGTTCTTTTTATAACGAGTTATGGAAGACTCCTAACTGTATTTTCCCTTGGAAGGGCATTTGGAAAGCAAAGGTTCCCAAAAGGGTGACTTTTTTCTTGTGGATGGCTGCTCATGACCGCATTCTTACTTTGGATAATCTAGGGGTCGCCCTTTGGCGAATCGGTGTTGCATGTGCTGCTGCAGTTGGGAATCTGTGGATCATCTCCTTATTCATTGTCCTGTAGTATACTCTTTATGGGTCCTTATGCTTCCAGCTTTCGGTATTCAGTGGGTCTTGCTTGGCTCTGTGGAGGGGTTATTACTTTGTTGGAGTCACTAGCTTGGGAAACATAAGATATTTGGAATTTAATTCCAAGCTGTTTGATGTGGACTATTTGGTTGGAACGTAATCGTCGTTTCTTTGAAGATTCTGAGAAGACATTGGTTGAGTTAAAAGACTTGTGCCAGCGTAGACTTTTTGATTGGTCTGGGTGTTGGGGTTTTACCAATTGCTCTTCTCTTCTACAATTTTTTTCTTCTCTTAGACTAGGCTCCTGATTCCTTCTATTCTGTTTACTGTTTATGCTTTTCTGTGTTCATCATCATGAACAACCTTTATGTTTCTTTCTTATTTCATTAATAATAGATCTAATATTACCTATCAAAAAAAAAAATATATATATATATATATATATCTACAAAATAACATGTTCCAATATATAGGACCAAATCCTGCTAAGTTTATTTTATTTTAACCTAAAAAGTTGCAGATCAAATTAACATTTATAACTGGTCAATAAAAATTAGCTTAACTCACTTCAGCCTTGATCCCAATTAAATTGTAATTTGATCTGCAAATTTTTAGGATCAACTACATATATTTTTCCTGTCATTCTAAAATCATACTCTTTGTCACCTCCCTATTTAACATGTGCTCTTAAGCATTTCTACCTATGTTATATTAGACCCCTTTTAACTCTTTTCACTCCATCTACTTCAATTAAATCACTCTTTCTTATGTTTTTCATGGTGCATTAATCGGTCTCCATTTTTTTTTATAAGAATGATTTTATTAAAAAGAGACTGCTTCATACGCAAAAGGCACAAAGTAGACTAAATAATTACCAACAAAAAAAAAAAAAAATACAAAGGAATTACATACAAAAAAGACAATGACTCAAAACACCAGCATAGAATCTCTATTCGTAAAACCCCTGCTCGAGACCAAACCATTTTATGCCTATCTATCATCATTTCCTAAATAGGAGCCACTCCTACATTCCCCCCCCCCCCCCCCTCCCCCCCACGCGCACACACACACAAAAAAAAACAAAAACAAAAACAAAAAAAATCTTATGCACCGTGTAACTATTATTCCCAAGAAAAGTGTATAAAAAAAGACATACCTAAAGGATCGATGCACCAAAGGTAATCAGATGAAGTATCTCCTATAATTCCCCCCTCCTCCCCAAGAATGAAGCGATTGTCAAAATTCTTTTTAACGACTTCTAAAATAGCAGCCTCACTCATTTTATCTGTCCAGCAAGTAAATTTTGTAATCATGTGAAATTTTGTTGGCCAAAATTAATCCTTTATTATGTAACAGAAAACCAAGCAGATGTAATTCCAAAATCTTAAAACAATAAATCGATGTTAGTAGTTATATATAGAGCATCAAGTCAGAATGGTCAAAAACTTCCAATATCTCAAATAACATATATGGAACATTAAAAACTGACATCTTTAACTTATCAATGAACGTTTCTGTATCACAGAGAGGGAGGGAGGGAGGCAGAGAGAAGGAAAAGGAGATTAACAGAAGGAAATTTTCTCAAAAACATCTCTCTACGTTGAAAGGATGTGAATATATTTGTGAAAAAGCAAACTCAAGGTAAGGACAAATACTTGTATCTTACCACAGCAAGAATTCTTTTCTCTTAAATATATCAAGAAAACTGACGGAAAGCAATCAAGTTCTTTGTATTTTTCATTAACATTTAACAGACTAAAAAAAAAATCTTTCTGTGTTTTCATGCAAAGAATAAATTTTCTCAAGATTATGTAATTGTATAACGAGAAGTTGTCTGAAACATAAAAACATAGACCAATTGCAAGAAAATTACAAAAAGATAAGTTACAAAAAAGGTCCTTACTCAGTCACCAAGTCAGTAAGTCCTATATATGTAATATTTCGAGGCTTATTAACAGCTTCAATCACAACCTGGAAAGAAAAGAAAAGAAAAGACAGACGTGAGCAACCACAGTGAGATAATTGATGAGTTATAGGCCACATATTTGTTATAACCCTATAATAGACTGAAACAACTAGCAATCTAGTAAAATACTACGTCATTTGGAGCAAACTACACAGGATGGACGTTTTCCTCTAGACATTCTTCTACAAAGTCAGTCATACTTCTTCATCTAAAATTGATTCTCCATGGCCATTTGAAATCAATTTAACTCTAGCATTCTTCAATTTTTTTTTTTTAGGTTATGTGCCTGAAGAATCTATAATTATAAACTTTAGTTTTCAGATCTGTTAAAATTAGTAAGGACTAGCATAAAACAACAACAACCAAGCCATAGTCCCAAAGTTCTAGGGTCAGTTACGGATCCTCAACAGACTAGTCAAAGTCGGCCACATGAATTCTTTTTCACCTTTCTATTCTATCCAAAGTGATGAAGACAAGGAAAAGCTCAAGGAAAAAGAAGATTAAATATACAAAGATTCAAGAATTGTGGTCTAGTTTTGATGTCGGACCTTCTTAGCACCTTTGATAGGTCATTTTCGTTATTAGTATTAAGTATTTTAGGTTGAGAAGCTGCTACATCAGTTTTAATTAAGTTCTATTAGAATAAGGGCAATTTGGTAATTTCCACAAATCTGGAATGGGCTGTCCTTGGCCGTACCAAAGGCCCATGAGTCTTATTTGATGTTTACGTATTATTAAGTCTTTTATTTAATTATTATTAGTATTCCTATTCATTCTAGGAATAGGTTATTTAGAGTCCAAGTTCTACTAGGAAAATGATAACTATAGCCTCTATATAAAGGCTCTTTTGTGGTCATGTTATGGCAGAATATTTTGATTAATAAAATTCAGCAGCTTCTTCTAAGCTTTGTTTGTGTGATGCAAACTTCTCCGAGGTGTGATGCCAAGGAACCCTAGGTGTAATGCTTAGGAAGACCTAGGTGTGATTGTTTAGTATTTTATTTATCTTATTTTCTGTTTATCCCCTGTTTCAGCCCCAAACAGCCGTCAACATTCATACTCTTCTAACCTAAACTCTTAAACGTCACTCCTTATTCAAGAATTCATCAAGAAACCTAGTATGGTGCTGAACTTTCTTAACGGTCCTGCATCACAAAGTGATACTCTTTGTTATTTCCTTAATTGACTTTTTTTTTTTTAAATACTTTTGTTAATTCTATTTTTTGTCTTCCTCTACCTTTTCCATTCTCTTAACTTGAATTAACTCACTCTTTCTCATTGGCGCATTAATCGCTCACCTTTGAACATAATCAAACTTTCTCAAGCGACTGTCTTTTTATCAATAGGGCCACTCCTAAACAAATTTCCTAATTTCAAATCCTATCTTTCCTTATATTTTCACTTATCCATCTTAACATTCTCCTCTCAGCTACTAATAACCAACTAAGATAGGGCTAGGAAATTTAGTTCTCACTTAGACTCATAAAATACTACTATGTGTGCATGGACCCTTTTACAGAAAGACAAGCCCACTCAACCACAAATGGTAGCTAAATAAAGCCAAGTTTTGTAAGCTTTAAGCTTCTTATAGACTGAAGGCAAGTAAAAAATCTTCCATCACCTAACCAAAATAAATCTCTATTGAAACTAGCATTCACAATGAGATCAAATACTAAACATCATGCCCTAAATGGCCAAATCAACTAGATAATCACATGGATAAATTCAAAGATCATTAACAGCACACTTTTCCAATAAATTAAAATTATAATATAATAAAACAATCTGCATTTAAACCAGGGAAGGGGGAGAAAAATTAAAATACCATCTGGGTACTTCTTAAAACAAAAGAATGTGAGCACAAACTAAGAGGAAGAGATTAAACGTCAGCACCAATATTAGCAGCAATCTCCACCACTTGAATGAGCTGGCTAGGTGGAATTGGTCCAGTTGATTGGGCACCAGTCTTTGGGGTACTGTTTCTGGTTGGGAATTTCAGATAACACAGCCTTAGTGCACTTCTCTTGTGGGTTTGATCCTCAAAAATTGAGTCCCACCAAACCCATGATGGAATTTTTTGGTGAAATCCTGGTGCGGACACCACATTATAGCACATCTGTGGAGGTTATCTCTATCATATATGTTGTCTTTACTTGAGTTTATCTTTAGTATTGGATTAGTATTTGAGATTGTTTAGGATTATCGGATTAGTATTTGAGATTGTTTAGGATTTGTTTAGGAGAGTTTATCCTTATCATTGTGATTCCTGGAAGCTACATATAAAGCTCCAGATGATTTCTTTTGTATTTTCAAACTATGATTATTATTATTCAGATTATTTGCAAAGTTTGCATTGTGTTTTTTTGGTGATGAATCCAAACACCTTAGGTGGAAAGCCTAAGCTCTACTGTGGGACTAATCTAGGTGGGAAGCCTAGGTTGTCCTACATCAACTTGGAATGGAAGACGTTGGTTTGGTTGAAATTGTGGTGGAACTGATATGGGTATTGGAGAAAACCTAAGAGGAATGCTAGTGGAGAAGACCAAGGACCTGAGTCACCTGACCATTTGAATTTGAATGGAAACTGAATTCCAAGTTCCAAGCTTTTGGGTGCTCTTTTTAATGCATACTCCACTCACTTAAACAAAACCATCTCATCGCATTATATTGAATAATTATGTATCTAAGCATGAGCTACAATCTAATGAGTTATATTTATGTACCTAGGCATGAGTTACAATCTAATGAGTTATATTTATGTACCTTGAGACGCATATATATTTGATGGTAGGACATACATTCCAGATCCCTCTGTCCCAATCTGGAATAGCCTTTCAGCAATTCTCTGGCCAACTTCCATGTTTCCATGGATCCTACAAGCACCAAGAAGTGCTTCCAAAATCACTGAATCGGGTTTTACAGGCATGTTTTGGATGAGAGCTTCAGCTTCAGAAATTTGTCCTGCTCTCCCAAGGAGATCAACCATACAAGTATAATGACAAACCAAAGGGGTAATTCCATAATCTTTGCTCATGGAATTAAAATAGGCCCGACCTTTATCCACAAACCCTGCATGGCCACAAGCACATAGAACCCCAAGAAAACTGATTTCATCGGGAAAAATCCCTGAGGCTTTCATTTGTTCAAAAATCTCAATCACCTCTATACCTAGTCCATTCTGTGCACAGCCACATAAAACTGCATTCCATGTGACTATGTCTCGGTCAGGCGTCTCTTCAAAGGCACAAAGACCATCCAGACTCCCACACTTAAAATACATTGTTATAAGAGCATTACAAACAGACAAACAAGAATTAATTCCAAGTTTGTATATTAGGGAATGGATTTGTTCCCCAAGCTTGACTGCACCAAGGCATGCACAAGCACCAAGGAGGCTGGTAACTGTTAGTTGGTTGGGACTCATTCCTCTAGCTAACATGTCAAGGAACAATTTAAAGGCAACATCTCCTTGACCTGCTTGCTCATAAGCTGAAATAATCGCAGTCCAAGAGACCACATCCCGTTTTGGCATCTTTTCAAAAACTTTCAGAGCATCATCCAACATGTAATTCTGCGAAAGCCTAGAAATGAGTGAGTTCCAAGAAACAATATCCCTCACTCTCATTGTACTAAAAACCTGTGAAACATCTCCCATACTTTTGCACTTTCCATACATGGAGATCAGTCCATTTCCTACAAAAGAATTGAATTGACACCTTGTTTTAATGGTAAGTGAGTGTATCTGTCTACCCACCTCAAGATCTCCGATGTTTGAACAAGCAAAGAGAGCACTAGTAAAACTCGAATGACTTGGAACATTTCCTGATCTATGAAGCTCCGCAAACAACTCTAAAGCTTCTCTACTATGTCCATTCTGTACAAGCCCAGAAATCATGGCAGCCCATGAAGCAGCATTTTGCACAGGGATATGCAAAAAGATATCTTTTGATTCTTCAATCATTCCATTTTGTGCATATGCAGTAACCATAGCATTCCGCATAACCACATTGGGCTTAGGAATCTCATCAAATACATGTCTGGCTTCATATATCATCCCCCTTTGAGCATATGCAGTTATAACAGTTGCTCGTGTAGCAACACCCTTTACTGGATCCCTCTCATAAAATGCAATTGCATTGTCCAAACTATGACATTGTGCAAATGCTGAAATCATTGTGGTCCACGAGTACTCATTCCTTTCTGGCATCATCTCAAAAAACTTAACTGCATAATCCAAACTACCAATCCTGGTATAAGCATCCAAAATTGCAGTCCCCACAACCACATCTCCCTCATACCCTGTCTTGATTACTAGTGTCCTCAAAGTTTCAACCAACTCTAAATCATTCAACCTCATTACCGCTGATAAGGCCACAACCAACACCGCCTGGTCCGGTCTCACCCCACTTCTCACCATCATCAAAAACACACCCCACGCTTCTCCATACTCACTTATCTCAATGAACCCAGATACCATAACCATCCAGGACACCGAATTCCTCTCCCCCATTTCCTCAAATAACTCATATGCCTCCCTTGTCCTACCACAATGGCAATAGCCAGTAATCATTGAATTCCATGACACAACATTTCTCTCAGGCATAACATCAAACAATTCTCGAGCACTCCTCAAATCACTATTCTGCACATAGGCACTAATCATAGCGTTCCAAGAAACCACATTCCGCTCAGGCATTGCCTCAAAGAGCACTCGGGCCTCATCAACGAGCCCGAATTTGGAATAACCAGTTAACAAAATAGTCCAAGTTCTCAAATTCTTGCCTTGAAATGCATTGAAGATTGTTTGTGCCTCATGTAAGAGACCGTTTTGGGTGTACCCAGAAATCATGGAGTTCCAAGAACCCGGGTCTCGGTGAGGCATTGAGTCGAACAGTTGGCGTGCCTCGGTGACATGGCCAAGTTTGGAGAGGTCTAGGATGCTTTTGTTGCACTGAAAAAGATGGGTTTTTTGGAGAGGAGAGAGTGTAGAGAAAGAGCGGAAGTGAAAGAAACGACGTATTATCATTGAACATAGTGGGAGTTGTTGGAACCAATGATAAGATCTCGTAGACCAAGTTTCTTCGAAAAGTCCAGAGTACATTCACTGCAATGGCCTCAATGTCATAGAGGAGCATCCCAAACAACGTTGCTATGCATTACCCTTGAGCATCCCAAACCAAAATTTGATGAGCTTATCAAACTAATGAAATTCCAGTACCGCTCACAAGCAACTAGTCCACCACCTAAAAAAAATTTGAAAAAAAAAAAAAAAACTCATTCAATTGCATATAAAGAAACAGTGATACTGTCAATATGCATAACTGAGCACATTTAATATGGTTAATTCTCAACATTGCAATGGATATAACACATGCAAATCTAACAACTCAAATCTCCAAGTTGCATAGTTAGCAAGAATATATACCGATGGAAATATTCCAAAGTGAAACATAGTATAATTAAAAGAACTAGATATATATATATATATTGCATTAGTGCTTGTCCTTAGCATATATAAATGGTGTTTATCTAGAAGCTACTTAAGCATGCGATTAGGCAACTCATATTCACAGGCATTGCTAATAAGCAACTCATATTCACCAAGAACAAAGAGGCATTTGTTTAACAATGATCGCACTAAAATAATGAAAATCTATAGCTGTAAGGACAACGGTCAGTCAAAGGTTTGATGATTGTAAAGACAAATTTTCAGACTATGCTCCAATAATATAGGAGAAAGAGATCCGTAAATATTCCAGGCATACCAAGACCTAAAAAGAGGGCAGTAAATCTAAAAGCATGAGATTAAATAACAAAACCATGCTGTAGGTGGACCCATATAAGACTTCCTGAAGGCTCTAATAATGCTGCCTCAAAAAATGAGTCAATATAACTATCAGGGTGGCATTTAGCCATACATTAAAGTTCAGTTTAGATCCTATGAAGGAACAGTTGTGGCAGGATATACAAGAACTTTGAGGGAGAGATCCAGCTAATCTTGCACTAGCACTTAGGTTTGCTATATGTCTTCCTAAAGATAAACATAATGGAATCACCTCCCAACCAACTAGATCAAGCCAGATGAATTCAGATGAAATACCAAAACCATGTTATAGCCTCATAGGTAGACTGACAATAGCACTTGAGACCACCAGGTAGACAAATCAAATTTGAAATGCAGGTAAAAAATATAGAATAAGGAAGCTCTACTCATTCTGCAAACATCTATGGAAGAATAAAAGAAAATAAAACAAACCGAATGCTGCCTTCCTAATAAAGCCATCCCAGATCTTTGAAGAAATAATAAGAAACAAAATCTATGAAAAAAAAAAAAGAAAAATGTACCTTAAGTGTAAGCTAATTCCTACATGGAGCTTAGCCTTTTTCCTTTACTCACGGAGCAACTCAAGCTATCAAAAACAGCAGGAAGTTCTTTGACCAGAACTCTGTTAAGTGATACAAATTGGACCAAAATAACTGATCGTTCATATAAAAATTGAATTAATTAAGTAAATAGATAAAAAGTTGTAATTATTTAATTAAATAAATATAATAAGAGAGGATAGCACCACCAATATGAACAAAGGATACAGATCAATTTGACTGTCTAGATGCAAATTCCTAAGGCTTTAAATTATATATGCCTGTGTGTACAACAAAAAAGATAACCTTTCTCAGCATCAAAATTCCAATTTTGAGAAAATGGGCTAAAAAATGTTCTATTGTTATTATTATCAATAGGGAAATTATACTTTACCACCCTAAATTATACCCCAAATTACACTTTGCATCCTAAACTTTCAAAATGCACGGTTAGCACCCTAAACTATAACCCGTGTTACACTTTGCACCCAACCGTTATTTTTGCAGTTATCTTGGATAGCATCACGGGAAAAGGCCCAATTGCCCCTCTTCTCAATCCCTTAAAAACAAATGAGATATTATACTTTACCACCTCAAACTATACTTCCAATTACACTTAAACTATACTCTCAATTACAAATTGCACCCTAAACTTTGGTTTTCCCATCAAAGTAAAGAAATAAAAAGAACATGTTTTCCTATCAAAAAAAAACTTTGGTTTCCCAACCAAGATAACAGCAGAATTAACAGCGAGTGTAACACGGGCTATAGTTTAGGGTGCTACCCATGCATTTTGAAAGTTTATGGTGCAAAGTGTAATTTTGGATATAATTTAGGGTGATAAAGTGTAATTACCCCTTATTATTATTATGAAAGCTCAACCACCCTTTTACACATTCTTGAAATCCTGGCAGTTTTTTCTCATTATTAGTGTTATTGTAACCAATGTTATGTAGTTATGAATACCATTCTGGATCTGTTTCGGTTTCAGTTTGTCCAATGGAAAGTAATAGTTCGGTACCGGTCTTTAACATCAAAGAACTAAATATCAAATAATACAAATCATTTAGTCTTAAGTCTTTAAAATCAATATCACATCACACAATAAGAAGATTTATAACAAGTCATTACTCATTACATAAGTCCATAACAAGCCAACAAGGTCTATAACAGAATATTACACCTCCTCATCATCATTTACCAAAAAATAAATAAATAAATAAATAAAATTCATCATCAAAAGAAATCCCACAGGAACTACCAAGACCCATTGGAAAATTTGTCAAGCCATGCTCATTGTTGTTGTCGTTGTCAATAGTTTCAAGGTTCAAAATAATTATGAGATAAAATTCAATCAAATGCAGTAGCTAAAATTTAACTTAAGTTTGCTACACTGAATGACTGAACAAACAAACCACACCACTAAAAAAAAAAATAATACCCAAATGAACAGTTAATCACTACTCAAAATCTCAGATACCATAAATCACATATCTGAACTCTTAAGTCTTAAACACAAATCATATTGCAAAAATCATTATAAAAAAAATAAACTAAAAGAGAGAGAGAGAGAGAGTAGAGTGATACCTAAGAAGGGCGGAAAACCAAAGCAATGGGCTGAGGAAGGCAGCGGTGGCTTCGGCAGAGATGAGAGGAAAACGAGAGTGTGAGAGAGGGGAGAGAGGGAGAGAGAGCGAGAGGGTGAGAGTGAGAGTGAAGTGAAAGAATTACGCTATGTTTGGTTTGCGAGAGAAGAGATGAGAAAGGACTTTGTTTGGTTTTTTTTTTTTTTTTTTTTTTTTTTTTTTTTAAGCAAAGGATTTATTTGTTAATTAAGGAGGTTACTAGTATTGTCCATTGGACACCAATGAGGGGTGCCTAGTTGCAAAATCACACACATATTTTATATAATCAAAATTTGGACATTTATTATATTCTCTAACATTACATTAGTGCTCTTGTCTCCTCTTTGCTAGTTCATCTGCCATGCCATTTACTTTACGAAAGACATGACCTAGAAGGACAGTCTATTCTTGGCCGAGCAGTATCCTGCAATCCAAAATCAAAACAGAAAATTCTGGTGCCAAAACACCATATGTTGTTAGCCAATTGAGAAGAATTTGAGAATCAATTTCTAGATTTATATGTTTATACCCTAATTCCTAGGCCATTTTTAAACTATATCTAACGGCCCATATTTCTACAATATTATTTGAGGCAATGCTAATGTGAATTGAGAAACATTTTATCAATCTTCCCTTACTATCACTTAATACACTACCGCCTCTTGCTTTACCAGAATTATATTTAGAACTTTCATTTGTATTTAAAGTAACAAAAGGGAGTTGTGGAGGATGCCAATATATTATTTTAGTGACTTTGGTACCTTTTGTTTTTCTATGATATTCAAGATGATAAAATTCTACAGCTAAATGTAATGTTTTATGCATAAGCTAGTTAAGTGTTTTAGAAGGAGGATTGAATGTCCTATTATTTCTAGAAAGCCAAAGTTGCCAAATTCCATAAGCAAATAAAATATTTCAAGACATCATTTGAAAAGAGTTGGGAGGTATATTAGTCAAATTTTCATGTAACCATTCTACTAGCGATTTATGGAAAAAAAAAAAAAAAAAAAAGATATTTCCCGTTGTCCAAGAAGAGCAATCCAGAATTCCTTTGCCCAAAGGCAGTCTTGAATGACATGTAAAGTACTTTCAAGATTTAGACATCGCAGACACTCAAGGCCAATACCATGTTGGTGGTGAGCAATAAAAGAACATGTCGGTAATCTATTATGAGTGCATTTCCATATAAAAATTTGAATTTTTTGTGGACATGGGGTTTTCCAAATCCAATTAGGGCTTTGTTTGGTCAGAACATGAGATTGGAGGGGGAAATCAAATGTGAGGAGAAAATATGTCTATGGTCTCAATTATTTTTTATTTTTAACTTTCCACTCAAATTCATAAAAAATTTATTTGGCTAAAATGTAAAACTCACCATTTACGTTTCACCAAAATTCATTTTAGTCTTTAAATTTTGTTTTTGTTCATTTTGGTCATCTTTAAGTTTATTCAATTAAGGCTTTTCCATCAACCTTTGTTATATGTTGTGGTTAATTTTCCAATTTTTTAAATTTTTCTTCAAATTTGTTTTTAAATTGAAAAAATTCAATTAATGATTGAAAAATAGTTTCTAGATTTTTTTTTTTTCAAAAAATTTTAAAAAAAAGTTGATGAAAATGCCTTAATTGAATAAATCTGAAATTTAAAGGACTGGAATAAACGAAAGCAAAGTTAAAGGACTAAAATGAATTCTGAAAAAAATTTTAGAGGATTAGTTTTGCATTTTAGCCAATTTATTCTTATACCGTTAAAAAATGTTAGACTCTTTAATGTGTGAAATTACATTTACATCCTTATTTCTTTATAGATTAAAATGATAAAAGTATAAAATACATTCAATTTCTTTCATTTCTCTTCTCCTTTAAATTCAAACACATATTTTCTTTTTCTTTTCTCTTTTTTACATTTTTCTCTTCTCTTCCCTCTAACAAAACATAGCCTTAGGTTCTTTTTAGAAGGGAAGGGATAAAACGATGTTGTTTGGGGTTTTTTTTTAAAAGCCAAAATCCAGAATCAGCCAAAATTTTCATATGATAATTTGATGATATTTGTCATTGTAGTATGCTTGGAGAAATTGCAACAAATTTTAAAATTCATTACATAAGAATTATATGCAAAATTTTGATTAAATTATATATATATATATATATATGATAATTAGATAATTGGATGACATTTGTAATTGTAGTATGCCTAGAAAAACTGTAACAATTTTAAAATTCATTACATCAAAAATATACATAAAAATGTGATTAAATTTTAGGGCAAATTATAACTTACCCACTGATAGTTTGGCCAAAATTTAAGTTACCTGCCTGTAGTTTGAAATTTGATACTTTACCCACCTGAGGTTTAACCAAAATTTAAATTGCCTATCTGTAGTTTAAAATCCCATGACAAAAGTGTTCTAATGGATCCATTTTGATCTATTTTGATCTTGTATTTTTGTATTTTTTGTGTTTTTGGAGGAGAAAGACATAAAAGTGGAGTAAAATTACATATTTAACTATGTTTTTAACAAAGGTATGTTATGGAACTCTAACTGAGCTAACTTCATATGAGTAAAATATTAAATTTCAAACTAAAGGTAGGCAACTTAATTTTCAGCCAAACCTTGTAATTTTCCTTAAATTGGGAAAATTACATTGATAGATAGAGTGTATCGAATAACATACCCAAAATATTGTATTATGATTTGTTCTGCCCAATGGTCAGGGGTAGAGCCACGTTGTCCCATGGGGGGGCTGTGGCTCCTGCCAAAAAAAAAAAAAAAAGTCCAACAGAGTAGGTATAAAAATTTATTGGCCCCCCCCACTCATGGACATCCGACCCCCCCATATTTCTCCCACTCCCAATTATTCTCCCAGGCTCCCACTATTAGTTTTAGGCCTCTCTTACTCCAAATAAAACACAAAGTTGGCCTACTAACATTTAAATACTAAAATCCATACACATAACAACAAAGAGAAATGATATGTCTACAACATCTTTACAACATTTTTAACAAATCCTAAGTGGCAGATTGTTACTGGTTATTATTGTTAGGGCAAAAAAATAATCTTAGTGTTAGTTTCAAATTTGAACCAATAACAACTAACCACCTGTGATTTGTTGTAAAAATGTTGTAGAATTGTTGTAGACGTAGCATTTCTCAACAACAAAACTTCACTTTCTTCATCTCAAAAACCCACCCCACAGTCCCCCACAAAATCCCTTATTCTTTTCTTTTCTGTCTTTCTGCGATTCACTTCCCAGTACTGCCTACCAGCCCCCAAAACTCAGCAGCATTAGTCCTCCAGTCTGGAAAAAAAAAAAAAAAATCCTGACTAATTTTTTCTTTCTTCTTGCTTTCTAAAACAAATCACTTAGTATATTTCATTGTCAAATTTTAGGATTTGGAACTTGGTGACTACCTAGTGAAGTGGTGAGTTTTCTTCTCTTATTTAAACACTAGAACTTCATCTATTTTCAATGTCTTTTTTTGATTTTCTCAACTATCTACACCTAAATATTCACATGCTTTTTATATTTTCATAGATTTTTAGAGAAATATATGTTTGAAGGAATTGGAATGGAGATAATTGATCTCCGAAGCTCCATGTTTTTTGAGGAATAGAAACGAAAACGAGAAATGGGTTTTACTGATCTGTCGGTTTAGAACACAGAAGAAAGATTGTGCCTTTCTTCGAACATGAAAATATTTTTTTTGTTTTTTTTTTTTTGTTTTTTTTTTTCTGTTTTCAGAAAATAAAAATAAAATAATGTTAGAGAAAGAGAGAGAGAGAAAGAGGGTGTTTTTGTTTTCGTTATTGCTATATATTTTTTTTATTACCAAAATGAAATAGAAAAGGGTGCTTCCGTTGTAGTTACTTGTTGTTGTTTTTGTTGGATTGTGTGAGCACTTTGTTTCAAGTAAAGAACTTGGAAAGGCAAGAAAGAAATGTCTATCTATCAAGCCTTGGATGGTCACTAACCAATGATAAGGAGATTGTTTCAATTTGTTTGTGATGACTGATGAGTCTTGAAGGGAAGAATATCTACAGTTGTAGGCAAATAAGTATTGCCACACGGCCCACCCATTTTTGCACTTTGTGATTCTATGAAGACAGGTAAAATTATTTTGATATATTACCTATTTTTGATTAGTTAGATATCATGTAGCTGTAGGAGTTGTTAAATTGTTTGGTTTATGTTATGTACAAATCCTTGTGTGTTTAATTTTTGTTTAAGCCTTTAAGGGGTTATTATTAATTAAATTTGTATTAAAAAAAAAATACAAGAAAATTTTGATAATAGGAATGATGATGATTGATGGGTATGACTGTTTAAATTATAATGGAAATTTTGTTTTTTCTTGAGTATGAATAACATCCATATAATTAAGGAAAAATTTCTAATTAAAATTTTATTTTTTAAAATTCTTTTCAGGTTAATTTTTGAGTCATATTCTTGTTAATTAAAGCCGTTTTTTTTTGTAATTAGGGTTTTATCTTGTTGTTGTTTTTGAGAGAGAAAAACACTGTAGCCGCACATTGTAATTTTCTTTGATAATAGTGAAATCCCTGCAACTCCGTGGGCGTAGACATATTGCCGAACCACGTAAATATTGTCTTGTGCGTGTGAATGTTTTTCTTTTGGCGTATTGTTTTCTCTATTTTTTTGTTTCTCACACAGGTTTGGAATTTCGGTTGAATTCCCAACATGTTCAAGTATATGATGATATATGAAGGTTGATAATTTTGTATCCAATAAACTTAAGACTTATATTTAGTATATCTTTGTTACAACGCGGCCCCTCCAGTATTTATTCTTGGCTGCGCCCCTGCCAATGGTATCAGATGCAAGTTCAGTGGTCCACAATTAAAATTGTGTTAATAGATAGCTCTCAAATTGGCCGTCTAAATTCTAAAAGAGACAAAAGCATCTTATCTTCCTCTTGCGCAAAGTAACTCAAGATGCTCATCACCTTCTTTTTGAACACGACTCTTTCATCTTAACAATTCATAAGGAATATATATATATATATACGATGCTTGTCTAGAATAAAACTCTTTTTAGAAATGGAATATAGAATCTTTGTTCTATTTTATTTTTATGTTATTTTGAAGTTCAACCATATCTTATATAACAAGAGGAATGATATGTCTACAACATTTCTACAACATTTTTACAACAAATCCTAAGTGGCAAGTTGTTACTGGTTGTTATTGTTGGGGCAAAAAAGTAATCTTAGTGTTAGTTTTAAATTTGAACCAATAACAACTAACCACCTGTGATTTGTTGTAAAAATGTTGTAAAATTGTTGTAGACGTAGCATCTCTCTATATAACAATATCTAAAAGCTGAATCGTAGCATTTATTGTTGATATGCTCCTGTTGAACTACATAAGAGTAGTTTTTCAGTCCATCCAAACCATTTTTGTTCATTTTGGCCTACTTCGGTCCATTACAGTTTATTTCAGTCTAATTCGGTCCACTTCATTGATACTTTGGGAGGAAAAGTTTGAGTAGAAAGAAGTGTTACTTCATTGACAATTATGTCACATTTTCAGCATAAAGTTAGTATATTCTTAATAAAATTATATTTTGTTAAAGTCTTGTATTTTTTTTTCTAATATAAGTAATGAATTTACATCTGTTTGTTCTTTAGGGGATAAGTAATACAATTTTGTTAAGAAATGGGAGATTATTCATGCACACAGGTAGTGTACACAAAATACTCCTTAAAAATACACACTCCCATTGTTGCATGCAAAAAGAAAGGGAGACTAGGCGTTTAACAAGTGGATTGTTGCTTTTATTCTGACATATTCTCCTTTTAAAGGTTCTTATTCAGATCCTCTATTAAAAACTAGCTAAAATCAACTTTTAAAGAATAATTTGACAATTGAAGTAAAAGTCAAGAGAATAAATTGAATTTTAACCTTAATAAAAATATATAAAAGATGTTAATTATAGCCAACTCAGATTGCTAATTTGACCCAAACATGATATATATAAGGAGTATTTTGCATGCAAGAAAGTGGCCATGAAGAGATGGGTACAGCACCATCACGAGAGGAGGCTTCAAATTCAGAGCAAATTAAACAAGACAAGTTCAGAGAAGTCGAAGTGAAGGAGAAATCAACAGAAACACAGCCTAGTGCCACTG
The DNA here is from genome assembly GCA_023736055.1 of Quercus glauca. Taxonomy (NCBI): domain Eukaryota; kingdom Viridiplantae; phylum Streptophyta; class Magnoliopsida; order Fagales; family Fagaceae; genus Quercus; species Quercus glauca. The sequence goes on along the minus strand of CM043325.1, from coordinate 20,209,639 downwards.
CCAACAAAGCCAAGGCAGTGGAGAAGACTGGAGCAGCACCACTTGCACTTGCACATAACTACGAAGCCATATTGAAAGATGCAGGCTCACCAGTTGACAACTCCTCCAAGGAGAGGCAGTATGAACAGCTCTATGCTGGAGTACTCTTAAACCAAAATACAAAGGCAAGTCCAATATTTATTACAGCATAAGAAGAATTAATGGAACGTTTTTTAATTGATTGAAAGGTTTTTTAAAAAGTTATACTTAGTATACAAAACTGAATCTCGCTTCTGCGAGTTTTGGATGAAGTGCTTTGGTCAGTAACTTTACTCTTATTTTTTAATTGTTGTGGGGGGGGGGGGGGGGGGGTGAGTACTAACGCTTACTTCAATTCAAGAAAACTTCATCAAATCTTCAATCAAGATAAATGGGTGAAACTAAAACCATAATCAACTTCTTGGTTTCGATTATTATGTTTTTATTTATTTATTTATTGGTGAATTGGTATCTTATACGACTAGTACGCAGCACCCCTCTAACATACATGTAGAAGTCATGCATGCGGATTCCATATGCATGTAAGAGAGGAGCGTTACATATATCTGTTGTATAAGATACTTTTGGCAGTGGAGGTTTATCATCTTCCTCATTTTTATTTTTATTGTTGCAGAAGTATTGGATTGACAAGAAATCCAACAACGTCTTCTTTTTGTATGCAAGGAATCTGTCAATTACTTGGGCTGCAGACACCCGTTACTGGCACTGGCCACGTCTTAAAGAAACGAGGTACCTGGTATTAATCTCTAGTCCTTGTCATACTTCTTTTATTCCCTAAAAACATTTTTGGCTGGAACAGAATATAGATTAAGCCATATCCAAGCCAAAAATGAATGAAACTGCTACAAGTGATGATGTAGATCATTACACCAATGTTTAACTTAAAACTCTAGAAGGCAACCTTTGTCCTGAATATAGATGTACGAGATAGAATTACTCATAAATGTATTTCACAATTCAATTGCTAACTATTTTACGGTCTGACACTGCAGTGATGTGTCGGTTGATGTCGCCGAACTATTAAACGTGTGTTGGCTAGAAGTGGGTGGAAAGTTTGAGACAAGGAAGCTCTCACCAGGAACCTTATATGAAGTAGCATTTGAGATAATGTTAAAAGATCCAGCTTATGGATGGGAAGTTCCAGTGAATATTAGACTTACACTACCAGATGGAAACAAGCAAGAACACAAAGAAAATTTGATGAAAAAGCCAAGAGGGGAATGGATAGAGATCCCCGTAGGTGAGTTTGTAACATCACCAGAAAATACTGGAGAGATAGAATTCTCAATTTATGAATATGAAGGTGGGGAATGGAAGAGGGGGCTTGTTATCAAAGGTGTTGCCATTCGGCCCAAGTATTAGGTTCTAGAATAGTCAACAACATATGTGTTGGGAGATACTGTTCTCTGGATATCAATGTGAAAGCAGGAAATTAGCTAAAACAAAAAATAAATGTGAAGGCAAGAAGCAAGGTTACAATATGTAATGAACAACCCAAAAGATATTAATGGAAGAAATGCTTCACCATTCAGTATAATACTCAAACTTAACATCCTGCCATCCTCATTGCACTTTTATTCCTCAATTGGTCAGCATAGACAATGCAAACTATTTCAAAACTTTCTTTCCCACGAAAGATATTAATTGTTAGCCGCCCTACCCCATTGTTTAGAAGTGAAGACTTCAGAATCCAAAAAGTTCTACCACTTTGAAGTACCGACTTCATTTACATGTAAACTTGGTAATGGACCAAAAATTGAGATCAAATGAGTTTACTTCTATGTTTTCAAAAGATTAAATTCTACATGGAAGAAATAATATGAGTCCCATATCTACATGGGAAGAGGAGTGGCAAGCAAAATGGAGTTCCATATTCAGCTCAACTCAACTACGTAATATGGAGTTTCATGATCATACTGCAGCACAATCCAGCGATCCACTAGTAGTACCATAACGAATATTATCAGTGGGACAATAAATTAACAATCCTTGTATTTCTATGTAAAATTTCATTTGCAGAAGTATTGTAGAAGAACCATATATGCAAGCAACCATGGAAACATGTTTTAAATATCGAAGAAAACAGAACATCATGCTAATTATATATAGATGAGGGAAAATAGTATACATACAGTCACAAGCAAGCTCATTATGATAGGTACAAAAGTCTAAAAGTTACTAATACATGCTTACCGATGATTCATAATACCATTAAGTAATACAAGGGCAATAAAAAGTGACAAGACTAAAAGTAATCGTTTCCTCCATCATCAGCATCTTCATGGAATCTTCACTGTCAACAGCATCATAGTCTCATTTTCATCCTTTCTTCTGTGTCCTTGAAAATTCAACAAAAAGTTTTTGTGGATTGCTTGCAGATCCATGGCTCTATATCAAGATCAGGGAAATTGAACTCCTTTTTATTTCTCTTTTAATAGTTTTATTGATAAAATCTAGGAAAATTGATAAGTGAAAATATCATTAAAAGCACTGAAAGCAACCCAGCTATGCCGCAAGGACACAAATGATTCGAATCCCTAATGTGGTGTTTTTTCTTCCTGTTATTTAGTAACTCAAATCGCTTGTCAATGATTAAATAGATTAATAAGAAGGTATCATGTACAGTAAACACTGTTTGAACTAATAATAGAAAAATGGGGGTAACAGTGACATACAAAAAAAACTAATTGTTAAAACATAAGGGACTAGTCATTCCTTGAATTGTTGTTTACAATAGAAATACTTGATTAAGAAAGAACAAATCCTTAACCCGTGTCCGTCTGCCTGTCTGTTGGGGGGATATGTTGATCTGTGGCAAGAGAAGTCTTATGTATCATGATCTGTGAGCTAGTAAGCCAGTAGATATTGACTAAGAAAAAAAAAATGAAACCACATAATTGGGAGAATATAAAAATAACAATTCTGAGTACAACAGAAAGGAGAAAGCACCTGAGCTGCAGCAATTTTTTTTAGCAGAGTCGGCAATAAGTAAACAGAAATCTGGCCATCTCAAAGATCTGCATGCAAACTTTCAGGCTTGTACCACAATGAGAAGTCAATTCCTTTGCTCTTCAATTTCTCTGTTGCAGGTCCAATTCTCTCCAAAAGCTGCATTTCAGAAGATTAAAAAATCTAAGCAATTTAAGAAAACTAGGCAGACCCAAGTGAAATACTCTAGCACTTTGTTAAAAAAGTTTTCATTAAGAATGACTAATATTGATAGCAAATGTGAATTTACAGGACCAAAATGACAATTAACCGAGCTTAAAAGGTGTAAAAAGGTGTAATATGTATTCTCTTATTTATTTATTTATTAATTTTAATTGATTTTTAGTGTTAATATTTTTTTAATAGTTAACCAGAGTCATGGATGAAATGACTAATGGTGACAACAAAAATAAACTTTTTGGACCAAAAATAACAATTGACTAAACTTAAACTTAAAGGGTGTAATTTTTGTTTTAGCCTAAATCTCCGTTTGGATAGAAATGGTTTGCGTCTGCGTTTGGTTTGTTCTGCATTTTTTTTTTAAAGTCCAGTGCTTGTTGCATTGTTTATAGGACATGAACAGTGCAATCAGCCAATAAATAGTAAATTCATTAATGAACAGTAACAAAAATAATTTTTTTTATTGTTTTCAATTTTCAGCAAAATAAGCGGTATCCAAACACACACTAAATGTTTTCTTTGTAGAGCTATAAATGAACTAAGTTGTTCATAAACAATTTGTGCTTAACTCAGTAAAAAGCTAATTCATAATTGTTTGTTTATAAACAAGCCTAGTTTAAGTTTTAGTTTTAGACTTGTTTAATAAACCAATCAAGTCAAAACATAAAAAATTCATAAAGTGTCTTGTGAACATTAGGATCTAATAAAAACAAGTCAAGTTTAGGATTGTTTATGGGTTTGGTGATATAACTTGATATAAGCTTGAAAAATAAACATATATCTTACTAAGCCATTTATTAATTGGGAGTTAGGATCACTCATCCAAAGTAAATGGACTTGATAATGTACTTATATTGGATCTCAAGCTCAAGGGCTTAATATTGAGCATGGACTTAGCTTGACTAATGAATTAAGCTGAACTTAAATTTTTGGTCTTTTTGACAAGATTAAGTTCAAACATTGTTTGTAGTGTATTTCGTTGAAGATGTTGAAATTGGACACATATCTTTAAAATTTGATATTTAGAGCACTCACATCATATTGTGTATAATAAAAAAGGTGAAAAATTTATACATTTTTGTTTAAAAATGACTCACATTAGTGAGTATATAATTGAGTAAATTTACAAATTTGCTATAGTATTTATGCAAATTTACACCGACATTATTTATTTTTTATTTATTTTTTATTTTTTTTAAGTATAAAGGAAGAGAAGGGAGTGAATGATGATTGTCTTTTTATTATTATTTAAAAGTACTAAATATTTTTAATACACGTACGGAAAGAGGAGAGAAAGTTTTTAAAGTGAATGATGATTGTTGTGTAAACTATAAACAAAGAAAAATAATTAAAAATAAAAAATTTTAATTAATCCTAGTATAAAATATAATTTTTATGTAAATGTAAGTATAAAATAGGTAATTCGAGGGTTGTTTTACATTTTTATTTGACCAATGCGAACGATCTTATAAGCCTTTCATTGTAAGTCGGTTTTGATTTTTTCTTTTCGGCGAGGAGTTGTAAAAAGATGGCAAAACAAGCTAGTACTCTTTTCCTTGAAGAATGGCTGAGGAGCATTAGTGGGTGTAGCGGTAATGCTAACTCCACAAATTCTTCTTCCTCATCGGCCCGAGCTATTATTCAAGCATGGGCTGAGCTTAGAGACTCCCTTCAAAACCAATCATTTCAACCACATCACCTCCAATCCTTAAAAACACTCCTTAACTCTCAAACTTCTCTTCATGTTGCTGACCCACAAGCAAAAATTGTTCTTTCCATTCTTTCCTCTCCACACATATCTCTTCCAAATGAATCATATCCTCTCTTTCTTAGACTTCTTTATATCTGGGTCAGGAAATCCTTCAAACCCTCTTTGGTTCTTATTGAGGATTCTGCTGTGGAGGTCCTCTCTCACCTTTTTAATGCTCAATTTGATTCTAGGAAGAGTCCTCTCTTGTTTTCCGAAGGTGTTCTCCTTCTGGGTGCATTTGCTTTTGTGCCTTCTTTGTCTGAAGGCTCTAAAACAGTCTACTTGGACATGCTCTGTAGGCTGTTGGAAGAGGAGTACAGATTGATTGGCTCATCCGGAGAGCATATTTCGGATGTTCTTGCTGGAATTGGGTATGCTCTATCTTCTTCTGTGAATGTGAATGTTCATTATGTTAGAATTTTGGATTCTTTATTGGGGAATTGGGGCAAAGAAGGTGGGCCTTGTGGTAGTATTACTCATGGGCTCATGATTCTGCATTTGATTGAATGGGTGTTGTCTAGTTTGATCAATATCCGTTGCTTTGAGAAAATAAATGTTTTTGCCCGCGAGGCTTTAGAGACTTCAAAGGCAAACTATGTCCCATTTGCCATTGTCATGGCTGCAGCTGGAGTGTTGAGGGTTGTCAATAGATCTAAAATGAAAGGTCTGGGGCTAGATACTGTTTCCAAATTAAGGGGCTCTGCAGAGGATCGGGTAGAATCTTTTGCCAGAGATATTATTTCTAGAAATGGTGTTACGAATGCAGATAATGATCCCACATGCAGTCTTCTACTGCAGTGCATTTCATTAGCACTGGCTCGAAGTGGCCTGGTTTCATCCCGTGCCCCTCTGCTAATGTGCCTTGCTTCTGCATTGTTGAATGAAATCTTTCCCTTACGACATTTATATACAAAAGTACTTGACTTCCCACATAGAAATTCAGCTAGACTAGGGCATGATGAGGTCAAAAAGCATTTGGAAAGTGTTATTTTTAAGGAAGCAGGGGCCATAACTAGTGTTTTCTGCAATCAATATGTTTCAGTAGATGTAGAGAGCAAGGGTGTGGTGGAGAATCTAATATGGGATTACTGTCAAGATATCTATTTGGGGCATCGACAAGTAGCTTTGATGCTTCGAGGTAAAGAGAATGAACTACTTGGGGATACAGTGAAAATTGCTGAATCTGCTTTCCTTATGGTTGTACTTTTTGCATTGGCCGTCACGAAGCACAAGTTTAATTCTAAATCCACCCAGGAAACTCAGTGGGGCGTATCAGTACATATACTAGTTTCATTTTCTTGTTTAGAGTATTTTCGGCGCATTCGTTTGCCAGAGTATATGGATACAATTCGAGGGGTTGTTGCAAGTGTTCAGGGGAACGAGTCTGCCTGTGTCTCTTTTGTGGAATCTATGCCCTCTTACATGGATATGACCAATGGAACAAGTATGGTTGTCTACCATTTTAACTGTAGTTTTCATGATTAAATTTTTATTCTCTACTTTGAGGTCCCTAATGATCCCCCCCCCCCCCCCCCCCCCCTCACCCAAATTTTTTATGCGTAGACATTGCTAACCTCAATAAGATTTGAATTTTTGTCTTGTAGAGTTTTCATTATCTCAAAAAGTGGAGTATGTATGGTCCAATGATGATGTGCAAACTGCTCGCATATTATTTTACCTACGAGTCATTCCAACTTGCATTGAACATGTTCCTTGCCTTACACTTAGGAAGGTTGTAGCTCCAACTATGTTCTTGTATCCTTACACAAAACAGCTCAATTTTATAAGAATTTCAGCTATTATATGTCATGGTGAACATTTTGCTTCCTTATTACAAACTCAATTAGATACATGGGACATCCAAATGGAAAAGTTGCTCGAGCCTCACATTCCATGTTTGCAGCATTCATGTCCTCTAGGAAGGATGTTGATCAGGATGAGAGAGTGTCATTAAAGGAGCAGCTTGTTTTCTATTACATGCAGAGATTTTTATTGGTATTGAAAGCAATTAAAATAATATTAATCAAACGTGAGCTTGATCATCAAAGGTTGGATGCTCACACTTTTTTTGTTGTAATGTAGGGATATCCTGCCATCACTCCTTTTGAGGGTATGGCTTCTGGGGTTGCAGCCTTGGTCCGAAATCTTCCTGCTGGAAGTCCAGCCATATTCTATTGTATTCACAGTCTTGTGGAAAGGGGCAGCACACTCTGTGGTGAAATCTTTGCTCGGGAGGCTGATTTGTTGAGGAACAGGCAAGGAGATTCAGATGCTTGCAAGAAAATCCTAGAGTTGCTTCTACGGCTTATTTCCCTTGTTGATATACAGGTCATTTTATTCTTTTTAATTTATATTTGCAATTCCTCATAAAATTCCAGTTGATTCTCCCCTTCGTTTCTGTTTACCATGTGAAAAGTAAGTCCCTTATAATTTATTATTATTCCACCTCAAACAATCGTTATGGTGTGTGCTAAAGTTTTAGGTTTCAGAGGAAGATATTGCAATTAAACTGAAGCTATATATAGCAGATTTCAGATATTGGAAGTTCTCAAAATAGTTGTAGAAAGGACTTACAGCATCTTGTCTATTCCCTCCCATTGTTCGACTTATTAATATCTGCATTTGTGTATTTGTCCAGGTGCTGCCAAACTTGATGAAGTTGTTGGCGCAATTGATTGTCCAGTTACCAAAAGATAGTCAAAATATGGTTCTTAATGAGTTATATTCACAGGTTGCAGAGTCTGATGATGTTACACGCAAGCCGACTTTAGTTTCATGGCTGCAGTCACTGTCTTACCTTTGTGCTCAAGCTACAAGCGAAAGTTCCACCCCCAAAGGGCTGCAAAAAGAAGTGAACATGACTTCTGCACGTAGCACAGACTCATTAAGCCTTACTAGACTAAATGCACGACTTTGAGACATTGCGGTGCGGATTTTGGATTACCCTCCCCTCCTTTTGATGGACTTTTGTTCCTTAATTCTTTTGTGCGTCTAGTGCTTGTTGCTGAATATCTCAGTATGTTTTCAGGAGTGATATATAGAAATATGAACTTGCATCAGTTATATTCTTGTTCACCTCACTGATACAATAAATACATAAATCACTTGTAGTTTCTATATGTTCATACTTTCCCACTCAGCTTAACACTGTAGTTAAAAAATGATGATCTACATTATTCATAATATATACATGAATGGTTTTTCTTTCTGTTTTCAGCTTGTGTTCTGGGATTAGTACTTAGCATTTCCAGTGCTAACCTCTAGAAACCCAGACCTCTGAGGGTATAAATTTGTCAGTTTGCGGGTGTAAACTTGATGGTATATATATATTAGTTGATTGCAGATCGAAGTCATACTTTATAGAGGGAATATCTGAACTTGGCCATCTTGTAGACTATCTTTTGCTTGCAGAGAAAGAATTAAATATAAATATGGTTTTCTTATCTTGCTTTTCATATTTCACTTTTGAGGCAATTTGTACATACTAATGCTTCATTTCTTTTGATGGGAAGGAAAACATTTTGCATTTTTTGGTTTCAAGTAGGACAGAAAATAATTAAATGTCAACGGAAAAATTTAACAATTGATCAATGGAAAATCAACCCTTCTCAGTGGAAAATGTTTTCTGCTTTTTATCAGCAGAAAGAAACATGTATCTTCCTTTTCTCTCGACAAAGATCACGGGCACACAAATATTTCTCTCGACAGAAACATGTGTCTTCCTTTTCTCTCTCTTCTCCCATCTATCTAGTCGCCATCTCTGTTCCCAATGGTAAACTCATCGTTCCACTCTCTCAGTCACTCCTAACCATGGCATCCAGGTAAAATCCTTGCCTCTTTTCTATTTTTGTATATTAAAAGCCTTTTCTTGCTGAATTTTCTTTGTATGCTTGTCAAATTTGGGATTATTTGGCTGGCTTTTTGTTGTGTTTTTGTTCTGATCTGTGCATTTTTTGGTTTGGATCTGGGAATTTTCTCCGTTATCTCAATCTATTAGAGACCCAACCTCCCAACGTTTTATTTCTGTAAAAATAAGTTTTCCCTTTCTAATACCTCAGAACTTAGTGCTGGGAAATGGCCATTCTGTTTGTGTTACGAATTGCAAATGATGACTGCCACAGAATATTATTGGTTAATAATCAATACTTGTTGATTGGGGGAATAATTGGCATGCTAGTTGTAGTTTATACAAGCTGTTAGATGGAAAAGTGCTTATTAAGCATTGTAATAATAATAAAAATATATATAGGGCATGTGGTGGAAAATAATGAGTGCATAATAATGAAGGAATTATTGAAGTTGATTTCGTATTTTTGCCGTAGTCCATTTTTCAATTAAAAGTGTCTACCTCTTATTATCAGATGTTTTGAAGTATGTTGTAGGAACAAATGTAGACTGTAGAGTCTCTATATGTAATGGGGATGGGAAATATGTGAAAATGTCAAATTTTTACATCTGTATTCCTTGTGCTGTAAGACCAATGGGAAAGATATTTGGCATTTCAATTGTAACTCAAGAGCCTTTTTGGGTAGCCTATTGGGGTTTAAATTCTTACAGCTCTGAATCAGTTTTGTGCAATTCCAATGGGGATTTGGGGTCTATCTAGTAAATGTTAAATTTTGGATACCATCATATGCCAAGGTTGTTTTGTGCAAGATAAGGATGGAAGAGAACAGATATAGAGACATGTTTGTGTGGTATTTGCCAACGCATTTTGCTGTAAGTTTTCGTAATATTTTGGTTTATGTGCTTATAGTGTTTAATTAATACACAAGTTGTTTATCTTGAATATATGTTTTGGATTGTGCTTGTAGTGTTTAATTAATACCTTACTTTTTTGAAATTTTTATAAATTTTTGTAGCAAAAAATGCTCGAAGAAGATGGCAATCCCACACTAGAATGGTTTAAAAGGACATATAGGGATGATGACATGTATATGTCAAATTTGGTGAAGTGTGAACGGGTAATTTAACTTAGTGCACGCACACACACACATGTATACTACATTGACACATGCTAATACATTGTTCATTTGTACTTGTAGATTTTTATCCCTGTGAATGATAATAATAGTCATTGGTACTTATGTGTCGTTGATTTTGTAAAAAGATTTATATATATACTGGACTCTTTGCAAAGCACAACTTGTGAAGTCATTCGAACAAAAAATGTTAAAACTATGGTATTGTTTCTTACTCTTTCTACTTAATAATGATTGTTTTTAATGTAATTTTGTTAGGTATTGTACTAAAAATAACTGATGTTAAAATCCAACTTTGCGATAGGTTACAGGCCTGATAAGTTGTTGAGTTTTTTGGAGAAAGACAAGTATATTGATAGTATTACCAGATTTAAATTGATAGGTTACCAGATTTGATAGGTTACAGGCCTTAATAAGTTGTTGAGTTTTTTGGAGAAAGACAAGTATATTGATGGTATTACCAGATTTAAATTGAAATCACCTGTCTCGAATCCTCAACAAAATAATGGGTAGGTACCAAATTGTACTAGTACATATGGATAACTATTCTATGCATTTTTCAAATTGTAGAATTTTAACAATTTTCATTTTTCAGGTATGATTGCGGGATGTATGTTATAAAACACATGTTTACAAATACTTCCTGCAGGCATTTACCCCTTTTGGTAAAAAATTTCTTTGAATTAAATACAAATTTTCACATAATTTGTTTAAACTACTTCTTAATTACATGTCTAATTATTTGTAGGAGAGCTGGTCGGAATGTTTACGGTACAAGTTGGCAACAAGTCTAGTGCTTTCAAAGAATAATGATCAACGTTCGAGAATTGTTGAAATTGCTAGAAACATTCCACTACAGGAATATTTTCGGTCACTCAAAGATTAGTATAAAAGAATGAATAGGATACTGTTTATGAGTTAGCGATTTAGTGAATTGAATTTTTTTTTTTTTTTTTAATGAATGGGAGATTGAATTTTTATTTTTCATACAGCAATTTAGTAAATTGTTTTTTATTTTTCTAATGAATGTGAGGCTGAATTTTTATTTTTTGCACATACGTTTGTGTTGTGTGCACAAACTGTTTTGATTTCAGCTGCTTGGTTTAAAAAGCTTCTGACATCTCCCCACTCTCTTCATCTGAAGCATTGAACAGATTTTTGGTTTGTGTAAAGGTCATATCATAGAAATTGATGTTTTTGAGTTTCTTTTTAGACCCATCTTGAGTTTTGGCTATTTTAGAGGTACTTGAGACGGTTTGTGGCCTTTTTACCAGACTAGCAAATATGTGTCTTCCTTGTAGAATATTGAGTATAATGTGATAAATTATAGTTTTCAGTTTTAATGTGGTAAGTCAAGTACTCTTGACTATTTTGGCAATCTCTTTGGCTTAGAAGCAAAATATATATTATATTGAAGATTGTGTCTTGAATAATAAGTGCTGGAGTTGCACTTCATCTTCAGGTATATTTTATTAAAGATTGTGTCTTGAGTAATAAGTGTAAGTGATTTGGTTGTATTTTCTACAGATTAGTGTTTGGATCTTGGTGGGAAATCTGATACCTTTTGGCTATATACAGTATGTTTCCGACCACCCTAGTGATTTAAATTCTAAATCAATACTTTTATATGGTATCTAATTTTCTGAATGTGCTAGAATTAGTTGCTAGCTATGGTTGGATAACAATTTGATTATGGAGATGAAATTTGTGGAGCAGTTGTCAATGTCAAAGCTAGGCAGGAAAAAATATCTCTATGGCTGAAGAATGCTACAAATGATGCTGCACAGGCAACTGGCATGTTTTGTTCACATGTACTGTGATTCCCTGTAGTTGGTTGGTTTACTGAGTTCAGTCCACAGTATGGTTAATACCTTGTACTCTGCAATGTATGATAGCAGTCGCATTTCATTTGTTCCCTTGAAATTGTGTTACTCAAGACAGTAAAATTGTATTAGTCAATCAATGGTGAAACTTTGTATAATTACATTATTAAGCAAATGTGATTATACTAGAGGAATTATTATACTTAATATTTATACTGCAATATAAGCATATATATAAAGCCTCAATTGTAAAGTTTGAATATTATATGCAAGAGTCATGTCCTAAAGAAACAATGAAGCTTCTCCATGTCAAAGCTACCGTTGTCTAAAGGTTCTTACGTATCAATCATAATGAAGTCTGGACTTATGTTTGTGTCCAGGAAGCTCTTTTCATGAACAATCTTTGTTTGTGTTTGTATTCTAGCTGTAAATTGTTACATGCCAAAGTTGGAACAAAATAATAATAATAATAATAAAAATAAAAGAATTATCAAGCTCCACTCTAGAGAGGTAAAAAACAATCTCATAATTGCCAATAGCTGTAAATTGTTACATGTAACACTTATATTGAACCACATGACTCAAGTACACATGTAAGACCCTAAGTTTTAGTACATAGTATCTGATAACAACCTCAGTTGTTTATTATGCTACAACAAAACAAAGTTCTAGCCCACTACCAAACAATAAAAAGAAAATACATTGCTGCATATACGTTTGCCCTTGTTCTCTGGCATATTAGTGAGTCTGAGTGCTGCAATTGTATTGGCTCCAGATGATATTCCTACTTGCATTAACTAGGATGATTGAAGTTATAAAATGCGTAATAGCATTCCAGATATCATCTTGTTGGGTCCATCTGGGGGTACTAAAAAGATGTTACTGAAGCACAGAAAGCGTTCTCCAGTAGCATCAGCTGATATAATTAAGTTGTAAGCACCCATGAAAGTGTAGAGATAGATATACTTCAAAGAGTTATTTGAGTAATTACCATAAGTCCCTCCTTCAATGCTAATTCCCTGGCCATATTTACTGCAATCTTCGCTACTAACCTACTAGATAAGTTTCAACATGACAGTTAGGGAAAACCAAAACTATTAGCAACAATACTATATTCTTTTTAAAATCTTTCTATCGTTGCTAACAGCATCATCAACAACACTTACCTCAAGAACTTTTTCCATTACATCCATGTCCAAAATATCTAGTTTGAACCCAACCCCATTGCCAGTAATCTGATGAGGACCTGATTCAAAATTTCAACAATATTAGAGTGTTAACTTCTCTTACCAGGACAACGTTATCTACAAAGGCATAGATAAACTTGAAAGTTACAAAGTCTGTATCTTCTTTACTTTTATAGTCTTCCATTATTAGATATCAGCTGGACGAAAAAAAGATAAATTTGAAAATTTTCCAACTTCGTTCTCTTCAAAGGTTATAAAAAAAAAAAAGAAAAAAAAAAAAGAAGGAACCAGATAAGAAAGAAAATAGCATGAATTTTACCTGGTTTACCACCATTCAATACGTTACTTTCTGCAAGTTCTACTCCATATATCTACAAGAAATCAACTAAAATATTAACAAGGAATGAAACAGAATTGTAAGGGTGAATGTAGGCAAAGCATGAATCATCATTACCTTTACATTAGCAAAACAGGCAGGATAAATACTTGTGCTGTGTTGATAGTCTATGAATCAATTTTGGTTGTAATAAAATCATTCTCCTATCACTCGTTTATGAATCAGCACAAGTATTTATGAATCAGGCAGGACAACCTATCACTCGTTTTTTTTTTTTTGTCTTTCCTATATTTATAATTTGTAAACGTAAAGTCTTTAAAAGCTATTGCATTTTTTTATTATAAGAAATATAAAAGATTATATCAAATGGATGAATTTCATTGCTCAATAAAAGCATAAATTTGAACCAAATTAAATAATGACTAAAAGAATAAAATTTCAACTATTCTCTGATCTATTTTTTTCCAAATCACACATTCAATTACATATTCATTCCTGTACTTATTTTCTCCAATAGTTAGTGATCACTTTTAGATATATGTGTGCTTACACAATTTCTATATAATTCATCCAACAAATATTCATGCTACATATGCACATTATTCAAATCAAATACAGATGATGAGAAAATGGTATTAATGGTATTGCAAAATTGTTTATTATAGCCCATTTACATATGGTTTTTTTTTTTTTTTTTTGGACATGCATTTACATATAGTTGGCATTTCCCTTAATCCATTTAATTACAGCTATCAATAAACATGACATAATTTAATATCTCCCAATCATACAAATATCTTTTAGTTAAGTTATAAGTACTATAAGTTGAGCCCCAACTTTCCCCGCGCGGGGTTCTTTCCAATACCTAAAACCTTTCTTAATACCAAGTCCTCAGGTGCTAATGGCCTTAACTTCACATTTGAGTTGTACCCTTACTTCAGTTTGTGTTGATAATACGCCAATTGAACAATGGCATTTTCTCTTCGCTCTTCAATTAAATCTAAGCTCTTCTCTAACAGCTCATCATTGTTTCTCGGAGTGAAAAAGCTCGTCCTCAGCGTTGGGAATCCGGTCTGCAGAGAAATTACAGCCTCAGCCCTATAAGTCATTGAAAAGGAGGTCTCCCATATGGATCTACGAGGTGTAATCTGATATGTCCAAAGGACGTATGGCAGCTCTTCCACCCATTTTTCCTTTGTATCATCCAACCTCTTCTTGAGCCCGTTCACTATGACCTTGTTGACAGTCTCGACCTGTCCATTCCCTATGGATAAGCCGAGGTGGAATACCTATTCATAATGCCCAGGGCACAATAGTACCTCCTAAAGACTTTGCTATCAAATTGAAGACCATTGTCCAAAATGAGGGTACGAGGAATTCCAAACCGAGTAACAATATTTTTCCAAACAAATATCTTGACATCCATGTCCCTAATATTTGCCAGTGGTTCAGCTTCAATCCACTTGTTGAAGTAATCTGTTCCAACCAGTAGCTATCTCTTATTCCCTGCTGCCTTAGAAAAAAGCCCTATAATATCCAAGCCCCATTAAGCAAAAGGTCAAGGGTTGGACAGATGATTAAGGACACCCCCTGGTTGATGAATTTTTGGGGCAAATCCTTGGCATTGGTTACACTTCTTTACGTACTCTTGTACTTCCTTATGCATGTTTAACCACCAATATCTCTGAGTGGGGGCTTTGTGAGACAAGGATCTGCTTCCTGTGTAACTTCCACAAATCCCTTCATGTAACTCTTCTAGGAGTAAATTTGATACCTCAGAGTGTATGCATAGCAAATATGGCCCAGAAAAAGAGCGCTTGTACAACTTTTGATCCTCAGACAGTTAAAATCGAGGAGCCTTCCTCTGCACTTTGTCAGCCTCGGATTTCCCTTTAAGCAGGATATCCTCCTTAAGGAATAGCACGATAGAGTCCATCCAGCTAGTTCCCACCCTAATTTAATGAAACGGACTATCTCTCTCTTCATCTCAGTAGGC
Source organism: Quercus glauca (assembly GCA_023736055.1). Lineage (NCBI taxonomy): Eukaryota > Viridiplantae > Streptophyta > Magnoliopsida > Fagales > Fagaceae > Quercus > Quercus glauca. The sequence continues at coordinate 20,194,357 of CM043325.1, read as the reverse complement.
TTACACAAGTCTTTAACAAGGATAACCCGAGGTAAGCTCTGTGCCGAGGAGATTGTGAGAGTGGCAAGAGAATCAGCATGTGTATTCCTACTCCTAGGGATTTGCTGTAAAGTGAAAGATTCGAACCCTGATTGTAAGCGCCTAACCTGATTCAAATACTCTTGCATTCTCACATCCCTGGCCTCCAACTCTCCCTTTACCTGGCCTACAACTAACCTTGAATCTAAAAATATCTTCACTATTTTTCCTTCCATTTTATGAACCATAGTCATCCCTACTAATAGAGCCTCATACTTAGCCTCGTTATTTGTGGCCAAGAAACCCAACTTTAAGGATTTTTCAATAATGATATTCTCAAGGGAGATTACAACTAACCCCATTCCAGATCCTCTTTAATTCGCTGCACCATCAACGTATACCTTCCAAGATAAAGGCTCTTGCAAGGAGACAATGCCAATTGACTTTCCATCTATGTTCGGCTTCTCAACTCCCTCTTCTAATAGGGATTCAGCAAACTTGACCACTAAATCTGCAAGGACTTGGCCCTTGATAGAGGTGCGAGACATGTATTTGATATCAAAAGCCCCTAGAATCGTACCCCACTTGGTAACCCTTCTTGTGTAATTAGCACTCCGAAGTAATGATTGAAGCGGGAGTTGGGTTAAAACAACAACTGTGTGGGATTGGAAGTAGTAGGGGAATTTACAAGTAGCATGTACTACTGCCAAAATAGTTTTTTCCAGTGGTAAATAATGAACTTCTGCTTCATGCAACGACTTACTCACATAATAAACTGGCCTCTGCACACCATTATCAACCTGTATCAGCACCAAGCTCATGGCATGGGACGCTACAGCAACATAAGCAAACAGGGCTTCCTCTTCCTCGGGCCGAGACATAATAGGTGGCCGAGAAAGGTATTCCTTCAGCTACTGAAAGGCTAGGGCACACTCCTCGGTCCACTCAAACCCTTCCCACTTATGCAACAACCAAAAGAAAGGCCTACACCTGTCTGCCAACCGAGAGATGAATCGGTTTAGAACAACAGTCATTCCTGTTAACTTCTGGACATCATTAGGATTTCGAGGAGGTTGCAAATTGTTAATTGTTTTAATTTAATCAGGGTTGACTTCAATTCTATAGTGAGTGACCATGTAGCCTAGAAATTTACCTAAGTAAACGCCAAAAGAACATTTGGAAGTATTGAGGCGCAGTTTGTGCCTCATAAGTATTTCAAAAATATTCTCGAGGTCTCTCATGTGCTTGAACACCACCTTACTTTTCACCACCATATCATCAATATAAACCTCAATATTTTTTCCTAGTTATGGCTAGAACATCCTGGTCATCATCTTCTGATAGGTAGACCCTGCATTCTTCAATCCAAAAGGTATTACCTTGTAGTGGTAATTTCCAGTAGGACTAACAAAAGCTATCTTCTCCTAATCACCCAAAGCCAATGGTATTTGATGGTACCCTTGAAAGGCATCCAAGAAACTCATTCGAGAATGGCTTACCATTGCATCCACTAACTGATCTATCTGGGGTATGGGGAAGAGGTCTTTTGGGCAGGCCTTGTTCAAATCTGTGAAGTCCACACATACTCGCCACTTTCCGCTCTTCTTTTTCATCACCATAGTATTAGCCAGCCACTCAGGGTAAAACACCTTCTTAATAGCCCCAGCGCGCTTAAGCTTGACCACCTCCTCCTTGACGATATCAGAATGGTCTTTAGATGAGCACCGAGGTAGTTACTTTTTGGGGATGATGGACGAATTGACATTCAAATGATGGTAGATGAAGTTTGGATCCACCCCAGAAGCCTCGTAAGCACTCCCTGCAAACAAATCATATTCCTCTTAAGAAACACTATCAGTTCTTCCTTCTCTCGAGGAGGCAACTGAGCTTCGACCTGAAAAAACTTTTCCAAATCATCATCAATAACAATTTTTTCTAACTTCTCACACTTTGTCCTTTCTGACACCTCGTCCATAGATAACACCAGAGTCCTTGATTGCTATAAGCCCCTCTCAGCAAAGGCCAAGGACTCAACTCCTGGCTGATGCATTATTGCAAACACCGAGCATTGCCTGGCCACGAACTGGCTCCCAACCAGCTCTTCAATCTGGTTCCTGGATGGGTATTTCACTTTTAAATACAAGGTGGAAGAAACAGCCCCAAGGGCATGAAGTCCACCTCAACCACTTCCGAACCTGCTTGTACCGGTAGTCTAATATGACCCTTCGAAAAAACAACTTTCCCATTAAAGCCTAACAAAGGTGAGTCATAACCTGTCAAATCCTCAAGTTTCAAGTTTAGCCCTCTATACAAATCAAGGTACATTATCTTTACCCTGTTGCCCTGATCTACCAACACCCTCTTTACATCGTACCCCTATATCCTGAGGGTGACCACTAGGGCATCATCATGTGGCTGTATGATTCCAACCTTGTCCTCATCCGAGAAACTCAACATTGGTTGGACCTCAACACGAGGGACAAGAGCTGGTCCTCTCCGGAGCAGCCAAAATAACATTAATTGTGCCCAAAGGGTCTCTCAAAGAAGTATCTCTCTGAGATCCCAATCCTGCCTAGCCCTCTTATCCATCGGACTGATACAAAAATTGCTTTAGCTTTCCTTCTCTGACCAGCTGCTTCAGATGACTCCACAAAGTTCTACAATCTTCTGTGGTGTGTCGTCGCTCCTGGTGGTATTGACAATAAAGGCTTTGGTTACGCTTCATAGGGTCTCCTCCCATTTTATTTGGTCATTTAAAGTATGGCTCGTTCTTAATCTTTTCCAAGACTTGATGCACTGGTTCCCGGAGTACTGTGCCAACCACCTGAGCAACAGTAGACCCAGATTGCCTAGCAAAGTCTTTTTGAGGCCGATTGTTATTGTATCTGTCCAACCTGAAATCCCTCCTATCCTGAGGGATAACCTTAGCCTTCCTTTTACCTTGCTGCTGGTCTTCCTCGACCCACTTATACTTGTCAATACGGTCCATGAGTCGACGTACACTCCTTACAGGCTTCTTGGTCAACAACTTTCTCAAATCATGCTCGGCAGGAAGGCCGACCTTGAAAGTCCTTATAGCCACATCATTAAAGTCCCTATCTATCTCATTGAACATCTCCCAGTATCTGTCTGAGTACGTTTTCAGGGTCTCCCTTTCTCGCATGGCCATAGACAACAAGGAATCTAAAGGCTCAGGAACCTTACTACAAGTCACAAACCGGAACCCAAATGCCCTAGTAAGCTCCTTAAAGGAGCTAACAAAACTTTCTTTCAAACCATCAAACCATCTCATTGCCACAGGCCATAAACTAGATGGGAACACTTTGCACATTAAGGCTTCATTCTTGGAGTGAACGACCATCGTCTGATTGAAATGGCTAACGTGCTCCACTAGGTCCGTTCTGCCGTTGTACATGGTGAATGTTGGCTGAGTAAACCCTTGAGGAAGTTTTCCACCTTCAATCTTACGGGAAAAAGGTGACTTGGAAATCTAATTCAGAGCCCTACCCATAGCGTCATTGCCTAGGCCTTGGTAAGGCGGACTCTCCCTTCTCTGCCTATAATAGTGATCCTGATCACATGAAAAGAACTCACTGGAAGGAGTCCTGGACCTAAGGCAATAGCTATTATCACTGTCATCATCAAAAGAAGGGCCAGAACTTGAAGGGGTTCCCCTACGTCGCTCACAACGTAACCTCCTTCACAAACGGTCAATCTCTAGTTGCATGCTCCTAGTGTTCTCTTCATGAGAGACGTGACTCCCACCTCGAGATTGGCTTCTACTAGTATGCGCGGTATACACACTAACCTCTTGGTCCCTTCTTCGCTCGAGATTGAGAAATTGGTTTTAACGTTAGGAACTAACAGGCTCCCCTCGATTAGGACCTGAACCTACCATAACTGAATGTTAAACTCACCACAACACAAGAAATCCCCACAGATGGCGCCAATTGTAAACGCGCAGTTTGGTTCCTATGCCCAAAAGGTAATAGGATCTACGCTCAAAGAGCCCAATACAATGAATTTGTAGAAAGTGGGTTAGAAAATTAGGCTCTAATGAATTGGATAACAATTATAGTGGATCCGATGACAAGAAGACAAAGATAAACTGGTTTTATCTAAAGAAAATCGTCATTGGCTCAATCCGAGGAGGTTAGTTCTTATATATAATTCTTTTGAATTTGATTACAAGTCCAGTTCTTGTTGCTACAGTGTTTTTCTCTTAATCTTTCAGTCTCCTCTCCTTAAGGTATTCTTTCTCTTTTATACTGTCTTCCTTTTTTCATCTCCACCCTCCACGTGTAGACCAGGTTTTTAACGTTGATCCTTATCCCATCCGCACCTTCCTAAAGTCTCTGAGAGTAGTTGTAAGACTGAAAATTACTGTTCAGATATCACTTCCACATTAATGCGGCCAAAGAGTTAGCTGCAGAGCATTCAATGCGGTGGTAGCAGCTTTCTCTTAGATATTTCATAGTTCCCATTTGTCATGTGCCTTCATGATGTGTATCCTTATCAATAGAATCTCCTGGAATATTACCCTAGATGGTAGACCACACCTTCGGACCTCTGCTTTGCTCAGCCGAGGAGGCATTCCTCCTCGGACCACCTTCTTGGACTCTTATGACCAAACCTCATTTCTTCATTCACTAACGCGGACTCCCATGACAGCGTTTATCCGTCCTCAGACTACTAGATATCCTCGGATTGGGCCCCCGGCCCAACATATATATAGAAATATACTACTGGGCCTATCACACCTACAGTAACTATTTTTAAAATTCATTACATAAGAATTATATGTAAAATTTTGATTAAATTATATAATTATTTATATATATATATATATAATGTAATATGATAATTAGAAATTGGATGATATTTGTCATTGTAGTATGCCTAGAGAAATTGTAACAATTTTAAAATTCATTACATCATAATTATATGTAAAATTGTGATTACATTTTATGTATTATAGGTTAACAAAGAATTATACGTTATGGGGAAAAATTTTATTAATCTATATATATATATATATATATATAAAGGATTTAGAAGAAAATGAAAAAAAAAAAAAAAAAAGAAAAGTAAACAAAAGGATTTAGTAGTAAATGAATCTTTTTAATAAAATTTTTTTAATGAATCTCTTAGTCTTAAGAAGTGATAACGTGTCATCATAGCGTGTTTGAAGAAATAGATATATGCCATCATTGTGTGGATCTTTCAGTTTGGGGATCCAATTTTTATAATATTAATAATATATAATATAATAGATAATAGATGAGTTGGACAGGATAGAGAGATTTCATATATACAATCTGTTACTTCAACAGTAAACTTTTAGTTTGGGAACGGTTGGATAGGGGGTTAGGGAATAGTGAGTTCCTCATAAGATTCCCGAGCTCAAGGGTGTTCCACCTTAGTAGTATGACATTGGATCATATCCCTCTCCTTATCAATCTTTCCAGTTTGGAAGCTCCACCAAGGAAGAAAGTGTTTTGGTTTGAGGAGATGTGGTTATCTGACACACGATGTGGAGAAATTGTGGAGGCAGTTTGGAGGAATAGGGAAGACGGTGACATCATGAAAAAAATTGAAAAATGCAGCAAGGGGTTGGAGTGGTGGGAAAAAGATGTATTTGGTAATGTAAGACGAGAATTAGAGGAAAAAAAGAAGAAGCTAGCCAAGATCGAGGCCGAGACAATGAGGGGGGGAGATAATTTTCGGCTTAGAGAGTTGAAAGCTGAAATTCATGATCTTATGGACAAGGAAACAAGAATGTGGAGCCAAAGGTCTAGGGTGTTATGGTTGAAAAGTGGGGATAGCAACTCCAAGTTTTTTAACAACAAAGCAACTCAAAAATTCAGGAAGAATTCTATTCTTGGAATTGAAGATAAAATGGGGAATTGGCAAGAGCAACCGGAAGTGATTGGAAACACCATTGTGGAGTATTTTGCAGATTTGTTCACTACTAGGAATTCGGTCATTGAGGATGGTTTTCTCTCCTTTATTCCAATATTGACAAATGAGATAAATGAACAACTAATGGGGGAATTCATAGAGTGGGAAATTCAGGAAGCACTACATCAAATGACGCCTTTAAAAGCACCAGGTCTTGATGGGATGCCACCCCTATTCTATCAACATTTTTAAGGGACTATGAATAGAGAGGTAACCTCCACAATACTTGCCTGGCTGAATTCAGGTAAACTACCGTACCCAATAAATCATACTTTTGTCACCCTAATCCCAAAAGTGAAGAATCTTGTTTCAGTTTCTCAATATCGCCCTATTAGTCTCTGTAATGTATTGTATAAGATTTTTTCCAAACTCCTTGCAAACAGATTAAAAAAATTCATACCAGATCTTATAATTGAGCATCAATCTGCTTTTGCAAAAAATAGACTTATCTCAGATAATGTTTTGGTTGCTTTTAAGACTTTGCATTGTATGGAAAATCACAATTCAGGGCAAACAGGTTTTATGGCGATAAAATTAAACATGAGCAAGGCATATGACAAGGTGGAATGGAACTATCTTAAAAAACTGATGGAAAAAATGGGATTCAATTCAAGGTGGATCGGTTTGATGATGGAGTGTGTTCATACAGTCTCATACTCAATTTTGGTGAACGGTGATCCAAAGGGGTTAATAAACCCAACACGTGGCATACGACAAGGCAACCCACTCTCTCCATTCCTTTTCCTATTATGCACGGAAGGATTACATGGCTTAATCAAAAAAGCTGCAAGGGCAAAGGAGATCAACGGCTTCTCAATATGCAAAAGAGGCCCCAAACTAACCCATTTATTTTTTGCAGATGATAGCTTACTTTTTTGTAAGGCAAATTCCCATGAATGTGGAAATGTGCTCAAAATTTTGGCAGAATATGAAGAGATGTCGGGGCAAAAAATTAATAAAGAGAAAACTTCTCTTTTCTTTAGCAAGTCCACAAAAGATGATATGAGAGAGGAGATTAAAAATGTGTTGGGGGTGAATGAAATAAGGTCTTACGAGAAATATTTGGGACTGCCCTCATTTGTGAGAAGGGGTAAAAAAGCAAGCTTCAATTATATTAAGGAGAGAGCATGGAGGAAATTACAAGGGTGGGAGGGGAAGCTCCTTTCTCAAGCCGGCAGAGAAGTCCTTATCAAAGCAATTGCCCAAGCTATTCCAACTTATGCCATGGGGTGTTTTAAACTACCCTTGAGCCTTTGCCATGAAATTGAAGCAATGGTAAAAAAATTCTTTTGGGGGCAATGAGGTGACAAAAGAAAAATTCATTGGGTCAAACGGTCGAAGCTGACAAAATCAAAATTATAAGGAGGAATGGGATTTTGAGATCTTGCTCTTTTCAATGACTCCCTCCTTGCCAAGCAAGCATGGCGGCTCTTACAAAATGAAGATACTCTCTTTTTCAGAATTTTTAAGGCTATATTTTTTCCACATTGCTCATTTATGGAAGCAAAAGAATCAACTACCGGTTCCTATGCTTGGAAAAGCATCTTGAAGGGGAGAGAGGTGATCCAAATGGGAGCTAGATTCAGGGTGGGTAATGGAAGAAGCATCAAAATATGGCAGCATCATTGGCTGCCCATAAAGCATCCTCCATTGATATCATCCCCAATCATTGAATCTATGGAAGATGCTACTGTGGACTGCCTCATTGATAACAACACAGGAAACTGGGATGCTGAAATGCTTAAAGGAGTGCTCATACCAGCTGAAGCGGAGCTTGCTCTAAGGATACCATTGCCTTGAAGCCAAACAGAAGATGTTCTGTTTTGGCCTTTCACAGCTGATGGTCAGTATAATTGTAAGTCCGGGTACAAGTTTTTAAAGGGTTTGGAGGAAAACTCTGATGTTGGCACTCACACGGAGGTCGACAGAAAATTCTGGAAGAAGATGTGGTCACTGGAAGTTCCAAATAAGTACAAAAATCTGCTGTGGCGTGCGTGTAGGAACTCTCTTCCAACCAAGCAAAACCTGGTACGGAGAACTATTATACAAACTTCCACCTGTGACCGTTGCTCCTTACAAGCAGAGGACTCTTTGCATGCTTTGTGGAGTTCCACGGGTCTGAATGAGGTGAGGGATGGGGACAGTTAGAGTTTTCGTTCAAATATTCAGTTCACTGATTTCAAAGAGCTGTGCAGTTGGATTCTTGAAAATGGGAAGCCCATGGAACTGTTTGCTGTTCAAGTATGGAGCATTTGGAAATAGCGTAATAAACTAAGGCTGAATCAGTCTTGTTGCCTCACCAAAGATCTGCAGAAGATGGCAGTGAAGAGTTGGAATGAGATCCGTAGAAGCAATCTTAGACTCAATCGGTTCAGCTCAAGCCCAACGCACCATACCGTATGGACTGCACCAGCACCTGACAGCAACAAGATCAATTACGATGGAGCGCTTTCTAGTGCAGACAACAAATCTGGGATTAATTGGCATTGTGGTTCGGGACTGCCATGGAGAAGTCATTGCATCACTTATACAGCAGCTAGACCAAGCCTACCAGCCCGTGGAAGTTGAGGCTATGGCTGCGAATAAGGCTACGGAGTTTGGCGGTGAGTTGGGTCTTCATAACGCCATAGTTGAGGGTGACTCCGTAGTGGTTGCAAAGGCCCTAAAATGCAACGAATTCGGGTTGGCGCCCTACGCCCATTTGCTAAAAGACGTGTCTTTATTTTCCGGTTTATATTCACAATTGTCATACTCTCGTGTAAAGAGAGATGGTAATAAAGTTGCTCACAGTTTAGTTAGGCTAGATTTGACATCTCAAAATTGTACAGTGTTGATAGAGGATGTTTTATCTTGCATTTTACCTTTTGTTCAGGCTAATTTGGCTGCTCTTTAGTTCATTTCAATAAAAGTCTTCATTCTCAAAAAAAAAAAAAAAAAAAGTAAATTTTTAAAAGTAATATTTCAATACTTCAAAACCATATTAATTCCTTAATTCTGCACTAATAAAATTGAATTATATTCCTCTCAAAAAAAAAAAAAAAAAAACCATATTAAGGACCTGAATTTCTGCCAATAGTCTTATGGTTCAATAGCATTAACTGATTTTTTATTGTAAAAAAATTGGGGGGAAAAAAAAAATACATTGAGAGATAGAGAGAGAGAGTATCGAATAACAACATACCCAAAAAATTATACTATGATTCGTTTTGCCGACTCACTTCTGCCCAATGGTATCAGATGCAAGTTCAGTGGTCCACAATTAAAATTGTGTCAATAGATAGCTCTCAAATTAACCGTCTAAATTCTAAAAGAGACGAGAGCATCATATCTTCCTCTTGCGCAAAGTAGCTCAAGATGCTCATCACCTCCTTTGAACACCACTCTTTCATCTTAACAATTCATAAGGAATATAAATGTATATACGATGCTTGTCTAGAATAAAACACTTTTTAGAAATGGAATCTAGAATCTTTATCCTATTTTATTATTATGTTATTTTGAAGTTCATCCATGTCTATGTATAATGTATAATAATATCTAAAAACTGAAACATAATATTTATTGTCCATCCAGTTTATTTCCGTCTATTTTGGCCTACTTCGGTCTATTAGAGTTCATTTCAGTCCAATTTGGTCCACTTAAATAATGCTTTGGAAGGAAATATTTGAGAAGAAAGAGGTGATACTTCATTGACAATTATGTCACATTCTCATCATAAAGTTTGTATATTCTTAATAAAATTATATGTTGTTAAAGTCTTGTATTTTTTTTTTTTCTAATATAAGTAAGTTCTTCAGGGGATAAGTAATACAATTTTGTTAAGAAATGGGAGATAATTCATGCACACAGGTAGTTTACACGAAATACTCCTTAAAAATACACACTCCCATTGTTACATGCAAAAAGAAAGGGAGACTAGGCGTTTAACAAGTGGATTGTTGCTTTTATTCTGACATATTCTCCTTTTAAAAGTTCTTATTCGGATCCTCTATTAAAAACTAGCTAAACTCAAATTTTAAAGAATAATTTGATAATTGAAGTAAAAGTCAAGAGACTAAACTGAATTTTAACCTTAATAAAAATATATAAAAGATGTTAATTATAGCCAACTCAGATTACTAATTTGACCCAAACATGATATATATATAAGGAGTATTTTGCATGCAAGAAAGTGACCATGAAGAGATGGGTATAGCACCATCACGAGAGGAGGCTTCAAATTCAGAGCAAATTAAACAAGACAAGTTCAGAGAAGTCGAAGTGAAGGAGAAATCAACAGAAACACAGCCTAGTGCCACTGCCAACAAAGCCAAGGCAGTGGAGAATATTGGAGCGAGACCACTTGCACTTGCACATAACTGCGAAGCCATATTGAAAGATGCAGGCTCACCAGTTGACAACTCCTCCAAGGAGAGGCTGTATGAACAGCTCTATGCTGGAGTACTCTTAAACCAAAATACAAAGGCAAGTCCAATATTTATCACAGCATAAGAAGATTTAATGGAAATTTTTCTAATTGATTGAAAGGTTTTTTAAAAAGTTATACTTAGTGTACAAAACTGAATATCACTTCTGCGAGTTTTGAATGAAGTGCTTTGGTCAATAACTTTACCCCTATTTTTTAATTGTTTGGGGGGGGGGGGGGGGGGAGATACTCTCTCAAACACAGTAACGCTTCAATTCAAGAAAACTTCATCAAATCTTCAATCAAGATAAATGGGTGAAACTAAAATCATAATCAACTTCTTGGTTTCGATTGTTATGATTTTATTTATTTATTTATTGGTGAATTGGTATCTTACACGACTAGTACGCAGCACCCCTCTAACATACATGTAGAAGTCATGCATGCAGATTCCATATGCATGCAAGAGAGGAGTGTTACATATATCTGTTGTATAAGATACTTTTGGCAGTAGAGGTTTACCATCTTCCTCATTTTTATTGTTACTGTTGCAGAAGTATTGGATTGACAAGAAATCCAACAACGTCTTCTACTTGTATGCAAGGAATCTGTCAATTACTTGGGCTGCAGACACCCGTTACTGGCACTGGCCACGTCTTAAAGAAATGAGGTACCTGGTATTAATGTCTAGTCCTTGTCATATTTCTTTATTCCCTAAAAACATTTTTGGCTGGAACAGAAAATAGATTAAGCCATATGCAAGCCAAAAATACATGAAACTGCTAGAAGTGATGATGTAGATCATTACACAGCAATGTTTAACTTAAACTCTAGAAGGCAACCTTTGTCCTAAATATAGATGTACGAGATAGAATTACTCATAAATGTATTTCACAATTCAATTGCTAACTATTTTACGGTCTGACACTGCAGTGATGTGTCGGTTGATGTCGCCGAACTATTAAACGTGTGTTGGCTAGAAGTGGGTGGAAAGTTTGAGACAAAGAAGCTCTCACCAGGAACCTTATATGAAGTAGCATTTGAGATAATGTTGAAAGATCCAGCTTATGGATGGGAAGTTCCAGTGAATATTAGACTTACACTACCAGATGGAAACAAGCAAGAACACAAAGAAAATTTGATGAAAAAGCCAAGAGGGGAATGGATAGAGATCCCCGTAGGTGAGTTTGTAACATCACCAGAAAATACTGGAGAGATAGAATTCTCAATTTATGAATATGAAGGTGAGGAATGGAAGAGGGGGCTTGTCATCAAAGGTGTTGCCATTCGGCCCAAGTATTAGGTTCTAGAATAGTCAACAACATATGTGTTGGAAGATACTGTTCTCTGGATATCAATGTGAAAGCAGGAAATTAGCTAAAACAAAAAATAAATGTGAAGGCAAGAAGCAAGGTTACAATATGCAATGAACAACCCAAAAGATATTAATGGAAGAAATGCTTCACCATTCAGTATAATACTCAAACTTAACATCCTGCCATCCTCATTGCACTTTTATTCCTCAATTGGTCAGCATAGACAATGCAAACTATTTCAAAACTTTCTTTCCCACAAAAGATATTAATTGTTAGCCGCCCTACCCCATTGTTTAGAAGTGAAGACTTCAGAATCCAAAAAGTTCTACCACTTTGAAGTACCAACTTCATTTACATGTAAACTTGTTAATGGACCAAAAATTGAGATCAAATGAGTTTACTTCTATGTTTTCAAAAGATTAAATTCTACATGGAAGAAATAATATGAGTCCCATATCTACATGGGAAGAGGAGTGGCAAGCAAAATGGAGTTTCATATTCAGCTCAACTCAACTAAGTAATATGGAGTTTCATGATCATACTGCAGCACAATCCAGTGATCCACTAGTAGTACCATAACGAATATTATCAGTGGGACAATAAATTAACAATCCTTGTATTTCTATGTAAAATTTCATTTGCAGAAGTATTGCAGAAGAACCATATATGCAAGCAATCATGGAAACATGTTTTAAATATCGAAGAAAACAGAACATCTTGCTAATTATATATAGATGAGGGAAAATAGTATACATACAGTCACAAGCAAGCTCATTATGATACGTACAAAAGTCTAAAAGTTACTAATACACGCTTACTGATGATTCATAATACCATTAAGTAATACAAGGGCAATAAAAAGTGACAGACTAAAAGTAATCGTTTCCTCCATCATCAGCATCTTCTTGGAATCTTCACTGTCAACAGCATCATGGTCTCATTTTCATCCTTTCTTCTGTGTCCTTGAAAATTCAACAAAAAGTTTTTGTGGATTGCTTGCAGATCCATGGCTCTATATCAAGATCAGGGAAATTGAACTCCTTTTTATTTCTCTTTTAATAGTTTTATTGATAAAAGCTAGGAAAATTGATAAGTGAAAATATCATTTAAAGTACTGAAAGCAACCCAGCTATGCCGCAAGACACAAATGATTTGAATCCCTAATGAGGTGTTTTTCCTCCCTGTTATTTAGTAACTCAAATCGCTTGTCAATGATTAAATAGATTAATAAGAAGGTATCATGTACAGTAAACACTGTTTGAACTAATAATAGAAAAATGGGGGTAACAGTGACATACAAAAAAACTAATTGTTAAAACCATAAGGGACTAGTCATTCCTTGAATTGTTGTTTACAATAGAAATACTTGATTAAGAAAGAACAAATCCTTAACCCGTGTCCGTCTGTCTGTCTGTTGGGGGGGGGGGGGGGGGGGGGGGGGGGAAGAGAAGTCTTATGTATCATGATCTGTGAGCTAGTAAGCCAGTAGATATTGACTAAGAAAAAAAAATGAAACCACATAATTGGGAGAATATAAAAATAACAATTCTGAGTACAACAGAAAGGAGAAAGCACCTGAGCTGCAGCAATTTTTTTTAGCAGAGACAGCAATAAGTAAACAGAAATCTGGCCATCTCAAAGATCTGCATGCAAACTTTCAGGCTTGTACCACAATGAGAAATCAATTCCTTTGCTCTTCAATTTCTCTGTTGCAGGTCCAATTCTCTCCAAAAGCTGCATTTCAGAAGATTAAAAAATCAAAGCAATTTAAGAAAACTAGGCAGACCCAGGTGAAATACTCTAGCACTTTCTTCCCTTCAATTTAAAGTTATTTTTTTTCCCAAGAAGTTGCAAGTCAATTATGATATGCAACACCAGATACCCAATTGAAAAATATTCTTAGATTCTTCACGTTGAATCCCCTCAGAATATGAAAATACGGTTTTCTTTTTTAAATGAGTAAAATGAATTTTTTTTAAAGAGCATAAAAGCAGAGCAATCCAAGTACATCGGAGTCATACAAAGGAACACTTGGGGGGACCCCTACAGATTTAACATCTGAAATTCATATTATCAATAAAATCAAATAAACCTGAAGAGGTAATTGCCCTAGCAGTTTGCTCCCATATGTGTGAAGATCACAACAATAAAACATCACCTATACTATCATGAGTTCGCTGCCGTCAAAAATACACATTTAACTTTCTCTCCAAATACTCTACATTGAACTGACACAAATGAAGAGCCTTTTCCAACAATTTAGCACTTAAATAGTGAGAGTGCTCAAATAGTTGTTAGGGTGTTAGTTGCATTTAACCCTAGTTGTTAATCAAATCAAGTAAGAGACAATTTCTTGAAACAAGGATACAGCAATGGATTTGGTTTTATGTTGTCATTATTAAGTTTCTAGGTTACAAGTCAATTTAGATCTGGCCACAAATAAATCATATGACTTTTTAATTAGTCATGTGACCACTGTAAGACAGATTTAAAATCATCAGATTAGATCTTAATTGATGGTTGTGATCATGTCTTTGCTAGGCCAAAATTTTAGCAAATGTTTGTGGCTTTTTCTCTCCTTTTCACTTCAGAGTTAGGTTGCTCTTACTGATTTAATAACTTGAACTAGCTCTTCAATTTCCCTTCTTAAATCGTTTTATAAGTCATGTACGGATTGCATCACTAAGATATATTCCATGTCAGCACTGAGATAATGTACAAAGTGATGTTGATATTAGCAAGATGATTGTGGGGTGGGGGGAAGCAGCAATAACTAACCTTTTCATGCAGTGCACCATTGGATACTAAAATAGATCTATCAAACACACAGAACTTTCCACCATCCATGCGAGTAACTGTGCCACCAGCTTCTTCAACTATCTGCAATAAAAGGCATGAAACAAATTCACTAAATAAGCAAAAGATGAATTTGGAACAATTTGATTCCTTCAAAGAAATAATACCTTTGGAGAAGACTTAGAATGAAAATCCCAATGAAGCATCTAAATGATCTCAGTTGCCACTAGGGGCATCTTCTCTAGAAGGATATCTTTAAAAGTTTGACATAATTATAAAACAACTGTTGGACAATTCTCTCTTTGCGGAAAAATTGAGATTCTTATCGTTCATATTGGGGAAAAATAGAGATCGGGAAAAAATAAAATCATCTCAATTCATGCACATTATGTTACAAACATGTAAGAATGAATTACAATTTTCCCTACTCAATTAGAGAGAGAGGCCCGGCTACCTCAAATTAGTCAGTAATATTGTTCCTGGTTAATTTTTACTTCTGTTTTGGATCGATATGGGTGGATTTCGTAGTTTTTTTATTGAATCGAAGTTGTTTCAATTGGTGGTTGAGGAAGGGGGGAATTTTTTCTCCCTTAAGATTTTTGAAAGGGGGAAGTATTTCATGCAATCAGTTTTTATGGGTAGGAATGCAGCACGTTGGTTAATGCAAAGTGTGGAACATATGGTGATTGGGGTCAACCCCAAACACTTCTTTACGCTCAGGGAAGGAGACACCGCATATACAGTGCAACGGGGTTCTAACTCGTTTGGCCAATATTTGTTAGTTACAGAATTAAAAGTTGGAGGGATGAGAAGGTCGATCATTATTCCGGCAGGTAAGGCACAACAAGGTTGGAAGGTCTTTGGAATTGAATTAAGGAGGATGTTGGAACCTTCTCAATATGCGTTGGGTGGTCCAAAAGCTTTACCGTACAAGGCTAAGTTGGGTTCAATGATTCACCCTTCTCGGTCCTTTGTTGATACGGTAAAAGCGCCTCTGCAAGTAAGGAAGCAGTTGCATCAGCCCTCCATTAGAGAGACAGAGGAGATTCAAGTAGTGGAGAACACAACGCCGCCTCCGAGAGATGATGCTGGGAATCAGGTGGTGGCTTTTGAAGCTCCGGCAAACACTGCTATACCGATTGCCGTGGGTGGTGTGGAGGGGAGTCACCGTGATAATGGAGTTGCTAAGTTTAAGGAGAAAATCCCGGAACAAAATATATTCAGATTGCATAATTTGAATTTGAAAGATGTTGGTTCTGGTAGGGAGCGTCAAATTAGGAAATCTAGCTGGTTAGGGAAAGGCTTGACTGTGGAAGTAAATGAATTTGGAAAGAGGCGGGTGTTTTGGCAACATTGTAGGGGTGATGAGAAATCTGTGAAGTGGGTGGCACGTGAGGCCAATCTTGCCCAGGTTGGTATTAAGGGAATGGATACTGGGCTTTCTGAAGCCCATGCACCTGGGTTGGGAAGTATTAAGAGTTGCTCAGGCCCACTGTTGAATAGGCCTTTTATTTTTGAGGCAGGGGATTGCTCTAAGCAGACCCAAAATAAGCCCAGCCCAGGTAGTACGGGGCTATCTATGGAGGATGGTGTGTTAGACTCAAGCAACTCAGGCCTGAGCTCAGTCTCGAATGGTGAGAGTGTGAAGGTGGCCCCTGCGAGCTCGGTGCTTCATTCTCTACCACCAAGGAGGCCGGCGATGGCTCCGATGGCCTCATTGGGTTCATTCTCTTCCATATCGGCACCGGAACTTCCTGGTGGGAGTGGGTATAGCGTCCAGGTGAGTCCGAGATGCTTTACCCAGTCCACCACCTTGCCGATATTGGCAGCGGAAGTGGCCCAAGCTGCTTGCGAGTTGGGTTCAGCTTCCTTAGCTCCGACATGTACTTCGGTGGAGCCGACGGAGTCGAAGGAGGTGTCATCAGGGGACCCGATAGAAAATCTGGTGGAGAAGTCATCTCCGGCGATGACGAAGGATGAGGATAATGAGTTCTTGGGTCCGGAGGTTAGGGTGACGGTGCATGAGGCGTCTGAGTGTCAGGAGGTTTTTAATTCTTCTCCCACTGTTAGGGAACTGGTCAGTGATTTAGACAAATCATGGGGTAATTCCAAAGAGTGGATGCTACAATTGCGGGATGGTCGACAAATAGTGATTCCACTATCTCTATATCGATCTCCAGAGAGTGTGTCGGATTGCTCAGTCACTGATGTAGAGACTGGAACAGGTATTGACTCTTTCATTAATGACGGTCAGATGGTTAGCTGGGCAGAGGACTGTGATGGGTTAGTTGATTCTGTGTCTATTGTTCATGAGGCAGAGGAGGAGATGTGGGATGTTGATGTGAGGTCGATGTCTGGGGAGTGTAGTGGCAAGCCTTTAGTTGTGGTACCTTTGGCCACAGAAGTTCCTTTGGAGTTAGAGTGTGGTTCTGAGCTGGGGGGTGGGTGTAAGGAGTCGGTTGATGGTAATAATTTATCACAATGGGTAACAAATCGGATTACGGCTTTTAGAAAATCAGTGGGCACTTCTTTGGAAGGTTTTGAGGAGCAGATTACGGGTTTGCTGCTAGCTATAGAGGCCAGGAAAAAGAATAAAAAGCTTAAGGCAGTAGAGGATCATATGAAGCCCGGCAAGTCGGGGCAGAAAGGTCAGCGGGAGTTAAAAAATTTATTGACCTCTATGAATGTTGAAGTTGGTTTAACGAAATCAAGGAATGTAAGCAAGGAGCGGGCTGTGGTAGTTCATCAATGAATTTGAAGATTATTTCTTGGAATGTTAGAGGGCTGAATGATAGGGATAAAAGGCTTCGGGTTCGTAATATGGTCAGGAGATGAGGGCCAGATGTTGTTTGTCTTCAAGAAACTAAAATGGAGCTGATAACTAGAGCTGTGATTCGCAGTTTGTGGAGGGGTCAACATGTTGATTGGTCTTATCTAGGCTCTTGTGGAGCTTCTGGAGGGGTGCTATTGATGTGGGATACACGGGTTGTGAATAAAGTGGAGGAAGCTGTGGGACGATTTTCGGTTTCTTGTAGATTTACAAGTGTGTCAGATCAGTTTGTCTGGGCATTTACCGGTGTTTATGGTCCTAATTCTGTGAGAGACAGAAGGTTCTTATGGGAGGAATTATTTGGTTTAAATAGTTGGTGGAATGTTCCATGGTGTGTGGGTGGTGACTTTAATGTGGTAAGGTTTCCTTCCGAGCGTTCTGGTTCTACCTCTTTTACTGCTGCTATGCGGGAGTTTTCCAATTTTATTTCTGAGCAAGGCCTCATTGATATTCCGCTTCAAGGGGGACCTTTCACTTGGTCTAATACTCGTGAAGCTACTTCGAAGGCTAGGTTGGACAGATTCTTGTTTTCTGCAGATTGGGAGGATAAGTTCCCATCTGTCTCTCAACAACGCTTGCCTAGGCTGTTATCTGATCACTTCCCGATTGTTCTTGAGGGTGGTTCCTTTCAGAGAGGGAGGAGGCCGTTTAGATTTGAGAATATGTGGCTTAAAGATGTGGGTTTTGTGGAGAGGGTGCGATCTTGGTGGGAATCTTATAATGTCCAAGGAGCTCCGAGTTTTGTTTTGGCCAGTAAATTGAAGCTCTTGAAAAATGATTTGAAGAATTGGAATGTAGAGGTTTTTGGGAATGTTGAAGAACGGGTGAGACAATTGTGGCAAGAGCTTAGTGATTTAGAGAAGATTGAGGATAGTCGAGCTTTATTGGAGGAGGAAATGCTGGAGTTGGAGAGAGTTCGAGGTGAATTAGAAAAAGTTACTTTAATGGAGGAAATCTCTTGGAGGCAGAAGTCTAGAGTACTTTGTATTAGAGAGGGAGACAGGAATACCAAATTCTTTCATCGTATAGCTAACTCTCACAGAAGATTTAATTCTATTGATAGGCTTATGGTGGATGGTGAATTGTCTTCAGATCCGGAGACTATAGCTGGTTGTATTTCTCATTTTTATAGGCAGCTATATGCTGAAACTGTGACGCATAGACCT
This sequence comes from Quercus glauca, assembly GCA_023736055.1. NCBI lineage: Eukaryota > Viridiplantae > Streptophyta > Magnoliopsida > Fagales > Fagaceae > Quercus > Quercus glauca. The sequence goes on along the minus strand of CM043325.1, from coordinate 20,175,865 downwards.
TTATTAGATGATGTGGAGTTCTCTTGTATCTCGGAGGAAGATGCTCTTTGGCTAGATAGGCCATTTGATGAGGAAGAGGTGTTTGGGGTGATTAGTGATTTTAAGGGTGATAAGGCTCCTGGCCCGGATGGATTTTCTATGGCGTTCTTTCAGTCTTGCTGGTGTATTTTGAAGGCTGAAATTATGGCAGTGTTTCAGAATTTTCATACTCAGGCTGTGTTTGAGAAGAGCCTTAACGCTTCTTTCCTTGCTCTTATTCCCAAAAAGGTGGATGCTGTGGAGATTAGGGATTTCCGGCCTATTAGCTTAGTTGGTGGGATTTATAAGATTATTTCTAAGGTGTTGGCCAATCGTCTTAGAAGGGTGGCACATGGACTTATTTCTGATTCTCAGAATGCATTTGTGAAAGGTAGGCAGATATTGGACTCGTTTTTAATTGCTTCAGAATGTGTTGATAGTAGATTGAAGTCAGGTGTTCCAGGAGTGTTGTGCAAGTTGGATGTGGAGAAGGCATATGACCATGTGAGTTGGGGTTTTTTAATGTATATGCTTCAGCGCTGTGGGTTTTCAGAGAAATGGAGAAAATGGATAATGTGTTGCATCTCTACTGTTAGATTCTCCATTCTGATCAATGGTAGTCCTTCTGATTTTTTTGGTAGTTCTAGGGGGATTCGGCAAGGGGACCCCTTGTCTCCGTTGCTATTTGATATTGTTATGGAGGGTTTGAGTCGTATGTTGGATGTGGCTGCTATTACTGGTCAGTTTTCAGGCTTCTCTGTAGGTAATACGGCTGGCAACTCGGTGATGGTGTCTCATCTTTTATTTGCTGACGACACTCTTATTTTTTGTGATGCTGATCCTTCGCAAATAGCTAGTTTGAGAGCAATTCTGGCTAGATTTGAGGAGGTCTCAGGTTTAAGGATTAACTTGGGGAAATCTGAGTTGGTTCCTATAGGGGTGGTGCACAGTATGGATGTTCTGGTGGGGATGTTGGGTTGTAGGCAATCCTCTCTTCCATTGAGATATTTGGGGCTTCCGTTAGGAGCTAAATTTAAGGAGGTGTCAATTTGGAACCCCATTTTGGAAAAGATGGAAAAGAGATTAGCAGGGTGGAAAAGGTTGTATCTATCTAAGGGAGGTAAGGTAACTCTTATTAAAAGTACTCTTTCCTCCTTACCTACTTACTTCCTTTCCCTTCTGCCTTTACCTGGGAAGGTGGCAAATCGTATGGAGAAGTTACAACGAGATTTTTTGTGGAGTGGTATTAATGGTGAATCTAAATTACACTTAGTCAGTTGGGCTCAGGTTTGTAAGCCGCTTCAGGTTGGAGGGTTGGGTATTAGACGATTAAGGAGTTTTAATTCTGCCTTGTTAGGAAAATGGTTATGGAGGTATGGCATGGAGACCGATGCTTTATGGAGGAAGGTTATTGAGGTGAAATATGGGAATGAGTGGGGTGGTTGGTGTACGAAAAAGGTGACCAGTGCTTATGGTGTTAGTTTGTGGAGACATATTAGGAGTGGTTGGATGAGTTTTTCTAAACTACTTCTGTTTGATGTGGGGGATGGTACTAGAGTGAAGTTTTGGAAGCATTTGTGGTGTGGAGATCGTACTCTCCAAGAGGATTTTCCAGAACTTTATTGTATTAGTAGAACAAAAGAGTCTTCAGTAGCGGAGGTGATGTGTTGGTCTGGTGGGAGGATTCATTGGGATGCTAAATTTCGTCGCCCTCCTCAAGATTGGGAACAAGAATCCTTTGATCTATTTATGAAAATGGTCTACTCTTCGGCGGTACGGGGTTTGGGTCCGGATAGGGTGTGTTGGAAGCTAGCAAGGAATAGAGGTTTTGAGGTTCGAGGATTCTATCTGTCTTTATACCATCCTACCATATTATCCTTCCCTTGGAAGATGATTTGGAAATCGAAGGTTCCTCCAAGGGTAGCCTTCTTTTCATGGTCTGCTTCCTTAGGTAAGATTTTAACAATAGATAACCTTCGCAAGCGACATGTGTTAGTTCTTGATTGGTGCTATATGTGTAAGAAGTGTGGGGAGTCAGTGGATCATCTTCTTCTTCATTGCCCCATTGCTTGTGAGTTGTGGTCGTTGGTGTTTTGTTTGTTTGGAATTCATTGGGTTATGCCGCAGAAGGTTATTGAATTGTTTGAGTCTTGGCAAGGAACGTTTGGTCAACATAGAAATATTGAGTTGTGGAGAATTGTGCCTCATTGCTTGGTATGGTGTATTTGGCGCGAAAGGAATGCTAGAAGCTTTGAGGGATGTGAACGCCCTATGTTAGAGATTAAGTCTCTTTTTTTACACACGCTCCTCGATTGGAGTGTGGTTTTTTGTCATTTTAATTGTTCTTCCCTTGCTGTTTTACTTGATCGTTGTACTCTTGGTTATTGATTTATGCCCCCATAGTACATTCCCAATGTACTCGGGTTGGCTGTTTTTAGTTTTTTAATAAAATTTTCGTTACTTATCAAAAAAAAAAAAAACTGTTGGACAAATCCTGTTTGAATTGACCTAGAACAGCCTGTCCATTTTGAAGAATCTTCAACCCAATGATGGTATGTCAAGCACATGCTGACAACGCACTCATGATCACCCTAATATCTATTCAAACACTTTCATGGTTATACATCTATATATATATATATTAAAACTGTGCAGAATTACAAGTGCAGCACTTCAAATCCTTTCTTTACTCTCTAAGGTACTTCTGCATGCATCTATAATATGGTCAATTTCCAAAATTGCACATACATAATCGGATTTGTGTCTACATTTTGGCAAGCCGCCATGCCCAATGCCCTGTTCGCATGAAACGATAGATCTTCAATAAAATGTATTTCTCTGTTTGAGTTTTTAAGTCATTTTGTAGTCTTTTTTGGTGCCAAATTACAGTCTGAGATTCATCTGAAAGGTGTTCAGATAGGTAATAAGTATAGTTGACTTGGGGTTTTGTTATTTTTAGTTCAAGGAGACTTACAGGGTATTCAAATTGCAATTAAAACCATCAGGTTGAGATTAATGCAATTGAAATTTCAAAGTTTAATTTGAAACCAATGTCAAACTCTGGGATGTTTTATGTGATTATTATTAGAAAAAGAGAAGCATCACGTAGCAATTATCCAAGAAAAAATAGATTTTTAAATAAGGATTTCAATTGCAAACAAAAAGCTCACAACAATACCCCTAGTGTTTTCACGTACCCATGTCTGTCACATTGTCAATCAACATGACAACTCTATGGCTAAGTGCTAAGTCCACGTAACAGAATTATCAACTGGTACAGATCAATACCTTACTATGTTAGGCCTACATGCTGAGAGTTAGTGTTTAATCCTTTAATAGATAATCACGTTTCAAGCCACCCATTTGTGTGAACAGACCGCACACAAAGAATATGGTACAACTGGTATAATTTCTAAAGAATATTTAAAGACCAACAATATTAGGAGTATAAGCTTTGTATAAATTATAGCTCAAGATCAATTGAGGTCATAGAGGGGAAATAATGAAGTTGAAATAAAGATTTCATTGTCTATGGTTAAATCACCAACGAAAAAAAGGAAAAGGATATTATTTGTTATTTCACCAATTTTATAGTAAAAGTAAATCATGCATATCTATCAAAACCAATAGTGAAAGTTATACACTACCAAAGCACCAGCAGCCATATCCCATGGCTTTAGACGATACTCCCAATACGCTTCTGCAATCCCCAAAGCTACATGGCACATGTCAACTGCAGCGGCCCCGAGCCTCCTTACACCCTAAACATAAAATTCAGTGAAATGAAACACACACAGAAGAGACAAAGGCATGAATCAAATCACTTGGCCAAAAGATTATAAAATTTAAATTAATAAATAAATAAAAGCTGGTACCCGGCTGACATCAGTGAAATGTTTAAATAAATCCAGGTTGGTAGCCCATGGATCATCATGTTCATACCCAAACCCAGTCACCAGAAGGGATCGCTCCACCTTAAAACAAGTGGACAAAAGTGAGCATAACTACCCTTAAGAAAATCATTAAGTGTTTTGTAAGTACTAATCAATTTTACCACATAAAATCAAACAAATTCTTTCATGAACATCTCATTAGAAGACCAGAAGCAACATAATGAAATTTTTAGAGGCAAATGGCATAGGAGCACTACTAAAAGGGGAAAATTGTTAAGGTATGTAAGGCCCATGCCTCAGCAAGTCCCTTGATCCCAGATATCATCAGAAAATGGATGACATAATATTGACAATAACTGTTCAATGCATCACCTTAATCATGTGTCACACCCAGTATCACACAAATCAGAGAGTATGTAGCTATAGCCATCTACTTAAATAACAAAAAAATTACATATAGATATGGTACTACAGATATCCATTAATAATTTTTTTTTTATTAGTATCCATTAATAAATGATCACTCACCAGATTAGTTTCACTGACATGAATTTTTTGGCCATTGCAGAATGCTCCCCCACCTATCATAATGCAGATCAATTTTCCAACCACTGATATATAACCAACTTAAGAGAATAAAAAGAAGCAAACAGGAGAAATAGTCAGAATTTCTTACCAGCAGTTGCAGAAAATATGCGGGTGTTCCAACACATAGGGCCCCCAACAAACTCTACCTGAAATTAATACCCACATTAACCTTCCCTTTCATTTCAATAATTAAGCAAAAAGTATATTACATCTTGTCATCTACAAATAATAAAGGCTTAATACTATTGCCTTTATTTTTCCCCCTCCTGTAAATCCTACGCAAATGAAGAGTTTGAAAACAGAAGGTCCTTTCATGATTAAACCTCGCTCCCCATCTGCTGGTGGTTTATAATTGTGATCAATTTCTCATGAAAATACATTCACTATTATGGATGCATACTATTTCTCATGCAATACTTATTTTTATTTAACTAGTCCACCATTGAGTGGCTACAGTAGATGCCATAATATGAAACACGAGAAATTTGCTTTGCTTGTAATTTGGTCATCGTTCATCGTTAAAATGATGATCATCTCCATCATTGCAATCTCAAATTTATTCATAATTTTTAGAACTGGGAGATAGAGGGGCTAAATTCTCTCATGGAACTACTATACTTTCATATTAATTTTGTTGGCGGACCTAGTTTATGAGATGAAGACCTGCTAGTAATGGCAAGTTTAGTGTTTGACTGTATTATGATTGCCCGAGAGATACCATGGGACTTCATCTTGAATTAATCTATTGAAAACTCACTCGTGATGCCTCCACTTGTTCTTACACCAGTTACAGTTTTTTTTTTTTTTTTTTTTTGTATAAGTAAATAAATATTTTATCGAGGAGAAGACTACTCATGCACATGGGAATGAACATAAAGGAGTCTAAAAAATGACAAAATATTATATACGGAGGTACAATGACTCAAAGAAATCAGCAATGGAGGTCCTAATAGTTAAACCCCATGCTCGGAACCAATCAATCAACAACAATCTTGATAACAATGCTTTCAACTGCGACGCTGAATATACTTTAGAAAAACTCCTTTATTTCCTAAAACATAAAACTTTGACACTTTATTGCATTCTAATAAATAGCAAAGAGCCTTGTAACTCAACTAGTTGGCATTTTTTGGTATTTCCAATGAAAGATACAGAGTTCAAATCTCCCCATCCCCAATTATCAATGTATTTTAAATATATTATTCTTATAAAAGAAGAAAAAGGAATGAGTAATACATTGTCAATCTCCATGTTCCCACTCCCCAGCTATCAAGTTTACTGTTAACCTTAATTTTCTTGATGGGAGAATTATCGAGAACTCCAGAAGACTTTTCCCATTGGCATTTTTCATATTTATAGTCTACATTATGTAAAGTTGAAGCTTGTTGGGATCATATACAGGTCATTTGTATGTGTTTCATCAGCTGCCTAAAACATGGATCTTGGGATATGAGGAACAGAGACATAAATGCAAAAATCCCCCAACTCTGACAATACAATGGACATAGGCTTCTATGCATCTTCATCCCTAACTTCTCAAAATTCCCCAACAAATTCTACCATAGATTAACTTTAGGCCAGTGAAGTATCACTAGAAAAAGTCTAGGATCATGTATTGGATCATATTATCATTTGTTACTTATCAATTTCACTTGATATTGCAAACCTTGGGGAATAAACATTTTTTGATAATAGCATTAACAATCAGAGATAATCGTTAATGAATTTGCAGCCAATAACCTGATATGAAGTCACGCAAAAGCAAATCAAAAACAATTTAAATTATGTGATTAATACCACAGCAGCTGCGGCAGGATTCCCTCGAAACAAAACTCCAACAGAAACTGCAAAGCTAGGATAACCATGTGCAAAGTTCGTTGTTCCATCTATAAGGATATAAGACATCAGCTAACCCATACAGTGAAAGCAACATACTTCTGTAAATGGTAACTGAACATATAAAGAAAATTAAAGGTCAAGCACATGTAAGACACTAAGTAATACATATGAATAGGTGGAGTACATCTGACAGAGTCCATAAAGACAGAATCTGTCCTGTAGATAAGTCATTCCAAGATGTAACTCCTATCTTCCACGACAAATCAAATAAAAGCTTAATTTTGCTTTCATTTACATATGTTCCATGAAATTCTGCACTTTAGTGCTCCTATTTTATGTCATTAAGTTCCACGGTATATAATTATCACCATAGTTTAACATCATTGGAGCTCCCACTGCCCTCTATTATTGTAAATGGATCAAATGCAGAATTTGAGCTGCAGGGTAGGAAAGTGATGCAAGAAGTGAGAAGACAATGTCATTTTAATTTTGTTTTGTTTAATTTTAGAAGTCAATTTTATTTTCTTTTTCTTTTTTACTGTTGGTCTAATTAAGTTATAAGTTCTTTATTTAATTTTTTTCAAGTCAAGGATATTTTTGTAATTCAATAATTTGGCTTGACCTAGATCAATTAGGATTAGGGTTTAGTCTTAATAATCTATATAAGCATGCTATTGTACTTGTATGAACTTATGAAGACAAGTTTATGATGAATTTGAGTTTAGTTGGAATTTTTTGAATGGCTTGTAACTAATTCCTAGGTTTGTTTTATTTTTTGTTTTGCTTTTCCTGTAAATTTCTTCGAAAAAATCTCCACTACATCAGCTTTAATATCAAGCTCGTTGTTCTGCATAAGCAAGAGATTGCTATATCCATCCTAATCTTTCTTATCTACCTAGTTTCAGAAGAAACTGATCCATCAATATCTACAAAATAACATGTTCCAATATATAGTACTAAATCCAGCTAAGTTTATATTATTTTAACCTAAAAAGTTGCAGATCAAATTACAGTTTATAACTGGTCTATAAAAATTAACTTAACTCGCTTCAGCCTTAACCCAATTAAATTGTAATTTGATCTGTAACTTTTACAATCAACTACATATATTCTTTTCCGCAATTCTAAAATTATACTCCCTATTTAACATGTGCTCTTAAACAATTTTACCTATGTTATGTTACGCCCCTTTTACCTCTTTTCACTCCATCTACTTAAATTTATTCTTTCTCATGGTGCATTAATCTATCTCCATTTTTTTTATAAGAATGATTTTATTAAAAAGAGATTGCTTCCGATGCAAAAGGCACAAAGTAGACTAAATAATTACAAAAAAAAAAAAAACAAAAGAATTACATACAAAAAAGACAAAGACTCGAAACTCCAGCATAGAATCTCCATTTGTAAAACCCCTAACCTGAGACCAAACCATTTTATGCCTATCTATCATCATTTCCTTTATAGGAGCCACTCCTACATTTTCCAAAAACAAATCTTAGTATCATGTAACTATTATTCCCGAGAAAAATGTATAAAAAATAAATAAATAAAAAAAGACAAACCTAAAGGATCAATGCACCAAAGGTAATCAGATGAAGTATCTCCTATAATTCCTCCCTCCTCCCCAAGAATGAGGTGATCATCAAAATTCTTTTTAACAACTTCTAAAATAGCAGCCTCACTCATTTTATCTGTCCTGCAAGTAAATTTTGTAATCATGTGAAATTTTGTTTGCCAAAACTAATTCTTTATTATGTAATGGAAAACAGAGAAGATATAATTCCAAAATATTAAAATAAAAAATCAATGTAAGTATTTATATATAGAGTGTTAAGTCAGAATGGTCAAAAACTTCTAATATCTCAAATAACATATATGGAACATTAAAAACTGACATCTTTAACTTATCAATGAACATTTGTGTATCATAGAGAGGGAGGGAGAAAGGGAAAGAGAAGGCAAAGGAGATTGACAGAGGGAATTTTTCTCAAAAACATTTCTCTACCTTGAAAGGCTGTGCACATATTTGTGAAAAAGAAAACTCAAGGTAAGGACAAATACTTGTATCTTACCACAGCAAGAATTATTTTCTCTTAAATATATCAAGAAAACTGATGGTAAGCAATCAAGTTCTTTGTATTTTCATTGACATTTAACAGACTAAAAAAACATCTTTCTGTGTTTTCATGCAAAGAATAAAATTTCTTAAGATTATGTAATCGTATAACAAGAAGTTATCTGAAACACAAAAACATAGACCAATTGCAAGAAAATTACAAAAAGATAAGTTACAAAAAAGGTCCTTACTCAGTCACCAAGTCAGTAAGTCCTTTATATGTAATATTTCGAGGCTTATTAACAGCTTCCATCACAACCTGGAAAGAAAAGAAAAGACAGGCGTGGGCAATCTTATTAACTGCAGGGAGATAAATGATGAGTTATAGGCCACATATTTCTTATCACCCTATAATAAACTGAAACAACTAGTAATCTAGTAAAATACCACGTCATTTGGAGCTACACACAGGATGGACGTTTTCCTCTAGACATTCTTCTACAAAGTCAGTCATACTTCTTCATCTAAAATCAATTCTCCATAGCCATTTGAAATCAATTTTCCTCTAGCATTCTTCATTATATTTTTTTTAGGTTATGTGCCTGAAGAATCTATAATTATAAACTTTAATTTTCAGATCTGTTAAAATTAGTAAACTTTAGCACACAACAACAACAACCAAGCCTTAGTCCCAAAATTCTGAGGTCATCTACAGATCCTCAACAGACTAGTCAAAGTCGGCCACATAAATTCCTTTTCACCTTTCTATTCTATCTGAAGTAATACTCTTTGTTATTTCTCTAATTGACATTTTTTTAATACTTCTATTAATGCTATTATTTGTCTTCCTCTACCTTTTTCCGTTCTCTCAACTTGAATTAACTTACTCTTTCTCATTGGCGCATTAATTGTTCTTCCCTGAACATGACCAAATTTTCTCAAGCAACTCTCCCTTGTGCCACTCCTAAACGAATTTTCTAATTTCAAATCCTATCTTTCCTTGTATTTCCACTATCTATCTTAATATTCTTCTCTCAGCTACTAATAACCAACTTAGATAGGGCTAGGAAATTTAGTTCTCACTTAGACTCATAGATTACTATTATATGTATATGGACCTTTTTACAGAGAGACAAGACCCCCCTACCGAAAATGGTAACTGAATAAAACCAATTTTTGTAAGCTGTAAGCTTCTCAGACTGAAGCTAAGTTCTCTAAAAAAAAAATTTTAAAAATCTTCCATCACCTAATCCAAATAAATCTCTATTGAAACTAGTATTCACAATGAGATAAATATTAAACATCACGCCCTAAATGGCCAAATCAACTAGATAATCACATGGATAAATTCCAAGATCATTAACAGCACACTTTTCCTATAAATTAAAATAAAACAATCTGCAGTTTAAACTCTATATATATATATATGGGTACTTCTTATAACAAAAGAATGTGAGCAAAAATTAAGAGGAAGAGATTAAACCTCAGCACCAGTCTTAGCAGCAGTCTCCACCACTTGAATGAGCTGGCTAGGTGGAATTGGTCCAGTTGATTGGGCACCAATCTTTGGGTACTGTTTCTGGTTGGGAATTTCAGATAACACAGCCTTAGTGCACAGTTTTCTTGTGGGTTTGGCCCTCAAAAATGGAACCCCACCAAACCCACGTTGGATTTTGTTGGTGAAATCCAATGGAAGACGCTGGTTTGGTTGAAATTGAGGTGGAACTAATCTGGGTATTGAAGAAAACCTGAGAGGAACGGTAGTGGAGAAGACCATGGACCTGACCATTTTGAATTTGAACTTGAATGGAAATTGAATTCCAAGTTCCAGGCTTTTGGGTGCTATGCTTTATTATGCTACAAACTCAAATTCTATATATTTAGTCTGTAAAATGGTATGGGATGAAGGTGAGTGACTGAAGTATCCTCTGTCACACACATGACACACGTTGTTTTGTTCTACTTTTGCTTTTTTTTTAGTTCGTTGGGTCGTTTGTTTCTTTTCTTACTGCATGATATGGCCAAATGCCATGCCCTTTCTCAATTTTTAAACTTGGGCACATTTTTTAAAATAGGTTGTTTTATTTTGAGTTTTGACTTTTATATTTGCAAAAAAAAAAAAAATTATAATTTGTTAGTTTATGTTGGATTCCATTTTCATGTTGATCATACCATTCATTTTCATTAGAAAATCATACTATATTAAAGTCAAAGCACAGACAGAATCCAAATTGAATTTAAATTAGTTTCTAATTATTCTTTAATTTTTTAAATTTAATATTCTAAAGTGACATATTCAAATTACTTAACCCAAAAATTGAGATTATTACTTGACTTACTTGCATAAAACTATTTCATCATTACTATATTGAATGTTTACATGCATATAAGTGACAATCTAGCGAGTTATAATTTCAAGCCGCCCACACATATTGGCCCTACCGTACCATGCAGAGCAAGATTTCTCACCTTCCCACAAAATATGAGGGGAAAAAAATCATTCATTAATTTCATTAAAACGTAAATGTAGGGAAATCAAGATAGCATTGACTTAAACTCAAAAAATAAAAATAAAAACAAAAACAAAATTTGAAGTAGAAGATAACATTAACTTGATTTAGAATATTGAACAAAAATATATGAGCAATAATCTATTTATCTATACTATCTATAAGAGAATTCTCATCTTTAGACTAGATTTTTATGTCATTCAAAATATCCCTAAACCTTATGTTTAACAAGTGAAAAAACTTAAGAACAACCCGGTAAAAATATATCTCCAATTTCACTTAAAATGCCTACAAAATATGACACTTTTCTACTAATCCATATCTTCAAAACAAACTTATCCAAAATTTATCCCCAAAAAAAGGCCTCATTGCACGTGCAAAGCGCATGTGATGAGACTAGTATATATATATGTATATATTTTATTGGCTAAATTATGAGCTATAATTGATAGGTTAATGAAGATTTGAATCTGATATGAGGTCTGGATGAAATTATAATTGGATGTGTGGATCATCAAATCCATCCAACATGTTATCAATTTCGGGACCTCAACAAATTATTAACTAACCTTGCAAATCATCTAGAAGCATACTATTTTATACCCAAGATTTTCTCCCTATTTTATTAACCAGAATGCATTATGCATCAACAACATACACACTAAACAAGGGGTATAAGAGAATTCTTACATACACAACATTTTCAAGATACTTTCACAACAAATTTTAAATGGCAAGTTGTTATGAGTTGTTATTAGTGGGCAAAGAAATAATTTCAATTATTGATTCAGATTAAAACTAATAACAACTTACCACCTATAATTTATTGTGAAAGTGTTATGAAAACTTTGTTAATATAGCATTTCTCGAGGTATGAACTATAAACTCGTGATTATCGCAGGAGATATGCCTTAATACATGTGATTTTTTCACTGCACACAATTCTTCCTCTTCTTATCATGAGACTAAGTCAACCTTAAGCTCCTTCTCTCACTACGTTTAGGAAAACTAATTAATTTTATCATCATCATCTATAATGCAGCTAGATGGTTGTTTTGAATAGTATTGAAGGAAGGAATGATTCTTCTTATCTCTTCCTTGTCATATTTTTGTTTTAGGTCACATGACTAAGTAAGGGTCCCTCCCTCTATAATTTGCCTTTTGGTTTTCTATTCTCTTTGCTATGCTGTTTGCTTAGCCAATGTTTACTAGTGTCACATAAAAATTGTTTATGCAGTCATTTAAGTTTAACTACCCTACCTGCTAAAATATTTAAGTGGCAGATAATAAATAAACACTCCTAAAGCCTCAATCCTTGACCCAGCCATTCCCATTCTCTCTCAAATCAATTCTCAGCAATCCATTTTCCTTGGCATACAGAGTCTTATTTGATTCTTGCTCATGAGTCACTCCAGCTACCCTCAGGCCCCAGGTAATTTTTATCAAGATTCTATGTTTATTGCTGTGATCAAGTTTTATCATTCAGATATCTCTTTTTTTTCAAGAAAAAAACTGTAAGTCCAATTTAAGGATTATAAAACATACAATGCTGAGCATCCCACCTTACATAATGTTGATCTGTAACACTTTCAAGCTTTAAAATCTGTAAAATTGTGATTCTCAAGATAATGAGCCTACCTCTCAGATTAATAAGCATTTTACTATTACAATTTATTGTTCTTCCGGAACCATAAAACTTTTTGTTTTAATTATTAAGATAGTTTGGTGTCAGCAAGATTCTGTAGAATTTAATTTATGCCTTTGGTAATTGATTTTGCAGTAGATTATTATCCTCCAACTGGTGGTGCATATGCTCCAAAAGGTGAAATACACCATCAGCCTCCTCCTGGTGCTGCTCATCCTTATGTGTCTCATCCACCACCACAGACAGCTTACCCACCAGTTGGTTACCCCCCCATGAACTATGGTCCTGGAGGTTACCCTCAACAACCACCTCCCCAAGCCTATAATGCACCAACTAAGCACAAGGGTGATGGGTTTTGGAAGGGATGGTAATTAAGCCTTTTCACTCTCTTTATTTTGTTAACATTTTTTTTTGTAGTTCTTTTCCAAAGACAATCTTTAAGCTCAAATTTTTAATGAATTATTTGTTACTACTCTATTACAGTTTTGCTGCCTTATGTTGCTGCTGCGCTCTGGATATGTGCTTTGACTTTTGAAGGATTGTAAATTTTTTGCTGACTTGGTTCCTTTCAAAATAACGACTTTTTATTATTTTCCTGGATGATATTTTTATTATTTTCATTGCCTATTACTTTGCAATGATACAAATTTATTATGTTATCAGGACTTTTTTTGGGGGATCATCAAGTTTATGAGAATGGGTTGGACAATGTGCATTGTACATTGACAATGTGATCTGTCAAATTAATTGTACACTGAAAATAAATTATATACATTGTACATACATATTGGGTGCACTTCCAAAGTATTTTCTAAATATTACCAGTCAATGGCTACTCTACAGCCACCGGCGGAGCTAGGATTTTTTATTTTTTCAAAAATTATTCTTGTAAGTCAACAATTATACAAAATGCTATTGGCACCTTTTCTCATAACTCAAATGCAAGATAGTTTGATATTCAATTATACAAAATGTGATGGGAATGTACCTGGAGCTTGATCTATTATGTTGGTTGTACCCAAGATTCAAAATACTGTCCATACAATTATTAGGGGAAATTCTGGTATTTTAGTACACTTTAGAAGCCCAAGTTCCTTGATTGTAATTTCACATATGAGTGTAACCCAAGTGACATATATATGTGTGTGTGCGCGCGTATATTTGTGCGCGCGCTAATGATCCATGTAACTTCTATTGCATCTATTATAATTAAATTGCAGCAACCCCTTGGCTCTTTGACATGGTCTCTACCACCAAATCTCCACCATTTCGTTGTGATACAACCATCAACGAGACGACTCGTTGATTCGATCAATCCAACCATCAATTTAATCTTATTGAATTGGTCAACAACCCAACTGCCCGAAGTTGACTGTAGTTTACATACTTTTTTTTATGCAAGATAAAAATTATATTCTAGTCTAATCTAAATATATATGTGCGTGAAGCTCTCTCTTAGAGACTTGAATTTCAACTCTTGCCCCTCACATCTCACAAGAACTCATACTTTATGCCTACACACGTACTTGCAAAAATAAAGTGATTGGGTCAGTCTACGAGCTAACACTAAACTTGAGCCTCACCAACCCGTAATCACCCCAAGTGTGTGTGCGCATCAATCTTTTATTTTTTTGTTGTTCTTTCTGTTTTGATGTTCACATCCCATAGACCTGGGTTTAGTTTCCTATTTCTTAACAAAATTTTGTTTGCACAATTTCTCATAATTGATACTTGATGGTTAAAAGCTACCTAACGTTCTAATGTGCATTTATAACAGTATCTTGTTGGTTCGTATATCATGATCATCTATGAAATGTTTTTTTCTTTTTCTTTTTCTTTTTTTATTAGTTTGAGTCGCACATGTTAGTCTTATTTTTTTGGAGAAAAGAAGTTTCACTGATGACATAGAATTTTTTTGTACCAAATGGATCCCTTCTATCAATAATCTGTCCATTTATTAATGGAGAGATCAAATGCCTCTCACATAAGCTATTTTAAAACCAAATTGTTCGTATGATAGCCACAAATCCATCTTCAGTCGACACCAGAGTCAACACTCCTCATCACCATGATCTATCTTCTCTCTTCCTATGTAAATATTACAAAGACCCAATGCCAGTACCTAAAGAAACCAAAATGTCTAGAGAAATACCAACCATGCCACCAACGACCTACACCTAAACTATCACAACCTCAACCTGAACAAAGCCTAACATAGAAAGGAAACCAATTAGGCCCATATTAAAATAAGAATTTTTTTTTTTTTTTTTGATAAGTTAAAATAAGACATTAATTTCAAAATTTTGGGCCTTTAAGCCTGCATTTCCATGGAATATAAGTTACATTTGTTACTCTTCTTGTAGAAGTATCAAATACAAAATTTTGCTCGAGAGACCACTAGGGTCAATACACAAGATATCGTGACCACTGGTACATTGTGAATCACAAAAACTATCTTAATAAAAAAGAAAAAATTAGATAAATTTTAATTAATTATAAAAATAAATAATAATAAAAACTCTATCTAATGCATTGTAAACTGTCGTTTATCATCTCCATGTCCATGTCTACCATAAGGGTTGCTCTCGCTGAAACCATGTTTACCTCCTTCAACTTTTCGCATTTTCCTTCTGAACTTTGATGCACCACTATCTATGTTCAGATTCACCTTTGGTGGGTTTGAAAAACAGAAAGAAGCAGCAACAGCCTGCACAAAATACCCAGAACATAAGCATTATATTATATGTTGTATATTATGGCACAACTAATAGAAATTCCTCAATTTGTCTTTAAAAAAAAAATTCAGAATCAGAATCATTTGAACTTATGTCAACAAGTATGCCAAATCGGTTACACAGCTACACCTCCAGCCTAAACAAATCAAGTTGATGTCTAATAATGTCAGGGTAAGTAATCAGCACAGTCTGAGTCTTGATATCTTCTTCTTCTTCCTTTTTTGCGAAGTAAATAAGTGGGGTGATTTTTTGCAATTTGAGTCTGGATATCTTTTTGCAATTTGGAACCAAATTGCCCCAGACACGTAAATTCAAAAAAGGCCATTAAATTTTATACTGGCTAAAATATTATTTTCATCTCTAAAAGTACGAATGAAATTTGCTTTATATCCCTAAACTTCAAAAGGTTTGTTTTTTGTTCATAAACCTTTTAACAAGTTCCCCCCAAATAGTTTAGGGGCGAAAAACGAGGTTCATGAAAACAACAGGGACAAAAACAATATTTTAGCCTTTTATATTTCTAGAACATTCCCATCACCCTTAAAATTGTTGTCTACAATACATACTAATATGTTGACACTGAATGACTGCAAGGATATTTAAAATGATAGAAGCTCCCGTTTACCAAGGAGAAAAGCTTTTACCTGCAGATCAAGGCGGTGAACATCAAAGATGTCTTTCATAGAGTGAGAGTTATATGCTAATATGTAGGATCTGTATGCATCTTTAGCTGACTGATTCAAGTAATAGTTACTGCCCACCAACTTCTCCTGCAATAATCCAAATACTCCAAACTAAATCCAGCAGTTTAATATAGAAGAGATATTGACCATAAAATGTGGAAGCAGTAAAGTACCAGTTGAGACTGCACATTAGCCAACTTCTTTTGATCAAATTCATACTCTTTAACGGTAACTTTTTCTGCCTGAAAGTAGACATGTCATCTTAGGATGCAAAACAAGCAGCTATACAGCAACAATTTATTATGAGAAACAAAGAGAAAACCTATTGGCCACTAATTTAATCCCTGCTCATTTTTCTTCACAGGACATTCCTCCACAAAGCAACATAGCCTTCTTCTTCTTCTTCTATTTTATTTATTTATTTATTTAGTTCTAAATATAGGTAAATTACACGTGCACTTAATGGGCCTTGGACCCAAGTCCCTATCCCCATTCTTCATTTTATTCTAAACTTTAAGTTATGCAATAACCAAAAAAAAAACACCCTAGCCTCTTCACTTCGTACTATAGATAGAGGTGTCTACTTTAACATAAGGATTGTCTAAATCAGTGGCCTCCAGTTTGTTTTGTTGGATTGCTTTTCCATTTTTTATTAGGTGCTATACCTTTAGATAACGAAGAAATTGCAACTCTTCAGGTATCAGAAAAAGCAGTGCATTTCCTATTGCACCTTCCCCACGAGCTGTTCGGCCAACCCTATGAACGTATTCCTGAGAGCAGTAACCCCAAGCTAAATTACAACAGTATTCTGTATTCTCAACAGACGAATAGAATAGACAACAGAGATTATCTTAATTCTAAGATGTTAGTGGAGGGCGGGGGTATGATGAAGTAATTACCTTGGGATCATCTGGGGGATCATACTGCACAACCCAATCCTACAAACGAAGAGAAGGGAAAAATAATAATAATAAAAAATCAAAACCATATCAGGAATAATAACTACAGAAATTAATTTTACTGAAAACATAATAATTGGGTCACTTAGTAAACAAAAGAAGATACCACATCAGGAAAATCAAGCCCACGAGCAGCAACATCAGTACATAGCAAGATCCCCTTCTCTGCTTTGCAGAAGTTAAAAAAGGTAGTTGTCCTTTTCAGCTGCTTTTGCTTTCCATGGTAATCAAGGCAGTCCACCTGAATGTATCTCAGTAGTTCGGAATGGAATTTGACCGAGTTGCATGAAGAGAAGAAGACCATTACTTTCTTTGACATATTCCTTTTCAAGAAGGAATACAAAAGAATAAATCTCTTGGCGCTGGGCACAACACAATAGCCTTGCTGCAGCCCTTCATTGGTGACCTATAACACCCAGGACCTTGTCAGATTTTAAAGGTAAGGGCTGCAGAAGAAGCAACATGACATAAATTCAGGACATCCAAACTAAGTGGTTAAATGAACACGGACATGGACATTGACACAGGACATGTGGACATGGGAATTGGTGAAGATATGATAATTAATTACTTAATCAATTAATATATATTTTTAGGCATATTTTATGTTTATTTTAAGTTTTCAAAATAAATAAAAACTATCAAGAGATTCAAGACCTTTAAAATATCTAAAATCCAAGGAATTTTTAGAACATCTTTTTTTTTCTCCCAACAAACTGAGGACAAGCATGCAGTCCACAGCATTTTTGTCCATACTTCTTAGATTTCCATATGAAGAGGGTCCCACTCTTAAAAAGATGATATTACCAGGCCATATTTTAAAGCCACAGCCTTATACTCAAAGACATCCAATAACATTAGTGTGAAAATGTACAATAAATATCGAGTTAATACATGTGACAGCAGTAAAGCTGTAAATAGCAATTATTTGATAGAAGACCGCTCACCGTCACAACAACTATTTCTGTGTACTGCATGACAAGTAGTAGTATATAAATTAAATTTATCTACCTTATTTCTCCCAGCATCAACATCAATATAGATAGGAGTTGTCTGAAATGATAAGCGTGCCAGATCCTCAACCTACAAATTTACATAAAAATTAGAATCCAAAGTAAAACCAAACTATTAAATTTATACACACACACAAGAAGAGAAAAAATATGTTGATGCAAAATTATTTTCACCAAAAAATAATGAATTTAAAATGATAAATAGCATAAAATATTTTTAACGTAAATCATAAAAAAGATTAACTAGTATGCAGTTTGGAAATGACTAACCTTCCTAGTCTGGGTAGCTGAAAATAAAGCTGTTTGCCTATTCTGCACATTGAGTAGTGATGCACAATCAGTTAAATAACCTTGGATATTACCACAAATGTTATAGCAAATGATTTCAACTACTAACTGAGAGAGTAAATGGAACTGAGAATATTTCCAGATCTAATCAATACATTGCCAAACAAAGCTGAAGCTTTTCAAAAAGATAAATTGCATGCTATATGTAGAAATTGACTAATAAATAACAACTATGTCCTTAGAAGCAATGTCCTACTCCTAGCATCAGAGCCACAATCCTAATTCCAAGTGGTAGAATATTGTAATCTATGAATTAGCTGACATAGTGTGCGCGTGTTTATATATCCTCACCCTCCAATCATTCTTGTGGGAGGAGAAGTGTCATAGGACCAAAGCTCGTTGAAACCAATAAGTGAGACAGTTCTTTCAATTAATACATCCATTCCAAGGAAGCAAAGTTATCAACCAAGACCCAGGTTGAAAAACTAGTTATTGCAACTACAAGAAGTAAGGCATTTTATCAACTTGCTTTGTCAGTAAAGTTAACAACAACATACAAAGCCTTAGTCCCAAAATTTTGGGGTCAGTTGTGGATCCTTGACAGATTAGTTAAGGTCAGCAATATGTATTCTTTTTCTCCATTCTACTCTATCTAAAATCATACTCTCTATTACTCCCTTAATTGACATGTTCTTTTTATTATTTCTACTAACGTGATTCTGTCAGTAAAGTTAACATTGTGTTAAAAAATGCACATCTGCTCAGCCCAGTAATATAACCTTCTTCAAAACAAATAAATATTTGTTCACACACAACTTTACTTTCCCTCCATTGGGATCTTGGGAAGTACCAAATGGAGGAAAGGAAAAAAAAATCTAAATTAGTTTAGAAATGCTAGGGAAACAAAGTCAGTTTCACACCATTACCCTCTCCTTTCTTTTTCTTTTTTCTTTTTTTTTTTTTTTTTTTTCCCCTAAGAACCAAACACAACCTGGTTCTATGGTTACATTTGGTGAAAGTTTGACGCAGCATTAAACTTTTTTTGATAGGTGACAGCATTAAACTTTCATAACATGTTTACTTCCATATGATAACTGCCTTAAATCTCTTTATTAAAAGGAAAAAAAAATAATAATAATTACCATATAGATTACCTTTGGTAGCAGCTTAATAATCTGCTTCATTTCTTCCTCAAAGTTTGATTCTAGTATCCTGTCAGCTTCATCAATCATTAGACACTGCAAGTTCAATTTTAAAAAGAAAACAGTAATTAGAACGTGTATAGAGAAATTGCATGGTATAACTAGCTTTAACTTAAGAAAAAATAACATTATTCAAGATATCTTCACATAACAACTTAAAATTGAGGCCCCTTGCAAATCTTTTACTGGTCTGTTTTTTTGGGTCAAGACAATTTTTTAAGTGGTTAATAGAATCAAAATGGCACAAATGATGTGAATACATTTTTAAAAAAATTAAAAATTAAACATACTGGCCACAACAGAAAACCCTACTAAGATAGGGATCATGCATTGACTATTTTATATAATCTTTAGAGACTAAGGATGAACAAACCAGCTTTTTCTTTTCTTTTTTTTTCTTTTTTTTTTTTAATAAGGATGAGTAAACAAGCAATATATTGGCTACGATTAATGTCACCTTTGTGGAATTTACAATCAATCAAGTTAGTACACGTTAGGGATTTAAACAGTACGATGACTCAATGAAGGACAAAAGAATGCCAAGAGCCTTGTAGTCCAACTGATTGGCATCCCCTAGTGTTTCCAATAGAGACGTCTGAGGTTCAAATCTCCCAACCCCCCAACTATTGAATTATCCACAAAAAAAAAAAAAAAAAAAAAAAAAAAAAAAAAACCAAGAGCCTTGTAACTCAATTGATGATATCACCTAACATCTAGGGTTCAAATCCCCCTCCTCCAACTATCAAATTATCAAAAAGACGCACAAGAGAACACAATATTTTTTTTGTTAAGTAAGTTTTGGCCCCATGGAAGGGGAAGTTCAACCTAGTGATCTCTGCTTCATGAGGCATGGTCCCTAGCCAATTGTGCTACCCTTGGGGTTACAATTATATTAGTCTTTTGTGAACTGAAATTCTTCCCATTCCCATCCCTAGTCTCAAAGAAAACTTCGCCCAAGGAAACAAATGGACTTCAACTATATTGATGCTCATAATTTATAAAATAATTAATGTGCCTCATTCCAAAGAAATTAATTAAATATGCATTATAAGGTAAAGACTCTATCTAATGAATAAATCACACCCCAGATTTATTAGAGGCAAATGTAATCAAACACAGGAGTGAACTCAAACCTAAGCAAGAAACTAGTCAAAATTCAACTCAAAATCCTCTCAAAAACGGACCATTGCCATCACTCATATGCAATACTGAGAAATAGTATGTATTTATTAAGCAAATATCAAATTCTTAAACAGCATCTATCCATATCATCTCTTCTTTGTTGGTAGGTTGTAGGCACATAATGCAATCCAAGAAGGGCTAGTTTCATAATGTTGTAGCTTTGTGAAAGCTGCTTGAAAGAAATGCTGTATAAAGCAGCTGTGGCATTTTTGCTATAATATTGTTTGAGGTATGAATTGTAGAAGCATCCGTGTACATTCAAAATGCTTTGATTAGTTTGGTAAATATTCTTGAAGAAGTGCTGTAAACATTTGAAGTTACCAAAATGGATGTCATGGTATGATTTGAGGACAACATTAGAATTTATAACAGCAATGCTGTTTTTTTTTTTTTTTTTTTTTGGATGACGTGGAAACTCGCCAAGTAGGGCCCTTTGGACCCACTCCTAGGAGTAAACCACCATCAATCAGAACCGTGTATTACGTAATCCAGGGAACTCCTAGTAGAGGATCGAACCCAGGATGTTTAGGTCTACAACTCATCCCAAGCATCCAACCACTAGGATGCACCCTGACGGGTTACAACAGCAATACTGTTAAAAGTTTGAAGTTACAAAACAAGTTCCAAGGAGAAAGTCACCCATAGCAACATTCTCCTAAACAGCTAATAGCGCATAACACGTAGAAAAATATTAACAACGTCATCAATGATGTTAAAGAATTGAGTGTGCAATACCTTCAAGCTTTTATACATGAATCCCTTGGTATTTTGAAGATGGTCAAGCAGTCGACCAGGAGTTGCAACTAATAAATTCACTCCCTTGACAATACGCTCTGCTTCGGTTCTTCTAGCTGAACCACCAATAACCAAACCAAGAGTTTGGGAATGGTACTTAAGAAGGTCTTTTGCCACAGCATGGGTTTGTATTGCTAGCTCCCTTGTTGGGCAAATAATGATGACTCCGGTTCCATTACGAGGAGCAAAACGGATGTGATGTAACAACTCAACAGCTGGTATTAGAAAAGCAAGAGTTTTCCCAGAACCTGTCCTTGCAGCTCCAAGAACATCTTTACCAAGCAAGAGTGGCGGAATTGCTCTCGCTTGAATCTGCATTGCATTTTTAAAGAAAGAGAAGTAAAAAATAGTAGTGAGCATAAGCATTCTTCCTCCAACATAAACTTACAACAAGAAAGTAGAATAAAGACACTATATTTGATTAACACACAAGACCTAACATAATGACCCATGAAACAAATATGCATGAAATTCATTCTCTAGCTCTATGCAAAGTGAGAGAATTTCCATTGCTAGAGACTTTTGCATAATCACCCAAGAAATTTCACAGCAAGTTGTTAATGGTCAAATGTTGTTAAATAATAATAGTTAAGCTTCAATTGAAACATATTGAGAGAAAGCAAAAGAGACCTGAGTCATATGTTGAAATCCTATATCCTTAATAGCATTGCGAGTGGGTTCAGAGAGACCCAGAGATTCGAATGACTCAGAGCTCATAATCCCACCACCACCACTCTTCACCTTCTTCTTCTTCTCCTCCTCCTTTGATTCCTCGCCATTCTCTCTCTCTTCCTCTTCCTCTTGCGTTTCCTTCTCTTCTTCAATCTTCATCTTCTTCATCTTCTTCTCCTTCTTATCCTTCTTCTTCTTCTTCTTCTGTTTCTTCATTTCATTCTCCTCCTCGACTTTGCTAGCTTCTTCTTCTTCATGGTTTTGAGGCAGCTCGACCTCCTCAGCAGCTGAATTCTTGTTAGGCCTATTTCTCTTCCGCTTCTTCTTCTTAGTTTCATCCACGACCGTCGTCGTCGTGTGCTTTTGCTCTGCTTCTTCTTCGGCCATGGGAGCAGCTGATTCGAAATTCGGAAGAAGATTGTGTGTTTCTCTCTATAGGGTTTTTGGTCAGCGAATATTACTAAACCCTAGCGGCCCACCAGCCCAGATACTCACTATTTATAGATTCGGGCCGGGCTAAGGCTAAAAATCGAGTTCCACGAATCACTAGTTGGGTTAATCATGTTTTTTTTTTTTTTTTTTTTTTGTCATTTTAGTTTGTTACATTTTAAAAATTGACATTTTATTCCATTGAATAAATTAGTTTTTATTCTTAAAATTGCAAAACGATGTCATTTTAAGAGTGTTCAGTGAAATTTTTTAACAGCAAACACATATTAAGAAATTTATGCAAGTAAATGAGATAAGTATCAAGTTCATGCGAATCTCAATCACCTCTCCATTAAGGAGTTGTACAATATGACAACTCTATGCCCTTGCTTGGTTTGGGGTATAGACATCATAGGGAGGATTGCCCTAAGGCTTCTAATGAACATTATTATATCTTAGTGATTATAAACTATTTTACGAAGTGGGTAGAGTTGGTGTTTTTATTTGACATTGAAAGCTAAGCATGTGGCTCGATCTATTGAAGTAATATCATTTGTTGGTTTAGGATTTTGCACAATTCGGGTCAATCGGGTTTGCGGGTCGAGTTTACCCGTATTTTTCAAACAAGTTTTTTTTTTTTTTTTTCAATTACAAAAACAAATCAATGTCAACCTGTTTAGAGAGAATGAATAAAATCAATTAAGCAAATAAATTGTACTTAATGGCACTTGTTAATATCCTTCCAATTATGATAGTTTTAAGCATGACAAAAATTATTTATAGTCATAAATTCATGATAAAAAAAGTCTTCAATGTTAATAGTTTACCATCAAAATGCATACAATTACAAGTTTACATCTTCAAAAAGAAATAGATCTTAAAACAAACAAAACAAGTAAGCCAGCAAAGTAGCAAGTTATCGGTCTTCTTAAGTGCACATGTTCCTATTGCATTTAAAATAATAGTAAAGTTAGATTACTTAGAAAGATAAACTAAATTAAAATAAATTAAAAATTAACATAACATATTAAGTAAAGAAGAATAAGTCAATATTTTATAAGAATTACATCTCAATCTCAATCTACTCAACATTGGTAGTAGATTCAGTACTGCAAATATTCATACTTGCAAATTGTAGCTCAAGTTGGCCAATTTCATCAACATCTTCATCTACAATACAATATTATAATATAACTTAATGTACCATAAAATCAAATCAATAAAGAATTAAAATTGTATAATTATGACTATAAAAAAATTAAATTACCTTCAAATCCATATAGCCAACTTTTAGTACACACCGTAGCTTCCACATTCTCAGGTAAAAGACGTGATCGATATGGAATAAGAATTTTTTTCCCAGTGCTAAAACTTGATTCAAAAGCAACAGTGGTTATCGGAATGCTCATGAGATCCCAAGCCATTAAAGAGAGCTCTAGAAACTGATTGTAATGCTCTTTCCACCAAGAGAGAACTTCCAACTTTGAATTTTGCTTTTTGTTAAGTCTAGGCTCTTCTAAATACAAGTCCAACTGAGATTTTTTTGTTTTGGCACCACGACCACTTTCATAATGATCAAATTCCTAATCATTAAAAAAAATTGCAATGAAAAATAATACCACACAACATTACAATTTTTATTATTAAAAAAACATAGCACAACATATACCAAACAAAATGCAATTCACTTGCATCATCTTCCTTATCTTCATCATCATCAGGATCATCCACAACACCGCTAGTAAGACTAGAAATCCCGACACAAGATGAAACATTTGTAGTGGCCATAGGCTTGGGGCATTCATATTCTGAAAAAAACTTACACAATGTAGTCTCAATGCTCTCCACCTTCGTTTCAGCAATGTGCTCAATTGGCTCTATTTTCTTGAAAATAAAGTCCACATAATCCAACTTATACCTTAGATCAAGAACAATGGCACAAGCTAGTCCACACTATAACAATTCCAATATTTGTCAAATTTAACTTTCATCTATTCTGCTATATTACTGATTAATGAATCTTGGCTCTCCATTTCTTCAAGTAAGAGTAATTCAATTTGAGACACTCCTTGAAAATATAGATTTGCTGTAGGGTAATCAGTTCTAGAAAATAGAGTTGTAATGTTATTGAAAGGTTTCAAAAACCAAGTTATCCTTTCAACTCTATTCCATTCATCTCTTGATGGACAAAGCTTGAAATTAACATCTTCATTTGCTAAACGGTTCAACACATAACAATATCTCGTAGTACTGTCAATCATGTCATATGTTGCATTTCATCTTGTACACACATCTAAACGCAAACCCTTTGTTCTCTTCATACCAACTATCTTGGCACATTCATCAAATTTGCACATTCTACTCCCTGATTCTTTAAGATATTTCATAGTTTCTCGAATCTTAATCACCAAGTCATCTATTACTTTCAATCCTTTTTGAACAATAAGATTCAATATATGAGCACCACAACGCACAAAGAAAAAGATACCATCACATAACAATTAATCCCCCTCATTAAGCTTTTTTTTTTATGAAATCTTGGCAATTATCATAATAAATGCATTATCTAAAGGAATGGAAAATATTTTCTTCTTAATACTCCATTCTTCCAAGAAATTTAAAATTTTCTCCAATAAAAGAGTTCCCGTGTGTAGAGGTGGCATATGACAAAAATTCAAGATAATGTTTTTCAATTCTCAATTCTCATCCACATAATGTGCTATAAGACAAATATATCTCTCACTTGTAACAGAGGTCCATAAATCCAAAGTCAAACATATTCTACCAGGATTTGATTTCAACTTATTTTTAACATCATCCTTCTCTTTCTTGTAAAGTTTTAGAATATCAGCTTTTGAAGTATTCCTAGAAATATGTTTAGTATATGAATTTAGATAGCTAAAAACTTTTCTAATGCCCTCCTGCTCAATAAAGTTAAATGGTAAATTATGTTTAATAATAGCCTCTGCTAACATTTCACGAAACTCTTCTTGAGTTATCTTGTTTTGTACACCCTAGCCTCTTCTTCACCATCTTATTTTACTTCATTTCATTTTAAGCATTTGAGAAGATGGCAATGCAAGTTTGATGTTCCATGATGACTATCCGCCAAAAAAAATTTCCCACACCATTGACAAGTAGCAGTACTTAACCCTTCTTTATCAATAGACAATTTCACAAATTCAGTCTAAACTGTAGAAGTGTGATGTTTTTCCTTTTTATTTTTCTCTGAAACTCTTTTTGGTTTCTTAAACTTTGATTTTGAATTAACTCTTAAAGATGGTGAAGAATTAGTAGAAGTATCCATAATTACAGCATCATCATCACTTTCCAAATTTACAGCCAAAGAAGCCGCTGTACTCTAATTATCAAAGAAAAATATATAATTAAAATTCTAGTCTATTTAAAACATCTAAAGAAACTATAAACACAAGACATTCATCCAAATGACAACGAGTCAATGACATTTTCAATTTTTCCAACAATCAAACACAAAAACAATTAAATATAATGTTAGCAGAGACAAAGCAGTATACTATATTATTATTGCTAAATCTTAAATTCATAATATTAAAAAATCAATCCAAAAATTAAAAACATTTAGGGATTTAAGAGAATAATGAAAAGGATTTAACTTACTTTTACCATAGTTGATGATTTGTGGTTGTGCTCCTCTTAAATGGGTCAGCAAGTGGAGAGAAAGGCTGTGTGGCCTATGGATGGCGAGAGACAAAGAACTGAGAGAAGTGAGAAAGCAGAGGCTGCAGAGCAGTGGAGAAGGGCAGAGGCGCTAGCTTTGACTGCTTTGTGTGAAACTAAAAAAGTGTGAAGAAGGGCAGAGGCCAGAGGCGCGAGAGAAAGAGTAGAGGAACTAGGAAAGGAAGCTTTGTGGTTTGGTTTGACTCAACTTTCAGGTTTGCCGTTTGTGCACTGTTCATTTGTTTGTGCCTTTGGCTTTGGACAATGGACTACAGCTCACCTGAATGAGATTTTTTTTTTAATGGTTGTCTTGACTCTTGATAGCCTTGGCCTTTGTGTAACGTGTTGTCTTGTCTCATGACAATTGGCAAGCACTGAAGCTAGCTCTTATTGGTTTTGATGAATCAAATAGTCATTCTCTCATGTCATGTCTTGATAATAGTTTTAATTGTTTATAACTTTATATCTATAATATATTGATTATTAGTTTTGGTACTTTGTGCTTTATGCACCTAGCATCAGGACGTAATTTAAATATTTTTTTAGTGAATTTTTTTTTAACGGGTCGGGTCACGGGTTATCTGAGTTGAGTCGGGTCACGGGTCAACCCGTTTTTGCTTTGGGTCAAAAAAATTGGGTTCAGGTCAGGTATTTTTCAGGTTGGGTCGGGTTAGAAAATTTTGACCCATATTGCCATGTCTAGAGAAAATTGCCCTATGGCTTCTAATGAACATTATTATATCTTAGTGATTATAAACTATTTTACCAAGTGGGTAGAGGCGGTGTCTTTATTTGCCATTGAAAGTTAAGCACGTGGCTCGATTTATTAAAGTAATATCATTTGTTGGTTTAGGATTTTGCACAATGCAGTTACTAATAATGACATGCACTTGATGTTCAAAAGGTTATTTCAGACATTCAAAATCATCATAAGTTTTTTTTCCTTACAATCCTCAGACCAATGGAGCAATGGAAGCAGCAAATAACAACATCAAGGTCATCTTGGAGAAAATGATTAAAGGCCAAAGGAAATAAGCTAAGAAACTACTGTTTACTTTATGTGGTTATAGGACATTGATCAAATCTTCTACATGGGAACACCTTATTCTTTAACCTATGGTATAGAGGCGATTCTGCCTGTTAAGATCAAGGTAATCAAAGGCGAAAGGCGCCCTTAAGGAGCCAAGACCTTGTATCACCCGAGGCGACAAGGCGCCAAAAAGGAGTTAGCCCAAGTGTAGCGAAACACCAAATTCTAAATATAGTTATTTTATATATAAGGTTCCAATCTTATGTATTTGATGTATAAGAATATTGGATAAACAAATTTGACTTCGTTCCTAATGGATAGGAGCTGGTCTATAAAACCAATTTTGGGGTTTGAATCCTAACTAAAAAATTAGTCTCCATCCAAATATCAACTAGGCCTGAACAATAATC
Organism: Quercus glauca; assembly: GCA_023736055.1. Lineage (NCBI taxonomy): Eukaryota > Viridiplantae > Streptophyta > Magnoliopsida > Fagales > Fagaceae > Quercus > Quercus glauca. Next base: position 20,148,219 of record CM043325.1, on the reverse strand, counting down.
AAATATCAACTAAGTTTGAATATTAACCATAAATCACCATTAAAAAATTAGTCTCCATCCAAATATCAACTAAATCTGAATGTTAAACCAAAATATTGTTCATAACTTCATATTAGAAAGAGAAAAACTCCTAAACAAAACATTGAACTTTTTGACTATCTATGACAAAACAAAAGCATTTGAAAATTGAACATTCTAATAGGCTAATAGCTTGAGCGTGGTTGTTAGTTTTAATCCAAAGGTCATCATCAGACTCTTCACTCAAGTTTCCATCACTTTCAAAGCCACTTGAACCAAATTTATAACCATCAACATTCTCTTCCTCATTCTCTTCAAAATCAACATATTCCTCTTCAATATTTGGTTGTGATGTTGAGGCCTTTGAGCTTGCCCTTAATTTTGTTTGGAATCTAGTATTCTTCCTTGGTTCTCCAACACTAGCAACTCTTGACATTACACCCATGTCAAACCATCATCGTCATTATCAAAAACCAACTCACCTTCAACATTCATAGATGATTCAGCACCTATTTCCCCCAACAACCATTCATTACTTTCATCCATATCATCTAAGGAGATGGGATCAATAATATTACGCTTATCATTTCGTGTCTTCATCTTTTGCTTATACTTCACAAAGACTAAATCATTTAGTCGTTTTTATGCAAATCTATTCCTTCTTTTTGTGTGAATCTACAAGCATTTATGAAAACTAAGTATTAGACTATTAGTGAATAATTAAATCATTAAAATTTTCTATGAAATAAAGTAGCTCATCAAATGATAAAATCTATTTATCATACTTAAAAACTCACCTGCTCAAACACACTTCAATTACACTCACAACCACATTCACTACAAGTCAAGCTCAAGATTTTTATAGCTAACTGTTGCAAATTCGGAGTTGAGCTCCTATACAGACTCCACCATTCAGCTATCTTAAAAAAATAAGTATGAGTAATGATATATGATATACATAAAAGTTAGCTTTTTTTTTTTTTTTTTTTTTGTAAAAAGTGCCATTGTTCTAGTCATTTTTAGTTAGATATAAATGCTTTCTTACCCGAAACCCTTATCTTTCTTGATCTTTCCGCCAATGGAATGCCAAAGAATCCTTCAACTTTCTTATACATGGATAGCTCAAGCATGATCTTGTCCTGAATTTTAGTTCTTGGAACTAGTCTTCCTATACAAGCATACAGTTCTTCATTTTTTCTATCTCAAGATCAAAATAGAAATACTCGAGATTTAAGAAATGACTCGCTGCATGCAAAGGCCGATGTAATTGACATTCCCATCTCTCATCGATGATTTTAAAAATATTTGAATACCTTTCTTCATTCTCATTAAAAGCTTTTATAATAGCTTCTTTGGCTCTACCCATTGCCTCATATATGTAATCCATAGTTGGTTTTCTCTCATTATAAATGTTAAATAAATTATTATTAACAATGCAATGTGTGATACCATGTTGTGTATGCTAGAGTGGATGCGGAAGGTGAAGCATAGAATAGGAACACTGAGAACACGAGGGTTACGTGGTTCAGCCTTGACGGCCTACATCCACGGAGGAATCCCTTAAGGGCTATATCTTTATTATGTATAAGAGTGTAGTACAATAACTTGTGTTATAATAAACCCTAACATGAGTATATATAGGCGACTAAACCCTAAACTACTAGTACAAGCAGGAATGGGCTTGGGCCTATTACATTGGGCTAATATGACTAATATATATCTCTAACACCCTCCCTCAAACTCAAGGTGGAAGCTTGATGAAGACTTGAGTTTGGATAAGCATGAGAAGATCACTTGGAGATGCCTTGAAGAATGCCTTTGAAGAAACCACAATGAAGAATGTGCCAATCGACCAATTTCGGAGCTTCAAATGAAGAAACGGAATCCAAAATTGGAATCTACGCAAAAAACTGAGCAAGATAGGCCCTTTCGGAAAGTTTGACTTTTGGTCAAAGGTCAACGCAAAAAGTCAAAGTCAACTGGTCCAGGGTCAAAGTCAACGGATACTGGTCCGAGTCGGTTCTGGGTTTCCGGGTCGGGTCACGGATCGAGCAGCAGAGCCGCTGACATCATCCTATGACGTGGACTAGGGCTAATGTGGCAACGGCTTGCGTGGCGCTGACGTGTCAAGATGACATCAGCAGTTGTGGTCGCGCGTGGCAGGAGCGTGCATTTTCACCGATGCGTGGAGAAGAAGCCAGAAGCTTAATCGGCGCGTGGAGGCGCGTGTAAGCACAAATGATGGCCGGAGTCTCAGGTTCTGTAGATCGGTGGACGAGGAGGCCGTCAGGGCGGCGCGTGTACCAAGAAAACGATCTGGATGTCAGGAATCTGAGGCGGCGTGTGTGGGAGGTTTCGGAGCTGTTGGCGGCGCGTGGCAACGCGTGAAGCTTCCTTTGGTGGCCGAGTTCCTGGGTTTTGATCGCGAGAGGCCGTGGAGCACGTCTGTATGGTTGGTTTCATCAGGTAAAGCCTCGATTTGCACAGATCTGAGATTGAAGCCACGGGTTTGCTTGAGTTTGTGGATCTTTGGACACAGTAGTTACACAACAACGATGATTTCGTGGGAGCTGTGTGATGCAGTGGGTCCTGATCTGAAAGCAAGCATGGGCACCGTCGTGGATCTGTGCCACGCATGTATTAATCTTCTTTACTGTGTAGAGATGTTTGTTTGATGCCAAGAACGAAGTTTGGCTCTGATACCATGTTAAATAAATTATTATTAACAACGCAATGTGTGATACCATGTTGTGTATGCTAGAGTGGATGCGGAAGGTGAAGCATAGAATAGGAACACTGAGAACACGAGGGTTACGTGATTCAGCCTTGACGGCCTACATCCACGGAGGAATCCCTTAAGGGCTACATCTTTATTATGTATAAGAGTGTAGTACAATAACCTGTGTTATAATGAACCCTAACATGAGTATATATAGGCGACTAAACCCTAAACTACTAGTACAAGCAGGAATGGGCTTAGGCCTATTACATTGGGCTAATATGACTAATATATATCTCTAACAATCAATAAGGTGAAGAACTTGAACAAGAGAGCCCATAACTTTAAGAATGTAAACCATAGTATTCCAAAAAGAAGGCATCAAAATTGCTTCTACTACTCGTCTAGCATTTGCTTCCTTTGCCCATCTACTACGAACCCACTCCTCATAAGTAAACACGACCCTTAGGCTATACTTTTGCTTATAAATGGATTTTATTGTAAGATGTGAAGTGCAAAACCTAGTTTTCCCAACCCTAACTAGCTCTCTTTGGTTTGTGTATTCTCTCATCATATTTAACACACCCCCATGGTTGTAGATATATCCAGTTAATTGAATGGCTCTTTCCAAAGTTTTTGCAATTTTAGGAATTTTTCCAATGTCCTTCAATATAAGGTCAATGCAATGTGCAACACATGGAGTCCAATACAATTTGGCCATTTTGCTTTCAACAACTTCCTAACCAACACATAACTAAATCCATTATCTAATACTACTTGGACTACATTAGCCTCCCCAATCCGATCTACAAATGCATCAAGTAATTCGAAAGTTTTTTCCCCAATTTTCATAAAAGATGATGCATCAATTGACTTCACAAACATAGTTCCAGATGTGCAATTCACCAAAAAGTTCATCAAGGTCCTATTGGTTCTACTAGTCCACTCATCAGACATAATAGAACAACCATGTTTCCTCCAAGATTCCTTGTGACCACTCAATAACTCATTTGTGTAAGCCACCTCCTTTTTGAGAATTGAAACTCTTAACTCATGGTAACTAGGAGGCTTTATATTTAGACTATATTGCCTAATAGCTTCAACTGTCCATTTAAATTCATCTAAGCGAGCAACATTGAATGGTATACTGGCTATATAAAATAGTCAGCCAATATACTAACAAGCTTGTGCTCTTTTCTCTTTGTCAAATTTATCATAGATGTTAGTTTGCTTAATCTTACTATGTTTCCTAAGCTCAACCACTTTTTTTGGCTTTAATGTCACAAATGAATCTAGGATACCTTTCAATTTTTTAGACTATGACATTAATTTCACAGTTTTCATTTGGGTGCTACTGCCAACCCCTCTCCTATTAGAGTTAGACATGGCAAAACGGGTCAGAATTTGGAAATCAACCGGACCCAAAAAATACCTGACTCAAACCAGAATTTTTGAACCAAAGCAAGAATGAGCTGACCCGTGACCTGACTCGTTAAAAAAAATTTGCTAAAAAAATATTTAGACTACGTCCTGATACTAGGTGCATAAAGCACAAAGCACCATAACCAATAGTCAATAGATTATAGATATTCACACTTTACATGAGATAACGGACAAGACAAGACAATCACTAAGAGTTTCGCATTCAATTTGACTATTTGAGCTTCACAACCAATAAAAGCTTCACAGACATGAGAGTATAAGACAAGACAAGACAAGACAACCATTAAAAAAAAGAAAAGAAAAGAAACAATTTCATTCAATTTGACTAGCTGACTAGCTGTAGTCCAAAGGCACGAGCGTGAAACGTGACAAACCACAAAGGCCAAAGCTTCCTCAATTCCTCTACTCTTGTGCCTTTGCCCTTCATTTCACACTTTCACACATTTCACACTTTTTCAGTTTCATACAAAGCTTGCGCCTCCACCCTTTTAACTTTTCTCCACCTCTACTCTTTTCTCTCTATGCAACTGTGCCTTTACTCTTTTCTTTTATCTTCTCTTCTTAGTTCTTTCAGTCCTTAAATCTTTCGACCAATCTTCCTCTTTCTCAACATATATGCTCCACACTCCACACTCCACTGCTCGACTTTCTCACTTCTTTGTCTCTCACAACCCGCAAGCCACACAGCCTAGATCTCGCCACCTGTTGACCCATTTAAGAAGAGCACAACCACAAATCATCAACTAGGGTGAAGGTAAGTTAAATCCTTTTCATCATTCTCTTAAATCCCTAAATGTTTTTAGTTTTTGGATTGATTTTTTAATATTATGATTTAGCAATAGTAATATCGTATGCTGCTCTATTAACATTATATTTAATTGTTTGTGTGTTTGATTGTTGAAAACATTGAAAATATCATTTGGATGAATGTCTTATGTTCACAGTTTCTTTAGATGTTTTAAATAGACTAATTTTAATTATATATTTTGCTTTGATAATTAAAGTACAGCAGCTTCTTCGGCTGTAAATTTGTAAAGTGATGATGATGTTGTAATTATGAATACTTTTACTAATCCTTCACCATCTTTAAGAGTTAATTCAAAATCAAAGGTTAAGAAACCAAAAAGAGTTTCAGGGAAATAAAAAAAAAAGGAAAAACAACACACTTCTTTAGTTTGGACTGAATTTGTGAAATTGTCTATTGATGAAGAAGGGTTAAGTAAGGCTATTTGTCAATGGTGTGGGAAAATTGTTTTAGCGGATAGTCATAATGGAACATCAAACTTGCATTGCCATCTTCTTAAATGCTTAAAACGAAATAAAGTAAAACAAGATGGTAAAGAAGAGGGTAAGGTGTTGCAAAACAAGATAACTCAAGAAGAGTTTCGAGAGATGTTAGCTAAGGCTATTATTAAACATAATTTACCATTTAGCTTTATTGAGTATGAGGGCATTAAAAAAGTTTTCAACTATCTAAATTCAGATGTTAAACATATTTCTAGGAATACTTCAAAAGTTGATGTTCTAAAACTTTACAAGAAAGAGAAGGATGACATTAAAAATAAGTTGAAATCAATTCCTAGTAGAATATGTTTGACTTCGGATTTATGGACCTCTGTTACAAGTGAGTGACATATTTGTCTTATGGTGCATTATGTGGATAAGAATTGGGAATTGAAAAACATCATCTTGAATTTTTGTCATATGCCACCTCCACACATGGAAACTCTTTTATCGAAAAAAATTTTAAATTTCTTGGAAGAATGAGGTATTAAGAAGAAAATTTTTTCTATTACTTTAGATAATGCATCTAATAATGATAATTGCCAAGATTTCATAAAGAAAAAGCTTAATGAGGGGGGTTTATTGTTATGTGATGGTATCTTTTTCCATGTGCGTTGTGGTGTTCATATATTGAATCTTATTGTTTAAGAAGGATTGAAAGTAATAGGTGACTCGGTGATTATGATCCGAAAAACTATGATATATCTTAAAGGATCAGAGAGTAGAATGTGCAGATTTGATAAATGTGCCAAGATAGTTGGTATGAAGAGAATAAAGGGTTTACGTTTAGATGTGTGTGCAAGATGGAATAAAATATATGACATGATTGATAGTGTTACGAGATATTGTACTGTGTTGAACCGTTTAGTAGAGGAAGATGCGAATTTTAAGCATTGTCCATCAAGGGATGAATGGAATAGAGTTGAAAGGATAACTCAATTTTTGAAACCTTTCAATGACATTACAACTCTATTTTCTAGAACTAATTATCCTACAACAAATCTATATTTTCAAGGAGTGTCTCAAATTGAATTGCTCTTACTTGAAAAAATTGAGAGCTAAGATTCATTTATCAGTAATATGGCAGAACAGATGAAAGGTAAATTTGACAAATATTGGGATTGTTATAGTGTGGTGCTAGCTTGTGCCATTATTCTTGATCCAAGGTATAAGTTGGATTATGTGGACTTTACTTTCAATAAAACAGAGCCAATTGAACACATTGCTAAAATGAAGGTGGAGAGCATTCAAATTACATTGGATAAGCTTTTTTCAGAATATGAATGCCTTAAGTCTATGGTCACTACAAATGTTTCATTTTTTGTTGGGAGTTTTAGGGTCCGTTTGGATAGAACTTATTTTGCTGAACTGAACTAAACTGAACTGAAAACACTGTAGCAAAATAATTTTTAAATGTGTGAATAGTACCGTGGGACCCATTTTTAATGAAAAAGTTGTTAAAAAGTGATATTTGTGGGTCCGTGAACAGTACACAAATCACTGTTCATGAACCAAAAAGTCAACAACTGCGGCTACTGTTCATGAACAGTAGCCGCACAGTAACTGTACAGTAGCCGGATTCCACTGTCCTCGCTCAAACGCTTGAAAAAAAAAAAAAAAAAAAAAAAAATACAAAACGCAAAACGCAAACGTGGGCTGGAAAAGTGAATCCAAACCCACTCTTAGTCATCCTAGCGGTGCTGTGGATGATCCTGATGATGATGAAGATATGGAAGATGGTGTAAGTGAATTATTTTGTTTGGTATATGTCGTGCTATGTTTTTTTAACAATAAAGATTGTAATGTTGTGTGGTATTATTTTTCATTGCAAATTTTTTTAATGATTAGGAATTTGAGCATTATTAAAGTTGTCCTGGTGCCAAAACAAAAAAAATCTCAGTTGGACTTGTATTTAGAAAAGCCTAGACTTAGTAAGAAGAAAAATTCAAAGTTGGAAGTTCTCTCTTGGTGAAAAGAGAATTACAATCGGTTTCTAGAACTCTCTTTAATAGCACGGGATCTCATGAGCATTCTGATAACCACTGTTGCTTTTGAATAAAGTTTTAGCACTATAAAAAAAATTCTTACTCCATATCGATCACGTTTTTTACCTGAGAATGTGGAAGTTACGTTGTATAATAAAAGTTAGCTATATGGATTTAAAGGTAATTTAATTTATTTATAGTCATAATTATATAATTTTAATTTTTTATTGATTTGCTTTCATGGTACCTTAAGTTATATTAAAATATTGTATCATAGATGAAGATGCTGACAAAATTAGTCAACCTGAGCTACAATTTGCAAGTATGAATATTTGTAGTGCTGAATCTGCTACCAATGTTGAGTAAATTGAGATTAAGGTGTAATTCTTATAAAATATTTACATATTCTTCTTTACTTAATATGTTATGTTTATTTTTAAATCTTTTGTTGTTTAGTTTATCTTTCTAAATAATCTAACTTTACTATTATTTTAAATGAAACAGGAACATATGCACTTAAGAAGGCCAATAACTTGATATGGCCCATGACATGTAGTTTTTTTTTTTTTTTTTTTTTTTTTTTTTTTTTTGTGGGAATGATATTATTAGTAATGTAAACTTAAAATATACTTTTTACAAGTTTACAAGTTTGCTATCATGAGTGTGAATTACTTACCTTTCTACAAAAAAATCAAATCTTTATTTTAAATATCTTGATTTTCCATGCTAATTATGTATTCACATTTTTACAGAGCAAGAATTTGAACTTTTTGTATTGGTGCTAGACTTATTGATAAGGATAGGTCATGATTCATATATAATGGTTACATATGTTTATTTATTTCTTGATTCATGGGCACTCTCTCTGGTGGCACTAGTATGTATAAAAGCATTGTCCTTATGTGTAGTGGTGTCCTGTGACCTAAGTATGCAAATACTTCTCTGATAAAGGAGTTTGAATGTAGAAGCAAACTCTGGCTTACTAGCAGGATTCCTCTTCTAACACCTATTCTGTTTTGGCGGTCTTTAAAGCTGATTAAGCTGGTCTTGCTAGCTATTACTCGGTGGCTTTTTTATATATTGGTGCAGGACAATGAATTGTACCGTCGATATTCAGATTAGCTGGCTTTATTGACTTTTGCATCATTAGTAAAGCTGATTAAGATGGTTTGCTAGCTTGCTTGTTTTGTTTGTTTTAAGATCTATCTCTTTTTGAAGTTGTAAACTTGTAATTATATGCATTTTGACAGTGAACTATTAACATTGAAGACTTTTTCATCATGAATTTATGACTATAAATAATTTTTGTCATGCTTAAAACTGTCAGAATTGAAAGGATATTAACAAATGACATTAAGTGCAATTCATTTCCTTAATTGGTTTTATTCATTCTCTTTAAACATGTTGTCATTGATTTGTTTTTGTAATTGAAAAAAAAAAAAAAAACTTGTTTAAAAAATACGAGTCAACCCAACCTGACCCAATTGACCCGTTAAAAAATGACCCGTTTTAACCCGCGACCTGATTGACCTGCAAACTTGATTGACTCGACCTGAATAGCCCGTTTTTTCCACGTCTAATTAGAGTATGATTTTTTTCCCTTTTTAGATAACTTCTACTTCCTCTACCTCGTCATCATCTACATCCTCAATTTCAATCATATTATCTATATCATCAAAATCAAACATCTTGTCATAGTTCTCATTCTCACTCTTCTTCTTTGCCATATAATGCGCAAGCTCTTCTCTAACATGATCAGGACATTTTAAACACTCTGTAGTGTTTTTAAAATTCCTCACTTAATGCTGCTTTGCTCTATGTATCTCTCTCCTTATGACTTTATTACAATAGAGGCAAGTCACTGAATTTTTGTCTTCAACATTAGCTAAATAATTATATTTCGATCCCGAATCTATTCTCTTCCCATTATTTGAAGCCATTCTACATATAAAAAAATAAAACCCAATACAATACATATAATAGGATTCTATATTAAGCTAGCCACGTATCATTTACTATGGTTTGAGCTCTAAAAATTAAGTGAAGTAATGAGTTTAAGAAAAGGGAAAAATACAGGAAAAGAAAATAGAGAAAAAGATAAGGGAGAGTTGCTATGAGACAATCAGAGTCTGAGAGAGAATGGTAAAGGAAAAAAAAAATAGAGAAAAAATAGAGAAGGAAGAGTTGCTGGAGATAGTCAGAGTCCAAGGCAAAAGGGTAAAGGGAAAAAAAAAGCAGAGAAAAAACAGAGAGAAGAGAGTTGTTGGAGATAATTAGGTTATGTTTGATAACAGTTTTTATTTTCTATTTTTAAAAACTTGTTTTTGGGAATATAATGAAAAAAAAATTTTCTTGTATTTTTGAAATCAAAAATATGTTTGGTTAGTTGAAATTAAAAAAATAGTTTAAAAAAAATAGAAAATACTAAAATATGTCGTTACTAGGATTTGAACTCTAATGCTAACTCATTAAATGAGACATATTTGTTAAATTAAATGTGTGTTTTCATTAATTTTTGAAAATTAGAAACTGAAAACAGCCTCTTGCATGTTTTCAGTTTCCTTCACAAATTGAGTTTTGAGAAAAGTTTTTATTTTTTGTCCATTTTAGGTTGCCAAACAAGTTTTTTAGTCTCAAAAATAGAAAACTATTTTTACAAACATAAAATAAGAAGAAAAAACAGTTACCAAACATACTCTTAAAGTCCAGGAGAGAAGGGTAAAGGGAAAAAAAATTAGAGAAAAAACAGAGAGGAGAGAGTTACTGGAGATAGAGAGTCCAAGAGAGAAGAGTAAAGGAAAAAAAAAAAAGCACAGGAGAAATAGAGAGGAAAGAGTCGCTGGAGGCATCGAGGCAGTGAGAGAGTGTTAAAAAAAAAAAAAAGAATAGGAAAAAATTACCTGATGTTGGTTAACTGCCGGCAGCCACTGGCCCATTCTTAGTGGACCCTTTCTTCCAAACCCTAGAAGAAGAAGAAAGACCAATGCTTTGCTTTGAAAGTTGTTGAAGAAAAGTGGTTCCTGATTGAATCTTTTGTTTTTCTGCTTATTTTTTTATTAATTTATTTGAATTAGTGGGTGACAGTTTATCCCTACTAAGGATAAAAAGTTTAAAACCAACATTACACCCCTTTAAATTTACAAAACATTCCATTAATGGCTTTAAAATGCCCAAATTTACTGAGGCGTTTGCCTCTCGCCTAACAAATTATGCTTGGGCGAGCGCCTAGGCACCAAAGGCAAGCGCCTCAAGAAAGGCGCCTTGCCTCAATGCATTTGAGGTGCTTTTTTGGTGCCTTGCCTCACTTGAGCGCCTAGGCAAGCACTCGAAGCACCTTTAACTACACTGGTTAAGATAGAGGTAAATTATTTAAGAGTGCTTTTGGAGTCCTATATCCCAAAATAAAAATGGATAAGGGGTTGTCATGATGAGTAGCGATTACTTACTGATGAAAAATGACTCAGAGCACTCTATCACTCAAGAATATGAACGACTTATGGCAAGATCGTTCCATAAGAGGCTGAAGTTGTGAGATCATAAAGTTAGGGATTTGGTTCTCAAATAGTTGCGAGCTGTAGTTTTTGATCTTAGAGAGAAGTTTCAGCCAAACTAGATCGATCCATTCATAGTTAAAGTTATTCTTTATGGAGGTGTAGCCAAACTCATGAATTTGGATGGGGATGAGGAGTTGGCCTAGCTTGTGAACATAGACCGACTTTAAAAATATTTTGTGTAGGTGAAAACAAATATATATATTTATTAATTTTATCGGTTATAATATTCTATAACTATATCCAAAACAAATGTTTATTTTTACTCTTATGGTATGTTTGGCTGGGTTGATTTTGGGGAGAATAGAAAAATGTGAGGGGAAAATAAGAAAGAAAATGGTTAAGAGAGGAAGGGGGGAGAACACTGGCAGGGTCCTTTTGTTTTCCACCTAAACCCACCAAAATGTAATCTCTTCAAATTAGTGAGAAAATGGGGAGGAGATTGGGAGTTTTAGTCAAATCACTTAACTACCCTTACTTCACAAGTATTTTAAGCCTTTATATGTTACAACACTTTTTTATTTTTAATTAATTTATTTTGGATGCACCCACACTTTTTTTTTTTTTGGTTGTTGTACACCCAACCACCAATTCTGTGTGCTTTTATTTATTATTACTATATTTTATTATAATAATTATAATTTGTACTTTTTTAAAGAAATTTTTGTATTTAATATAAAGGTACATAATGCCCTCAAAAAAAAAAAAAAGGGTACGGAATAGTAAACTTATACAAACAGCATGTAATCTTCTCAACAAAGTTTTCCGTTCCCCAAACTCACCTTTTCCCTACCATGAGACGGAATAGTATTTTGGGGAAAAAACCGACCCATACCCGAATCCATTAGTTAGCGGATCTTGTTAATTGGAGACAGAGAGCGCACTGGGATTGACTGAAAGAGCAGCAATATTTCAATTTTTGTTTATTTCTTTTCAAAATTGAGACTATCGAACTCGAACGGACCTCATGGCGAAGCCCGAGCCCGAACCCAGGGCTCGAACCGTCCTCGAACCACTCACCCAATTTGACCTCTTTACCCACTCACAATCCCCGACCCGATCCCTCGCCATCTCCACCGTCTCCGATTCCCAAACCCTCATCTACATCGGAACTCTCACCGGAACCCTAATTCTCCTCCAATCCTCTCCCAAAACCACCTCCTTTTTGCAAGCCATTACGGTCGCCGACAGTTCTCCGATCGATCGCATTATCGTCCTCTCCGAGATCGCAAAGCTTCTCGTTCTTTCCGATGGATCTCTGTTCTTGCTCGATTCGCTTCTGTCACAGCCAGCCAAGAAGCTCGCTTTCTTCAAAGGAGTCTCCGCGATCACCAGGCGATTTCGTAGCACTGGTAATCAAACCGAGAGTACGGATTTCATCGACAGCACCGCTGCTGCTGCTTCTTCTTCTTCTTCTGCTTCTTCGGAGTACGCGAGCGCGAGACAACGGCTTTTACAGAGGTTGAGTGGTGGAATCAGATCAAACGGTTTGAAAATCAAAGAATCCGACCAACATCAACAGCAACAGCAGCAACGGAGTGAAGCTAATAATTTAGGTCATTTCGTTTTCGCAGCTGTGATTGGTAAACGATTGATACTTGTAGAGCTCGTTTTAGGCGATAGAGTGAACAAAACCGACGTTGATGTTAATGGCGTATACGGTTCTCTTGTGGTTTTGAAAGAAATTCAATGCATCGATGGGGTTATCACACTTGTGTGGCTTGACGATTCCATAGTTGTTGGTACGGTTAACGGTTACAGTTTGTTTTCATGCGTTACGGGACAAAGCGGGATTATATTTACGTTGCCGGATATGTCTACCCCGCCGCGGCTCAAATTGTTGTGGAAAGAGTGGAATGTGTTGTTGTTAGTGGACAATGTGGGTGTTCTTGTTGATGAACACGGCCGGCCAGTTGGTGGGAGCTTGGTGTTCAGGTGCGGTGGACCGGATTCTATTGGGGAGATGTCTTCCTATGTGGTTGTTGTGAGGGATGGGAAGATGGAGGTGTATCATAAGAAGTCGGGTAGGTGTATTCAATCGATAAGTTTTGGCGGGGAAGGAGTTGGAGCTTGCATTGTTGCTGATGAGGAAGTTGGGAGTGGGAAACTTGTTGCTGTTGCAACGCCCAACAAGGTATGTAAAACGAGCTTGATGGGGCTTCACCCATTTTTACAATTGATGATCTATTTTGTTATGTAAAGGGTAGAAGTTGTATTGTATTTAGATAGGGGTCTTGATAAATTGTCGTGTTTCTTGTTAAATGGTTACTAGGTTATTTGCTATCGTAAATTACCTTCTGAAGAACAAATCAAAGATGTTTTGAGAAAGAAGAACTTTAAAGAAGCCATTGCCTTGGTGGAGGAGCTTGAGTGTGATGGTGAATTGTCAAAGGATATGCTCTCCTTTGTTCATGCTCAAGTGGGGTTTCTATTGCTGTTTGACCTGCATTTTGAGGAAGCAGTAAATCACTTCTTGCAGTCAGAGACAATGCAGCCTTCTGAAATATTTCCATTTATAATGCGAGATCCAAATCGCTGGTCACTGCTGGTATACATCTTTTCTAATGTCTATGGTCGTTCTACTCGTACGTACTCTGTTGTCAAAGATTGCTTCTACCTCATACCATTGATTATTCTAACTATGAACTCACTCAAAAAAACCAAAAATGTAAAATAAAAAAAATACAATATCTGCCTAATAATTGATGATACCATACTTTCAGGTTCCTAGAAACCGATATTGGGGTTTGCATCCACCCCCTAAACCTGTTGAAGATGTTGTAGATGATGGGTTGATGGCTATCCAAAGAGCTACCTTCCTGAGAAAAGCAGGTGTAGAAACTTTAATAGATGATGATTTTCTTTTGAATCCACCAAGTAGAGCTGATTTATTGGAGTCAGCAATCAAGAACATTATCAGGTGCTTACATTTCTTGACTTGGTTTGTCTTTTTTTTTTTTCCTTGTGTAATTGCTGCAGCATGCCTCTCTCCCTAACCACTGCAGTGCCATGGGGTAAAGTAAACGGGGGAGGGTGGTGCAGGATCAGGTATTGGATTATCTAGTTTTCAATTTAAATTGTGCTAGCATTCTAGATAAGAATGATCCATATTTTTTTCCCTCATCAGACTGTTTTAATTTTTTTTTGTGGCACGTGATCTGAGAGTGGTGTCATTGTTTAACTCTATTGCTCTTACTATAGGTACTTGGAAGTTTGTCGGGAGAAAGAGTTAACATTGCCAGTGAGAGAGGGAGTTGACACACTATTAATGTACCTTTATAGAGCTTTAAATCGTATTAATGACATGGAAAAGCTGGCATCTTCAGAAAACAGTTGTATCGTGGTATGTACCAATATATACATATGACACACACGGACCAGTCTGAGCACACATACATACATTTTGTATATCCTTTGCTTTCTTAAGTTAATATATTCATTATTTGTCCAGACTAATAGGGGACTTATGATATGGACTCGGTTTGTGTTACTTACAGAACCACATCACCCCCCCCCCCCCCCCCCCCTTAAAAAAAAAAAAAAAAAACTGATTTCTTCATGTGTAAATAATTGTTGAGGGGAGCCAAAGAAGAACTAGAAAACCTGAGCATTAAGAAGTTGGAAACATTGAATTATGGTTTCTAATAAAATAGAATTTTGAGGAAAATGGATGAGAAAAGTTCTCTGAAATTGCTTGTCAAGAAAAATGGTTCTCTGTTATTCTGGTTACCTTTTCTAAGAGAAACAAAAGGAAAGTAAAATCAGAAAATTCACATTTATTAGATCTTAAGAGAATCCTAGGAAGAAGTGACTGAACTAAGATCACAAACAAAAACTAATTTTGTCACTCTAGATCCTTGCTTTTCTTACACCGTTTTAGATTTCAACCACTAATCAAGCTATGCCTGGCTTTTCCATTAAGATGTATATTGTAAATCAAACAAACGAAATGAAGTTTTTAATAAGATTTGATTAAGAATGAGAACACAAAACAATTAAGCAGTAGTGTACTGGGAAAAAGGAAGGGAGATTAAGTCAACTGACATTCTGTTATCAGACAACTATACAGTGGTCTCATCAGCTTGGTCCCTGTGGCCTGAATTCGAACCTGTGTTCATGCTAATGTTCTAAAAACAAACAATTGTGAGAGAGAGAGAGAGAGAGAGAGAGAGAGAGAGAGAGAAATTGGGGGGGGGGGGGGGGCTTTCTTCAAAAACAGTATAGGGTTTTGAACTGGAAGGGGTGACCATCAGATCCATCTAAAATTGTTATGGATTTGGAAACATTGCATTTTTGTTTAGTTGTTGGGTCTGGATCAAGTTATTTTATAGACCTCAAGACAATGCAATATGTGAGGTTGGTGGTACACTGGAATCTTAGTATTCCAATGCATTGAAAAACAGAGTCCGTTGTCTGGAGCTTGCTTGAAGGATGACCGGTCAACTTGCATGGACGGTGCAGGAGGAGTTGGAAACTTTATTAGATGACTCTGGCCACCTACGGACGCTTGCCTTCCTCTATGCAAGTAAAGGGATTAGCTCAAAAGCTCTTGCTATTTGGCGCGTTTTGGCAAGGAATTATTCAACTGGTCTCTGGAAAGACCCCACTCTGGAGAATGACATACAAGATACCAGTAATAATGGTATCTCCAGTAAGGAGATTGCTGCAGTTGAGGCATCAAAGATTCTTGAGGAATCTTCTGATCAAGATTTGGTTCTACAACATCTTGGATGGGTATGTGCATTTCTTATACAAGTTTGGTGATCTTTGAAGAAAGCCTAATAATGAATGTGCTTGATGTACTCAATGGCTAATCAGGATCTTCCTGATGTCTCTTTTTAGGTTGCTGATATCAACCAGGTGCTTGCTGTTCAAGTTTTAACATCAGAAAAAAGAGCCAATCAACTTTCCCCAGGTGGGCCCCATGCCTATAAGAATGGTCATGTCATGATGAACTTTGGTTCTGATGTTATATATTTATTACACGCACACACGTATGAATGTATGCATGTGTATATTGATTCAAATGGGTGCCAATCTTTCTTTCTCCTGCTATGGGCTTTTAGCCAATAATTTTGTCTTTTCTCATGTGCATATCACAGGTTGTTCATGCCATCCTATTTTGTGTTTTGCAATGTTTGGAAATTTATTTCACATCGCACTGGTTTTCCTCTTTGTTTCTTTTTCTAAATCCTTTGGTGAAATTTTTTGTAAGCATCACTTTGTACCAATATATAATTATTTTTTTAATGTAGGTAATTGTTTTTTTTTTTTTGGGGG
Organism: Quercus glauca; assembly: GCA_023736055.1. Classification (NCBI taxonomy): domain Eukaryota; kingdom Viridiplantae; phylum Streptophyta; class Magnoliopsida; order Fagales; family Fagaceae; genus Quercus; species Quercus glauca. Next base: position 20,131,939 of record CM043325.1, on the reverse strand, counting down.
GGGGGGGGTTGGTGGTGGATATTAGAATAATTTATTAGGAAGAAGAAATGCTCAAATGTGAGCGCCCTTAAAGAATTATAAACAGACACTCATGAAGTCCAAACAATCAACAATAGAACTACAAGACACCCCCCCAATTGAAGTACAATATTGGAACAAAGATCTCAAAAAGCTATTTTTAATATCTTGCATGGATTTCTCTTTGTTCTCAAAGATCCGATGTTTCCTCTTTATCCATATGGTCCACATAATGCAATGTGGTGTAACTTACCTCACAACCCTATTACGACGACTTCTAAATGCCCCTCTCTAGATGGTTAACAAATCAATGACCTGGCCTGGGATCATCGAAAGTACCCCAAAAGCCATAAATGCAAAAGACCACAGCTCTCTAGCAATAGTGCAATGCAGCAACAACTGCTCAAACGTTTCGTTCTAATAGCCACAATAAGCAACTCCATTTCACATGATCATAAGCCTTCTCTATATCCAATTTGAGTACCACTTCAGGTATCCTGTCCCTTAATTTATTGTCTAGGCACTCATTAGCTATCTAAGATCTGTTGTCCTTGGGAAAAAGTATTCTGATATTTAGATACTAACTTCCCTAACACCATCTTAAGTCTGTTGGCCAATACTTTTGCTAATATTTTTATACAAGTGACCCACCAAACTAAATATAGGGAACTTGATAAGATAGTTCAATATCTTATCAAAACTCAATAAGATAAAGGTTGCATTTTCATCTCTTTATTTTCTTGGCTGTAGCAAGATGAGTGTCGACCCTCTGATTTGTGTCACTTTTTGGATTAATTTTATTTTTAAAATTTTTAGCAGCAGTTGAGTATGTAGCCTGCATGCTTAAATTGTCATCCTAGATTGTTTTACACTTCAATTATTAATACAGATATCATCATGTAAAAAAGAAAAAAAAAGGAAAAAGAGTTCATTAAATTTTGTTAGCTGCAGGCCTCTGTAAATTTTTTCCTTCCTTTTTGTTTTTGTTGTAACCAGTCTAATATATTTTTTCATTACTTATCACAGATAAAGTTATTTCAGCAATTGATCTAAGAAAGGTAGAAATTTTTCAAAGGTATGTTCACCACATACTCTGCACCCCAGCTTTGCAGCAGTATAATTGTATGAAGTTATTTATATCAAAGGGTGCTCAACCTCTCATCTTCCACCTACTTAGGATCTCTCTCATTTTGATTCGTTCACTTTTTTAGCTTTGTAAACGATGATAGATAGACCACAAGCTCCCACTTGGAACTAAAGCAAATAGATCATATTTATATTTGTAAAATAAGAATTATGTTGGTAAAAAGTTAATTTCTTCTGTTCCTTTTTTTTGTGTGTTATTATTTGCCCGATTACAGATCATAAGCTTTAGCCATTGCTGTAAACATGCAATGATGCTTGTTAATATTGTTTTCAATTTCTATTTTGTTATTTTGATTTTGATTTTTGATAAAGAAACAATAACTGTAAAGACTGATAAAAAAAAAAAAGAAAATAAAAATGAAGCTTGTTGGGTAGCCCTTGGCCAAGTCTGGATTTCTACACTCATTATCCAAAAAAAGGGGAGGGGGGAAACCATGCTGTCAAAACTGTTGTTCAATTTTTCAATATAAAAGGCCATTTTTTTTTTGTGGCTGCGTGTTTTTCATTAAGAAACTTGTAGGTTGGATATGGGGCTATGATATCCAGCCTACTTAAGAGAGCAGCTAAATTATATGAATTGTGAAGATCCATAGACTCTGGGACTGGTGTCAGAGCACCAATATGCTGGTCCAGAATTTGTTGTATGCCTTCTTAAATGATATATGAAGGGAAAGTCAGAAAATAGTACTGCTTCAAATTGCCCTTCTCATCTATCATGAGCATGTAGCAGGTTACTTTGATGAGGTAGCCTCAATTTTTTGTCTTTGTGATTGTATTTGGAAAGGGATTGATTAACATCTTCGTACTTGACCTTCCCTTTTTCTTTTTTTAATAAAATTTCATTTTAAAAAGAAAAAAGAAAAAAGAAAAAGAAAAAAGAGGGAGCCTTATCTGTGTGTAACATATATTGAATGACAAAAAAGAAAAAGAAAATATATCCGATACTCCTAGGATATTCCTCTCTTTTTTTTCTTTTTATTTATTTATTTATAATTATTATATATATGGGAACTCCTAGGATATTCCTTGATACAGCTTAAATTCATGTCAAATTCAATTTAAAAGGTGTATATTTTTAAGGTTGTAGGAAGGGTATAAGACATCTTTTTCTTGAACTATACATTAAATTATTGAAGACTATAGTTGTATGACCTAAAATTATAAGTCATACAACTGTAGTCTTTAAGGACTGAAGTGTCCTTGCCATAAATTTGTTACCATTCAGGTAGTGTTGTTTGACCATCTATAACAATAAGAGATAAAGGATTCATATAATTAACGGTACAGTTTGCTCTTCTATAAGTCTATTTTTCTCATCCATGAGATTGTTTCAAAGCTATATATCATACGGGTCTTTCATAACACAATTATGTGGTATCTTTTATTTTTGTTACAAAATTTTGTTCCTCATGTTTTTCTCAACCCCTTTTTCCCCCTATGCTTCTGAAGCTTCTTTCTTATTTTATGTGCTTTTCAGAGCGTGAATTTGTTTTCACCTCTTTTAATTTCGCAGGTACCTCCAGTGGTTGATTGAAGATCAGGACTGTGATGATACTCAATTCCATACATTATATGCTCTATCACTTGCCAAATCAGCAATTGAAGCCTTTGAAGCTGAAAATACTTATCAAAACAGTGACATTGGAAGGGTAGATGAGACAATAATTTCTGATAATAGAATGAACTCGATCTTTGAAAGTCCTCTTCGAGAAAGACTGCAGATATTTTTGTCGTCTTCAGACTTGTATGATCCAGATGAAGTTCTTGACTTGATTGAAGGATCAGAGTTATGGTTGGAAAAGGTCCATTGGAACTCTTATAATTACTTTGTTGTTGGTTCTGCCTATTGACTTGGCTGAATCTTCTGATTATGTACTATTGAGATTGTTTACTGCCTAATGATTTGCATCATTTCTTTCAAACTGTTGTTAGGTCAGGCATGGATGGCATTGATACTTTTTTAGTGCCAAATGGTAAATGGTCTTTGCTTATTGCTAAATATTATTCCTGACTTTGACAGGCAATTCTTTACAGAAAACTGGGTCAAGAGGCATTAGTGCTCCAAATTTTGGCATTGTAAGTTTCAAATTTTAACTACAGACTTTTTACTTTTCCATTTCAATTTTGTTTTAGATTTTTTTTTAAAAGGCACTTCTCGTATATGAAAATTTGCGTGTAAGACACCCGAGGGCACAATACTTGTGTCCTGCACTCAGAAGATTTCAATAAAAGAATTTATCCTGTTCTGTCTTATATGGAGCCAATGGCAGGAGATAAGTTTTAGGGTACTAGCATTATGTAATTAAGCCGAAGCTATTACTTTTGAGATAACTCATTAATTGGATTATAGCAGTTAGTGGCTTCTCTTGTACTATATTCTTAGTCTTGTTGGATTTATTAAATTACAGATGTTTTTTAATTACTTCAGGGGGAAAAAAATTTGCCGTCATTTACAGAAGGATAGGAGAAAAGTTGTTATACATGGGTCTTATGCATTTTTTCTCAAATAATGTTTATAGGTGATTATACCTTTTCCTATCAATTTAAGCTTTCGGGATCAGTGAAAGTTTTTAATGAAAATTTTATTTACCTGTATAAAAAAAAATTATTTTTCATAGTTTCAGAGCAAGTGGTCCTAAGTTTGAACTCTGTCGTCTTCACTCTTCCTCCCATTTAAAAAATTAAAACTTCCATTTATTGGGCCCCACTTTATTAATGGGGAGTATGGGCCTATATATGGGGTGTAGTGTTAGAATAATAGTTAAGTGCTTAAATTCACAATTCTCTATCAGCTCAAGCTTTTGGGATTAGTGATAGTTTATCACGTTTGTTTTCTCTAATTGGTATGTGGAATTGACATGTTGATCATTGACCTTTAGATGTTGTCCCATATGAACTGCCTCATGTTGGTGTGCATGGTATCTCAAATCTCTTCCTCCCATCTTTTTCTCTAAAACCTTAACCAATGCCTTAAAGTTCTACTAAGATTGGAGACATCAGGAGAAACCTCTGCTTGTTTGGCTGGTGGTCTAGCTTCCATGGCTGGGTGTATTGTTTTTTTGATAATTTGATAGTTACAACTCAGGAGAGGGGATTCAAATTGGAGAGCTTACTATGATATTGAGCTACTAGGCTTTTGGCACTGGATGTATAGTCTATCAATTTCCTTGTTCTTGCAAGATGCATTACAGTTACAGAGGGGGAAAAAAAAACAAAAAAAGCATTGAACTTCTAAATTTTATTTCTCAAGAATTGTAGCTAATGTCACTTTGATCAGGTCGTAATAGTGGTGGGATTTTTGAGGATGTGGGATAGAAAACCATTAAAATATTTTTTGTGTGAATGCGGATAGCTTTCTAAGCATTTTACCTCGGAGTTAAATTTGATGCAACTGTGTTTCTGTTCAATATGTATATATATTGCATAAATCTGCTGAAGAATTTTGTTCTCTCGTTCTTAATTGTGTATGTCATGAGATAACATCTAGCAGTCTCCTAACATGCCCAGTCCATGCTCAAATGGTACCTCTTGTCCAAGAATAGGCAGAGGATCTGCTTGTGGTTGTGGCTGTGGCTGTGGCTGGAAGACCCACTTGGTGTGTGTATAACTTACTAATTTAAAAAAAAAAAAGAGAGAGACATGTGGTTTGAATTAGCATTAGTTTAGATAAATTCTTTGTTGGGTATAGTTTGTGGAATTTTGAAAATATATAGGAATTCAAGCCCTAAACATTTATGGTTTAGGAGCACGTGCCAGCTTGTGAGTTTCATGTTATCTTAAAAGTTGTCAATGAGAAGTGAATTGCTGGATATATGTGATTAATGCACACTTGCCTTTCAGGAAACTGGAAGATAGTGAAGCAGCTGAACAGTATTGTGCAGAGATTGGCAGACCAGATGCCTATATGCAGTTGGTTTTTTTCTCTTCTCCCTCAATTTTTTATTTGTGTATATAAAACAAGTGTGTAGCATTTTGTTAAGGCACTTTGTCTCCTTTCTTTGTTTATGATGACTCAGGTTACTTGATATGTATTTGGATCCACAAGAAGGTAAGGAGCCAATGTTTAAGGCTGCTGTTCGCCTTCTACACAATCATGGAGAATCATTGGATCCTTTGCAAGTTTTGGAGGTATTACATCCCCTTTCAGTCACAAGCACACATGACTTGTTTGTCCATTATTCACTTCTTGCTTTAAGAATTGTTTTGCTTTCTACAGACTTTAAAGCTTATACTCTGGTTTTGCCAACAAGCTATAGCTCAATTGGCACTTCCTACAGTATTTGGTTGGAGGGTGAGATCATTGGTTCAAGACCCATTGGGGTGTGTGTAACTTACCAATAAAAATAAAAATAAAAAATTCTCACATCTGGTTTTACATATTGAGAAAGATCGGAGAGAGTAATCATTTATAAAAACTTGTCACATTGGTAGTACAAATCCATTATTTTCATCCATAACTTGTTTCGGAATATGAGAACTATATTATAAGTGACTGGGCACTTACTAATACCTCTTACTTCAAACATTGGTTTTTTTATCTACAACAACAATCAAATCTTAGTCCCAAATTTTTTGGGTTGGCGATTGGTGTTGTATGTGTTACTGTAATGAGGAAACTATGGATCATCTTCTCCTACACTCTCCTGTAGCTCACTTGTTGTGGGTACGAATGTTACAAGTATTTGGGATCCAATAGGTCATGCCAGGTTCTGTGGATTGTTTGGTGTCTTGTTGGAGTTTTTGGCTGGGGAAATTTTCTTCAGACATTTGGAATATGGTTCTTGCTTGTTTGATGTGGGTTGTTTGGATGGAAAGAAATTGGCACTCTTTTGAGGCTAAAGAGAAATCGATTGTTCAGTTACAAGCTCTATGCTAGAGTACTCTTTTTGATTGGACTAGGTGCTGGGGCTCTTCGACTTGTTCTTCCATCATTGAGTTTCTTTCTTCTCTTAGTATTATCCCCTAAGCGGCTTTTTTTAATCTTTGTTGCTTTTTCTTGTGTTCACCATCATGAACATCTTGTACTTGCTTTATTCGTCCTTTCTTCTTGATTATTACTATTCTTATTACTTATCAAAAAAAATTCATTTCCATCATTTTATTCTTTTTTTTTGGATTAATATTTCCATCATTTTATTCTAGTGACCACATGTATTCTTTTCCATCATTTTTTATATTTGGAGTCTTATTCTCTGTAATCTCCTTAATTGACCCGTCCGTTTTTACTACCACTACTAATGTAGAAGAGTTCTGGAGTTGGATAAAACTATCTTGGCCCTTATTCTTGTAGCGTATTTCAAGATCCTGTTTCATAACAAAGATAGGTTCTAGTCGACCAGAAGTTTTCTCCTATTGCATGTTACACATTGCTTTCCCTCTTTTCTCCAGCCAATGGATGAAAAATCCATGATGTCTTTTTTTCCCCTCCATGGATTTAGATGGAACCCTCATAGCATGAATTGATGATGGCGTCTATGCTTGTTTTTATTCAAACTCAGTAAATATTCAGGCTTTCTATTATTTAGATGGTATGGGTTCTGGGGTTAATGAGCTCTAGACCAAATAGCACTTCCTTCTCTTATAAGAGCCTGGTGAGGAAGCGGGTTTCTATTCATTAATAAACTGAGTAAAAAATATGCCATCATAGCCAGATTTGCTTTATGAAGTTAAAAGGACTTTGGGAGGCTTTGAACACTGTGGTGGTCAGTTTAACAAGAAGAAGTGGTTTACTTATCAAAAAAAAAGAAAAAAGAAAAAAGAAAAAAGAAAAAAGAAGATGTGGTTTTAAAAATGTTTAGGGCTCATGCTAAAGAGAGAGAAAATTAGGGTTGAAAATGGGCTCAGCATGCAAAGTCATGGAATTTTTGTACTAGAGTCTGAAGGTTAGATTCCTATATTCTAAATTGATGGGAAAGCTCAAATAAGAATGGGAGAATTGCACGGTTATTATTCTCTAGATTAACTTATGTGGCCCTATTGTGATTTTAGTTTTTATTTTTATTGATAGTCTGACATAGCTAATTTTCATTTTTTAATTGGTTTTATCAACTGTTGGTTGAATTGTTTGTCGGCCAACTATAGGACTATGGAATTATGTAACATTTTAAACTTGCGTGTAAACTATGAAAGGAATAAATGCATAAGGCCGTCTAAAGTTTAGTGTTGCATACATAGGTAAGAAACTGGAATCCATATACACAATTTGAATTTGATGTCCGGTGATTGTTGCATGATACACTGTTGTGGATTCCAAACTTTTACTTTTTGTGTGGAATTGGAATTCAATGCCAACTCCAAACTTATTAGACATCTAAACAATTTAGAATTGGAACCTCCAATAGCAAATCCAAAGTCCAATACAATGCCAAATCTAGGGATCTAAACAGATTATGAAGTTTGTTTGCTTTAGAAGTCTGGTTGGGAGTTTTAAGCTATTATGTTCTTACCAAAAAGTTGCTTCCTATATGGCAGAAATTGTCTCCAGATATGCCCCTCCAACTAGCCTCTGAGACAATATTGAGAATGTTTAGAGCTCGCCTTCATCATCATCGTCAAGGGCAGGTAAATTTATTTTGAATTTGAGATTTCTTGTGATGAGACTATAGGATCATGAACTACAGTAACAAATGTCTCTGACCTTTTTGAATATTCAGTCTTGTTCTTTTCCATATCATAGTTGCATTAGTTGATCTTTAAGCTTTATTGTGGTTCCTCCATAAGGCCCCGTTCGTTTGGAGTGAAAATAGGGAGGATGGAAAATAAAGAGAGGAAAATATGGTGGAAAATGTTGTTTTCTACTGTTCGTTTGGGGAAGGAAAATAGGAAGGATGGAAAACTGGAGAAAAAGTTTTCTCTCCGGGCCCACATTTTTTTTCCTCCCAAATTGGGAGGAAAACTTGGGGAGAAAAGTGCTACTGTAGCACTTTTCCACAAATGCCCTTCCTAGGTTCTCTTCTCTCTCTTTTTTTTTTTTTTTCAATGTGACGTTCTGTGTATTTTTTTTTGTCCTTTTTTTTTTTTCCAACTGACATGCTCTTATGTTTTTTTTCCTTTTTTTTTTTTTCAAAGTGACGTGTTTTTTTTTTTTTCAACGTGACATTTTTTTTTTCCAACGAGACCTGATCTATTGTCCCCATTATACTCCTCATTAATCTTCTTTTTTTTTTTGTTGATTTTTTGGTTTTTTTTTTTTTTTTTTTTTTTTTTTTTTTTTTTCGTATGACATTAATTTTTACATTATAATAATAAAAATAATAATAAAAATTTATATATATAATGTGATAAATTTTATATTATTTAATGGGTACAAATAAATCTATTTCTTACATAATATGTAACAAGGGTATAATAGTCAATTTATATAAATTACATTTTCCATCATTTATTTTTTCTCTCCAACTAAACAAAAGAGTTTTCCACCCTCTCACTTTTCCACCCCTTTAACCGAACGCACAAGAGGGAAAATAAAATATTTTCCATCCTCCCACAATTTTCTATCCTCCTACTTTTTCACTCCTCCAACCGAACGGACCCTAAATGTAACAGCATGGTTTATCTTTTAGTTGGTCTTTGAACATTGCTAATGAGCCCTGGCTCAAATAACAACTCTTCCTCTCTCAAGTGTGGGTGAAGGGTGAGGTTATGTGGTCCAAAACCCACTTGGTGGATTTGCTCTCCTAATCATAGTTACATTAACCAATCATTGATTTGCCTTGTTGCTTCCTTAGGTAACAACATGAAATGATAAAGGTTCTTTTCACCTATTCTATCCATATCCCTTTAAACCCCTTCATTGCTTTAGGCCTTCATTGAATTACATTGCAGTATGGGTGACATTAAGCCAGATCTATTTGGGTTTCCTCAAACCACTGCCCTTGCAGTAGATCAAATTAATACGGGAGCATGATGATCTACTATAAAGCCATGGTATTAGTATAACCGAAGTCAACATAGTTTATGATCTACCTTTACAATCATCTATGTGTGTGTGTGTGCACACTTGTGCTTGTTCCTGTTGTTCACAGGCTGACTGCTCCATTTGCTATACATTAGGGGGTGTTTGTCAGATTTAAACATTTGGTCAAATTGGTTCTTTTTTTATTTTTAAAGTTGTGGAGAAGATTCAAACTGGTTTTAAATCAATAAAAACCTGATCAAAGTAATGTGCTCCATATTCAGTTTGCTGAACTATATGTTAATTGCATTTTAGGTTTTCATGGAAACATGTGCAAACTGATTTTGAAGCAAAGCAGCAAACTAGAACCAATTCCATATTTTACAGAACTTACCAAACCCAAAATATTAAAAAACCAGTAATGTTGTTCATGGCTGCCCTGGTTTTTTAGTTTGACAATTGCTCCCACATGTTTTACCAAATCAGAGGGACAGGTTAGAGTCACGTTCTTTGAAATCAGACTTACTGTAGCACACACTTCCTCCCCCTCAAGAAAGGGTGGACAGTAAGGTCGTGGGTTCAAAACCAATTGGGTGTGTAAACTTACTATAAAACAAAATTAGGCCTGTTGTAAAGTATTTAATTTGATCTGTGCCTAAATGAAAATTTCAGATTGTGCGTAATATGTCCCGTGCTGTAGACGTTGATGCAAGGTTAGCAAGATTGGAGGAAAGATCAAGACATGTCCAGATCAATGATGAGAGCCTTTGTGATTCCTGTCATGCCCGACTTGGAACTAAACTGTTTGCAATGTACCCAGATGATACCATCGTCTGTTACAAGGTTGGTGATATTGACCTTGTATATTTCAATGAGGATGAATTTCTGGAATAGTATGGGGCATTGAATTTCAGGATTTCACTGCAGAAATTCTTTATTTCCCAAAACATTTGGTTGCTGATGGGGCACAGGGAAAGGAATGCACTTCATCCCTTGTCTTCATGGCTTTTGATCAAAGTATTCTTTACATACATCACACATGGACAATTGAGTAAACCAGGAAAAAAACAGAAAAGAAAAGAAATAAGTAAACCAGTTCATACTTCATTAATCTAGAATTTCATAGAAGTTGTGACCATCCAGTATAAGTCTTCTAACATTCAAGGGTTAAGTGTGTGCATCCTTGTTTGATTGATGACAAGAACTACATCCTTTCTTGTGCAGTGTTTTCGTCGTCAGGGTGAGTCGACTTCTGTCACAGGTCGCAACTTCAAGCAAGATATTCTAATAAAGCCAGGTTGGCTTGTGACCCGATGATCTAGAGAAAGATGATGTAGCTGTGGATGTTCAAGACTTTAATGCTCTACAGCTTGGGGTTCGAAATAATACCTCCAGATTTTGACAAATTAGAGTCTGTAGTAGTTCTGGAAGCGTTTTAATGAAGTTCAGTGGAGGTCAAGATCCTTAATGCTCATGTTAGAGGCATAAATCCAAGTATCATCTTTGTAGAGTATAACTATAGAATCTACATACGGCACAACATCATATGATTGGTACACTGAATATGTATGCATTGCTTCCACATTGTAAATGCCGCAATTTTTTTGCTAATGATTATGCGTTGCTGGGATGTTGTGTATATTTGAGTTCCGCGGCTTGATCTCTCTTTAACACGACCAAAACAACCTCCAACTAGCTCTCCAAGGATCATAATCCGTTAACAGTTTAAGGGAATGCACAATTGGTGGTGGTGCTGTAACTAAATATTACATACATGATACAAGTAAACAATGAGAATACTAAAGATTTGATGGTTGCTGTGGGTTATTGGTTTTTTGGGTTTTGCTAGGTCCTTGCGGTTGTGTTCTTATCTTTTTTTGTGTTTTACTTTATGATAAGAATGATGTGTAAATCTAGATTTATGATTTGTGATTTGTCATTAGGTGTGCAAATTTGGATTTATGATGTGTATTTTTTACTTCTGGAGTCTGGATGTGCAAATCTATTAAAGTGTCAGATCTAGGGACTCGTATGATGGTCGACTGTCCACTTGAATGTGAGGTGTAGACGATTTTAGCTAATCAATCAATTAGTATTGTGTGGGAGAGTTCGCCAACTAAGAGGTGAGGTTCGAGTCGAGTAGTGAGTTGACCCCAACCTTAGCCCGATCAACGCATGACCACTTTTAGCACATAAGCAATCTAAAGGAAATCTTAAAAACCAACCAATCCATGCCATGTTTCAACAGTAAAATATTGTAAAAGTATTTAAATATTCAAGGGCAAATTACAACTTACGTGGATTAAAAGTTGGCACTCTGCCAAGTGCGCACATGAGATTTACTTTATTAGGTTTCCGTTACTCACATTTGTACTTCTACCAATAAAAACACAAAAAATATAACCAAAACATCAAAATCAAGATCTAAAAGTATATTTCTTAGTACTGTGAAGGTTTGGCTTAAGAACATTCTTCTTCTTTATAAGAACATTCTCAAGCCTAAATCCAGACAAAACTATCAAGGGGATATTCTTCCTCCATTTAATCAATGAATGTTTGAATTTTTGCATGTCTTGACTTATGGATGTTGTGCAAATCACAGATGTTAGCCTCTTACAAATTAATTTCTAGGCATATTTTGATATGATAGACTTATTCTGGACTAGACAAAACCAAATTATTATATTCTGGGAGAGAGGCCATGGGGAGATTAAGGCTTTGGGCAATTGGTTCGTCTCCAACTCCGCTGTTGTGCTTGAATGGAATTCATTCTTGGTATTACCAAGAGTTGATGAAGATGAGATAGAAGGGGGAGATGTAATAATTTTTAATTTAATCAAAATTTTATTTTTACTTCAAAATTTTATGAAATAATGAATTTTTTAAATTTTGGATATGGAAGATAGAAATGTACTTATTATTTAGTTTGCTAGTGTGAATGCGTGATATACTCCACGTAGGACACTACTTTGTATATTGTACTCCTTTAGCATTTTCCGTACTTTCAAGAGGATCTCTATATTTATCTTGTCGGGGATTATGAATAAGTGTTCAATTGCTGGGAGGAAGTTCAATTGTTGAGTTTTCAAGTTTTTGTTGATTCTCATATCATAATATTCTTTTGAGAGTTTTGTTTAGATTGATAGGTGTTGGTGCATACACAATAATAATAAAAAACAGAACGAACTTCCACCCTTCATCTGTCCCTTGCGCACATATTTAGCCCAATATTTGAGTCAATTCATGTTAGCCTATTAATCACCACAATTAAAAAGAATAAAATAGTCTCTCTCATTTTCAATGTGAAATTAAACATTTTTACTAACTCATCATTTTCCATATTTATTTCCGCATCTTTACATTTATGTTGTAATATTTATTCATTTTAATTAATTAATATTAAAATGCTCCAACAATAGGCATGTGAATGTTCTTATAAAGAGGAAAAATGTTCTAAAACCAAATCTTCACCATTTAAAAAAAAAATGCTTTTAGATCTTAATTTTTATGTTTTTGTTATATTTTTTGTGTTGTTAACTGTGGAAGTACATAGGTGGGTAACAGAAGCTTAATGGAGTGAACCTCAGGTCGGCAAAGTGCCAACTTTTAAACCACAGGTAGAAGACTTAAATTTCGGCAAAACTATAGTTGAGTAAGTTGTAATTTGCCCTAAATAAATAAAAGGAAAATCAATCTTCAAAACGTTGATTTTGAGGAAGAAAAAAAAGAAAACACGCATTATAGTACTACTCATAATAGCAACAAGAGTCAAGTCTTTGACAGATGGGCAAGGATTGAGTTTAATATTTTTGTGTGCAGGATCCTGTTAAGGTATAGACATGTGACTTGGGTTAGGTCTAGTACGTTTAGTGCACTAGACCTAAGCCTTATCCCAAGTTATATATATATATATATATATATATATGGGTTGGGTTCAAATTATATTTAGTGTAACTTTAAGTAATATTACACTCCTCAATATTTTTTAATTGGATGCAAATTTTGACAAATCCACCGTTAGATTACATTATCTTTGTATATTTTCCATACTTGTAATATTTCAAGGTAATCAAAGATTAATAGTCACGTTATCAATTAATTGTTTAAATTCAAGTTTTTATAGTTTAAAATAATAAATAAAAGCTGAGTTTATGAATCTAATCGTAAATTATATCTGATCGTCATTAAAATTGGCATGCATATTAAGAACAAATAGAACATATAATTCAACAGTTAGATTTTCAAAATATGAACTCAATAATAAGTTATTGGGTGGTGTAATATTAATTAGAGTTACAGAAAGTGTAATTTGAACCCAGCCATATATATATTGTGGGGGTAAAAGCCCATCATCATGTGTTGGGCCAAGAGCCCAATTCGAGTATCACTATGTGTCCGAAGAGAAGAAAACAGTTAGGAAAGAGTCCAAGTAGAAGAAATATACCCGGAAACAAACAAAGAGGATAATCCGAAGAGAACCATAATGGTCTGAAAAGGTCATTCCTCTCGGACACCAAGGCGACTTGATCAAGCAAGTATACGAAAGGTTTGATTGATCTTTGCAGCAACTTCAACGACAATGACAAGTTTTGTGCATGCCTGGAGATGATAAGAATGGAAAAATATCTAAAAGGAAAAGCTGCTACTACCGTATTTAATGCACTACAGCAACTTTCCTGGCCACATTTATGTGGAGAAGACCCCTGAATAGTATAATCTCAGTTACCACCACTCACGAAAAACTAAAGCAGATATCTGATATGACATGTACTTAAGTGAAGGCTTAGATGAAGAACAGGTGGACGGTAAAGATGAAGGAGAAGAAGAATATATAAATGTAATAAGCCTCTAAAGAGAGGGGGGGAAGAAATCTGGGAGAACAACTCTAAGAATTGTATTCACCTTTCAATCAATAACAAGCCTTTTCGGATTTGAGTTCATTTAGCTTTCCAATGTGTTTTTATGTTAGTTTATCCCAGTGCATGAGAGTTGAATGTTGCTAGATTCATAATCAGCGTAGCTTTTTCACCAATTCTCTACAAATTTATTGTTTTGGGTTCGTTGGGCTTAAAATCCTAACCTTTTGGGCTTGGGCCACGAAATTTGGACTCTACATATATATATATGATGTACTTGTAAGTAATCACCCTAAAAAATTGAAACTACTTTTCGTTTTGGTTTTTTGCGTTTAAATTTTTTTTGACCTTTCATCTTTGATTATGTTTTTAATTGGATGCAAATTTTGACAAATCTACCGTTAGATTATATTATTTTTGTATATTCTCCATGCTTGCAAAATTTCAAGGTGATCAAAGATCAATAACCACGTCATCAATCAATTGTTTAAATTCAAATTTTTATAGTTTAAAATAATACATAAAAGTTGAGTTTATGGATCTAATCGTAATTTATATCTGATCGTCATGAAAATTGGCATGCATAAAGAACATATAGAATATGTAATTCAACGGTTAGATTTTCAAAATATGAATTCAATAATAAGTTATTGAGTGGTGTAACATTGATTATAGTTACACTAGGTGTAACTTGAATCCAACCATATATATGTGTGTGTGTGTGTGTGTGTGTGTGTGTGTGATGTACTTTAAGTAATCCCCCTAAAAAATTGAAGCTATTTTTCGTTTTGGTTTTTTGCGTTTAATTTTTTTTTTTGATCTTTCATCTTTCATTATGTTTTTATGTTGGCCCTTTATGTTTCAAAATTTTCATTTAAACTCTTCATTTTAGCTTTTATAAAAAATGAAAATTTTGGAATATAATGGACCAATTAGAAAACCAAATTAAATATGAAGGATCAAAATAAAAATTTTGAAATATAAAAGTCAAAAATGAAAACAAATCAAATATAAATTGTAAAAATGAAAATTTTGAAATGATTCAACCAATTCGTGTTTGTTTTGTATTGATTTGAGATTTTGTAGTTTCAAAAGATCTATAGTGAGACTTAATACACCCTATTCATTTCAGTTCTCTCTTCTCCTTTGTGTGTAAATTATTTGTATATTTGTATGCAACTACTTATATTTTAAGTGCCCAAATTCCCTACAAGAACCAAGAACTTGCAACAAGGATATGGATTAAATGGGAAACCCCTTCCTGCATTTATTTCCTTCTCCACACTATACTATAAATAAATAAATGCTATAGGCATCATTAGACTTATGACTATTTTAAGTAATATAATGTATTTTAATTGATTTAATGAAATTTTTTAAAATTCAGGAGCAATAGGTTAGAAATAAAAAATAAAAAATATTAGAGGAAAAAAGAAAAAGAAAAAGAAAAAACTCATCTGCTCTTTCCAATTCCGCTTTAATCTCAGTATTCCCTTTATCCTTTTCTTTATTTGTTTGCTTTACTCCATCTCAGTTGTTCTCCAACTTCCTTTTCTCTTAGCTTTCAATCAACACTTGCATACAACTTGTTTGTTAATTCTCTTCTTTCTGTTTGCTTTACTACTCTTCAGTTTCTCTTAGTGATTGAGTTTGTTTGGGGTAGAATCTTTAGGTCTTTGGAGGCACAAAAGATGTTAAAATAGAGAGAGAGGACCTAGCTAGGAGGTTTTCTAGGATTATGGGGGAACCTAGACAATGATGATCTGTTTTTTTTAGGATTATTAGTTTTGGACCTTTTGGATTTTGTATTCAATTGGCACAAAAAAAAAAAAAAAAAAAAATCAAATTGAACACATGACACAAAATTAAGCTCTAATTGAAATTTAATTGGATTTTCTCACAATTTTAGCTTTAAATATATACTAACTTGTAACCAATGCATATGCATGAATGCATTTAAAAACAAACACATTTTTTTATCATAAAAATGTATATAATTAATAAAATTATTATAAAAAATAAACGTAATTAGCTACACGTTAAAAATCTTGTTTAAGTTTAATAATAATTATAATAATTTTTATTCTAATTTTTAATAAGATAAAATGTGTGATGCTTTTTGTTGTTTGGTGATTTTTGTTGATCAAATATATGATTGATTAAAAAAAATAAAAATTTTGTAGTTCATTAATATTGAACTCTTAGTATTTTGTACTCATTAACTCATTTTGTACAAAGATTAAAAATTTTAAGTGGACATATAGCACAAAATTAACCCATAACTAAAATCTAATTTGGAAAAGTTTACTATATTTTTGGCACAGAGAGAAAAACTCATATCTTGTAAATCTATGCCCCATGTTCTTGCTAATGCCAACACATGAATAAAATTAGGTATTATTCCTATATAAAGTATTGGAAACAAGAAAGGTACATATCAAACAATGAATAAGTGAGTCATTTCAGTAAATGGGTGTTTCCCATGTTAAGACTCATTATAAGAAAAAAGATTTTTTTTTTTTTTTTGAAAATGAGGCATTCATTCATTCACTAACATGTAAAGAATCTTGGTACAAAGCCTCCACTGCAGGTGGTGGTGAGTCCTCTATCCAATAGACTACATCACTAATATTTTTTGCATACTTTGCTAAAGAATGCGCAATCATATTCCCCCTCTCTTAATACAACTTATTGAAACCCGTTGCATCCCATTCAAGTACTCACAAATGTCCTCATATACATGCCCAAGCAAGGAATTATGGCATGACAAAACCTGAGATGGCTTTCATTACTATGCTATGGTTTAGCTACTCTGATAAAAAAATTATATAATATAAATATAAAAATTTCTAACCGCATTCTTTTATGTAACATAAATATAATTGTAAGGACGCAGAAATCAAACAGCCTAAGCCCACTTAGAATAGTGAGGATTGTGCAACTCAACTAAGCCCAAATCAATAGATATTTGTAAGAGAGTGGGTTCAACAAAAAGGAGGGCTTAGCCCGAGGACAAAAATAGGGGAAGAAAGACTACAGAACTCAAATTAAGTATTTATATGGCTTGTTACAAGCTTGCTCGAGGAAGCAAGTGATACACAGAATGATACATTGTTCACACTCTTCTCTCAATGTTTTTGTTCTAACTCCTTTCTTTTCGATATCTGTTATCTTGGATCCCTTTCATTTGGAAGTTCCCTTCCCTTATATACTTCTTAGCACTTCAAATCTTGACCCCTCATCTCCACCTACCCAAATTCTCATTATGACACCTACCCCCTTAAGCTTCTATGGCCTGTTTGGATGTTTAAAAAAGGAGGGAGAGTAGAGCAGAGGGAGGAAGAGTAATCTAATTACCTTGTTTGGAAGTTTTTTAAGGAAGGAGGGGGAGGGGTTTGGAGTGGTTTGGAGGGGTTTCAACTCCCTCTAGCCCCCCATTTTTAATTCTCCCAAATTGGAGAGATTTGGAGGGAGAGTAGAGTACATAAACTATTGACCAAGTAAATTACCTAATTTACCCTTATTATATTAACAAAATTACACAAGGGGAAGGGCTAATTACTCCCTTCCCCCTTACTAATTTTAAAAACATCCAAACAAGATGGAGGGGAATCATTTTCCTCTACTCTCCTCCCCACTACTCCCCTCTACTCTCCTCCCTTTCTAAACTTCCAAACAAGTCACTAATGAATGTGGTAGAATGAGCTGGTTAGCTGTGAAATCGACTGTTCAGGTCACTTTCTCATCAATGCAGCTGATAAAGTTGTTGCCAACCATTTAATACGGAGGCAGTAAGCTACTTCTTCCCCTACCCCCCATGATTCTCTCTCCACACCCTGTCCTTCCCAATTGGAGCTCCCAAAAGTCTTTTGTCTCTTCTCCTCCTCTCCTCGAGTGGATTCCCTCTTTGGGCTTATGATGCCTCAATGATCATACTAACAGCTCAACGATCCCTTCGGTCCTCGGGCCCCCACAATAATAATAATAAACTATTAGACTGATAAAAGTATATAATATATCATATAAAAATTTAATTGATGTTTGATTGATTATTTGATTATATATTTTTTATGCATTCCTTGATTGCTTGTCTAATTTTTAGCAATCTTGAACCTATTAGTAAAATTTTTATCTTAATTATTATACTTATTAGGTTGTAATTTAATTTGAAATTTTAGATATACCGGTAAGTTAAAAACTACTCCTATTAAGTCATGAAGTACTTAACCTATAAAGTATATTGATTTAAGTTTATACTACTATTTTAGATTATTATACGTAATGTATATAAATATAAAGGAAAAATTATTTCTCTTTTTTTTTTTTTTTTGGCCCCCCAAGAATCAACCAACATCATCAAAAATAACATATTATGCATATTCAACCATGAAAAATAAATAAAATTTAGTTTTATATTTGCATGTACAATCTTTTTCAAATTGTGTGATGGCGGATTTCTTCATGTAAATGAAATTTCTTCCACTTGATAGACGTAAATTGATAGGAGAGTTTAAGTTTCCTTCATTTCCATCCCTACATGACTTTTTGAACTTGTGATTATCCTAATGCAGGTTCAAATTGAGTTTCATGCTGAAAAGAGGGGCCAAAATTTGAATTTGGTGAAATATAATATTGGACCCAAAGTTATTTCCTTTATTTATGGGATTCAAAGTTCAAATTCCAGCATTTTTTTTTTAATGCAAGATTGAATTTTTATTTTAATTTAATCTAAGTATATATGGGTGTGATTTTAGCATTTTTTTTATACAAAATAAAATTTCTACTTTAACCTAATTTAAAAGTATAATTTTTTTAAAAAATGTATATATATGTGAAACTTTCTCAACCTTTACTGTCATATCTTACAAGCATTTATCTTATACTTATAGAGTGTGCATGTGAGGCGGTAAAATTTAGCATTTTGGAATTTAGTATAACTGTACTGTACTGTTTTGGCCGCACTAAAATTTAGCAACTGTACGTAGCTCGC
The DNA here is from genome assembly GCA_023736055.1 of Quercus glauca. Classification (NCBI taxonomy): domain Eukaryota; kingdom Viridiplantae; phylum Streptophyta; class Magnoliopsida; order Fagales; family Fagaceae; genus Quercus; species Quercus glauca. The sequence continues at coordinate 20,113,035 of CM043325.1, read as the reverse complement.
AAAGCAAAAGCAAAACCCAATCCAATCTTTCTTAAACCCTAACACTTCTCTCTCTCTCTCTGAGCTCTACACAAAGATCTGTGTATCCCCAAAATTAATTCACAAACCCTAATCCTAAGAAACAACCATGAGACACCAATGGCGCTTGCTTCTACGACCTCACCACATTCTCCGATCTCAGCTTCAAAATTCCACTCACTCGTCCTCGCATTTCCAGGTACTCTCCAATCCCAATCTCAATCATCCACCATTTCGTTCTCTCACTTCACCCTTTCACACCACTGTCTGGCAAAAACCCCAATTCATAAACCCTAGAGACGCCATTTCTCGTAGGTTCTCGTCTGAACCTGAACAAGCCATTGAAGAGAAAGACGCGGATCACACTCACTTAGTTGTAGCTGATATTTTTGCGAAACCTACTGTGGGTGTGGATGATATTAGGAAAGAGTTAGAGCTGAACAATGTTGTGATTAGTCATGAATTGGTGTTGAGGGTTCTGGGGAACCTCGAATCGAGCCCCGATGTGGCGAAGAGGTTTTTCGATTGGGTTTTGGAGAGTAATGGTCGGAAACTCAGCTCTAAATCATATAATTCGATGCTGAGGATTCTGGGTGTTAATGGGTTTGTTAAGGAGTTTTGGGATTTGGTTGAGGTTATGAACAAAAAGGGGTATGGGATATCCAAGGGCGTGCAAAACAAGGTCTTGGAGAGGTTCCAAAAGGATGGGTTGGGTGGTGATGTTGAAAAATTGAGGGCTGCGTATGCCTCTGGATCAGTGGATAATTCGGTGGAGAAGGTTTGTTCCAAGTTGTGTAAGATAGTTAGGAGTGAAGTGTGGAGTGATGATGTTGAAAGGGAGATACGGGAATTAGGTATTGAGTATTCGAGCGATATGGTTAAGAAGGTATTGGAAAATGTTGGTGTGGAGCCAACAAAAGCGTTGATTTTCTTTAGATGGGTGGAGGAGAGTGGGTTGTTTAAGCACGATGAGCAGACTTATAATGCTGTGGCCAAGGTGTTGGGGCGGGAAGATTGCATCGATAGGTTTTGGAAAGTTGTTGATGAGATGAGAAGCAATGGGTATGACATGGAGGAGGGGACATTTGTTAAGGTGTTGGGGCGGTTTTGTAAGAGGAAAATGATTAAGGATGCTGTGGATTTGTATGAGTTTTCCATGGCTGGTGCAAATAAGCCTTCCGAGGATTGTTGTGTCTTTCTATTGAGGAAAGTAGCTGTTGGAAAACAATTGGATATGGGTCTTTTTTTGAGGGTTGTGAGGATTTTTACCGAGAGCGGGAATTTGTTGACAAATTCTATGCTTGGTGCAGTTCTTAAGTCATTAACCAGTGTTGGTAGACTTGGAGAGTGCAATAAGGTTTTGAAAGCAATGAAAGAAGGTGGGTTTGTGGCTAATGGTCATTTACAGAGTAAAATTGCATTTCAGCTTAGTAGCACTGGTAAAAAGGATGAGGCAAGTGAACTTATGGAGAATATGGAAGCATCTGGGTCCACTCTAGATCACGGGACATGGGCATCTTTCATTGAGGGGCATTGTGTAGCTGGGGATCTTGACAAGGCTTCTGATTGTTTCAAACAGATGGTTGAAAAAGAGGGAGTTTCTTCTGCTGGTTTTGCATTCCACCTTTTGGTAAACGCTTATTGCCAAAAGAACAGGGCAATAGAGGCATGCACGCTTCTTGTTGAGCTGGTGAATGTTGAACAGTTGAAGCCCTGGCATACTACATATAAAGAATTGATAAGTAAGTTGTTGGTTCAGGGTGGGTTTCAAAATGCTTTAAGTCTTTTGGGTTTGATGAAAAATCAAGGGTTCCCACCCTTTGTGGATCCATTTATTGAGTATGTATCGAAGTCCGGAACCGGTGATGATGCCATCAACTTTTTGAAGGAAATGACTTCAAAGAGGTTTCCAGCGACATCCGTGTTTCTCCGTACGTTTGAAGCCTTCTTCAAGGCTGGAAGGCATTTTGAAGCTCAAAATTTCCTTTCCAAATGCCCAGTCTACATTCGTAACCATGCTGATGTCTTGAATCTCTTTTATTCCATGAAATCTAGAAAAGGTTCTTCTGCCACTAATGTGGCTGCATAGGCTTTTTGGCTGTATTTCCTTTTGTTTCATGTCACATTAATGTATTATGATATTTCTTCAAGAAATTTTGGTATGCATATTTTGTTCCCTCTTTCATCCAAAATTATTGACTATTGTGGCATCATAAGCTTTTTGTGGCTAACAAAATATATGGTTATTTGACTTTCCCAACATTTTTCTCTTTATTGTATTTGTCTCATGGGTTCAGTAGAACTCTTACTGTGACTCCTCAAGTGCTTAGTGATTGACTAGATTATTGATGAGATTAAAGATTTCCAATTTTCTTAAATGGGCTAGGGGAGTTAATGTCCTGGGTTCATTAACATTACGTATCTGAAGTTTGAAATAGAGTCTTTGAAATATCAATTGACTGGAACTAGCCTTGGAATTTTTCTTGTAAGAGGTTTCTTTTGACTTTTCTTCTGATTTTCATATATGATGTTTATGATCTTCCTCTGTGCTTGCCTTGTTTATACGATGACTTGATCCTATCCTTTGTTCAATTTATTTTATGGATTTCGGTACTTGGCAGTTTTTTAAGGCATGTATGTTGGAGCAAAGTGGCTTTTCTAGATTGATTTGGTTCTTTTTTTTAGGAGCACAAATATGCTGCATTTGTCCAGCTTTGATAAACTCCAGCACTGCTAAGCATGTTTGTCTTGGTTCCTTTTTCTGTTGTCATTGACTTGCACTTATGAGTTATGACAACTTATTAGAACTTTAGATCATTAATTTGTTACACTTCTTATGCTTATTGGAGCTCTGGTCTATTGTGATTCATCGTCTTTAGACCAAATGGCATCTCCTTTCCTAAGGTGATGGTGACATAATGTTTTAATCCCATATTGACGAGAATTATATTGACCAAAAAAAAACTGATGAGAACATGGTGGAAGTGATTTCTGGTTAAATCACATTGTTAATAGATCTTTATTTTTGGCACCCATGGTATATTTTTGCGGAATTATGCGATGAGACTAGTTAAGAAGTGTGATTTGTCATAGCTGTTCCTGCTTTTTTCTATTGTCATCAGCTCAAATTTTATATTTAAGCATGGGATTGGATCAGTTTATGCTAATATGTGGAGTTGCTCCACTCCTATTGTATTGAGAATCTTACTTTAGTTGCTTCAAAATTTGCAATATGTTCCAGATGAGCAGACTTTTGATGGCCCATGAACTTAAAAACTCTTTTTATTTAATAGTGGAAAATGTGTTGGTTTAACAATATTTTTTATTTAATTTGATAAGAGTTTTGAGGGCCGTGGGTCTTTGTCTCTTCAGGTCTGATTATTATGGCTGGCAGATGTACTGGATGTCTATTGGACCTTCAACCTAGTGAATCCTTTTGGGCTCTTTTAACATTTGTTGCTTGCGTTGAATGGGTTCATCCTGGTGAACCTCTTTCATTATTCTTTCCTCTAAAATGTTACTCTTAATCTTAATCATTGGTTAATCACTTCTCCTTTTTTGACAGAGTTAATTACTTTCTTTAAAACAAGGGGTAAGTGCCTCCTTTCCTAGAAACAGATTAAAAATGGTGGCCTTTTTGTGGTTGGTGTTTGCCTCTTGTTCTTTTTGATTAATCACAAATCAGCTCGCTTCTTGCTTGATTAAGCATTGTTCCTGTACTTGAATAGAATTTGTTAAAGCTTTGCATGGGTTATTAATAAAGTACCAAGAGCCTCGTAGTTCAGCCGACACTTCTTAGTATGTCCAACTGAGACAGTTAGGATTTAAAACCCCCATCCCCTCTTGTAACTATTGAATTATCAAAAAATTAATGAAATATTTATGAGAAGCTACAATCTTATGGTTGATATTACCACTTTCAACTATTTTTCCCAAGTGAGGCTTTATTTGGATGCATTATTTGGTTAATATGCAACATTCCAAGTGGAACCAAGCTGCAACGGGAGCAAATTTAAGCTAGGCTGTAATTTGGTATTATATGATTGTTAAATGATTGTCAATTGAAGAGTAAAATCAAGAAAATAATGTTTTTACTTTTTGGCAATGGAAGTAACGCATTCATTTTATGAATAACAGTGTTGAGGGACCAGTAACAGTTCCTAACAAGGTTCATGATCTCCCTTTTCTCCCTTTTGGTGCTGCAGAGAAAACTTGAAACTTTTGAAATTCTGAGTTGCCTTCAAGTTAAATATATCGTTAAGATCCATGTTCACATGGATATCCTTAAATAGATGTTGAATGAGATTCCTTCCTTGATTTGTTAATGCTTTGAGCTTTGATGAGGTCTAGATTTATGATGATGTTATCTTTTCTGTATTTGTCTGCACTGTTAAGCTCCATGTTTATGGGCTCACTGAGGAGATGTTTTCCCTTCTTGATTTGTGGATACTGAGATTTGCTAGGTGTTGGTTTTCATCACCACACACACACACACAAGAGGGAAAGCTACCTTCTTGCCTCTAGGTGGATGTTCGTACCTTCTCCTGTTTCCTTGAACTAAAATTAATCCCGTTTACCAATTAATTCGTCTTCCTGGTGATATATAGTATGAAGAAATGTGTAGCAAACATTGACTCTGTTATCATCTGATTGTTCATAGATACATGCTCCATAAATTTTTTGAGAAATCACAGCTTATGTGAAATCATTTTCCAGCACAAATGAAAATTTCAAATTTTGAATCTCTGATATAGATGGGATCCTATCTGTATGTTCAAAAATTTTCATTTGATTAAGTGGACCTAGTGATATCTACAATGTTGTGATAAAGTTGAAATCTTAGAGATTATTTTACGGATTAAATAGAAAGAGAGTGAATGCCTAGATCATTGTTCTTTCTGCAAATATTTTATGGTTATTGTTTAACATTTTTTCTTTTTGAGGCTTGTATATACTATATGCTAGTGGAGGCCTTTTTTTTGTAATTGGCCATTCCTTAGAACTTCTAAGATGAAATTTATCCCATTATTCCACCACTCATTGTTCAATATATATTTTTGAGGCCACTTGCTCATCACTTTCCCTTGGCTGTCTGTATGATTAAGTTGAGCTTTGTTTAATTGATACTTTTCTTTCTGGTTTAGCAGATGGTAGGCCAACTAAATCAACTTTGATTATCCCCTTCGACTTTCATAAGAAATAATATATTGATATAGTCAACATCACAATTTTGAAGGCTACTAGTGTGCATTCTTTGCTTTAATATATATCAACTTTTTTCTTCTTTTTTTTTAATTTTTTTTTTAACTAGAAATACCATGAGGTGCCAGTTGAGCTACAAATAATTAAGTTCAAAATTGTTGTTTATATATTATCTGAAGAATGTTTTGTGTAGAAGAAAATACAATTGACCATCCATTTGGAATATGGATGGTTTTCTTAATTTGGAGGATTATTCCTCTCTTTCATGTTGTTGTTGTTGTTGTTGATGCATCCAAGAAAGGCATGCCTCACGTTTATAACACCATTTTCTTATAGATAGGGATTTTCTCCAAATAAGCTTGCAGCAACTGCTGCAAATAGGGACAAGTGTCAAATAGATAAAGAAGTACATATGCAAGAGTCTCTTTCATCTAACGTTAACAGCGTCTCTTTCATCTAAACCAGACGGCCTCTCTCTTCTCTCTCCTCAAACACGCCTTTCTCCTCTCTCTCATTCTCCACCTCTGTTTTCCTCAGCAACCTCAAACCGGCAAAAACATCACCTCTCTATTTCAATCAAACCCAAACGACACACAACCAAGCCAAGCCCCTCTCATCCTCCCCCACCTTTGTTTTTCTTGGAACCCTAGATCAGCCAGAAACTTATGGCTGAATGGCCACATGCAGTGGCCGCCAATCTCACCTGACCATATCTCCATTCCTCCTCTTCACCCCCTTCACCCTCTTTTTTTTATTTAGGTATACTAGGATGTCGGACCAACAATTATTAAACAAAGATACAACGGCTTGTGTCCAGTGCATTTTTGCACTGGACAAAATACGATACAGACATCTGTCCAAAACTAAACACCTAGTTTTAGATATCTATCCAAATCGTATCATGTTCAGTTAAAAAATACAATAAATACAAGCTTCAACCATTAAAAAAAAAAAAATGTCATTAGTGAAAATCGATGTCCTTGTTGACACCTACTGAAAATATTTTTACAACATTTGGACACACCCAGTGGAACACAAAATATTGCACGAGAAAAAAAAAAGTTTCTTGTACAACAATTTCACAACTTTTTAACAACCGCTGACGTCAAATGTTTTAATAACATTTTTCAGTAGAACAGCCAAACAAAGTTGTGTTCCTGTGGGTGTGTCCAAATATTTTTCTCGTGCTTAGACAGCCACATTGAACATCCAAATCAATCCCATTATGTTCCCACTTCACACTCCAAAATTAACTGCCTCACCATGGCCTTCAAAAAGGTCGAGTGCCTTAAAATAGAAAGCAGGTGTGGAGAAAATAACAGACATCAGAACTACAAGAACTTGCATGAAATGGGGCCTAGAATAAGACCGTTACAACATTGAACTTCGTGTCTTTTAATTCGTGTAAACCACCTTCCTGCCTCACACCCAAACATATCCAGTTCAACAACTTCAATAAACCGATAAGAAAGTTCAATGAATTTTAATCTTGTTAGTCTGTACATATATATTTACATATCACACACGTATATTACATATAGATTCCTAATATACGAGTTTAACCTCACAGATGACTATACAGGAGACTTTCACCTTTTGCGGTTCAATAAAATGGTTCAATGGGAACCAATTTATGCATCAACTGACACACTTACGGCATTCAGCTCAACATGCTGCTTGCCCTCATTTTGAGGATGAACAATAACAGTAGCACAAGCCTCAGCCCGTGGAGAATGATTATCTCCCACTTGAGAAACGGATATGGAACTCACCATAGGCTTTGTATCAGCCATATTGTCTTGGTCGACTTGGTCTTCTGAGATGATTTCCCATTCTTCTTTAAGAGATGTTACTTGTAAGCCTTTTTCCTTGTGGCTTTCCATTTCAAATGCAGTGGGTAATATCACATAATCATTGACAGGGTTGTAGTAAGGGTCTGAATCTGCCTTCAGCCAGTGCTTTAGAATCCGAAATACATGATGGTCACAGAGAATTCCTCGATGCTCACCAGGGACTCCAATCCTTGCTTCTGCATTAAGCCCATCTGCCTATAAGGGAAGGAAAAAGCAGGTTATATAGATCGCCAATTCATAATTCACAATTGTCAATCTAAAATTTATCAGGAAAAGGCCATAGTTGAGAGTTGAGACTATAGCTGCATTTCTCCTTTTCAAATTATTATAAGGTAATGGAAGATCAAGTTAGGTTTGTCATATTGTTCTTAAGAGAATCTTACATTCGTACAAATCATCAAATTCAAAAGACTTTCCTTGTTTTTTTTCTCCAAGTTTTATTGCTCCTGGAAATCATAAAAGCTAAACCATTGGTCTAATCAACTTTTTTTGTTTTTTACAAGTTGGTCAAATCATCTGATATGTTGTCTGAAACTGTGAAACCAATTAGTATCCTGCATGCATATAACACAAACCTATGTAATAGGTGAATAATGATATGCCAGCTTGGTTTCTTCATTTCAAAATGTTTACTAATGAAATGTCAGCTTTAGTTTTCTATTTTTGTGTTTCATTTATTAATCATAAATATTTTCAAGGAATTTCCTTTTTTATTCATCCAGCTTTTTAAATCACTCTCAGATTTTTGATTCAATTTATTATATGGTTAACACTCCAGGTAATGAAAACGTTGCTACAGAAATCAGAAAGATTTCATTATCCAAGCATTATATCTAACAGCATGATCATGATCCTCGCTCATACTCAATTAATGTATATTTTCCTTTAACAAGGTGTAAGTTTCCCTGTTCATCTCTTTTCATTTCAATTTGTTCTTTATGCCATGTGGAGGTCCAAACAATTTTTTTCCTCCCCTCCCCACCCACCCACCCACCCAGCTTTTTTCTATTCTCTTCTCTAAATTAAAATAATCCCTTTCTTTGGACCAGCAAAGAAGAGGTATAATCACTTATTATTTGTAACTTTTATTTTGGCTAAATAATTTAGCTAATTTCACTCCCAACTTTCAAAGTCAGAATGCATAAATGTTTAACCCTATGAAACAGCATTAAAAGAGTAAAAAGGATACGTGCTTTCCCTCACTGCATTGGAAATGCAACCAAAAAAAAAAAAAAAAAAAATGCTGCCACCACAAATCATAAATGAGATACTTCAGTGAATACCAACTGTTAAAGCTGTGTTAAAAAGATCATCCATGGCATGAAATCATAACAGATCAAATAGAAAATCTGGCATACCTTGGCTGACTCTGTTGGAACTGTCCCATCTCCATCCACACATACATATGAAGGCTGAAATTATGCAAACACAAGTTAGCTTTCTTACACAAACAGTAACTTGCAGCAAAAGAGGTAATCAAATAACAACACGGATTAAATTTTGTTGTGGATAATGACCTGGCAAAATGGTAGTTCTTGTAAATCAGTAACAGGAGTTTCCTCGCTTCCATAGCTGCATGGTAAATAACTTTTAGAGATCAGATGAACCAAACTCAGTATCAAAAGAACATAGCGGCATATTAGTATTTTAGTTTTAGTATAAGCTTCTATTCCACAATAAATTGCTCAATAACCATAGTTTGTGACTGCAATAAACCCATAACACTTCATTTAGTGGAGATATTACCAGACGCTATGTGGTGTCTCAAGATTGGTCCCATATATGTTGTAGAATTTAACTTGAGAAGGAACTTTAGCAGAAGATAAAACTTCTCGTGTTTCATTAGCCCATTTCAAGATCTCCAAGTTGAATGGTAGGGGAATACTTTTGCCATCATAATTGACCTGGAGATATGCATAAAGTCCAGTAAGCAATATCAGTTCTTTTCATCTAGTTTCAGCATAATGTTAAATAAGAACAGGAAAAAAAACAATCATAATATTCCGCAGGTGGCATTTCTACAACATGATGGTTAATGCAAAGCTCATCATTATTTTATTTTCCTGGGGGAAAATACAAACAACAAATATATAGAAAAGCACAAAACAAAACTGTGTGGAGATACACAGTGGCAACCATAGCTCCAAGTCCAATTCTTAATCACAAGAAAACCCTGAAATTACATATGTTACAATCATTTGTTGACAACTTGACATAACAGAAAACATAAAGAGTTTATAAGAATGTGACAACTAAAAATTCTCAACTCAACCTTAACCCTTAATCCCACTTGGTGCTATCTAGGGCCATAGTAAGCTCTCTAAAAATTGTCAATCGTTTTGCACAACTGGATACAAGCTCAACTAAAAGGAGGGTTACGATGAGTGACTGCCATTGTAATGCTCACCTTTTATGAACATGGATCTAAAGAATGTCTCAACTAAAAAATTGACTTACAATTTTAAAAATTGAAAAATATTCCAAAGTCCAAACATGACAAGTTTCATTTTTCATTAAACCATGAGAAAGTAAAATAATCCACATTAAAGTTACCACAAACTTCACTAATCTGTACTTGGCACAACAAGAGTTCAGGGCTTACAGTGTTTCTCGAAAGAGCTTCCTTAAAAATTTCTATACTTTCTTCTGGGGAATAAGATTCTAGGATAAGATGAGAGTTCCCATCACTGTCTTGCTTCTCTCTCCAGATCTCTAGAGCAGGAATGTGTTGCCAATGAAAATCCAGACAACCCATCAGTTCATATATTGATGGGCATTCAATCAGCTGACAAAATTGCAACTTGTTAATATATTATCTGAAGAACCTTGGTGATTGCAAACATATATATATGTGTGTGTGTGTGCGCGCCTATCAAAGCCACCATTATAGAAAAAGGAAAAAAAAGTGCAACTAATGCAGTCAAAAACTCAAAATCAGAAAAACTTAATGAATATTATCACCAAATGCTTAAATGTTCCTACAAAAATTACAATATAATGCTTCTGGAGAAAACAAAATGAATAGCAAAACTAAAAAATCAAAATATACATAACCCTGCAGGCCCATGCATGCCAGAGAATGACTCATATTTTACAGCATTTAGTGACTGAAAAAGCTTAGGGTGTGATAGAGCAGATTTCAGGGGACCGAGAAGCACATGGTTATAAACAAATGCTCCCGCTGTCCTAAATTGTTTCTCCACCTTAGAAAATCCTACTTTTAAAGGGGCAATTTAATGTGTTATTTTGTAAATAAAAATGCAAGTATACAATATACGCTCCCTAATTTAAACTAATACAAAAGAAAGGAACATATAGCATATTTGCTCTGTATAAAACTCTTAAAAAGTACAATGATCAATCAAATCTAATAGGGTGGAAAAGGACCTAGAATAGACCTTTCACATCCCACAATAAAAAAATATATTTTTATTGGAGATGGCACACTGGTTCATCTTTTATACAACTTATGGTATAGTTGATTCTTCACTGAAATACCTCTTCACTGATCTTTTTACCATGGTTGTGGAAATAATGATTCAGTTGCCTCTTAATTGATAGAGGAGAGCGGTACTGAAATCATCAATTTACTTGAGATTGGAAATTGGAAACTTTGAATAACTTTCTTGATTTGTAGAATTCTAATTTCCAATATAATGGAGTTGAGGATCAAGAGTTTTGGAGATTAAGATCATTTGGACTCTTTGAAGTCTTGGAGATAATGATGCTTTGAGAGGGCCTACTAGACAATCCTAACCATTCATACATTCTGACTTAATTTCTGTTGTCATATAGAGATGAAAACAAGGACACCTAGTAGTATATATATATATATATATATATGGGTTAAATTCAATTTAATTAAATGTAAATTTTGATAAATCTACCGCTGGATTACATTATTTTCGTATATTTTCCATGCTTATAAAATTTAAACATAATCAAAAATCAATAGTCATGTCATCAATCAATTGTTTAAATTCAAGTTTTTGTAATTTAAAATAATTCATAAAAGATGAGCTTATGGATCGAATGATAAATTACATCCGATTGGCTTGAAAATTGGCATGCATGTTAAAAACATATAGAACATGTAATTCAATGCTTCGATTTCCAAAATATGAATTCAATAACAAGTTAATTGGATGGTGTAACATTGCTTAGAATTACATTAGGTGTAACTTGAACCCATCCCTATATATATATATATATATATATATATAAACAAATAAAAAGATTCAAAAGGAGAGAATTAGTGAGAGATTATTGCACAATATTCAACACTAACACGAAAGTAGCAGATGTAAAGTTCAATAAGCAATCATAAATCAAAATGTCCCAATAACGCAAACAAAACTGGAAGTCCCAACATAGTTGTAACCTGAAATACCAAAAGTAAGGGACTCATACCAGCTGGTGCATGCTCCATTTGGATATAAAAAAATTCTGTTCCCATCCTTCAACAAATGACATTCCGTTCAAAAAGGTAGACGTAACATATCCAGGTGCACCTGTTGGACAATTTCACACAATGCTTTAATGGGACTGATAAAGTTCTCAATTTAAAATCAACTTTTTGGTATATTTTCTAAACCATTGAAGTAGGGATGAAAATTAACACCAACAATTATAACGAAACTACAAGGAGTTTTTAGAAGCTCAACCTTGACTAACAAATTGATTGAAGATTTTAGAAGATTAAACCATGCTAATAAAGTTAAAACTTTCAGCAAATGGTCCTACAAACGATTCCAAGGTGATCCTCCAAAGTCAGCTATTAGTCATGTAGCTACTAGTAGTATGTCTGGGTTGATCCATCAGGATGCAGCCTAGTAGATGGAGGCTTGGAATGAGCAATAGATGTCTGGGTTCGATCCCCACTAGAAATTTTGCTGAATTACCTAATGCACAGTTCTGGCTAGAGGGGTCGTTTATTCGTGGTTTACTCCCCAAGAGGTGGGTCCAAAGGGCCCTGCCTTGGTGAGGTTCCACATCATTAAAAAAAAAAAAAAAAAAAATTAAGAATGGCTTGACTCTTAGAATATATCAATCAGTAGAAAATAACAGGTTCCAAGACATCATATTGAAAATATATAAACAAGGAAAGTGGCACAAGCATGTACAACATTATACACACTATATATGAGATCCGCCCTTCTATTTTTTCTGTAACAGCACTCACAAATTTGAAATTAAGGCAATACATGTTAAGAAAGTGAAGAGGAAAGTCAAGCCATTTCCATACAGAGAAGAGAATATCAAGTGTTTCAAATTTTAATTTTAACAGAACAAAGTTCCTGATTTCTGCATGTATCAGGGAGCTAGGAGTTATAGTCTCATAGCTACTATAAATATGCTCCCAAACTCCAATGCGTTCAAGTTATATAGGATCACTTACCCTGAAATGGTGCAGCAATTGCAATCCAATTCTTCACATATTTCTCAAAAATCTGCAAAACAAAGTGCATAAGATTGCGAGAGTTTACCTTGCAGCAAAACTAAAGCAACCAGCTAAGAAAGAAATAACCAAAACTTGAAAGAGAAAGATAGAGATATGATGGAAAGGGAGAAAAGAAAATAAGAATAATTCAAGAAAAGGAATGTAGATTCTTACATCGCTATGCAGGGACATGAAACATTTCACCAGAAGACCCCCCATAGAATGACTTATAATGCTTATCTTTTTCCCTCCAGAAGCATTATATACTAACTCTAGTTTTGCAGCTAACCGCTCCAGTGTTTCTGGCAACCTATAACAAAAACAAAGCATGGACAAGTTAAAGACATTAACTCACAAGAATAGAAAAAGATCTTCATGCATCAGGAATCCAGCCCAATTACAGACAGAGATGAGATTACTCTACAAAAATATTTCACAATAAAAAATAAAAAAATAAAATAAAAAAGATGAAAACAATTTAAAGTCCACCTCAATTCAATATCTATATGTGCAACTGTGCAAGACTTGAACATTTTAATATTTCATTTTTTTCATTAGTAGAATGCTCCATCCAGTGCGTATATAATGAACTACCATCAGTCTCTATGTTTCTTGCTTTTCACAACTTTGGCATTACATGGTAGTTGTGGTTTACATGTGTTTAATTTTGTTTGTTTGTTTTAAAGTCTTTATCACAACCAGAAGCTGAAGTTATTTAAAGGGAAATGTTCCTGTGGAGTTCCCATTTTGTGCAGGGGAGGAAGAATCCTTCATATGTTTAGGATTATAATTTTTCAGAGTTTTCAAAAGAGAGAAGCACATGGGTCCAACTCTATCACATTTGTACAAGAGCTTTGTTAATTGGGTGCAAGAACATTGAGACAGTACGTAAGTCGATTGCAGCAAAAACTTAGTACAGCTGATACACTAAGGTAATGGAAAAAAGCTCGTTTGATGTTGAAGAATTTGGGATCATAGAATTTAACTTGGCTTCAACAAAGACAGAATTTGGGATCATAGTACTTAACTTGTCTTCAACATAGACACTCATAATCATATCCTATCGTGGGAGAAACAGCACATAGAACATCAACTTTTAAGTAAATAATATATCTTTCTTTACAGGTCCTGAAGAAGAGCAAACACAAAAGAAAGTGGAGTTCCAAGGATGAAAGAATCCTTTTCCTTAAGCATATTGAAAACTCAAGTTTGATGTATCAATTAGAGACAATGGAAATAAATCTATTGTTGCCTTCATCATCCATAACTGGCAACGTTCACCACTTGGTGGAACTAATCCACTTGTGAAGTTGATGGCTATCAATGGCAGTACAAGGAAGCAAGAATTGATGATGAGTGACACAGGATGTTAAATCTGGACATGTGAGTATTAGAACAACAGTTAAGTGATTCTATCCACCCTTTCCTATTAGCTTAAGCTTATGGGATAAATGATAGTTTATCAGTTTCCTCTGCCAGTAGGAAGAAATATTCCTTAGAGGTATTCGCATGGGATGGGAGGATTTTAGCAAAAATTGTTAGTTTGTTGTTGGGTTGGGGAATAGAGTGAGGTTTTGGCAAGATGGGTGGTATGGGGATCAACCCTTTCAATTGGCTTTTCCAAGGCTGTATGGTATTGCCATTGATAAGGAGGTTTTTGTTGAAGCTTCTTTGCTAAGGCAGGGGGTGGAGGAGAGAAGAATTTGGGATGTACGTTTTATTAGAGTTTTTAATGATTGGGAGATGGATGAAGGGCTGCATTTTCTTCGTATATTGGGAGCCAATACTCCTCCTGTGGATGTTGGAGACTAGACAAGATGGAAATTGAAGCCTAATGGGGTTTTTGACATCCAGTCGTTTTATAACAAATTAAGGGATTCTCCCTCAACTGTCTTTAATTGGAAAGCTATTTGGAGAGCAAAGGCCCCTAGGCGAGTTTCTTTTTTTGTTTGGTGTGTAGCTTGGAATAAGATCCTAATGGGAAATAACTTGAGATTAAGGAGATTGGTTTTTGTGGATTGGTGCATTATGTGTCGTCATTGTGGAGAGACGGTTGACCACATACTTCTTCATTGTGAGATGGCTTATCAGTTATGGAGCTTTGTCTTTATAACTTTTAGTTTGTCTTGGGTTATACCTAGATCGATTCCAGACTTGCTCTTTGGCTAGTGGAATTGGCTGGGTAAGCATTCGTCTCAGATTTGGAACTTAGTCCCATTGTGCATCCTATGGTGTATTTGGAAGGAATGGAATCGGAGGACTTTTGAGGATTTGGATAGCTCCAATGATCAGATGCTTGCTTCTTTTAGTGGAACTCTTTTTGATTGGTCTCGGGCGTGGGGACTCACGTCTAGTGATTCCCTCCCTTCTTTTCTTTGCTCCCTTTCTCTTTTGTAATTTTTCTGTTGTTTGGTTTTCTTTTTTGTTTTTCTCTGTTTTCCTATTCTTGTATTTTCTAGGTTTGCTCTATGTTCTTTATGCATAGAGTAGCCTTTCGTATATATATCATTCTTACTTATCAAAAAAAAATATTCCTTAGAATTGTTCCTTGTCTTTCTTAGCTAAATAACCCCCTCCCCCCTCTTTTCATGGGTGCAAAAGCAAAATATTGAAAAGAAAAGGTTGTGATAGGCCAGCTAGACCTCTCAGAACTTTTGATCAAAGAAGATCTGATAACAATAGAAACTTCAAGACATGAAGTATGAAACAGGTTGTACGAGTGCATAAAATTTGTAACATTGTTGCATTCAACTAAATTTGCAGTATAGCAGGCTCCTGTTTTTTTTTTATTAGTAATAAACTTCATTGAAAGAAAATTTATAGAGGCCAAAGCACATAGGACATGCATGGAGGGGGCATGAGAACAATAACAGCACTAAGAATTATAAAGACTACATCTATCAAGCAGTTTAGCAGGTACCTGTTGCTTTGGCGGAAATCATACCCAAATCCAAAAAGGGTTTTTCCCTCTTGAAAACCCCATTTGATCATTTCAACAATCATGTCATGGTAATAATAAACACAATCACGCCCAATGATCTGCATCAAACAAAACACTATAATAAATCCATAGGTAGTTCACTTTTTCATCAGCTACAGCATACTTGGTTAATAAAACAGAAATGGAAACAGAAACATCCCACCGTAGTAAAAATTTTACCAACTGTTTTACTTTTCAATTCAGCATACATAAATAACACTTATTAGCTATTACTTCAAGGTTTTAACAAAGGTTAACATTGTTAGAGACAGTAAGCTATTCAATTGTAAAGCCTTTTTGTTTTACCAAATGTAAATGTAATACAAAGTCATGATACATAACGCACCAAGTCAGGGTCTAATAAATCAATTGCATACAGTCCGAATCTGTCTTCAGGAACCACAATAGTTGAATTCGGATCCAAAGACACAGTTTTACCTGTTTCATATAATAAACATCATTATCCAACACCACCAGAAATTTTAAAGTAAGAAAATCTAGAAAAGACACAGTTTTACCTGTTTCATATAAAAAATTTACGAAGTATAAAAGCAATTGCAGCAATGCAAAGCACAATAAACATCTATAATACGATACTGAATATTTGTGTGCAGGTGCGTAGAACCATTTGTCGACTTACTTAGCAATTAGCAGTAGACAGCATTCTAGGAAGTACACACTTGCTATTAAAAACAAAAGTCCGTACCCAGTACACAAAGGCTTCCATTTTTACATTGCTTGGACAGAGCACACTTGCCATCGCACCCAATGCACCAATTCCAATACATGTGCTATGAACATGAATTAAAATATTTCTTTTTAGGTCTAAAATACACGGTCCCTAAACTTTAGCCCCATAAGTGATTTTAGTCCTGAGGTTTAAAGTGATCGCTTTTAGTACTTTTTTTTTTTATAGGTAATAAGACTTTTATTGAGAAAAAAAATTGAACATCATGTTCACAATGGTGAACACTTTCAACAAGAAAACAAATACAAAAAGATCAAGAGCTAAAGGAAATAGAAACTAAGAAATCAGATACAGCAGTACAGTTCGTACACCCCCAAACACGAGTCCAAAGAAACAGAGTACAAAAAAGGAGACATATTAGATGTTCTAATGTTCTCGCCTTGTCTTCAAAAATGCGGCCATTACGTTCTTGCCAGACTAACCACATTAAACATGCCAGGACCATATTCCAAATGGTTGAAAGATGCTTTCCAAACCAGTTTCTCCAAATAAAGAAAAAAGAGCTGACTGACCTAAGCATTACCCAAGTGATCGCTTTTAGTACCTAACAAACTTAAAGTGCTCACTTTTATTCCCCCAACAAAATTTAAAATTGATCTCTTTTAGTCCCTAAAAAACTTAAAAGCGATCTCGTTTTTTCCCCTAACAAACTTAAAAGTTATTGATTTTAACTTAAAGCAATCGCATTTATTCCCTAATAAACTCGAAAGTGATCGCTTTTAATCCCTAATATGTCTAACAGATAATTTATGTGTCAGCAAGTGATCATTGTACTAAAATCATGAATTTTCACAACATTCAATTTAGGGTTTCTAGGTCTTGTGAAATTCAATCTATCTGAGCTCGAAATGCCAATATCAGAGTCCGCAAACAACGAAAAATCTATCAATCTATGCACATAAATAAATAAAATTAAAGAAAGGATTATAGATTGTTACCAGTAGAGGGATCGAAGCGAGACCAAAGCTTGGAGCGGCACTTGTAATCGGCACCGAGAATCCGAACCCAAACCCGCTCCTCCTTACCGTTACCGGAATCAACCGCTTTCATGATCGAACCGGCGATACCCGGAACCAACAGAACCGGGTCGAGATTCGGGTCCACATACTGCTCCGCCTTCTGCCTCCTCAGAAGGCTGAGCCACATCTCCACCGATTGCACGATTTCCTCCAACAGCACCGCCATACCCAACCAATCAAATTCAAACCCCTCCTTTTTTTAAGATTTCAAAGCTTTTGCTTTTTCTTTTTTGGGTTGAGAATTCAATTCTGAGGAAATGAAATCCCTAAATCTTAAAGTTCTGAGAGAAAATTTGCTGAGAAGGTAAAGGAAAAAAGGTGGAGGTGGAGGTGGAGGTGGCGGTGGCGAGAGGTTACAGCAAAGTGGCAAAGGCTTTCACGGATTATCGAAACTCTTCAAAACAAATACGGTATCTTCGAGAATCTGGATAAGACCCATTTTGTTTATTTATTGTTGTTGCCATCTCAACCGCCAATAGGATATCGCCACCTCATAAAAATTACTTTTTTCTTTTAAAAGTAACTAACTTCAAATATAATAAAACTCCCAATGAATAAAGTCAAAAAAAAAAAAAAAAAAAAAAAAAAACCTCCAAATGAATAGACCTCTTACAACTTACAATTAATAAATTTGGACAAACAAAAATAAACACCAACTGTCATAAGTCATAACTATCTAGAATAGAATTGAGATATTTAAAAACCTATAGATAATGTCAATCCTTAATAAAGCTGCTTAAGAACTTCAAGTCCTATATTCCACTTTACCAAGCTCTCATGGATACAACTCTCTGCTAAACTTTAATATGAAAATTGTAAATGATGGGATAAGCCACATATCTAGTAAGTAATTATACACTACACAACACAACACAAAATGGAGTAAAAGAATACACGAGTATTTTGAATTTACAAATCAACCCAATGATTTGTTTTCTAAAGCACTTAGTGAACCAATACACATATGTAATTAAATCGCATAATCATTTAAAAACACATACAAATAATTTATCAGAACACAGTGTCACATACACAGATATCACATATTTTCACATACAATCCTGTATGCGGATACCAATATCTAACCCTTATTGGCGAGGGTTCATTACATAATCTCACAAATAACCCTATGATCGGGTTCACACATATATCTAATCAAGTTTAAAAACACTCAACGATTCACATATCACTATAGTAAAGTTTATGCAAAACTAAAATATTTTGCATAATATTAATAGTAATTCCAAAACACACTAACATATAGTAGATCACAATGTAAAATTGAGCATAAACCATAATATGCTTGACTCTTTTAGGGAATGTATAACGATTGAAGAGTTTATAAAATTATTTTACAATTCATGAGTAAGTATGTAAACTCGATTGGCTAAAAGAAACATTTTAAATACCTTTTGGAGAAATAGGAACAAAATTTGAAAATCACTTGATTTTTAACAGATTTTCAAAGAATAAAAACCTATTTTAAAAAAGGAAGATTAAAAATTCAATTGTTTTCTAAAAATAATTTTGTGTAATACCAATTTTTAAAATAAGTGACAAAGGTTCAAGATCTTATTTAAAAGTCAAATTTCCTCATTTAATAGTATAAAAATGAACAAAATTTGTGCATGTTATGCATAATTACTTACAACATTTGAATCCCTCTGAAAGTTCAGCTGAAACACATTCCAAATAGTCTCAAAACACTCTTGAATATGACCTAAAATCAACCATGGAAATTACTTAATACCCTTCACAAAAGATAAAGCTTATCAAATTATGACAAACTAATTCAAGAGAATTATACTTTGGTGAACTAATAACATTTTGTCACTAATGCAAAGTTTCTCTAAGCAATAATGTTTCTTTGCATTGGTCTAAACTCATATAGCTATGAGAAAGGCAGAAGCTAATATACTCCAGACCTAGGATTTTATATCCCCATTGAAAACATAAGGCCATGTACATGGCCACCTTTAGAGTTAAACTAGGCCTGTCCACTAGTCAGGCCAGTTCGGGTTTGAGCCTGAACCAAACTCAACTTGATTTGGTCGAGTGGTTGGATCTTGGACCCATATTCAATTGAATAGTCGATTTGGACCCGGCGTTTCGGGTCATCGATTGGGCAGGTTGGAGTTGTCAGTTAAGCGGGTCTAGGCCACAGATTGAGCGAATTTTCTAGACTTCATTGAAATTTATTTTAGTTTAATTTTTTTCACTTTTTTTTAGCCCAAATTAAGGACTTTAACAGTTTTATAAATTACTTGGATGTCATATTTTTTTAATTTTCCATATAAAACAAATTGAGCCTCCCTTTTAATTTTTTTTTTTTTTTTTTAATGGGCCTTCAAGCTAAACTTATATTAAGCAACTACACTACTTATAAATCCATTGCCCCTCCAAGACATAAACATCCTAGACAAAATAGCTCAACACATATTAGGAATGCTATAAGCATATGGATAATAATTGTTGTAGATTTAGTTAGTTAGTTAGTTATAATTCCAAGCATGTTAATCACATTTAGCACATGTTGAAATTATTAACGCACGTGGGTAATAATAGGACCATTAGGATAAGGTCATGTGGGCCAATGGAATAGTTTTATGGTTCTAGAAATACCTACTTGTAATCACATTTCCATCATGAAAGAATAAATCGATTGCTTAGTGCATTAGTGCATCTCTTTCTCTCTTAATCTCTCTCTCTCTTAATCTCTCTCTTTCTTAATCTCTCTCTCAATATTTCTCTATGGAACGTGACTACCTCAAATTAAGTCAATTTCTCTACAATTCCTATCCATCTTCATTAGGAACCACCAGGTTCCTAACAACACGACACACAAAAGAAACCTATTTTTACCACCTGTGATCTATTAAGCATCCACACATTGACTACAACAAATAAACACAACAAAATAGGTTGTAAAACCTGGAAAAAATAGCACAACACAACTAACAACACACAAAATCCTATTTTTACCACATGTGAAATGTGACCTGTTAAACAACCACACATTGACTACCAAAAAATAAAGACAACAAAATAAAATGTATAACCTGGACAAAATAGCAAAACACAACAACACACAAACATGCCTACTTTTACCTCCTGTGATCTGTTAAACATCCACACAATACAAGCACCTGGGCAGTAAGCCAGTAGGTCAATACAACAAGTCATATATATTCAAGAAAACCCAAAGGCATAAAAGCCAATCTTAACACCTATGTTAAACTTGCCAACCACACAACAAATGATATTTCTAGTAGCAAATAAGTCAACAATAGCAAGTATAAGCAACAGATAAGAGTACACTACAATATTTCCATATATATATATATATATATATATAAATGGATATATACTTAGTAACCCATAGAGACAGAGAAGACAATTAGATTACTGCAAGTTTTTAAGGCAATAAACAATAAGGTAGCAAGCTTGCTAGCTATATAATGTTCCTAGTAATATAATTAGTTACAATTATGAAATACCACAAGAATTTTCAAAAAATAGCTTTTTCAAAGTATTGAATGACAAATACTCTATAGTTAATAAATCTATAACTTATAGAAAAGAAAACCTATGAACTAAGATTTCTTTTCTATAAGCATTAAAAGTTAAATGTAGAAAAGCAACATCCAAAAAAGCTTCCAAAATGCTCCCAGAAGGCTATCTCCTTTGCAAAATAAATGATTCCTCCTACAATAAACAAAAATATTTAACAAATAATACATTAGTATTAAATACAAGACCAACTAGAAATGATAGCAAGTTTATAACAATAAGGGGCCAAAGGCAATAACATACCAAATCAATTATCAATCATTAATACTAATTAAGGGTTGTTTGCCTGAGCTAGAACCCTTGCTTGAGCTGGTACTTACTGTTGCACTTGATGTTGATTATTGATTTAAAACTAGAAAAGAAAAGAAAATAAATACAATAGATTAAATTTTGTTAGAATACATGAGACATTCAATAAGAATTAATAGACAATAAATTTTAGAATTTAAACATATCACCTAAATCATAAAATTCCTCATCCAATATCTCTACCTCATCCCTTTGTTGGCGATAAGAAATCAGAATTGTGGCTTAAAGTCAATTTTGTGCACATATAAGGTTTTGAACCATGAGGGGAGAGAAAGAACTTCAAAATGGATCAACAATGTGGCCTCCAATGCTTAATGCTGACTCAGATGCAACAGTAAAAATTGATACAACCAACACTTCCTTAGCCACTTTGGACAACACTTGGTACCTACTAGAATTGTCCTTCTACCTCTCCAATACCTCAAAACTTACATCTTTTCTACCATCATAATTTTCAGCTAAATGCTTTTCAACCTCATTACTACAACCTACAGATTGCTCAGCTTCCATGAAACGCTCATATCGAGAGTGAACCATCACATATGGATCACTAGCATCACCTTCCATTTGTGTCCTCTCGCTCCCACATCATTCTTGCACATTTGGTAAATGAATAGAAGAGTAAAAATTATACAATTTAATCAAAAGATCTTTCACCTTATCAATTATCACTTTCCCTATTGCATAACCATAAATTTCAAAAAAAGAAAACTTCAAAAACCTCAATTTTTTTCATAGATCAAGAACCATAGCCACATACAAAAGAGGTTTAATTTTATCACTTTCCTCCCAATACTTCTTAAATTTAGTTTGCATGTTTGTGGCTATATTTTTCAAGAGGGTGTTTTGGGATTTAACTAAATGAGAAATACTCTCCTGAATGACAAAGATCTCATCAAAGAAGACATTTGAAGTAACATACAAAACCTCAAGAAAGTTACAAATGCCCTAAAATTTTGGAAATCACTTGTACATGGAGATCCTAAACCACCACTATCTTTCTTGGTCCTAAAGTACAACGAATAACCATTATCTTCAAAGTCCATTCTAAGGAACACTTTTTCAATTTTCAGCAGTTTCTAACATGAGGTAAGTTGAGTTCCACCTAATAGGTACATCTAGACAAAGAAGACTCTTGGACTCTATACCTAACATTTCCATAAAACTGCTAAAAGTCTGATTTTTATTGGGTGAGGACTTTACGTACCTCACAGCTTCACTCACCTTAGCAACAAACGCATTAATTTCTTTCAAATCTTCCCCCACAATGAGATTTAGGATATGAGCGCACAACACCTCATGTGCAAGAACTCATTTTCTAAAATTGTCCCATTCCAATCTTTTGTTACATCTCTAGCCACAGTTTGATAAGATGAAATATCCTTTAGACGGAGCTTAGGTTGCAATGTAGTTACATATTTCTTAAACTCATACCCCTCAATGCACCTAAAAGGCAACTCATCAATTATAATCATTTCAACAAGTGTCTTTCTAGAAGCCTCAATAGTAAAGGTTGTTGACACAAATTGGAAATCTTCCTCTCCATCTTTTTTGGTTTCAAAAGCTAAGGTTTTTTTGCTCCTTAACTATATTTTTTCTATTAGGGTTCTTAGGACAATTTGACACATAAGCTAGCAAATTACTAGTACCACAACTCTTACAATCAGCATGATATGATTTTTGACAATAATTACACATAGCCTTAGTGACACCTTTTTTACCTTTATTTTTTCAAAATGATTCCAAACTATAAACTTTTTCCTACTAGTACCAGTACTAGTACCAGCCTTATTCTTTGCTAGGTGGAATTAGGGCCAACTTAGCATCAGCAGCTTAGCTTGGGTAGCAACAGCAACCTCTTGGGTGGCAAACTGGCAGTAGCATCATCAGCTTGGGTGGCAGTAGAACCATCAACTTGTGTAGCAACTGATGTTTGGACAAAGGGTGCATTAGTGGAGAGTTCCATGACCTAAAAAAAATCAAATATAAGTATTAGCAAACTAGAATAACAAGAACAACTAATAATTATAATAACCACACAAACCAAAAAGGAAAAACAATATCCTACACATGCAAAAAAGAACACAACACAAAACTTAAAACACGAAACTAAATAGAACCTAGATACAAACAATATGACGCTTGAAATTTTATTAAATAATAAAAGCAGAAACATTAATGCTTAAAATTTATTAAACAACAACAACAAAACCATAACAACAACCACCACAACAGCATAAGTAACATGCATAAACTCTAACAAAAAAGAAAAAAGAAAAAAAGAAAAAAAAAAGAACATAATCCCAACTTTGAACACAAAGCACAAGGGGGGAAAAAATCATACCATAAAGATATTATGGGTGTTGGAGTTTCAAATTTGAAGACTGAAAACCCCACTTGGACAACTTTCAATTCCTAAATAAAATTAAAATAGGAACAAAATTAATCAAACAAATGAACAAAGAGCAAAAGTAAAATGGTTAGGGTTTCAATTTTTTTTAGTTAGGGTTTCAAATTATAAAACTTTGGGTTTATTTTATTTTAACAATAGATTTCCATAATAGATAAAATCAACGAGAGACTACAAAAAAAAAAGATGAGAAAAGGAGAATATTTACCTTAAACAGTTTGGAGTAAGAATTGAGTGGGGTGGAAAAACAAGGACTATCTCTTCAAGCCATATTGATCGGCGGGAGGGAGAGGAGTGGGTGTTAGTGGCGGCAGTGACTAGGTTTGAACTTGTAGTGAGAAGCTAGGGTTTGGACTTTAGGGTAGAAAGAGGCAAAGTGAGAATTGAGAGTTTGAGAGTCTAGTCTGTTCATTGGTGAGAAGACCAAAGCTTAAAGAGTAAAGAGCGAAGATTTCGTAGTAAACTAGAGAAGAGATTAAAGAGAGTGAGTCTGAGAGATATGAGATATCAGATCAAAATATTAAGCTTTAATTGTGACCATTTGATTTTGTTATTAATTTTGATTTTAACGGTTGATTTGTAAATTTGGTATTTATGCCCCTGAATCACTGATATGAGTTTGTACTAAAGTCTACTGATATGACTCAAATGAGTTTGTAGAGTGTAATTATGATTGTAGATTTTGAATCTTGATTTAAATGTTGTATTTGAAGATTGGGAACTTGTGCCAAAAAAGTCTGAACTTATTTTTGCTCATGCTTTACATTAGCCAATTACCGAAGCCACATATTCATTCATAATTAGGTCGGTTCGGGTTATTTGGGTGAAATATTTTATAATCTGAAACCCAAACCGATTATTCAGTTATTCTTAAAATACAACCCGTAACCGACCAAGCTTTGCATTCGGAGCTGCTTGTGGACCTTTGGGTTGGGCAAGTACGGTCAAGCATGTCGGATTGTCCGAGCCATTGGATAGCCCTAAGTTAAACATTATATTCGAATGAAATTTGCAAGCAACTTAACATAATCATTGCACCTACTTTTGAATTAAAATCAATTATATATCAACCTTTCTTAGACCCAAGATCTTCAATTCAACGGGCAACCAATATAATATACAAAACTATCTTAAACTCAAGATTATACTCATCGGGTCCTTATCTGAATATTACCCTATACACAAACCTCTATTCATAGTGATATATATATATATATATATATATATAACTTCAAGATTCAAACAATAGTAATATTTTGTTATATAAGATAAAAATTTTATTCTAACTTAATTTAAGTGTATATGTGTGTGAAACTCTCAAGTTATGATATGCGGGATATTACAAGTTAAACTATCTAGAACTCATAAATAACAAATTTGATCAAATTAAAACTAATAGATGACATTGTACAACATTCATTATTCGCCCCCAAGACATTCAATTTATCCATATTTAGGGCCCGTTCGATATGTGTGTTTAAACAACAGTTTTCAGTTTTTTTGAAAATATGCGTGGATGAAAAAGTGTGTAGAAATACGTATAATGTTGTTTAAAAACTGAAAACATGTATTTAAACACATGTACCAAACATGTTCTTAGGCTCTACAAATAGGCTTTGGACACACATGTCATTGTCTGCAATTGTAGTGAAATTAGTGAAGAATTGATAATGTTGTGTTTCTTGAGTCTATACATCAACCTTGCAAAATAATATTAGTTTTGACTAATACTTAATAAATAAATACATGTATTACAGTTTATTTTATTTTATTAAGTGAGTACAATTATTTAAGGGTTGATTATAACATTTTATTAGGTATTTCACCTTATTATAATTTATTTATGACAAACTTTATCTACGATTTCTTTATTTCTCTCTTAGTCTTTGAGGTATGATCGGAATGTTCTTTGGATTATTAATATTATAGATGGTTTAAATATTACTGATGGTAATAGTAATTGATAGACACAACCACATAATATTCAACAAATAATTATAAATTAATATCAAGCAATATATGTTAGGTCTCAGGACTGAATATAGTGATTCTAAGGTTTGAATGTGACCTAATAGTGTTTTAGAACTTAAACAATAAGTAATATTAAATTGTCTCTTTTAAAGCAAAATAAATAAATAAATAAATGAGTTTGAAATAAGTTTTGATTCATAAATATATGTGGAACAAATATGAGATAAAATTACTAAAATTTAATAGAAT
Source organism: Quercus glauca (assembly GCA_023736055.1). Classification (NCBI taxonomy): domain Eukaryota; kingdom Viridiplantae; phylum Streptophyta; class Magnoliopsida; order Fagales; family Fagaceae; genus Quercus; species Quercus glauca. The sequence continues at coordinate 20,087,266 of CM043325.1, read as the reverse complement.
TTGGAATGAGTTTGAGATTTAAATTTTTTTTTAATAGAATTTGGATTTAGAGTAGGTACTCTCAAGTCTCAACTCGACCTTATCTTTTCTCATTCTCAAGTACGTGCATTGAAATGGACTAAGTGAACTGAAATAGACCAAAATAGACTCAAGTGGATTGAAATAAGTGATATGTTCAATTCAATCAAATCCATAAGTAACAACGGTATATATATATATATATATATATTTTTACTTTAAATGTTATTTCATTAAGTTATTTAATTATATAAGCACTACTTTTTTGTTAATTCCTGATTTATATTGCTATTTTTTAAAAAATATTGCGGCTAACAATATGCGCTTATTTTACTTATTAAAGCGAACCTATATTTATTTAGATGTTCATTTCTATGAATCATTTTCAAGTTTTTCCTGCTTACTCAATTGCTATTGATGTATGTAGTGAAAATTGGAATCTTATAGAGACCAAGTTTATTGCTTCAGCTTGAAACAAGATAATTTAATTTTACTTTTTCGGAAAAGTATGGTTCACATAGATAATATAGACAGATGAATCTGTCCGCATGATTACATCCAGATAAGCTTGTGAGACCTTGGGCTGAGTTTACCGGGCCTTCTTGTTGTTGGGTCATATTTGGGGTCCATTGACGTATAATTATTTGGGCTAAGCATAAAATGATCCACCCGATGGAATGTGACACATAAATTGTTACATCAGTACATGTGAGCAAACCGAATACCATTTGGGCCTTTCTCAAAAAAAAAAAAAAAAGAATGCTATTTGGGCTATATAATTATAATTTTTTAATAATATAAATGAATAATCAGTTTCTTTATAAAACTTATATACTTTTTAATACTAAATAACACAAGGTTAGTAAATCTAATTTTTACAAATTCATACACAAAAATTTCTCTATCAAATAGAATCAAATAATATAATTTCAATTATAATTTAATTATCAATTATTAAAAATTATTCAAGTTTGAATATATCATTTAAATTGCCAATGAGCTCAAGCTCTATTGGCATTCAAAATATAATTAAATAAACAACTCCTAAACTCTTACTGTAGGGACTGGAGTTTGGACACCTCTTCTATTGGATGGATAGATTCAGACCCAACCAACCCAATATAATGAATTTATAGATAATGGTTTAAAAACTAAGTCTTAATGAGGATTACAACAACTAGATATGACTACGAGTTGATTGAATAACAAGGACGTGGATTAAAGTGTGAAATTCTGTTTCTCGGCCCTCATCTTAGGAGCTTGTAGTTCTCATTATCTCTTTAGTGCTAGGTTACAAAAGTTTCAAAGCTGATACCAATTGTTCCAGTATTCTCTGCCCTCCCTTTCTGAAGGATTTTTTACATCATATATATCCTCCTTTAGTTGATCTTGACCTTCCATTTGTTGATTGTGCATGTCACTACTTGAGTGCTTATTCCATCAGCTACATTTCCAAACCTTTTGTGAGTTGCAACAACCAAGGTTGCACTGTTCAGGTGTCATTTCCTCATTAATACGGCCAGAATGTTAGTTGTGGGTATTTAATGCGGATGTGACAGTTTCTCCTTGAATCGCTCTTTCACCATGCTCTCTTGGCTGATCCGTTGTACTTGTCTTTTTTCTTGGGATGCTCTTGGGGGCTGCCTTGATGGCGTGCCGCTATTCCCTTCCATGGTCCCAGTTGGCCGAGGTCAGGATTGTCCTCAACAATGCTCCTTGGCAATTTCGGTTTTCTTCATTCGTCCTTGGTCATTTCTTCCTCCTTGGCGTGAGCCTTGGACTTAGTATAAAGTGGACTGAACTTGCCAAATTCTTTATCCCCACACTTACTATTCACTTTGACTCGATTAATTTGAAAGCCCTAAATCATCTAAGAACAATTAGATGAATAATCATGAACTTTTAGATTACATATATTAGTTGAATGTTTGAATCCATTCAGTTTTGTGATGGATTGGATTTTAAAATATACAAGAGATCTTAAGATCAAAACAGGTAGAACAAATCGGATCATCTTAATGCGGTTTGAGAACTACTAATAGAGTCACAACCTTATTTCCCACCATGAAAAACACATTTATATTCACCAAGATCAACTAATAAGCCTAACACCCCGTGCCTAACATGAAAAGCATCACTGATAGTTACCTCAAAAATTTATTCAGGGACCCAAATCTCTTTCGATATATACAACTAAAAAATAAATGTTGATTTTTTTTAATCACATACATTGTCTTTGTGGCATAACCCTTGCCTTTTTTTGATCCAATGACTACGTTTTTAGGCCTATGCCTTTGGTCTTGGTTTTGTATTATACTTGGTAAAAATTCAAAATTGCGGTGCGGTGTATATCCACCTGTTTTGATTGACGCCATTGTTGTGAAATTTGTGGAGCAATGCACATCTGCCTGAACGACTCTCTGAATAGGTCATAAATTTGACATGGCTTGCCATTATCACCTAGATATAGAGATTCTGTTACCTTCTTTGAGGGGTTTAACACACCTGCAAGATCAAAATTCGCCATAGAAGATTAATTAGTCCAAAGAACACAAGTCTGGCCATATCAAAAGCTCGGCTAAATCATAAAAACAATCGTAAGGGCTTCCTTCTTTGTGTTTTCCCATAAATTTATAGTGGAACACCAACGTTATGATGAGCTCTCAAACAGGATCACATCCAGCTGAGCAACTTGTTGAACAGCAACAGGATTATTTACCAGGATCCCATATGATTTGTGCATTTCCAACACAAAACCAAACGCCCAACAGAAAACATAATGAACAGTTTACCATATGGCACATTCCACTTTCCCTGGTTAGAAGACCTTTCTTGTTATCATGCTAGGGTTGCTCTCTTTCCTTTGGCATCTCTTGACTGCAAATAAACTATGCAAGTCAGAAGCTACATTCTAGGAAGATATCAATAAATGATACTTTATTGGCATAAAAATGCATGGAGGGAGAGAGACACCTGTGCAGCAACAGATCTTTTTGAATCCAGAAACTCCCTGTAAATGTTATATAGTCTCTGCTTCTCAGTTTCTGAAACAGAGGGTCTTGCCTTATTGGCGGTAGACTTCAAAAGACCATCAGTTATTACTGGCTTTTTGTTTGGCTCACTGGTATCTGCACTGTCCAGAAGGTCGTGAACTGCTGCAAGCTGTGCATCTGAAAGCAGAGCTTGAAGGTCAGCCCCACTAAATCCTTCAGTCATATGAGCTATGGCATCTAATTCAACGTCATTTTCCAATGGCAGCTGTATCAATTGATAAAATCATAACATTATTATAAATTAACCTGACAAAACATTTAGACATAAAATAAAGCTTCATGATTTATGAGTAGCACTAGCAACTGAAGAGTCACAGTACAAGTTCGGCACTAAAAATACAATAATAAATAAATAAGTAATAATAAATTATTGTGTCTAGAAACAACACTACCCTCCAAAAGTTTCAAGAAATGACACTCCCAGGCTTGAGGTTTTTATAAATACCCTCTCACATCGGTACTTCCTTAATAGAATATATTCCATTTAAAAAAAATATTCCTACTCTTTATACAAACCTCAAAGGGGGAGAGTAATCTCGCCTATTACTTAGAAATCCTTTTTAAGAATGGAATATTTCATCAGAAAAAGTAATAGTTTGAGGGGGAATGGATGCATTTGTACATCAAATGCAATTGAGTTGCTCATTAATGTTCTGAGTTATGATGATTCAACAAAACTAGGGTGTAACAAATAGACTTGAGCTTGAAATAGCTATCATATGATTGATTAGGGTCAGCACTTGAAAAGGAGAATTTGGTATCAAGTTATGGCTTGTTCAGGGCATTTGTCAAGGCAATCATTTATACCCATTATTTATAGTGGTGATGGGTGTTTCAAGTAATAAAACATACGAGAACTTATCCTCAAATTGGACCTCACAAATCACTAAAATAATTGTAAGCAATTAATATTCAAATTATATTAAAATAGCAATGTGCATAACTAAATAAAAGTTACGAACAATGCATTAATTTGATTATCTTACTAACCTTTCTAGAAAGTACTGTAAGAATATCCAACCTCTCCTGTTGAGATGGAAAATCACAGAATAAAAGCCGATCTAGCCTACCAGGTCTCAACAAAGCAGCATCAAGTAAATCTGGTCTACTGCTTGACATGAAAATTTTAAGTTAATTTACCATCAGACAAAGTAATCAATAAAAAGACCAACGTAGAAAACAAGATCCAAAATCATGAAAATGCAAAGACGAAAGAAACATTCCATGATTGAGACCTCAATTTGCATATAGGCATGGGCACTAGACATAAACCTAAGAAAGCAATTTGCACAGGCTTATTAAGATTCGTGCCCCTATCAAAGCTGATGGTTTGGGTATAATAAAATTTAGTACTTTTAATAAGGCTTTTATAAGGAAAGTAGCTTTCTAGATATGGTGCAGCATGGGATCAAATGTGAAGGCATGTCATTGGTGCAAAGTGTTGAGAGTCTTTGGTTTGTTGGAAGGCAGTAGTAAAGAGGGTCGCATGGGTCGAGTTTGTGAAAGAAATTAGAAGTGGTTTGCAAGAACCTTCTTTTCCACTACTAATAATCCCTTATTTTAACATCAAAGAAAGGCCACCATACTCTTCTTCACTTCATTGAATAACAATTCCAACGCAAATTCAGTCCACTGCAACAACATAGCCTAGGAACTAAATCCACACTGTAATGTTATAGAAATAGCATGGGAAGAAGTTGAAATGGAGTGGTTCAATTCAGCAGGCCCATCACTCTGGCAAAACCACCAGATACAAGTACTGATGGTCAATTGGGCATTTAACCTATTCACATGTAATTTCCACACCACCAACCAGTCCACTCCCCCACAACATTACCCCCCCCCCCCCCCCCCCCAAAAAAAAAAAAAAAACTACTACCTTTTCTTGTCACTTATCTCTCATTCACAAGAGGGGAAGAAATATGTTTTTTCCCCTACAGGAAATTTTTTATTTTTTATTTTTTATTCTTTCATCATGAACAGGGAGAAAATTGTAAATTGAAGATGTAAAAGTGATGAGAGACGTGGCACTATATTATTTGTTAGAAGGTCATGCTAAAAGGTTTCTTCACTTTGATCTGAACCATGGGAGTTTACCGTCGCAAACAAAATTTCAGGAGGATTCTGTGTTTTACAACTTGACCACAGGGACAAAACATATTTTTCCTATAATTTTATGGTTATTGTGAACAGAAATTGACCTTGTAGCAGCAAACACAAATACACCAGTCAAAACTTCAATGCCATCTAATTCAGTAAGAAACTGCAAAAAGGGAAATGCAATTATTAGAAAATTAACTATTGAAAGAGGATGGAAGATGGGACTGGCAAACAAGAGACTGACCTGATTAACAACACGATCAGTTACTCCAGTATTGTCATGCCCTCTTTTTGGGGCTATAGAATCAAATTCATCAAAAAAGAGAAGGCATGGAGCGGCTGCATTTGCTTTGGAGAAAATATCTCGAACCTGAAATCATGATATACGCATCAGCAGCAGGACTATGCAATACACTTCACTTCTAGAAAGTCATTCAACATATTTCCAAAAAGGGTTACCCATTAAAAGATACAAAGGATCATCGTACATGTTTTTATCTTCTATGCACATTGTATAGTTACACATGCATCATAAATCCCAGTTAAAAAACTACAATAAAAGGAGGCAACTAAGCAAATACTGAACACTTCTTTTTTGAAGTAAAAAAATAATAATAATTAAGAATTGAATGGGATTTTGTGCATCACCCGAATACATTGTATGAATGATGTTTATATAAGAAGCATAAACAAATACTGAACAATTGTTCTTTTTTTGAAGGAAAAAAAAATAGTAATTAAGAATTGAATGGGAGTTTGTGAATCACCCAAGTACATTGTATGAATGATGTATATAAAAGAGACATAAAATAATCACGGTATAAAACTAGAATCATCAAAAGATCCACCAGATGTCTCCATCCTCTCATAAAGCAAACACAAAATAAGAAATTTCAGCTAAGACAAGGAAAGCTCAACATCTTCAAGGAACAAGCAGAGTCAGGTAATGCAAACTGCAAAGGCCTTGAGACTGTGTACTGCTAACTGTGCCATCCACCTATGAGCTTCAACAGAGAATAAGTCCACAATGGTTCCAAAAGCCTAGTACGACTATAAAAAATATGCTGCTACTGCTATGTTAGCTCATACTTTTCTCTTCATTTTATATACATTCGGAATTAGTATTAAAACTGTGTTCCTTGGTACTCATTAGTTTTGGAGGGTACCAACTACATGGGAATAGTAGTATATCACAGGAAATAATGGGAACAGAAAAAAGTCAAACATTACATAGAGAAACTAACAATATGGGTCAAAAAGAAGAAGATGATAACTCTTCTTGTGGTTCTTATCATTGGCATCATAATAATCATCTTAAAATACCATACAATATCCTGTATCAAAAAAAATTGTTGAGAGAATAACTATAGTTCTTACACTTCAATCTCCTTTCCACACTTCACTCACTTATACACATAATTACAAAGAAAGATGGTTACTATGAAGAATACATAATATCCCAGAAAACAGTTCACTGAAAGCAAAAGCGCACAACCAATAAATCAAGAGAAGTGAGAACTAATACAAAATTCAACACTGATAAATTATGTGGATCAAAAAAGCATTGGCTACTATATAATTTGAAACTACAAAAACACAAAAATCATCGAAAAATTGGTATACAAAAAATATTTTTAAGGCAAGAAATAATTGGACACTCACAGCTTGCTCAGAAGCACCAATATATTTATTTAGCAGCTCAGGCCCTTTCACTGATATAAATCGCAAGGAACAAGCAGCAGCAGCAGCACCCACTATATGTGTCTTGCCACAACCAGGAGGCCCATATAAGAGAACATTTGACCGCAACCTTAAAGGAGCTTGTGAAAAGGTATTTGGGAACTTTGAAGGCAATTCAATTATCTGACATTGATAGTAGGAATTAACAATAGAAGAGAATATAACATACAGTAAAAAAAAGGATTGGAACTGAAAAAAAAAAAAAAAAACAAAACAAAAACAAAAAAAGGCAAAATGATACTTGCATGATAGAATTGAATGAAAGTAAGAGACAGCACCAGTACAAACCAGTTATTATCTATAGGCTAATGATTTGATTTTTCCTTTCCCCTATCATGGTCTGCTAATAATATTATTGAACCAACAGATAGGTGAGAAGTTCTAAACCATTTTGGTTCCATACAATAGAAATTTAGATAAGGTTCTCTTCTGGAAAATAAGAGGAAATAATGAAAGAGACCAAGCAATTCAGAGTAATTATTGGAGTCGATGTTTAGTCTCCTTATGAAAGAGTTGACATGCTGACATTCTCATATATTTTTCTATATTTTTTCCTGAAGCCAAACTTCATTTCCCCACATCTTTTTTTTGCCCCCCTAGACTGGAGGTAAAGCACACTCCCCTGCATACAATAATACTTGATTCTGAAGCGTAAACATCAACGCATTGCACGTAGGAAGCAGTACAAAGTCAGAAGCAGCAAGCATCATTTTAAAATGTTGGTATATATTTCTACTTGAGTGAATTTAAGAAGGTGTCATTAATTCCTTCTGCTACCCCATGTTGAGTATTTTACCTACGATACAAGATCTGTGAGTGGGGACAGCTAATCCCCTTCAAATTCGTGGGCTTACAAATTGAAAAGAAATTCCAGCAAAAAACCTGTGCATTTGACTTCTTAACTTGCAGATATGACCAAATAGTTGAAAGGGTTTGTCTTCTTTTGAAAAATTTTAGTTTCCCCATCAGAGGTGGTTTAAACATGAGTCATCACTCTGAATTACGTTGGATACCACAAGACCAACATCACCTTATTAATATGTAAATAAGGTTTCAATTACAAATGCACATACTTCCCATCAGAAGTTATATATCAAATATTATAAACTATTACATCCTCTAAGGTTATAAATATACAGCCATTCAGGTGACACCATAGTCTAGGCTATATTAAATTTTCAAAAAAGCCGTTCTTGTGTGCTTTTGCCTCAAAATCTGTATCCAATGCTTTAAGTTTGCTGTTTATCCTCAGATTTGGGGGTTTACGCATTGTCATTCTTTGTTTGACTTTCTTAATTCTGTTAGTCTTTCTTTTTTATTGGTTTGTACTCTTTTCAGTGCAGTGAGTTTACTATCGTAAATTCATTGTGCTTTTATTTTCAATAAAGCTGTTATTACCTATCAAAAAAAGTTTGCTGTTTATCCCAATAACATCCAAGTATATGCAATTCCTCTCAATACACGTCCACCATTGAACACCATCTGATTAGAGAACCTTAATTTTCACATTGATTCAATTATGATCTTACAAAATCATTCACATTGATTCAATTATGGCCTTGAGAAATCATTGAAGTACATCACAAATTCACTATTAAGTGTTAAGAAATGAACCCAAATTGAATGATTATGATCATTTTATAAATGTAATGGCCTACCAACAGACAAGCAATGGAATCACAGTACAAAGAAGAGGTGTGATAAAAAAAGGGGAAAAAGGAAATCTAGAAATGAAGCACAAACATCAAATGCATACATATGAGAAAAGCCTCTAAAAGAAAAAGAACATTGAAATTTCTTAGTTCAAAAGCACGTGCTACTGATGAAAGCATATATTCATGAAAAATAGACTTGAAGTGGATAAATACAAACTAGATGAGTTTACCCTAGTTTCATGAAATTTAGGAAACCAGATATGATTGAGGCTGTGTTTGGGTTGATGTAAAATGTTTTCCAAGTGTAAAATATTTTCAAGTGAAAATATTTTCTAGAAAGGAAAATATTTTCAGTTGTTTGGTTGCGTTTTGGAAAATGCACCACAAAATGGTTTCCAGTGCCTGGTTTGCACATAAAATTATTACAAGAAAATATGTATATACTCCGGAAATACGCCAGACGATGTCTTGGCTGGAGCTTCTCTCTCTCTTTGGGTTCGGGTAGAGGCCTGAAAATAGGAGTGTAATTCGGTTGAAGGTAAAATAGAAGTGTAAATGATTTTACACTGAAGGGGTCAAAATTTTATGGTCAAACATAAATTGATTTCAGTTTGACTGTATTTTCCAGTCCACCCAAACACCCTTTCGGGTGTAAAATATTTTCCATAGGGTTTTTCACCCGAAACAAACAGAGCCTAAGTTAAAAAGAATATTTATTTATAAACTCATACTGAAAACCACTATTTATTTACTCAGAAAGAGGAGTAGCGTGTTTGTGATCTAATACAACACAGTGAAAATACTAATGTAAATTTATGACCAGAAAATTACAAAGCAAATTTGAAGATTTCACCTCTTTAATAGCATTCTGAATGTCAATCAGACCACCAACATCATCCCACCCAGAGCGTCCAACTTCGGGAGCAGATTTTGTGATGTCACGCATGGCAACTGGAAGGAATTCACGCATTGCCTGGGAAAAATCTTCCCTGACTAACCTAGGCTTTTCATCCTTGTCAAATGCAGAATGGGGAGGCAAAAACCGACCAATGGCAGCATGAACAGATCTATCAACCAGTATTTCCTGAAAGAATGGGATTGTTTAATATATAATTTCAAAAGCAGCACCTAAAAGTTCTTGCTTAAAAAATATACAATTATCAGAACAGATGTAAAATACATAGGCTTAAAAATATACTTTTTTTTAAAATTTTAAAATTTTTTTTTTTTTTTATGGAAGAAATTTTATTAAGAACAAAAGGCCAAGTACACTGGAAATGTACTATAGTGGCAAAAATCAAAAACCCAAATTACAGTGATCAATAAGATCAGGGAGGGACAAACAAAAAAAAGATGATAAAACTTAACTCTAATCAAGTAGAGTACGGAAGAAAAAAGACTTTTACATCAAGGATAGACCGTTCACAATCCTCAAAGTATCCACCATTCTGCTCTCACCATAAGCACCAAAACAAACAATGTGATACAAACCTCCAGAAATCTATATTTCAATGTCTACTGAACTTTCCTTGCCAAGAAGCTAACAGTTCAATAACTTTATACGGCATAACCCAATGGATACCAAACAAATTGAATACCATAGACCACAATTCATATGCTATAGGACAATGAAGAAGAAGGTGATTCACTAATTCCCCACACCATTTGCACATATAGCACCAATATAGCACTATAATATGCCTCTTCTAAAGATTATCTGCAATTAAGATATTACCTAAAGCAGTAGTCCAATAAAAGAACGCTACTCTAGGAGAAACCTTCGATTGCCACACCAATTTCCAAGGAAAAGAAAGGACAAAAGAAGGGGATAAGGAGTGATAAAAACCTCGAACCTCAAAACCTCTTTTCATTGCTGGCTTCTAACAAACTTTGTTAGCACCAACACCCCACACATCCATGGAATAAAGCACATCCAAAAACAGAGCCAACGCTTCTAACTCCCAATCCTGCAACAGAGAAACACATGACCTTCGACACAGAAGACTCCCTTGCTTGACTAATACTATACAATTATGGAAATTGTTCTTTAAGAGAACAATCCCTACACTATACATTCTCCCAAAACTTCACACTAGTACCATCATCCACATCATAACGAAGAAATTTAGAAAAATCCAACCAACCACTTCTAATGGATTTCCACACACTAACACCATAGGTCCGTGACACCGGTTTTGTACACCAAACACCCCATCTGTCCCCATATTTAGCCTCAATGACCCTCTTCCAAATGCCACCTCTCTCTGTTCCATATCTCCACAGCTAGACTTAAAAATATACTTAAATTTAAAAGATACAAATTTCAAAAGAAATGATTATTTGAGAAAAGAATTTCCAGCAAGATTTCACATTTGAGTGTGACACTGAGTTAATTCCCATAAATTACATACCCAATAATCTAAAGTAAAATTACTCCATCCATCCCATTATTTTCGTTTACTATTCCATTGTGGGATATCCCAAAATACTAGTCAACTTTTGAGAGGTCAGTAGACACAATTTTCACAACTTTTCTAACTTACCCTTTATTTTACTTGAAAAATCATTACTTATTTTTCTATGTTTTATTTGAGTTTAAATGAAGGAGCGGTAATTTTGTAAACTAGTAATTTTTTTTTATTTCAAAGAAAATGCATTAGATTATGTTCACTTAAAAAGTTTGAATTTTTTAATGTGGACAAAGAAAATGGGATGGAGGAAGTACTATTGTAAAAACATTACAACGATAACAATAGTAAAACTATGATGATAATGAACAAATTCAATATAGCCTGCGGGGAAATTAAAATAAGTTATATCCACAAAAAGTGAACAGGATATCATTCTTCTTCAAAAGTATAAGAATAGACTTATGAAATTAATTCAGACAAGTAAATAAATGGTGAAGTGATTGCGTTAGACTCATATTTTATATGTACTCTTAGATTAGCTTAGGGTACTCATGTAATCATTTCATATTAGTGTAACAAAAATATATGCTACAATGAATGGACTTATTAATTAATCCCTAAACTGAAATCCTAATCTCTGTGTGTGTATGTTTATTCTTCTCTCGCTTTTTCTTCCTACCCTTCCATATTTTGCAACTCAACTTTAAGAAAAGGAACAGTTGAAGTACACAAGGAGTATGAAAAAGATCTTCTTAAGGTTGCCACCAATAACATATCAAAAATGAAAAAAAGGAAAGGGGGATATGCCAAAGCAAGAATCCAATCATAAAGCAATTTAAAAGAAGAAGCTTAAACTTAATCTAAAAGAGCTCTATGCCAATAGTAGAGCAGTTTCTTTTTTTTTTGATAAGTAATAAGAATAGTATTAATCATGAAGAAAGAATGAATGAAGCACATACAAGGTGTTCATGATGGTGAACACAAGAAAAAGCAACAAACAACAACAAAGATAGAAAAACCAGCTTAGGGGATAATACTAAGGTAAGAAAGAAACTCAATGATGGAAGAACAAGTCGAAGAACCCCAGCACCTAGACCAATCAAACAGAGTACCATGGCATAGAGCTTGTAACTGAACAAGCAATTTCTCTTTATCCTCAAAAGAGCGCCGATTTCTTTCCATCCAAACAACCAAGAACCATATTCCAAATGTCCGAAGTAAATTTCCCTAGCCAATAACTCCAACAAGATACCAAACTCTCCACAGAACCTAGCATGACTCATTGGATCCCGAATACCTGTAACATTTGTATCCACAACGAGTGAGCTACAAGACAGTGTAGGAGAAAATGATCCACAAATTCCTCATTGCAGCAACACATATAACACTGATTCGCCAAAGAGAGACCCCAAAGCATCAGATTATCCAAGGTAAGTATCCGACTATGAGCTGCTGTCCACATAAAAAGAGCCACTCTTTTAAGAACCTTAACTTTCCAAATTCCCTTCCAAGGGAAACTAGGGATAGAAGCACCTTGGATCTTATTGTAATAGGACCGAATATCAAACTTGTCATTCCCATTAAGACACCAATGGGAACTGTCACACCCAACACCCCTAGGAATCTGAGATTGAATGAAATCAAGGAAATAGAAGAGCAGTTTCTTTTTGGCATATAACTATATAAAACAAGCTGTACAACACTCCAGGTCCCCAATGTACTCGGGTTGGCTATTTTTTTCTTAATAAAATTTTTTGTTATCTATCAAAAAAAAAAAAAAAAAAAAACACTCCAGGTCATACTGCTTCTATGCCATCCAGAACTCACTCTCAAAAATCCTAACAAACTCAAAATGTCCTAGGCATCAACCACCAGACACCATAAAGCAAAAACACTGCTGACCAATTTTATTTTATTTTTGATAAGCAAAACTTTATTAGAAAAAAGAGGGAAAGACACACTGTGTTCTAACTAACAACCAAAAATCCCTTGAATTGAATAGTAGTAAGCACATTAAACTGTTCTCTGGTTCGACACTCTCATATATATATATATATATTATTAAGGAATAAAAGAAATTTTATTGGGAAAAAAAAAAAAAACAGTGAATCCAAGTATGCTGGATCCACACTCTCTAACATCTAGACAATTCATCAAGCCACTATATAGCAGAAAATTTCCACGTGTGTTTCATAGGAAAAATTGCCATGATATTTTTTTGCCCCATCCCTAGCTCAGATGCTAAATTGGCCCTATTTTAAAAACAAATGAGAAAAGGACATAATAAGGCTTCTTTGCTTGGCTTCCTAGGTAGACATTGTTTTTACTCTAAAATTGACCTTATCCCTAATTCTAATTGTAGTTTGTAATAATAGTCAGGATAAGAAAAGAGTGGTAAACATACTCCAAAGTTGTCACCTATATAAGCACTATTTTAAAGGTAGCACATAATACGAAGTGCCAAAGAGCAACACATAAGGTTGAAATCTGGGGTAATATAATGATGGTTTATATTGGAGTATGCCTTTTACAAATATAAACAATGAAACTTATCCATTTGATTAATAAATTTGGAAAAAGCTTAATACCAGATCATATGCATCATAGCCATCACATTTGGAAGCTACATCTAACAAGATGTCATCAGAACATTGTAAGGAACGCTTCTGAATTTCATGCTTCAATATAGCCCTGCGTTCTGAGGCAGCAGGAGCAGGAAGTTGAACATGGAAGTCAAACCTTCCTGATAATGACCAAATTCACAATGGCAATAATTCAGAATATGAAACCACAATTTCTTTCAGCTCCACTGCAAATACAGGATAGTACCCATAATGCATGCAAGAAGACACATACCTGAAGAGATCAATGATTGTGGTATATTCTCTAGTGACTTGACAGAAGCTATGAAGGCAATAGGACCAATTCCACATGAGCTCTTCCTCTTTTCCTGTTCAGTGTACCAAAAAGATTCTGTTAGTTGACTATTAAGACAGCAAAACTATAGCTACAATGGCATTTAGACTCTCCACTCTTTTCAGAACTCCATCATACTTGGAAAAAAAAATGGATAAGCAATCAGATCTATTAATGCAAAAGGTTACACAAGCTCACGATGATGAGCACTCTGTAACCTAAAAGAATTAAAAAACTTAGCACAAAAACTAAATGAGCATGAAATCAATGAGAGTGATACTATCTGTAAGACCCCACACACAGGACTAATCAAACAAGGTAGGAATTAGCAAAGCTTCTAGCTGGTTTTTTGATCTATATTAGCCTCAAAAGTGCAATTATTCCTCTCCCTCCACAACTGCCACATCACGCATAACAGAGCAAAATTCCATATCTCCAAAGAGTGCCTTCCAAACCAATTCCACCACCGCAATAAGAGGTCAACCACTCCTAAATAATTACAATCTCAAATTCAAACAGATGGGTGCAATTGAAGTATTCTTATCTACTGCAATTCTAAACGGTTCAAGAAATACATCTTTGAGACAAGATTTCCACACCAATTCATGATAGACATTTGGATAGAATTGTTCAATTCTAATCCTGATCTCATCTTGATTAGAAGTTACTCCATCTCCCACTTTGAGACTACTAATATAATTATCCCTCCATGGAAAAACCCAGTGTTTCTATCACCTTCCTTAAGCCAAAGCACCCTAGATTTTCGTCACCAACTTAGTGTGTCAATCAGCTTGTTATGCATTGCTAGCCTACTTCCTAATGGCCTAACTTTCTTATTCTTTTTTTTTTCCTTGATAAATAACAGAACTTTATTAATAAAAAAAGGAACACCCCAGGACACGAAGTATACTAAGGGTACAATGCACCACTTTCAAGTATAACGAACACCCCTAATAGCCTAACCTTTCATATCATTATTAACATGGCATTAGTGCAAGGCTCTAAGTGAGGTCATTGTTCAAGTCTTCATTACCACACTTTCAGGTAATTTCTACTATTTTGCACATGCAAGACCCACAAATGGTTGAATTTTACTGGGAGGGCCTAATTGTGAGGGAGAAAGTTTTGTGTATGACAACTTTAAATACATTATTAGCCCACTTCCTAGCAGCATAAGCTTTTTATGACAAATGATTACTCAAGTCTAGCAAATGCAGGAGCTCATTTAAAGGAGTGTTTTCACGGGAGCTTCCACTTCGGATTGACCATTTTTATTTCTTTCATAATTTACTGGCTTTTTTTCCCAGTGTTGTGCTTTATAGACAATTTATCCTTGTAACTCCTTTCCATATTAAAATTTTTTGTTTAGGGGAAAAAGTAATTGCACTAATTTGATTGTTACTTTGCTAATTGATACCTCAAACACTGTTTACTTCAATTGATGACAGCAGCCTAAATGATCTTTAGGGCAAATAGCACCTCCACTTCAAGAAAAGGATGGCGGACAAGATCATGGGTTCAATTTTCATAAGGTGAAGTGCTTATCATTAAGAAAAATATTTTTAAAAAAGTCCATATTTATATTTATTATTCCAGCAGATAAAAACATTAAATATAAAATAAACTAAATATTATTGAAGAAAAAACACCATTCTAGGGAAAGTGGGACTTAAACAACATAAAAATCATTACCCCATATTCATCCATAATGTCCGTTAGAAATTCCATTAATGCAACAACAGAGGTTGACGGTTGAGATCCTTCCAAATTAGAAGAAGAGGAAATGATGCTGTCAAGATCATCAAAGATGATAATTGATGGTGCATGATCTAAAGCATCAGATATGTGGCTGGAAAGTTCTTGTCGAATGGTCGAGGCCTTTTCTAAAGCAAGACGAGAGCAACATACAAAAACGCTGCAAACACGAAGCTTCATTAGAATTGTTTATACACACTTCATTCCACAAAATCCCTGTCTTGATTCAACATTTTGGGGACAAAGAAAGCAGCTTAACCCATAAAGTCATTCCCCCTTAAAATCAACATTTCCAATATGTCAATGACCATCAAAAGAAGGAAAAATATTATAAAAGTAAGCCCATACATGTGTGCTAAAAGGTCTTCATGATCTTCCAGGGATTTTGCAATAGCTCTTGCTAACAATGTCTTTCCAGAACCCTATTAGTCAGAGAAATGCCAAGTTAAAGTATTAATGGTGCTGTTGATATAAATAATAATCTTATTATTTGACATCCCAAAACTTGAGGAAACTTTGTTCATTAGAAATTTAACAAATATAAAAAACACAGGCATTTTAATGACTGTAAAAAAGAATCACGTAGCCACCACTTTTTTTTGTTGGTATTAACTATGTTGAGTTTTAAATAGATGGTTTAAGAAAACAAACATATAATTCAAACTCTATACATATATATACAACCACTTCTTGTTACATGGTCATACAGAACCTAATTAGGAAAATTGTATATCAACTTGGACTCTTTCTCTCACTCACATAAATACCAACAGGTTCAAAATTATGCATGCCTCGGAACTTAATACAAATTTCAAAAGATGTGCTTGAAAACCTTGAAACTATTGTCCAATCTTGAGGGGCCTAAACAGACCCCAAAATTTTGGAACTAAAGTTTTCTTGTTGTAGGTACCTAAACAAAATGACGGACGACATTAAATGAATGTGTTTCAATTTTAATGTCCAAACCTTAGTACTTTTGAGTGAATTAACCTATTTTAGGCAAAACTTCTAATACAAATGAGAATTACTTCAGGAAGCATGTAAAACGACAATAAATGGGTATCATAAACGGAAGAGCATGCAAGTCATTTTTGCCCATTCCCAGGACATCTAATCTACCAGCTGTGAAGAGCTTCCTTCACCCTTCATTATTAAATCATCAAACAAAGGAGACCAAAACTCAAAAGCAGGACTCACCGTAGGTCCATATATTAGAACATGTCCAGGGAGAGGAAGATCATAAGAACTGAACCACATCCCAGAAGAGGGGGATAACAACACCACCATCCCTGCATTTGGAAAACATTATCAGGTAAAGACAGCTTTTCTCTAGGGAAGGAAAAAAAGGGTTTCACCATCCTCATAGTCATACGCGAAATACATATCAGTGAAAAAACAATTTTAGACAAACAAAAATTTAATAATTCCACTCTGATGATCAACTAGGTGATATTTTCACGAAGTCGCTAGCTCATGTCTCCTTTCAATGAATGTCATGAATGTCTTTCATGCTGGGCATGTTTAATTTGTATGCTCCAGCTTGAGTAGTAGTGTTAGAGTTAATGTTGTTACTTTCCTATTCAATTATTATTTTATATTTAGCATGAAGGTATTCTTGTAGTCTTGCTATATCACTCTAATATAAATATGTGCTAAGGTGTGGTCCTAATTGATTATGCGCTAAACCTTTGATTTCCTTCTTTTCTATCAGTCTCGCTCTATTTTCAATTTTTCCTCTTCCTCTTTCTTCTCCCTTCCTCCTAATTTTTCACATTTTAAAACTCAACTTCTAGAATTATTCATCAGGTTAATTTGTAGACTAACAGAATCAACCTTTGAGATTCTGCCATGTGTTGATAGATAAGAAGACAGTATATGAGTCTTCTTAAAACTCCAACCCAACCTTTTATTGTCCCTGTTGTCACACAGGCTCATGTACATGTGTATTTGAGCATACACAGCTATAACGAAACATAAATTGGTATATTTTACAAGCAACAGACAATTGAAGTCTCACACAAGAATCAACAAAAGGCATTATATATTAAAGAATTTCAAAAGGAAAAATACCTACTATTAATAACATCAGATGCAGCTGTCCCCATCCAGCTCAAGGAAGATAGATCTGAACTAATGTCTTTGTCAGAGGTTCTCTCTTGGACAGAATAGACGGATACAGGGTTCCTCAAATTCAGATTTTGAAGGGCACCCTCCAAACTATTGTTCCTTTGATCAAAAGCAATCTCATATGCATTAACTCTTCCACCTTGAAGATATTCATCAGAAATAATCAATAAATATGATACATCGATGAGCAGGTCAGTAGTCTTATTTCTGTCTTCCAAAGAACCATTGGCTGAAGCCAGTACCATTCCGTGAATCCCCTGCTTGAAACATTTCAACTCATATTGAAGCAAAGTTTCATTTCCCAAAAGCAATGAACTAACTTCTGATCCTTTATTTGAAGCAATGGCATCGACTTGTGCAAGAAACCATGCCCGAAGAAGAGATTGTAATCCCTTTCCACCGTTGGACTGACAAGCAGCCTCCCCATCCTCTTCACAAGAAGATTCATATGAAAGAGCAGTAATAACTTCATCATGGGTTGACCAATCTACATGATCCACATTGTTGCCTGAGCTACTTTTCAGAAGCATGTTTTTTACCTCACGACTGTGTTGGCTGTCAAGCACTTCTAGACCATTTTCCTCAAGAGCTTTATTCTTCCTAAGCTTCTTAAAGTGGCAAGGAGAAAGTGAAAGAGATGGGATATCCTTCTTCAAATTAACATCACATCCCTTTAGGTGAACCCCTGCAGGCATATCGCACCCCTTTAGGTATCTTAAGTATATTACTAATCAAATGCCTGAACCTCAAATTGTTCCTCTTTTTAAGTTTATTACTAATGATCTGATAGGCACAACTAAGTAATTAGAAAAGACAGAATTTTTTTTGATAAGCATAGTACAAGAATAACATCTAAAAACCTAAAATAAACACATTTTTGGAAGTAAGAAGACACTCTGCTTTGTAAGTCAAAATACATGAAAAGAAAATTTCAGGAATGAAGGTAGAGTAAGGAACTTAATTGGATATCAGGAAGCAGTAACATACATGAATGCAATCCAACTCCCAAATACAAATGAAGAGACTTTGCAAACATTACATGTCCTTTAGCCACCGATTCTGAAATTAAAAGATGAACAACTGCTTGACGGATTTTCTTCTTTTCAGTTAAATTTCCACTGTTTGCTGGAGGTGAACTGCTTCTTTTTCTAAAGGAATCATTATCAGAATTTTTTGAGCTTTCTTCTGATGATGATCTTGGAATTATAACAACAAACTGAAGAGAATCTAATGAGAAGCTTTGAGCAGTTTCTGGGTGAATAAAAGCAACAGAAGTGAGCACTACACCAAGCTCAACACCATTAACATAACTTTTGTGAATAAATCTCCTGTCTGGATCTTGAATGCGCAATAGTGCCCTTGCAAAAGGATGTTCTTTAATAGAAGATTGCATGTAAGGACCTTCATGTGCATTCCCATTTTTCTTGCGTCTCTTAGGAGCAACTGCAACTTCAGTTCCTGCCACAAGTTGCACTGATAGAACCTCAAAAGTTAGACAAAGTTCCAGCAGACGAACATATATATCTTCAATTATCATGGTTTATTAGCCATATGAAATAAAAATGAAGGCAATTCTCCTAATCCATACAGTGAACAACATGAGCACATAATAGAGTATCATTGTAACCTAAGTATGTTTTTCAGCTACGTGGTACATATGCTGAACCAAGGAACATTATTTCTTTCTTTGTCATTTTAGGCACTTACAAACAAGCATTTTGGAAATGCAACATAAATGTTAAAGAAAAAATAGGTACATGAAAACACTGGGAAACATAAATGAACTTCTTTAACATGGAAAGACAGCTTTACCAGAAAGTTACTATATCCAAGATACATCTTTGGCACATCAAATAGTCTATCCTAAAAGTTGGTTCTTGAATGTGGTACTTGAATCCTGAGACTCAACATAACTGTTAAGCATTGTAAGAAATGCTTTCGTCATGTTACGCACTATGAATACATTAAAATTATTAACATAGTTTGTTCTAAAAGAATTTTTATTGACAACATTTCAAGAAGTTTAAAAACACTACTCCAATTAAAAGTCCACTACCAAAAGTTTATAGAAATTTAAAAGAACTCTCATTAGTTATTTTAAATTATTTTTATCATCCACTGAATTTTTGTATTAATAATAGAAGTTTGGTTTTACACTGTCGTGCTTGTGTTATATGACAACATAAGTGATGCAGGAGATACAAGAAGATTATTATTTAGTATTATTTATATTTGCAAGCCCATTGTATTTTTATATTTTAGGTCCTATTAGTTTATTGGGCTTTTAGTATTTTTAATTTAGAAGTAAGGTTATTTTTGTAATAAGGCAACTAAGGTTTCCTAGCCAATTAGAACTAGGGTTTAGCAATCCTTTATAAACAACCTATTGTACTCCTTGAGAGATGGTTGATTTTGATGAATGAAAACAATGGTCGTTTAGTCTTTCTTTTGGTCTGGTGCTGACTCCAGGTCTACCCTAGGTGCTGACTCCTAGTGGTTTCCCCGCTTGGTGCTGACTCCAAGCAAGGCCTAGGTGCTGACTCCTAAGTCATATCCCTTTATTTTTCTATTGCTAAACCCTAGTTCTAATTGGCTAGGAAACCCTAGTTGCCTTATTACAAAAATATCCTTACTTCTAAATTAAAAATACTAAAAGCCCAATAAACTAATAGGACCTAAAATATAAAAATACAATGGGTTTGCAAATATAAATAATACTAAATAATAATCTTCTTGTGTCTCTTGCATCAATAAGTATTTTTACATTATATTTAAATTGTTAAATTTTATTAGGATTGGAACTGTTAGAATTGTGTGGATAAATGATTAAATTTACCATATCCCAATAGCTTAAACTTTTGGGACAACTGGTAATTTAACATGGTATCAGAGTATGAGATCCTGAGTTTGATCCTTGTCTCCTCCACTCTACCTCCCATTTAAATTCCCACATTTTGGGCCTCACCTATTAAAAGGTAGTTTCGGCCCACACATGTGGGGGAGTGTTAGAATTGTATAGTTAAATGATTAAATTTACGATATTCCAATAACTTAAGTTTTTGGGACAATCAGTAATTTAACAGGAACAATATCAATTTCAAAAAATTTAGAAGATCATCAAGTTCAGATGTTATGAGAGTGAAACAAATCAGTGATTTAACTCAAGCATTCAGGGTAATCAGCCCTTTTTCAGTAAATGAAGAAGTAAAATACATAAACATGTTAAACAAGAGTGACTTAATTCACGGGTGAGGAATGGCAGCAATTCTCCAATTAAGTACCAACAAAGTTTTTCAAACTTCAGTTGAACCAAATAGTACTACCATTTGAGTGAGAACAGGAAATACTAGATATCATCTTACCCACCCCTTTCTTGGGAAAGGTTGAAACCACACGGACTGTAGTGACAGTGCGACCATGCAACCACAAAGGAAATTTCATTGCTTCATGGACGATCCTGACCTGTATTTAGTAAAGGAGGCAATGACTAATAATTGAACTCCAATATGGATATAAGAGCCTATATGGGCAAATACCTTGAAAAACCACTTTATGAAAATAAAAATAAATAAGGAAAAGGAAACATTGTGCAACCATTCTTAAGACTATAGGACTCAAACGGCAAATTAAAAAAAGAATATGTATTAATACACACACAAACTCTAATGAGCTATAGCTTAACTGGTACTTCCTCCCAGGATAATGGGATGAATGGTGAGGTCGTGGGTTCAAGACCCACTGAGTGCATGTGAAACTTACCAATCAAAAAATATATAGATGAACACGCGCACACACGTGATAAAAGGCTAAACACAACAAAAGAACTATGCAGATTTACTTGGACAGCAAGGAAACTAAAATAGAAGATTGACATAACAGAAGAAAAGTACCTGGTTCAATATAGCTGCCTCTGCATGCTCAGAGTTAAGTTCCAAAACTTCCCAATCATCCTCACTATGGGGTTCTATAGTAACTAGAGTAGCCTTTGCCACATTGGAAATGGCTCGAACTTGAACTGCGGTACGATCTGGCAGTGCAATGCATTCTGCGAATTGTTGGGAGACCTATAGTGGAGTTAGGAAACAACAATAATTTTTTTGAAGACAAATACATAGAATACAAGAAGGAGCCATTAGCAAATAATTTATAAACAATGAACCACAAATTAATTCTCAACTGGAACACGCTATGAAAAATAGAGCAATAGATTGCAGCTTTAAGGCATGGATTATTCACAATAATTTGTAAAATAACATTTTTTTATAAGATAATATAACATTACAATACAATTACTCCATTTGTATCTGTGCATAGTGTCATACATTTTTTTAGAGTTGGTCCTAGGCTCAGAAAATGGAAGAGGGTTAATGTAGGTTGATGGCTAGTGTAAAATATAGTCAGTTAATGGATGCACTACATATACAAGTTGGGTCGTCCCCTATTAGCAAAGCACTGCATCAAACCCCAGATGCATTGAAAAGTGGGCAAAGGTTAGCTAGGTTGTGCCCTGCAAGCAACACACTACATCAGTGTTCAGGTGTAATGAGAAAAGGGTAAGAGCTCTCGAACTTTGATGGAGAGGTGTGGGTAAAGAAATTATCCTAGAAGAATAGGATTCGTATAGGCACTCTGAACATGGGGTCTATAATAGAAAAAACTAAGGGAAATAGTAGATACAGCGACTAGAAAAAGAATAAATCTAGTGCGCCTTCGGGAGACTAATTAGGTAAGTGAGAAATCTAGAGAAATTGAACATTCGGCATATAAATTATGGTATACAGGAAAAGATACAAATATAAATGGGGCAAGGATTAAGGTTAGGAGAATAACAGATAAAATTTAGTTAATAAAACTTCTTTTAGGATAAGACACAAATAACATAGTTAGTGCGTACGCTCCTCAAATGGGCTAGGAAGAATCCATTAAACCAAAATTTTGGGAGGACATGAATAAATTAATTCAAGAGCTACCTAAAAAGGTAAAAGATTTTTACTGAACGAGGCCTCAATGGTCATGTTTGAGAAGAGAATGGAGGGTTTTTGAAGAATTCATGAAAGCCAAGGACATAGAGTAAGGAATGAATCAGGAAATACTACTCTACACTTTGCAACAACATATGATACAAAATTTATGAACACTTGGTTCAAGAAAAAGGAGTCAAATTTAATTACCTTCAAAAGTGGGACAAACATTATTCAAATGGATATCATCAATACATGCCACCCCCATCGATGAAAAGATGAAATAGGATCACTTAAGATGGTTTGGTCAAGTACAGATGAGAGCAATTAATACACCAGTAAGGCAAAATGAGTTGATTCAAGTCAAGGTAACGGAAAAATAATAACTAAAATAACATTAGTAGAAGTCCTAAAAAAATGTGTCAATTAAGGAAATGACAAAGAATATAATTTCGGATAGGATTCAATTGCACAAAAGAATACACGTAGCTGACCCTAATTTTGAATATGAATAAACTTGCAAAAAACCTAGGAAGCACAGACACTTTATTTGGGGTATCGTACTGTGTACCACACCTGCCATGTTATGTTATCATTTTTCATAAATTGTGTCATACCCGTACCCATGTCCGTGCTTTTTGTGCAAAAACATTCCAACATGTGTCTCTCACATGTCAAAACCACAACAAATATATATATATTTCTTTAATAAACTCTTGTGTTCAATTCAAGTAACTCAATTTTTCGATTTTTGATGGAGATCCATTTATGAACCAGTATTAGGTAGTCAATACAATACTAATATATCAAAGCAGAAAATCAAAATGGGATTGTGTTTTTCTTAGGTGGCAGTTTGTGACTGTAAAAAAGATGTGAAATTTAGTTGTTGTGAGAGAAAATGAGTAGTACCTCAATTGCGGAGGAGGAGGAGGAAGTGGAGGTGGCGCCGGACCAGGCGACGAACCAGCGGTGGCCGGTGCGAGAGCGAAGCTCGAGAGTGAGGAGATGAGCAGAAGAGGAGTCGAGAGTTTGGACAAGAGGAAAAGGGAGCGATACGAAGCAATTCTCTATTCCCCCAACCAACCTCACCTCCAACTCCATCCCCCAATTCCCAATTCACGCTTCAACCAAAGAGAAGGAGATGAAGATTTGGGTTTAGGGTTTTTGAATACGCAGAGAGAGAGAGAGAGAGAGAGAGAGAGTGATCAAATGAAATGAACCGCAGATGTTGATGAGGACAAGTCCAAATGGCTTGTTCGTTTTTCAAAATAGATAAAATGAACTGCCACGAGAAAACAAAACGAAATCCTACGCAAAAGAAGTTGAGGAATAATATCACATTTAAATAAATAAATAAACTTGGTGAATAATAAGTGTTTTTTTTTTTTTTCACTTTCAAAAATACCTGTAACGTAATTTAATTGAAGTTCATATGCACATATACTTCTTTTTAGAATATAATTTTTATCTTATATAAAATAAAATATAAGAAAAGAGGTTAAAATCGAAAAATTAACATAAATTAAAAACAAGAAGTGTATATTATTATGAAACTTCCTTTTGAAGACTTAAACGGTTGAATCTCCTTCTTCATATTTCTTTTTTCCACCTTATCCCCTCCAACTCCTCTTCTTGGAGCTGATCCATTATTCCACCTGAACCCGAACGAAGTTTAGATTATATGCTTAATAGAAACAACAATCCATTTTACTTGATAAGTTTTTAACTCATATTCAATCTTAACTCGAGCTAAATGGATTGAACTTGTACTTGTACTTGACCCAATTCGTTCGTTAGTTGACTTTATAGTAGAGGGGAAGTGTACATAAGGCAAATATTCTTGAACCAAATTCATTTAAGGGTAATTGAAGTGTCTGATATTTGGAGGATTTTTTTTACGGGACATAGAGTAGTATTTCAAAGTTACTCGTGTTTAAGATAGTTAGTGTATGTTTGGTAAAAATTATTTTTGCCAACTTATTTTACTATTTAACTTATTTTTACTACTATTCATGGGTCTCACTACACTTTTTGATATTATTCATGGGTTCCACTGAACTATTTAAAATAATTTTTATCTTTATTTACAGTACTTTTAGCAAAAAAATTTCAGTTTCAACAAAATAAGCGGATCCTTAAAAAACGACCATCATTAACATGTACCTTATCAAGTATGCCTAATTTTGGTGGACTTAGGTGGAAGATTATCAAAATACGGGCAACAGGAAATTGCTCAATAGGAGGCATTAAAGGAGGAGTTAAATGATCAATTCATTCCTTGTAAAACTTTGGTTATTACTTAATAGGGATTCGATGAAAAAGATGAAGCACGCCAAAACTACAAGATTATATGAAGAATTCATTTTGTTGATGTTGGACATCAAGCATATTGTCAAGGAAGACAAGTTATTCATTTTTCTATGAGTAATACAACCTTGGGTACATATGGAATTGCGTGAGTAACGGCTTTTTTTGCCGAATATTATGTTTTTGCATTTAAATTAACTGAAAAGTCTTTATTCAAACTTATTTAGTTATGTAGCACATTTTTGGAACTTGAGTTCCAAGCTCGAGTTTGACTTACCTTAGAACTTTTTTAGTTATCTAATTTTTTATTTGGATAATTTAATAACATTGAATCACTATTAATTGAATGTTTGGATCTATTTTGTAAATTACTTAATCGATGAAAGTATCATAGAAAAAGAAGGAAATTTTTTTGGTTAATTATGTTGACAACCTTGAGATAATAGTGATTCCGCAAAGTTAGAATCTCTATACACGATTTACAATAAATGACACTTTGCTTTCAAAAGAATAAAATAATTAACATTGTTCCCTTTTTTTGAATTATCCGTGTAGTTTATTAGAGAAGAGGAGATTCGAATTCTAGATCTCAAGAACATACCAGGAGTTGCTAATTAGTTGAGATACAAGTGGGTTAAGGAGAAATTAAGCGGGTTCCTCTATATTAAAAAGTAGCAAAAACTAATAAACAAATATTATTTTAACTTAAAAGAAAAAAGATAAAATATATATACAAAAAAAATTTGATACCTTGTTAGTAGTTAGTAAAATAATGATATCAATTATGAGCTTAAATAAGAAGCCGTACAAGCTTTTATAGCACTTGTCAAAAATGTTTTTTTTTTTTTTTTAAAAGAAAAAAATGAGTTGTTTCAAGACCATAAGTTATTTCTTAACTTTTATCACAACTATAACACGATAAAATGTAAATGATTGTCTATCACTTAAGTGGACTCACCATTTTACCTTCATCACTCATGGTCTTTGTGGTAAAGAAGTTATGTAATTTTTTGTGGCCGTAGATTTTTTTCCCAAAAAAATTGATTGGCTGCATCGAAAAAACTCAACCTTCACCCGACAACTTTTTTGTTTTAATTTTTAATTTTAAGGCCTGCGAAACGCATGGCCATATTTGATAGGGGGATCTGATGAGCTTTGTGGCAACCGCTGACAAACCAAACCAACCACTCCAGTCCAGAGTCCACTCCCCCAGACTTTCCTTTCTTCTTCTTTTTCATATCAGTTAGTCAGTTACCGTTAGAAGCGAGACATGCAGCTGCTTTTATCTCTAACTTCACCCCCTACGCCTTGGAAAAATGCCGCCTCTTGCCTCTCAATGAAGGTCTCTTCTCTCTCTCTCTCTCTGAATATGGTTTTCAAATTGAAAGTTTGTAAGAACATTGAACATTGAACATTGAATTGTGTTTGTTGTGAAGAGAAACATAAACCCAGTTCCCAAAAAGCAACAACCACAACAACAACAACATCAAGTACAGTATTTCCATCTCAAGAGCTTGGTTCCACCACTAATAATGGCCGCACTTGTAGCCTTATCTCCTATCTGCCATACCCCAGGTAAGTCCAACCAATCAATATTTAAAGGTATTTAATAGTACACACCCAAACACATTATCTTGTCACATGATTCATTGCTATACACATTCTATTACAGCTATTCTCATAGAGAATTATTTAAACATTATTGCATGTCCTCCCACTTAATCATTTAGTATGTTCTTTACTCAGTTTTCCTAGCTGTGGGCACACTATATGCTACTTGTTATTTTTTTCAGGACTGTTTTGCTATATCTTTAATTTTGTCCCAAACATATTAACTACTCCAACAGATAGCTCTTCAGGGATTATTTAATTATTTATGTAAGCGAGTTTTTGGTGTTCCAATGGGAGGGGAACAGGAGATTCAAACTAGCTTCAGAAGGCATGGTCTTCGGCTGATTGTGTTAACTATTGGCATTGTTTTGACACCAAAAAAAAAAATTGAAACTCTTTAGAAAATTTTCCTTTATGTCAGATTGGTTTGTATAGCTTTGTGTCCATATTTTCCCTGGTTTTACTTAGTTTCCCATTTGGTGCAGTTTCATTTGGACAAACCATTGATGTACAAAGAGGAGCGTCTTTGTTTCGTCGAGCTTGCATTGGGTGTCATGATGCAGGCGGAAATATAATCCAGCCGGTGATAATCACTTTACTCATGCAATCCAGATGATTATTATTCTAAATCTGTTACTTCTTTAATCCATTACTTCTCATCTTCCCAGGGAGCAACACTTTTTACAAAAGATCTTCAAAGGTAATCAAATCAGAAATCCATTTTTCTGTTGGAAATAGCATGCCTCATGATGTATGCATTTTAAAATGAGCACGAAGACAGAAAATATGGAAGTATATCAAAGAAAAATTAAAATCCTGTTTTCCCTAAATCCAAAAAAGATATAGAATATGTTAGATCAGAAGCTGTATAAACAGATTATGTTGCTGCTTTTACAGGAATGGAGTTGACACTGAAGAGGAAATATACCGTGTGACATACTATGGCAAGGGAAGAATGCCTGTGAGTTTCTTCCTGTAATTTACATCTCTTGCAGAATCTACTCCCTCGCATCTTTCTAATCCAATATAAAATGTCTTACGTCTTTATGCAGGGCTTTGGAGAGAACTGCACGCCAAGGGGCCAATGCACATTTGGAGCCCGTTTGCAGGAAGAAGAGATCAGGCTTTTGGCCAACTTTGTCAAGTTACAAGCTGATAAAGGGTGGCCAAATGTAGAAACTGAAGAAGATTGACTCCAGCAACTAAAAGGTGTAAGTAGTTACTAAGCTGACTAAAATTCTTCAAATATTAGCTTATTGCATTGTATCACATTCAATTAATACCTTCAGGCATGGCTCAGTTGTTCAGAGTTAAGCTATCATTCAAAACTAGTTCTTCTTGGCATGACTTGATGCAGAATCCTTCTGTAGTTCCATATGCTCATTACTTACATTACTCAATTGGTTCCTCACATATAGAATTAGTATGAGAACAGAGTTATCCAAATGGAGTGAGATAGTTGACAATTTAATATCTTGTCAAATTGTTTGAAAAACACTTGCGAGAGATATCCATTCTTTAACTTCGGGAGATATGATTTTCTACATATTTTTATCATTAGATTATAAATTGAGTAAGGGTACAGTTGTAGGCCTTGTGGTGTTTGCTAACTGCCCTGCCTTTGCTCAAAGCACGATCTAGAATCTTAGCCCACATCATTCAGATGTTGAGGAATGGATAATTGGCTTACGACTCAACTTTGTCCTCATAGCTTGTTAATCATATCTGTAGGGAGAATATTTTCTATAATTTATTATTGTTGGTTTCCTTATAACTATTAGGATATAGATAACGTATCAATTTTATATTAAACAAGGAATAATAAATTGGAAATTTGTAAATAGGCAGTATTTTCTGAACAAGGAATAATGAATTGGAACTTTATAAATATGTAGCATTCTAGAAATTTGGTGGCCTTGGCCTAAAGTAACAGGGTTCGCCTAATAGGGGTGCATCATTGTGAATATTTGGTGAAACTGAAGATCAAAATATTAGCATCCCTTGTGTAAAGTAGATGATCCACATGTTTCCAAACTATTGTAATTCTCATGGTAGAACAGCTCCTATGTTGCATTGTCCTTTGGTAACATTCTGGTGTAGTTCTGAAAACATACTCACAACCACTTGTGGGTATATATTGCCTCCATAGGAGTCTACAATGACCTTTTACAGTTTTACCAAATGCCACTAAGGAAATTGTGCCTACTTCTGTTTAATTATTTATATTTGGTAAGTAAGTACCTACCTGTATTGAATAATAATGACACTTGATGATAGGCATAACTCAGCCAAAATACGTTTAATCCAATAATCCAAGGTACTTTTATTTTTTTATTTTTAACAGAGGAAATCTTTGTGGGCAGAAGATACTTTTCTGAATAAGAAATAATTTTGCTTCGGAAATGCTATCTCCGATTTTGGAGAAACATGTATTTGTGGAGGATTCCGATTGTCTAAAATGGTTATGTTACCATGAAACATATAGAAAATCTTACAGGAATGCAGACCTATGTCTGGCCAATATCCTCATGGTAGTTTTCTAACTGAACACAGGCAAGTAATGTATCAATACTGAGGAAAATTTTGTTAAATTGCAATTTTAGTCTGTCTAGAGAGTTGTATCTTAGGCTATCCACTCCTAAAATTAAAAAAAAAATAAAAATAACAAAGTAAAATGTGTGCATGCTAAACATCAAGTTATCTTATCTAAAATAATTTAAAATTTCAATATCTTGAATTCATATGAAGAAAATTTCGAGTATAAAATGATAGGATGCAGAGCTTGAGCTAAATGAAAGTTACAACCATAGAAGAGGCAAATTACCTAGCAGTCAAACTATTAAAGACTAGACATTCTAAAGCTAGAATGATTCATGAGAATTTTTTGATGAAGCTTCTTGTTTAATGACAGAAGATATTCCAAGAACACTGTCATCAGTATATCTTTTCTCTTGTTCTGCCTGGGCATCCCACATTCTTAGAGGGGTTATTAAATGACCAGGCACTTTAACCCCCCTCCTCCCCCTTCATTTATTTATTTATTTATTTATTTTTATAATGTTTTATTAATATTTAAGCATGTCCATGCCAAATTTTAATACAATTTTACAATTTTCTTTGTTCTAGAATTATCAGATGCTTTACTTATATATATATATTCTTTGTTCTGCAAAAAAGTGTGCATGATAATCTGTATAATATCAAACATAAAGGGAACAATCAGTTTAACTGTCTACATGATGCAAGGTGCTTGACATGACAAAAAGAGCAAGGTAGTTGTATTTACTTCTGAAAAATGGACCCAAGCCTGAATAATTATTTCTTGTCCTATTTCCTCTTTCCCTAAGATGGAGAGACTTGGGATCCTTATTTATTCTCAGGAACATTTCTAGTTCCCGTTCTTTTCTCCTCCAGAAGGAAACACTGGGATATTTTGCTTATTCCTGAAAAAGTTTCCAGGATCAATGACAGTCTTTGCATGAACTAGTCTCTTGAAGTTGTACTTGAATGCTTCAAAGCCCAAGTATTTGCTTGTGCATAACTTCAATTATTATTGTTGTTGTTTTCCCCAAGTCAAGATGCCTATAGTTCAAATAGACCTCTCTCAGAGACTTGAAACATCAGGTGCCATGTACGCAAAAATCCTTCTCATCCAACTGCTGTATTCCTGTGTTTCTTTGTCCACACCCCAAGTGACTAAATATTGGATTTTATATAAATTTCCAGTGGGAAAGGCGTTTCTTAATTATAAATCTTACTCATCTTTTCACCATAGGTGTTAAGATCAGCTTGAATCTCTCCTTTTCCATAATCTGAGGTTTCGTATGGTAGAAGTTAAGATGGATGAATAAGCAAAACTACTCTTGGTGAAGATTGCCGGAAGTTAAGATGAGTTGAATTTGAAGTTGAGATTAAACTGAGAGAATGAGAATGAAGAGTGATGGAAGGTTTTTAAGGCTTGGAATTGCCATATTTTCTCTCTGACTATACTTGTAACTTGAAATATTTAGATTGCCCAAATATAGCCTGTGGGCCTGCTATTATGTGCTTGAGACAAACAAGAAAGTTGGAAGTGTAATAATTACTGTTTTAAAGAATGGAAAGTACAAAGTAAATGTGAGAAGTTCATTGTCACAACTCACAACGCAAAGAAGATTCTTAAATCATTGTATGGCAAATGACTTATTTTCTGTTTGGATGGCGTGATTTGGACCATATGAATGTTACTATTTTGCCCTTTAACTTCATACAAACTCATAACAAGATCTTTATTCATTCTCGAAACACTTCCTAGTTCCTTTCCTCAAGATGGAAGCACTGGGATGCTTTGCTCATTCTTGAAAAAGTTACCAGGATCAATGAGAGTTTTTACATGAACTAGTCTCTCGAAGTTGTTCTTGAAATACTTCAAACCCCAAGTACTTGCTTCTGCGTAGCTTGTATTATTATTTTTGTTGTTTTCCCCCAAGTCAAGATCCCTATAGTTCAAATAGGCCTCTCTTGGAGACTTTGAAACATAAGGTGCCATGTAGGCATAAAGCCTTCTCATCCACCTGAGGTTTTCCTGTGTTTCTTTGTCATCATCCCAAGTGATTGTATATTGGATTTGATATAAATTTCCAAATCTATGTGGGAATGGTGTTTCTGAATCTGAAATCTGACTCATCTTTCCACCGTAAGGTGATAAGATGAGCTGTGATCGCTCTTTTTCCATAAGTCTTTGCCATAACCCTTCCAACCCTGCGTTTGAAATGGGTTCCTGTACATAGTCTGATTTTGCTTTCGAGAAGATATGTGTTAGTGGCCTCCTACCAAGCAAAACTTCTAAGCGAGCCGTAGTTGAGAAGCCAGCATAGTAAAGAACAGATTCTATCCAACTCATTTCAGTGCAATTGTTGCGCTCCACGGCCAACTCAGGAAAACTATCTTGCATCAAAGCGAGGAGTTTTTCAACTGGTCCAAGAAATAAGCAGGTAAATGAAAGTCGAATAGTTTTTCTGCCACTTGAATCTGCATTAGCAACTCCTGCAACTACATGGAGGAAAAGATCTTCATGAAGCTTATTCGCAACGGTTTGCCACTTCTGGAAATGCTCAGTTGCACCTTGTTCTAAGGTCTTTCGGACATTGAAAGTAGTTACAACTGGTGGTACAGGAACCAACCTAATTTGCCACGAGAGAATGACTCCAAAGCTTGACCCTCCCCCTCCTCTGATGGCCCAAAAGAGATCTTCTCCCATTGATGTTCTGTTTAGTAGTCTACCATTAACATCAACTATCTTAGCATCCAAAACATTATCAGCAGCTAGCCCATATTTTCTGAAAATGGTACCAAATCCACCTCCACTAAAGTGTCCCCCAACGCCCACAGTGGGACAACTCCCTGCTGGGAAGCCATAGACCTTACTTTTCTCTGCAATCTTGTAATATAACTCTCCTAGAATTGCACCAGAGTCAACCCATGCACTCTTGTTTTCTATATCGATGCTAATAGACCGAAGATTGACAAGATCAATGATGATGAATGGAACAACATCAGATACATAAGAAAGGCCCTCATAGTCATGGCCTCCGCTTCGGATTCTTACTTGCATGTCATATTTCTTGGAACAAATTACAGCTGCTTGGACGTGGGATTCATGAAACGGAGTAATGATAAACTGAGGTTTTGAAGAGTTCACGAATCTTAGGTTTCGTATGGTAAAATCTAAGATGGATGAATAAGCAGAGCTATTCTTGGTAAAGACTAATTCCAAACTTGAATTAGAATGCTGTAAATGAGATGAAAAGCATTGCAGGAAGCTCTCATTAGTTGAATTTGAAGTTGAGGACCAAACTGGGAGAATGAATAAGAAAAGTAATGGAAGAAGGTTTTTTAGTATTGGAATTGACATATTATCTCTCTGATAACACTTAACAAAAATTTCTGAGGTTGTCCAAATATAGGCCTTGTGCCTATCTATTTATGTGCTTGAGACAAATATGAAAGTTGAATTGTAGTAATGTTCAAACTTCAAAGTAAATGTGAGAAGTTCAGTCATAACTTGGACCAATGATGGCATATGACTTATAATATTTTCTTATCTCAGATGCATCAATTTGCCTATCAACATCTTTATAAGTACTAAAATGATCTCTTTGTCAACTAGTAATTTGTTGTAGAGTATGGTGCCCCTTGCCTACCTCGAAAGTTTGTGTCTTATAGGATATTTAGAGAATCTGCTGCCCCCACTAAATACTTGAGAATTCTATGTACAATGTGGAATATTTTCAATACACAGCGTGAAGAAGATTCTTGGCCACAAATATAAAGTCTTCGGTTTTTTTTCTTATCTGGGGATACATTAAGTTGATACAATTTTCAACTTTGACCTTCAGCCATTCTGTGGGATGCCTGATTTTCAATAACCTTATCTTGCTTCAGAAATTAGTTTGGTCAAAATACAGCTCTAAGAAAAAGTGAAGGCATCTAGAAGCTAGACATGAGTTGGCAGTGGAAATGGGTTGGATTTTTAAGGGTCTTTTTTTTATTATTATTTTTTTAATAATAGATTCAGAAGGATTTGAAACTTTCAGTAGCTACTTCATGATGATTATTTTTTAGTTTTTATTGTTAAACTAAAACGCTGATTAGTTTCTTTTTGAAGTAGTTGGGATTCAAACCATGTTCCTTGTTTGCAACTTACCATTTTTTTTTTTTTTTTTGTTGTTGTTGTTGTTGTTGTTTTGTTTTTTGGGATTAGTAATTAGGTGTAGAAGTTAGAATAGTCAAATCCGAGTTAGAATAGTCAAATCCATGTTTTAGGTAAACTGATGTTGGATTGGGCCATTTGACATAGATGTAAGTTCCTACTCATCTTGCCAATTTAATTTATAAATCTTATTCTTCTCACGTGACACGTGATGCCCATCAAGTAAAAACAGGTTTGCCTAGGGTGAGTTTTTTTCTTTCCGGTAAGTCTAGGGATGGGGAATGTTTCGAGGGCCTTTTTATTTATTACTATTTTATTATTTAAAGGTTTTGCTTGGACAGAAGGGCCATGCACTTTTATGATGACATGACTTTTCTTCTTTATTGAGAGTTTATTTATTACTATTTTATAATTTAAAGGTTTTGCTTGGACAGAAGGGCCATGGACTTTTATGATAACATGACTTTTCTTCTTTATTGAGAGAAAATGTCTGTTATTTGTTTTTATTTTTATTTTTTTTATATAATATATAATTTAATAGTTGTAATGAGAATATTTAATTCTAGATGTTTCTTCCTTCTTAAAAAAAAAAAAACAAATTCTAGATGTTTCTGTTAAAAAATAACAAGAAATGCTAGTTGAACAACAAAGTTTTTGGTACAAGTTAAATTCAACTAAAAAAACCTGTCAAAATTGTATTAAGATTTAACAAAAAAGAGTTAAATATAGCTTTTATCATAAACTGGGTTATGGAATGAGAAGAAGACTTTCTCCCATTATATGGTTTATGATTCTATAGAAATTTCTTATGGGACAAGTAATTTTATGACCTAAAAAATACAACAAGATTTAATAGCTATAAAAAAAAGTTCAATAGAAAAATAAAAATAATTAAGAGGAGAATTTAAATTTATAAAGTTCTAAACTATTTGAAATTATTTTTTTCCATGACACAGATAAAATAAATAAAAATTGATATTTTATAAACTTTTGAGAATAATAGAGAGAACACGAGAGCTCGTAACACACAACTATAAATGAGTTTTAAGAGTTCTAAAGCTCTTTTTGGAAGGAAAAACAATTGGAAAATTGGGGACAATCTGCTAAAAAAAAAAAGAGCTTTAAAAAACCCTTAAAGTTAGAGGTTAAAACTGAAATTTGGAGTTTTTAAGGGAAAAAAGAAGAAGAAAAAACTCTATAATTTACCATTCATGCTTTATAAATCCAAAACTTTAAAACACTATTAATTGAAATTTGCCAAATACTTAAAACGCTAAAGAACTTTTCAATTAAAATTATATATTGCGATGGTCATTCTACAAGTATAAGTACTTGTAGAGTGGGGAGGGCAAGGGCCGAGGTTCAAGTTTCTAAGAGGAAGCTTCTCACATATATATACTTAAATTAGATTAGAGTAGAATTCTATCTTATATAATAAAAAAATTATATATTGCGAAAGCTCTAAAACTAAAACTCTACGTATAAAACTCTATTTCTTACAACAATGCTAAAAAATAGTTAACTATACCTGTGGGTGAGAAAGCCCAACGCCATATATTGGGCCTGAGGCCCAGTTCGAATACAACTCTCTGTCCGAAGAGGTTAAAAGTACCAACGCTTTGCCATCTTGGTGAGGGTGCAACCGATAAGGGACAAATGCTGCGTCCGAAAAGAATCTGGCCGATCCGAAGGGATCCTATCCAACGGATCTACCCGGAGCTTGATCAAGTAGGTACGCTGAAGATTCCCCTGCAAGTGCTGAGCTTTGGGCACGCCTAACTGCGTAGATATCAAGAAGTATATTCCAAATAAAGCTGCCACCATCGCATTTAATGCACTGCAGCAACTTTCCTGGCCGCATTTATGTGGAGAAGACACCTGAACAGTGCGACCTCAACCACAACCACTCGCTGCACGTTAAAGCAGACTTCTGATGTGACTAGTACGGGAGTGAACGCCTAGATGAAGGACAAGTGTGCGGTGAAGATAGGAAAAAAATGTATATATAAAGGAAACAAGCCTCACGGTGTGAGGGAGAGAAAAATTTGTATTCACTAAGTTTCTAAATATTAAGCCTCTTCGGACAAAAGAGATTTCCTATTAAACACCAGTCTCAATCCCTTTTTACATTGTCTGTGCTTGTATGAACCGTTGCTAAATCCACAATCAGCCCAGTTGTTTAACCCATTCTCTATAAATTTATTGTTGAGAATTTGTTGGGCTTACAATAGAGAGTTGGTACCTGGCCCAACAAATTTGGATCCTACAATACCTATGTTATTTTCTTTTCTTTTAGAGGCATCAACATCTCTATAAAAACTAAAACAATCTCTTTGTCAATTAGCAATTTGTTGTAGAGTAGAGTGTCCCTTCCTTTGCATTGAAAGTTGTGTCTTTTTGTAGTCGATTTATTAAAGAATCTGCTGCCCTCATTAAATTGACTTGAAAAATTCCGTGTACAATGTGGAAAATTTTGAATACACAATGTGAAGAAGATTATTGGCCGCAAATAGTTTACTGTATTTTTCTTATCTTTGGATGCATTAACAAAACTCTTAAGAACTGCTAAAATTTTCAAGTTTGTTCTTTATTCATTGTTGTAGACTGCTTTAGACGGGTCTGCTTTGGACACCTTATTTTCATTAACCTTATCTTGCTTTAAAAAAAAAAAAAAAAGGTCAAAATACAGCTGTAAGAAAAAAAAGAAAAAAGAAGAAGAAGAGACTTTAATAAGCAGGACATAAGGATTTTTAAGTTTATATATATATATATATATATATATATATATATATGTATAAGTATGTTTGTATCAAATGATACGATGTCATCCGTATCAAAATTCAATAAACAAGAGACGAGTGCAAAAATAACTACCTACTAATACATGTATTTTAATTGTTAATAGGTTAGTTATTTTTTGCTGACATGTCTCACACTTATTGGATTATGATACCAAAATACCTTCTCATATATATATATATATATATATATATATATATGTTTGGGTTCAAGTTACACCTAGTGTAACTCTAAATATATTACACAATCCAATAACTTGTTATGAAATTTATATTTTGAAAATCCTACTGTTGAATTATATGTTCTATATGTTCTTAACATGCATGCTAATTTTCATGTCAATCGAATGTAATTTTCCATTTGATCCATAAACTCATTTTTTATGAATTATTTTAAATTACAAAAACTTGAATTTAAGCAATTGATTGATGACATAACTATTGATCTTTGATTATCTTTAAATTTTGTAAGCATGAAAAATATATGAAAATAATGTAATCCATTGATGGATTTATCAAAATTCACATTTAATTAAAAAATATTAGATGATGTAACTTGAATCCAACCATCTATATATATATATATATATATATATTTGAAATTTATGGTATTCATTCCATGATAATTGCTTTAATTTTATTATCAAGCTAAGATATCAATAGATTTATTTTTAGCGTAAGCGGAATTTGAGCCCAAATCCAAAGAATGAGATTTTAAAGCTTGATCTAATTGGAACCTGTGATTTTTAAGCTTATTTTAACACACCCTTTCTTATAAAGAGAACATAAGAATAGCTCTCGCTATCCTAAGCTTGAATTAGGCTTAAAATAGTTTTTTCTTTTAGGGCTAATTAATTAGGCTCAGAATAGTCAAATCCATTAACTGATATTGGGTTGGGCCGCCTGGACTTCACTACTCTTTTTTTTGACAAGGGACTTCACTACTTGAAATAAATGTAAGTTCATCTCGGCATTTTTATTCGTTTAAGCTATTTTATATATAATTTATTTATATAAAATTTATGCTTCTTATGTGACATATGGGGCATGGGCTTTTATGAGAACATGAATTTTATTCTTCATTGAGAGAAAATTCCATTTATTAATTTAACAACAACTCAACACTTAAGCAAGTTAAATTGCGAAAGGCTTTCAACATTGTATTAACAATAAAGAATTAAATATCACTTTCACCATAAATGGTTTATGGAATGACAAAATGACTTTCTCTCGTTATATAGTCTATGATCCAATATAAATTTTCTTTTGGGATAAGTAGTTTTACTCAATGAAACAAGTTGAAATGAGTATGTTATGTAACTTCACTTAATAAACGAATAAACAAATTATGTTAGGGTTAAGAGGTTTTGACACAATTATTTAATGGGCCCAATTAGAATTGACACATATAGTCAAATTCCCTTGCCTCGACATTACACAAACATGACCCACTAATGTGAATTGTCACCCCACGGATTTGGGGGGGGGGGGGGGGGTGGTGTGGGGCTTAGGTGATAGAGAGATGCAAATGTACAAATAGTAAAGAATATGTGTCTTCAACACTAAATGGACATCTACCATATTTACAACTCAATTGTCTAACTATGCTTATCTAACTTTTTTACATTTGTGTAGATAGCTTTTTGACTAAATTCTCATGTCTATCTACCATGAATAATTATTTACATGACAAATGACACTTGTAAATTACAAGGGTCCACCAAGCTTGCTGCATAAGGGAGAAAGGGGGTTTTAGGTTTGTGAGAGAGAGAAAGAGAGAGAGGGTTCTATTATGATCTCGAGGTTGAAATTGTTATACATTTCCTGATAAAGGAAAATGATTTTGGTTTGATCACGTTTTTCAACCATGCAGCCCAAATACCTAAAACTGAGGAAAATACTCCCCAAAGAATGTTTTGTCACGAAACACACATAACTTTCACATATGGAATTTTACGTCTACCTTAAGGCTTGAGCGATGTTTCTTATCTACAAATAAAAAATGTTAAGCCATGGTAATTGAAGGGTGCTTCTTAACCTCTTTGTCATTTTACTGAATTTCTTTTTGAAATTAAAATGTAAAGCTCATGAGTAGTCTATATCCCTTCGAATAGAATTCAAAATTTATCACACTATTGTGAATCATTTGAAGAACACTTACAAAATAATTTACTTTTTTTATTTCTTAAAATAAATTGTAGAGGAGGGATTCAAATCCAAAATCCAAATTCTTTCTATGGGGGGAAGAAATACAGTGGTGTTGAGCCACAAGACCCGTAGCAAGAACTTATAGTATACTTTACTTCCAAAGAAATAATGAGCATATTAAATCTAGAAAAAAAAAATCATGAAATAAGATAGATAGATCATAGATCTGCTGTATTTGCTTTTGGCAGAAGCAACAAAGTCTTGCTGAATAGAGCAGGAAGAAAACCAAGAAATGGAAATTCACTAGTTTGCTGCCATTAGTGGGATGATTACATATTGGGAATTTTTTTTATAAAAAAATAATTAATTTTTTGTTATGTCACTAGTCTTTAAAACTTCACATTTTTTAGGTATAAGTAACTATAATAAATTTTTTAACAAAAAACAATAAGCAATCTAAATAGGTTGGTGTAAAAAAAAAATGGGAGGTATATTCTTATATTAAAAGTATGTGATTCCCAGTTCCCACATAACATCTAAAATGAGTGTGCTATTAGTTTATTAGATTGCCCAAATATAGCCCGTGTGCCTGCTATTATGTGCTTGAGACAAACAAGAAAGTTGAAGTGTAATGATTACTGTTTTAAAGAATGGAAAGTTCAAAGTAAATGTGAGAAGTTCATTGTCACAACTCACAACGCAAAGAAGATTCTTAAATCATTGTATGGCAAATGACTTATTTTCTGTTTGGATAGCATGATTTGGACCATACGAATATTACTATTTTGCCCTTTAACTTTGTTAGAAATACTGAATGTGATTGTATTGTATTTCATAATAAAAGAATGTACATAGGTGCCTTTATATAGGAGGCATATGTGTGCAGTACAAGTATATATGTGTGCTATACAAGTAACCTAACTGGGCCTAAAGCCCATAACAATATATACGTTAACAGCCCCCCTCAAACTCAAGGTGGATGTGAGACCAACTTGAGGTTGTCAACCAAAGTACGAAGACGTCCCTTAGAATGTGACTTGGTGAAAATATCTGCAAGTTGATCTTTAGAGGAGACTGAGATCAGCTTGAGAGCACTATGGACAAGATGAAAACGGATAAAATGACAATCGATCTCGATGTGTTTAGTCCGTTCATGGAAGACATCATTGTGAGCAATATGAATAGCACTCTGGTTGTCACAATAAAGAGGAGTAGCAGAGGATGTAGACACACCTAAGTCTTTGAGAAGCCATCGTAGTCAAAGGAGCTCAGATGTGGTATCAGCAAGGGCACGATATTCTGCTTCAGTACTGGAGCGGGCCACATGAGTTTGTTTCTTACTTCGCCAAAAAATCAGAGAAGAACCAAGAAGAAAGCAATAACCAGTGGTGGACCTGCGATCAATGGGGTCTCATGCCCAATCAGCATTAGTAAATGTATGGAAAGTAAGAGGAGACTGAGCAGAGTAGAAAAGACCATGGAAGAGAGTGCCCTTTAGGTATCGAAGAATGTGTAGAACAGTAGCATAGTGAGTTGATCGTGGAGCAGACAGATACTGGCTCACCTGGTGAACAGCATAGGAAATGTCTGGACGAGTGATAGTGAGATAAACCAAGCTGCCAACCAAGCGTCTGTAAAGAGAGGGATTAGACAATGGTTTCCCCCCTGAGGGAGTCAGATGCACATTAAGCTCAACTGGAGTGTCAACAGTCTTGCTATTAGTGAGTCCAGCGCGAGACAAGAGTTCAGAGGCATAGTTGGCTTGAGTAATATAAAGTCCATCTATAGAAGAGTGATTTCAAGACCCAAGAAGTAGCTAAGATGTCCAAGATCTTTCATTTCAAACTGCTGACTAAGAAAAGCCTTGAGTTCTTGAATGCCACTGAGGTTATCACCAGTTATGATCATATCATCCACATATAAGAGAAGTAAAATAGTGCCTTTGTTAGTGCGATGAAGAAATAAGGCAGAATCATAGTGACTGGCCATGTAACCCAAGTGAGAGATGGTAGAGCTGAATTTGGCAAACCAAGCTCGTGGAGCTTGTTTAAGGCCATAAAGTGCACAGCGAAGGTGACAAACCTTGTTTGAGTCAACAGAGAGACCAGGAGGAGGTTGCATATACACTTCTTCACTTAAATCCCCATTAAGGAATGCATTTTTTACATCCATCTGAAAAAGGTCCCATTTACTAGCAGCAGTAACAGCTAAGAGGGCACGAACAGATGAGATACGAGCAACCGGAGCAAAGGTCTCTTCATAATCAATCCCATACTCTTGTGTAAAACATTTTACAACAAAACGAGCTTTGTAGCGCTCAATGGACCTATCAGAGCGAGTCTTAATCTTGTAGATCCACTTATAACCAACCACAGATTTCCTAGGAGGAAGTGTCACCAAATCCCAAGTATAATTTTTAAATAATGCATCAAGTTCCTCTTTCATTGCAATCTGCCATAAAGGGTCAGTGGAAGCCTCACGATAGGTGTGAGGCTCGTGTAGTGTAGCAAGAGCAGTATAACAATGATAGTCAAGTAAATGTGCAGGAATAGATCTTACTCGAGTTGAGTGGCGAGGTGGAATGTCTTGTGCAAGATCTTCAAGCGGAGCAGGAGTAGGAGATCCAAGCTCAGGATTGGGGTTGGGTAGCTCGTCTTCAACCTGTTCATCTTCCACCTGTTCATTAAAGGGTGAATTAGGAAAGGGATCAGTGGTATCTGGTGGTTGGACAGAGAAGTCTACAGCAACAGAATCAAGAGCAACTACAAGAGGATCAGGAGCACCTACAGAAGGAATATGTGCCTCATCTGGAAAAAGATCTAAGATAGAGGAGGAAGACAAAGAAGCACTGAAATGAGAGAGCTTGACAAAGAGGCGATGCTCCCAAAAGACAACATTACGAGAGATACGAAGACGATGAGAGACAGGATCATAACACCTATACCCCTTTTGAGTTTCGTCATAGCTAAGAAAACAACAAAGCCTTGACCGAGGCTCAAGTTTGTTATGCTCATGTGGCTGAAGAAGAACGAAACAAGCAGAACCGAAGGAGCGAAGGTGGTGATAGTCTGGAGATGACCAAAAAAGGCGCTCATATGGAGTTTGATTTTGGATAACAAGACCGGGAATACGATTAATAGTATGAACAGCATGAAGAGCATCTTCACCCCAAAAAGGAGCAGGTACTTTAGCAGAGAGAAGGAGAGCACGAACAGTGTCAAGAATATGACGAAATTTTCGTTCGGCTCTACCATTTTGCTGAGAAGTACCTGGACAAGTTAGTTGATGAACAGTGCCATAGGAATGCAAAACAGCTTGGAAAGCATATTGAGTGTATTCAAGAGCATTTTCAGATCGAAAAATTTTGATGCGTCTAGAAAACTGAGTTTCAACCATTTTTGCAAAATTAGAATATACTTCTAATAATTCAGAACGATGTTTCATATTAAAAATCCAGCTATAGCGAGAGTAGTCATCAACAAAGATAACAAAATATCTAGACCCACCAATACTAAAGACAAAGGAAGGCCCCCAAACATCAGAATGAATAAGGTCAAAGATATCAGTGGATATGGATTCACTAGTATTGAAAGGCAAAGCTGGTTGTTTTCCTAACTGACACGAAACACAATCAAAATTTTCTGTAGACACTGATCCTAACAAACCTCTAGAAGCCAATTGCTGTACCCGAGAGGAAGATGCGTGACCAAGTCGAGCATGCCAAAGTGCAAGGGAAGGAGTGGAAGAAACTGCAGCAGCTGCAGCAACAGAAATAAGAGCAACAAGTGGAAGACGAAGGTTGTCCATGAGAAACATACGTCCAACTCTGGGACCGGTCCCAAACTCCTGTCCCATCTTAAGATCCTGCACAATGCACCCAGAATAATCAAAGGTAATGCGATAACCCAACTCAGCTAATTGTCCCACAGAAAATAAATTATAAGAAAGGTCAGGAACATTAAAGACTTCAGGAACCAAGAGGTTGGAGGTTGAAACTGAACCTATATTATGACCAGACATTGTGGAACCATTTGCTGTGCGAATATTAAGAGGGTGCGGTGCAGGTGTAAAGTCAGAAAATAAGGACGAGTGAGGTGTCATGTGATTGCAACAACCAGAATCCATAAGTCAAGAGGTAGGAGACATACTAGATAAAGTTGAGAGAGAAGAGGAATATGATGCATTACCAACCATACGAATGACATTGGCGATGATATTTATAAGGTCATCTTTGGAAATGGAGAAAGTGGATCCAAAAGACTTAGACTGTGCAGAGATAGGAGCCATTGGTTGGACACTCTCAGTGTTAGCAACAGTAGCAGCAGAAATGGGCACAGTTGATTTGTTGCGATCATAGCAAGTCTCAATATTGTGGCTAAAACGTTTGCAAAAATTGCAAAAACGTTTGATGGATTGGCAGTGACGATTGTTGCAATAAGAAGAAGACCTGCCCTTATTCTTCATTTAGAAGCAAAATATGTGAAAATGGACTGTAAAAATGAAATCTACGCGA
Organism: Quercus glauca; assembly: GCA_023736055.1. Taxonomy (NCBI): domain Eukaryota; kingdom Viridiplantae; phylum Streptophyta; class Magnoliopsida; order Fagales; family Fagaceae; genus Quercus; species Quercus glauca. Next base: position 20,044,462 of record CM043325.1, on the reverse strand, counting down.
AAAACTGTGTAAGGAGCACCTGGATTGCAAAAGTCAACTCTGGTAAAAAGTCAACGGTCAAAGTCAACGCGGTCAACGGTCTGGAATGATGACGTAATCACTGTTGAGTGCTGACGTAAGCAAGCTGATGTGTTGCTGACGTAAGCAGTGATGACGTCGCTAGGGCTGACGTGGCAAGATGATGACGTCAGCGGACCGAGTTTGGCGCGTGAGGCGCGTAAGGGCACATGGAGGCGCGTGCAAGACGTGGGCGGCGCGTGGCAGTGACGCCGAGAATTTTAGTGGCGCGTGGAGGCGCGTGTGTTGTCCGATGAAGATGAAATTTCACAGAACGACAGATTAGAGATATTTCTTTCCGATGGTACAATCTGTGGTCTGATCGGAGAGGCAGAAGCGATGGTGGCGGCAAGGCAGTGATCTTTGATGTACTGAAGTCGCGGTGGAGGCAGTGGTGCTACTCACAACAACGGCTGCAAATGACACCCAAGAAGACAAGACTGCTTAAGAGCGACACACCAAAGGATTAGAGCAGTGGCTCTGATACCATGTTAGAAATACTGAATGTGATTGTATTGTATTTCATAATAAAAGAATGTACATAGGTGCCTTTATATAGGAGGCATATGTGTGCAGTACAAGTATATATGTATGCTATACAAGTAAACTAACTAGGCCTAATGCCCACAACACTATATACGTTAACAAACTTCATACAAACTCATAACAAGATCTTTATTCATTCACGAAACACTTCCTAGTTCCTTTCTTTTCTCCTCAAGATGGAAGCACTGGGATGCTTTGCTCATTCTTGAAAAAGTTGCTAGGATCAATAAGAGTCTTTACATGAACTAGTCTATTGAAGTTGTTCTTGAAATACTTCAAACCCCAAGTACTTGCTTGTGCGTAGCTTGTATTATTATTTTTGTTGTTTTCCCCCAAGTCGAGATCTCTATAGTTCAAATAGGCCTCTCTTGGAGACTTTGAAACATAAGGTGCCATGTAGGCATAAAGCCTTTTCATCCACCTGAGGTTTTCCTGTGTTTCTTTGTCATCATCCCAAGTGATTATATATTGGATTTGATATAAATTTCCAAATCTATGCGGGAAAGGTGTTTCTGAATCTGCAATCTGACTCATCTTTCCACCGTAAGGTGTTAAGATGAGCTGTGATTGCTCTTTTTCCATAAGTCTTTGCCATAACCCTTCCAACCCCGTGTTTGAAATGGGTTCCTGTACATAGTCTGATTTTGCTTTCATGAAGTTATCTGTTAGTGGGCTCCTATCAAGCAAAACTTCTATGGGATCCGTAGTTGAGAAGCCAGCATAGTAAAGAACAGATTCTATCCAACTCATTTCAGTGCAATTGTTGCGCTCCACGGCCAACTCAGGAAAACTATCTTGCATCAAAGCGAGGAGTTTTTCAACTGGTCCAAGAAACAAGCAGGTAAATGAAAGTCGAATAGTTTTTCTGCCATTTGAATCTGCATTAGCAACTTCTGTAACTACATGGAGGAAAAGATCTTCGGGAAGCTTATTCGCAACGGTTTGCCACTTCTGGAAATGCTTCGTTGCACCTTGTTCTAAGGTCTTTCGGACATCGAAAGTAGTTACAACTGGTGGTACAGGAACCAACCTAATTTGCCACGAGAGAATGACTCCAAAACTTGACCCTCCCCCTCCTCTGATGGCCCAAAAGAGATCTTCTCCCATTGATGTTCTGTTTAGTATTCTACCATTAACGTCAATTATCTTAGCATCCAAAACATTATCAGCAGCTAGGCCATATTTTCTGAAAATGGTACCAAATCCACCTCCACTAAAGTGTCCCCCAACGCCCACAGTGGGACAACTCCCTGCTGGGAAGCCATAGACCTTACTTTTCTCTGCAATCTTGTAATATAACTCTCCTAGAATTGCACCAGAATCAACCCATGCACTCTTGTTTTCCATATCGATGCTAATAGACCGAAGATTGACAAGATCAATGATGGTGAATGGAACAACATCAGATACATAAGAAAGGCCCTCATAGTCATGGCCTCCGCTTCGGATTCTTACTTGCATGTCATATTTCTTGGAACAAATTACAGCTGCTTGGACGTGGGATTCATGAAACGGAGTAATGATAAACTGTGGTTTTGAAGAGTTCAAAAATCTTAGGTTTCTTATGGTAAAATCTAAGATGGATGAATAAGCAGGGCTATTCTTGGTGAAGACTAATCCCAAACTTGAATTAGAATGCTGTAAATGAGATGAAAAGCATTGCAGGAAGCCCTCATTAGTTGAATTTGAAGTTGAGGACCAAACTGGGAGAATGAGTAAGAAGAGTAATGGAAGAAGGTTTTTTAGTATTGGAATTGACATATTATCTCTCTGATAACAATCTTAACAAAAAATTCTGAGGTTGTCCAAATATAGGCCTTGTGCCTACCTATTTATGTGCTTGAGAGTTGAGACAAACATGAAAGTTGAATTGTAGTAATGTTCAAACTTCAAAGCAAAAGTGAGAAGTTCATAGTCATAACTTGGACCAATGATGGCATAGAACTTATAATATTTTCTTATCGTAGACGCATCAATTTGCTCATCAACATCTCTATAAATACTAAAATGATCTCTTTCTCAACTAGTAATTTGTTGTAGAGTATGGTGCCCCTTGCCTAATTGTAAGTTTGTGTCTTATAGGATATTTAGAGAATCTGCTGCCCTCACTAAATTGACTTGAAAATTCTATGTACAGTGTGGAATATTTTAAATACACAATGTGAAGAAGATTCTTGGCGGCAAATATTAATCTCCAGTTTTTTCTTATCTTGGGATGCATTAACGAAACTCTTAAGAGTTGCTACAATTTTCAACTTTGACCTTCAGCCATTCTGTGGGATGCCTTATTTTCAATAACCTTATCTTGCTTCAGAAATTAGTTTGGTCAAAATACAGCTCTAAGAAAAAGTCAAGGCATCTAGAAGCTAGACATGAGTTGGCAGTGGATATGTGTTGGATTTTTAAGGGTCTTTTTATTATTATTATTTTTTTAATAATAGATTCAGAATGATTTGAAACTTTCAGTAGCTATTTCATGATGATTATTCTTTAGTTTTTATTGCCAAACTAAAACGCTGATTAGTTTCTTTTTTAAGTAGTTGGGATTCAAACCATGTTCTTTGTTTGCAACTTACCATTTTTGTTTGTTTTGTTTTTTGGGATTAGTGATTAGGCGTAGAAGTTAAAATAGTCAAATCCATGGTTTCGGTAAACTGATGTTGGATTGGGCCATTTGACATAGATGTAAGTTCCTATTCATCTTGCCATTTTAATTTACACTAATCAAGGCAGTACGTGCAAGCTAGTGCTAGCCATGAAAAAAAAAATAGTGATTAGTATCAATTTTAGATTTTATTTGTATCACAAAATAAAAATATAAATCATTTGATTTTTAAAATATATAGAGATTTACATTAATCAAAAGAAGCATTAATTTTAAGAATTTTGATAATTATGTCATAAAAAGTTAATCTCAATCGTATAGAATCGTGACAAATCCCAGTTCAATATTTTATTATTTTATTTTGACCTATAACTTACACCTCAATAGTTGTGAATATATTGTAATAACAACAAAATGTCATGACATTTTTAGTTGTGCTAGATCTCGGTATAATATTTTATTATTTTATTTTATTTTATTTTGATCCATAAGAAATTGACACATGCGTCACAACATTTTCATAATATCTCTATGTATACGTTGTACTTAATTACAATATAAATTTATATTGTAGACACAAAAAAATTGGCAAATTTTGTACACATTTACAAAATTTGTACAGTATTTACCATTTTTTGTGCAAATGTGTATAATATTAACCACTTTTGTGTATTTACAATGTAAACTTGCATTGCAAGTACAAAGTAAACATATAAAAATCTTAAAAAAACAAAAAACAAAAACAAAAACAAAGCTCAAACCAACTGGCATACTTGAAGGGGGGAAAAAAAAAGAAAAAAGAAAAGAGAAAGTGCACCTCACTAATTGAATAAACCAAAAAAATACTATTCATGAGCCTTTTGCTCTTTTTATATAATTAATAGATATGTCAGCTTACATAAATATTTAAAAGACAAAAAAAACACAAACCGATAACTAGAAAAAAATATTAAAAAAAAACTTTAGGCATTGTATAAATTAATGTTAAAATGTTGTTGACTTAACATTTTTTTATTTGATCTATAAGAAACTGAGATCTCAATAATTGTGAAAATATTGTGATAACAATAAGTGTCGTAACATTTTCTCAAAATATTTATTTTTAATTGTGGTTGGTCACAGTTTCATATTTTATTATTTTATTTCGACTTGTAAGAAATTGACATGTCAATAATTGTGAAAATATTGTGAAATTTGTTGTGTCAGTATAACAATATATATACCAGCTTACATAAATATTTAAAAAAAAAAACACAAACCAATTACTGAAAAAAAAAAAAAATTTAGGCACTGTAGTTACCGCGCCAGTTGAATAAACCAAAAACACTATACAATAAGTGTTGTAACATTTTCTCAAAACATTTATTTTTAGTTGTGGTTGATCACAGCCTTATATTTTATTATTTTATTTCGGCTTGTAAGAAATTAACACGTCAATAATTGTGAAATTTGTTGTGTCAGTATAACAATATATATACCAGCTTACATAAATATTTAAAAGAAAAAAAAACACAAACCAATTACTAAAAAAAAAAAAAAAAGGGCACTGTAGTTGCCGTGCCAGTTGAATAAACCAAAAGTACTGCATAATAAGTGTTGTAAATTTTCTCAAAACATTTATTTTTAGTTGTGGCTGGTCATAGTCTCATATTTTATTATTTTATTTCAACTTGTAAGAAATTGACACGTCAATAATTGTGAAAATATTATGAAATTTTTTGTGTAAGTATAACAATATATATACCAGCTTACATAAATATTTAAAAAAAAAAATACAAATCGATTACTGAGAAAAAAAAAAAAAAACTTTAGGCACTGTAGCTACCGTGCCAATTGAATAAATCAAAAGCACTGCACAATAAGTGTTGTAACATTTTCTCAAAACATTTATTTTTAGTTGTGATTGGTCACAATTAGGGCTATCCAGATTACCCGATGACCCGCCGGAATCGACTGACCGACCCGACTAGAACCAACCTGTCACGATCGGACTAACACCTCTGACGGGCTAGTGACGAGTCCAAATCTTCATAACCTGAACTCGGCGGGTCGAGTGGAGGTTTTCGTCCTAAAAAACCCGATCTACCCGACCCACACGACAAAACCTCAAAAAGAAGGCCGAAATCCGGCGACGTTTGGGCTTCTCAGCTTCGATTTGACCATATTTAGCCTTCCTTTAGTCAGATGCGCTTAAATCCTCACTTTGATAAGCTTAAATCTAGCAAATCTAGCCCAGATCTACTCAAACTCGGCCAAACTCTGGTAAGCTCGACTCTAACTTGGTCAAATCTAGTTAGATCTCGGCCATATTTCCATAGATGCGAAGGAACATCAGCCAAATCTTGTTAGATTCGGCCAGATCTGACGAGATTTGGCCAGATTTCGGCCAAAATTCGGCAAAATCGAAAAACCCGTGTTGAGGTTCAAATTTGCTCACAGTCTAAGGCCCAAAGAAATAGCACATTGGGCCAATTTCATTGAAATGAGCCTAGAAAAAGTAAAAAAGGGGCTGGGCTCATGTAATGAAGAAAAGAAAAAAAAAAAAAAAAGAAGAAGGAAAGGGTGGGAGGTCCAAAGGATTGGGATCCAAAGACCCATGGAAGGACAGAATTTAAAATACATAACGTAAAAGCCCAACCAGCCAGGATCAATAAACCAAAAGGAGCCCAAAGAGCTGGACCGAGATCCCAGAAGTCACCAGAGTCTGGGGATCCATAGGATGTGCAACACGGCAAAAGTAAGATTGAAGCAGATTTAAAAGAGGGATAAAAGACAAAGAGCACGCGAGTCTCATGCACCAGACATGCAGTGGGATCAGAAAGTACAAAAGCAAAACATGCATGAACGAAGGGACTGTGCCCCAAGGTCCCCAGAATGGGAAAACCATAAAAGAGGCAACTAGAAGGGAGCTTTCAACCTAGCAGTATATGAATTCCAACTATTCGAGAAAATGACAAGAATGGAGTGCAACCAAAAGCTGGAAGGGTGAAAGAAAGGGCCAAATGGCTGAAGATCATCAACCTGAGGAGAGCTTGAAATAGAAAAACAGCTATGGGGCTTTCAACTTAGTCGCACCAAAAGAAAGAAGTTATAAGAAAAAAGGAAACGACCAAAAAATACTCGGATTCAAAAAATTCAAACTTTGCAAGTCTTGGAAGCTTAAGTAGCTATCAAAGTCTGTAATTTTTGAACTTAGTTGAACCTTGTATCATGTCTTAGTGAGCATTGTAATCACAACTAAAGAAAATTAATAAAATGTCTCTCATTGATTAGAGGATCCCTAACCTTTTGTTTTATTGTATCTTTATTGCTGCGCATTTCCTTACCGTTTAAACTGTCATTTAATATAAGCATTTTTACTTGTTAGTTTAATTGTGTTGTAGGAAGCTTACTTTGTGCACCACTTGGTTCTTAAACAGCCTTTTAGCTGCGGTGAACCAAGCCCAGTTTACCAAGAACAATTATTTGTCCCAAGATCTTTGGGCTAGAGTGCTTAAAAAAAAAGGCACTCTCACAACCCGAAACCAACTGATTCACACCCGATATCCGATATGACCCGACCCGATTGATCTAGAACTGCTGAAGGGTCAGTTGCGGGTTGAAATCTTCCCCACCTGTGAAGGACGGGTCGAGTCCGGGTTGGGCACAAACCTGACTCGGCCCGACCTGTGGACACTCCTAGTCACAGTCTCATATTTTATTATTTTATTTTGATTTGTAAGAAATTGACACATCAATAATTGTTAAAATATTGTGAAATTTTTTGTGTCAGTATAACAATATATATACTAGCTTACATAAATATTAAAAAAAAAAACACACAAACACAAACCGATTACTGGAAAAAAAAGAAAAGAAAAAAAATTTAGGCACTGTAGCTACCGTGCCAGCTGAATAAACTAAAAGCACTACACAATAAGTGTTGTAACATTTTTTCAAAACATTTATTTTTAGTTGTGATTGGTCGCAGTCTCATATTTTATTATTTTATTTCGACTTGTAAGAAATTGACACGTCAATAATTGTGAAAATATTGTGAAATTGTTGTGTCAGTATAACAATATATGTACCAGTGTACATAAATATTTAAAAGGGAAAAAAAACGATTACTGAAAAGAAAAGAAAAGAAAAACTGTAACTACAGTGCCACTTGGCACTGTAGTTATTGTTCAAAACTTGGAAAAAAAGTGGCTCACGAAACCAAAGCACTGTAGCTATAATTGTGAAAATATTGTGAAATTTGTTGTGTCAATATAACGATATATATACCAACTTACATAAATATTTAAAAGGAAAAAAAAAAAACAATCTGATTACAAAAAAAAAAAAAAAAAAAAAAAACTATAGCTATTGTAGTTACAGTGCCACTTGGCATTGTAGTTTTTTTTTAGAATATTAATTATTTTTTAACACACACACGGAGAGAGGGGAGAATGTTTTTTTTTTTTAAAAACTTACAGTAGTATATATCCAAAAGGGCCTACTTGGCATTGTAGTTACTGTTCAAAACTTGGGAAAAAAAAAAAGGGCTCACGAAACCAAAGCATTGTAGTTACAATGATTTAGAGCATTTGCGCTTTTATATATATAGATTTATTTTTAGTTGTGATTAGTCACAATTTCATATTTTATTATTTTATTTTGACTTTAAAAAAATGACACTTCAATAATTGTGAAATTTGTTGTATCAATATAACAATATATATATATATATATATAAAAGGAAAAAAAAGTACAAACGGAAGACTAAAAAAAAAAAAAAATGTAGCTGCTGTAGCTACAGTGCCGCTTGGTACTATAGCTACTGTTCAACACTTAAAAAAAAAAAAAAAAGGACAAAATGGCTCACCAAAATGGCACTGTAGATGAATAGTGCTAAAACACTAAAGTGGTAATGAAATTAATATCTCAATAATTGTGAAATTTGTTGTGTCAGTATAACAATATATATAAAAGGAAAAAAAAAGTACAAACAAAAGACTAAAAAAAAAAAAAAAAGACAAAGTGGTTCACCAAAATGACACTGTAGATGAACAGTGCTAAAACATTGTAGCGGCATTGACGCTTTTCACAAAACATTTATTTTCAATTGTGGTTGGCTACAATTTCATATTTTATTATTTTATTTTGATTTATAAAAAATTGATACTTTAATAATTGTAAAAATATTGTGAAATTTATTGTGTCAGTATAACAATATATATAAAAAAAATACAAACGGAAGACTACAGAAAGAAAAAAAAAAAAAAAAAAAGTGTTTCACCAAAGCACTAATGCTGCTACAGTACTTGTACAATATAAAGTACACGCTGAATGTACAGTACCAAAGTACTGTAGCGGCATAGGGGCTTTTATATGTAAAGAAATCTTATGCTTCTCACGTGACACGTGATGCCCAACAAGTAAAACAACTTTGCCTAGTGTGAGTTTTTTTCTTTCCGGTAACTCGGTAAGTCTAGGGAGGGGGAATGCTTCAAGGGCCTTTTTATTTATTACTATTTTATTATTTAAAGGTTTTGCTTGGACAGAAGGGCCATTGACTTTTAGGAAAACATGACTTTTCTTCTTTATTGAGAGAAAATGTCTGTTATTATTATTATTATTATTATTATTATTATTATAGCGTGTGTTTGAATACCAATAAAAAATTAAAATTATTTTACTATTTAGCTTATTTTTGCTACTATTTATGAGCTCTACTGCACTTTTTAGTACTATTCATGAGTCTCGCTATACTATTTTTACTGACTTTTACTTTTATTTATAGTATTTTCACTAATAAGTTTTCAGTTTCAGCAAAATGAGCGGTATTCAAACAGACCCATAATTTGGTAGTTGGAATGAGAGTATTTAATTCTAGATGTTTTTGTTAAAAAATAACAAGAAATGCTAGTTGAACAACAAGGCTTTTGGAATGAGCTAAGTTCAACTGAGAAAACTTGTCAGAATTGTATTAACATTTAACAAGAAAGAGTTAAATGTAGTTTTTATCATAAATTGGGTTATGGAGTGAGAAAAAGACTTTCTTCCATTGTATGGTTTATGATTCTATAGAAATTTCTTATGGGACAAGTAATTTTATGACCTAAAAAATACGACAAGATTTAATAGCTATAAAAAAAAAAGTTCAATAGAAAAATAAAAATAATTAAGGGGAGATTTTAAATTTATAAAGTTCTAAACTATTTGAAATTATTTTTTTCCATGACATGGAAAAAATAAATAAAAATTGATATTTTATAAACTTTTGAGAATAATATAGAGAACATGAGAGCTCGTAACACACAACTATAAAAGAGTTTTAAGAGCTCTAAAGATCTTTTTGGAAGGAAAAAAATTGGAAAATTGGGGGCAATCCGCTAAAAAAGAGCTTAAAAAACCCCTTCAAGTTAGAGGTTAAAACTAAAATTTGGAATTTTTAAGAGAGAAAAAAAAAAAAAAAAAAAACTCTACAAAATCCCAGCAAGAAATGCTAGTTGAACAACAAGGTTTTTGGTACGAGTTAAGTTCAACTGAGAAAACTTGTCAGAATTGTATTAACATTTAACAAGAAAGAGTCAAATGTAGCTTTTATCATAAACTGGGTTATGGAATGAGAAAAAGACTTTCTCCCATTACATGGTTTATGATTCTATAGAAATTTCTTATGGGACAAGTAATTTTATGACCTTAAAAATACAACAAGATTTAAAAGCTATAAAAAAAAAAAAGTTCAATAGAAAAATAAAAATAAATAAGGGGAGAATTTAAATTTATAAAGTTCTAAACTATTTGAAATTATTTTTTTCCATGACATGGAAAAAATAAATAAAAATTGATATTTTATAAACTTTTGAGAATAATATAGAGAACATGAGAGCTCATGACGCACAACTATAAAAGAGTTTTAAGAGCTCTAAAGATCTTTTTGGAAGGAAAAAAATTGGAAAATTGGGGGCAATCCGCTAAAAAAGAGCTTAAAAAACCCCTTCAAGTTAAAGGTTAAAACTGAAATTTAGAATTTTTAAGGAAAAAAAAATAAAAAATCTACAAAAACTCAACAAGAAATGCTAGTTGAACAACAAGGCTTTTTGTACGAGTTAAGTTCAACTGAGAAAACTTGTCAGAATTGTATTAACATTTAACAAGAAAGAGTTAAATACAGCTTTTATCATAAACTGGGTTATGGAATGAGAAAAAGACTTTCTCCCATTATATGGTTTATAATTCTATAGAAAAATTTCTTATGAGACAAGTAATTTTATGACCTAAAAAATATGACAAGATTTAATAGCTATAAAAAAAGTTCAATAGAAAAATAAAAATAATTAAAGGGAGAATTTAAATTTATAAAGTTCTAAACTATTTGAAATTATTTTTTTCCATCACATGGAAAAAATAAATAAAAATTGATATTTTATAAACTTTTGAGAATAATAGAGAGAACATGAGAGCTTGTAACACACAACTATAAAAGAGTTTTAAGAGCTCTAAAGCTCTTTTTGGAAGGAAAAAAATTGGAAAATTGGGGGCAATCCGCTAAAAAAGAGCTTAAAAAACCCCTTAAAGTTAGAGATTAAAATTGAAATTTGGAATTTTTAAGGAAAAAAAAAAAAAAAACTCTACAATTTACTATTCATGCTTTATAAATCCAAAATTTTAAAACACTATTAATTGGAATTTGTCAAATACTTAAAACACTAAAGAACTTTTCAATTAAAATTATATATTGCGAAAGCTCTACCACTAAAACTCTACATATAAAACTCTATTTCCTACAACAATGCTAAAAAATAGTTAACAATACCTATGTTATTTTCTTTTCTTAGAGGCATCAATTCGCCCATCAACATCTCTATAAAAACTAAAACAATCTCGTTGTCAATTAGCAATTTGTTGTAGAGTAGAGTGTCCATCATTCCTTTGCATTGAAAGTTGTTTTTTTTGTAGTAGGTTAATTAAAGAATCTGCTGCCCTCATTAAATTGACTTGAAAAATTCCGTGTACAATGTGGAAAATTTTGTATACGCAATGTGAAGAAGATTGCTGTATTTTTCTTATCTTTGGATGCATTAACAAAACTCTTAAGAACTGCTACAATTTTCAAGTTTGTTCTTTAGTCATTGTTGTAGACTGCTTTAGACGTGTCTGCTTTGGACACCTTATTTTCATTAACCTTATCTTGATTTAAAAAAGAAAAAAAAAGAAAAAAAAAAGAGACTTTAGTAAGCAGGACAAAAGGATTTTTAAGTTTATACTAGTTAGAGCAGCACATGCCTTGTACGTGCTTGCCGTGGAAAAAAAGTATTGTAGTAATTAAGGTCAATTCTAGATTTATTTGTATTATAAAACAAAGATATGAACTATTTGATTTTTAAAGTATATAGAGATTTACATTAATAAAAAAAAATATTAATTTTAAGAATTTTGATAATTATGTCAAAAAAAGTTAATCTCATTCGTTTAAGATTTTTGATCAACCACAAAGTTAGGGTAGTTATTTAACATATAAATATTTATTTAACTATAATAGTTTTTTAGTACCTACTTGCTAAAGACAATATATCTATTCTCTAAAAACTTCTAAAAATGATAATGAATATCATCATCTTTCAACAATAAATAACTGAGTTTTGCTGAGAAATTTAAAATAAAAAATAAAATAAAAAAAGAAAACAAAAAGCTTGTGTTATTGAATATTATCATTCTATCTTTGTAAGAATTTTTATCATTTAAAACTCAAAATACGTAAAGAAAATTTTTAGGATGTTAAAATTTAGCAGGAATAATTTAGACATTACACAATAAAATATTTTTAAGAATCATAAGTTTTCATTAGGGTTTAACTGAGAGAATAACAATATGACATATTTACTATTTTCCAAAATATTAAGTAAAAAATTGCATAATTTTAAAGTTTAAGGAAGAATTATAAACTACCCCAAACATAAAGGATGAAAAATGTTTTTTTCCTAAATTTTTGTTTTGTTTTTGTGTGCAAAACTATGTGTTTTTACTTAAAATAGTGTGTAAAGAAAAAAATATACAAAAAGTCAACTCAAAAAAATTGTATGTGGAATAGTGAATTTTGGCTCAACAAAGTTGATTAAACCAACAAAAAATTTCTAAACGCACAATAGAATGACGCAACATTTTATAATACCTTTATAATTTTATTATATTTTATTTTAACTTGTAAAGAATTGGCAGTTCAGCAGTTTTGAAAATATTGCGATATCATCAAGATGTCTTAATATTTTTCACACAAAAAAATGTTATGTCCATAACATTTTCACAACAAATCATAAGTAGTAGGTTACTACAAGTTGTTATTGGTGAGCAAAAAGTAACTTCATTAGTAAGTTTAAATTAGAACCAATAACAATTTACCATATTTGATTTGTTATGAAAGTGTTGTAAAAATTATTGTGGACAAACCAAAAATAATATAGCAAATATACTACAACTTTATGCATTAACCAAAAAAAAAAGGGGCGAGAAAGTTAAACAAACCATAACTACTTTAGCAAAATTACTGTAACTTTTCCCATTCACTCTTTTTATGTATAATATATATATATATATATATATACACACACATTGCACTTACAATGTAAATTTATATTGTAAACACATAAAAATTGGTAAATGTTGTACACATTTGCAAAATTTGTACAATTTTTTTTTTTTTTTTTGCACATGTATATAATATTTGCTACTTTTTGTCTGTATACAATGTAAGCTTACATACAAGTAGAAAGTAAACATATAAAGATCTTTTAAAAGAAAAAAACAAGCTCAAACCAAGTTGGTGAATTTGAAGGGAAAAAAAATGAGAAAAAAGGTAAGTCACTAAATCAAAAATACTGTTCATAATACTATTCATGAGCTTATTCGCTCTTTTTATATATATGAAAAAAGAGCACAAATCAATGACTGGGAAAAAAATTAAAAAAAAAAAAAAATTTGATGAACAGTACAAATTGAACAAACCAAAAGTACTGTAACTTTTACACATTCACCCAAGAAATGTCACAACATTTTCACAAAACATTTATTTTCAATTGTAGTTGGTTACAGTTTCATATTTTATTATTTTATTTTGATTTATAAGAAATTGACACCTCAATAATTGTGAAAATATTGTGAAATTTGTTGTGTCCGTATAACAATATATATGCGAGTTCTTATAAATATTTAAAAGGGGAAAAAAGTACAAATGGAAGACTGAAGAAAAAAAAAAATACGCTATAGCTACTATAGCTACTGTGCCACTTGAACAAACCAAAGTGGCATTGTAGCAACTGTTCAAAACTTGGGGAAAAAAAAATGGCTCACTACACCAAAAGGGGCACTGTAGAGGCATTGCCTCTTCTTATATAGTTAGTAGAAAAAAGAGCACAAATCGATGATTGGGGGGAAAAAAATACATATTGAACAAACCAAAAGTACCGTAACTTTTACACATTCACCTAACAAGTGTCATAACATTTTTACAAAACATTTATTTTCAGTTGTGGTTGGTCACTGTGGGGCCCAAATATTTAGCAACCCCAGTCCACTCCATATCGGGCCCAAGACCCATGCTGAGAAGAGTACAGAATCTGAGAATGAGTGGGAGAGGCCCAAGTTATCAAGGAACTTCGTCGAGGACGACCATGTCCTCGGCGAGCCGACATCAAAGAAAGGAAGCTGTCATCCACCCATCAAATGTATGCCACCAACACTCTGGCCGCATTAATGATGAATTGATTAGCGAACAGTGATGCCTTGGTTACCTCAACTAACAGAAAGCCTGCAAAGGCGGCTGATGGGACAAGCCCTTAGACATAGGTTCAGATGGCGGACAAGTGGACGGCAGAGACCAACTGAACGAGATTATATAATAGATTGAACCCCCAAAGTTTAGGGGGTTGGCCCTTCGGTTGGGAAGTTAAGGGGTTTTCAGGGTGTTAAAGGACAACCCTTGTATTCATTAGTTCTGAGGGAAGAGCTCCTCGAACTGGGCCGAGGATGAATTTTCCCTTAGAACACTTAGCCAAATCTCAGTTATTGATCTTGTAAACTCACGTCGACTGTTGTATTTTTTGCTAATGCCTAGTCCTTCTATCCACTCTCTACAAATTCATTGTACAGAGTTGCCTGGGTTCGAGTCTACTCATCTCCAGGAGAGAAGCGCCCGAATCGGGTCCCTACAATTGGTACCGTCTGTGGGAAGGACTTGTGCATTAACGAGCGTGACGGTTGGTGCAGAAGGATCAATAACAACATTTCTCTCAAGTTCAAAAAAAAAAAAAAAGGAAAAAAAAAAAAAAAAAACAACACAATTAACGGCACAATACTCATTCAGAAGGCAATCATCATAAAGAAGCAAAAAGATGCTAGAAGTAAAAGAAATGAAATGGGGCTACTTCTTTATTAATAAGTGAAGAGAAGTTACATTATACAACAAATGCCCAAGCAGGTTTGTTCTAAAACAAACTACGAAGGTAAACGCCCAAACGGGCTTGTACTGAAGTTAAAAGAAAAAAAAAAAAAGGGGCCTAGGCAAGCTTGTTTTAAAGCTTAGCCAAGTGTTGGAGGGAGAGGTGGAGACAGACCTATGCTAAGGCCGTCAACAGCTCCCCAACCAACACTTGTGGCGCTCTGAAGGAGAAGGAAGAAGAGGCCGCAGCGCATGACGGTTCCACCTTAAGGTTTCTCCTGGTTTCCCTCTCAGTCCCACGACGACCGGGAGCCAACGAATCACTACCAGCTTGGAGGGTCGGTAGATCCGCACATGGAGGAGGGATGTTACGTTCCTTTCGAATCCCCCTCCAAATAGCAAGGAGAGTCCCGTCTCTAGCTAGGTTGAAAAAAAGGAGGATTTTCGGCCTCTGCCTTTTCCGCCTCTATTGTGTCGTCCAGGATCGGAGTGGCATCCTCGGCTCCTGAAGGGGGCTCGGCTTCCTTATCACTGCCCTTTCCTAGGGCCACTTCATCTCGTGAGGCACAAGCTACTAATTTGGCAAAGCCCTTGAGATGCCTAGAAAACAGAGTGTTTGTGAGATCTGAACTCAAGTGTTTGTGAGAATTGAAGAAATGATTACCCTAAAATGCCTTGTATAGAAGGCAAAAACTGGCGAAAGTCAGCCCGCACAGAATCCTAAGGAGAAATTATCGGAGATATTAACTCTACCCAATTTTCAAGGGGCTTATCAGCCGCTGGATCCTCGTAAATCCGCAAGGATATTAATGAGGAGGTGCCTCGCGCACCGAAGCGTCAAGCGCGTCACTCGAATAGCCCAAAAAACGCCTCGTAATCAGAAGAGGTGCATCGGACGAAGGGGCTAGACCGAAGAAGGGTCCTCCCTTGGCGGAGCAAGCTTAAGGCCGCTACCACTCTAAGAGCAGACTCCCCAACGCTGAGGATGATTTCCCTCACTCCAAGTATTAAAGAAGAACTAAGTACTAGACAGAACTAAGGTCTTGCATAGTCCTCGGACTCAAACCTATGGGGAAACGAGTTACTTCAGAAGACAAGTGTTAGACAGAACCTGGGCCTTGCACGGTCTTCGGACTTAAGCCTATAGGGAAACTAACTACTTAAAGAAGAACTAAGTGCTAAACAGAACCTAAGTCTTGCATAGTCCTCGGACTCAAACCTATGGGGAAATTAGTTGTTTCAGAAGACAAGTATTAGACAGAACCTAGGCCTTGCATGGTCCTCGGATTCAAGCCTACGGGGAAACTAATTACTTAAAGAAGAACTAAGTGCTAGACAGAACCTAGGTCTTGCATAGTCCTCAGATTCAAATCTATGGGGAAACTAGTTACTTCAGAAGACAAGTGCTAGACAGAACCTAGGTCTTGCATAGTCCTCAGGCTCAAACCTATAGGGAAACTAGTTACTTCAGAAGACAAGTGTTAGACAGAACTTGGGCCTTGCATGATCCTCGGACTCAAGCCTACGGGAAAACTAACTACTTAAAGAAGAACTAAGTGCTAGACAGAACTTAGGTCTTGCATAGTCCTCAGACTCAAACTTATGGGGAAACTAGTTGTTTCAGAAGACAAGTGTTAGACAGAACCTAGGTTTTGCATGGTCCTTGGACTCAAGCCTACGGAGAAACTAACTACTAAAGAAGAACTAAGTACTAGACAGAACCAAGGTCTTGCATAATCCTCGGACTCAAACCTATGGGGAAACTAGCTATTTCAGAAGAACTAAGTACTAGACAGAACCAAGGTTTTGCATAGTCCTCGGACTCAAACTTATGAGAAAACTAGCTACTTCAGAAGACAAGTGTTAGACAGAACCAAGGCCTTGCATGGTCCTCGGACTTAAGCCTATAGGAAAACTAACTATTTCAAGAACTAGGTGCTAGACAGAACCAAGGTATTGCATGGTCCTCAGACTCAAACCTATGGGGAAACTAGTCACTTCAGAAGAACCAAGTACTGGACAGAATCAAGGCTTTGCATGGTCCTCGGACTCAAGCCTATGGGGAAACCAGTTACTGAAGAAGAATCAAGTGCTAGACAGAACCAAGGTCCTGTATGGTCCTCGGACTCAAACCTATGGGGAAACTAGTTACTTCAGAAGACCAGTGCTGGACAGAACCAATGCCTTACATGGTCCTTGAACTCAAACCTATGGGGAAACCAGTTACTAAAAAAGAATAAAGTACCAGAAAGAACCAAGGCCTTGTTTGGTCCTCGGACTCAAGCCAATGGAGAAACTATCCCCTCACGAAATACCAAGTATTAGGCAGAGCCAAGGTCTTATATGTTCCTCGGCGTCAAACTTGTGGGGAAACTAGTTGCTTCAAGAGAATCCAAGTACTAGACAGAACCAATGTCTTGCATAGTCCAAGGACTCAAACCTATGGGGAAACTAGTCATTTTAGGAGGATCTAAGCACTGGACAGAACCAAGGTCTTGTATTGACCGCGGGCCCAAACCTACGGCGAGGCTGACCACTTTGGTACTAGTAATGAGCATTGCTGGGGACGATGATCAATGTAGTCGGCTGAAGCGTAATTAAAGCCAGAATCGTGCAAGTAAAAAAAAAAAAATTATATATATATATATATATATATATATAAAATATAATATAATATAATACAAGCAAAACGAATAAAAGGAAACAAAATACGCACTTTACTGAATTTTTAAAAAGTTATATAAGGCAAATGTGCCATTACAATACTAAAAAAAAAAAAAGAAGAAAAACAAAGCAAAGGCGCAGCGGAGGATCATTCCTTCGGCTCTATCTCAGCTCCTCCCTCAGGAGGCGGGGCAGAAAAAGTCTCTGGGTCCTAATAACTCTCGCTTGGGATCACAACTTGGGGAGGGTCAGCTGGATGAGATATCTCCTCAACAAGAGGGGCTTGGACATCAGTTAAAGGGTTCGTAGCCTCCCAAGGCGCATCAGCAGTGGGACCCTTGCTTGTCTCAACGGCCCTAGGAGGATCAACTTCCTTGGTGGGCTCACCCGAAGTGATGGCAGCTGGGACGCCTTCCTCAGAAACAACCCCAACTCTCTCGGCAGCCACCTCGGTCTCAGAACTTGGAGGGGCAGCCTCGTGGATGGCAAGGGGATAGTATACATTCTCCACCTTCCACAAGTTGGACGAGGCCTCCATCCCAGCTTGTTTAACGGCCTCACTCCAAACCTGGGAGCAGTAAATTCTGCACACCTCTAGCACTTGGGCTCTAAGGTTGTCTTCTGTTTCAGCTACCCCTGCCTTATAGACCTCCTGCACGGCCTTGCCCTTGGAGGCCTTGGCCTCGACCTAGGCCCTGGTAGACTCAACCTCCTCTTTGGCTTTCAAAGCCTCGTCCCTGGCAGACTCTGCGGTGCCTCCGGCCCCCTTTGCCTCAAGTCCTCTTTATTGACTAAGCCGAAGTGACGCTCAAAAGCGCGCAGATCTACAAAAAAGAAAGTAAGTTCTTGTAAAAAACCAAGCAAAGCGGAGCGCTAAAACACAAAACTTAGACCTTCTCCTAGTCTGAATGCCCGACCTAGTGTACCATCCACTGTTGGACAATGAAGGCCCTCGTGCCACTCTCTAGACACAATGAGGAAGTCTTTGTTCAAGCCCTTGCTGGACTCTGGGAGGCACTGGATGAGCCGGACCCTATCATCCCTCGTCTTCATGTAATAAGACTTCCCTCTCAAGCGCTAGAGGTTATAGCACCAGTTTACATCATGATGGGTTAGCCTCAGCCCCATCTTCTCATTCAAGATATCCACACAGCCTAAGATTCTAAATACATTGATGGCACACTAGGTGGGAGATAAGCTGAAGTGCCTAAGATAATCCCTTATCACCGGCCCTATGGGAATCCTCATACCACCCTCAAGAAAGGCAATTATAGGAATTGCCACCTCACCCTCTTTTCTCCTCGTACTCTATTCTCCTTATGCACAGTACCTCAAACCCACTGTATCGGGGATCTTATAGTCAGCAACGAATTTGTCCATTGACTCCTCAGACTCAACTAACTTCTTAAGCCTACCCATCCTAAAGAACTAACAGGGAACTCAGGCGAAAAGTACGAACTAGAGAGAGAAGAGGACTTACAGAAGTGAGGAAAAGCTCCTCGAGCAGGCTTTTTTATGCTAAAAGAAGTCGCAAGTATAGTTGGAGATGTGACCGAATTCAAAGTATGTGCGCAAGGTCTCTTGAATGCAAAAGTGAAGGGGCAAATCAGTTCGATTGGGTATTTATACCCCCAATTAAAAGTAACCGCACGGGCTTTCCCGCCCAATGAGTTAGAAGCATCCCTACCGTCTATTCATCATCACACCGTTGAACGTGGAGGACGCAGAGCCGCTGAAATTTAATGAAGGCGCGCTTCAAATACTGAAACGCTAGGAACGTCCCCTGGGCAGTTGAAAGGATTTTGACACTGATAGAAAGACAAGGCTCGCCGGGCTAGAACAAGGACCCGAGAACATCAAAATCCTCCTCCTCGCCCGAGAGGCTGGGCAGCAGAATTTTGAGGGGCTATTGTGGGGTCCAAATATTTAGCAACCCCGGCCTACTCCATATCAGGCCCAAGGCCCATGCCGAGGAGAGTACAGAATCCGAGGATGAGTGGGAGAGGCTCAAGTCATCAAGGAATTTCGCCGAGGACGACCATGTCCTTGGCGGGCCGACATCAAAGAAAGGAAGCTATCATCCACCCATTAAATGTACGCCACCAACACTCTGGCCGCATTAATGGTGAATTGACCAGCGAACAGTGATGTCTTGGTTACCTCAACTAACAGAAAGCCTGCAAAGGCGGCTGATGGGACAAGCCCTTAGACACAGGTTCAGATAGCTGACAAGTGGACGACAGAGATCAACTGAACGAGACTATATAATAGATTGAACCCCCAAAGTTTAAGGAGTTGGCCCTTCGGTTGGGAAGTTAAAGGGTTTTCAGGGCATTAAAGGACAACCCTTGTATTTATTAGTTCTGAGGGAAGAGCTCCTCGGACTGGGCCGAGGACGAACTTTCCTTTAGAACACTTAGCCAAATCCCAGTTATTGATCTTGTAAACCCACGTCGACTGTTGTATTTTTTGCTAATGCCTAGTCCTTCTATCCGCTCTCTACAAATTCATTGTACAAGGTTGCCTGGGTTCGGGTCCGCTCATCCCCAAGAAGGAGGCGCCCGAATCGGGTCCCTACAGTCACAATTTCATATTTTATTATTTTATTTGGACTTATAAGAAATTGACACTTCAATAATCGTGAAAATATTGTGAAATTTGTTATATTAGTATAACAATATATATAAAAGAAAAAAAAGTACAAACGGAAGACTGAAAAAAAAAATGTAGCTACTATAGCTACATTGCCACTTGGTATTATAGCTACTGTTCAAAACTTAAAAAAGAAAAAAAAAAGAAAAAAAAAGACAATGTGGCTAACCAAAATGGAACTGTAGATGAATAATGAAAAACGTTGTATGAAGAGTGCAAAAATACTGTAGAAAAAAGAGTACAAATCGATGATTGGGAAAAAAAAAAAAAAAGCAATGAACAGTACATATTGAACAAACCAAAAGTACTATAACTTTTACACATTCACCCAACAAGTGTCACAACATTTTCACAAAATATTTATTTTCAGTTGTAGTTGGTCACAGTTTCATATTTTATTATTTTATTTTGACTTATAAGAAATTAACACTTCAATAATTGTGAAAATATTGTGAAATTTGTTGTGTCAGTTTAACAATATATATATGCGAGTTCTTATAAATATTTAAAAGAAAAAAAAAAGTACAAAAGGAAGACTGAAGAAAAGAAAAAAAAAACGCTGTAGCTACTGTAACTACACCGCCACTTGAACAAATCAAAAGTATAGTAGCTTTTACACATTCACCTAACAAGTGTCACAACATTTTCATAAAATATTTATTTTCAGTTGTGGTTGGTCACAGTTTCATATTTTATTATTTTATTTTGACTTATAAGAAATTAACACCTTAATAATTGTGAAAATATTGTGAAATTTGTTATTTCAGTATAACAATATATATAAAAGGAAAAAAAAGTACAAACAAAAGACCAAAAAAAATGTAACTACTATAGCTACAGTCCTGCCTGGAACTGTAGCTACTATTCGAAACTTAAAAAAAAAAAGGCAAAGTGCCTCACCAAATTTCCACTGTAGATGAACAATGGGATACGTTGAATGAGCAGTGCGTAAACATTGTAGCGGCATAGCTGCTTTTTATATAGTTAATAGATATATATATATATATATAAGTATTTTGTATCGTTTACAAAAAAAAAAAAAGTATTTTGTATCAAATGATATCATGTCATCCGTATCAAAATCAAATAAATGAGAGACATGCGTGTAAAAATATCTATTTACTAATACATGTCTTTCAATTGTTAATGGGCTAATTATTTTTTGTTGACTTGTCTTACACTTATTAGATTTTGATACCACTGACATAGTATCATTTGATGCCAAATACCTTCTCATATGTAGGGATTTGTGCCCTAGAATTCTATTGTATGATGCTATGTTTTATATTATGTATGACATTATGTATGACATGATGTATGACTTAATATTGAAATTAATAAAGTTGTTTTATTATTATCTGAAATAATGGTAACATAAATATTTGGACATTATCATATAGTCCATGAGATGCATAGTATGTGATTTATGTGAAAAGTCACAGAAGATATAAATCACAAGTTCTTTGTAAACTCAGAATATCAATTTGTAGTCGGTGATGAAATTGGGCATTTCATCTGTGAAGACTATAACATATTAACTAAGATGATTTGTCTTGATCATTAAAGTGGTGACTTTTAGTTGATATGTTTTAAGAGTTAAAACATATTGAACTAGACCGCTGTGAGATTTATTATTCTCCTAACGACTGTCAATTGAATAATAAATCTCACGACTTATATTTGCATGAACTCTTAATCCTGAGAGAATAATGGACCTGATCATGAAGTGTAGGTTGCTTTGATGTATCAGGAGTGAGATCTAAAGTAACGGTCAAAACTTCAGTATGTTGGGCAGCCACATTTAGTGTTGATGGAATATATATTTTCAAGATGGAATTCATAATCTCTCAACGGAGATACAAAATATTCCCTTGAGATAAGTTTAATGGATTTGTTATTCAGAAGAGTTAGGCCTAACCACTTTAGTAAGACTAAAGTATATATTTATGAAATTGAATTTCATAAATATATGATGAATAACATTAAAGGATTAAACTGGGTACTCAAGGATTAAGATGTAGTAATTCATAAAGTGGCAGTCTTTATTCATGACTTTGTGTTACTACGAATATTTAATGAAGAGGTTGCACGTACAATAAAGTCTTAGAATATAATTTATTAATAAGGCCTAGAGTGCAACTATATTTATATAGTGGTATTAAATATAGTTAACGGTAACTTTGGACTTGTCAAGAGTTGATAGAAAGGTCCAAGGCCCATTGAAGCTAGTGTCTTATTTGTTCCCTTTTGGTCCCACTCCAAGCCACATACTAAAACCCAATTAGAAAAGCCCAAAAGGCTAGCCAAATTAGATAATCAGTTATAAGGAGAGAAACATACAAATTTTATATAACATGAATTGGTATGTGAGTGTTGGATACTCTTAGATTTTCTCTACAAACATACACATATAACTGATTGAGAGACCACACATCTTGGACATCTAGTGGAATTGGAGTGAAGATTGAAAGTCTTCTCAAGAACTTCTGATTTTCGATTTTGAATTTCACCGCTTCAAGGTACACTTTTTTTTTTTTTTTTTTCTAATTCTGAAACTTATATAGCACATGTTATCGATTGTGAATGAAGTAGATCCGTTTAATTAATTTTTTCCGCTGTGTACACTCATATTTCCATCATCATATATATATATATATATATATATGATGAATAACATTAAAGGATTAAACCGGGTACTCAAGGATTAAGATGTAGTATATTTATATAGTGGGATTAAATATAGTTAATGGTAATTTTGGACTTGTCAAGAGTTGATAGAAAGGTCCAAGGCCCATTGGAGCTAGTGTCTTATTTGTTCCCTTTTAGTCCCACTCCAAGTCACATACTAAAACCCAATTAGAAAAGTCCAAAAGACTAGCCCAATTAGATAATCAGTTATAAGGAGAGAAACATACAAATTTTATATAACATGAATTGGTATGTGAGTGTTGGATACTCTTAGATTTTCTCTACAAACATATACATATAATTGATTGAGAGACCACACATCTTGGGCATCTAGTGGAATTGGAGTGAAGATTGAAAGTCTTCTCAAGAACTTCTGATTTTCGGTTTTGAATTTCACCGCTTCAAGGTACACTTTTTTTTTTTTTTTTTTTTCTAATTCTGAAACTTATATAGCACATGTTTTCAATTGTGAATGAAGTAGATCCGTTTAATTAATTTTTTCCGCTGTGTACACTCATATTTCCATCATATATATATATATATATATATATATATATATGTTTGGGTTCAAGTTACACCTAGTGTAACTCTAAGTACATTACACCATCCAATAACTTGTTATAGAATTTATATTTTGAAAATCCCACCATTGAATTATACGTTCTATATGTTCTTAACATGCATGCTAATTTTTATGTCAATCAGATATAATTTGCCATTTGATTCATAAACTCATCTTTTATGAATTATTTTAAATTACAAAAACTTGAATTTAAGCAATTGATTGATGACATGACTATTGATCTTTGATTATCTTTAAGTTTTGTAAGTATAAAAAATATATGAAGATAATGTAATCTAGTGGTAGATTTATTAAAATTCACATTTAATTAAAGTTATTAGATGGTGTAACTTGAATCCAACCCTATATATATATATATATATATAAACTAGTTGCTAACCCGTGCGATGCACGAGAAAGTTTTGCAAAATATATATATTATATTATGATACATATTTAAATTATATGCAATTACAATAATCTCATTTCCTGTGTTCAAACCCATGCAATAATAAAAACACAATATAAGAAATGTTGTATTAAAAAAAATGACAAAAACCACAAAACCAAAACCAAAAATACAAACTCACTTTTAGGGAAGTCAACTCTTTGAAGAACTGGAGCAATTAGGACGTGTGGCATATGAAGAAACTTTCACTTGTCAAACTATTGAATTCCATTAAGCAAAAACCTATTAAGCAAAGAAGTTAACACTACCAAAACCCAAAATCCAAACCCACTTTTGAGATCTTAATTGGGCAGTGAAGACCTTTTCGCATTTGATGTTACAAAGATTGCATCTTAATTTATTGAGAGCCATGAGGTTTTTGTTTATGTGCACAAATAATAAATTATCTTCTCATAATTATATTAATGTTACAAAGATTGCATCTTAATTTATTAAGAGCTATGATGTTTTTGTTTATTTGCACAAATAATAAATTTATCTTCAGAAAATTGCAAAATAAAAATAAAAAGTTTTGGACTTATGGTGAACCTTTGGACTTGGTTTGGAACTTTGCCGGTCAAAAATTGTGAAGTCTTGCTTTGAGTGCTTTTGTAGATAGGACAAAATTTATATGGAGAGAGAGAGAGAGAGAGAGAGAGAGAGAGAGAGAGAGAGAGAGAGAGAGAGAGAGAGAGAGAGAGAGAGAGAGAGAGAGAGAAGAGCGTATAGAGAGATAGAAAAAGTGTTTGTTTTTTTTGGGAAGGAATTTGATACTTGTAAAATTTATAACTACCCATGTAAGACTCTTTTATATATACGACGGTTTGGTTTTTTAAATAAACCGAATCAAACCACCAACTGTAACAAAAATTGTAGTGAAACGGTTTGGTTAATTCAATAAAAGACATAACTTCTTGTTTTTTTTTTTTTTTTTTTTTTTTTTAAAATTGTAGTGTTTATTGACTGAAAAGGTGTTTATTGAAAAATGAAAAGATACAACTATTCGGTATTTTTAAATGTGAATGTGGCATAAATTTATGTAGCCATGTGGCGCAATGAGGAATAGTCAACAAAAAGTCAAACGTTTCGGCTATTAATTATTATATAGATATATTTAAAATTTATGGTGTTCACTCCATGATAATTGTTTTTTATTATCAAACTAAGATATCTATAGATTTGTTTTTAGTGTAAGCGTAATTTTGAGCCCAAATCCAAAGAATGAGATTTTAAAGCTTGATCTAATTGGAACTTGTGATTTTTAAGCTTATTTTAACACACTCTTTCTTACAAAGAGTTAGAGCATTCGCATCCGGGTTTCTAAATGCCATATCTAAGCATATTTTAGCATTAAGCATTAAAAGTGAGCAACATCCGGACTTGTAAGAGCACTCACAGCAGTGGAGCTAAAAAGCTATATAGTTATTTTAGCTCCACACACAAAAAAAAAAAAAAAAAAAAAAAAAAAAAAAAAAAAAAAAAAAACCTATGCAGTAGTGGAGCTAAATCTATTTTTTTTTAGCCTTATTGCTACAATGCACATTTATCTATAGATGTGCACTGTAGCTTGGAGCTAAAATTTTTTTTTTTTTTTATTCAACCGGCCATTAAAATAATACAACTTTGCTTCTTCTTTTTTTCATTCTTTTATCACATCGTGCCTCTCCCTCTCATTCACTTTCACCTCATCTAAAACTCATCTCACTCACTCCGGTCTCTCAAGCTCACTCACTCCGGTCTCTCAAGCTCACTCTCTCAACTCTGGTCTCTTTGAAGCTCGACACTCACAGCAGTGGAGCTAAAAAGCTATATAGCTATTTTAGCTCCACCAAAAAAAAAAAAAAAAAAAAAAAAAAAACAATGCTGTAGTGGAGCTAAATCTATTTTTTTTAGCTTTATTGCTACAGTGCACATCTATCTATAGATGTGCACTGTAGCTTGGAGCTATTTTTTTTTTTTTTTATTCAACTGGCCATTAAAATAATACAACTTTGCTTCTTCTTTTTTTCATTCTTTTATCACATCGTGCCTCTCTCTCTCATTCACTTTCACCTCATCTGAAACTCATCTCTCTCAACTTCAGTCTCTCAAGCTCACTCACTTTGGTCTCTCAAGCTCACTCTCTCAACTCTGGTATCTTTGAAACTCGACGTCACCGACCCACCAGCCATCCCAAGCCATTGATTAGCCTCAGACCCACGCTGCCATCAGCTGCAAACCCACGCCCCCAATCCATCTCGGCCTTACTTGGTTGTTTATTTTTTTTTATCCTACTGTGGGTTGTGGTGTGGTGGTGGTAGTGGTTGTGTGGGTAGATCAGGGTTAGTGGGTGGTTGGGTTCGTCGGCATCAGTGGGTGGCTCGGGTGGGTTTCATGGTAGTGGGAGTAGGTGTTGCCTGGTGGGTCTAGTGGGTGTAGGTGTTGCCTGGTGGGTCTAGTGGGTGTGGGCTTGGTTGATTATTTTTTTCTTTGTTGTGGGCTGTGGTGGTGGTGGTGGTGGTGGTGGCTGTGATGGTGGTGGTGGTGGTTGTGGTTGTGGTTTTGGTTGCGTGTATGTGTGGTTGTGTGTAGTGGATATATTATTTTATTATACCGAATATATTATTTCATTATAGTAGATATCTTATTTTATTGTGATATTTATATTATTTTATTGCGTTGAAAGTTAAAATAGATCCATTGCTGCAGTATGTGTGTAGATAAAATAGATAAAGTAACTTTTTAGTGGAACTAAATAACTATATTTTTAGTTTCACTGTAGTGAATGCTCTAAAGTTACAAAATTGAAAATTTTTTTTACAGTTGTGCTATATGTAAGATGGTATCGTAGCTCAATTCTAAAAATAATATATTGTTTTTTATTCAACTCTTCCTTGACTCTCATCACATTACTCTCTCAGCACTCTCTCTTCACTCTTCACCATTTTTTTTTCTCTCGTCGTCTACCCATCTTCGCCGACTCGTTGGTGGTTATGAGTTGTTTGTGAGTTTGGCTGGGTTTTGGGTTTGATGGGTAGCGGGTCTAATGGGTTTTAGGATCAGGTTTAATGGATTGATGGTTGTTGATGGTTTTGATTGCAAAATCGGCGTGGGTCTGGTGTGTTGGTGGTTGCGAGATCGAAGTGGATCGGTGTGGGTGGTGTTGGTCGTGGGTTGGCGTGGGTCTGATGCATTGGTGGTTGTGAGATTGAAGTGGATCGGCGTGGGTGGTGTTAGCCGTGGGTTAGCGTGGGTCTGGTGCATTGGTGGTTGCAAGATTGGCGTGGATCGGCATGGGTGGTGTTGGCCGTGGGTGATGGGTTTTGGCCGTAGGTATGGGTGGTGTTGGGTTTGCTTGCTAATGGGTTGGGTTTACTTGCTGTCACCTGTGGGTGATGGGTTTGCTTGTCGTGGGTGGTGTTGGGTTTGCTTCTTTCTCTTTTTTCTTTTTTTGGTGATGGTGGGTTTGATGAGTGTGGGTGTGGTTGGGTTTGTGATTGATGGTGGTGGTTTTAAGGTTGTTGATTGCTTGCTAATTTGTTGTGGTTGTTTAAATGTTTAATTTAGCTGCTTGAAAGTTTAGTTTTTAGGCAATGATGTAATGGTGATTTGTTTCAGTTTGGTAGCTTTTTCGGGGTTTGTTCGTGGTGGGGGTGGCGGGAGTAGGTGGTTGCAGTGGCAGGGAAAAAGAGATGGGAGAGAATAGAGATGGATTCAGGATATACTATTTTATTTGTAGATATATTATTTTAATATATTGTATGAGAAAATAAAAGTTGGGACATTAGTTCATTAAAAAAAAAAAAAAAAAGGTAGAGACATTAGGTGTGTTATAAAATGGTATAGTATAAATAATAAAGTAAGTTTTGAGATGGTAAAATAAAATAGTTTTAAGGTACTCGATGTGAAAGCACTAAAAATAGCTCCCGCTATCCTAAGCTTGAATTAGGCTTAAAATAGTTTTTTCTTTTTGGGCTAATTAATTAGGTTCAGAATAGTCAAATCCATTAACTGATATCGGGTTGGGCCGCCTGGACTTCACTACTTGAAATAAATGTAAGTTCATCTTGGCATTTTTATTCGTTTAAGCCATTGTATATATAATTTATTTATATAAATTTTATGCTTCTTTTGTTTTTTTTTTTTTTTTGGTAAACAATTTTATGCTTCTTATGTGACATGTGGGACATGGGCTTTTATGAGAACATGAATTTTCTTCTTCATTGAGAGAAAATTTCATTTATTAATTTAATAACAACTCAACACTTTTTTTTTTTTTTTTTGGAGGGGAAACAACTCAACACTTAAGCAAATTAAACTTCGAAAAGCTTTCAACATTGTAGTAACAATAAAGAATTAAATATCACTTTTATTATAAATGGTTTATGGAATGACAAAATGACTTTTTCTCGATATATAGTCTATGATCCAATATAAATTTTCTTTTGGGATAAGTAGTTTATGAAATGATAAAATGGCTTTCTCTCGTTATATAGTTTATGATCCAATATAAATTTTCATTTGGGATGAGTAGTTTTACCCAATGAAACAGGTTGAAATGAGTATGTCGTGTAACTTCACTTAATAAACAAATAAACAAATTATGTTAGAGTAGAGAGGTTTTGACACAATTATTTAATGTGTCCAGTTAGAATTGACACATGTAGTCAAATTCCATTGCCTCGACATTACACAAACATGACCCACTAATATGAATTGTCGCCCCCACAGGACTGGGGGGGGGGGGGGGGGGGGGGGAGGTGTGGGCCTAGGTGATAGAGAGATGCAAATGTACAAATAGTAAAGAATATGTCTTCAACACTAAATGGACATCTACCATATTTACAACTCAATTGTCTAACTGTGCTTATCTAACTTTTTTTACATTTGTGTATATAGCTTTTTGACTATATTCTCATGTCTATCTACCGCGAATAATTATTTACATGACAAATTCCATTTGTAAATTACAAGGGTCCACTAAGCTTGCTGCGTGAGGGAGAAAGGGGGTTCTGGGTTTGTGAGAGAGAGAAAGAGAGAGAGGGTTCTATTATCTCGAGGTTGAAATTGTTATACATTTCCTGGTAAAGGAAAATGATTTTGATTTGATCACGTTTTTCAACCATGCAGCCCAAATACCTAAAACTGAGGAAAATATTCCCCAAAGAATGTTTTGTCACGAAACAAACATAACTTTCACATATGGAATTTTACGTCTACCTTAAGGCTTGAGCGATGTTTCTTATCTAAAAAAAAAAAAATGTTAAGCCATGGTAATTGAAGGGTGCTTCTTATCCTCTTTGTCATTTTACTGAATTTCTTTGTAAAATTCATTAGTAGTCTATATCCCTTCGAATAGAATTTAAAATTTATCACACTATTGTGAATCATTTGAAGAACACTTACAAAATAATTTACTTTTTTTAGTTCTTAAAATAATTGTAGAGGAGGGATTCAAATCCAAAATCCAAATTCTTTCTATGGGGGGAAGAAATACGATGGTGTTGACTGTTGAGCCACAAGACCCGTAGCAAGAACTTATGGTATACTTTACTTCCAAAGAAAAAATAAGCAGATTAAATCTAGAAAAAAAATCATGAAATAAGATAGATAGATCATAGATCTGCTGTATTTGCTTTTGGCGGAAGCAACAGTCTTGCTGAATAGAGCAGGAAGAAAACCAAGAAATGGAAATTCACTAGTTTGCTGCCATTAGTGGGATGATTACATATTGGGAATTTTTTATAAAAAAAATTAATTAATTTTTTGTTATATCACTAGTCTTTAAAACTTCACCCTTTTTAGGTATAAGTAACTATAATAAACTTTTTAACAAAAAAAAAAAAAAAAAAGCAAACTAAATAGGTTGGTGTCAAACAAGAATGGGAGGTATATTCTTATATTAAAAGTATGTGATTCCCAGTTCCCACATAACATCTGAAATGAATGTGCTATTAGTTTTTTCTTTTCATTTTTTTAACATATTTGTTTATGTACCATTTTTTAAAGTCTCACTTTTTCTAAACATAATTATAGACATAATTATACTTTAATCAACTTTAAACAAATAAGTAAGAAACTGCATCAAAAAGCACACTTTCATGTAGGAATTAATTATGAGTACATCCGTAGGAAAGAATCTCATCTCTTTGACTATTATGAGTACCAGATAATTGAGTGAGCTCCCTTGCCTATTTGACAAGGGCCATAGGATGACCGGTTGGGAGGAAACACTTTCATGTAGGAATTAATTATATCACCTTAATTATCACTCTGGTTAATGCATCTTAATCACTCCGATTAATGCATCTTAATCATTATCTTGGATTGAAACAACATGTTTGCCATGGTGATAAAGAAAGTACCATTAATTTTGATTATAACATTATTAACATAGGAAACAAAGAAACATAATCGCATTAGATGGACCCGCTATTTGTTAAATGTAGAAAACTTGATTTTATTACATAACTAACATAAGCACGTGTACTTCACTTTCAAATCTCACATTAAGATAATGGGTTCTAGTTAATTCAACTAGTAAAATTTCTTGTTGTTGAATAAGAAATTTAAGGTTTGATTCCCGTTTACACCAAAAACCAATTGGTGTCTTAGTCTGATAATAAAGAACGTTCATTAAGAGCGGACGTCATAGGTTAAAACTATTTTTTTTTATTTAAAAAGTCTCACATTAAGATCACATTAACAAAAAAAAGTCTCACATGGAAATGTTGTATTACAAAGTCTTAATATGATTAAGGGGTTGGGTTCAAGTTATACTTGGTGTAACTCGAAGTAATATTACACCACTCAATAATTTTTAATTAGATTAAATTTTTGACAAATCCGCCGTTAGATTACATTATTTTTGTATATTCTCCATACTTGCAAAATTTCAAGGTGTTCAAAAATTAATAGTCATGTCATCAATCAATTGTTTATATTCAAATTTTTGTAGTTTAAAATAATGCATAAAAAAATGATTTTACGGATTGAATGGTAAATAATATCCAATTGACATGAATGTTAAGAACATATAGAATATGTAATTTAGCGGTGGGATTTTCAAAATATGAATTTTATAACAAGTTATTGGGTGGTATAACATTACTTAGAGTTACACTAAGTGTAACTTGAACCCAACCTATGATTAAGTTTAAAGGTTCTTTTCTTATACTAATACATTGTTAATTGGTTCAATCTAAATTGTGAACGCATAATTAGCTACAAAATTCCTAAAAATTAACACATAAAACGTAATAAGAACCACTATATTAACATAATCATATCCAAAAAAATAAAATATATTGTATCTAATCTAATATTATAGCTGTAAAGAGGAAGCATTAGGGCTTTTTTTGGGACATCCTCTTGTGTTGCCACATAAACTTTTGAATGTTTGTGTTTCTTTAAATCAACAGTTTAGTTCTTTAAGTTGTAATAAAGACTACTAAATTGTTGCACATAAGTTTAAACCAAGAAGAACAGCTCATCTACAACATGTTTTATTGACTAGCTAGGTTGAGTGGTTAAATCCTTTCCATCATGTAACTTATTCTTTGAACCTAAACTGGGAGACATACATTGGGTGACTTATTCGCAATTTTTTTTTTTTTTGCTTATATTGTAAGTAGGATCATAGCGATGTAATTTTTATTTCTTTAGTTGCAACTAGAATTTAATGCCATGTAAACTTTCATTTTTGTACCAGTATAGTTTATTTTCAATTTAATGAAGTTGAGGTTTTCTTAGGTTTTTTATTTATTTATTTTTAACAAATTAAGTGATGACTTCATTATAAGACCCTTAATTTGGGAGGGACATTTTTGTAGCAGGATCTCTGTCATGAGATTCGCTACTAGGGAATCCAAATAATCTTGGTCATCTTGGGCCACGAACAGCTCCGATTTCCATCTTATTGTCTCTAAGTCAATAAGAACGTCAACCCTTGCATCCTTATTTAGTACTCTTCTTAGAGAGGTAACTCTAAACATTGATGGTACATGTAGGTATCCGGTTCATGTATTGATCACCTTTTGCTTTCATAATACTTTTCCATGCAAAAGAAATGTTGTCACTTAGGTGAGCTTTCATGAAGTCGAATGATAATAATATTTCACTTTACATACTCTATACAAGAGTGAGTATTTTGTATGCGTCTCCATCCTTTTCTCACTAATAATGTTAGGTTGCTTATAGATTCTGAAACTCAAATCTCCCTTCGTCTTTTGAATCACACAACTTATCCCTTTAATGAACTCCTCTTTCATTGTTTTTTGTCCCCACCAAAATGTACATATCATTAAGTTTAACTAATCGCACAACTCCGTTGGGAGCTTGAAATAGCTTATTGGAAGTGGATATTGCTTACTCTACTACTATGATTAAAATTTCCCTACTTGCCTTCAACAATGAAATTTCCCTCTATCCACACTGTTGCTAAGTCGTCAGACTTTTCTACCAAAGGATTCGTGGAATTTATGTGTAGGTCCACCCTAGACACGAGTCTATGAGTATGCCATCAGTCGAAAGAAGGTGGGAGTCGTCGCTTGATTTAGGTTTAAGAACCAATCATGACCTCTATACAGAGGTTTAACAAACTAGACATCACGTTTGTCGTAAAGGTACAAGCCTAGAAAGGTGTTAGACACCCAAACTTGCCTGGTTGAGGGGGTTGAGTGGGCCACCCTTCACTTGCATATTCCATAGCCACATTCTAAAGAGGACCCCTCTAACTCTAAGGGACCTAGATCTAATCACACAACAATTCTGTCTCTCTCTCTCTCTCTCACACACACACACACACACACAAGAACCAATCAAAAACTTGAAGATCAAACAAACGCGTTCTTCAAACAATCCTAATCATCTTTCTATTCAATTCAATCATCCTAGCATATTTCTAACCAGTCAAACATCCTAATCGTATTATTAAATAATTCTTGTAACCCTAGGCATATTACTAGCATCTTTACTTTTACACATATTGCCTGGGAAGGTGTTAGACACTCAAATCTGCCTAGTTGAGTGGGTTGAGTGGGCCACCTCCTATTTGTATTACTAAAGAATTATTAAAACCCTAGGCATGTTACTAGCATCTTCACATTTACACATACTGCCTAGAAAGGTGTTAGACACTCAAACCTGCCTAGTTGAGTGGGTTGAGAGGACCACCTCCTAATCATATTACTAAAGAATTATTGAAACCCTAGGCATGTTACTAGCATCTTCACTTTTGCATATACTACCTGGGAAGGTGTTAGACACTCAAACTAGCCTAGTTGAGCAGGTTGAGTAGGCCACCCTCCACTTGCATATTTCATACTCATATTCTAAAAAGGCACCTCTAACTCTAAGGGACCTAGTCTAATCACAAAACAATTCTCTCTCTCACGCGCGCGCGCACACACACACAAAAGAACCAATCAAAAAACTTGAAGATCATTGCTTAATCCTCCTTCCAACCTTGTGCCACCACTTAATATTCTCTTGACTTTTTTGTTAGGGAGATAATTAAATACCTTGAAAATTTTCATTGAATAATTAATATAATAAATAAAGACACTTTAACTTAAAAGGCCTAAGCCCAATGAGTATGAATTCAATTATGTTATATTAACTACTCATTATTCTTATCATTATTCAATGTGTAATTTTACTTATACGTGTAACCCAACGTTTTTTTACTTCTCATTTAAGTGCACTATGTACAGCTCGATCAATCCTTGGTACCCTGTATTTTAAAATTTGATTTAAGACCTCTCCGATGGCATTCATCTGCCTTGTCGGTTTGTAATTTAATTAAGCCTTCCTTCTCACCATCTTTGATTAATTTATTAAAATACCTAAAACAAACCCACTGGCACGTTATATTGCCCATTCAACTTAGTAAGTAGGCCCCTTTTCGCTTTCCTCTTAATTGTCCTTCATGTATGACTATGCCCTTTTCCTCCTATTCAGTTAGAGAACTTTTTCCATAATTCTTTTATATTCTTTTCCATGACCAAAATCTGATTCCAAACCTTCAAATCCCTGCTAATGGGGCAATACTTGTACTCAAACAAGACACAAAAACTTCTAGCTACAACACTCTAGTATGGGTAGAAGAGCCCAAGGTTCATAGAAGACCCTACAGTAATTTTGTGCAAAAGAATCCTATGGTGGAAGGCCTATTTTATATTTCATAGTTTATTTTTTAAACAAAATAAACAAATAGAAATAAGCTTACCAAATAGACTTTTAAAAGTTGAGGGGATATGATTTGATTTTAGACCTCACAAATGAGAAGCGTCACTAAACTATTTACATTTAATTATGATTATTTTACTTGCCCCACCCTCCTTTAAAAGTTATCATGACTTTTGAGTGGAGTTGTGGTGCGCTTTTGTGTTTGAACCATTTTCCCTCTCTTTTGTGTGTGTGTGTGTTTTTTAATTCACCTTTTCATATATAAATAATACAAGTTAATTAACATAGGGTAAAACAACCAAGTATTTGAATTTAATTGAGGAATATGTTGTACTATCGTATTTAAAATTTACCCATTAACATATTGCTTTCTAGCTACATGGAGTAATTTGATTTTAAATTGTGTGAAACTGTGAATCTCTTTCTTAATTATAAAACCCAATAAGAGAATAGTAAAAAGTTGAATAAGATTACTAAAAATGAAAATCCAAAATTTCCCAAGTTTATTGTCATTGACTTGAACTAGGTAGGAAAAATTCTACTTACTCCTAGAACACGAATAAATTATGCTCCTCGCTCTTACATTCATGATGGATCTCACTATAAATGTAATTAGTGGATGCCCTCGCCATGAATATGAGAAGAGAGAGCATCATTTTCCGTATCTAAGAATTACTCCTTAAACTAACTAGTCATACTAGGGTATATAATCCGTCCGTTTAATTAGTTGCTTATACTTTTCAATACAGGTAAGGAAAAAGATTCCATGACGAATAGTCCAAACTCCAAAGTAATGGACAGATCAGACAAGCTACACTCATCTATTTTTCCAGTGAATAAAATGAATTTAAAGGCTATAAGAGAGACAAATCCAGAGCAGCCAATGGTACAAGTTGTCACTCATTCCTTCTTCCTTTCCATGTGCATGGTGCCCCTTGACCTTGGTTTCATGAGGCCAAATATATATCAACTTGGAAAACGAAACTTGAAGATATAAACTGGAGGAAATGACATCAAGAGGAAATTATTTTGGAAGAACTTCAAGTAATTTTCCTTCATAACTTGCTAAAACTAGAAAAACTTGTCTATTCAACTTAAAAGATTGACTGGCAAAGTAGCACATTTCAACTCAATAAAAAAAAAACTTTTCTTTTAGTAGGAAAACAAAAATCATTAATTGTTTACAGATAAGAAAAAGTTTCTTATACACATCAAGCATATATTATACATAAATAGAAATCTTTATACTGGTGCAAGCATGAGGCACCTCCTGTGGTCCTAAAAATGTAAAGTTGAAGCCAGAATCAAATTTTCATTGGAGTCCCAATATATTTGTTCTCAGAATATTGATGTATATGCTCACAAAATCTAATTAGAGATGATGTGCAATCTCCTAAAATGAATCTGCACCACCCTTGAACAGAAACTGATAAATTGGGAATGGCATCTGCAAACCCTATCTAGCTATATGGGAGAATATATGACTAATCAAACACAAGTGGGACCAAATATATAGAAAATATTAATTTGGTTTGCTTTATTTAACCACCTCACATCTACCTTAATCAATTTGAAAATTCAACCCTTTGAGCTAAATTACAAAGAAAACATGTGACCCTATCTATTAATCAGAACTATTTAAAAAAGGAGTGGTCCTTTCCCTTCCATTAGGGCTTGTCTATATGTCATTGTTTGTCAACCAAAGGCACCAAAGACAGAGGAACCACCCAAAGCTAAAGACAAAAGGAGGACAACCCCAACTGATTCCACCAACCTGGCTAATTCATGCCTTTCATATAAATAATGCAACAGTTATCACCTACCAACAAAATAATGGAACCTTGTTATTGGACTTGTATAGCTGTAGGGACAGGAGCGGTTAATTAGCACATGGAGACACCCTCTTCTAGCTGGTTTTTGTGTGTGTATATATATATATATATATATATATAAAACTAATTAATAACTCATGAAACCCTAAACAATGGATTCTAATTAGGTTAATTGGCAAATTAAAGTCTCTTACTGTCGAATAAGTATCTTGAGTTAATCTGAATTGCGATCATTTATATTCAAAATATAAATCTATTGGTGTTTTGGTCAAATGGTAAAAAACAATTATTATGAAATAAATGTCATAAATTTTTAAATCTTATATATATATATATATATATATATAGATATAGAATAATAATAATAAAAAAACCTAATCAGTTACCTACCCTTTGGACTAAATAGTTTTCAAGATTGTACACAAATTTAAAGAAATCACCAAGCTAGTGGTATCTTCTGTAGCTTGGTGCTTCTTTAGGTATAGAGGGTAACATGGTGTAAAGGATATATGTGTGTATATCTATTTTTTCTTTAAAAAGAAAACTGACCAGGTGTCAATCAACAGTTTTATGAATCTATTTGATTAAAGAAGCTCAAGATTTGGTGATCCAAGTCAACTGTTGGATGGATCTAGTATTTTCTTTAGATATACCAAGCATCATCTTCTGATGCTTATAACCACACACACATGAAAAAAAAGAAAAAGAAAAAGAACGAAAGGCACTTTTTATTAACATGCATGCACCTTGCCCTTGGGTTGGACACTAACACTTATGGTGTTTTTGATTTTTAACTTCTATTACTGTTATTCTTTTGAGACTTTCGGTATTAGTAAAAAGGAAAAAAAGAAAAAAAAAAAAAGAAAAGAAAAGAAAAAAGAACAGCTAATTTGAGTTGAGCAGAGTTTATCAATATGCTAAAGCATGGTCCCCTGTATATATCATTTTTAATGTGAAAACTAATATAAACATTGAAGAGAGAGAGAGAGAGAGAGAGAGAGAGAGAGGCAATAGGTCAGTGTCAATAGCTGTAAGAAGCCAAAATCCACCATTAAATACCCAGTTCTATGGCACAGTAGATGAAGAGGCTGAAGATAGAGTACTGGTGCATAAACATTTATGTAGATGGGGGAGAGGATTGTGACAGTGAGAGTGAGTCACGAGGCTTACCTCTCTAAACCATGCATGTCTCGTGCTTTCCTCTCTGTCAATCTCTAGATGTGCAACTGACTCTTCTGGGGTTTCTATAAAAGCCCTTAATTATTCCAACAAATCAAGGCCAAACGCTGTGGCTCTTCTAGGTTTTGGTTCATCCATGGATCTCACTTGTCTGGTACATGTTGGTTTGAGAGGTTGAAGCTGCCAGCATGATCTGGTAAGAACCTATAGTTATTACTCTTTGGTGAATCTTGCACCAAAAAATTTAGATACATATAGCAAAATAGGTTGGAACCATCGATATCTTATATACCACCTGCTTTGATTAATGGTACCTTGATTTCACTCTATGAACATGCTATATATAGGTGTATATATATATTTAGTTAGTTTTTTAAAGGAGTTTTCGAGTAAGCCAAGGGGTTAGAAACAATTGGAAAACAAATATGGTTCAACTTCAGCTTTATAGATATGGTTCGATCAGGTCATCTTGCAGCTTCAATCACTCACTTCCAACAATGAAAGAAATTTTGCAAATATGGCTTCTTTGGGGATATATATATTCTAATGGCTCAGAATCTACAAATGCATTCCAGGTACATTTAACCTTTTTCTTAAGTGACTTTTCTGTGATTTAGAACTAGAAACTCATCCTAGTGATTATGCATTTCTATTTCTCATTTAAAGTTCATTATTTTGTTCTCCAATTAGGGGATATATATCCAAATTTCATGTGCATACATACATACATGACATGAAGATATGCATGCACACATCTGCTTGTCCAAGTCAAAGTACTGCATGAGTTTTCAACTCAGCCAGTACCAGTGGTTGTCTATTGATTGATTTATTTATATATTTTAATGAAACTAATCATGTCTTTATTGATAACTGCAAAGTGTTGAAAATGAAAATTTATCTCCTCTGATCTCTTGCTAGGCATGTCTGTCTGTGCACCTTGTTGTCCTGATTTTTTGTTGGTAATGTCTGGAATCACAACGAAAACAAATTCCCAACACATGGCAACAAGATCACTAATGAATCATATTTGTACTTTCGGCTCATCATGTGTTTTTATTTATTTATTTATTTATTTTTTATGAATATTTTGGCTCATCATGTTGAACAAATTGGATGCCTGCCCTATTATCTGTTTATGGTCTCTCTATGTCTTGCTAGTAGCTAGCTCATTCATCTGTGATCTGTGCCTTTTCATACATCTTTTCAGAAAGGTACGACTCATGGTTGTTTCCTTGTCATGTTCTATTACGTGTCCAGTTTGGTGTTCATGAGTCATGACCTAACTTTTTAAATGGCCTCTAATAAGACAACACAATGTTAGTATTCATATACATGCAACTGAGTCATCAATTTGGAGTTTTTTACTGTGCTTTAGTCAATAATATTGTATCTACCAGTGAAGTAATCAAGACTTTTTAATCATAATAAAAAAGAAAAAAGAAAAAGAGAAGACTTTTATATCTACAATATATATAATTGTAATGCTATCTTGGTTTTCATTTTCACAATACATAGGTAATCGGTCGGTTTAAAATTCATTACTTTCACTGAACATGCAAGAACCCCTTAAAATAGATGTTTTTTCATTGGAAGTTCATTTCTCACGGTAGAATATAGATAAAATAAAGTATTTTATTTGTGTTATTGAATGTCAATGTAATATTAAAGAGAGAATTTCACCATTATCATTACTTTAATTTCATTCTTCATTCTTCATTTTAAATCTTAAGTTTGTACTGCCCAGACAAAATGGGAAGTAGGAGTAATTAGTGGTAATGAAATCCATGCTATATAACTGATCAAAGGATATTTGTATATAATGATTTGAAAAGATTCAAAAGAATACGAAGAATTTGCTCTAAATAAATATGGAAATTATTAGTAAAGATTTGATTGGATTGAAATTAGGATTTTTTTTTTAATTTTTATTGGGAGATAATATCTTGAGAAAAACCCAATTGAAAAGTTTATATAACATATAGAAACACTACTTGAACAAAAACCTTAAGCCTATATAGGTAGTAATTATTATTCAATGTAGGATTTCACCACATAACTAATTACAAAATTGTTTCTCAAAAAAAAGAAAAAAAAAAGAAAAAAAAGGACTAATTACAAAACTCACGCGCAAATATGTCACCAAATCTCTCCGGTTGGTCTTCCCCTTGAACAAACACCTTCTTATGGAACGGACACCTTCTTCTAATTACAAATTCAAGTGTCATGCATCATCACCAATAAAGAGCACTTTACTCAACTATGAATGGAGCCAATATGAAAGTTTTCCTTGCACAACCATAGGAACCACCAACACACCCAATAAAACCTTCACTCAACCATGGTTGGAGTTGACATGATAGTTTTCCTAATTCTACTTCCACTAATGAACACTTGCCTAATTGAACCATCAGTTCTAATACCATTTGTTGGGGGAGATAATGCCTTAGGGAGACTCCAATTGAGAGGTTAGTATAACATATAGGAACATCATTTTATCCAAAAGTCTAAGTCTATGGGTTTGGACCCAGTTATGTTATATTAACCACTCATTTTTGTTATTATTTTCTAATGTGGGATTTCACCACATAACTAATTATATCATTCACACGTGAATACATTTTCCCTCTCTTTTTGATCTAATTGAAAATGTGATTGCATGCAACATTTTCCAAATTTAGTGGAAAAGAAATGATCACTTTTAACTACTTTAGATCTAGGAAAATTAAGGATATATATTCTTAATTTGTCTCCCTTGCTAACAATCCTGATTATGTTTATTCTCCTGAATGTATCACATAGGCATTTTCCATTCCAAAAGGATCCAAAGAAATAAGGCGATTTTAGATTTTTATTATTAGAAAAGATCAAATATAGCTAAGATATCACGTTAGAACATGCCACACATAACTTTGGTACTATGATAAGTATATAGGAAAATATGAATCTTGCATAATGAACCTAGACTAGTAGATAGACTAGATCCTAGATTAACGATAGATTAACCAAGGCTGTGTTTGTTTTGGGTGAAAACCACTTCAGGAAATCATTTTCCACATTTTTCGCGTGTTTGGCAGTTACGGAAAATAGAATTTTCCAGAAAATCATTTCCTATTTTCCCTTTGACAATGGAAATGGTTTTCAGTTTCTATTTTCACTTCAAATGCCATTTTTCGAAAAACAGAGAGAGAGAGCACGAAGAGAGAGAGAGAGAGAGAGAGAGAGAAAACACGAGCCACGAGCTCGAACCACCGCTCCAAGCCCGGAGCAACCGTCGGCAACCTTCGACCCACGAACTGACGAACCCAGAACCTTCGACCTTCGACCCAAACCCATCGCCTTCGACCCAGACCCAAACCCATTGCCTCCTCAATCTTGCCGATCCACGATCCTCGATCTCGTCGTCGACCCAGACCTAGACCCATCGCCTTCGACCCAGACGCAGACCCATCACCTCCTCGATCTCGCCTTTCCACGAACCTTGATCTCGTTGTCGACCCAGACCCAAACCCAGACCCATCACTCTCTCTTCCTTGATCTCTCAGTTTTGTTTTTTTTAAGTTTGATTGTTGTTGTTGTTGTGGTGGTGTGGTGGTGATGTTTTGGTGGTTGTGGCTTTTGATTGCCGGAATTTGCTGCCGGAATTTATTGTTGAATTGGCTGTGAATTTGAAATTTTTTGTAATAAAATTTGTTTGGATGCTGAGAAAATATGAAAAATGGGTAGGAAAATAGCATTTTCAGAATAGAACCAAACACATGAAAATATTTTCTACAACAATTTTCATTATGCAACCAAACACTTAAAAATGTTTTCCTTTCCCTAAAATAGCATTTCCGGAAAATAAATTTCCAGAAAATAGATTATTTTCCGGAAAATATTTTACGGGAACCAAACACAGCCCAAGTGTTATAATATTTGTACTACAAGTATAATTAGAATTATTTTTCTTGTACTCTAAGAAAGATTAGGTGTGCGTTTTGATTAGGATGAAAAATGAAATTTATTTTACTATTTAGCTTATTTTTGCTACTATTCATGGGCCCCACTGTACTATTTTTATCTACAGTACTTTCAGTAATAATTTTTCAATTTCAGCAAAATAAGTGGTATCCAAACATGCCATAGATATCATAAATTTAAACTAGTTCTAGAGGGAGTAGCTTCAGTAGTTCTATCTCTCTAACCTGAAGGAATTATACAAAATAATTATGCCTTGATTAAGAGTGGGCCTTGATATCTCTAACACTTCATGTAAAAAATTGGTCTTAGGACTATTGTTCATCTTGTGTATTGTGGCAATAGATTGATCCTTGCTGGAAATACAAGTTTGA
Organism: Quercus glauca; assembly: GCA_023736055.1. Lineage (NCBI taxonomy): Eukaryota > Viridiplantae > Streptophyta > Magnoliopsida > Fagales > Fagaceae > Quercus > Quercus glauca. The sequence continues at coordinate 20,003,327 of CM043325.1, read as the reverse complement.
GATGTGATGTCCACTGCATGGAGTGTTTTAAGTTTTAACCCTTACAAAAAGAAACAGTGTTTATTTAATAATAAATAGGTAATTACTGGTCAAGATTTTTGTAGTTCAATTAGTTGGTATCTCTTGATGTTTCTATAACATCCAAGATTCAAATCTTTCCATCCTCTTGTAACTTTATTATAAAAAATAAAATAAAAAAAGGTAATGGCTTTGACTTTTTAGTGCTTTTTATAGTTAATTTTACAATGCTAATGAAGTACTTCTATCATTATAGTTGCATTATTTTGATTTCCATCATATGGTATAATTAAATTTTTTTAATCGTTATTATCTTTTTAAAATTTTGAAACTAATATAGAGTTGAAGCTGATTATATGAAGGGAAATTGGTTTAGTTTTGTATGAAAAAGTCTTTCCAAACCCAAATCTTCTAAGTATTTTATGTACCCTATTAAATTTTAGAAATTTCATTCCAAAATAGATCTATTTACATTTGAAGAACACCAACTTGTCACAAACACACTCGTTTATCTTGGTATGAGTTGGGTCAAACAAGTTTTATTAGGTCAGGTTAACTTAAAATTGGATAATATAATTCAAGCATTAGTAATAACTCTTACACTAAACTAAATAATATTTTAAGAGAAAAAAAAAAAAGAGGGTACTCTTACTTTTGTTGTAAAAACTCTAGTTTTTTTTTTTTTTTTTTTTGGTACATAAAATTAATAATAAGAGTATTTAAGTTGTTTAACTTTGTAACCGGGTCCAAATCCTAGCAAGCTTAAAATGTGAACCCAAACCTAATACGAAGTCCAAATCTTTTTTTTTTTTTTTTTTTAAACCCTATAATTATTACAGTTGACCACAATAATTAAAAATAAAAAAAATAAAAAAAACCCACTAAATTCGATCCATTGTCATCCTTAACTAATCAAATTTGAACACATAGAAAGTATATATTTTTTGTTACATACATGACTTTATGTGGACGTTAATATAAGGATCGCTTGGACAGAGCTTTCTCTACATCAAAGCTATGCCCATCATTGGCATATATTGTCCAAGTGTTTTTTCTCAAAATAATTTTATGGGCAAAGCTTTTTGATTATTCGACATGGATAACTGACATAATATTTCCTTTCAATTGATTAATATGCCTGACTGGATAGCTGTAAACAAATCATTATTATGATTGCTACATTGTTTTTTGCCATCACCACACACATATGCTTTAGTAATCAGACATGATGAGGAAAGGTGATTGGAGTTAAAATTACTAGCTAGGGGGTGGTGACACAATACTATATATATATATATATATATATATAATTAGCATGACCCTAACATTATATAATTCTAAAAATGCTATACATATATTAAAAATTATAGCAAATTCAGTTCATCTAGAATGACATGATGATTGATGAGGTGACTTAATCTGCATGTCAAAATCAAAAGAACCATGCACGAACGGTACTAGCTAGAATCTGTGTATAGTATTGCATGTGAATTAATTAATTGTGGAGCTAGCCTTTATATACATGAAATATGAAAGGTTAATTTGTAAAAATCATTTCCTACATACATATTGAAATTGCTGTTAAATTATAATTAGCATCGTAGCTTTTCCTCGGCAGAAGCATGGTATATATCACATACTACGAGGAACAACATTCAAATATTAAACACCCCCCCCCCCCCCCCCCCCCCCCCCCCAAAGAAAAAGAGTGCATAACTTTAGGATCAATTCAATGATTGCTGCAAATTGTGGACAATTCTTCCATATCTTAGTCATGTTGATGTTTGCTACTAAAACAAGACACATGAATTTGTCTCTTAAGAACTCTTATGTTCTGAGTAGAAATAGAGAGAACCTTTTCTTCTTTTTTTCTCACATATATTTTACACACACTTCTATATATCCAGTGGTTATATTACCCTATTTATAGAGTTTGACATGAGTAATTATTAGAAATTATGGGTAGTTATCCAAAGGAAATTAACAAAGAGAAGAGAAACATCTCACGGTTATGGACAAAGTACAATTAATTCTCTCTGTATTTATTTGTTATATGATTGTTTTTTATAAAAAGATTTTCTTTAATTTTATTTCTCTTTTATGATGCAATACATTCAAAGCGTCATTTAAATTTCCAAAAGAGTTCTCAATACTTTTGACAGATGATTATTATTACTTTCCAAGTTAATATAAAATGCCTATGCAAGCCAAAACTTTGTAAAGCTTGCATGGATGGTTTCCCAGATCTTTCAAATTACTTTATTAAATAAAGAGTTGGAGCGTTAGGTTCAGCTAGCCCATGATAGGAGAAGTTTTTTGAGATTATTTTATTGGTTTTGAAATCTACAATGGTGCACTAATTCTTTTTTTTTTTTTTTTTTTTATGAGAATGGTGCACTAATTCTATTATTTTATTGATTCAAGTAATTCATAGCAATGGCGAGCACAAAGTTAGAGGTGGGGCCCTTTAATGAGAAAAATAATTTTATTCTTTGGTAAACTACCACATTGAAATCCACAAAATGTAACATTTTTGTAGCCATTTATTACATGCAGTCTTATCCCTCACATAAATCAAAGTGAACAATGTCATTTAAAGCAAAAGTCATCAAATGATGATTGCACCCTTGTGAATCAAGTAAAGAGGGTTACTGGGGGTTGAATCTATCTTATTGATTCCAGAGTGATAGGATCATTCTATAGAACTTGAGATTTTTCACTTCATTTACTTGGATTAAAAAAAAGTGTAATGATGAAGGAAGTATAATTTGTTTCGAGTATATGCTTCCTTCCACTCACAATTAGCAAGACCCTCCAATTATTAGTGAAAGGAAGTATACACGATATTTCCTCGTAATTATGAAAGGAATTTGGAGAAGAAATTGCCCAGAGAGTTCAATTTGAGTAGGGAGCCTCATCGGCCTAGCCCAACGTATTAGGCCTTACTGCAACCATCAGTCATTTGAAGGCATTCTGCTGAGCTTAAGGCCACTTGGCTGATCAAGACTCCGAGGATAATTCTTTAGTCGGAACAATCGAGTATGGTCAAATTGCACCGCAAGACAAGTGAGGCCTTGATCGGTCTATGGCAATATACATCAATGGAACCTCATAGGTTGTTATATGCTTCATAGTTAATTCAAAAGATTGCTAGTTAAATATGAAACAAATAATAAGACAAAACACTAGAAATATTACATATTTCTATTCATTTATATTATTTGTGATCCTCATTTTTTATTAGTCAATGGCAGAAAGCAAGAGTATATACATCCCAGCATAAAAGATAGGAGATGACCTTTGTGGCCATAACCTCATTTTAACTATATATGTAAAATTTGTTTTGCATGTTTTTATCTTATTAGTATATGTTAAATGGATAAAATTTAGATACAGTATCTTAAGTGTTGTTTCTTAGATTTTCCTTTTAAGATTCAGCCATGTGGCTACTTAATTAAAAAAATATATTTTCATCCTATGAGAAAAAATCCACATGGTAGAATCTTAAAAGTGGATCTTAAGGAACAACACCTAAGTACTGTACCTAAGTTTTACTCATATTAAATTGGTAGCATTCCCTAAAAAATATATAGTTACAGTTGCTAACCGCATAGTTTGAACTTTTCTACCTCGGATCCCCAAGCGATTTGTGCATGGAGAGGTATCAATTAAACTATAAGGCTCTTGGTTACAGATCTAAGATTAGTATTAAAACTTATAGATTTATTTATTCTGGTGTCAAATCCCCCTTGCTTGTGACTAAAAAAAAAAAAACAACAACAACAACAACAACAAATAAGAAGGAAAAAGAGAAAAAAGAAAGAAAGAAATATAATCAGAAAGAACACTCCCTAATATACTTAATTTGTTGATAAGTCCATTATTAGCTTGAAAATTCTGATTATGAGACCAGTTGTCAAATAACTGCCTCTTTCCCAGCAATATTGTATGACTGATCTAGTCAAATAGAAAGGGGATTATGGAATATGATTTCTTTTATGCTTAAAGCAACTAGTTATATGGGCTGTTGCAGATGAGAGAAGAGTGGTGTTTGAGAGTTGAGACCAACAATACATAAAGGCAGAAAGCAAAGTCCACTCTCTGTAAAGCATAAAAAAAATTCCTTGTAATCTCCTTCTATATCCCTGTAGGGACCCTGGTGAAACCATCTGTCGTAGCTGTATGAAGTGACTATCTTAAATTCTTAATCCATTATCAAGATAGACAGCCTGTTTTGAAAGTGTTGTGTCGTTGTTGAACTTGACTACTTTTTGCTCAGATCTATCCCAAATCTGAATCTCTTTACGGTTGTTGCTGTAGAAGTTACTTCCATCGCTTTCAAACAGAAATGCTATCTTGCTTAATATGGATCCATCAGTACTTCTATCAGCTAAAAAATTGAGTTAAATTCCAAATCTTTAATTCAAAACCTGCATTGCCACTTCAGTTGTTAAGAATATCTTTGTTGAAGAGTTCTGTAGTGAAACAAAGAATATTATAAAGTTTTTGACACCCCACATTTATAAAAAGCAGCTCCTTGGCATGCTGAAGATGAAATAATAAAAATAGGAGAAAAAGTGATCATTTCAACAAAGAATCACTTATCCATGCCCATCTTGAACCATCAACTTTACAGTGATTGTACACTTTTTTTTTGGTAATCAGAAGAAAAATTACAAAAGCTAACCAGCAACAGAAACAGAAGGCACAGAGTGATTAACCATCACTCTAGTAATATCTAAATTAAGCAAAAACATAACATCAGCAGGAGGTTCCACAAAAATGACAAACTCTTGGGTAAGATTAACCCCACGTCGTGCAAAAGCATCAGCACATTTGTTGGTTTCCCTATAGTGGTGTTGGATTTTAATCATAGGAATATGCTTCAGCCCTTCCTTGCAGTCCGCCAAAATGGTATCATTCGCATTTGAAGGTTCATTTGCTTTGCTGAGAAGATCAACTACCAGCTTGACATCTAACTCAACTTCAACAGTTAGGAGATTAGGGAAAGACACAGATTAATTCCATCTCTTAACACCCATAGCTTAGCTGCTACGCTCGTGATAATCCCAATAGCTCTAGCATATCCTCTAATCCAAACTCCATTAGAATGTCTAATAAGCCCACCACCTCCAGCCTGACCAGGATTACCCAAGGAAGGCCCATCTGAGTTTAGCCTCACCCAATTCAGGGTGGGTATGCAGCCATTTGATTTGGATGATAGAGCGGGTAGGAGAGAAGCGAGAGTTGACTCCTACGTAAACATATTCTGCTGCTTTAGCCAGGACATCCGATTTCAAATCACCATGGGGACTGACCACCACAGGCTCCATATTCCTAAGGGGAAGATAATACTCCAGGCAATCTCAGAGGCTCCATAGCAGCTGGAGTTGCAGCAATTGAGTCTAAGCCAGTCCAACCAATTCGTCCCTTAACAAAGGTTTGGCATACTCAAGTAAGCATTGCCACAAGAAACATTTTACTTTTGGAAGAGGCTCAGTTTTCCACCCAAAAAAAAAAAAAAAACCCGCCTTTTGAGACATTCAATTAAAGGTTATAAGTTACATCATTCAAGGATCATTATAAGAGTTTGCTTCATTTAATAGTAGAGTAGAAATACATATACACAATGCTTTACTTAAAAAAGAAAAAGAAGAAAAGAGAGACATCTATTTGGTGCTAAATAACCAAGGTGGCTCGCTAAAAATAACATTTTACATTCTTAACTGCCAGTATCTTCATACTCCCACTTCAGGAGTGCTTATGGTACAATGACTTAACCAAATGATATGAAACAAAAATTAAACACAAGTACCACCTACACATTTCTCTACGTATGACCCACATATGTAACCTATAGTTGTAACCTAGACCAAAACATGCTAAAAAGAATGTATTTGATCTGAGAGGCAGGAACCTGATATATTTGTAGCAATTTGACACTTAAAAGATACTTGCAATTTGGAATTTTAAGGCCTAGCAACATGAAGCCAAAATTGAGGAACAATTATGTCCCTCCAAGTAAGCCGAGTCAATTTTCTTGTCCTTGCTTCATTTTGGTTCTTCGACGTTAAATGTAGAATTGGAGTGCTTTCTTCTCTTTGATTCCGGCTCACCTAACTGCAAAGAAACAAAAACCTCTTCATCAGAGCCATTCCTCAATGCTGAGAGACTTTTAGATTCTGCATGTTTCTCTGGATTGCTTTGATGAACTGGAGATCTGGCAGCAAAACTTGGAATGAACTGGTGTTCTACATTTGGAGTTTTGTCAATCCCATTTTCTATATGAAACTCGGCGTGGATGAATGGTGGATTGGGGCCCTGACAGGACTCGCCTTCAACTTGAACAATGTGCTGGGCCTTCAAACCAAGTGGCTCAAAATTCTCTTCAAATTTAACTTTTAATGGCACCCTCTCAGCTGGAGATGACTCCCCAACTGTGGAATCATTTCCTGCTGCTGAAACATTCATCTGCTCTTGCACTGCAGCTATATTACCCAAAAAACAGTAGAGAAGGCATTGTGAGTCAGTGATAAACATGCCAAAGATATTTTGCTGTGACAAACTTCCACCCTTTCTCCTGAGGAGTCACCCCACAAATTTCTGAATGCATGTCCTCAGCTTCCTTAAAACCAAACAATGAGACTCGACACTATTGTATCTTAAATTCTTCATCATCAAACCTAAAATGAGCATACTTAGGAAACTGTGAGAGCATGTCATCTATGTATATACCTATTAACAAGGGTTTCACAATTACATAAGAAATTTAAACCCATTGCTTGGTCCAAGATAAGCCAAGAGATATGCCCTTCAAAAATAACATGTGGAGGCTACTTTTCCACAGCAATCTCTTGGATGAAAGAAGTTGGAAAGACTTTTGCTAAAATGATGTTAATCCAAATTAGAACATGCATAGAATTTCCATAGAAAGATTAATGGTAAATTACTCTGTGACCTCAAATTAGTTTGATTCTAGCAATGTTATCCTACAACTATACAAGTGTTCCCATGTGTCCCAAACATTTAACTCCAACTGAAAGAAAGGAAAAGTGAAAGTAACACTTTTTTTTTTAGTGTGTTTCTGGAAAATCTTGGACAAAGATAAAAAAAATTCCAAGAATAAACACAGACTAAATACTTTTGCAATATCACACCAAATCAGATGGGTATAAAACTTTCAGCCTCTCTCTCTTTCTCTCTCTCTGAAGATTCCCTAATTCGTTCCCACTATAATTTTCTTTTCTCTATATTGTCTACATTTGTAATAATGTAAAGAAGTTTGCATAACTGTGGGCATGAACACATGATATAGTCACAGGCCAATCATGTACTTGACGCCTTAATCCCCTAAACACCACACCCATTATAAATTGCCTCCAACCTTATCATTAAACAAAGTACCGTTGGGCAATAAAGCCATTTCTACCCTTTCAATTCCTAGGAATAAATTAAAATTAAAGCCAAGTTTGACAGTTTAAGTTTGAGTGTCAACAGCAATTTAAGACCTTGAGGCAAAAAATGATATCTATATTACCATAATGTCTTGCTTTTTTGTGATATGATAAGAATGCGACTCCATACTATACAAAATGGGCCACAGAAGTAACCAATGGGAAAAATAATGTTGATTCAGAAGCACAAACCTTGAAGCCCTTCACTGGTTGTGATGAGATCAAGTTCAAGGAGGTCAAGAAGGCGTCCAAGATCAACTCCACTAGTCCAATTTTCTGGAGGTTGTCCAACTTTTAGTTTCAGCCGACCTCGATTAGCCGTCCCTCCCCAAATAATCCCGACAGGTCGTGGCTTCTCCCCATTCTGACCAGTTAGGAGAATGAGGCTTCCACTATCACCTTCAAGGTCAAATGTCTGCTGATTCTCACCAACAACAAGAAAATCAGTGAAGAAACAAATCCCTTTCTCATCATTGTACTCTAGGGCATAGGCTGTTATGGTCCCAGTAGTCAACCCAGAACTTCTTCCAACTTTGACCACTTGCCTTCCAATGAGACTGTTAATGGGAGACTGCAAATCTATGATGTTGACATCACCTATCTGACCCACACCTTTTACAGTTGTAGTCACATTGTGCATGTTAAAATCTTCCGTAAAAGCAATGAAGGCACCATCAGCTCGTACAAATGTTTCTGCATGGGCACGAAATCGTAATGGGTATACGTGGGGGTCAGAACACAATGAGAAACCCATTACCACATTCGTGAAGTCATACAGACAATTGTGAAATCATCAATAATATTGCTTTAGTAAGATATACAAATATATAAGGGATTGATCCAACGGGAAGACATCCAAACTAATCAATGATACTACCAGATTTAAACATAAGCTTCATAGTTTAAACCAGCACAAAGCCAAAAGATCCTCAAGAAAGAGGATAAAATACTAAATAGATTTCTGCAGGCAATGCTAAAATGAGCCTTCTCCCTCACATTGCAATATATAACAAAAAATATTCAATAAACTTACCCTAGTCTGTTTCAATAAATTTGGCAAAAAGTATTTCCTGCCTCAGTAACTTTACACCCCTAAATAAGCATTTACAAGCACTATCAATAAAAATCTACCATTTGGAAATTAGCAACAATCAACTAATCAAAAGGTTAGAAGGACACACAATGTTCAGACCAGTGTAAACAGGCACAACCTAGTTTGGTCTGGGCTGATTTACAGTGCACATGACTGATTTTTACAGAACAGCTTGACCTGTTGAGCTAGGAGTGCTTCAGTTCAAGGGTGCAGGAGAGAAATGTGCATTCGATTAAGACAATAAGTTTAAGGTTGAGAGAGTCATTTTGGTTGGGTGCCTCCATTTTGATCCAAAGAACAGCCTGGTCTACAGGTAATACCCATAATACAAAGCACATAGGATTAAGTTATAAATATTGCATGACAGTGTCCCCACTGGAACCCACTAAATGATCAGTCTTAAAAAAAGATCCCAACTATTTTTTTAGACAGCAAGATAGCAATTTTCTGGACTTTACAGAAGCATGATTCTACAATATGATTCATAAATTCACAACAAGCTTATAAGTTTTTGCCAATAATCCAGGTAATTCATTAACGATAACTGCAATTTGGAACTACATTACCTGGATTTGTTCCAGCAAAGATGCCATACCAAAGATCATCTGTGATAAATGATGTTGCCCTCTCCACAGCACCAAGATACACCCCAGGTCCAAGGTTGGGTGGCAACGGATGAAACATTTTCTGATTTGGGTAGTCCAAATCAACTGCCACATGCCGATTTGTGAGAAAACCAACCTGTCTATTTCCTGTTCGGCTTTTTACAATAGCGCCCAAGGTTCCATATGTCCCTTGGCTTGCCACCTATATAAGCCAAATAGCAATTAGGTAATTTCATGAGCAGAAGTGAACACACCAGCTACTAGTGTGTAAAAAATGTTGTTAGAAAATTGAGATTCAGGAAATGAAAGATAGTAAACAACCTAACAAAAACATTGCAAATGTTTTTCACTATTTAAGAAATGCTGTTGAAAAAGTTTGGCCAAGCATAATGATTAATTAACAAGTTAATAAAATATGGTTGAATCACCAAGACAAGGATAAGACGCTTTACAAATACTACGCAATACAATTTACCAGCTAAAAGGAAACACATAACTGAAAATAAGCTGCCATCAATCCTATTTCATAAGAATCATAACCTTTGATGGACAGCTAAGTTCGTAAATGACTTGCTAGCATACACCATGAATACAAAGATAGCATTGAAAAACATGTCTCTTGACTTTCTTTCTCTTTTTTTCCTTATTTCTAAGATTACTTGTTCACCAAGCATTTGTCCTCCCTAGAAGTTGTCTCAGCATATTAGGTAAGGGGGAAAATATATAATTCACGTCTTCTAAAATTCCCTAAAAACATATAAATGTTGTTCTAATCACACAGACAATCTGCACTAAACCATCAGCAGAGTTTATCTTGGCACAAACTATTGGCCATGCAATTATTCACCAGGTAAGAAAGCCAAAAGCCAGACTGGATTCGATCAAATGCAGTTGCACCAAAGGCTACAATGACATAAATAAATTCACAAAGAACCTTTTTGTGAGCCAACTTATCTAAGAAAAAAATACTATACCAATATGAAGAGAAGAAAACAAATATGAAAAGCTAGCTGTTGAGATCTCCCCATCATTTCATGTGAGCAGTTGACATCATCCCACTCAAAGGTGGTCCCAAATCTGTCATCTAATTTTGATGATTACAAATGTGTATATATTGATACAAAACTAAATACTTCACTTTTTCAGACTAGAACCAAAGGTGTCAAGACATTTAGCTTTAACCAATCACAGATGACAAAGGAGTTGAAATAAAACTTAGATTAGTGATCATTTCGCATTCATTAAACCCAGATCCAGAAATCAGGCCCCACACACACAAAATAGATGTCAGATCACAACGCTTACTGGTGGCTTACCAGATCTTTCTTGCAGCTTTTCAGAATCAACCATTACAAATGGTAGAAAAGAGTAGATATAACTTTCTTCATGAGTCACAGATGGCCCACTTTTCATTGGTAAATTATAAAAAGTGATAAATAAGTTTCCTCCACTATCAAAGTGCTTTAAATTTTATTTTTTCTAAATAAACATTCATAGTTAAATTTTAAACAGATGTTTCATTGGAAAAAAGTGATACACTATCTAAATGCTTTCAATATATACTTTCTTTACATAAAATTTCCTGGTTAAAACGTCCTATTTTTAATAGAGTTTTCACTGAAAAGACTATAGAGCCTACCGTTGGTTATCACAACAAAGGTTGAAATGTAAACCAGTTCAATTATTGTCATGATTTACTGAAGAAATATTACAACGAGTGATAAATAATACTAGTGATAAGAGGTTTTGATCAATATATATTTTTTTTGACTAGTAGATATTTTGATCAACATTATATAGATTTATAGAATAATTCTTAAAAACTCCTACTTCCATGCAGCAAAGATTGATCAATGCTCTGTCATGGTATATTCAAGAATTCTCAAAAACTGGGTAGAGTTGCTTCCATTATGTTCTGTGAACAAGTGTTTTCCCTGAAATTTAACAAGCACATGAAATGGGAGTTTGGTTAAAGAGAAAAAAATTACCTGGGAACCAGAACCAATGCATGGATCACTTCCTGTCAAGCCATCTATGAGCTCTGTATATAATTGTTCTTTGGGAGTTGGAGCAGGTGCACCAAAATAGGAGAATTCCACAACATCCACATCACACCATACGCCTCCAGGCCCCTGCCCCAAAATTAAAAGGAACTTCAACTTCCCAAGTAAAAAATAAGAGATCGGTCAAGATCATAACAGATTTTAAATTTCAACAATTTTTTTTTTCGATAAATTAAATTTCCTTAAATTTCAACACATTTAAATATTGGACATCCAGTTTCATTTTCAGAAAGCTGGGAATCTCTCAAAGGTCATACTTTTAACATTTTTCAACCACTTAAGTATTTTCTATCTTTCAATCATGTCTACAGAATTTAATTAAAAAAAAATTGTTAGTTGGACCAGAATTGTAATTGATGCGATAACCAATCTGATAAATTACTATGATAAATTACCGATTATCCCAAAAGCTTGAGCTATTAGGAAATGGTGAATTTAATCATTTAACCATGATTCTAACACAATCTAATACCTAGGATTAAAAAGATCATAAATAATCCTCAACAAACATATATTAAAATAGAAATAAGAAAAAAAGAGGAGAGAGAGAGAGAGAGAGAGAGAATTAACATGGCTTAGCCTGACAGCAACATCCATAACAGAAAGCCCCAAACAACTGCATCGTTATAATTTTGAATTATATGTTACAATGATCAGACGTAGGGTTACATTGGAATACATTAGGCTTAGAATGGTAACTCTAAAACCACAGTAGCTTGTGGTATTACAAAACCACAATTGCCCATGGTATTCTACCAAACCATGGTCTGCATATTTATGGTAATATTCTAATACCCTCCCCCCTCTCAAACTCAAGGTGGAAGCTTGAAGACTCATTGAGTTTGTAATGTAAGCTCGTGAATTAAAACATGACCATAAATGATTGGATAGAATATAGAGTAAATCAGGCATGACGTGAATTGGAATGTGCAAGATAGTAGCGAATGACGACCATCAATGATAGATGGAGGACAAAAGAAGACTACTGTGGTCGGAGGACAAGTGTAGTGGTGAGGAATATGAGTGAGTTGGCAGCCTTTGGGGAACTAGACTAGAACACGGCTCTGATACCATGTTAAAATCAAAAGATGAAAATAAAAAGATGAAGAGAGAGAGAGAGAGCAAAAGAAAGATAATTAACATGGCTTGGTCCAATGGCCTATGTCCACGGCGAAAAGCCCCAAATGGATACATCTTTACCATTATGAATTATATGTTACCATGAATACAATATAGAGTAGGTATAAGAATACATTATGTTTCGTATGGTTAACCCTAAAACCATAGTAGTCTATGTGATTACAAAACCATGGTCTACATATTTATGGTACTATATATTCTAATATTTATGATAATATATATTCTAATATGGGAAAGATTAAACATATCTTCGAAGGTGCATGGTGCTACTGGATTTCTATAGAAGAGCATAAAGGGGTGTAAGTTGGTCAACTGCATGGGAAGAATTTTAACAATGGATAACCTTTGTAAGTGAGGAATAACTATAGTGGATTGACTCTTTTTGTGTAAGGCTAGTAGTAATAATTTAGGAGATCACCTTTTACTCTACTATTTGGTGGCTAGAGAGTTGTGGTCATTTGTATTCTATCTCTTTGGAGTTAAATGGGTGAAGTCAAGATCGGTTGTGGATTTGCTTGCATGCTGAAATGGTAAACATGGTCATCATGTGAATAATATGATTTGGAATTCAATTGCACCATGTATGCAAATAATATGGTGGAAAAAGAATAGCCAGACTATCAAATGGGTTGAGTTTTAACCTAATTTCAATTAAATCTTTATTCTTGAGATCTTTGTATAACTGGGAGACTGTTTAAGGTAGTGCCTATCTATCATATCTATCAGAATTTATAAATCTTTTAAATTTTAGATTGTTATTTTTTATGATATGCACTTATATAGTTCACTTGTACTTGGGCATTCTCCTCATATTAAAAAAGTAATTATTATGTATCAAAAATAAATTTTCAGCAAACGTATAGTGAGATCATTACAAGACATGTGAAACCCAAGGCAAAACCAGAAGTAACAAATTTCCCCACCTCAAGGGCAGCCGGTAGACACTGGGTGTGGGTGAGCCATTTCCTGTGAACTTTACGGGCAACAAAGACAAGAATAGCTGGAATATCTGTGAGCATGCCCTTTTGAATTCGAAACCCAATTGCTGTACCAAGACTAAACCGACGCAAGATCTTGCTATGAAATGCCCTAATGGTCATCAGCTCAAGTAAGGTAGTAGCTTGCTGCCCTGTTGGCAACCGCCCCAGAGTTTCAGGCAGCACCCCCTTTTGAAGGTTTCCAAAGTAGTTTGCCCGATCTTCTGCCGCATCATTTAATCGACTTGAAGTAGGCCATGAGAAGTAGGCAGCATTGCTCTCAGAGTGCTGACCACCTGAGGCAAAAGGTTGAAGGGGTGATGGACATGACAAAGGAAAATTAGAATGATTGCAGTAATTCCTTTCCAAATCTAAAGCTGATTCCTCTGATTGTGTTGATCCTGAGTGATGAAATCTTACATCCAATCGGGTCCTGTCCATCTTTCAGCTCTCCTACATAATATAGATTCGATGTCTCTTAGAAAAATCCAAATTTATAGTCACGGAACTCCATGAAACTACAAGGCTCAAATTTAAAATTTAGGAATCAAGTCTATTAGAGGTTACTTTTGAACTCTCCACTTATACCAACAAATAGATTATATAGACATAGATAGGGAAGATACATGATTATATCACACTAAATTAACAAAACATAGAACTCCATGAAACCACAAGGCTCAAATTTATAATTTAGGAATTGAAATCTATTAGAGTATACTTTTGAAAACTTCACATATAGCAACCAATAATAGCTTATAAATACAGCAAAAGATACATGATTATGACACACTAAAGTAACAAAACATAAAGCAAACTACAACTACAGGTGAATTATAAAAATTCCATTTAATCAATAAAGCCTAATAAAATTGGCAAAACAAATAAGAACTTAATCTTAATGTAAAATGTAAGAGTAAGTAAGACTATGAGAGGACCTACAAGTTCTTCCTTCCTACCAAAAGAAACTTTTTGCTCTATTGCTCTCTAACCTCTTCCCTCAGGGATAATACTAATACAAGTGGTGGAAGTCAAATAGTCAATATGTCAATTTTCCACAAACTTAAAACAGGAGGCCAATAATATTTGAGCACGTACACCAAAGAAAAGAAAAAACAAAGAACAAAATATTTAGCACCTCTAGTCCTCTACTCTGTCTTCAACGCTCTTAAATGAAAGACTGTTTGTCAAACAGTAACTGACAAGTGAACCCGCAAGAAAAAATGGCAATTTTTACAAACACTAATGCTAACCCGGATAGGAAAAAGTTCACCTTTTCATGCAGAAATAGAAAAGTGAAACAAAAGGACAAGTGAGGTGGCCATAAAGCTAAAGAGGGAGACAGTATTCAAAAGAGGAATGAAAACCCAGATGACCATTTCTTGAAATGGATAAGCGTGGATAGTCGGAAAAATTAAAGGGTCCAAATCCAATACTGTGTATAATGAGTGAAGATAGAGTAAACCCAGAAAGCAAAATAAAAATAAAAATTGAAACTTGAAGACTTTAGCGACAAACCCAGATAGAATATATGAAAAAAAATTGAAACTTGAAGGCACTCAGATAGGACTCACCGATCAGCAATGGTGGAGCTGCGATGGAGGACTCAAAGCAAAAGCTCTTGAATATTTTCATACCCAATAGTACCAATTTCCCACCACACCCATCATCTATCAGATCAAGCTGGCAGTACACAACCACTTGTGATCACACTGCAAAGAGATTATTACTATCGTGTACCTGCAAAGTGACAGAGTGTGAAGAGCTATTAAGTTATTAACTATATGCAGTAGAAAGAGATGGTCTTTTTTTCTTTTTTCTTTTTTAGTCTTAGAAAGAGATGGCCTTTATATTAGAGAGAGCGAGAAAAGCAAATAAAGGTTATAAAACTATCCAAAATATCTGCTATTTTTATATAAAAATAAAAATAAAAATACAACTATTGTAATAAAGGGTTATATGTTTATTCACACTTTTTTCTTTTCTTTTTTTCTTTTTGATGTTGTTGTCATTTATCTTTTCCTTTTGCCTTTCATATCATATCATATGGATCAAGACAATTCCTAGTTAGTGGTGTGAAGATTTTAAATTTTAATGGAGGAAAAATTATATAGTTCCTTGGATTGGATGCCATTGATATTTATTTATGGTGGGGAGGAAAGGGCCCAACCACATTTGCTCCCTAAAAGTAGCACACCCTTCATCCCAAATAATTCAATTTCCACCTATTGGGATTGGGTGATGGATCAAGCGGGTTTGTACTCTTTTGTTCTTACACATTTAAATTTTACTCCTACTTCTCAATAATTTTCAAGTATAGTAGAAATGTGATCCTTGCTTTTGTTTGGTTCTATTCTATGTTCTTTTGTTTTCCATTTGATGTTTTTGTTTGGTTCTATTCTATGGTGCTTTTGTTTTCCGCCTGATGTATTGAGGTTGTAATTAAAAGTTTAGTTCGAAAGATTGGAGAAGTGCCCTCAACCCCTCAAATGATCATATCTTTAAATTTCACTAAGTGCAAATGGGTTTTATCTCAATTGTGATATTTTAGACCCTCTCTCTCTTTCCATTCAAGGGTTAATGTTGGAGACCATTTTTTTTTTCGACTATTTATATAATTTGTTGTGATTTTTTGCATAATAAAAATTATGTTAATGGTAGATTTAGGTGAACGTAATATTACTCTAATCACAGCAACTCATATGTGTAGTTGCAAAAAAAATGTTGTATTCTAAACAGTTACTTATTTTGTAATACTTCCAAAGTTACATTATTTTCCTTTACAGATGCTATCTTAATAGTAGACTTTGTCTAAGAAAAAATGTCTTTCTAGAAGAATCTCTATCTCTCTTTCTCTCTCCAAGTGTCACATTTTATCCCCTTACATTATCTTAATCTTGTCCCTGACATTATCTTCATCCAATCTTTTCAATCATCAAATTATGATCGCTATACTCATATTAAAATACGAATGAGCAAATAATGTATATAATGCTTGTACTAAACTATGGTACTATAATCCATGATATTCTTTAGTGATGCACTTTGATATGTTAATTAGTGAGTTAAAATTTTAAAATCAACCAATTCATTCTACAAAATATATGAACATGAGAAGATTAATGATATTCTTGTTTTGGAGTACTTAAATTTAATCATTCTGGTCTAGCTTGTGTCATGATATCTTTTTCTTGATTTTGTTTGACAAAAAGACATAACTATAGATTCTTAAACCAAAGCCTTCTTCTATATCAATGATATTAAATGTATCACTTAGAATGCCAAAAAGATCATGGCTTAGGACACTTTCTTGTTGGAAGAGAATGCATCCTTAGTGTTGCATACTTTTCATCATCTCTATATTTGTAGTTTCCACTTCAAAATTATAAATTGCAGCTCAACTTTGGTATGGAGAGAGAGAGAGAGAGAGAGAGAGAGAATTGAAAAAAGTATCCAACTCAATGTCATGCTTGTGACAAATTCAACAAATGCAATTATTGGATAGGTGTACCCATACATGGGTTCCACCACAATCTGGCCTTTTTAGAAAAAGAACGGTGATATTTGCAAGAGCACTCACCTTGGCATTCTATAAATTCAACAAGGAAATTACAAATTGGCTCATACAATCATATAAGGTTGCCCTAAGATGGTAACACTTAATTTGGATGCATGCTGACAGCATTGTTGTATTAAAAACCAAACCAGAACCGGCCGTTCAATCATGAACCGGCATCTATATCGGTCTACTTATATAAAAAACAAATGAAAATTCATTAAAAAAAATAAAGGAATAATTAGAATTGGACGGTTCGTTTTGATTATTTTTTTATTATTCAATAATAAAATAGGAAAGAGAGTATTTGCACCATTTTGATTATAAATATGCAAGCATTGTGTTCTCTTGTATAATATATTTGGTTGATATTGTGAAATTTAAAGCATAGTATAATAATGAAAACAAAGATTGGAAATGTGCAGAGAGGTTTCAATTAGTAATGATTGTTCTGTTGATTCTAAAAAAAAAAATTAAAAAAAAAATAATGATGGCTTTGGTGGAGTTAGCTTAACTGATAAAGTCTTTAATGGTTGAATAAGAGATCTGGGGTTCAAACATCATTTACAACAAAAATCGATTAGTGTCTTGATCTGATGATAAAAAATTATCATCAAGAGTAGACGCCATAAGTTGAAACTCTTTCTCTCTCAAAAAAAAAAAAAAAAAAACAATAATAATGATGGCTTTGAATGTATAATCTACACCTACCTTAAAAAAAAAAACAAAAAAAGTTGATCCAAAAAAAAAAAAAAAGACTTTATGAAGGGTCCAAAACGTTTTTTTTTTTTTTGGAGAAGAAATGAACGGTCCAAAACTAAATTAGAAAGTTGTTAATAGCATTTAGGTATAGATCTTTGGCATAAATTAATTAAACAATGAATTTTGTGGATCTTAATGTGAAATTTGTTATTAGATAAATCTGGTGTTTGATCAATAAATTTCAATCTATTTCAATTAGAGCGTGTGGTCGAGTGTAAGAGCACTAATCAAAATGTGATGTTATGTCATGAAATTTGAAACCTCACCTTTTTGAAGGATTATTGTTTTTTTTTTTTTTTTTTTTTTTTTTGATAGGAAGGATTATTGGTTTATAAGAAAACAGCTTGCAAATTTTTAGTTGTTTTTTAATAAATATTTGCAGAAAATATTATATTCGTTATTAGTATAAATTTATTATAATTAATTATATTTACTGTGAAATAATTATTAATTAAAACATTTCAATCACTGGTTAAACTACAATTGGATCTAAAACCTGAGATTTTCTTTTTCTTTTTCAATTCTCTGTCTGGTTTTAAAATTATGGCTGGTATAGTATATATCCCATGAATCATCACAAAATATAAAATTTTACAAGCCTATGAGGTTTTTTTTCATAAACTCTGTTCTGTTCGACCACTTTTTTCCTTGTCAAATTTTTAACTAAAAGGACATTTATTTTACTTTTACCGCCCCTTTATGTATACAAGAAAAATTTACCACCGTCGGCAAAATAAAAGAGGTGGTAAAAGCATATTCATATTCATAATAATTTGTCTTGTTTTGTTTCTTTTCTCTCTTCATAACTAACGTGGTCCCTTGGAGATTTATTTGCCAATAGTGGCTAGCTACAAGTTATCCTATGGATTTGTATTGTCCTATACGTGAAATTAGTGCTTTTTTCTTTTCCTTCCCTCCAACCAGAAAATAAGAAGGAGGAGGAGACAAAAAAAAGAAAAAAAAAAGAAAAGAAAAAGTACTCCATTCCATTCTTGGCTCCATCCATCTATTGTTTTACCCCCTAAATTTTCATTCGTCCATAGTGAATTGGGGTTCTAAAATGTAAGACATCTAATTAATGTTTTTTGTTAAGGAAATTATTATTGGATTTGTATCTTTTTTTTTTTTTTTTTTGTTGATAATTTGATAGTTGCAATGACATGGGAGAATTTGAACTCTGAATGTCTCAATAAAAAAAACACCTAAAGTTACTTTTACCTCCAAACCAAAAAAAAATAACCAAGAGCCTTAGTTCAGCAATTATATTTAAATCTACTATCACCCACTTTTTGTAACATTAGATTATAAAAATAAATAAATAAAAGAAGTTACTCCATCCTATTTGATCGTGATAACTTTTTATCAAGAAATAGATAATGATAATTTAGTAACAAATACATTCAATAAATTCAATTACTTGTAGGTAAAGAACTAAAGAATTTATAAAATAATAATAATAATAATATGTAACTACCCTTGTAAGTCTTCTTGAATCAATCTATTAGTCTTTTTTTTTTTTTTTTTTTTAAGATAAAGAATCTATAGTCAATTTATCGCTAAAATTTAGTAAATTTTTCGGAGTATATATATGTTGTGACTTGTGATACAACATGGAAATTGTGAAGATTTTTGATAATTCATATATATATATATATATAAAGTGGATTGGTCAAGATGCCCCTTGACAATACAAATCCTTTATTTTATTATCAAGGGAGATTCAGAGGTGCTCATCTCTGCCTTAAGAAAGGAAGAGGAATCTTTCTCATCTTTTGGCCATTTAATTTCTTCTATTAGGCATTATTTACATTCTTGCAATTGTATTTCCTTTTCATACACCCGCAGATCGGGTAGCTCATTCTTTAGCAAAACATGCGAGACTTATTAATAAGTTTTTTGTGTGGATGGAGGATGTTCCACCACAGGTTACTGATGTACTTTTAGCCGATTTTGGCTAAGTTCAGTTAGTCAATTCAGATGCTATTTTCTCAAAAAAAAAAAACCGATATTATGAGGTAGGCAAATAATCCACTGCATTATATAATATCCCTATCCTAATCATAAACAACTGCACCCCATAAAGAGTTTAATCATCTTAGTTTCATATACTAGTGTTGCATTTTGTGAATGCTAATTTGATAGTGCTGTAGGGATTGAGTGCATCACCAATTTTATTCATATAATTTTTTATAAAAGATTAAAGGTTTTAGCAAAAAATGAAACAAAATGTACAATCTTACAAATGCAATTACAAATTGGATTTTACATTCGGGTGGCAATTAGTAAAATTTTCTTCTTTAGTAGGGGTTCATAGGAGGCTTTTCAAAATCTTTAGACAAGTTTTTTTTTTTTTTTTTTTTTTTAACATATATATAGTTAATAACAAATTAATCTAAGAAATCAATCCAAGTACAAATATTTTAAACATGTAATTTGATTACTTAAAAAAAAATTGAAAAAATAAATCAATCTAGATGTATAATAATAATATGCACAAAAAGCTCTATCTGTGCCTTAATTGCTTCTAAAAAGTTATATAGTATCTTTTGACCTTTCTTTCTTCTTTTATATTAACAATTATTAAAATTTTGAGCTTATATCAAACCTACGAAAGCATGAAAGAGGGTGGCCATAGAGTTACCAAAAGGAGTAATAAAAAAGGGGGTGAGTAGTAAATGACATAAGGTAACTTTTGTTTGAGTTTTCTAATTACAGAATGTGGGTCCGAAAGGAAATTTTTATAATGGGTTGGTGAAAGGTGATGACTCATTATTAGGATTGGTTTTGGGAGAGAGAATTTATGGAGGGTGGAGACCGGAGAGAGAGACAGAGGGGTTTGTCCTTTCGATAAGGGCCAAGGCTAAAACTAAGGACCTTTTAATATTTGAGATTTTTTTGGTGGAGCTATTAATGAGCCAATTCCCCTCCACTCCCTCAATCTCGTGAGATGTATAATTGCAGATGTATGTATAAATATTAAATATTGGGTTCAAAAACTATGAGATGCATGGGCTGAAAAGACCCATGAAATGCATGTTTAACTAATCATTTAAAAAATTATATAGGTTATTGATCAATATACTCTTTAATATTTAATCCTTTAATTTATTAACTTGATGGCAAGTTTGCAACCCAACTTGTATTATTTGTGATATATGTTATAAAATTCTTCTAATACTCCGTCATTCTTATTTAAATAATGATAAATTTTCGTTTAAGAGCAAAATAGGTCAAATATAAGCTACTTGGGCAAGCAAGACCCCAAAAAACCAAATAAAACACTAATAGGACAACCTACTACAAAAAAAGCCAACTAGCAAAACAGGATTTACAACTCACATAAGGAGCCATTGAGCTTTACATATTGTTAGGGTTGTTTTTGTCACCTTGTCATGTATTGTGTCTAAATTGACTTAGCTTTTTGACTTGGGTTCAGAATGGAGAGTCGAGCTTGCTACTACCAGTACCAGTCCCACTTGCACTTGTTGGTATCAATGGCTATAAGGGTGTCTTGAAAGCTTTTAAAAGAACAATAAGCCTTAGAAGGTAAACTAAAAGTCCACTACTAGTCTCTACTCGCCTTAACAATTCTTAGATTGGGTAAATTTGGAATGACGCGAGAGAGACAAAGTTTTACTTATGCTACCACAAACAGAAAAGAGGATTTATTGTATATAACACAATATAATGATATATCGTCTTAAGCAAGGAAGTAAATGTTGTATGTTGGTGAGTAGAGCAACTTTAGTTAATACTCCTATTGCTTGTGCCTTTATAGAGGCTTAAATGAACATCTAAAATCCTCCTTTAATCAGTGACGATTGTCTTTAGTTATTCGGTTTTGAGGTTATGACAAAATCATGAGCAGTGGCTTTTCATGGGAGGTTGAGATAATTTGGTTGATGTTGATTTGGGTAAGTTAGTCAGCCAAATTTCCTTTAGTTTGCTTCTGTGAGAGGATTGACACCTCTTGAAGTTACTAATTTTGAGGAATTATATCAAACTAGTAAGTAGTAACAAACAAACATTTCATGTTGAGATGCAATTTAGATGAGATTTACTATAGATATAACAAATTATGAGTCAAGCCTGGTAATGTGGCTTGCATGTGTCACTTATGAGCTTATCAGGCCGGCTCTATAGTATAGGTAAATGAGGCGGTCATCTAAAGCTCCCAGATAAAGAAAAGACTCCCAAAATTTAACTAATAGGGATATTTCTTTGATTTCAATAGTATTAATTAAGCTCAAATATTAGCCAATAAATAAAATAATATTTTTTATCAAATGAAAAAAATAAAAATAAAAGAAAGAGAAATGTTATGTTTCACAACATTTTTCATAACACTTTTACAACAAATTCTAAATGGCAAGTTCTTACTAGTTGTTATTAGTGGGCAAAAAAGTAATTTCAGTGGTGAATTCAAAAATTAGAACCAGTAACAACTGATACTTAAGATTTGTTATGAAAATGTTGTAAATGTAGCACTTCTATATATATATATATATATATATACACACACACACACAAAAAATATCACTACATTTTTTCAAGCAATTGAGTAGGCAATTTTTATTAGTTCTCATCTTGATTCATTACTAATATCAATTTTTACCCATCACTATCAATTTGCTACATCAACAAATGTAAAAAGTTTTGTCAAAATTTTTTGTGTTTATAGACTTTCTTTGCATCTAAAACAAAATAATAGAGTTTAAGACTTTTAGGTCACGTTTGGTACACTGTAATGATTATTACATGGGAATATGAATAAGTATTATAAGGAATACATTAAGTTGGAATGTAATAAGTATTACTATTTATTAGTTTGGTGACCATTTAGGAATAGAATCTCGAACATGCATCCACAATTTAGTAGAGTATAAAAAGAAGGTATAATTAAATTATTTTTAAGTCAAATTTCCTAAAATACACTTATTTTAGGGTGTTCAAAATAGAGCGATAATTAACAAGAATAAAAATTTATTTTCTTTCATTTTGAAGATGTGGCAACAAATGACTTTTTAGAAATTTTTTTAAAAAAATTATTACATAAGGTGAAAAAATACATATTCAATACTTTTGATAAGGAATAGTTATTCCTCATTTTGAAGAATAGATATTCATAAGGAATAGCTATTCATAAGGAATAACTATTCATTGTAATAAAAATATAACCAAACAACTGAATAATTATGCCATAAGAACATCTATTACATTACAGTATCTATTACAGTCTACCAAACGTGCCCTTAAGTAATTTTTAATTGTAAAAAAATTTTATTTAAATATATAAAAGGTCTTAATTTAGTTTTCATCTTAAACCCCAAAATGCATCAAACTACCATTGGGACTTATAGGTGTTGTAAGTGCTCAAAGCCCATTAACACACCAAGTTGGAGAGAGAGAGAGAGGGGAAGAAAGAGAAAGGGGTGAGGATTGCATGTTCCTCTTTAGCTAGCCAAATTGCGTTTCGAATGGGGGTTGGATTAGGTCTGGTCTAACCCAACTTAGTTCATTAATTATTCAAAACCCTAATAAAATATTAGTCCTTTCTTCTAGCTCAATAGGAGTGTCCAAAGAATTTTTAAGCGCAGCCCAACGTGCTTCCCAAGCCCTACCCAAAGAGGCCTATATTTGAACTAATTTTCCATGCAATTTTAGATGTTAATGAATTTGAAAGCTTAATGAGACTCTTTCCCAACTGGTCAAATAACATTTAATTTGAAGCTTTTAGGGAAAATTACAACCATTTATGTTCCATCAGTCAAAGAATATATATCTTTTATTTATGTTTCTAGTTTTAATGAGTCTTTCTAACTTAGTCTTGAAAATGTAATGTTTTGAATTGTAATTATGTTCTCCTATGCTTACTTAGAGTGTTATTCTAAGCAATTGTCTACATTATTTGGCTTAAACGAATAAAAAAGGAGAGCACGTTTTACAAAACTTTAACGAAGTAAAAGGGCATCTTCATCATTTACCTATCAAACTCCTCTTATCCAGTTTTCTCTCTATTTTGAAGAGAAAATTTTTTAGTGAACCTAGAGAAAAAACACCCGAATCCCATTATCATTTTTCTCTCTCCCCTTCCAACCAAATACTTTTCAAAAAGTTTTATCTTCTCATTTTCTCTCATTTTTTTTTTCCATTCTCCCTAAAATCCACTCTACCAAACACATCCTCATCCTTGAGTGGATTTCCTATGGGTGTTGATTTTTGCTCTAATCTTCTTTGGTGGATTCCATTGAAGTGACGATTAATTCTCTTATATTTGTTGGTGGATTCAGTTAGAGTAGCCAGCTTATCTATCCTTTTGAGAGAGTGTGTTTTTTTTTTTTTGTTTGTCCTAAGCATATATTTGTATCAACTTTTTTAACTTTCTCAATTTACTTGAACATAATTTTATATTCTTCTACAAATTTTATGGCAAATTACGAGAAGGTACAAAATTACCACATTTTGTTAAAAAATTCCCAAACTTAAATTTAAAGTTGCTTTAAAAATTTATTTTAGAGGCCTTATACATGTCTCTATTTAAAAATCACGATCATCTATGACAGTTATGATTATTTATTTCTAACCTTTATTAGAAATCATAAAAAAAATCATGATTATTTATGAGATGTTTACAAATTTTTTAAACAAACAAATTACATATAATGTAACAAAATTTGGGTCTAATATCTTCCGAACATGTTGTATCTCGAAGTAAAAATAAAAGAATTTCAATACAAAAGCAAATTACTGTGACTCTCTCTATTCATCAAAAAAAATTAGTGTATCTTAAAATTATATATAAAATATAAGCTTATAGATCAAATGGTAAATAATATCCAATTAACACAAAATTTGATATGAGTATTAAGAGAATAAATAACATGTAATTCAACTGTTAGATTTTCAAAATATGTAGTAATTTTTATTCTATTGAGGAAGGTTGTAATTTAATGCTACAATCAATTTTGTAGGTAGACTTTCTCCCGTAGCTAAAAAATGGGTATACAATCAAGTTAAGTGTGAACAAATTTAATTTTTTTTTAAGTAGTATTAATTAAAAAAAAAAAAAAACCAAAACTCTAACGTGGCAGTTTGGCACCTTCTAAAACACAAAAACATAGAAAACATGGAACTATGCAGTTGATCGTTGATAGTTAAATTCATTTAAACGTCTCGTTGCCTGAAAGAGGAAAACGAGGTTGCTGCTGCACCGCTTGATCAAGATCCCATCCAGTTTCATCAAAATTTGTGGGACCCACTTAAAGATGTCGAATTTGGATGGGTGCGATCGATTTCAGCGGGCGCTAATGGAGTGCCACCGCAAGATTCCGGCCGGACCGGCTCGTGAAGCGGCCTGCAAGCACCTGAACCGGGCTCTGGCTCAGTGCCTGGTCTCTTTGGCTTGCCCCGACGAGTCGGAGGCGGTTCGGAGCCTCTGCTCCAGCGGTGGGACCGGTCTCAAACGGACCCAATGCCAACAGGCCCAGCTCTCTCTCTCACTCTGCCTCTCCTCTCTTCGACAACAATAGCATCAACAACAATGTAATGTTTTTGAGCTGACGTGTACTTCTTAGAAATGCTGATTTTTGTCTTAGGATTTCACTTTCTTGTATGTTTTCGATTTTGTTAATATAAATAATTAAAAATAGGTTTTATTTTTTTAAGATAAATATATTTTCAGATTTAACGGTCCTAGAATCCACACAATAGCTGATATATTACAAACACGTTGCTTGGCACAAAGTTTCCTTCAATCCTTGGGTCAAAAGCTGCTTATAATTTATGCTAATACACCATTGTTGAATGTTAACAAAGAGAGAGAACAATAATCATAGAGAGAGAGAGAGGATTATTCTCTCCATTTCACGTTCAAATTTTATGTTTTGGGTCCAAGTTTTAAACGACGTGGTAGTTTGTACACTTTTAGATTCATGAAATATAATCTAAACCATGAAATGGGCATAACTTGAAATGGGAGACTATTCTTTTTCATAGAGAAGAAAGAGGAAGAAAGTTATATGAAGATAATTTAACTTAATAAGAAGTGATTTAAGATTTTTCCAATTAAGTTGAAAACAAATCATACTACACACCTCATGGTCATAAATACATTGCAGATCATACAACCAATTAGCATATTACTTGTGGGTCCAATTGAATAAGAGATTTGTAGTTTAATCACTGCCTATTATAGGTGGGAATGTCACACTCACATTCTGTGTAGCCAACCTTCCTACTGTCATCTGGAGAAGAGTAGTCATGTTAGGGCCAATAGGGATAATCTCAAATGGATCCATTGTAGGTTGGCTTTCACAATAATGCTGCTTGATGTGTTCCATGTTCACCAGTGCTGCTCATGCCTGGGATTTGGAAAATGTCTCAAGTCTAAAAGGAGTAAGATAGACCACAGAATATCCAAAATAGATTTGGATATTCCTGTATCAGTTTCTTGTGAACTGCATATAAACCCGTGTTATTGAATTTGTAAGTTACAACAATTTGAGCCATAAAAGAAACAAAGAAAAAGCCCCAGTGTCAATGTGCCTATCATGAGGAGAAATTAAATTTGTTCACACCAAAGCTGAAATTCTGGGATAAAGCTTACTTATCCAAAAAAGTGAAAAACTGCTGGTCTTAAGACAAGGTGCAAATAAACTAAAGCTGAAATGATTTCGTTTTTATAATTCTATTGTTACAATAAGGAGAAGGGGGGATTGGAGTCTTGATTTTTTCTTAAAAAAATAGACTGGACAATGCCACTGAGCTATAAGGTTCTCTGGACTAACGTTGAAAAGATTTTTAAGACTACAGAAATTATGATTGCCTTCCATTTTCTTTACAATCAAATGAAATGAAGCATTAGTTTAGAAACTCAAGTTTATTTATAAAGTAATTGACACACACGACCATTTCAATTGAAAATGCAATTATGGTGAGCAATTTTAATGATGTTCAGGTGGTGCTACAGAATGGCTTAAGACTGTTCTAAGCCTGAAGATTTTACTGGCTTGTTTGTGGCAGAAACAAAATTGCAACGAAATTACAATCCTAAGTGAGTACCTAATTTTGCTATTTGCTTACTCTGTGATTGCAATTTCAAACATTTGTTTTTAAACCTCAGAAATGTGAATAGGACAAAGCACTTGTAAGTTTCACCTTCTATTGAATTAAACCTCAGACCAAGCCTTTTACATATCCAGGGGTCAGGTTTTGCTCCTGGTTCGTCTGTACCTGAAGTAGGAAAAACCCAACCCATATGCTCATCAGTTTCCTTTGTTCTTTTCCACTTGGATTTAACTGATTGAGCAACAAACAGACAGTATTGATTTGGTCATAAGATTTTGATTCCACCTCTTTGGAACATACTAAAAGATTTGCTAACCATGAAACTGATGGCTTTGCAAGTCCTTTATCTTCAAGCATGCAAGGCACCTGAAAGTTCAAAGGCAAGCATGATACATACAGATGATACCTTCCAACTTCTGCTGGAAATAGACAGCTTAAATATCGTGAAACAACGATATGGAATGTTGAAGCAGTTCAGATGAAAGCATCAGAATCTGATGTCTCATCCATTGCAGATTGAGCCACATATGAAATGAAGTGCAGAAGAATCCATAATTTAAGGAATTTATAATTACTTCCAGCAGTAAATACAGTCAAAATTATAGAAACATGTAACTATGGTTAGTAGCATAACTAATTAATGTATTTGAGAAGGCTGAAAAGTTATATTATAGGGAAAAAATAAAACTAAGAATACAAAATTACAAGCATGCACCCAACAGTTAATTCCAAAGGAAAAGGAACGATGGATAAGAATCACAGGCTTAAAACAGTAATTGGCAATGGAGCTCCACAAAATATATAATAAGAATCACTGGCTTGTCATGCTGGTAGGCTTCAGAGCTTTTAAGTTATCAGCAGGAGGAAAAGGATCAACTATTGAAACTTGCTTTAGCTTCTCAGCTTTTCAATACAAAAAAAAAATTCACCCATCTTGATTGTACAATGGCTGCTAACGAATGCCTTCAGAAATCCTCTCAGACAAGTTAGAAGCAAGAGCATGGTTGTTGCTTTCGTAACATGCAGTCATAAATGCTGCAAAAGTCACAAAATCCACATTACTGTCCTTATTTAATAATCTATAAAAGAACAAAGCTGCTATACCCACTTTCTTCTCACTACAAAGCTTCCTGACCAAGGTATTAACTGATCGGATCCAGAGCTTTTTGTCTAGCCTTTCTAATATAATTATGGCAGTATCAGAATTATATATTTTGCAATACTCATAAGCCAATGTTAGCCGAGTAGCTTCACAAGGGGATAGGCCCTTGTCTAGCGTGATATCGTATAACCAGCTACCGTGTACCACTTGTAGCCTAGCATTCCTGTATTTTAACTCTTAAAGAAAATGGATATCCTCATTCCATATTCCATTTATATTTCCTTTTTTGATTTTAACTAACAAAACTTTGACATGCATTTCCCTCTTAAACAATTCCTTTCACATCTTTTCACTTTTTTTTTTGGTTGGCAGCGTAAAAGAAAATCATTAGTGTGCCTAACATTTGACAAAGACTGTTTCTTCTTATACGGGAGGTAGAAGTAAGTTACACCAGAGGACATAAGTACATAATAAGAAAACAAAAAAGGTTAAATGCAGAAGTAGAAGTAAATTACAAGGCTTGAAAGTAAAGCCCGTAGGAAAGTTGACTACATTTCTGTACCAATTACAAGGCTTAGTTTGTTCATTTTCCAAACTATTGCTTTTTCCTGTCAAAGCCTAGATCCTACTGAGAAAAAAGTAGGACTGGGAGGGATCGGGATATCCACGGTCCCTTCCAACATCAGTAGAACCTTCTTTATTGAAGGACGTAGTGATGACTTATCTTGAATGCACCAAAGTGCCACTTTAACTATTCTCTCCAAATGTCTCCTGTCAACCTCTCCATCATCGACTAGTTTACCTAGCTCACCAATCTCAAAGCAATGCCATGGCCATTCTTCAAGGATAGCTTCTTCCTTAGGAAAATTAGGTCCACATTCTTTCTACAACATATAATCTCCAACAACGCAACTCTAAAGCTATAGACATCTACTTTGATTGTCACTGGCATCTTCCGATGCCACTTTGGTGCAACATATCCCCTTGTGCCTCTGATGTTTGTAAAGGTTTTTGTCTGATCTGGCTTCAACAACTTTGCAATCCAAAGTCAGGGATTTTTGCACACCTATATTCATCCATGAGTATGTTTTGAGGTTTTATGTCACAATAAATGATCTGTGGGATACACTTTTCATGGAGATAAAGGATTCCTCTTGCTACATTGCAAGATTTTTCTACTCTTTCATTCCAACAAGGTTGTTTTTCTAGTGTGAATAGTGTATCTGCAAGTGACCATTGCTCATGTACTCATATACCAAAAGCCTATTCGGTCCATCATCACAATACCCAAGTAAACGGACTAGGTTCTTGTGATGTGTTCTTCCAATAACTTTCATCTCAGTCTGAAACTCCATCACGTTCAGCCAACAACTTGTCTAGTCTTTTGACAGCTACAACCTTCTGGCCATTCCCTATTGTTCCTTTATAAACTGTCCCCAAACACTCCTTGACCAATCTCTTCCTTGAAGTCATCTGTAACTTTCTCAAGTTCTACATAAGTAAATGATTATTGAGCAATATCCACAATTAATACAATGTTTCCATGATTAGATATGCTTTTACATGCCCATACATGGTTTCTGTAAATTGCAACTCCAGAAATTGCCAACACAATGAATGCAAAAGCAACTAGTGAAACACTGATAATTAGGATGTCCACACGAAGCTCTTTCTTGCTGGTGGGTTCTTTCTTGCTAGTGGTTTGAGATATACCTACCTTAATGATGGCTAAATATGTTTCACTTTGAGTTCTTCTCCCAAATCTCAAAGGAAGCCTTTGTTTTTTGCACTCTCCATTTTTGAACAGCACAGCTTCACAGTTACAGTCTGCTAAACATGCTGTTTTGCAATCCTCTTCAGTTGGCAATAACAGAGTAGAAAAGTTAACATTTTCCCATGTGGTATTAGGAACTGCTACTATGTAATATCCCATGCTTTCGTCTCTACAACTTTCTGTATTGAAATTTCTTTCACAACCTGAAGTCCTTTTGTTTTGGTTAACATATGCAAATCCAGGAAGACAACTGCAATCAAAATCTTGATCTTTTGTTACACAAAATCCATTAAGACCACATGTACCTATAGGGTCACACTTATCAATATTAGATGACCATAGGACTGACCAATTACCATTCTGAATTAAACTGTATGAGTATAGTCTCAATATCCCATCAGCATCATTACTCATTAGGTAGACTCTATCTTTCCTTGGATATCCTCCTTGAGTCAGATTATTGAGGTATGTGCCAGTGGAATTGAGTAGGTAGAGATGGCCATCATCATCAAGGCGTAGTCACATTACCTCCATTTCCATGTGTAGAAGAACTCCAGTAAGTGTATTCAGGCAGGAGTGTGATTCCCACTGTATACAGCACAAGGTTTCCATCTCCTTGCATCAACAGCCTAAATATTCCTGTTGATTGATCAGATTCTGAAACACTAGAATATAATGTAAAGTCTGAGAGATGCTGAGTGGCTAAGAAGGTATCAGTTGGGTGTTCAAAACTTTGCCATATTGTATTGTTATCGGAATTGAAGACAACAAAGTTGCCTGAATCAAGCATGGATGCTGATGTTAAACCTTCAGGAAAAGTGGTAATGTTTGTCTCAGTGCCTTGTGCAGATTGCAGAACTATATTTCCATCAATTGTGAAACTCAATTTGACATCAGCAGGAACTGGGGGATTGTCTCTGTTGGCTGTCCAGAATATTGTCTTTTGAGGAATCCCGGCAAGAAAAGCTCCTACAGCATAGCCATTTCCTTGCTTGTAGAAACCAAAGGCATATAGACCAGAATTTGATGGCCATGAAGAGTTGGTGGTAGGTGTTAACAAAGAACCTGGCTTCACAATAGATTGCCCTTGTTGAGCTTCTGCTATGAAAATTGATGAGAAAAATGGAAGAAAGAAGATAGTTTCCAAAGTGGAGAATAGGTCTCCTTGTGTTTTCCTTGAAACGAAAAATGAGCAATGACATTCAGGAATTAAGAATAAAATCCACTACCATATATAGTTAATAAAACAAGCAATGGATGGGTATATTATTTATCTCATATTATTAGACTTTTTCTTCCCTGGAATTCTCTTATTTAGACTTGGAATATATGAAGACCAAATGTCTGCCTAACTTCTTTGAATCTCTGACTTGCTGCTAAATGTGGCTGAGTTATGTATGGTGTTGTAATGGGTTCATTTTTTTAAAGTGTTGTCATCGAAATTTCTTTCTTGGGGAGTAAAATAAGGAGTGGTTTATGGTGGGGTTCAAAAATTTTCAAGTGTCTGGTAATTAAAAGGAAACATTTTTTTATTCTTGTTGGTCATTAAAAATAAGTAATTTTGAGTCAATTGTGGAATGGATCAATGGAGTAAGGAGAAGTGTTTATGGCGTTGTTGAGGGTTTAGATCTTTTTTTTCCTAACCGTTTGGGCTATTGAAAGGAATCATGCATGTATATATATTTTTTCTTTTTGCTCCTTATAAA
The DNA here is from genome assembly GCA_023736055.1 of Quercus glauca. Taxonomy (NCBI): domain Eukaryota; kingdom Viridiplantae; phylum Streptophyta; class Magnoliopsida; order Fagales; family Fagaceae; genus Quercus; species Quercus glauca. The sequence continues at coordinate 19,972,011 of CM043325.1, read as the reverse complement.
ATGATAATCATTGAGTTAATGGAGATTTGGTGCTCTAGAATAGATATGAGTAATGCCTATGAATTGGGTGAGTTAGCCTTTTTTGCAAGCTGTTTTGGAATGCATGGGTTTTAGTGGCAGGCCAAATAACATGTTCATAGAACTGTGTCTTTTAAAATTTTGATCAATGGTAGTCTAATTCAGATAATACAACCTTGTAGGGGTCTTAGTTCTTACCTGTGTGCGCCAATGTGCTGTCTTGTAAGTTAATGCAAGGTGAGGAGATGAAGTTTTGTAAACGACAACCTTCTAATTCTTGGGGGTGGAAGGATATCCTGCAAGCAGGGCACCTTCCTATTGGTCAAGGTAAATGGAGAGTGGGCACAGCAATACAGATTCCTCTTCTAATACCTGCCTGGTTTCAGGTTAGGAATGGTTGCAGTCATCCACTTGCAACATGAAGCTACTGCCTACTGCGGTCTATGTTACCCATAGGGATACTGGTGCGGGGAATGAAGACTCATGAAAGATTCATAACGAAAATACTGCTAAGGAAATTTTATACATGCACATCTCAGAATTTGGTTTGAGGGTTGAAATTATTCAGTGCATCCAGTGTATTACTGTTACGCCTTCTAATACACCTGTGTATTACATAATGGTGCCAACCCCCGATTTCTCATCTTGATAACTGTATCAACTAAACCTCCCAATCTCAGTAAAAATCCTCACCATACACTGCATCATTTTGTGGACTCTTTATATTTCCATTACCAATCAATGCCACTGCACACACCATATAAAGCTGCATAAAATGGATAAACTTGGCAAACCCAATTGCCCAGCAGAAGAAACTCAAAGCCATCATCCAACCCGCCTCACTAGCAAGCGAAGCAACAACTGCAATGTTGTGTTCATGAGTCAAAGAATAAGTATTTAGCTGAAGATCAAGGCTTGGAGGTGACATTGTTAGGTGGGGTTTTTGGTAGTAATTAGGCTCTTAGTTGTTCCTAAACTAATGCACGTACCCTATAACTACCAAAATTGCTTCTATATGTAGAAGGGCACAAAATTATGCTTTGACACTTCTTTTACACCATACTAAATATCTTTTACCAAAACACAGGACTACAGGAATGATTACAGTCGTGGAAAAAGTTTGATATATATATATATATAAAAAAAAAAAAACTAAAGCTTTAGGGGGTGTTTGGTAAGTGTTTTCAAACAACAATTTTCAGTTTTTAAACAACATTTCACGTATTTCCAAACACTTTTTCACCCACATGTATTTCCACAAAAGTTTTTAAACAACAATTTTCAGTTTTTAAATACATGTACCAAACGGGCCCTTAATTACACAGTTTTGCATACTACTTTTAGTTTTAAAATAAAAGGGGATGCATACGCATTCTAGATTAGGTTTTTGTGTGTGTGTGTGTGTGTGTGTGTTTGGTTAAAATAGTATTGCATAATCTTTACTAGGAATTCAATGATTTTGGCTGCATTCTTCCTAAGGTATTATAGCTTAACAATAGTATCTTCCTCTCTGTTGTTGAAGGATATATACCTGTTTGATGCTGTCGAGCTAGGCACCATAACTTTTCTCCAAACTCAACTCCTCATGCTGCAGGAGGAACGTTCGCTCTGTTGACATTAAAAAATAAACAGCATTCCTAATTATGAGAAGGGTGATACGAAGTTAACAACATTAGTTATTGTGTAGGGTATACAGTTGGGAGTAGAAATCCCACGTCAAGAAAAAGTAAAGGGTTGAGTATTTAATACTGTATAATATAACTAGGCCTAAAACTTTAGGCTTAAACTTTTGGGTAAAATGGTGTCCATATATCTTATATTAAGATCTTGATTGGAGTCTCTCCATGGTATTATCTCTCCAAAAAGGATTAGAAATAGATATTTGGAAAGGGCTAATGATTATTATACACTTGCTATTGCACACTTACACACTGCCACATGGACTGAAAAATCATATTTTCAAAACACGATTTTAAAAGGAGTGTGTATAGAATATGCAATAGAGAGTGTGTAACAAGATTTTTCCTTTGGAAAATGCCATGGATTAGTCCCATCCTATCCCGTCTCTTAGTTCCCCTCCCAAAGAGCAAACCTGAGCTTGTTTCATTTGATCTTAACAATAGGAATGGTGTTGGGGACTATTAGACATTTATAGGGTGATTCAAATCACGTATATTAATCCTTTCCATGGTCTCATATTTTGTAAAAGAGTACAGAGATTTGGAAACTTGTTTATATGTGCTAATATGGACATAGATCATTATAAAACATGCGAAAAACTCACCTTTATAAATAGATTTGCCTGATTTCATTGGAAGTTTGGAAAATTGATAACTCATATAGAGAAGAGTACTGAAATTTGAATATGGATTAGCATTGGCCATCAGCCTAACAACTTTCGTTTTGGCTAGCTATGTACTAATTGGTAAAAATAAAAGTGCTAAACATGATCCCGACAGAGAAAAAGCCATGACCTATTATCAGTTAGCCAAATTAAGGTCCAGAGAGGAAACTATTTAATGTTGCCATTTTAAGATATTTGAATGTTGCCTTGTGTTTGAGGGAGTGCATTATAAGGTAACTCTCACTCTCAAGCCTCTGGGATTTAAACTTGCAGTTACCTGCCCGGGCTTTAATGGCTCTCGCAAATGTTTCATAACAACTTTCTTGAGCATTGTTAATATTGCAACACACTCATTAAATCATTAGATTTGGTCTCCTGGAAATAAAGTGGTAACTAGATTGTTGAGCGTACAAAGTTTGATTGAAGGCACCACACCACACCACCATTCTTGCCTAAAAGTATTAATAGCATCATTTAAAACAAAATTTGATTATTTATAAACCTCATATGTAGTCCTGATACCGTAGTAGCTTAGAGATGATTAATGATCCAGAAAACATCATAGAAATAAGTGCAAGTTACATTGTAGATAGAAGCAATAAGAAAAATGGACAAAAATGGCCTCAAAGAGCAGCACTGGTGGCATCATCTAGAGCAAGAACTCCAGGAAGAGACCGGCCCTCAGGCAGCTCTAAGCTAGCACCACCTCCTGTTGAGATATGGCTCATCTTGTCTGCAAGCCCCACTTTCTCCACAGCTGCAACAGAGTCACCACCGCCTATAATTGTTGTCACACCCTTTCCGCTGAGGTCTGCCAACTTCTTTGCTATTGCCTGCGATGAGAAACTGCTATTGTCAATTTTCATTGCCAGTACAAAACATTTGGATTTAAACAAAATAAAAATAAAAATAGCAACAGTGGCAAGCTTTTTTCCCTCCCTCTCTCTCTCTCTCTCTCTCTCTCAAACTAAAGATGACATTTAATTATGCAGTAGCAGTATCTCCTGAGATATTTTTGTCATAAAATATTGTCCTGGGAAGACAAGGTTTGCCGAATGACCCTAAGTACAAGAAATAAGGCTTAAAAGTTCTAAAGTCTGTAAAATTATCCTACAATCCCCTTTTTCATGTATATAGTTTAAAAGAAGCTCTCAAACTGTGGTAATGAATGCACTATATAGTATATGGCTCTACATAAACTGGAGAATAGTCAAGGTAAGAGATTCTGTATCCAAGTTGAAATAGTCAAGCTTAACTTATTTAAGCTTAAGTTTTTTTTTTTTTTTTAAATCCTTAAATTGAAAATTTCTCATATATGTACTGTGAAAACAATAACATGAGAATACACATAACAATAATAATAACATAAGAATCTCAAAAGTCATGTCCAAGTTGCCATGACATACCTCTGTTCCTACAACAAACTTCTCAAACTCAAACACACCCATAGGTCCATTCCAAATGACAGTTTTAGTAGTATCCAGTGATTCATTAAATGTCTTGATGGAATCAGGTCCGATATCTAAGCCCATCCAGCCATCTGGGATACCTGATGCTTGCACAACCTGCACAGACTAAATGTTAAACCAGCTAGCACATAATTCATGTAAATATCAACTGAAATCTGTTATTCATTATTAATGACCTCAATGCTACAAGAATGAATGTATTTGACTCTAAATATAGACAGATGACCAGAGAAACTTGAATATAGGGTCTACAGTAAACCATTCAAATTTGTGGCTTTTTATTTTTTGCAAAAAGGGGCCCTTCAATCAAGATATAAAAATAAATGACACTGAACAAAAAAACTAAGAAAACGAAATTTGTGTGTGACTAATCTCACTATGAATGAGAAATGGGTATATTAGTTGTTGCATTACAAGTCAATTAGAAATCAAGCCTACTATAATAAGGCAGCTATAAATCAAAAAGAGAGGCTTTAATTTTAAAAGAAGAAACATGTACTAAACACCGTGGTTTATGTGTACTGCATATGATCTATAAATCATATAGTTAATCCACTTTCACTGTCAAGTTAAGCAGGATACATTTTTCACAAAGATTTTAATGAAGATTTTGATTTCATAAATCAATAATTGAAGGGTAAGAACTAAGGAAAACAAACCTTGCTATTAGCATCTGCTGCAAACTTGTCAGCAATTACCACATCTGTAGGTAGCAACAGAGCAACCCCTTTGGACTTGGCCTTTTCAAGAAGGGATGTTGCAAGATCAAGCTTGTCTTCCTCTACAAGGGATGATCCAACTGAGTGCCCTTGGGCCTTGTAGAATGTGAAGATCATTCCTCCACCCAGCAGTAGAATATCAACCTTTTCCAACAGAGACTCAATCACCCCAATTTTAGATGACACCTTTGCGCCACCTACAATGGCAGCAAACGGTCTCTTGGGATTTGAGATGGCTCCAACTAAGTAGTCAAGTTCCTATGGTAAGAAGACAGAAAAACATGATTTCAACCATTACACAGATGTAAGTAGCATAGATGACCATGGTACATGACTGGAAAATTTGCCACTAAATGTGTTTTTGTCCTAGTGGACTACATCACATACACAACCTGACCCTAAGAGGAGAGTGAAGGAGAGATTTTAAAGTATGCTTTTCATTGGTAATTGGAAACAAGGATATCAAACTGGAAAAAAGCTATTACATTCTGTAAGATCACAATATTGAGCTTGGATGGTGTAAATAGATGAATTTGGATTGTATGCTATACGGAGGTCTGATTTAGAAGGGATAATATGCATGCAGATATAGCCACTGTTAGAAAAATTTACTTTTAAAAAAGCTTATTTAAAGCATCATAAATTGCAGACAGTCATACCTTCTGCACAAGAAAACCAGCAACAGAAGGCTTCAGAAACTTGGTAACACCCTCAGTAGAAGCATGGGCTCTGTGAGCTGTGCCAAAGGCGTCATTGACATAGAGGTCTGCAAGAGAAGCTAGCTTCTTTGCAAACTCGGGGTCATTCTTCTCTTCCTCCTTGTGGAACCTCACATTTTCAAGGAGCAAAACACCACCTTCTGGGATTGCTGCCACCAATTTCTCAACTTCCTCACCAATACAATCATTAGCAATCTCAACCTAACAACAAAATGTCCCTTCAGGTAATGGATAGTAATATATATTTTTTTATAGGTGGTAATGAATGGTAATATTTAAAAAAACCATAAACAAGTCATATTTGATTGCAGATGAAAGCACACCTTGACTCCAAGGAGGTCAGATAGCCTGGGAACAAAAGGCTTCAAACTGTACTTAGGTGTGACACCCTTTGGGCGTCCCTGGAAACAACCAAAAGAGTATTAAGAAACTTGCCATGAAAAACAGAAGGTATTCATGCATGAATATTTCAAGCAAGTGAGCCACAACCACAAATGTCCAACTAAGAATGTAAATAAGTACATATGCAGTGAATAGTATTCAATGGAAAAATATATTGTTACAGCCATTTTCAGATCCAATATTTCAAAATGAACTTGTACTGAGAATAGAATGGTTTTGAAGTCTAATCATTATTAGCCTCAAGAATATTGGTCCCTAGACTTTAATACTATTATCTATTAAGTATTAAATGCAAGGAGAAAATACCCCTACCATAGGTCCATTACTCTTTTCTAATCATCTGGCCCTATGATACATTCTTCTATATTCAGTTTTACCCTGTTTTTCACACTTTGGCAACTTTCAAGAAAGATATACTAGCTATACATCAAATTCAGGAACTACATACTCATATAAGCCTTGAATCAGAAATGATTTTTATTTTTTATTTATTTATTTTAAAAGTGCTTAAGATTGGGTAGCTTGCTTGGCCCTAGTTTTACAAAATTCTTCTCCTTCCTCTTCCATCAATTCTATTTCTTTATCTTTCTTTTTCTTGATCTGGACTAGTAAGCATATTCAATTCTAGTTATCCTATTAGACAGACTGGAGAACAAATTCAGACTGACAATATTTTTGTCATCCATATCTATAATTCTATATAAACAAGGTCATAGTGTCATACATATCTAATAGATTCAGAAAAAAATTGAATTATAATCAGATCATTTGTGCTATAACTATATTGCATTTAGTGGCATACTCTTGTACGGCCAACCACTTACTGTCAAAAATTTACATTATGCTTCAGATCATCACCCTCTTTCAGGAATAATTTCAGATTCCATATAGTATTATCATATATCAGCAATAACATAAAACACAATAACGAAAATTTCAAACAATCATAGACCAAAAATAAACAGTAGCAGTGGGCGCCAATCAATAAAACCCAAGAATTCCATAATAAGACAAAACAAAAATCAGCAATTTTAAGAGATATCAACTTTGTACTAGACAATGAAACAAGAATAAAAGGGTCAGTCATAACGATTAGTTACCAGGTGAGTCGAGAGAATGACTTTGGCAACATGACCCATCAAGTACTTGATAGTGGGGACTGCAGCCCTGATCCTTGTATCATCAGTTATGTTGAAATTATCATCCAAAGGCACATTCAGGTCTACTCTCACAAACACTCTCTTCCCTTTCAGATCACTCTCTTTCAACTCTCTTTAAGACTCGATTTCCAATCCTTATAAATTAGAACAAATCGCGAAGAAGCCAGAGAGAGAAAATAAAACCCAGAAAGAAGAACCCAGAGAGAGAGGAAAGAAAAAAAAACCCAGAAAGAAGAACCCAGAGAGAGACCCAGGTCGACCAGAAAGAAGAACCCAAAAAGAACCCAGAAAGAAGAACCGCGCGCGACACAGGTCGCCGGGCGCGCGGCCAGGGTCGCGCGAGACCCAGGTCGGCGCGGCGACCCGGGCGGCGCGCCCGACGACCTGGGTCGCACGGGGCCTGGGTCGCGCGCGGCCTGGGTCCCGCGCGGTGGTGGATTTCTTTTTTTTTTTTTTTGTATTTCTGGAACTGAGATTGTTGTTGTGTTCTTGGATTTCATGCGCGACCCAGGTCTCTAGATCTAGATCTTTCTCTCTGTGATCTTGGATTTTTTTTTTTTTTTTTTTTTGTATTTCTGAAACTGAGATTGTTGTTGTGTCTCTGTGGATTTCATTTTTTTTTTTTTTAATTTCTAGAAATGGCTGAGAGTTGGGACTTAAAAATTTTTTTGGTTTTCTTTGGTTTGTAAATCGAGTCTTAGAGACTCGGTTTCCATGTAGTCGCTACGTGGAAAAGATGCCACATCAGAGGTGAACAACGAACGAAATTGGTAAATAACCATAAAATCTCAACTATATAGGTAGTTGTCAATAGTTTCAAACTATATATTTTTCTAGCAAATCGAGTTTAAGAGGCTCGATTTAGGAGATATAAATCGAGCCTTTTAGAGTCGATTTTCATGTTTTGATCGGGTCTGAGTTGGCACTTTTTCCACGTGGCGTCCACATGGAAATTTACAAGCCCATATATATTGTCACCGCAACACAGCAAATCAGAAATTAGAAATCAGAGCAAAAAAAAAAAAAAAAGCTGAAGAAGAAAAGAAAGCCCAGGCAGAGGCGACCCAGGCCAGCGGCGACCCAGGCCGGCGCTACCCAGGGTCAGGCCGCGCAACCCAGGCGGCACGCGACCCCAGGCCGCACGACCCCAGGCCGCGCGGCCTCTTTCTCTCTGATCTGATCTTTCTCTCTCTTTGATCTGATCTGAACTGATCTTTCTTTCTCGCAGATCTGGTCTTTCTCTCTCTTCTCTGATCTGGTGTGGTCTTTCTCTCTCTCTTCTCTGATCTGGTGAGTTGTTTCTTTCTCGCAGATCTGGTCTTTCTCTCTCTCTTCTCTGATCTGGTGTGGTCTTTCTCTCTCTCTCTCTGATCTAATCTCTCTCTCCGCTGATCTGGTCTTTCTCTTTCTGATCTGATCCGGTGAGGTGAGGCGCGTCTGAGACTTAAATTTTTTCGAAATTCTTTTGGTTTAGAAATCGAGTCTTTGAGACTCGATTTCCACGTGGTTGCCACGTGAAAAAAATGCCACATCAACCCATGAAAATCGAGTCCCAAAAACTCGATTTATAACTCCAAAATCGAGCCTCTTAGGCTCGAGTTGCTACTATGTTATATACTTACCGAACCGGGCCAACTAACCATAAAGTTTGATACTTATGGCTAGTTACCCCGATTCCCCGGTGAACAACTCATGAAAATCAAGTTTACAGTCTCAAAATCGAGCCTTTGAGGCCCGAGATGCTACTAAGTGATATAGTTACAAAACTGGGCCAACTAACTACATAGTTAGATAATTAGTGTTAGTTACCCAGATTCCCCGTTTATTGAAGCATGAGTCATAACTCGTTGGTTTGATTCTCGCATATTCTCTTATGTTTGGCTGTTGTTCTGTTCTGTCAAACGTTACCAACTTACGATGTTCTGTTTTCGTGGGAATCAATATATTCCTATTCTTTCTAGGTCTTCCTACCGTACCATTTTAAATTTTTTTTAATGGTACGGTACCTACCTAAATTAAATCGAAACCATTAATTTAGTAATGTTTTGATGTTCACTGTTCATTTAATTTGAGTGGATACTAATTTATACTATTATTTAAAGGATTTTTTTTTTTTTTTTTTTTTTTTGTGTGTGTGTAGATTCCTTAATTTTTAGTTCAAAAATGTCCTTAAGCCTTTATGTTTGGGTAGAGATAAAAATGCAACTCTAACTTTCATTAAAACATTGTCTAAAAAATAAAACCATCTTCCTATTAATTTTTAAATTTATTTATTCATTTATAAATTAGATTTTTAAAATAAAATTTATATATATATATATACTAGCCTTTGACTATGCGCTCACGCGTGTGATCAGATGATCTTCTATTTTTTAGGTAAATTTTAACAATTTACATCTATTATAATTTAGAATTACTATATTTTCGAATCACAAAAAAAAAAAAAAAAAAAAAAAAACCTAGGGGTGTAATGAAAATCAAATAAGTATTTTGTAGGAAAAACATCCATTAACTATTTAAAATTTAAAATACTCAACTTTTACACAAATACAAACTTCCACCACCACACAGGCCTTCTCCCATTTGAATTGCGCAATTCAAGCTGGACTCTTAGTCTTAACATCTAATTATTATCTTTTCTTTTCTTTTTTTAATAAAATAAAACTTTTAAAATTGTTTAGAAATCTCTCTTACTCGGTTACTCCTTAACTAAATTTTAAAATTTTAGATAAGTAAAAACTTAAAAATCTTAAGTTTTAACTTATCTAAAATTTCTTTCTCAATGTTTCAAAAAAAAAAAAAAAAAATTCTTTCTCAAAAAAAAAAAAAAAATCTAAAATTAAGAGTTTTAACTCTTCATAAACGCATCTGCTAGTATTAGTAAAACAAAAAAAGTTCCTTACACCTATACGTTTAAGGCTTAATAAAAATTGGTTAGGATAATCAATTATCACTTAAAAATAATAAAATAAAAAAGTCACCCGGCATAAAAAAAAAAACATGGTTCTTACTTTTTTTTTTTTTTTTTTTTGATGTGAACATGGTTCTTACTTGGTTACTCCTTAACTAAATTTTAAAATTTTAGATAAGTAAAAACTTATAAATCTGAAGTTTTAACCTATCTAAAATTTCTTTCTAAAAAAAAAACTTATCTAAAATTTAAGACTTTTAATTGTTCATAAACACATTTGTTGTGTACTCTTAGTCTTAAGCTATTGAGTAGAAGTATGAATTTATATCAACGTAGAAGTAGGAATGGGAAGTTTTTTTAGCTATTGAGTAGAAGTAGGAAGGCATTTCAATGTAGAAGTAAGAAATGATTTCAAAAAAATGTAGAAGTAGGAAATTATTAATTTTGTCAATTTACTATTTTAACCCAATTTTTAAGTTTTAGGTTAAGTAATTTAGGGTATTTTTGACAGTAAAAAAAACAATAACTAATTTTCTGAATTCTTAATTTACTATTTTAATCTAATTTTTAAGTTTTAGGTTAATTAATTTAGCGGTATTTTTGATCGCAAAAAAAATAATAACTAACTTTTTGAATCCTCTTAATACATACAGATTAATATATACAAAAAAAAAAAATGCAACTTTTTTTTCTACAAAATAGGATCACTAAAAAATGCGTATAATGAGGCTAGTTACTTATAAAGAAAGTCATGTATTAAAACCCAAAAAAAAAAAAAAAAAAAAAAAAAAAAAAAATCATATGGTTTTCTACCCTACTTTTTTACTCTACGCTTTATTGTCTTCTACTCTCTCCACGCTTCTGTCTCTCTACGCTTCTTCTCTTTTTGTATACTTCTTCTCTTCCAAAACCAATCATAAGAGCCCAGAGGCACGAGCAAGACCAACAAAAGAGGAAAAAATTTCAATTCCAGCCGCTCACTGCCCCGGCGACGGTGTTGGCCTAGAGCGTTGAGTCCGTCAAAAAGGTCACTTCTCTTTCTCTTTTTTCTCGACTAAATTGATTTAGTATCAATGAACGGATTATTAAGGTGTTTTATTTTTATTTTTATTTTTTTTTACCATTAGCGCATGAGATCCAGTGAATTTTCTTAACTTTTATTCATTGTTACTGATCCGCCAATGTTATTAATTGATTTAGGTGTTGTTTGTTAACTTTGTTTTGAAAGTTGATTTGGATTATAAGAGTGTTAAGATTTTGAGTTTCATTGAAGATGTGGGATTGAATATTCACTAGCCCTTGTTTGGTTCAAATTTACTTATGAATATTCACGCAAATACAAAAAAAAAAAAAAAAACCAAACACTAGAAAATGCCCATAATGAGGTTTCTGAATATCAAACGATGCTATGATGTAACAACAACTAAGAACCAAAACATGGTCCAAACAGAGAAGCTCTTATTTGAAATTCAATGAGAACTTTCCTCAAGCACTTAGCATGCCTTCTTTTTAAACCCATGAGAGAGTTGTCCTAGCAAACAGCATACCAACTCATTAAAACAACCAAGGTAGTCATACATAATCACAAAATTGCAACAATAATGGAACAACAACAATAGGCATATGCTAGGACCAAGACCAACCGCCTAAACCAAGGGAGTTGTTTACTGCTACAAGATTTCTGTTTTTTTTTTTTTTTTTCTTGTTGAGTTTCTTTGGAGAATAAAATAGGACATTGTGACTCATAATAAGAATGTTTTGCTAGCAATTGCAATGTTGATACAATTAGTTGTATTTATGTCTTTGTAAATCTTCTGGTGGTGGTTAATAGATGGATAATAAAGTTAAAGAAAAAAATGAGCACATCATCAAAAACCAAAAAGAAAAGAAAAGAAAAAGAATAAATGATGTGGAGTTATGCTTTAATCTTTACAGTTGGACAACAAGTGGATGGTATGGCAACATCCCATTTAAATAAAAGGAGATCTATTGTTAATTTGGTATTGGATGCAAACTGGACCCTTCTTCTAAATAGCTCTCTAAACTAATAGTTGACTACTTTGTTATATGTTAATATTGATCTACAAAGCTAAATGTCTATTCGGATGACTTAGTAGAAAAAGGTGTATGTATTAAGATTAAGATCAAGTAAATTAGAATGACTTCTTTATTATTGCACTTAATATGTTTTATAAAATGCTTCTTTGAGAAGTTTAGTTGTAAGACAATTTCATTACTGTAAATGCAACAATAAAAAGTTTGGACTTTTTGTATAACGTAACTTTAAAACAATAATAAAGATACAACTTGGCTTTTGAATTTTTATCAACCATTGATTAAGAGCAAAAACTTGCATCTCCCTATTATTTTTCATCTAATTTTTGGCAATTTGAAAGGCATTGAAATGTGAGTTTTATTCTGCTGATTTATTTGAATAGTAGAAACTTTCAACCATGAAATTGATTATTTATTTATTTATTTTTTAATGTATGTTGTTGGTTATGTTGTTTTTATTTCATGCTATATCGAGTTAAGAGTATGGGTAGAGTGAAGAACATTGAAGAGTAGGACGTTGTCCAAGTTAGTCCCAAAAAAACTAATTGGATCATATTTAATTTATTTGTAAAATTCTAGCGATTCATTATATTTCCACTTATATTATTTTTGTTGTTATTATATTTAAAATAATTTGATTTATTAAATTTGGATTTGCAGCAAAAAGCAAATAGAGACTATAAAAGTTTAAGGCACTGTCAATAAGATAAGCATAGCTGTAAGTTGAATAATACTTAAATTCTTTAGGTTATTGTTATTGTTTAGTAGACATATTCATGGACATCTTACTTGAGTATGAATATCTAACATTACTGGTTAAGAATGAGATTGAAGAAAACTGGAGGAATCTTGACTAAGACTCTAAATTAGAGTTTAAGAAGGAAGCACGTGAGAATTCTAAAAATTATGGCAATTTGACACATAACATTCATTGTAAATCATGTAAAGTAAGCATTTACCTATGAAACTTTTAACATGCATTACTACGTATTAAATTTTATTATGAAACCTTTTTTGTTCATTATATAAGGCTAGTTTCAATAGATACTTAGTGTGTCCCTAATCGTGTTCGTATAATGGTTAGCAATTTAAATGAAATACAAAAACCTGTCATTCAGAGTTGGGGTTTGGTAGTTTTTTGAACTTAAGCATTATAAAATTGGATAGAGATTTATGCAAATGGTAAATTGATACTTTTGATGTAAATTCGTATGCATTAGATATTTCTGGTTAGATGTGATCGATATTCATTGGAGATGTATAATATTTCTAGGATTAAAATTAAAGGGAGTTGATGTATCTATTGCTGTGAGCATGGAAGAGATAAATCATATATGCCAACAACGCAGACCAAATGTAGAAGGGGGCATACTGATTAACCTCTTAGAGGGTAAGTTGAAGGAGATGGAAACACTAGGAAATGGATTTGTGGGTTTTTATTTTTGCTATTTTTATTTTGTACTTTATTATGTCTCACAACAAAATCATATGTTAAACGGTCTTTTATTTCAATTTTCCATAATGTTGACGAGATTAGAAACTTGAATTGGGTGAAGTTCGTGTTGGATTTTCTCATTCAAGGTGGGCACAAATATAAAAACAAGAATTATTTTGGCATTAATAGTTGCATGCTATTCTTAAGGGTGATTTGTAGTAAATAGTTACATTCAAAAATATGATTTTTTTTATTAAATTTCTATGACCCTTTTATACATATTGCAATTGTTTTATTTTGAGCATGTTAACATTAAAATGAATGTTGAACACGTGTCCAAACGACTTTGGCCATGTATTTGCTTAATTTCTTATTTTCCTTAGTAATAAAACGTGGCCAATGTCATTTGGACACATGTTCAACATTCATTTCAAGGTTAACATGCTCAAAATAGAACAATTGCAATATGTACAAAATGGTCATTGAAATTTAATAAACAACATTGTATTCTTGAATGTAATTATTTGTTACAAATTACCATTAAGAATATCACGCAACCATTAATGCTAACATGATTCTTGTCTTTATATTTACTCACACCTTGATTGAGAAAATCCAATACAAACTTTGCTCAATTCAAGTTTTTAAAAGACCAATTGACATAGGTTTTGTTGTGGGACATAATAAAGTACCTAATACAAACAACAAAAAATAACCCACAAATTCATTTCCTGATGTTTCCATCTCCTACAACTTATCCTCTAAAAGGTTAATTGGTAGATCCTTTTCCACATTTAGCCCATATTTTGGCTTGTATGATTGATCTCTTTTGGACTTGCAGTGGTAGATACATAAACCCACTTTGATTTTGTTCTTAGAACATATTCTACATTTCCAATGGATATTGATAACATCTTACCACAAAGATCTAATGCGCACAAATTTAGGTCAAAATTATTAACCATTTGCATAAATATCTATCCAATTTTATAAACATTAAATCTAAAAAATTTCCAAACCCAACTCTTGAATAACAGATTTTTGTCTTTCATTTAAATTGTTAACCATTATACGAACACGATTAAGGGTATACTAAGTATCTATTGAAACTAGCATTATATAATGAACAAAAGTGGTTTCATACTGAAATTTAGTATATAGTAATGCATGTTAAAAGTTTCATAGGTAAATACTTTATGTGATTTCCAATGAATGTTACTTGCCAAATTGGCATAATTTTTAGAATTCTCACATGCTTCATTCTTGAACTCTAATTTAGAGTCTTTGTCAAGATTTCTCAACTTTTCTTAAATCTTATTCTTAACTTGTAATGTTAGATATTCATACTCAAGTAATATGTTCATGAATATGTCAATTAAAAGTGCTTGGGGTCTAGGGGGGAAAGGGTTCGAGCTGCGGGGTTAGCAGCATATTGTAATTATTTCTCAAAAAAAAATAATAATAATAACAATTACCTTAAAAATATAAGTACTATTCAACTCATAGCTATGCTTATCTTATTGACAATGCCTTTAGCTTTCATAGATTCTATTTGCTTTTTACTGCAAATCCAAATTTAATAAATTAGATTATTATAAATAAAACAATAAAGAAAATAATATAAGTGGATATATAATGAATCGCTTGAATCTTACTAATAAATTAAATACGATCTAATTGGTCTTTTAAGGGGACTAACTTGGACAACATCCTTCTCTTTAATGTTCTTCACTCTTTTCAAACTCCTATCTCAATATAGCATGGAATAATAAAAAAAAAAAAGTAAGAAATAACATACATTAAAAAAAAAAAAAAAATTCACGATTGAAAGCTTCTACTAATCAGGTAAATCAACTGAATAAAACTCACATTTTAGTGCCTCTCAAATTCCCAAAATTAAATAAAAAATAATAGGGAGATGCAAGCTTTTGCTCTAAATCAATGGTTGATAAAAATTCAATAGAAAATTCAAAAATCAAGTTGTATCTTTATTATGGCATTAAAGTTGCGTAATTCAAAAACTCCAAACCTTTTTATTTTAGCATTTCCAATAATCATATTGTCTTAGAACTAAACTTCTAAAAAAAGCATTTTATAAAACATATAAAGTGCAATAACAATGAAGTCCTTCTAATTTGATCTGAATCCTAATGCATCCTTATCCTACTAACTCTTCCAAATATGCATTTAGAAAGCTATTTAGTTAGAAAGCTATTTAGAATAAAGTTTCGACTTGCATCCGATACTAAATTAGCAGTAGATCTCTTTTTTTTTTTTAATGGGATGTTGCCACCCCATCCATTAAAGATTAAATTCCAAAGAAGCCCTGCAAAGAACATGTTCAACTTCTATGGTTTATGGTGTAGTTGTGATTTTTGTTTTATTTTTATTCTTTAATTATTTTTATTATTGTTGTTTGAGGAATAATTGAGATGGAATTGGGTTGGATTTGATGTTGAGATTTTTATTTTTATTTTTTTTGGATACCTAAAAGATGTTAAGGACAAAAAATTGAATTATTTTATTTATTTTTTTATTTTAGTTTATATAATTTTGAATTTATAGAATATAATTTTAATTATTTAAAGTTTTTAGGTTATTTATTCGACATAGAATAATAAAATTTACGTGTCATAATTTAATTAGATCAAATAACACACGTTACAAGTTTAAGTGTTACTTAACAGAAACATTAGCAAAAAAATTCATGGAGGGACTGCCAAACAAAATGTCCCATAACATTAGAGATTCGGGTCAAAATTTTGAAACATTAGAAGGAAAAATTCGGTGACTCCCAAGCTGTAGGGATATACTTTAAATTAGTCCCTTGATTTTCAAAAAATGCAATTTATACCTTCGTCTCTAACAATAATCAATGTCATTTTTGTTGTAGGCTGTCAAATTAAAAAAAAAAAAAAATTAAACTGCCTAATAAGCGATGGCATCTTTTCTAATTTTCTTTTCTAAACAATGTCTTTTGGGGTGTGTTAATGACAATATTCTAATAAATCTTGACAAAAAAGGAACATTGACATTGTCACTAGTTTATGGTTTAAATTTGAAATATTTTTAAAATTGGAGAGTTAAATGTAAAGAGTTTAATTTACAACCAACCTCAAATTATGGGATGCAAAATTTAATTTATCTTTTTCTTTAAGATTTAAACTCAGAAACTATTTCAACTATACCACGTTTTTTAAAAATTTATAATTAAGGTCCAAGGCAACTATAATTTCAAAATTAAGTACTGTAATTGTACTATAACCAAATTTCTTTTTTAATATGTAAATTATATGCTCCTTGGGTAAGTCTAGAATACATGAGCCCACCCTACACCTTTCTTTTACCAAAACAAAAAAAAAAAGAAAAAAAGAAAAAAGAAAAAAAAAAGTCATTTATGAACTAAAATTTATTGGCAAATTTCCTATTATTAGAAATATATTAGCTCTATAGACCCAAGTTCAATCATATCTTGTGCTCAAGTCAAGTCTCTTATTTGTATTACAAGTTTATTAATTGTAGTTAAGTTCTTCAGCCACTTCTACAGGAGTGACCTTTACATTCTCTATTAGGCCTTCACTCCACTCTCTCCAAAAGAGTGGGTGATGAATGTCGAGATAATTGGAAGCCAAGAGCTTGAACCCCTTAATAGTTCAATAGGTCAAACGAATGTGCATGTCCACGTGATGACCAGGATTTAACAACGCAGGGCCAAGTTGATCCTTGTGGTTGGTAGTGAATACAAAGATACTGTCATCTCCACATAGACCATCAATGAAGTTTAACATCCCCAAGAGTGTGACATAGGAAAATACTAAAAGTTTTAAAATTTATAATAACGAGAGACTTTATTATTTGAATTAATTGAAACCAACCAAGAGAGTATTGTATTTTTAGTACGATTCGATTAATTTTTTTTAAAATGTGCAATTAAAAAATATAGCAATTTTAGAATGTACGTTTTGAAAACTTAATTTTTAAAATCAGAAATAAGTGTTTAATAAAAATGTGAAAAATATGGTTTTTATTTTTGAAAGCACAGTTAAGTGTTTGCCTATTTGGATAATATTGGTCTAAAATTACTGCTTTTTGGAATAAATTATCAAAAATAATTTGATTATATTGTTAAAGTTATTGTTATTATTATTGTAAGTACTTAGAAAGTAAAAGCTCTAGTCTGCTAAGAACAATAGTACCTTGTCCTTCAAACCAATTCCAAACAAAGAAATTTTTTTAGAGAGTGAGAAAATACTTCAAGTGCAATTCTAAGTTAAGTTCAAGTCTATGGCTGAAGAGCCCAGAATAACAAATAGGTGTAATTCAAGTTGTAATTGAGAATAATGCTCTCCTCGGGCAGGTCCAAGGATTAGTTTCCTAAATATAATTGGTTCAAGTTTTACACCAGATAATACACTGTTCACTTTACTGTTTTTCTATTTCTTAGAGGAAATGTTCATCCCCCTTTTCTGGGAGATTCCCTTTCTTTTAAACCCCTTTCCTTGCATCCTAATCTTTCACCTGTATGCCTTAAGGCATTCCTTAGGATACTTGTCCTATCAAAACTTTACTAAAGGTGGTAGAAGAGGTTGCTAGCTGTGAGATTACTGTTCAGGTGCCATTTTCACATTAATGTAGCTGATATGGTTAGTGTAGGGCATTCAATGCGGAGGTGGGAGGTATATCTT
This sequence comes from Quercus glauca, assembly GCA_023736055.1. Lineage (NCBI taxonomy): Eukaryota > Viridiplantae > Streptophyta > Magnoliopsida > Fagales > Fagaceae > Quercus > Quercus glauca. Next base: position 19,954,094 of record CM043325.1, on the reverse strand, counting down.
TTAGGAAACTTCCCCCCGTCATCCTTGTTCCCATTATGGTCCTTTCTCCTCTCCTTGGGCCTTCACAAGATACTAATTGCCTTGTTTCTACTTTCATCCTCAAGTTGGCAAAATCCTCGGAGTTTATTTATCCCTTTGGGCTAGATTATGCAAGCTACTCCGTGGTCTAATCCTCTTTGGTCCTCGAACCCCCCACAATTATTATTAATGAAGGTACTATTTTTTTTTTTTTTTTTGAGAAAACCTAATGAAGGTACTAATAATTTCATAGAGAGACACTTTTTTTTTTTTTTTTTGGTTGAGAAAAAAGAGAGAAACACATTAAAATGTTCACAACCAACAATATCCTTACTAATCAAGAATTATATTAATTGGCCGACAATGTATTTTATTTTTCATTTTCTACATAGAAAGACCAAGAATTAGACTTTCAATCATACATGCTTTATGTAATCTGCGTGGTAGTCTTAAAAAAAAGTGGTAATTGAGAGAACACATGGCACTTCCACCTCCTTTAAAATGGGAATTCATAAAAGAATAAATTGAATGATTATAAAGACATAGAAATGAACGGAATGGAATGAAATGAAATGTATTTAATTAAAGGAAAGAAATGGAAAATTAAAGAATGTTATTGTTTTTTTTTTTTTTAAGAAACAAACACACACACACACAAGGGAGAGGAAAATGGGTTCTAACACAAAGACACACAACTCTACTCAACATCCATGGTAACTTTTAAAGGAGGGTGGAGCAAGTTATATTACATACAACACACTCTCTTAAGTAATGTTAGACAATTACCTTTTTTTTTTTTGGAGAAAAAAAAACACACACACACACACACACTCACACACACAAGGAAGAGGGAAATGGGTTGTAATACAAAAGTACACTATAACTCGACTCAAAAGTCATGATAACTTTTAAGGGAATGTAATGAAATTAAGTAATCTTGTTTGAATATTTTAAAATAAAAGAATGAAAATGAATGAAATGTAAGTAACATTATTTAAGAGTAATATAGAGGAAAATGAATGAAATCATTTTATAACAATATTACTATTAGATTTATATTTTAAAATAAAATAGTTGAATATATAAGGGTAATTTGGAAGTTTTAGTATAAAATTCATTAAATCAAATTTCATTCTCTCTAATTCTTTGAAATTTTGTGGGAATGAAAATTTGAGAGTTTGACTTTTTGAGGGAATATAAAGGAATGAATGTTCTCTTCTACTCATTTTATTCTTTCCATTAAAACTTCAAAACAAGGAAATAGAAGAATAACAAGCATTTACCTTGAAAAATCGCAAGGCCGGATGAGTATTATTTCGTTGATTTTTTCTTTTTCATATTGGTTAATGATTAGTGAAAAATAAGGCCAAACAAACGCTTATATTGAATTTTTTTCATACATTGCACTGGTTAATGATTCGTGAAAAATAAAACTAAAGGAACTAAAGCAAATCTTATTCAATTGTGCACTATTTCAGATAAAACTTGTAACACATGCAATAAAGGAAAAAAGTTTATCACCAACCATATCTTAAAGTACTAAAGTTTATCACCCACCATCTTATATGTTATAGTTGTAGTATATTCCAAATACACATTACATCTTATTATTGTTATCCCAGGATACTCCAACTTCCAACTTTAAGCTTTGTTATAGTAAGCCTCAAATCTAAGTTCACAAGTCCCACTAAACAACCGCACTGCTTTACTCGAGTCACAACATTTTGGAAGAGACCCAATTGAATCACTGAGGCACTTCATACAGTCTGAGCTTGAAAGGTCTCTAGTGCATTGAACTGACCCGTTGAGTTTGTTATTCTCACCAATATCCAATTCTCCGAATAAAACCATTGGTGGGATTATAGAAGCTTGGCCAGCGAGTTGGGTCAACCACTCACTTTTCTTTTGGCGAATCGATTGGTAATAATTAGTCAAGTTTTGCGGGTCCTTTGTGAAGAACCATGTCTCATGGTCAATATGGCCAAAGAAATCCGCATTATGGTACTTCAATGTGCAATTATGGCTCCATTTTATTGCACCTTTAGAGTTTGGGCAAAGTGACCGAATTTCGTTTGATGCATTAGCAATACAACTTTGGCAATCTTTCTCTTTGATGTCTACATTACAAATGGTAAGCCATAAACTTTGTCTGCATCATGACCCTTTGTGCCGAGTGCAAAAAAATTGGCAGGGACTTCATAGGAAAGATAACTGAAAAGCTCATTCAAATTTGTACCATAAAGGTCACCGATTGTGGAATTTTGCACGCCTAAATATTTATACTCCAACCCAAAAGCACTTTGCAGAATGAAAAAAAAAAAAAAAAGGTTAGCAAGTAAAAAGAGGAAGGGATTTTTGTGATAAACATTGTTTAATATATTTAAGAGAGAACAAATTAATGCTGGTGTCCTTTTACAATATTGACAAAGCATTTCTCGTTTCGGTCATATGTTAGCACTTAATACAAGAGATCTGGGTTGGATTGACTCAACCGGATCTAGCAATTAAAGCCTTTCTTTGTTTTCTCAAAAAAAAAAAAAAAAAAGGCCTTTCTTTGTTTTCGGTTTTTCACTTTTTGCTTTGAGCCATTATAAATTTTTCTCAACGATTTTGATGTTACGTTTAATTGGTTCTCCGATTCCCAGTTAATAAATTATAAAACAAACTTTAATGTTTGGTCTTTGAATTTGAACCAGTTTTTTTTTTTTTTTTTTTTTTTTTTTTGGTAAATTGTAAATTACACTCTTAAAATTTAGATGTGTTTGAATTTTACACCATTAAGTTTCAGAATTTAGATTTTACTCCCTAAAGTTTGGGAGTGTTTGGATTTTAAATCCTGATATTTCAGAAGTTGGATTTTACCTCCTAAAGTTGGGGGGTTTTGGAATTTACACACTCAAATTTTGAAATTTTAGGGTAAAAAATCCAAACACTCTTAAAATTTAGAGGGTAAAATCTAATTTTTGAAATATTAGAGTGTAAAATCCAAACACTCCCAAACTTCAGGAGTGTAATTTGCAATTTACCATTTTTAATTTTATTTTAAGGTTTGTAAGTGGAATGGTGACATAGCCTATTATGACATAATTTGGAACTATTTGGACCTTCAAATTATAGAAGAAGGTTCAGAATTACTTATTTAAAGAACTTTATTCGGTAGAGTTTCCTAGAAGCTCAAGGATTTTGATCCAATTTTTCCATATATTTCTTACATTTTTTTTTTGGTTGAGAATCCCTAAATGTTACTTAGGGTCTGTTTGGATACTGTTTATTGCTGAAAACTGAAAATACAATAGCAAAATAATTTTTAAATGTGTGAATAGTACCCTGAGACCCAGTTTTAAATTTGATTTTACTAAAATTCGTACTTGTGGATCCTGTGAACAGTACACAAGACCCACACAAATAAACACAAACACGCCATGGGATGCTATCCAAACCCCAGCCTTACATGATGGATTACTTCGTGGCAAAGTATATGGTACCTTGTTAGTTAAGAATATCCAATAACAGTATGTTCTCAAAGTCAAACTTGAATGTCAATTAAACTTTTCTTGTGAGTCGGTTGGCTTTAGAGTCTTTTATTTTATTTTTATATGGGAAATAGAATACTTTTATTGTGAAATAACAAACCTAAAATTGAAACATGTGTATTTATGGCTGAAAGAGAAATATCTTAGCGTTTAAGGAACGGAAGTGTCATAACCTTTTTTTTTTTGGATAAGGTCATAACTTCTTAAATGAGCGTGCTGCGCAAGTTCGCATGGTCTTCTTTATCATTATAAAAGGGGTGTGCGTGTTGAATATAAAGAAGCGCCACTTTGTGAGAATTTTTTCATTCAAACCATATACTAGAGAAAAATTGAGTGTTGTCTCTAGGAGGGTTTTTTTGAGTGCTACGACCACATAGTGACATAGTATTGAAGTATTTAGAGCGGAGATTTTGTTATTTTTATAGAGGTATTATCGTATTTTCTTAATTTATTATAAAGTATTGTAATTTTTATTTTATTATGATAGATTGGTCGGATTTGCCTTGTGATTTTTCTAGGACGTGGTTGATTTTTTTGGTGTTTATGTTATATTTAAATTTAATTTACACATAAACTGGGATTAGATTTATCCCAACAAATTTATGGCAGATGTCGTTTTTGCCTAAGTGATTTAATGTACAAAACTCTCATTTTTACAGAATTTGGAAGAGCTGATTGGTAGAAAACCTTACCTTCAAATCATGTTTCAAACCATGTTTTCTCTAAAAGAGATGCCTACATCATTCACAACATTGTTCTCAGCCTATGCCTCCATTACTGCTTTTGTGATGCTAGGAAGATCCATGGTAAGTGAACTCGTACCTCCTGGATTCCGCTCTTATCTCTTCTCCATCTTTCAACATTACTTCTTTACTCAATCTTCTCAACTCACTCTCGTCATTGAAGAGAACTGTGGTATCGGTACCAATCAAATCTATGAAGCTGCCACAATTTACCTACGTACCAAGATTAGTGACTCAACAGAACGTCTCAAAGTAAGCAAAACCATTAGGCAAAAGAAATCAACCATTGATGTTGTAACGGGTGAAGAGATTACTGATTGCTTCAAAAACATTAAGCTCAAATGGAAGTTTTCAGAAAAAGGAGAGAATCGTCATGATCGTCAGAAATTTATTGAGCTTTCCTTTGATAAGAAATTCAAAAATGTTGTGCTAAACTCTTATTTACCTTATGTCGTAACTAGTTCTGAGACTATAAAAGAAGAAGAAAAGGAGGTAAGGCTTTATAGCCGTGATTGTCGTGGTTGTGATGATGAAGGTTATAGTGAATGGGGTTCTATTAATCTTGAACATCCAGCTACGTTTGAGAAGTTGGCAATGGACCCAGAGGTGAAGAAGATGATCAAGGATGATTTGGACAGGTTTGTCAGAAGGAAGGAGTTGTATAAGAAGGTTGGCAAGGCATGGAAGCGAGGGTATTTGCTTTATGGCCCTCCGGGTACTGGTAAATCAAGCTTGATTGCTGCCATGGCTAATTACCTCAAGTTTAATATCTATGATTTGAACCTTTCAGACATATACTCAGATTCAGAGTTGAGAAGGATATTGCTTTCCACATCTAATCGTTCTATACTGGTAATTGAGGATATAGATTGCAGTGCAGAGTTGGAAGATCGAGAGGAAGAGGATAACTCTAAGAATTCTTCCTCTAAGGTTAGCATTCTTTATTCTCATGAAAACTAGTTTCAATTACTCTAAACAATATATAATAATAATAATAATAATAATAATAATTATAATAACAATAATAAGTATGGTAAGTAGATTATTATACATGTCAAATAGTTAACGTCTTGATTCTTATGTAGATTGGATTTGATAGGTATGTGTTGTGTGAATGTGTGTTTAATCTAATATTAGATATTTATTAGATTGAAATGGACTATAAGTGATTATGATAAGTTTTAATTATAACATTTTTGAAATTTCTTGAAATAATGATAAGGTTGCCTACCAATCATCTCTCTTAGTCTTAGGCTCTATGAAAATTGGAGTTTTATACATTGAATACATCTTTAACTAGATACATGTGCTATGAACATCATCAACAACCATTAGCAATACCACTATGATTCAAATTAAATGACATTATCTCATGATTTTATCTAACATTATTTCCTATCATGTTAATTTTTCAGTTCACACTATCGGGTTTATTGAACTTCATAGATGGATTATGGTCAAGTTGTGGAGACGAGCGAATTATTGTGTTCACCACCAATCATAAGGAACGGCTTGATCCTGCTTTGTTGCGCCCAGGCCGTATGGACATGCACTTGCACATGTCATATTGCACCATGGATGGGTTCAAGTTGTTGGCTTCTAATTATCTTGGTATCAATGGTGACCACCGACTCTTTAAAGAGATTGAAGGATTATTGGAGAATGCAGAGGTTACCCCAGCTGAAATTGCAGAGGAACTTTTGAAGAGTGATGGTAACGATGTTGCTCTTGAAGGCCTTGTCAAATTTCTTGAGCATAAAAGACTAGAAGATGCAAAGAGCGAAGTGTAAAAACCCAAAAGAGTTAAATGATTTTTTAAACTTGGACAAGGAAAGCATTGTACCATTAAGAGTTCCTAATATATATACTATTATTTAAGGAGTTTCTCCTGTTTGGGATCCTCTTTTTTTTTTTTTGTTCAAAAATACTCCTATACTCCTATGTTTATGCAGAGAGAAAACTAAAGGACAATTCGATAAAAATATAACTCTAACTCCTACTAAAACATTGCCTAAAAAGTAGGATCCATTTTCTGTTGATTTTAAATTACTATATCCACTTATAAATTAGATTTTTAAAATAAAAATTATATATATATAAAATAAAAAAACAAATTTTTTTTTTTTACAAAATAGGATCACTAAAAAAAAAAAAGCATCATCGCGCGCACGAAGCGCGTGTGATGAGGCTAGTATTTGATAATCAAGTTCTTGAAATATATAGTTCAAAAAGTGCTGGAGAATTTAACAAAGGAGAGCATTGGCAATGCTTATGTAGAACTTTTAAAATTTTTTTTTTCTTGATATTTCTTTGAGGCGTTAGCTCGGGCGCTACTTATCGCTTCGCTTGTTTAACTACTTCGAAAGAACCTGTGAGAAAGCACTTTGCTTAACACAAGCTTTTTCGAGAGTCCTTATGCCTATGCCGATGGTGAATTAGAGAGGCAGCAGCCCTCGCTCCGGGAGAGAGAGGGGGGGGGGGGGGTAAGGTTTACCTTACCGTAAGGGAGTAGTTAAACAGGTAGCTCCGTAGGAGTTGTATTCCTTAAGAAGAGCTCAATAAAAGCCCTATTCTCGATAGATGAAAAAGCTAAGGTAGAACTGTACTAAGGCGTTAGCTCATTGATATTCCTACTAGACTCATAGCTCATAACTCATAGCTCACAGTGTACTACTAGCTCATAGCTCATTGTATGGACTGTTACCCCCTAAAGTCCCCCCTCAGGGGGATTGAGAGCAGTTAAACTCCTTAGTTTACCGATGGTTTTATTAAGGAGTGAAGCTCCTAAGGTCTTATTGTTGGCTTGTTTCACTAATAAGTGGCCAGATGTAGGAAGGTTTTGTGACAAGATATTCCTCGCATCCAACTAGGATTTTTTTTTATTTTTTTATTTTTTAATTTTTATATATTGATAAAGATATTTTTGGCATAAATGTTTTTCTTAAAATCTTCGACCCGTCGGGACCACCTGATGGTTCGTCGGGACAGACATCCTACCCCACCTCCATTGGAATCCGTCAACTTCATAGAGATTTGTCGGGTACCTGGCAGTTGGTCCTGATGGGTGGTAGGCACATAAAAGCTGACAGATAGGTTTGAAGTATAGCGTGATAGGGGGATGATGCCTAAACTGACGGATGGATTCATATGAGCCCCACGGTTGAATATGTTGGGCCCCATGAACCTTTATGTGTTCTCCATTCATAAACCCTTACATGGAAATAACTTGCATACCTTGCCTAAAGACCTTATTTCACGTTCGTATCTTCTCGATATAGGGAGGAAAGTCCTAGAATCTTGGAGCCTTAACTTCAAAATCTTCTCTACAAAGAAAGATCCTGCGTTCCAAGGGATCTTAGTTAACTCTACACCACTATATAAGCATCAGACCTCCTCTCTCCCAAGGTACGTGAAATTTCCTAGTTCTCATACTTAGGAATTTTTGGAGATTCTTCTATCACTGACTTAACCTTCAGAGGGTCTTTGGCAGACACTCCATTGGTGCTCCTTGTTGGTTCTTCTTTCTTTTGTTCTTCAGGTACTCTTATTGGTGTGCTTGTGGAAGATCAACTCACTAACGATTTTTGTGCATCATATATTGTTAAGCATTTATTTTTCATATATGTTAAAAAAATATCAATATAAGAGCAACCGTGAATGATAAAATGGTATAAGAAAGTCCACGAGTTTTTATCACTTTGCTATGATCCTGTCATTGCTCTGGATGCACAGGAATCACTTAAGTGTTGGTCAAACTCCAATTTCACTGTCAAAGTTTTTTTTTTTTTTGGATGGGAAACACTATCAAAAATTTGATTTTGCTCGAGGAAAAATTCATAAGCTAAAATTAAAGATGGTCATACAAATCCTTAAACGAGAAGGAATCAACTATGGTAGTGACTAAAGTGATGTAAGAGACTTTATTTGATCTGAAGCTAGCTAAGAGAAAAGTGATGAATTCAAAATAATTAAGTGGTTGATCAATGGCAACTGATGTGTCCAAAAGATTGGTGAGCTTGTGAAACAATCAACAATAAATAAGTTGCTTTTTTTTTTTTTTTTTTAATCATAGCACAAAATGACCTAAAGTTGGTCTCTCTCTATATTTGGATTCATAACCTTAACTCATACTGGCCAAATATTGTATTTTTTGGCTGAGATTTACTGAAACAACCCGGATCATCCACAACACAATAGAATGGGGTGAAATTTGATTTAGGGCGGAAAAGGGGGATTATGTTTCCAGTTTATATATCTGTACTAGATTTTACAGTTGTTCTAGCCGAAATAGAATGATATTCACAATATGGTTCCAAATACGTTTGTAGCAAAACTTTTTGCATTTTTTAATATATTTCTCTTTTAGGCGGAAGAATTACCCTTATCAATGACATCATAAGTGACACATGCTCTCCTATGCCTTTTGTGTTCATATTAAAGACTAAAGAGCGTGCTACACAAGTAGTCAATTTAGATATTTTTTCTCTTACCAAAATATATTTTTTACTCTTTTGCTTATGATTCCTGGTATAGTTGCTCAACATACCTCATTGAACAAAGTAAAAAGTTGCTTTATTACCTCTCGCTTCTTAGTTTTGATACTTAGAGTCTATTTGACATCAGTTTCAACTTTTTGGTTTTAGTTCTTATGTACAGTTTTTTAAACCCTCACTTTTTTTTTTCCACATTTTCTTACATTTTCAAAAATTTTCAATATATAAATATATTTTAGCACACTTTCTGAAACACCCCAACCTAATTGCATAAATTATGAGTTTATATATATTTAGTACTATCTTAATTACTCTAAGTGCATGAAGCTTTGCTATTGTGATATTATAAAACATCTATGCTCTTTTAATGTTATGGAAAGAAATTTATAAAGGTAAGGGTTTATACGTAAAGTTATATTATTGTTTAGGCCTTTCTAGAAATATAAGCTTATAAGGGGTGAAAAGTATAAATGTCAAAAGTTGAAAAAGTGGGTTATGATCTTTTCTTTCCCTAGCATTACACGTGTCCCCACCCCAAAGTCAATTCCCTTATCTTTTCTTTTGCTGTACCAGAAGCTTCTTGCTTCATCTCTTTTGCTCTTTCTTTTCTTTTTCCTTTGCTTTTACACGGCTGCACCTCTCTCTCACTCTCTCACCGAAAATCATAGATATCTCTCTTTAAGAAGGAATCAAACTCTTACTAAAGTTTTAGCTTCAGTTGTGGGTAAGTATATATGTTTATTTTCTGTTATGGGTATTTTAATGGGTAATGATTTGCTTGAGTTTCAGTTCTATGTTCTCTATTCTGAATTTAGAAGCTGAACTTGTGATTCTATTTTAGTAATTTAAAAGTTTGATGATATTGTGGTCTATTGGATGCTTATTAAAGTATTTTAATATGTATAGTATAGGTATAAAAATACCCAATTGAAATGAAGGCATATTGCTATTAGTTGATGATTTTGTAAGAACATGTGCTGAAGCTGTCGCTGTGATAAATTTGGGGTTTACAATAAGAAAAATCTGTATTAAATCATTTTCTATGAATTAGGATGCTAGGAGTAGTTTTTATGAATTCTAAGATACACATGGTTGTTATGGAAGTGGTCTCACAGCTTTTGGATAAGAATAAAAATAGTGGTTTAATTTCTAATTTGCAAGAAATTCAGTCAAGACAGATTTAAGCATGCTGCATTTTATGATTTTTAATAAATTATAGTTTTATGCTTTGACTCTGACATTTTTATGGTATATACTAGACATATATGGGAGTAGTTTTGTAAAATTTCATGACATTTGGATGTGTGTGGACAGCCCGTTTGTATTTTACAAATGGGGCATACGTTGCTAAAATGAGGAGTGAACAACAGATGCTACACCTAACTTTGTGGATTTAATTCTCAAGTTAGGGTGAATGTTTTGAGCTATAATTTAATATGCTCATCCTTTGGTATGTTTGGACCATATATAAATTTTATGCCTTGGTTTCTCTATGGTTTGGGTAGATACTGTGTTTGATGATTGTATCATGTGCTTTGGGGAATCTTGTGTGATGGGAAGTAAGGATTTTCTTGAGTTTGAGAGTTAGGTTGTGAATGAGGTATAAGTTTATATATTAAGAAGAGTTGGTCAGTAATAAGTTTTGGTTTTTTCATTTAGGTGATGAGAACGAGAACATAGACACTTGAGCTCTTTTTGTATAATCTCTCGCGTCTTCTGTTTTCTAGTAAGGGATTTGTGACATGTGGTTTTGATAAGTATAAAGATTGTTTAGAAAAGTATAATGCATTAAAGCTTTTAATTAGAGATATTACATATAAGCATGATTTAAGTAAAGTATGTGTTCGTGAGTTGTTCAATCTTATATACATAATAATTTTAGCATATTGATGCTATTATTTATATTATGAACATAATATTTAAGAATGAAGTGGATATGCTACTGTTGTGAAACATTTATGTAAAAGAAAAGTTATCAGATATTCCATTGTTATGATCTGAACTTCCATGGAGATTCTGATTGGCCATTAAAAGTGGGACTGGCTCTGCTGTACCCACCTTTGTTGGTAACAGCCAACTTGTGGAGGATGTTAACCTACCCCTATGGTTGAAAATATGTATTATGATATGATTCCAGAATTACTTAGCATTGTGGGGAATGCTGGATGCTTGGCACTTTGTGTTGGAAGCTTCTCAAAGTTGTGACAGATTTACAATTGGATTAACCAATATGTATTATAAATGAGCTATTAAACTATTTGGAAATTATAAGAAAAGTATGATGATAAGAAAGGTATATTGAATGTGTTATAAGTTTGATGAGAAGTTTATGATAAAGTATTTTACGGTTTATTCAAAGATAAGATTACTGAATTATGTTTAAGTTCCTTATTATGTCATTTTATTATTATATGAAAGGAAAATGAAGTATTTTTATCTGAAGGTTTATAAGTTATTTCAAAAACAACATGAATAGTATGATGGTTATTTTTTTTCAAAGTTGGCATACCTATAAAATATTTGATTTACATGCATTCTTATTAAGGGCCCATGGAGCTTAAAATCTTATTGAGCTTTGCAGCTCACCCTATTATATTTCAGTGCACAAGTTCTTCTTGGAAGCAACGAGGGTATTAGAGGTGGCAAGGATTCTGTGATTCTCGTTTGTTAGAATGTATAGTTTTTTGTTGTATAGTAGTTAGCTCTTTTGTTGTATAGGAGGAATCAAGATGTACTTGATCCTTGAGCACAAATGTAATTCTGAACCTTAGTTTGTTTTGAATCCCAGTTGTATGTCTTTGGAGTTAGGTTTGTAATAAGAGTTTTGCTAAACATTTAGCTATGTAATATTTAACATGAATTCTTGAAGTTTCAGCCAAGTGATAATCTTGCAAAGTTCAAATGAGATGAAGTTCAAGGTTTTCATCATTTTTTTTTTTTTTTTTTTGTATATTATGGTCTTTATGCAAGAAAATAAGTAGGAATTCAAGAAACAAATTCTTGAGAAACTCCTTCAGTTTAGGTTAGTTCGAGTTAGTATTAAGGTAAACTTGATATTAACATGCTGGTCATGCTCTAAATTCTGAAGTACAAGTTTGGGTCGTGACATTTTCAATAAAAAAAATTTGAACAAAAAATTAGATGAACTATTCTCAATCTCTCTCCCTTTGTATGGAAACATCGTGTCACCAATTCTCATTGTCCACAATTTTTCTTTTTATTATATTATGTACAATATCTACCAAATTTTAATTGTCAATATAAAATATTACCGTATATAAAAACAAAATAGATGATATTGCATACAGTGGTAGCTAAAGAATTTTTTTGGTCATTAAAAAATTTAATAAAAAAGAACTTGAATATATTTAGCTATCAACAAGGGAAAAACGCGTGCACACACACTCACACACACCAAATACATGAAGTTTTACGATTTACTTTTACAAGTTTTCATAATTTAATAATTACAAGATTGTTCATTATAGGTTGTCATTATTTATTGTCAATGTGGGTAGGTGTGACCATTTCATTTTCTTAAGTTTATATAAAATTTTTATTTTTATGCTGTTGTCATTATATATTTGTCATTATTTTTATAAAAATATTTTAATCTAAATGAAAAGACTTAACCCACTGACACTGTATTAAATTGACCCACACTCACCTATACATAAATAATACACTAAACATCTACTTAACCAATCAAATGCTTAAAAATCACTAACTTTACTTTTTTTTTTTCCTTGAATCACTAACTTTATAACAAAAAGTTATTGCAACATAATAACAATACACACACATGTAACAAACCCTTTATATTTCCTAATTATTAAATTCTATATGATTAAATTATATTTTTACTATATACACATGCATTCACATACATCACAATTGACACAAATAACATTATAAAAAAAATAGTAATAATAATGTACACAATTAGTATTAGTCTATCAGACACATACTCACATACATATAATATACATTTATACTAGAAAGAAAGATACTCACTGTAGACAACGCATTTTGTACCCGTTAATAAATTTTAGTCCCCGGCTACAATGATGAACTTGACATATGTCAACTAAGGGTAATTAAAGAATTCACAATAGTTTGGAAGTAATTACAACACAAAAGTTCTTAAATTGCTTTGAAATCGATACTAAAAAATAACATTTTCTCACTATTTTGACCATAAATTTTGATCCACAAATAATTGTTGAGTGAGGTTTATTTCATTGGAAAGTAGACATTGTGGGCTTCAATTTGAACACAAATTTTGCCTAATTTGGACTTAAATCGAGTGAGTTATGACTGTTTGAAGTTGAACCAACTAGGCAGTCCGATTTTCTGGGTTTTAAAACTTTAGTTTAAGGGCCTAGAACATCATGCTTTGATGTAGGCCAGCCCATGGACCCTTGAGAACATCCAAAGATCATTAAAAAGTCTGAAAACCCTAATTTCAATTTGTAAATACTCATCTTGTACCTCCAATCAAAACCCTAACTAGAGAGAGTGATTTTTTGGCCTCCATATTCTCTAAAACCGTTTTTCCTCTTTTCAAAACTGGAGGGCAGCACCTTAGAACGTTTTTTACAAAATTAAAACCTCTCTTTAGTTAGTTCTAAGGCAGAAACTATTTTTCTAAATTGATTTCTCAAAACCTTTTCAATTAAACTTTGTTCTTGAGTCGTGATTACTAACCGTTGTTGTGTTCTTTGATTATTCTTGTCCTATCAATCTAATCTTTGTGTTGTAGGCACTAAGGGGTTGGTTAAGCAAACTCTAAACTCATAATCTAAAGCAAGGTGAGTGTTCTTTCCATGAATTCTTTCTTTGTTCAATACGATTCGCATGAGTTTCTTAACATAGTTTTTATATTTGTTTTATTTGATTTGTTTGATGTTCATGATTACGTTTGATATGTATTAATCTGGTTTTAGGTTGTTTATGATATGTTCTTCTTGTTCTTATATTGTTATTGGAATTCCTAGGTTAGTTTAACATGTTTATTGATTTAATGTAGTTTAGTTTAATTGTTTGATTTTGTTTCATGTTTACTTGTTTATATTGATGTCTATTTTATTTGTTTCATGTTAGTGTTTAGGGTTTTAACATGCTTGTTTGATATCTGTTTTAATATCTTTGAATAATGAAATCTCTAAAAATATAATTTTTCAAATTTGTGTTAAAGGTTGCTGGCGCATCATTGAGGATGCGTGCACATGGTTCAACCATGTGTATGCATAGTTGAGTATGCGCACGCACCCTGAATCCAGATTAGGGTAAAATCTTGTTTTTATTTGTTTTAATCACTTTTTAACATGTTATTTGATTCTGTTTGACTCTGTTTAGGTTAATATGTTTATGTTTAATTATTTACCACATTTATTTGAATCTTTTTGCCATATTTAGTTTATTTAATATCTTTTCCTTGTGTGTTTATATTTAATTGTCAAATTTCCATGTTTAATTTATTTTGTTAAATTATGTTTTATGTATTTCCTTTTATATTGTAATCTTTAATATGTTGTGTGTATTATATCCTTAAGTGTATGATGTATGTTTAGCTTAAGGATTAGGGATTTCTTAATATGTTGTGTGTTTTATTTCTTGTGTCTCCACGGTTTCCTTTGAGGTGCTAGTCAATGGGGGTAAATCGGACCAGTTTAATCCCACTAGAGGGCCTAGACAAGGCAAACCTCTATCCCCCTATCTTTTCATCATAGGGCAAGAAGTTTTGTCTAGGCTCATTAAGAAAGAGTTCGAGCTAAAAAACAATAGTGGAGTTAAAACTAGTGTCTGTGCACCACCCATCACCCATGTGATGTACGTGGACGACATCCTTCTATTCTCCAAAGCAACGAGAAGTAACGTCACTGCCATTATAAATTGCATCCAGAAGTACTGTATTTGGTCTGGCCAGAGCCTTAACAATATGAAATCTGGGGTGTTCTTCTCTAATCAAATAGACTGGAACAAGCGTAGAGTGATAAAGCATGTTTTACAAATGAGAAGCCTAAAAAACGGATGCTATATATTTGGGGTCCCCTTTTTGCTAACTAATGCTCGAACTAAAGATTTCAGATATCTTGTCAAAAGGGTTGAGTTAAAAGTAGTGGGGTGGAGAAGTAAAAGTCTGTCCTGGGCAGGTAGATTGACATTGATCAACTCCGTCGTACAAGCCATCCCTAATTACGCAATGTCTGCATTTAGTATCCCTAACAGCATTTGCAACAAGCTGGATTTGCTATCTCGTAGAGTTTGGTGGAAGTCGAAGAATTCAGAGGGGAAATTCCTCACCCTCATGGCTTGGGATAATCTGTGTAAACCAAAATGCAAAGGAGGCTTGGGGTTTAAAAGAGCAAAGAAGATGAACAATGCTCTCCTAGCAAAACTTGCATGGTTAGTTGCATCCAAAAGAGACAGCCTTTGCATCTCAATCCTAAGAGCTAAATATAAAGTGAGGGATGACTGGCTTAGAAGAGAACCTATCAAAGTTGCCTCACCAATTTGGAAAGCCATAGGAGTCAAGGATATTTTTATTAAAGGGACGAGTTATCTCATTGGAGACGGTTCTTCTATCAACGTTTGGCTTGACCCTTGGGTACCTTGGATTCAAGGTTTCATCCCAAAGCCTGCACAACCTGCCTTTGTTGAAACTCCTATCATGGTGTCCATGCTTATAGATAGCATGACTCACTGCTGGAATGAGTGCCAAGTATGCTATCTTTTTGAGGCCAAATCTGCAAAAGCTATACTGTCCATCCCCCTAGCTGCCAGTCGTCATGAAGACAAGCTGGTATGGGTGCCTAATGCTAAAGGAGAGTTTACTACCAAATCAGCATATAATATTTCTAATCCGCACCCCAATCAAAGCTCCTTGAGTGACCAGATGTGGAAAAATATTTGGAAAATCAGAGTGCCAGAGAGAGTCAAAATGCTGCTATGGAGGATCGCGACAAATACCATCCCTGTAAAAGAAGTTTTAGGCCAAAGAGTAGAGCTTGACAACCAAGAGTGCGTACTGTGTCAAGATGGCCAAGAAACTATCAGCCATCTTTTCTTTCATTGGCCTGTGGCTAGAGCGATTTTGTTTTCCTCTTATTAGGGACTGAGAGCTCATAACCACAACATTAGAAGCAATACAAATATCATAAAGTTGATCTTGTACCCTCCTAACCCCTCTGCTTCTGACATAGATGAAGAGCTCATCTCCTCAACTATGGCCTTCATTATAGATGAGATATGGTACCTAAGGAATCAAGTAAACTTCCAACATGGCACAGTTGATACTGAATTATCCAGTAACCGTATCTGTCGAAGGGCATTGGAATTCTCAAATTTAGTCATTGAAGAGCACCTTACCCTACTGCCACACCCCCGTTCCTGGTCACCTCCCTCAGAAGGCTCCATAAAGCTTAATGTCGACGCAGTAGTCAATAACACCTTAATTGCACTTGCAGTGGTAGCAAGGGATCATACAAGTACTCCCATTAAAACATGGATCAAGTCGTACTGCAGTTGCCTTTTTGCTCAAGCTAAAGCTGTTGCAGTGCTTTGGGCCGTCAATCTTGCTTTAGTTGAAGGGTGGACGAAGGTTGTGATTGAAGGAGATGCTAAAGAATGTTTTGATGCTCTATCAGTTCATGGTCTCCAGCCTAATTGGGTCATTAGTAACTATGTTTGTGATATTCTTGCTTTAAGTAGGGCCTTTTATTCTGTTTCTTTTGTATGAGTTAGAAGAGTCTGTAATTCAGCAGCCCACAATGCTGCCAAACTAGCTCTTAGGACCCCCTGTTTTATGTTTTTCCTTAAGGATAGTCTGCCATTAGAGTTACTCAAGGTTTGTAAGGCAGACTTCCTCCCCTGTTCTGCATTTTATTAATGAAGTTCTATTGAAGGTTAGCCAAAAAAAAGGAAAAAAAAGAGTGGGTGATGAATGTCAAGGTAATTGGAAACCAAGAGCTTGAACCCCTTAATGGTTCAATAGGTCAAACGAATGTACATGTCCATGTAGACATGGCAAAACGGGCGGGTCGGGTCGGGTTCGGGTTCGGGTCGGGTCAATCGGGTTTGCGGGTCAAACGGGTCACGGGTCAAAACGGGTCATTTTTAAACGGGTCAATCGGGTTGCGGGTCAATCGGGTTGCGGGTCGGGTCGGGTCGGGTCGGGTTGACCCGTATTTTTCAAACAAATTTTTTTTTTTTTTTTTCAATTTCAAAAAGACTAATATCAAACTAAAAAAATTAAGAAAGAAGAGCAACTCACATTGAGAGTGCAAAAGATCTAGATTTATATTCAATTTCCAATAGAAGCAAAACAACTACATCTTGATTTAATGCGTGAAACTTACGCTGTTAAGCACATATTTTTTTCATATACAACTTACAAGCCTTCCACCGCCTTTGTCATTAAGTAACCAACTCAAAATTTCTAACAAGCATCTTTTTTTTTTTTTTTGATACCAAAAACAAGAAGTACAAAACAAACGACATTAAGAGTTCATATACAAAACTGATTCAACCAGCGTTAGTTCAAAGGCAGTAAAGTTGCCTGCTTAGCTACAATACTTATATAATTAACTAACAAAAATGGCACTAAGATTATTTTGTATAATACTAATATACTATAATTGATTAATTCATTGTTTTGTGGCTGAAACGGAGTGGACTAAAGCTAGCCTAGCAGCAACTCAGTAAGCATAAAGGCATAAAGGCTAAACCATTGAAAGTGAATGGGATTTTTATTTTTATTTTTAATGGTTGTGACTACTGACTTGTGACTTGTTACTTGTTAGAAAGCCTCCTGTCTGAGCCCTTGCCCCTTGGCCGGTTGAAAGTTGGAACTTAGCCCTTGACTAGTTGACTTGCCTTGTCACTTGTGTTTCACTGTTTTGTTTGTAGTGACTTGTCACTTGTGTAATTGTGTTTTGTTTGTAGTGATTTGAAAACTTCAATGACTTGTACAGTACTCTTGTCTTAGTCTTTGTCTACTGTCAAGCATTGCTTTATTAATTATTACTAGTTTTGATACTTTGTGCTTTATGTACAAAGTATTAGGACGTAATTATAAAAAAAAAATTTTGCGATTTTTTTTAACGGGTCGGGTCACGGGTTATTCGGGTCGGGTCACGGGTTATTCGGGTCGGGTCGGGTTGACCCGCAAAAAAATCGGGTCGGGTCACGGGTCAACCCGTTTTTACTTCGGGTCAAAAAAATCGGGTTCGGGTCGGGTATTTTTCGGGTCGGGTCAGAAAATTCTGACCCGTATTGCCATGTCTATGTCCATGTGACCAGGATTTAACAACGCACGGTCAAGTTGATCCTTGTGGTAAGTAGTGAATACAAAGATACTGTCATCCCCACATAGACCATCAATGAATTTTAAAATCCCCAAGAGTGTGACATAGGAAAGTAGTAAAAGTTTTAAAATTTATAATAACAAGATACTTTATTATTTGAATTAATTGATACCAACCTAGAGCGTATTGTATTTTCGATCCGATTGGATTAGTGGTTTTAAAATGTTCAATTAAAAAAAATAGTAATTTTAGAATGTACATTTTGAAAACTTAATTTCTAAAATCACAAATAAGTAGTGTTTGATAAAAAAGTGAAAAATATGGTTTTTATTTTTGAAAGCACAGTTAAGTGTTTGCCCATTTGGATAATAATCGTCTAAAATTACTTCTTTTTGGAATAAATTACCAAAACTAATTTGATTATATTGTTAAGGTTATTGTTATTATTATTATTATTATTATTATTATTAATAATGAAGGTACTATAAATTTCATAGAGAGAAACACTTTTTTTTTTTTTTTTTGAGAAAAAAGAGAGAAACACATTAAAATGTTCACAACCAACAATATCCATACTAATCAAGAAATATATTAATTGGCTGACATTGAATTTTATTTTTCATTTTCTATATAAAAAGACCAAGAATTATACTTTTTTTTTTTTTTTTTTGAGAAACAAACACACACACATACACACGGGAGAGGGAAATGGGTTCTAACATAAAGGCACATCACAACTCTACTCAAAAGCCATGTTAACTTTTAAGGGATAGTAGGGTAAGTTATACTACACACAACACACTCTCTTAAGTAATGTGGGATAATTACCCATTCTTTTTTTTTTTTTTTTTTTTTTTTTTTTTTTTTTTTTTTTTGTGAAACAAATACACACACACAAGGGAGAGGGAAATAGGAGAATTATACTTTCAATCATACATGCTTTAGGTAATCTATGTGGTAGTCTTAAAAAAAAGTGGTATTTGGGAGAACACATGGCACTCACACTTCCTTTAAAATCGGAAATTCATAAAGGAATAAATGAAATGATTATAAAGGAATAAAAAGGAATGTAATGAAATGGAATGAATTGTATTTAATTAAGGGAAATGATTGGAAAATAAAAGAATGTAATGTAATTTTTTTATTTTGAGAAAAAAACTTACACACACACACGAGGGAGAGGGAAAGAGGTTTTAGTACAAAGGCGCACTATAACTCCACTCAAAAGCCATGATAACTTTTAAGATAGGGTGAGACAAGTTATACTACATACAACATACTCTCTTAAGCAATATGGGACAATTACCCTCTTTTTTTTTTTTGGGAGAAACAAACACACACATAAAGATACAAAGAAGAGGGAAAGGATTCGAACACAAATGTATACCACAACTCCACTCAAAAGCCATAGTAACTTTTAAGAGAATGTAATGAAATTAAGTAATCTTGTTTGAATGTTTTAAAATAAAGGAATGGAAAGGAATGAAACGTAGTTAACCTTGTTTGAGAGTAATATAAAGGAAAATAAATGAAATAATTTTATAACAATATTACTATTAGACATCTATTTTAAAATAAAAAAGCTGAATATATAAGTGTATTTTGGAAGTTTTAGTAAAAAAATTCATTAAATCTAATTCCATTCTCTTTAATTCCTCAAAATTTTGGGGGAATGAAAATTTGAGAGTTTGACTCTTTTGAGGGAATATAGAGAAATGAATGTTCTCTCCATTAAAACTCCAAAACAAGGGAATAGAAGAATAACAAGCATTTACATTAAAAAATCACAAGGCCAAACAAGTATTTTGTTGATTTTTTTTTTTTCATATTGGTTAATGATTAGTGAAAAATAAGGCCAAACAAGCATTTTATTGAATTTTTTCATACATTGCACTAGTTAATGATTCGTGAAAAATAAAACTAAAGGAACTACAGCAAATCTTATTCAATTGTGCACTAGTTCAGATAAAACTTGTAACACATGCAATAAAGGAAAAAAGTTTATCACCAACTATATCTTAAAGTACTAAAGTTCATCACCCACATCTTATATATTATAGTTGTCGTATATTCCAAATACACATTACATCTTATTATTGTTATCCCAGGATACTCCAACTTCCAACTTTAAGCTTTGTTATTGTAAGCCTCAAATCTAAGTTCACTAGTCCCACTAAACAACCGCCCTGCTTTACTCGAGTCACAACATTTTGGAACAAACCCAATTGAATCACTGAGGCACTTCATACAGTCTAAGCTTGAAAGATCTCTAGTGCATTGAACTGACCCGTTGAGTTTGTTATTCTCACCAATATCCAATTCTCCGAATAAAACCATTGGTGGGTTTATAGAAGCTTGGCCAGCGAGTTGGGTCAACCCCTCACTTTTCTTTTGGCGAATCGATTTGTAATTAGTCAAGTTTTGCTCCTTTGTGAAGAACCATGTCTCATGGTCAATATTGCCAAAGAAATCCACATTATGTACTTCAATGTGCAATTATGGCTCCATTTTATTGCACCATTAGAGTTTGGGCAAAGTGACCGAATTTCGTTTGTTGCATTAGCAATACAACTTTGGCAAGCTTTCTCTTCGATATCAACATTGCAAATGGTAGGCCCATAAACTTTGTTTGCATAATGACCCTTTGTGCCGAGTGCAAAACCATTGGCAGGGACTTCATAGGAAAGATAACTGAAAAGCTCATTCAAATTTGTACCATAAAGGTCACTGATTGTGGAATTTTGCACGCGTAAACATTTATAGTCCCAACCCAAAAGCACTTTGCAGAAGGAAAATGAAGGTTAGCAAGTAAAAAAAGGAAGGGATTTTTGTGATAAACATTGTTCAATATATTGGTAAAGGGTTTGCTTTGGGATGTATATGAAATTTGCAATATTGTTGAAGCCTTTATATAGTGTGTGTGGGGGAGAATTTTCAGAATTACAAATATTCTATTCATAAAATAAAATTTAAAAAGATTCTTTTTTAAACAATTTTTAATCAAGGAAAAAAAATTTTAAGTTTGAGGAATGGTTACAATAAAAGAAGTAGCTTTGAGTTATGTTGTCTATGGTAAGTTATCATTGGTTTAGTGATGAGTGATGATCATTGCATTTCTCATCTTCTTTCACACAGTAGAGAGAGAAAAAAAAAGAAGGTTTATGACCCTTGAGTCTTTAAGAGGTCCAAAATGGTGACCCTAAATTTAATAGTGAAGGGTCTAAGTAATTAGCCCCTCATGCGTTTAAGAGAACAAATTAATGTTGGTGTCCTTTTTCCGTATTGACAATGCATTTTCCTTTCCGGGCATATGTTAGCACTTATACAAGAGATCTAGGTTGGATTGACTCAACCGGATCTAGCAATTAAAGCCTTTCTTTGTTTTTAGTTTTTCACTTTTGCTTTGAGCCATTATAAATTTTTCTCAACGATTTTGATGATACGTTTAATTGGTTCTCCGGTTCCCAGTTAATAAATTATAAAACAAACTTTAATGATGTGTCTTTGAATTTGAACCAGTTTTTTGTATTTATTTATTTATTTTTATTTTTTATAATAATTTTTTATTTTATTTTAAGGTTTGTAAGTGAAATGGTGACATAGCCTATTATGGCATAATTTGGACCTTTGAATTATAGAAGAAGGGTCAGATTTATTTATTTAAAGAACTTTATTTGGTAGAGTTTCCTAGAAGCTCAAGAGGATTTTGATCCGATTTTTCCATGTATTTCTTACATTTTTTTGTTTTTTTGGGTTGAAAATTCCCATATGTTACTTACATGATGGATTACTTCGTGGCCAAGTATATCCAATAATGGTATGTTCTCAAAGTCAAACTTGAATGTTTTTCTTAATTTGTTTTTTTGGTAATTAATTTATTCTTATATTATACTATAAGATAAATTGCAAATTACACTTTTGAAGTTTGAGACTTTTTAAATTTTACGCTCTAAAATTTTAAAACTTTGATTTTACACCTTGAAGTTTAGTTCCGTTAATAATTCACCCCATAATTAGTTTTTGCTGACAATTAACACATGTGCATTGACATGTTTTATTTTTGCCAAATTAATTTCAAATGGGACAGTTTAAGTGAAGGCCAAGTGCATCTTATCAAAAAAAAAAAAAAAAAGTGAAGACCAAGGGCAGGAGGAATTATAAGGTCCTCATAGTGGACAAGTGATGTGATCCAATATTTCAGTAAAAGACTTCCACTTATTTAAAATTGTGGAATTTTAAATTAAAAATAAATACTAACTCAACAATTTTAAATAAGTAAAAGTCTTTTACTGGAGTAGTAGACAAATAACATGGCCCATGAGTACGGTATAATATTTCCAAGTGCAGGCCTGGCCCAAAGCTAAAACGGACTACAAGTCCAAATTCGCAAGCCAATCCCACGAAGCCACTCCATCCTCCATACTCACGCAAACTTTCTGAAACTCCAATTGCAAACCACTCTCAATCTCAATCTGACCCCTCATCACCATTCTTCCTTTGTTCAACCTCACAAACTGCTTGTCTTCCTTCACCAGCGTCTCATTCACGTCTTCACTTCCAACGAACGATACAGAAGGGCATCGCAGGAACATGAACCGGTTAAACGGCGTCGGACTGGTGAAGAGAATTCATTCATTCCCCAATATTGGAATCGTTTGAAGTCTCCACCGATTCTTCGATTGGTGGAGAGTAGGGGTGGCAAATGGGCGGGTTGGGTCATAAATGGGTTGGGTCATAAATGGGTTGGGTGTGTAATTACCCATTTATCCATTTATGACCCGTTTATATATAAATTAATTATCCATTACCAACCCAACCCATTTAATTAGTAACTCACCCATTTAACCCAATATGATCCAAATACCTCTAAAACTACTTGAATACCCTATTGACCTCCAAAATTACCAAAATACCCTTAAATACCTAAAATGCTACAAATACTCCCTACGCTTCCAAAATTACCAATATACCCTTGGACATTCAAAATTATCCCCAAAATCTCTAAAATGAACAAAATACCCATGAAACTAAAAAATGACCAAAATAACCCCGATATCTCTAAAATCACCATATATGCTTAAAAACCACTAAAATGACCAAAATATCTCCAAAATCTCTAAAATGACCAAAATATCCCCTAAAACCCAAAAAATGACCAAAATACCCCTGAAACCTAAAAAATGACCAAAATACCCCCAAAACCCAAAAATGACCAAAATACCCCAAAAACCTAAAAATTACCAAAATACCCCCCAAAACCTAAAAAATGACCAAAATACCCCCTGAACCCCAAAAAACGACCAAAATACCCCCAAAACTCAAAAAATGACCAGAATACCCCCGAAACTCAAAAAATGACCAGAATACCCTCAAAATCCAAAAATTGACCAAAATACCCCAGAAACCTAAAAATGACCAAAATACTTCCAAAACCTAAAAAATGACCAAAATACCCCCAAAAATCCAAAAAATGACCAAAATACCCCCGAAACTCAAAAATTGACCAAAATACCCTCGAAACCAAAAAATGACCAAAATACCTCCGAAACCTAAAACTGACCAAAATACCCCACAAAACCCAAAAAATGACCAAAATACCCCCGAAACTCAAAAAATACGAAAATACCCCCGAAACCCAAGAAATGACCAAAATACCCTCAAAACCTGAAAATGACCAAAATACCCCCAAAACTCAAAAAATACGAAAATACCCCCAAAACCCAAGAAATGACCAAAATACCCTCAAAACCTAAAAATGACCAAAATACCCCCGAAACCTAAAAAATTACCAAAATACTTCTGAACCCTAGAAATTTACCGAAATAACCCAAAAATCTAAAAATTATTGAAATAACCCTAGAACTAAAAGATGACATAAATGCCCTCATAACCTAAAAAATGACTAAAATACCCTTAGAATCTATAAGATGATCAAAATAACCCGAAACCTAAACAATTACCAAAATTCCTCAAAACCTAAAAAATTATTGAAATTCCCTCAAAACCTATAAAATGACTGAAAGACTCTTAGAACCTTTAATTTGTCAAAAATATCCTCGAAATGTCCAAAATACCCTAGACCTCTATTTCGGTAATTTTAGATGTTTTTGGTGTATTTTGGTCATCTTACATGTTTAGCGGTATTTTGGTCATAATTTGGGTTTCAAAGGTTTTTATTGATCATTTTTTTTTAGGTTTTGGGATTATTTTGGTCATTTTTTAGGTTTTGGGGGTATTTCGATAATTTTTTAGGTTTCAAGGTATTTTGGTAATTTTTTTAGGTTTCGGGGGTATTTCAGTTATTTTTTAGGTTTTGGAGGTATTTTGGTAATTTTTTAGGTTTAGGGTGTATTTTGGTAATTGTTAGGTTTTGTGGGTATTTCGATCATTTTTTTAGGTTTTTAGGGTATTTTGGTCATTATTTTAGGTTTTGGGGTTATTTTATTCATTTTTTAGGTCTTGGGGTATTTTGATCATTTTTTAGGTTTCAGGGTATTTTGGTAATTTTTTAGGTTTCAGGGGTATTTCAGTCATTTTCTAGGTTTATGGGGTATTTTGGTAATTTTTTAAGTTTAGGGTGTATTTTGGTAATTATTAGGTTTCGAGTGTATTTCGGTCATTTTTTATGTTTTGGGGGTATATTGGTCATTTTTTAGGTTTTAAGGGGGGTATTTTAGTCATTTTTTAGGTTTCAGGGTATTTCGGTCATTTTTTAAATTTAGGGAGTATTTTAATAATTTTATGGGTTTTGGAGGTATTTCAGTCATTATTTAGGTTACGGAGTAATTTGGTAATTTTTTCAGGTTCCGAGGGTATTTTAGTCATTTTATAGGTTTCTGAGGTATTTTAGTCATTTTTTAGGTTTTGGGGGTATTTTGGTCAATTTTTAGGTTTTGGAGGTATTTTGGTAATTTTTTGGATTTTGGAAGTATTTTGGTCATTTTAAAATTTTGAGGGTATTTTGGTCATTTTAAGATTTCGGGGGTATTTTGGTCAATTTTTGGGTTTTGGGGATATTTTGGACATTTTAGAGGTTTTGGGGGGTATTTTGCTCATTTTAGAGATTTTGGAGGTATTTTGGTCATTTTGTGGGGTTTTGGGGTATTTTGGTCATTTTTTGGGTTTTGAGGGTATTTTGGTCATTTTTAGGTTTCAGTGAGTATTTTGGTAATTTTTTGGTTTTGGGAGTATTTTGGTCATTTTTTGGGTTTCGGGGGTATTTTGTTCATTTTTTAGGTTTTGGGGGTATTTTGGTCATTTTTAGGTTTTGGGGGGTATTTTGGTCATTTTTAAGTTTTGGGGGGTGTTTTGGTCATTTTTTGGGTTTTGGGGGGTATTTTGGTAATTTTTAGATTTTTGGGGTATTTTGTTCATTTTTTTAGGTTTTGGGGGTATTTTGGTCATTTTTTAGGTTTCGGGGGTATTTTGGTCATTTTTTGGGTTTCGGGGGTATTTTGGTCATTTTTTGGGTTTTTGGGGTATTTTGGTCATTTGTTGGGATTTTAGGGTATTTTGGTCATTTTTTGGGTTTTCAGGAGGTATTTTGGTCATTTTTTGGGTTTTGGTGGGGTATTTTGGTAATTTTTAGGTTTTTTGGGGGTATTTTGGTCATTTTTTGGGTTTTGGAGGTATTTTGGTAATTTTTTGAATTTTTGGAGTATTTTGGTCATTTATTAGGTTTCAGGGGTATTTTGGTCATTTTGTAGAAATTTAGATTTTATGTTGTTTATTTAAATTTTAGATGGGTTTAGTGGGTATTAGTGGATTTATCCATTTAGACCCATCTAATTAAATAACCAAATGGGTCTTTACCCATTTAACCCAAATATTAAATGGGTTGGGTTAAGACTTATCCAAATAAGATGGGTAATGGGCGGGTTCATGGATATGGGTAAAAATTGCCACCCTTAGTGGAGAGCGAAACTGGAGGCGCAACCGAGTGCCGGAGCGATGAATTCCAAGTAATTAACAGAAGGGAATTGAGAGATTAGGGATTGAAAAACATCTTCGAATTCGAATTGGGAACGGAGTGAACTACGTGTTGTTTGTTTGAGACTTTGGCATCAGAAAACGCGGAACTTGCAAACTTGGAAGTGTCGTTTGGAAAAGAGTAAGAGGGGATTGGGATTGGTGTGAAGTTGAGTAGAGGCAGCGAGAGTCATCGTTGTTATTGCTGTGAGTGTGTTACTGTTGGTTTGAGGGAGTTTTCTCAAATTATCAAAAACATAAATCATGTTTACCAAAAAAAAAAAAAAAAAAAAAACATAAATCATGGATTGAGAATTATGAAAAAAAAAAAAAATTGTTACGTCCAAAATATTTTTATAACAAATTATAGGTGGTTAGTTTTTAACATTGTTATGAATTTTGTTCCGGTTTCGGCCGAAATTTTTTGTACTAGTATATAATCCGGAACCGGAATAACCTCTGTTCCACCTCGGGTCAAAATCCGGCTAGTTTCAGGGCATTTCGGTCATTCCAGTGTGTTTCGGCAAATATCGGCCGAAACTAAAGATTCGGCCGGTATGTGTTTTGGGTTTGCTTCACACTTCAAAGTTCACAGAGATCGAAGAAAAAGAAGAAAAAAGAAAAGAAAAGAAAAGAAAAAGAAGAAGAAGAAAGATAAGATTCACATCAGATCGAAGTAGAAGGAAAAAAAAAAAAAATTCAAGTCATGGACAAAGCTCAAGTGTTGCCATTAAAACTCACTTCTTCAAGCTTGTGTCTCTGCCACTTCCAGAGAGAAAAAGAGGGAGTGTGAGACTTTTATGAGGTTTTGAATAAAAAAGCTTTGGAATGTTTCTAAAATCAAAGCCATTGTTTCTCCTTCAGCTTCATCCTTGTTGCTTTGAGCCACCATACTTCTCTGTTGTTGACATTTCCTTTGCTGGAGAACACTTACCTGTTGGGCGTGTTGAGCTCTAGCCTTTGTTTGTGTGAGGAAGAGTCAAGACTTAAGACTTAAGGATTCATTTAAAAAAAAAAAAAGAAAAAAAGAAAAAAGAAAGAAAGATAAAAAGCGGAGAAGTTTGTGAAGTCGAAGAAAGGAGGAGATCAGATGAAGAGGAAATGATAAGTGGAAAAATACGTGTTGGCTAATGGAAATGGTAAGGGAACTTCTAGGAAATTTCCTACTTAAAAACTATTCATAGATACTTAGTTATTTACAACAATGCCACAAGTAAAAAGTTAAAAAATATTTACATAATTTTTTTTATCCACTTCACTTAATTTTTTTTAAGGTGAAAGTTTATACACTATATTTATTGCATTATTTGTAGAAAAATTATAAATAAATATTTTTTTTAATCCAACTTTATTTAATATTTTTTTAAATAAAATAAAATTCATTACTTTGTATAATAGTAATAATATCTAGTTATATATACATATACATATATATATATATATATATATATTTTAGGAACTCCAAAATACCATGAAACGGTACGCTGGAATAGGCCGGTATCAAAATATTTCGTTCCACTGGACAAACCAAAACGAGGTCCGAAACGGAATTAATAACATTGGTTGTTAATAGTTTAAAATTGAACCTAACACTAAGATTATTTTTTTTGCCCTAATAATAACAACTAGTAACAACCTGCCACTTAAGATTTGTTGTAAAAATGTTGTAAAAATGTTGTGGACATATTAGTTATTCTCCAACCTCCACTGTAACTGGACAAGATTAGAGCATATGAATCATATTAAAACTAGAGGGTCTGTGTTTTAATTTTTGGCTGAAACGGCGCCATTTTAAAATGCCAGGTCAGCTCTTCCTCTTGACTAAAACGGTACCATTTGGGGCAAATTTGGCAAAAATAAAACATGTCAGCATGCATATGGGTCACTTAATAGCAAAAACTAATCCTGGGGTGAATTACTAACGTAACAAAATTTCAAGGTGTAAAATCAAAGTTTTAAAACATTGAGTTGTAAAATCCAAATAACTCTAACCTTTTTTTTTTTTTGAATATAAATAACTCCAAATTTTAAGAGTGTAATTTGCAATTTACCCTTATGCAAATTATTTTTCTTTTGTTTTTGACAAGATATTATGCAAATTCTTTCTATATGGTATGAATAAGCTGTATGCAGAATATTATAAGTTTCCACATATCCCTAACAGGTCATGTGAATAATTTAATTTTTTTTAAACAAGAAGTAAATCTTAATTATTAATATTACTTAGTAGCTAAGTTTACAGTTAATATTTTTGAATTGATATACACTAAAAATCTGAAATTTTTATATTTTTATGGTAAATAGAAAAATCTGTCAAAGTATTAAATTTTTTTTTCCTCATAAAAACTTTCCTAAAATAGCATACTAACAAATGCTCTTATACAGGAGTTAGGATATCCGTTAACTTTTTCCATTTTTATATATAATATTTTAATTTCTTTCATGTTTACAATATAATTGATAATATGAAATTCATTAATTTATACTTAATTATCTTGTCACTCCTTTAATATCAACGTTCATTCATTTTAAATCCATGATAGATTGTTTTCCAAATAAACAATCCATGCAAATTTTGCAATAAATAACAAAAGAGTGGGTGCATGTCAATTAAACTTTTCTTGTGAGTCGGTTGGCTTTAGAGTCTTTTATTTTATTTTATTTTATTTTATTTTTTAATATGGGAAATAGAATACCTTTATTGTGAAATAACAAACCTAAAATCGAACCATGTGTATTTATGGTTGAAAGAGCAAATTCTTAGTGTTTAAGGAACGGGGGTGTCATAATTTCTTAAATGAGCGTGCTGCATGCGCAAGTTCGGATGGTCTTCTTTATCTTTATAAAGGGCAGTGCGTGTTGAATATGGAGAAGCGCCACTTCGTGAGAATTCTTTCATTCAAACCATATATAAGAGAAACATTGAGGGTTTTTTCTAGGAGGGTTTTTTCGAGTACTACAACCACGTAGTGACATAGCATTGAAGTATTCAGAGACTACTTCAGAGTAGAGATTTTGTTATTCTTATAGAGGTATAATTGTATTTTCCTAATTTATTATAAAGTATTGTAATGACTATTTTATTATGATGGATTGGTTGGATTTGCCTTGTGATTTTTCTAGGGTGTGTTGATTTTCTTGGTGTTTATGTAATATTTAAATTTAATTTACACATAAGCTGGGATTGGATTTATCCCAACAAATTTATGGCAGATGCCGTTTTTGTCTAAGTGATCTAATGTACACAACTCTCATTTTTATAGGATTTGGAAGAGGTGATTGGTAGACAACCTTACTTTCAAACCTTGTATCAAACCATGTTTTCTCTAAAAGAGATGCCTACATCATTGACAACATTGTTCTCAGCCTATGCCTCCATTACTGCTTTTGTGATGCTAGTAAGATCCATGGTAAATGAACTCGTACCTCCTGAATTCCGCTCTTATCTCTTCTCCATCTTTCAACATTACTTCTTTACTCCTCAATCTTCTCAACTCACTCTCATCATTGAAGAGAACTGTGGTATCGGTACAAATCAAATCTATGAAGCTGCCACAATTTATCTACGTACCAAGATTAGTGACTCAACAGAACGTCTCAAAGTAAGCAAAACCATTAGGCAAAAGAAATTAACCATTGATGTTGTAACGGGTGAAGAGATTATTGATTGCTTTGAAAACATCAAGCTTAAATGGAAGTTTTCAGAAAAAGGAAAGAATCGTCATGATCGGCAGAAATTTATTGAGCTTTCCTTTGATAAGAAATTCAAAAATGTTGTGGTGGACTCTTATTTACCTTATGTAATAACTAGTTCTGAGACTATAAAAGAAGAAGAAAAGGAGGTAAGGCTTTATAGCCGTGATTGCCGTGGTTGTGATGATGAAGGTTATAGGGAATGGGGTTCTATTAATCTTAAACATCCAGCTACGTTTGAGAAGTTGGCAATGGACCCAGAGGTGAAGAAGATGATCAAGGATGATTTGGACAGATTTGTCAGAAGGAAGGAGTTGTATAAGAAGGTTGGCAAGGCATGGAAGCGAGGGTATTTGCTTTATGGCCCTCCGGGTACTGGTAAATCAAGCTTGATTGCTGCCATGGCGAATTACCTCAAGTTTAATATCTATGATTTGAACCTTTCAAACATATACTCAGATTCAGAGTTGAGAAGGATATTGCTTTCCACATCCAATCGTTCTATACTGGTAATTGAGGATATAGATTGCAGTGCGGAGTTGGAAGATCGAGAGGAAGAGGGTAACTCTAAGAATTTCTCCTCTAAGGTTAGCATTCTTTATTCTCATAAAAACTAGTTTCAATTACTCTAAACAATATAATAATAATAATAAATATGGTAAGTAGATTATTATACACTTCAAATAGTTAACGTCTTGATTCCTATGTAGATTGGATTTGATAAGTATGTGTTGTGTGAATGTGTGTTTAATCTAATATTAGATATTTATTAGATTGAAATGGACTATAAGTGATTATGATAAGTTTTAATTATAACATTTTTGAAATTTCTTGAAATAATAATAAGGTTGCCTACCAATCATCTCTCTTAGGCTCTATGAAAATTGGATTTTTATACATTGAATACATCTTTAACTAGATACATGTGCTACGAACATCATCAACAACCATTAGCAATACCACTATGATTCAAATTAAATGACATTATCTTATGATTTTATCTAACATTATTTGTTATCATGTTAATTTTTCAGTTCACACTATCGGGTTTATTGAACTTCATAGATGGATTATGGTCAAGTTGTGGAGACGAGCGAATTATTGTGTTCACCACCAATCATAAGGACCGGCTTGATCCTGCTTTGTTGCGCCCAGGCCGTATGGACATGCACTTGCACATGTCATATTGCACCATGGATGGGTTCAAGTTGTTGGCTTCTAATTATCTTGGTATCAATGGTGACCACCGACTCTTTAAAGAGATTGAAGGATTATTGGAGAATATAGAGGTTACCCCAGCTGAAATTGCAGAGGAACTTTTGAAGAGTGATGGTAACGATGTTGCTCTTGAAGGCCTTGTCAAATTTCTTGAGCAAAAAAGACTAGAAGATGCAAAGAGAGAAGTGTAAAAACCCAAAAGAGTGAAATGATTTTTTAAACTTGGACAAGGAAAGCATTGTACCATTAAGAGTTCCTGAAATATATATATATATATATATATATTATTTAAGGGATTTCTCCCGTTTGGGATTCTCTTTATTTTTGTTCAATAATACCCTTGCACCCCTGTGTTTATGCAGAGATAAAACTAGAGGACAATTCAATAAAAATACAACTCTAACTCCCACTAAAACATTGCCTAAAAAGTAGGATCCTTTTTTTGTTGATTTTTAAATTACTTTATCAACTTATAAATTAGATTTTTAAAATAAAAATTATATATATAAAATAAAAAAAAACACATTTTTTATTTTTTTTTACAAAGTAGGATCACTAAAAAAAAAAAAAAAGCCTCATCACATGCGCAAAGCGTGTGTGATGAGGCTAGTATTTGATAATCAAGTTCCTAAAATATATAGTTCAAATAGTGCTAGAGAATTTAACAAAGGAGAATTATATATATAAAATTAAAAAAAACACAATTTTTATTTTTATTTTTATTTTTATTTTTTTTACAAAATAGGATCACTAAAAAAAAAAAAAAAAAAAAGCCTCATCACACACGCGAAGCGCATGTGATGAGGCTAGTATTTGATAATCAAATTCCTAAAATATATAGTTCAAAAAGTACTAGAGAATTTAACAAAGGAGAGCATTGGCACTTCATATTATTGAAAAATCTCGCTTCTTATTTTTTATTTGAGCCTTAATAACCTTAATCCCTTGTTAGCATTGGCAATGCTTATGTAGAACTTAAATTTTTTTTCCTTGATAATAATAAGTGGCCAGATGTAGGAAGGTTTTGTGACAAGATATTCCACGCATCCAACTAGGACTATTTATTTTATTTTTTTTTAATATATTGATAAAGATATTTTCGGCCTAAATGTTTTTCTTAAAATCTTCGACCCGTCGGGACCACCTGATGGTTCGTCGGGATAGACATCCTACCCCACCTCCACAGGAATCCATCAACTTCATAGAGATTTGTTGGGTACCTGGCAGTTGGTCCTGACAGGTGGTAGGCGCATAAAAGCTGACGGATAGGTTTGAAGTATAGCGCGATAGGGGGATGATGCCTAAACCAACGGATGGATTTGTATGAGTCCCATGGTTGAATATGTTGGGCGCCATGAACCTTTACGTGTTCTCCATTCATAAACCCTTACATGGAAATAACTTCCACACCTTGCCCAAAGACCCTATTTCACGTTCGTATCTTCTCGATATAGGAAGGAAAGTCCTAGAATCTCGGAGCCTTAACTTCAAAATCTTCTCTACAAGGAAAGATCTTGCGTTCCAGGGGATCTCAATTAACTCTACACCACTATATAAGCATCAGATCTCCTCTCTCCCAAGGCACGTGAAATTTCCTAGTTCTCATAATTTGGAGTTTTTGGAGATTCTTCTATCACTGACTTAACTTTCGGAGGGTCTTTGGCAGGAACTCCACAGGTGCTCCTTGTTGGTTCTTCTTTCTTTTGTTCTTTAGGTACCCTTATTGGTGCGTGTGTGGAAGATCAACTCACTAACGATTTTTGTGCATCATTATATATTGTTAAGCATTTATTTTTCATATATGTTGAAAAAAATATCAATATAAGAGCAATCGTGAATGATAAAATGGTATAAGAAAGTCCACGAGTTTTTATCACTTTGCTATGATCCTCTCATTGCTCTAGATGCACAGGAATCAATTACATGTTGGTCAAACTCCAATTTCACTATCAAAGTTTTTTTTTGGATGGGAAACACTATCAAACACTATCAAAAATTTGATTATGCTCAAGACTAAATTCATAAGCTAAAATTAAAGATGGTCATACAAATCCTTCAACGAGAAAGAATTAACTATGGTAGTGAGTCTAGTGACTAAAGTGATGTAAGAGACTTTATTTGATCTGAAGCTAGCCAAGAGAAAAGTGATGAATTCAAAATAATTAAGTGGTTGATCAATGGCAGCTGATGTGTCCATAAGATTGGTGAGCTTGTGAAATAATCAACAATAAATAAGTTGTTTTTTTTTTTTTTATTATTATTTTTTATTATTTTTTATTTTTATCATAGCACAAAATGACCGAAAGTTGGTCTCTCTCTATATTTGGATCCATAAACTTAACTCATACTGGCCTAATCTTGTATTTTTCGGCCGAAATTGACTGAAACAACCCGGATCATCCAAAACACAATAGAATGGGGCGAAATTTGATTTAGGGCGGAAAAGGGGAGAAATTATATAGTCCTCTGGTGAACCACATGACTTGTCCACCATTCCACTAAAAGATTTCCCCTTGTTCAAAATTGTTGAGTCAGTAATTAATTTCTGTTTTAAAAATTTTTTTAACTCAGCAATTTTAAACATGTGAGAGTCTTTTACTGGAATGGTGGACTACGTCACTTGTCCACCATAAGTCCGCCATAAGGACCTTATAATTTCTCAGAAAATGGGGATTATGTTTCCAGTTTATATATTTGTACTAGATTTTACAATTGTTGTAGTCGAAACAGAATGATATTCACAATATGACTCCAAATATGTTTGTAGCAAAACTTTTTGCATTTTTTAATATATTTCTCTTTTAGGCGGAAGAATTACCCTTATCAATGACATCATAAGTGACATATGCTCTCCTATGCCTTTTGTGTTCATATTAAAGACTAAAGAGCGTGCTGCTACACAAGTAGTCAATTTATATATTTTTTCTCTTACCAAAATATATATTTTACTCTTTTGCTTATGATTCTTGGTATAGTTGCTCAACATACCTCAGTGAACAAAGTAAAAAGTTGCTCTATTACCTCTCGCTTCTTGGTTTTGATACTATGAGTCTATTTGACATCACTTCCAACTTTTTGGTTTTAGTTCTTATGTACAATTTTTTAAACCCTCACTTTTTTTTTCCCCACATTTTGTTACATTTTCAAAATTTTTCAATATACAAATATATTTTAGCACACTTTCTGTAACACCCCAACCTAATTGCATAATTAAATTACGGGTTTATATATATTTAGTACTATCTTAATTACTCTAAGTGCATAAAGCTTTGCTGTTGTGATATTATAAAACATTTATGCTCTTTTAATGTTATGGAAAGAAATTTATAAAGGTAAGAGTTTATATGTAAAGTTATATTATTGTTTAGGCCTTTCTAGAAATATAAGCTCATAAGGGGTGAAAAGTATAAATGCTAAAAGTTGAAAAAGTGGGTTGTGATCTTTTCTTTTCCTAGCATTACACGTGCCCCCACCCCAAAGTCAATTCCCTTATCTTTTCTTTTGCTGTACCAGAAGCTTCTTGCTTCATCTCTTTTGCTCTTTCTTTTCTTTTTCCTTTGCTCTTACACGGCTGCACCTTTCTCGCACTCTCTCACCGAAAATCATAGATATCTCTGTCTAAGAAGGAATCAAACTCTTACTAAAGTTTTAGTTTCAGTTGTGGGTAAGTATATATGTTTATTTTCTATTATGGGTATTTTAATGGGTAATGATTTGCTTGAGTTTCAGTTCTATGTTCTCTATTATGATTTTGAAGCTGAACTTGTGATTCTGTTTTAGTAATTTGAAAGTTTGATGATATTGTGTTCTATTGGATGCTTATTAAGGTATTTTAATATGTATAGTATAGGTATAAAAATATCCAATTGAAATGAAGGAATATTGCTATTAGTTGATGATTTTGTAAGAACATGTGCTGAAGCTGTCACTGTGATAGATTTGGGGTTTACAACAAGAAAAGTCTGTATTAAATCATTTTCTATGAATTAGGATGCTAGGAGTAGTTTTTATGAATTTTAAGACATACATGGTTGTTATGGAAGTGGTCTCATAACTTTGGGATGAGTATAAAAATAATGATTTAATTTCTAAGTTGCAAGAAATTCAGTCAGGACAGATTTGAGCATGCTACCTTGACTTCGAAATTTTCATGGTTTACACTAGACATACAGGGGAGTAGTTTTGTAAAATTTCATGACATTTGGATATGCGTGGACAGCTCATTTGTATTTTACAAATGGGGCATACGCTGCTAAAATGAGCAGTGAACAACATATGCTATATCTGACTTTGTGGATTTAATTCTCAAGTTAGGATGAATGTTTTGAGTTATAATTTAATATACTCATCCTTTGGTATGTTTGGACCATATATAAATTTTATGCCTTGGTTTCTCTATGGTTTGGGTACATAATGAAAACTTTTGCGGAAGCAATATAGAACAAAAATTTATATTTTGTTTTTAAAGATCGTTGTATCACACAACCATAGATTCTAAATAGAACAAAATTGCATACCTCTCTTAGCAACTCAAGTGTGTTGCCTCCCAAGGTATTCACGCCTCTCTCTGTGTTTCTTTTTGAGTTTTTAGAAGATTACAGTATCACTCAGTAATTCTGATGGCCAACCACTAAATATGATATTATAAAATCTTATTTTATAGTAGACTTCTAAAACCTTAGAGAGAGATTGGACATGGGATCCTAATCTTCAGCCATAGGATTTAATCAATAACTTTTTGAACGTTATTGGCTTATCTTGAAACTTTTTTGATAGGCCACAAACTGAATGACCCCGTGTGATTAAACCAATTAATTAATTAGCCAAGTTATTAATTAATCAATTTATCATGCAATTGCGTGGCAGCACAAATAAATCACCGAATAACTAAATATGCAGCGGAAAATAAATAATACGGTTATTTGTTCACGAATGGGGAAAACCCTAACGGCAAAAACCCCACTGGGTGATTTTCAGGTCACCACTCCCAAAACTCCACTATTATCAAATCAAGCGGTTACAAGTAAAGGAATCACAAGTACCTTACCAACCTACAGTTGAACCCTTACCCCAATACCCAATTGGACTTGATCTGTAGTGACAGTTCCCACCTTTGATGCACAGCTCCCAAGTACGTGACTAACCAATTTGATGCGCGGATCCTAGTACGCGGCTTACTCCTTTGCACAAATCCAAGTACGTGACTAACTCCACAGCAACCCATTGATTGTTGTAGTTGATTTGTAGCAGCTTCACATAGAAATACCAATAAGATCTTCAATGTTGGTGCAAGAGACTTTGCTTGGTTACAGAACCCAAAGGTGTACAAGAAACGCAACAAGAACTCTTTCTTCTGTAGAAGGAGGCTAGGGTTTCAGAAAGAAAACCTTATGAAGCTCTCTAGGGTTAGGTTTTTCTTTTTCCACCTCCTTTAAATAGGAGTTTAATGGGCTCTCCTATTCCAATCAGGTTTACACAAACCTTGGGCTTTCCTAGTCCAATAAGGATTATACAAACCCATAAACAAATAGCCTTTTAGAATAAAACATTGCTGGCTATAATCTGAAAACCCGTAAGCTCGATCGATCGACCAGCTGTCGAGCTTTAATGAATCTCGACAGATCGAGCTTCTATCGAGCAGGTATCGAGACTTGCAGATTGCACTTTTCTTGAACAGTTCTTGAGTAGTCTTCATGTCTTCAATTTACCACTTTTAGTGATCATCTTGAACCTATTTAGATTTACCCAAATACAAGTAAAGTGCGTTTTGTCAAAGGATATGCCAATTACATAAAAATATGTCCCCAACATCTTTCCAAAATTTTTCCTTAATTTTCTTAATCATATCAGGAAATATTTGAACTTCTACAAATTGCAATAATGTCCATCAACACATTGCAATTGACCCCTGAAGATTAGAGAATTACAAATGAGGTCTCATTACTTACAATTTTATATCTATGTCCTTCCACCATACTATATTCCCACAAGCCATTAGGACTGGATTAATATCACTGTCATGTTCCTAGCTTATGCAACCCTTAATTTCTTGATTTCATAATTTCTATTGGACTCCAAAATATTTTTTTAAAAAAAACTCTTTAAATACATATATACAATATTATATATATGAAAAACATTTTCGAAAAATGTCACCGGCTGGTTTTGTTTTGAGTCCAACTTCAATATGAAAATCAACTGAATATACTATCTTCTTTAGAGATTGGTGAATTCATTGTTGAGCATTTATATATCTTACTCATTACACACATAACCCAACGTGTCTGTATATAGCCTTTAAAATTGGCATCACCAGTTGACATTGTCAAAGTTATGTGCATAATAAATAAATATACACAAACCCCTCATGTTTAAGGACAATAGAAAAATTGTGATAGGAAAACCTTTTAATTAGCAGTGATCACTCCATAAGGTGTCCTTGATCGGATCCAATTCAGTGTATGTACTTGTTACATTACACCCACTTATCTGCTTAAAGTTACTACCTTAATGATGGAGTAAATCATCCTATCATATAGCAGCACAACAAGTGTAGGCTTTAGTGGTAATATTCAATTAATATCCACAGCCTAGAACAATTTAATAATCTATGAAAAATCATTACTCCCTGTCTTTGGTTCCTTAACCATTAACATGATATTTCTACAGAGGTGACATCACATGCCACATTTAAACAATGAAATATACCTATAAAATTATGAATGTGAAAATAAATTTTTATTATCAAATAAAAATGTATAATATTGTTTTTGAGGGCAAATAATTCTAACACATAATATGTTTGATGATTGTATCATGTGTTTTGGGGAACCTTGTGTGATGGGAAGTAAGGATTTTCTTGAGTTTGAGAGTTAGGTTGTGATTGAGGTATAAGTTTATATATTAGGAAGAGTTGGTCAGTAAAAAGTTTTGATTTTTTCATTTAGGTGACGAGAATGAGAACATGGACACTTGAGGTCCTCTTGTATAATCTTTCACGTCTTCTGTTTTCAGGTAAGAGATTTGTGACATGTGCTTTTGATAAGTATAAAGATTGTTTAGAAAAGTATTATTCATTAAAGCTTTTAATTAGAGATATTACATATAAACATGATTTAAGTAAAATATGTGTTCGTGAGTTGTTCAATCTTATATACATAATAATTTTAGCATATTGATGCTATTATTTATATCACGAACATAATATTTAAGAATGAAATGAATATGTTATTTTTGTGAAACATTTATGTAAAAGCAAAGTTATCAGAAAAATATAGTTTTCAGTTATTCCATTGTTATGATCTGAACTCAGCCAATGAGGGTTATTGTACTAGTATTTCCATGGAGATTCTGATTGGCCATTAAAAGTGAGAATAGCTCTGCTATACTCGTCGTTGTTGGTAACAACCAACTTGTGGAGGATATCAAACTACCTCCATGGTTGAAAATATGATATGATTTCGGAATTACCTAGCATTGTGGGGAATGCCGGATGCCTAGTACTCTATGCTGGAAGCCTCCCAAAGTTGTTATAGACTTACAATTGGATTAACTAATATGTATTATAAATGAGCTATTAAGCTATTTGAAAATTATAAGAAAAGTATGATGATAAGAAAGGTATGTTGAATGTGTTATAAGTCTGATGAGAAGTTTATGATAAAGTATTGGGGAAGCTGCAATTTACCCACCTGTGATTTGGCCCGTTTTAACAGTGCCTACCCGTGGTTTGAAATTTGTCACTTAACCCACCTGAGGTGACCTCCGTTAGACCCCCGTTACCCACCTCAGCCC
Organism: Quercus glauca; assembly: GCA_023736055.1. Lineage (NCBI taxonomy): Eukaryota > Viridiplantae > Streptophyta > Magnoliopsida > Fagales > Fagaceae > Quercus > Quercus glauca. The sequence continues at coordinate 19,915,326 of CM043325.1, read as the reverse complement.
TTTTTGTTTAAAAATCCCCTTTACTCTATAAGCCAAAAATTAGAACCCATTTAGAACACCATTAGAACCCTAAGGACTGAGATCTCTCCCTTTCCCTACCTTCGAACCCTCAAAAATCCCTTTCCCTCTGTACTCTGATTGCCAAAGTGAAATCTGAACATGTCTTCTTCAAGCTATTACTCTAGTTCTAGTCACCATTCATGCTCTGCTGACCACTGTCGGCTACGTACTACTCTGACCTTGAACAATTTTGGGAAAATGTTTTATGGGTGCAGCTACTATGATGTGGTGAGTAATAGTTGGATTTCGTATTTTGTTCCGTTTTTATTTTTATTTTTATTTTTTGGTTTTGTTGGTTTTCTGGTTTTGTTTGCTTTATGAATAACCCAAATCTGATTTTGTTTGCAGGATGAGGAACCTACTTGTAAATACTTTAGGTGGTTGGATGGCAAAACCTGTAAGTGTGGATTTGAATTTGCACTCATTGTCCTTGCAAGATTCAGTATGTACAAGAATCAAGCAAGAGTTGCAGAGGAAAAGGAAAAGGAAGCTAGTGATAGGGAAACAACAACTATTGAGAGGGAAAACAAAGCCAAGCGAAGGGAAGAAAAAGCTAAGTTGAGAGAGAGGATAGCTAAAGAGAAGTTACAGAAGTACAAATTTGCACTTCTTGTGTCATGGGGGTTTTTTGCTATTTTTTATGTGTTTTCTGTTAGGATGGGAGAATTTGGAACAAATCCATTGTGTCTGCCTTGAAGACAAGTTGTTGTAGTTATTGTATAATTTTGGGTATAATTTTTTTTTTTTTTTATGAGAATTTTGGGTATAATTTTGGGTACTACCACTTTTGACAAGTGCATTCCATGTATTTTGGGTATAGTATGCAATGTGTTCTTTATGTTGTTCTTTATGTAATGTTATTGTTTATTTGGCACTATGTAATGTTGTTCTTTATGTGATGGATTCTTCTTTATGTAATATGTTCTTGTTTATGTAATGCTAGCTTCTTTATGTAATGTGATATTGTAATTTGAATAAGGTATGCAATCTGTTATTCTTTATAAAGATTGTGTATGTTGTACATCAATTGGGTAGGCAAGGACATGTACCCCACAAGATTCTGTTTACATCAATTGAAAAAGCATAAAGAATTATGTTTTAAAGTAAGGCCATTCCATACATATGTAATATTGCCAAATATTAATGGCTAAACACTACCAAGTTTCATATATAACACTGCCAAGTTTCATCTAAGCAAGAGTACTATTCTATACTATATAATAAGCATTGTTCAAAACAAGTGGACTCCACCAAACTAAACAATGGCTAAACACTACCAAATTTCATCTACACAATAGGTTTTTTCTGTCCCCACAAAGACAACAACAAAATAAAGTTCTGCACAATAACAAAAAAACAAAAAAGTGGTGACATGCCACTATTAACTAAACAATTGCCCTTGTCCTTGCCACAATAACAAAAAAAAGTAAAGTAAAGTTCCTGCTTGCACAGTCTCCAATTTTCATTTCCCAAAGACCTTGCCCTTGCCCTTGACCTTGCCTTTGCCCCTGCCTGTTAAGAACATTGCACCAGATGTCTCAGCTCTTAATCCACCTCCTCTCCCAACGACCCTTGGTGGTACCAACCCCCTTCGAGCCTGCAAAATACATAGAAATTCCATATCAAGATCTAATTATGTAAGTATAAATGATAGTGTTTGTGCTTGTGTTTGTGTTTGTGTTTGTTTATATACTTGAGGAGTATGAGAGATGGGCTGGCTGCATGAGAGCCATTGAGTAGTGGGTACTTTGCTTGGTGGTCTGCTTGAAGCTGAAGCAAATGTTTGGGCTGGCTGTGTGTAGGGTTTGCCCGTTGGCTGCCTTAGTGGTTGCTTTTGTGGCTGGTTGACTTGCTTGATGGGTGGTTGGCTTTTTTATTAAATGGCCAGCTACCCTACTTGTTGGTTATCTGGTTGTCTGGTTGTTTGGTTCTCTGCTGCTTTGGTTGACTGGTTGGCCTTGGCCTTCTTGTTTGCTAATCTTGTTGATTGCCTTGCTTGCTCATTGGTTGCCTGGTTGGCTGGCTGCCTTGCAAACCTCATTGGTGGTTGCCTAGGTGGCTGGCTGGCTGTCTAGTTGGCTGGTTGGCTGCCTACCTGCTTGGTTGGCTGCCTGGTTGGCAAACTAGGGTGGCTGCCTTGCAAACCTCCTTGGTGGTTGCCTAGGTGGCTGGCTGGCTGGCTGGCTGGCTGGTTGGCTGGCTGGTTGCTTGTTTCTTGTCCCTCTTGTCCCTACAAAAAGAATTGCCTTGCATCAAAAATAGACTTGTAATATAATTGTCATAGTGAAAACATTATTGCTTTACTTACAATTTTTTTTTGCCTCTCAATTCTCTTCCTCCTTTGCCATGGTTTCTCACTAGTTATTCCAGCCTTACTCCTCCTTGAATTATGCCCCTCCTGATGGCAAAACCCACATTTTATAGGTCTATATGACCTAGAGACTTTGTATGGGTTGTTTGACTCATCTGCATTTTTCTTCCTTTTCATTGGTGGCCTACCTAGAGGCTTGTACACAATTGGAGCAACAGGGGCAGGTTGGCTCGTTTGAACCCATTCATCGTGGCTAGCTAGTAGGGTAATCATCTCCTTATATGCAGCCACATATGCATCCTTTCTAAAGCATGGATGCACATAATTCTTAGGCCTGTCCAAGTTCTTATAGATTGCTGCAACACCATGTTTACATGGGATTCCTGTCAAATCCCAAACTCTACACGTACAACACTTTCTGCTAAGGTTAACCACATGTCTCTCATACTCATTATCAACCTCATATATATAGCAAGCTGATGGAATATCAGAAAATGGCTTAGAATCAACTTTCAACTGCTCAAGCTTCTACACTATGCTTGGACAAAGGTCACTAGTGAATTTTTCAATCCCAGTCCTCTTACTGTACATTCTAGTCATCAACCTAACCCTAATCCACTTTAGCATGGCAATGATAGGCTTATCCCTAGCTTCTAGTATCATAGAATTAAATGACTCACTAAGATTGTTCACATAACAATCAGAGATGGCCCTTGAAGTGAAATGTGACCTGGTCCATTGGGTTGGTTGGATATCTGCTACATACTCCCATGCTTCTCTATCCAATTCCTTCATCTCTTGCATTCACTTTTCAAACTCCCTAACTGTTGTTGCTGCAGCATATCTCCATAATGCAGCCTTCAACTCTAAACCCTTGAAGGTTAGCTTAAAGTTGTTGCAAATATGTTTCACACAATATCTATGTTCCACTGTTGGGAACAACATCTCCATGGCAGGTATCAATCCCTGGTTATGATAAATACAATCAACAATGAACACCATCAGCCTAAGAATAAAAACAAACAAGTATAAAGCAGAAATGAACAAAACAAGTATTACCTTCTGCCTATCTGAAATGAACACCAGATTCAACTCATCTGGCTTCCCAATATCATCTGCAAATGTTTGTAAAAATCGCACCCAAAAATCCTTGTTTTCTTACTCAACCACAGCTAATGCAACAGGGAAAATATTGTCATTCCCATCCCTTCCCGTTGCTGATAATATACGTCCACCAAACTTGCCCTTCAAGTGGCAACCATCTAATCCTACAAGTGGCCTGCACCCCCCCAAGAATCCAACTTTCTGTGTATTGTATCTCACATGCATCCTCTTGAACCTGGGTTGTGTATTAGGCTCAGTAATCTCAGTTTGCAAGATCACCTTACTCCCCACATCAGTTACTCTTATCATCTCTGCATAGTCCCTAAGCTTCCTATACTGCAACCTCTCATCGCCTAGTATGAACTCTCTAGCTTTCCTCTTAGCTCTATACACCTGATTTATGCTCAAGTCAACATTTACATCCTGCATGACTTGATGCTTCACACCAGAAACTGCCCAATCAGGGTTTTTGTTGAAATCCTCCAAGTATTTCCTAGCCATATATGTAGAAGTGACCTGGCTATGCTTGAATGTCCTCCCACATGTACAAGTTGGAACCATGGTCTTTATCTGGAAGGTTAACTCCTCTGCAATCTATGATGCATATACCCTTTAACCATAGTCATACTTGCAGTAGACAGAAACTTTGGTCTTCTCATTAAGCTTGAACTTAATGTCCACAAACTTTCTCACTGCATATTCCCTCAAGGCAGCCCTAAACACCTTAACATTTGGGAACTTCATACCCTTGCATAACTGACGGTTACTCATGCCAGTGTTCTCATTAAACTCTGGATATGTCACCCTCTCATCCTCATCCTTTGAATTGTCTATGCTCCTAGCGTCATCATCATCAAGGGCTTTTTCAGCCTAATCATTATTATCACCAGCTTGATCACTGGCAGCAGCTTGATCACTGGCAGCAGCTTCTGGTCTCTTCCCATCATCTGTAACTTGCTCTCTCACACCATCTCCCTCATTTACATTTTCACTATCTCTTTGATGCTCTCTCATATTGGGCACCTCATTGTTCTCAGTACCAAATATGTCATCAGGATAATCTGGTCCTTCATACCCTTCCTCTAGCCAATCAGGTTCATCCATATGAACATCTTCACTACCAACAGTTTGTCCATGGGTTGTTTGGTCATCCACATGCACAGCTCCACCAACACTGCCATCCCTTAAACCTTCAACAGGTTCTTCACTAACATCATTTTGGTCAACCACAGACTCCCTAATAGTATTGGTCACCTCCTCAAAATCAGGATCATCATCATTATCATCATCTTCATCATTCATTTCCCATGACTGCTCTACTACAATTGGTTGATCTGGTTCAGCTATAGGTTTTTCAATAGTAATTGGTTCAACTTTAGGTTCTACATAAAGTGTGATTTCATTTGTTGGCCATTCAGCATGTAGTTCACACATGTAGGTCACATCCTCATATGAATTAATTAACATTAACCCTTGCTCTAAGTCACCACCAGGTATTAAATAATAAATCCTACTGTTAATGGGTCCCCCAGCCTCAGCACAAATGTCTTGTATCTCAAAATAACTTAGTAGATCTAGATCAACATTAGCCATTGTAGATACCTCACCACCTACATACTCTAAACCGGGGTTCCACTCAAAATTCCCACTATGGTGAATGGTAAAATCAAAACGGATTTCAGCAGCCATCTGCAGGGTTTATAACACATGCACAAACAACAGTAATTAAATACATAACCAACACATGCATAGAGACAACACACAAAAGCAAAATAATTTCAGTTGCACACCAAACACCAAGTAACGTGAGGTCGGAGACAAGAAACACAACCAACTAAACAATTTGTCTCCATAGGACCACAAACAACATAAAGATGCATCTAACCAAAATATTCCTAGGGACCACAGTCATCAATGTCAACTATAAAAGAACAAACACACCAATGGTAAACCTAACAATGGTAAACCACTAATTTTATGACAAAAAAACTTTAATCTGAATAAACATTGGAAAAGAATAATGGTAAACCACTAATTTCATCAATCGTTACACATTGAAAAAGAATAAACACAACAATGGCAAACCCTACAAAGTAATGTCATACCTGATACTGAGGAAAACTCAAACTTCAGCACTCCTCCTTGCTTGCAAGTGTTCGGGGAGGGATTTCACTTTGGCAATCGGAGTACAGAGGGAAAGGAATTAAGGCTGATGAGATTTTTGAGGGTTCGAAGGTAGGGAGAGGGAGAGCGCTCAGTCCTTAGGGTTCTAATGGTGTTCTAATTGGATTCTAATTTTTGGCTTATATAGTAAAGGGGATTTTTAAACGGAAAGGGTTGAGGTGGGTAACGGGGGTTTAACGAAGGTCACCTTAGGTGGGTTAAGTGACAAATTTCAAACCACGAGTAGGCACTGTTAAAACGGGCCAAACCACATGTGGGTAAATTGCAATTTCCCCTAAAGTATTTTATAGTCTATTCAAAGATAAGATTATTGAATTATGTTTAAGTTCCTTATTATATCCTTTTATTATTATATGAAAGGAAAATAAAGTATTTTTATCTGAAAGTTCATAAGTTATTTCAAGAACAATGTGAATAGTATGAAGGCTATTTTTTTTCAAAGCTGGCATATTCATAAAATATTTGATTTACGTGCATTCTTATTAAAGGCCCATGGAGCTTAAAACCTTATTGGGCTTCGCAGCTCACTCTATTATATTTCAGTGCACAGGCTCTTCCTGAAAGCAACGAGAGTATTAGAGGCAGTAAGGATTCTGTGATTCTCTTTTGTTAGAATGTATAGTTTTTTGTTGTATAGTAGTTAGCTCTTTTGTTGTATAGAAGGAATCAAGATGTATTTGATCCTTGAGCACAGATGTAATTCTAAACTTTAGTTTGTTTTGAATCTCAGTTGTATGTCTTTGGGGTTAGGTTTGTAATAAGAGTTTTGCTAAACGTTTAGCTATGTAATATTTAACACGAATACCTGAAGTTTCAGCCAAGTGGTAATCTTGCAAAGTTCAAATGAGATGAAGTTCAATGTTTTTATCATTTTTTTTTTTTTTGTGTGTGTGTGTGTGTATATTATGGTCTTTTGCAAGAAAATAAGCAGGAATTCAAGAAACAAATTCTTGATAAGCACCTTCAGTTTAGGTTGGTTAATGGTAGTAATAAGGTAAACTTGATATTAACATGCCGGTCATGCTCTAAATTCTGAAGTACAGGTTTGGGTCGTGACACTTTCAATAAAAAAAAATTTTAACAAAAAATTAGATTAACTATTCTCAATCTCTCTCCCTTTGTATGGAAACATCGTGTCACCAATTCTCATGGTACACAATTTTTCTTTTTATTATATTATGTACAATATTAACCTAATTTTAACTGTCAATATAAAATATTACCGTATATAAAAACAAAATAGATGATATTGCATACCGTGGTAGCTAAAGAAATTTTTTTGGTCATTAAAAAATTTAATAAAAAAGAACTTGAATATATTTAGCTATCAACAAGGGAAAAACGCGTGCACACACACATATAGCAAATACATGAAGTTTTACGATTTTCTTCTACAAGTTTTCATAATTTAATAATTACAAGATTGTTCATTATAGGTTGTCATTATTTATTGTCAATGTAGGTAGGTGTGACCATTTCATTTTGTTAAGTTCATATGAAATTTTTATTTTTATGCTGTTGTCATTATCTATTTGTCATTATTTTTATAAAAAATATTTTAATCTAAATGAAAAGACTCAACCCACTGACACTGTATTAAATTGACCCACACTCATCTATACATAAATAATACACTAAACATCTACTTAACCAATCAAATGCTTAAAAAACCACTAACTTTACTTTTTTTTTTTCTTGAATCACTAACTTTATGTCAAAAAGTTATTGTAACATGATAACAATACACACACATGTAACAAACCCTTTATATGTCATAATTATTAAATTCTATATGATTAAATTATACTTTTACTATATACACACACATTCACATACATCACAATTGACAAAAATAACATTATAAAAAAATAGTAATAATAATGTACACAATTAGTATTAGTCTATCAGACACATACTCACATACATATAATATAAATTTATACTAGAAAGAAAGATACTCTTTGTAGACACCGCATTTTGTACCCGTTAATAAATTTTGGTCCCTGGCCTCAATGATGAGCTTGACATATGTCAAATAAGGGTAATTAAAGAATTCACAATAGTTTGGAAGTAATCACAACTTAAAGGTGCTCAAATCGCTTTGAAATTGATACTGAAAAATAACATTTTCTCACTATTTTGACCATAAATTTGGATCCACAAATAATTTTTCAGTGAGGTTTATTTCATTGGAAAGTATACATCCTGGGCTTCAATTTGAACACAAATTTTGCCTAATTTGGACTTAAATCATGTGAGTTATGACTGTTTGAAGTTGAACAAACTAGGCAGTCTGATTTTCTGGGTTTTAAAACTTTATTTTAAGGGCCCAGAACATCATGCTTTGATGTAGGCCGGCCCTTGGACCATTGAGAACATCCAAAGATCATTAAAAAGTATGAAAACCCTAATTTCAATTTGTAAATACTCATCTTATACCTTCAATCAAAACCCTAGCTAGAGAGAGTGATTTTTTGGCCTCCATATTCTCTAAAACCGTTTTTTCTCTTTTCAAAACTGGAGGGCAGCACCTTAGAACGTTTTTTACAAAATTAAAACCTCTCTTTAGTTAGTTCTAGGCTGAAACTATTTTTCTAAATTGATTTCTCAAAACCTTTTCAATTAAACTTTCTTAACATAGTTTTTATATTTGTTTTATTTGATTTGTTTGATGTTCATGATTACGTTTGATATGTATTAATATGGTTTTAGGTTGTTTATGATATGTTCTTCTTGTTCTTATATTGTTATTGCAATTCCTAGGTTAGTTTAACATGTTTATTGATTTAATGTAGTTTAGTTTAATTGTTTGATTTTGTTTCATGTTTACTTGTTTATATTGATGTCTGTTTTATTTGTTTCATGTTAGTTTAAGCGTTTAGGGTTTTAACTTGCTTGTTTGATTTCTATTTTAATATTTTTGAATAATTAAATCTCTAAAAATGTAAATTTTCGAATCTATGTTAAAGGATGCGAGCGCATCATCGAGTATGCGTGCATGTGGTTCAACCATGCGTACACATAGTTGAGTATGCGCATGCACCCTGAATCTAGATTAGGGTAAAATCTTGTTTTTATTTGTTTTAATCACTTTTTAACATGTTAGTTGATTCTTTTTGACTCTGTTTAGGTTAATATGTTTATGTTTAATTATTTACCACATTTATTTGAATCTTTTTGCCATATTTAGTTTATTTAATATCTTTTCCTTGTGTGTTTATATTTAATTGTCAACTTTCCATGTTTAATTTATTTTGTTTGATTATGTTTTATGTGTTTCCTTTTATATTGTAATCTTTAATATGTTGTGTGTTTTATATCCTTAAGTGCATGATGTATGTTTAGCTTAAGGATTAAGGATTTCTTAATATGTTGTGTGTTTTATTTCCTATGTCTCCATGGTTTCCTTTGAGGTGCTAGTCAATGGGGGCAAATTAGACCAATTTAAGCCCACTAGAGGGCTTAGACAAGGCAACCCTTTATCACCCTATCTTTTCATCATAGGGCAAGAAGTTCTGTCAAGGCTCATTGAGAAAGAGTTCGAGCTAAAAAACATTAGTGGAGTTAAAGCTAGTGTCTGTGCACCACCCATCACCCATGTGATGTAAGCGAACAACATCCTTCTATTCTCCAAAGCAACGAGAAGTAACGTCACTGCCATTATGAATTGCATCTAGAAGTACTGTATTTGGTCTGGCCGCCTTAACAATATGAAATTTGGGGTGTTCTTCTCTAATCAAACAGACTGGAACAAGCGTAGAGTGATAAAGCGTGTTTTACAAATGAGAAGCCTAAAGAAGGATGCTATATATTTGGGGTCCCCTTTTTCGCTAACTAATGCCCGAACTAAAGATTTCAGATATCTTGTCGGAAGGGTTGAGTCAAAACTAGTGGGGTGGAGAAGTAAAAGTCTGTCTTGGGCAGGTAGATTGACCTTGATCAACTCCGTCGTACAAGCCATCCCTAATTACGCAATGTCTACATTCAGTATCCCCAACAGCGTTTGCAACAAGCTAGATTCGCTCTCTCCCAGAGTTTGGTGGAAGTCGAAGAATTCAAAGGGGAAATTCCTCACCCTCATGGCTTGGGATAATCTGTGTAAACAAAAATGCAAAGGAGGCTTGGGGTTTAAAAGAGCAAAGAATATGAACAATGCTCTCCTAGAAAAACTTGCATGGTTAGTTGCATCCAAAAGAGACAGCCTTTGCATCTCAATCCTAAGAGCTAAATATAAAGTGAGGGATGACTGGCTTAGAAGAGAACCTATCAAAGTGGCCTCACTAGTTTGGAAAGCCATAGAAGGAGTCAAGGATATTTTTATTAAAGGGACGTGTTATCTCATTGGAGACGGTTCTTCTATCAATGTTTGGCTTGACCCTTGGGTACCTTGGATTCAAGGTTTCATCCGAAAGCTTGCACAACCTGCCTTTGTTGAAACTCCTATCATGGTGTCCATGCTTATAGATAGCATGACTCACTGCTGGAATGAGTGCCAAGTATGCTATCTCTTTGAGGCCAAATCTGCAAAAGCTATACTATCCATCCCCCTAGCTACCAGTCGTCATGAAGACAAACTGGTATGGGTGCCTAATGCTAAAGGAGAGTTTACTACCAAATCAGCATATAATATTTCTAATCCGCACCCCAATCAAAGCTTCTTGAGTGACCAGATGTGGAAAAATATTTGGAAAATCAGAGTGCCAGAGAGAGTCAAAATGCTGCTATGGAGGATCGCGACAAATACCATCCCTGTAAAAGAAGTTTTGGGCCAAAGAGTAGAGCTTGACAACCAAGAGGGCGTATTGTGTCAAGATGGCCAAGAAACTTTCAGCCATCTTTTCTCTCATTGCCCTGTGGCTAGAGCGATTTGGTTTTCCTCTTATTGGGGACTGAGAGCTCATAACCACAATATCAGAAGCAATACGGATATCATAAAGCTGATCCTGGACCCTCCTAATCCCTCTGCTTCTGACATAGATGAAGAGCTCATCTCCTTAACTATGACCTTCATTATAGATGAGATATGGTACCTAAGGAATCAAGTAAACTTCCAAGATGGCACAGTTGATACTCAATTATCCAGTAACCGTATCTATCGAAGGGCATTGGAATTCTCGACTTTAGTCATTGAAGAGCACCTTACCCCTCTGCCACACCCCTGTTCCTTGTCACCTCCCCCGGAAGGCTCCATAAAGCTCAATGTCGATGCAGCAGTCTGTAACATTTTAACTGCGCTTGCAGTGGTAGCAAGGGATCATACAGGTACTCCCATGAAAACATGGATCAAGTCGTACTGCAGTTACCTTTTTGCTCAAGCTGAAGCTGTTGCAGTGCTTTGGGCCGTCAATCTTGCTTTAGTTAAAGGGTGGATGAAGGTCGTGATTGAAGGAGATGCTAAAGAATGTTTCAATGCTCTATCTGTTCATGGTCTCCTGCCTAACTGGGTCATTAGTAACTATGTTTGTGATATTCTTGCTTTAAGTAGGGCCTTTTATTCTATTTCTTTTGTTTGGGTTAGAAGAGCCTGTAATTCAGCAGCCCAAAATGCTACCAAGCTAGCTCTTATGACACCCTGTTTTATGTTTTTCCTTAAGGATAGTCAGCCATTAGAGTTACTCAAGGTTTGTAAGGCAGACTCACCCCCACCCCCCCCCCCCCCCCCCCCGTTCTGCATTTTATTAATGAAGTTCTATTGAAGGTTAGCCAAAAAAACGAAAAAAAAGAGTGGGTGATGAATGTCAAGATAATTGGAAACCAAGAGCTTGAACCCCTTAATGATTCAATAGGTCAAACAAATGTGCATGTCCATGTGACCAGGATTTAACAATGCACGGTCAAGTTGATCCTTGTGGTAGGTAGTGAATACAAAGATACTGTCATCCCCACATAGACTATCAATGAATTTTAACGTCCCCAAGAGTGTGACATAGGAAAGTAGTAAAAGTTTTAAAATTTATAATAACAAGATACTATATTATTTGAATTAATTGATACCAACCTAGAGCGTATTGTATTTTCGATCCGATTGGATTAATTGTTTTAAAATGTGCAATTAAAAAAAATAGTAATTTTAGAATGTACATTTTGAAAACTTAATTTTTAAAATCACAAATAAGTAGTGTTTGATAAAAAAGTGAAAAATATGGTTTTTATTTTTAAAAGCACAGTTAAATGTTTGGCTATTTTATAATAATCATCTAAAATTACTTCTTTTTGGAATAAATGACCAAAACTAATTTGATTATATTGTTAAGGCTATTGTTATCATTATTATTATTATTATTAATGAAGGTACTATAAATTTCATAGAGAGAAACAATTTCTTCTTCTTCTTCTTCTTTTTTTTTTTTTTTTTTTTTTTTTTTTTTTTTTTTTTTTTTTGAGAAAAAAGAAAGAAACACATTAAAATGTTCACAACCAACAATATCCATACTAATAAAAAAATATAGTAATTGGCTGACAATGAATTTTATTTTTCATTTTCTACATAGAAAGACCAAAAATTATCCTTTTTTTTTTTTTTTTTTTTGGAGAAACAAACACACACACATACACAAGGGAGAGAGAAAGGGGTTCTAACATAAAGGCACATCACAACTCCACTCAAAAGTCATGGTAACTTTTAAAGGAGGGTGAGGCAAGTTATACTACACACAACACACTCTTTTAAATAATGTGGGACAATTACCCAATCTTTTTTTTTTTTTGGAGAAACAAACTTACACACACACACACACACACACACACACACAAGGGAGAGGGAAAGAGGTTCTAGTATAAAGGCGCACTACAACTCCACTCAAAAACCATGATAACTTTTAAGGTAAGGTAAGACAAGTTATACTACATTCAACACACTCTCTTAAGTAATGTGTGACAATTAACTTTTTTTTTTTTTTTTTTTGGAGAGACAAACACACACATACACATACAAAGAAGAGGGAAAGAGATTTGAACACAAAGGCACATCACAACTCCACTCAAAAGCTATAGTAACTTTTAAGAGAATGTAATGAAATTAAGTAATATTGTTTGAATGTTTTAAAATAAAAGAATGGAAATGAATGAAACGTACGTAACCTTGTTTGAGAGTAATATAGAGGAAAATAAATGAAATCATTTTATAACAATATTACTATTAGACCTCTATTTTAAAATAAAAGAGCTGAATATAAAAGTGTATTTTGGAAGTTTTAGTAAAAAATTTATTAAATCTAATTCCATTCTCTCTAATTCCTCAAAATTTTGGGGGAATGAAAATTTTAGAATTTGACTCTTTTGAGAGAATGTAGAGGAATGAATGTTCTCTCTATTAAAACTCCCAAACAAGGGAATAAAAGAATAACAAGCATTTACCTTTAAAAATCACAAGGCCAAACAAGTATTTCGTTGATTTTTTTTTTCATATTGGTTAATGATTAGTGAAAAATAAGGCCAAACAAGCATTTTATTGAATTTTTTCATACATTGCACTGGTTAATGAATCGTGAAAAATAAAACTAAAGGAACTGCAGCAAATCTAATTCAATTGTGCACTAGTTCAGATAAAACTTGTAAAACATGCAATACAGGAAAAAAGTTTATCACCAACTATATCTTAAAGTACTAAAGTTCATCACCCACATCTTATATATTATAGTTGTAGTATATTCCAAATACACATTACATCTTATTATTGTTATCCCAGGATACTCCAACTTCAAACTTTAAGCTTTGTTATTGTAAGCCTCAAATCTAAGTTCACTAGTCCCACTAAACAACCGCATTGCTTTACTCGAGTCACAACATTTTGGAACAAACCCAATTGAATCACTGAGGCACTTCATACAGTCTAAGCTTGAAAGGTCTCTAGTGCATTGAACTGACCCGTTGAGTTTGTTATTCTCACTAATATCCAATTCTCCGAATAAAACCATTGGTGGGTTTATAGAAGCTTGGCCAGCGAGTTGGGTCAACCACTCACTTTTCTTTTGGCGAATCGATTTGTAATTAGTGAAGTTTTGCGGGTCCTTTGTGAAGAACCATGTCTCATGGTCAATATTGCCAAAGAAATCCACATTATGTACTTCAATGTGCAATTATGGCTCCATTTTATTGCACCATTAGAGTTTGGGCAAAGTGACCGAATTTCGTTTGTTGCATTAGCAATACAACTTCGGCAATTTTTCTCTTTGATATCAATATTGCAAATGGTAAGCCCATAAACTTTGTCTGCATCATGACCCTTTGTGCCAAGTGCGAAACCATTGGCAGGGACTTCATAGGAAAGGTAACTGAAAAGCTCATTCAAATTTGTACAATAAAGGTCATTGATTGTGGAATTTTGCACGCCTAAACATTTATACTCCAACCCAAAAGCACTTTGCAGAAGGAAAATAAAGCTTAGCAAGTAAAAAGAGGAAGGGATTTTTGTGATAAACATTGTTCAATATATTGGTAAAGGGTTTGCTTTGGGATGTATATGAAATTTGCAATATTGTTGAAGCCTTTATATAGTGTGTGTGGCGGAGAATTTTCAGAATTACAAATATTCTATTCATAAAAAAAAAAAAAATAAAAAAAAAATTACAAAGATTCTTTTTTAACAATTTTTAATCATGGGAAAAAAATTTTAAGTTTGAGAAATAGTTACAATAAAAGAAGTAGCTTTGAGTTATGTTGTCTATGGTAAGTTATCATTGGTTTAGTGATGAGTGATGACCATTGCATTTCTCATTTTTTTCACACAGTAGAGAGGAAAAAAAAAGGTTTATGACCCTTGAGTCTTTAAGAGGTCCAAAATGGTGACCCTAAATTTAATAGTAAAGGGTCTAAGTAATTATGTTAGCCCCTCGTGTTTAAGAGATAACAAATTAATGCTGGTGTCCTTTTACAATATTGACAAAGCATTTTTCTTTTCGGTCATATGTTAGCACTTATACAAGAGATCTGGGTTGGATTGACTCAACCGGATCTAGCAATTAAAGCATTTCTTTGTTTTTAGTTTTTCACTTTTGCTTTGAGCCATATAAATTTTTCTCAACGATTTTGATGTTACGTTTAATTAGTTCTATGAAGTTTGAGATTGTTTGGATTTCACGTCTTAAGGTTTTAAAAATTTGATTTTACATTCTGAAGTTCTATTAGCAATTCAACCCCTTTGATTAGTTTTTGCAGATAAGTGACACATTATTGTGTTGATGTGTTTTGTTTTTGCCAATAAGCTCCAAACGACGTAGTTTTGCCCAAGTGAAAAAACAAAACTGGAGCTTGCGTGGGAGGCCGAAGCAGTAGAGAGAGTGGCGGAGGGAGAGACAGAACTGGGATTATCACAGAGCGTTGCAGAGGTGAGAGCTTTGCGTGGTTCTCTGCGTATGTGATCTCCTTCACCACCACTCTCACCCTCTCCATTCCCAAACCTCTACTACTATCTGTTAAGAGCAAGTGTTGATGACATATGCCACGCAGGGGCGGAGCCAGAAGTTTTGGTTTGGGAGGGGGGCCGAGTTATGATACTAATATATTAGTTAAAACAAACCTCTACACACACACATATATATAAATTAATTTACTAAGAGAATTTATCATCATCTAAATTTTAATTAGTATATAAAAGTCATGTATTTCTTCTATTAGACATGTACAAAAATTTATCATTTTCTACATAGTTTAATTTGTTAAACCTCTTAAATTATATGATTTTAATATAATTTCTCTTTCTTTTAAGAGCACCATTGAAATAACTCAAAATTTGAAGAACCAACTTCAATTTTTACACGTTATATTTTTTAAAATGTAAAAATATATATACTATAAATTAATTTTTTAAAAGGCCCCCTCCCTTTATATGTGGCTCCGCCACTGATGACACGCATCACTGTGATTTACACCGTTTCAGCCAAACTCAAGAATAAAAAACAAAGCCCCACTGTCTGAAGCATCACCGCAGTCAATCAAGAACCAGTAAAAAATTCAAAAAAAAAAAAAAAAAAAAAAAATCCCTTGCTATGTTTCTCATCCCATCAATCCACACTAGTAAGTAGTAACCCACACACCATTGAACCACCATAAACCCACCAATCAAAAAAGAAAAAGAAAACAATCTGTCAAAACCCACAAATTTCAGAACCACCGTATTCCCACCAAAGCCACCATCCACCGGAAATCCACCACGTCCGACCCTTTATATCACCGGTAACCCATCCATCGCAAACCCCATCATTTAAAACCCAACCACCGCCAAATGACAGCTCCACCACAGACTAAAAATCCTTACCCCACTGTCGTGCTCTTCTACACGCAGAAAATCCCAAACCCACGCCACCGATAAACCGAAGCTCCCAGATTACAAGAACTGCCACCACCGAAATCCCATCAACGCCACTGCCGCAAGAGCCACCGCTACGGCACCACCATGGCCCGCACTTGATCAGTACCACGCTGCAACAATTTCACAAGCAATCCAGCGACCCGATATCAATAGGTAACCGTGGGGTTTTGTTTTTTATTTTTGAGTTTGGTTGATAGTTGATACGGTTTTTTTTTTTTTTTTTTGATTGAAACTGATATGGTGTTTTTTATCTTACTTTGGTTGAAATTAATCTTGAGTTTTGTGATTTCGCTTTGGGCAAAACTGAGTCGTATGGGCTAATCGCAATGATGTGTTACTTAACTTTAAAAACTAATCGAAATGGGCGAATTATAAAACAAATTTTAATGATTGGTTTTTGAATTTGAACCAGTTTTTTTTTTTTTAAATAATTTTTATTTTATTTTAAGGTTTGTAAGTGGAACAGTGACATAGCCTATTATGACATAATTTGGACCTTTAAATTATAGAAGGGTCAGATTTAATTATTTAAAGAACTTTATTTGGTAGAGTTTCCTAGAAGCTTGAGAGGATTTTGATCCGATTTTTCCATATATTTCTTACTTCTTTTTTTTTTCCTTTCTGGTGAGAATCCTCATATGTTACATGATGGATTACTTCGTGGCCAAGTATATGGTACCTTTTTAGTCAAGAATATCCAATAACGGTATGTTCTCAATGTCAAACTTGAATGTTTTTCTTAATTTGCTTTTTGTTAATTAATTTACTCTTATATTATATTATATTATGCAAATTCTTTTTCTTTTGTTTTTGACAAGATATTATGCAAATTCTTTTTATATGGTATGATTCGTATGAATAAGCTGTATGCAGAATATATATTATAAGTTTCCATATATCCCTAACAGGTCATGTGAATAATTTAATCTTTTTTTTTTTTTTTTTGAAAACAAAAAGTTAATCTTAGTTCTTAATATTACTTAGTTCCTAAGTTTACAGATAATATTTTTGAATTGATATATACTAAAAATGTGAAATTTATATATTTTTATGATAAATAGAAAAATCTGTCAAAGCATTAATTTTTTTTTTCCATAAAATTTTCCTATTTTATTAACAAATGCTCTTAGGAGTTAGTAAATCGGTTAATTTATACTTAATTTATTTTAAATCCATGATAGATTATTTTCCAATGCAAATTTTGCAATAAATAATAAAAGAGTGGGTGCATGTCAATTAAACTTTTCTTGTGAGTCGGTTGGCTTTACCGCTTTAGAGTCTTTTATTTTATTTTAATTTCTTTATATGGGAAAGAGAATACTTTTATTGTTTAATAACAAACCTAAAATCGAACCATGTGTATTTATGGCTGAAAGAGAAAAATCTTAGTGTTTAAGGAACGGGAGTGTCATAACTTCCTAAATGAGCGTGCTGCGCAAGTTCGCATGGTCTTCATTATCATTATAAAAGGGGTGTGCGTGTTGAATATAAAGAAGCGCCACTTTGTGAGAATTCTTTCATTCAAACCATATACCAGAGAAAAATTGAGTGTTTTCTCTAGAGGGTTTTTTGAGTGCTACGACCACATAGTGATATAGTATTGAGGTATTCAGAGCGGAGATTTTGTTATTTTTATAGAGGTATTATTGTATTTTCTTAATTTATTATAAAGTATTGTAATTTCTATTTTATTATGATAGATTGGTCGGATTCGCCTTTTGATTTTTCTAGGGCGTGGTTGATTTTTTTGGTGTTTATGTTATATTTAAATTTAATTTACACATAAACTGGGATTGGATTTATCCCAACAAATTTATGGCAGATGTCGTTTTTGCCTAAGTTATCTAACGTACAAAACTCTCATTTTTACAGGATTTGGAAGAGGTGATTGGTAGACAATCTTACCTTCAAACCATGTTTCAAACCTTGTTTTCTCTAAAAGAGATGCCTACATCATTGACAACATTGTTCTCTGCCTATGCCTCCATTACTGCTTTTGTGATGCTAGTAAGATCCATGGTAAATGAACTCGTACCTCCTAAATTCCGCTCTTATCTCTTCTCCATCTTTCAACATTACTTCTTTACTCCTCAATCTTCTCAACTCACTCTCGTCATTGAAGAGAACTGTGGTATCGGTACCAATCAAATCTATGAAGCTGCCACAATTTATCTACGTACCAAGATTAGTGACTCAACAGAACGTCTCAAAGTAAGCAAAACCATTAGGCAAAAGAAATCAACCATTGATGTTGTAACGGGTGAAGAGATTACTGATTGCTTTGAAAACATTAAGCTCAAATGGAAGTTTTCAGAAAAAGGAGAGAATCGTCATGATCGTCAAAAATTTATTGAGCTTTCCTTTGATAAGAAATTCAAAAATGTTGTGCTAGACTCTTATTTACCTTACGTAATAACTAGTTCTGAGACTATAAAAGAAGAAGAAAAGGAGGTAAGGCTTTATAGCCGCGATTGTCGTGGTTGTGATGATGAAGGTTATAGTGAATGGGGTTCTATTAATCTTGAACATCCAGCTACGTTTGAGAAGTTGGCAATGGACCCAGAGGTGAAGAAGATGATCAAGGATGATTTGGACAGGTTTGTCAGAAGGAAGGAGTTGTATAAGAAGGTTGGCAAGGCATGGAAGCGAGGGTATTTGCTTTATGGCCCTCCGGGTACTGGTAAATCAAGCTTGATTGCTGCCATGGCTAATTACCTCAAGTTTAATATCTATGATTTGAACCTTTCAGACATATACTCAGATTCACAGTTGAGAAGGATATTGCTTGCCACGTCTAATCGTTCTATACTGGTAATTGAGGATATAGATTGCAGTGCAGAGTTGGAAGATCGAGAGGAAGAGGATAACTCTAAGAATTCTTCCTCTAAGGTTAGCATTCTTTATTCTCATAAAAACTAGTTTCAATTACTCTAAACAATATATATATATATATATATATATATATATATATATATAAAATTAGTATGGTAATTAGATTATTATACACTTCAAATAGTTTTCGTGTGATTCTTATGTGAATTGGATTTGATAAGCGTGTGAGAATTTGTGTTGAATCTAATATCAGGTATTTATTAGATTGAAATGGACTATAAGTGATTACGATAAGTTTTAATTATAGCATTTTTGAAATTTTTCGAAATAATGATAAGGTTGCCTACCAATCATCTCTCTTAGGCTCTATGAAAATTGGAGTTTTATACATTGAATACATCTTTAACTAGATACATGTGCTATGAACATCATCAACAACCATTAGCAGTACCACTATGATTCAAATTAAATGACATTATCTTATGATTTTATCTAACATTATTTCCTATCATGTTATTTTTTCAGTTCACACTATCGGGTTTATTGAACATCATAGATGGATTATGGTCAAGTTGTGGAGATGAGCGAATTATTGTGTTCACCACCAATCATAAGGACCGGCTTGATCCTGCTTTGTTGCGCCCAGGCCGTATGGACATGCATTTGCACATGTCATATTGCACCATGGATGGGTTCAAGTTGTTGGCTTCTAATTATCTTGGTATCAATGGTGACCACCGACTCTTTAAAGAGATTGAAGGATTGTTGGAGAATGCAGAGGTTACCCCAGCTGAAATTGCAGAAGAACTTTTGAAGAGTGATGGTAACGATGTTGCTCTTGAAGGCCTTGTCAAATTTCTTGAGCAAAAAAGACTAGAAGATGCAAAGAGGGAAGTGTAAAAACCCAAAAGAGTTAAATGATTTTTTAAACTTGGACAAGGAAAGCATTGTACCATTAAGAGTTCCTGAAATATATAGATCTGAAATATATAGATCAAAAAGTGCTAGAGAATTTAACAAAGGAGAGCATTGGCACTTCATATTATTTAAAAATCTCGCGTCTTTTTTTTTTTTTTTTTTTTTTTTTTTTTTTGGAGCCTTAATAACCTTAATCCCTTATTAGCATTGGCAATGCTTACGTAGAACTTAAAAAAAAAAAAAATATATATATATATATATATATTCTTGATAATAATAAGTGGCCCGATGTAGGAAGGTTTTGTGACAAGATATACCACGCATCCAACTAGGACTTTTTTTAATTTTTATATATTGATAAGGATATTTTCGGCATAAATGTTTATCTTAAAATCTTTGACCTGTTGAGATGAAAACACCTCACCTAATGGTTCGTCGGGACAGGCATCCTACCCCACCTCCATAGGAATCCGTCAGCTTCATAGAGATCCGTCGGGAACCTGGCAGTTGGTCTTGATGGGTGGTAGGTGCATAAAAGCTGACAGATAGGTTTGAAGTATAGCGCAATAGGGGGATGATGCCTAAACCGACGGATGGATTTGTATGAGCCCCATGAACCTTTACGTGTTCTCCATTCATAAACCCCTATATGGAAATAACTTGCACACCCCACCCAACAACCCTATTTCACGTTTGTATCTTCCCGATATAGGAAGGAAAGTCCTAGAATCTCGGAGCCTTAACTCCAAAATCTTCTCCACAAGGAAAGATTCCGCGTTCCAAGGGATCTCAATTAACTCCACACCACTATATAAGCATTAGACCTCCTCTCCCCCAAGGTACGTGAAATTTCCTAGTTCTCATACTTTAGAGTTCTTGGAGATTCTCATTCTATCACTGGCTTAACTTTCAGAGGGTCTTTGGCCGGCACTCCACCGATACTCCTTGTTGGTTCTTCTTTTTCTTGTTGTTTAGATACCTTTATTAGTGCGCGTGTGGACAATCAACTCACTAATGATTTTTGTGCATCATCATATATTGTTAAGCATTTATTTTTCATATATGTTAAAAAAATATCAATATAAGAGCAACCATGAATGATAAAATGGTATAAGAAAGTCCACGAGTTTTTATCACTTTGCTATGATCCTCTCATTGCTCTGGATGCACAGGAATCAATTACGTCTTGGTCAAACTCCAATTTCACTATCAAAGATTTAAAAAAAAAAAAAAATGGGAAACACTATCAAAAATTTGATTTTGCTCGAGACAAAATTCATAAGCTAAAATTAAAGATGCTCACACAAATCCTTCAACGAGAAAGAATCAACTATGGTAGTGACTAAAGTGACGTAAGAGACTTTATTTGATCTGAAGCTAGCCTGGAGAAAAGTGATGAATTCAAAATAATTAAGTGGTTGATCAATGGCAGCTGATGTGTCCATAAAATTGGTGAGCTTGTGAAATAATCAACAATAAATAAGCTGATTTTTTTTTTTCATAGCACAAAATGACCCAAAGTTGGTCCCTTAGACCTTATGTTACACAAGCTTTCCAATGGTATCAAGAATCAATAATTTAACACTCTCTTTCTCTCTCTATAACCTTAACTCATACTGGCCAAATCTTGTATTTTTTGGCCAAAATTGACTGAAATGACCCAGATCATGTGAAACACAATAGAATGGGCTGAAATTTGATTCTGGGCGAAAAAGGGGGATTATGTTTCTAGTTTATATACCTGTACTAGATTTTACAATTGTTCTAGCCGAAACATAATGATATTCACAATATGACTCCAAATGCGGTTGTAGCAAAACTTTTTGCATTTTTTTTAATATATTTCTCTTTTAGGCGGAAGAATTACCCTTATCAATGACATCATAAATGAAGTGACATATATTCTCCTATGCCTTTCGTGTTCGTATTAAAGAGCGTGCTACACAAGTAGTCAATATATATATATATATATATATACATATTACTCTTTTGCTTATGATTCCTAATAGAGTTGCTCTATTACCTCTCCCGTCTAAGTTTTGACATTTAAGAGTTTATTTGACATCACTTCCAGCTTTTTTATTTTAGTTTTTATGTATAATTTTTTAAAACTTTACTTTTTTTTTTTTTTTTTTTTACATTTTCAAAAATTTTTAAAATATAAATATATTTTAGTACACTTTTAATAAAAAAAATTTAACAAAAAATTAGATTAACTACTCTCTCTCTCTCTCTCTCTGTGTGTGTATGGAAGCATCGTGGTCACCAATTCTCATTCTGCCGCACCTCGAAAGTTGTTAATAAGAAATGTCATTAGTTTTAAGTTTTAACTTGACCGACTCTATTCCTTTTTACTCTTCTCTTTTTTGGCTTTCAGCGTGTTTGACACTCTGGTCTTAACACCAATTTTCCAGAGCAAAAGACCTTTGTGACGGGAAAGGACAAGCATTGATTGAGCTTTTGACAAAACTGTGTGCTGGAATACTTTTTATTTTTTTATTTTTAAGTATTAAAGCATTTACTCTTTAAGGAAAAAAAAGTGACTAAATTTTAGATCCAGTTTTGTTGGAATGGTGGAAAAGTGTGAGGATGAAATTTTTTTTTGTTTAGTTAGAGAGAAAAAGAAGATGATGAAAAATGTAGTTTATACAAATTGACTATTATATCATTGTTATATAATATATAAAAAATAGATATATTTACACTCATTAAATAATATAAAAATTAACATAAATGTATATATATTTATATTACTTTTCTTTATTATTATATATAATTTTAAATTTATGGGCAAACAAAATTGATTATGTAGACTTTATCCACATGACCATACCTAGTTTGGGAAGATATTTTCAAAAAAAAAAAAAAAAAAAAAAATTTATCTACCCATTGTTACGTGGGAAGATATTTTAAAAAAAAAATTTATTCACATGGGCGACTGGGCAAACCGGGCAACTGGGCAAACTTGGCAAAACATCCTTCACCTGGCAGCAAAACAATTCACCTGGCAGCAATTCAACTAGTTTTTAACATAAAGTGAGGGTATTTGTGTAAATTACATCATTCAGCATCTTTTCTCCTTAGTTTTTCTCCAAAATTGGGAGGACAAAAAAATGTGGGCTCGGGGGGATTATTTTTCTCCCCATTTTTTGTCTCTCTTGTTTTTTCTCCTGAACCAAACAAGAGAAAATGCCATTTTCCACCCTATTTTTCTCTTCTTATTTTCCATCCTCCCTATTTTCACCCCAACCAAACATACCCTTAAGCTACAGTGAGCTGCTAATTTGTACTCAAATTATTTTGAGTTTCTCTTATTTGCTATAGAGTATTCTTTAAGGGTATTGGTTGCTAAATTGACTATCCTCATTACAATGCTCTAAGCTCATATTTTTAGCAAAATATAGCCAAAAGACTTTGTTTAGTGATCTACAACTATAATAGAAAGTGACCAATTTTTTTTAATGAACGAAAAAAAAGGCTCATATGGCACAGTATCATTGCCCTAGCCCACATACATCCAAATTCTATGGCGTGAGACCAACAAAGCTACTTGAGGCTATCCATGTAAGACATCATTTAAACTAAAGCGTCACGACTCAAACCACAACCCTCAAACTTGCAAGGGTGATAGCTCAAGAGATTTCTACCATCATGCTACCACCCTTTGGTCGTAATAGAAAATGACTAATTTTATGCTGCACAAATTTTTATTATTATTATTATATCATGTACAATATCTACCAAATTTTAACGGTCAATATAAAATACTACCGTATATAAAAAAGGAAGAAGAAGATGATATTGCATATATAGTGGTAGCTAAAGAATTTTTTTGGTCATTAAAAAATTTAATAAAAAAGAACGTGAATATATTTAGCTATCAACAAGGGGAAAACGCGCGCGCGCGCACGTGCAACACACACACACACACACACACACACCAAATATATGAAGTTTTATGATTTTCTTCTACAAGTTTTCATATTTAAATCATTACAAGATTGTTCATTATAGGTTGTCATTATTTATTATTAATGTAGGTAGGTGTGACCATTTCATTTTCTTAAGTTTATATACAACTTTTATTTTTATGTTGTTGTCATTATCTATTTATCATTATTTTTATAAAAATATATTAAACTAAATGACAAGACTCAACCCACTGACACTGTATTAAATTGATCTACACTCATCCATATATAAATAATACACTAAGAGTCTACTTAACCAATCAAATGCTTAAAAAATCACTAACTTTACTTTTTTTTTTCTTTCTTGAATCACTAACTTTATAACAAAAAGCTATTGTAACTTGATAACAATACACACACATGTAACAAACTCTTTATATTTCCTAATTATTAAATTCTATACAGTTAAATTATATTTTTACTATATACGCACACATTCATATACATCACAATTCACACAAATAACATTATAAAAAATAATACTAATATTAACTTACACAATCAGTGTTAGTCTATCAGACACATACTCACACAATATAATATAAATTTATACTAGAAAGAAAGATACTTATAACTCACAAATACTCACTTTGAAATTTATGAGAATGAGGCCAAAGATCAAATTATAGAAAAATAAAGATCTATGAGATAGGCTAATATGTGATCAACATGTGCAAAAATATTTTTAAGAGTAAATTAAACTAATGAAATATATCTTATATATATATATATATATATATATATATAAATTCAAGTCAGGGGCTTCAATTTAACCCCTTGAACATAAAATGGTGCCCCCCTGATTGCATGATTTAATATTTTATATTAATCAATGAACTTTTTTTTTTTTTAAGGAAAAATCGATGAGCAGTTAAAATTAAATAAGTGTAGTATGAAAATAGTGGTATAACTAAGATTTGACTTTAATTAGAAGTAAATTTTAATAACATATATTTCTTCATACACTTATATACATAGATTATACATGCACACAATGCACACAATTTATACGTATATCTATTCACAATTACACATATACATTTAATTAAAACTAATATGTACAATAATTAAATGCCACTCATTTGAATATTAAGTGGTTTTTTTTTTTAAACATTTAAATAAGTTGTGCTGCAACTTTTCATGGTCAAAATTTCACTTATAATTCTTATAAAATGATCAAAGTATGACAAATATAAATCACATGGTAACCAAATTCTTAAACATTATGTCAACACCGGATTTAAGCCTTGACATCCACAGATTGAGGTCTTGGTGACATATGTATATAACGACTTGTGCGTGACATTTGGGGTGATATGTGTGCATATGAGTGTGCCTTTCATTTCTTATTCATTTTAAGGAGTTGCCACCAATTAATTAATTTCCTAAGTTGTAATTGGTCACCTCTAGGTTTAATCTTTTTACCTAATTTAGCAAAGAAAAACCTAAGGGCTTATAAAGCTAAAATGGAATATAAAAAAATGTCTTGACCTAGAAGACATAGAGTCTCAAAAGCTCAGTTACATGTGGAGCAAGTTTTAGACACCCTCAGAACACTCATATTTTGATATTACCTTATTTTGAATACGTTCCTGTAATTCACTATTTTAAAGGTTACTTAAACGTTTGGCATTTGATGAAAACATTTTAAATATCCTTTCGGTAATTTAGGAAAATATGATTTTTGTTTTTGTGTCCATTTAAGAATTACATATTTTTGGCAGCTTATTTGTATAATTAATGTGAGACCAAAAAAAAAAAATCTAGGTTTTATTTTTTAATTTTTTTTTAATTTTTTTTTTATAGAAAAGATGAAACATATTTGGAATGAAGCTAATACAAAAAGTAATGTAAGACCCGTAAATGGTAAATAATTTAAGCAAAAAGCTAACTTATAATTTGTTGCCAAACTCACTCAAAAATTGTTTCATTTTTGAAAAGAGGAAATTCCATGGTTATTTTGAAAAGGAAAAGTTTATTTTGAATATGGAAATTTATTTTCAAAGAGGTGAAAAGTTCCCTTCGAAAAGGAAAAACAAAAAGAGGTGAAAAGTTCAAAGGAATTTTGGAAAAGTAATTTTGTTTTCAAAGAACAAATATGCCATGATTTTCTTGGGAAAAAAAATTCAAAGAAAAGACCACTGATTTTATGAACATTTTTCAAAAAAAATCTCATGAATTTTTGAAAAGTTTTCTTTAAATGAAAAGGCCCCATGAATTTCTGGGAAACATATAAATATTTGTAAGGTAACTTAAAATTTTGGCATTTGAATTTTTGGAATAGGTTTAATTTGAAACTATTTTGAAATATGCATGCTTCAATCAAATATTTGTTTGTGGTTCAAAAAAAAAAAAAATTTGAAAAATAAGTGGCATTTTTTAATTATATATGACTCCTCTCTTATTTTTTTTTAAATTGTTTTTATTAATTTTATAAATTTTTCATGTGAGAAATTTTATTTTATTTTTAAAAAAATTTTATTACTAGTTTGAATTTTGAAGTTTGAATACATTCTTAAGCATATTCATCCAATTTCGAACATACATACATTTATTCATCAGAAACAGAGATTATATTACATGATAGAGAGTCACACAAAATACAAAAAGTACTACACCCATGATAAAGAGATACATAAGAATGCATACATAGCCATACCCACACATAATTGATATCCATAAACCCATCAAATGATGATTCCATTCTCTAGTTACTTTTGCTCGAGAAATTCGACGACTCCTCGAAGAGCAACATTGGGATCTTCACTCTTCAAAAGTTCCTCGGCCATTTCAGCTGGAGTAACATTTTTATTCTTAAGCAATGCCTCAATCACTTCAAAGAGTTGGTGGTCACCATTGATACCAAGATAATTAGAAACCAACTGCTTGAACCCATCCATGGTTATATATGACATGTGCACATGCATGTCCATACGGCCTGGGCGCAACAAAGCAGGATCAAGCTTCTCAAGCTTCTCCTTATGATTGGTGGTGAACACAATAATTCGCTCTTCTCCACAGCTCGACCATAATCCATCAATGAAGTTCAATAAACCGGATAATGTGAACTAAAAAAATAACATGATAGTAAATATTGTTAAATGAAATCATAAGATAATGTCATTTGCATTAGCTAGTGTGATAGTACTGGTAATAGTTGTTGACATATAGCTAGCATCATGACATATGTATTCAGTGGAAGTTGTACTCAACAAACAAAACTCCAAATTCCTATGGGTTCTAGAAGAGATGATTTTGGTATGCAACCTTATTCCCCCCTTCTTTCTTTTCTTTTTTTTGTTGGAAAATGTTGATTCCTGAACTCAAACCCAATAGTACAGGCAGGAAAAATCTTCTGCTATGGTAGAAACTAATTGATGGGTGAGTTTGGCATCATTTTTAAGCTTTAATTTTTAAATTTTATGTATAATTTTTTAAAATATAACTTTTTTTTTCTTCTGTTTTTTCTCATTTTTAAAATTTTTTTCAAGGTACAAGTATGTTGTAGCAAACTTTCATAAAAAAGTTTTTAGCAAAAAAAACTAAATAAAATATTTCCAAACCAACACCATTGAGCTAACTATCACATAAATAAAAATTACATCCACACCAAACAAAAACTGTTACACATGCTTGAGTCATTGTAAAATATGAATCACAGGTCCTAAAGCAAAGGAAGTTAATACCGTACTGAAGGCTGTATCAGTTTGGCTAGCAGTATAATATATTTCGGGTGCCGGTCAATACCGGTGTACCATTTTGGATTTATCGCTATTAATTTATATATATATATATATAGACATACTTAATTACTTATTTAGAATTATTTATAAATCTATATAAGAATCCTTAAATTTATAATAGTATATTTCTATAAATTAATTGCATATTTTTTATATGATTATTTCTTGCTCAAATATCAACCCATTAATATAACCTGAGATACTAGATTGTAATAATAATAAAAAGATAAAAAGATGATATTAATTATTAAAAAAAAAAACATAAAATTGCTTATCAAATGTGAGTGTAGCCAGCCTAAAAGTCCAAGCATATTTGAAATTTGAATTCATTAGAGTTCACGTGGGGTGTCAAAACTCACACAAAACAATTAAATAAGAGCCACACACACAACTAAAACAAAAGGCACAAGAAAGCAATTAAACAAGAGCCACACACAACTAAAACAAAAGGCACAAGAAGAGAGGATCAGTAAGTCAAAACTGAAGAAGAAGAAGAAGAAGAAGAAAGAGAAGCGGCTGGATAAAACAAGGAGGAAGGCTGGGGGAATGGCTGACAACATGGGAAAACAACTAGTGAGGATGACATCGTGCTGCTGCTAACTTTTTCCATTTCTTCAAGTTTTCAATACTGCCCGATTTCCATTTTTCGGCCGAGATGTCTGATATTCAAGGGTACGACTGGTATAGTACGGTAAGGACAAGTATTTTAAGTGGTACGAATCATGGGTATTTTTGTATCGGTTTATCTGCTAGTACGATAAATTCTGGCTGTACTGTAAGAATTGACTCCCTGCCTAAAACTGATAGCTATATTGACAAAATTAAATGAACCGCATTCAATTATATAGCTAGATAGAGATATTGTCAAAAGGAAAGTACTATATATTTGCACTATAATATAAAAGAACTAGTCAAATGATTTGGAGAAATTTTAATTATAACATTCTTTCTTATTAAAAATAAGTTTATAATCCTATCCAAAAAAAAAAAGTTTATAATTGAAAGCGAGGGTATTTGCTTCACTTATAATCTATTTTAATGTGATAAACATCTAATGTCGGACCTCAGCATACACAACACATTTAGCAGATCAAATCTATCTAAGAATCATACGAAACTGTCTAAAATATATAATAATCTAATTATCACCATACTAGTTTTTATGAGAAAAAAGAAAGTTAACCTTAGGCTTTTTCAGAATCTGCTGATCAGACATCTCCTCTTTCTCTCGATCTTCCAACTTTGCACAATCAATATCCTCAATTACCATTATTGAACGATTAGATGTGGAAAGAAATATCCGTCTCAACGCTGAATCTGAGCGTATGCTTGAAAGGTCCAAATCATAGATATCAAACTTGAGATAATTAGCCATGGCAGCAATCAAGCTTGATTTACCAGTACCCGGAGGCCCGTAAAGCAAATACCCTCGCTTCCATGCCTTGCCAACTTTCTTATACCACTCCTTTCTATTAACAAACTTGTCCAGATCATCCTTGAGCATCCTCTTCTGCACTGGGTCCATTGCCAACTTCTCAAATGTAGTTGGGTGTTCAAGAACAATAGAACTCCATTCACGACCAGGTGAACCACGGCCAAGATCACGGCTATAAAGCTTTACCGCCCTTTCTGCTTCTTGTACAGCCTTAGAACGAGATATTACTTCAGCTAAATAAGACTCTAGCACAACCTCTTTGAGTTTCTTATCAAAGGAAAGCGTAAAATATCTACGACGTTCACAGCCATCAAACCCTTTTTCTATATGTAACTTCCATTTGAGCCCTTTAATGCCTTGAAAGGAATCAATAACTTCTGCACCCGGTACTATATCAAAGGTTGGCCTCTCTTGCCTAACGGTTTTGCCAACATTGAGACATTTTGATGAATCAACAATCTTGGTACGGAGGTAGGTTGAGGCAACATCATACATTTGATTGTCACTGAGATCACAATCCGTGCGAAAGAAGAGAGTGATTTCAGGCGTACAAAAATATTCTTCATAGATGGAGAAGAGATTATTGAGGAATGAGGAAGGTATCAGTCCTTTTACTAGGGGACATAGTACAATCACACCAGCAGCTGTGATCAAAGATGTAAGCATCTCCATGAAAGTTAACATGGTTTGAAAATTGAGGATCAATCACCCCTCTTCCAAATCCTGTAAAAATGAAAACGATGTAGTTAAGGATACAATTTTTTACGCCTTGAAGGCTGCAATATAGAAGTTTGGACACCAAGAATATATTTCTTGGTTTGTCTATGAAAGTTTTGAGTCACTTCACAAGGATGACATCTGCCATAAATTTGTTGGGATAAATCACTATCTATGTGTTAATAAATTTAAATATAACCTTAAGCAAAAAAAAAAAAAAAAAAGGCACCAAGAAAATTAACCACACAAGAACTCATTTCGTGAAAACCCCTCTAACATAGAGGGACCAATCTATATACTATAATAAAATAGAGAATGCAATGCCCAAGTATATGTTCAAAACTTATTAAGTTCACAATAAATTTGAAAAATACAATAATACCTCACTGGAAACTCTGTGAAACCAAGAACACAACAAGAGGTCTTCGCTCTGAACAAGGCACCTAAAACTAGTAGAACTCCACTAGCAGAAATTAAATGAAGCTAGAAGCTTCAATGTGGGTTACATGAACCGAACTCCAGCATGTATAAATTAATGTGCCGTGCATGTGCTGTGCACTAGTGTTAAGTGTATTAAACAAAAAGCTAGCAGTGTATGAATTGAAAGAAAAGTGCGGTGTGTGCTGTGCACTAGTGTCAGTGTATGTTTTTTTTTGAGAAACAGTGTCAGTGTATGTGAATCAAAGCATTAGTGCTTTGTTCTTGTTTTGAGGTGGAAAACATGCTTATTAGGTGGAAAGAACGTAGTTAAATTAAAAAAATTCACACCCAAAAGTGACGGCTAAGATTCCACTTAGTATGCGATTCTTTGAAAACAAAAAAACCAAAGCAAAACATGCTTAGTATGTTATTATACTTATTTATTGGTAGTTTGTTTGCCACAATCCTTATCCATTGAGAATTAAACTTTTTTTTTTAAAGTAAACAGTAATATTTATTAGAACACACACGAAAATAGTAATATTAGTGTTTTAAACCGAGTTTATAATATATTACATAATCAGAGTGCAACTATAAAAAGGCATAACCTTTATAGTTGTAGACTAAGGTTATAATAACAACAGATACTAAACACACACAACCAATATGAGAATTAAACTAGTGAAGTTTAAGGCTACAAACTTTGTACATATATAAAATGTATTTGACACTAATATGAAATATAAAAATATTTATGAGTGATGTATTCATGTAAGATTCGCTATATATTGTTTATTTGTTTTTTTTTTTTTTAAAGAATAAGCCACATTTATTTAAAATCAAAATTTCACTTATGATTTTTAATAGTTAGATAGTTAGAGACAAAGTATAACTTATGTAAATTTATATTATTATGTAAGTATACACTATTTGATTGCCTATACACAATTTTGAAGGTGAATAAATTATTACATAAATAATGTGAGGTCCTATTAGGTTTTTTAATCAATTAATTTATTTTGTATCTCATTTTTGAAAGGTAATGCAACTGGCACTGCTTTGATGCAAATGAGGTGTTTTTAGATATATCTTATGAGAAGCTTCAATTTGATAGGTTTGGAGCACACAAGTTCCACACAAATAAAGATAGCACACACAGATACAAAAAAAAGTAAAATTTCAAACGCAAACTCGAGTTTGGTACCACATTTTTGGGCTTATAAAAAATGGTATGAGGAGCTAGAAAATGGGCATCATAAGCTTTTTAATGACACATCATTTTTGTTAAACGGAGATCTAAAAGGCCAAAATGTAAGTTTACATCAGGAGTGGGCCTAGGATTTCAAGCTAGGGGGCCGAAGTATAAGGAAAAAAAAAAAAAAAAACCAAATAAGTATCCATATATTATTAACAAATTATCAACAAAGATAAATACACAAAATCATTGTTTCTTAATATATTAATATGCAATCATCTACCAATAACGACAAAAAAAAAAAAAAAAAAAAAACACAAAATAATATTGTTTCTTAAGAGCATCAAATATTGCAAAAAAATATATATATATATATATTTTCACAAAATTATTTTAAAAAAATTACCTTTTCTACGTTAATATAGTATTTGGTGTTCTAAATACTAAATATTTAGCATTTAGAATACCTAATACTAGTACTCTAATACTAGGCTGACTAGGATTTTTTATTTTTTATTTTAAAGTTTTGGTTTTGTTAAGTTTTTGAGTTGAGCAGTTGCTAGTTGGGTTAGGTTAATTAAAAGGGAGGGGGACTAAGTTTTTGGAAAAGGGAAGTACAACTCTAGAAAAAAAATATATAACCAATAAAAAAAATTCTTTTTTTTTTCTTTGGGCCAGGAGGCCCAAAATATATTTTTTCCTTCTATTCTTTGGGTCGGGGCCTAGGCCCCCTGGGTCTGTCCCTGGTTTACATAAATGAATAGAATCATGCAAAACCCATAGAAAATGGATCAAGATAAGCTTGAGATACCCACTTATCACACAAATTTGTCACAAATTGTTAGGACATACGTGGAACTTGTTAGAACATATGTTATGTAAAATTGGCTAATTCTTTGACAAAACGCACTTTACTTGTAATTAGGTAGATTTAAGATGGGTTTAGTACTTCAAGGAATAAGAGTTCAAGTCTAGTATTGAAGTCATGCAAATCTGTCTAAGAAACAAGTGAAGAAGTGTTGTTCATTAAAGTTCGACAGATAGCTCGACAGATAGATATCTATCGAGATTTAAAGCTAATGCTCAACAGTTACTCGACAGAAATAGTATCTATTAAGAATTACGAAATTCAGATTTCCAGATTTGTTTTCACGCATATCTAAGTGTATTTGTGTAGAGTTTCTTTTCTTACAATCTTAGACATATATAAGGATTATTTTAAGGGCCGTCAAAGGTGATGCAAAGTGATGCAACTCAACGCAAATTGATTGTGCATGCAAATTGTGACCGGAGATAGAATTTGCCCTAGTTCATCATATTTTGTGTAGAAGTTGCTACGTCTTTGTGCCAAGGGTTTTGTAACCAAGGAGCTTCTTGATCTTCATCGTTGGATGAACTGAAGAACTTTGCAGCCAACATCTTCCTCAAGTTGCGGTGTGTTAGTCACGTACTTGGATCTGTGCATCGATTGGTTAGTCACATACTAAGAGTCGTGCATTGAAAGGAGAGATTGTCACTAGATTACAAGTCCAATATGCTATTGGGGTAAGGGTTCAACTAAAGGTTGGTTTTAGGTACTAGGATTCATTTTACTTGTAACCGCTTGTTTTGATAATAATGGATTCTCGGGAGTGGTGACTTTAAATTCACCCGGTAGGGTTTTGTCTCAGTGGTTTTCTCTATTCGTAAACAAATCACCTGTGTCAAATTTATTTTTCATTGCCTTTAACTTAGTTGGTGATTTGTTTTTGCTATCACGCTTATTGCATGTAATTGAATATAATTAATTCACGTGGCTAATTAATTGATTATTTTACCAAAAGGGGTTAATACATTTTCGGCCTATCAAGTAGTATCAGAGCGAGCACACTCTGATTAGGGTTTATAATCTATACTGTGTGATCCATTGACCCCTGTTTGTCATAGATAGAGGACAGTCTCTAATTATACATCTTTTATTTGATGGTATTAAATATGCATATTGGAAGTACGCACGAGAGATTTCTTACAGTTTTTACATGAGAAGGTGTGGCAAGCTGCGAAGATTGGTTGGATTAAGCCAAAGGAAGCGTCGGCTGATTGGGATGATGCCAAGATCAAAGCGGCAAACTTCAATAGCAGAGCATTGAATGCTTTATTCAGTGCGGTCACTAATGAGGAGTTCAAAAAGATATCCTCCACTAAAACTATTAAGGAACCATGGACTATTTTCCAGACAACCTGTGAAGGGACTAAGGCTGTTAAGGACTTAAAGTTTCAAAAGCTTACTACAAGCTTTGAAGAGATTAAGATGGAGAATGATGAGTCATTTGATGAGTTCTATGCCAAGTTGAAGGACATAGTCAACTCCGCCTTTAATTTTGGGGAAACTATTTTCAAACCCAAGGTTGTGAGAAAGGTGCTTAGATCTCTACCAGAGATATTCCATGCCAAGATCATCATTGTTGAGGAGTTAAAGGATATTGAAAAAATTCTTTTGACAAAGCTGGTTGGCAACTTGTAAACCTATGAATTGGGTTTGACTAGGATAAGGAAATATATTGTGAAAATAGCACTAATATGATCATATTTCAAGTTTATTTCAATTGGGTTTAAACAAAATTTAGGGTCAAAGTGTTTAAAATTTTATTTTAAGGGTCAAAAAAAAAATTATATATAATTTTTTTTGTGGGGCCAAGGCAAGGGGTTTATTTGAACTCCTGGGCTTGCTGTAGAGCCGCCCCTGGAAAGGCAAAAGCTATTTTAAGAAATGCTTCCAATTCTTTTTTACTCTCTTTATTCCTTTCCAGCCTTCACTTTTTCTTTTCCAGCGTGTTAAGACACTTTGTAACACCAATTTTCCAAAAGCAAAAGACTTTTGTGGCAGGAAAGGACAAGCTCAAAAAACACACTTGGGCTTATGCATCACTATCCAGCCTTCACTTTTTCTTTTTCAGCGTGTAAAGACACTTTGTAACACCAATTTTCCAAAAGCAAAAGACTTTTGTGGCAGGAAAGGACAAGCTCAAAAAACACACTTGGGCTTATGCATCACTGTAGAAAACTATACTTGGATATCAATTTTTATTTTTTTATTTTTTGTATTTTTTAGTCTCACACTCTAGACTCATGTAACTGTAGCAACATGTGAGTAGAAAATATATTATTTTCATGTGTTAGAAATACAAAATAAATAAATTGGATTTTGGTGATGCAAAAAGAAAAATGCATTTTTTTAATGCATAATTAGTTGATGCTAATGCTTTTAATTGAGCTTTTGACAGAACATAGTGCTGGAATACAAATTTTTTTCTTCATTGACATTTTTTTCATCATCAATAACATTTATTATCGCTTTTATTTTGATATATATAGTTATTTATTCTTGGCATTCTAGCTTCTTAGACTTATAACAATAATAGCAAAAAATATAAAAAAAATTATATTCTAATTTAATACATTATTCATAGCATAGAAAATAAATTTGTAAATATGAAAGTAAAGTATCGAGTGTGTAGTCCAAATTCTGTAAGAGAAAGAAAAGGAGGAAAAGAAAAAACTCATGAACATGTTATTTTATTGGACTCAATTAACTAGCAGAATTTGTTTTTTTGGTTAAATGCAAGTCTAAAACTTATTTAAAGCATCACTAGTTTACACTCTGACCCGAGTAATGGGGCACGTGGAATCCCGTGTGAATTAGCAAGAAACAGTGGTGGCTTTAGGAATTTTTTTTCAGAGTGGTCATTAAAAAACTTAAATTAATCAAAATAAAACTTGAATCTATTCACCTCACAAAAAAAAAAAAAAAAAGCGTCCAAATACATAAAATTTGAAAATTTCCTTTCACAAATTTTTATATTTTGAAATTTTCAAATGATAGCTTCACTATTAATGTTATTAGCTAGATATTTTTTAATGTACACAATCAAAAAATCATTAAATTATTAATCTCAATTCAAGTACCAACATATTGACTAAATTAGTAACAATATAAACAAAATGCATTATCTTTTTTTTTTTTTTTAAATGTATTACATAAATCCAACAAATTTGACTAATGACTAAAGTAAACACTAACATCCTAACGGTTTCAAAAGCGTGCATTTTTTTTTTTTTAATAGAGATTTTAAAATATGTCATTTGAAAACACAATTTTAAAAATCACAATTAAACGTTTGATGTGGGCTTTTTGGCTAAATTTTGTTTGTTTGGGCAATTTTTAAGAAGTGCTATGTCTACAACATTTTCACAACAAAGCCTAGGTGGTAAATTTTTATTAGTTCTAATTTGAACCTGCCATTGAAATTGTTTTTTTGTCCACAAGCAACAACTTTTTTTTTTTTTTTTTTTTTGAGAATCCCACAAGTAACAACTTGATACTTAGAATTTGTTACGAAAGTGTTGTGAACATAGCATTTCTCACAATTTTTTGGTTCAACATTCAACAGACCAAAATTTTGGAGAGGTTGAATTTTATTTTGGGAAATGTTAAGTAATGCCCTTAGGACATTGATTTTGGAGCTATTTTTAGAAACACTTTATTGGAACGATAAATAATAAATGTTATTGACAGTTTTTTATATTCCCATAAAAGCAGTGTCAAAACTTTTTTATTATAGTTTATTAATAATTGCCTTAAGAGCGTTCGTTATCATGACCCATTTATTTTTAATGAGCTCAAATTTTTATTTAGGTGTTTAATATTTTTTAGGGTGGTCGAGTTTTTTTTTTTTTTTTTTTCCCCTAGGGTAGTCATGTGACCACCTTAATTAACACTTGAAACTGTCCCTATAAATAAAATACAACCACAAATTTTAATATATAAAAAAAAAACTAATTTTTAACCCACATATCTATATACCTTTTGATATGTATGATTTTATACTATAGACACCTACAAAAAGGCGCAAGAACATTTGGTTATTTCAGTGGCAGCACCAAGCGGTCAACAATGGAAGCCCCCTCCACAGAATCTATTCAAGCTCAATTTTGACGCAGCTGTTTTCTCGGATCAGCGATGTTCAAGCTTTGGAGCAATAATCCAGAATGCACAAGGAGAAGTGATGGCTGGGATGTCGATGAAGGGACCCTTTGTGCAAAACAGCGAAGAGGCAGAAGCATTAGCATGTCGAAAATCAGTTATTTTTGCCATGGAAGCTGGGTTTTCAGAGATTGTGGTTGAAGGTGACAATGTTATAGTGATGAAAACCATATCAGATTTGCCTTCCCACAATTCATTACTTGGACATATTTATGAGGATATTTGGTTTTATCTTAGGGGAATGCAGCATGCATTAGTTAGTTGTATTTGGGGGGGGGGGGGGGGGGGGGGGGGAATGTGGTGGCTCATTCATTAGCTAGGTATGCAAAGAATCTTAGTGATGAAATGTATTGGTTAGAGGATTCACCACCACCGGCGGTGGAGGCTTTGTACCAAGACTCTTTACATATTAATGAATGATTGATTGTTTTGCTTTCAAAAAAAAAAAAAAAAGGCCATATGTGTGATATGAATTTTTTCTTACACAATATATTAAATATTAAGTATCGCTTATGTTCACATTAATTATTTATTTTTAAAAATATTTTATGAGAAATTAAAAAAAAATTATTAAAAAAAGTTGATAATTTGTTCATTTTTCTCATAAAAATTTTCTTAAAATAATTTACTAATAGATTCTTTAAGAACATACGTTAGTAAAACCTTTTACATATATATATATATATATATATATGAATAATAAAATAATGAATGTTGTTGATAACTTTTTTTAATTATATTTCTTCTGAAAGTTTTGACAAAACTTTTCTATTGGAGTATGATTTGTTAACAATTTCCTTAAGGGCATTTGTTAACGTGACCTTATATTTTTTTAGCTACTATATATTTTGATCCATATATTTTTTTCAAATTGTTCTCAATGTAGCTCCTATCATTGTCTTGGTAATGAAAATCACCTACATGTTAGTGAATAGCTGACACACTAAATGTTGAGGTGGTTATTAAAATAATAAAAGTAAAAGAAACCAAAAAAAAAAAAAAAAAGAGAAAAAAAAAGGATAAAAATAACCAAAAAAAATAATAATAAAGTAGATGAACAGGGGAAAAAAATTATTTACTTAAAAAATTTAACTAAATTTAATCCAGGTTTCACTTCTATTTTCTAGAAGATGCAACAATAGAGAGAGTAGTGTGAAAGTCTTAAATTCTAATTAAGAAAAAAAATGAAAGAGACAAAAGGCCA
This sequence comes from Quercus glauca, assembly GCA_023736055.1. NCBI lineage: Eukaryota > Viridiplantae > Streptophyta > Magnoliopsida > Fagales > Fagaceae > Quercus > Quercus glauca. The sequence continues at coordinate 19,877,900 of CM043325.1, read as the reverse complement.
AATAAAAAACAAAAACATTGTATTGGGACAAGAGTAGTGTTTGACTATTTTCTTTCAAACACTGCTATTTTTGTGTTCCTTAGCATTCCCATTGAGCAATTTGCAGCAAACAAAACACTACAAGACACGCACCAGCAGCTCATTTATATCAATTAGGACTGAGAAAGGGACCCAACTCACCCGGAAACTCGACCGACCCGACTCAGCCTGACATATTGATTCAATATAGTAAACAATACATGTTGCTACAGAAATATTTAAAGATAAAAGAAGAGTTGTGTTAACGAGTAAAATCCAACCAAACACGAGAGTAAAATCTCATTTCCTTAATTATGTAAAACTAGATGGAATCAATTACGAAACTGCGTCATTCCGGTTAGAAATTTTTTTTTATCTAATTTTTTTTGCTCTCTATCACGTATTTCCTTTCACTTATCAGTTTTCACACTCATAAAGTTTCTCAATTTGCCTTTCACCTTGTCGGCATTCACACCCAGTTAGGATTCGTTTGGTTTGAGGGGTAAAAAAGTGAGAGAATAGAGAATAATGGGAGGATGAAAAAGTGGAAGATATAAATGATTTTAATTTCTCTCTTTTTTGTTTGGTTGAGAGTGGAAAAGTGGAGGGATGGAAAAAATTTGTTTGAATAAATTTACTCACATATCTTTATTAAAGAATGATGCCCAATTAAAACAAAAAAGTGACAAATAACCACAAAAAAGAGCTATCACCCAAATTTTTAAAAAAATCATAAAAATCACATCTAGTTAAAAAAAAAAACCTTTCACTCCCGGGCCCTAGAAATTAAAAGGAAAAAAAGGAATAGAAAAATAAAAGAAGAGGCAACGTTAGTGCCCAGAAAAAAAGGGCAACGTTACTACCCACCAAAAAAAAAAAAGCAACTGGACTAAGCTCATGTGCACTTGCACATGGGCATTTTTATTGATCAAGAAAAAAATGGATCCCCACTTAGTTTTTAGTTTTCTCTTGATTTTGAGGAGAAAATATTTTGGTGGGCACAAGGAGAAAACACCCGGCTCTATCATTTATTTTCCTTCCTCTTCACTTAATCAAACACACTCTAAAAAAATTTTCCTTCTCATTATCTCTCACACACTTAGGAATAGTGACGCAGCATCGGCCAATAAAATGAGATGTAATAGAGATAAACATGCAGAGAGTGCAAGCTGTGTGAAGTGAAAAAAAAAAAAAAAAAAACATTGCCTTGTTCAGAGTGGAGATCTTGTTACAAATATTGGTTTTACTGGGTATCTAGAAAGGTATTATTGTGTTTTTCAAATTTTATTGTCAAATTAATTTTTGGACATCAACTTAGAGCATTGCATTCTCTATTTTATTATAGTAGATTGGTCCCTCTACAAGGATTTCCACGTAATGTGTTCTTGTGTGATTAATTTTCTTAGTAATTACGTGATTTCTATTATTATTTTTTTGCTTCAAGTTATATTTAAATTTCATTAATCCAGATATGGAGATTTATCACAACAAATTTATGGCAGATGTCCTCTTTGTGAAGTATCTCAAAACTTTCATAATATTAAACAGATAGCATAAACAAAATCAAGAAATACTTCGCGTCCAAACTACTATATTGCAGCCGTCAAGCCATAAAAAAGTTGTATCACTGACCACATTCTTCACATTTTTACAGGATTTGAAAGAACAACCATACCCTCAAACCATGTCTACTTTCAGGGAGATTTTTACATCATTGGCACCATTTTTCACAGCTGCTGTTGTGATTGTACTAAGTCCCTTTGTAAAAGAACACATACCTTCTGCAGTCAGCAATTATCTCGTCTCCATGTATCAAATGTGGCTGTCTAGATTCTCTACGCCTCAAGTCACTGTCGTCATTGAAGACAAAGGTAATCTCAAAATCAACAACCAAATCTATGAAACTGCTAGAGCCTACCTACGTACCCTGATTTCTAATTCAACAAAACCAAAACGTTTGAAGGTAAACAAAGGAGATAGGCAAAATGAATCAACCATTGATATCGTCGAGAATGAAGAGGTTATTGATATATTTATTGGAATTACACTCAAATGGAAGTTACATGCTGTAAAAGAGGTCGTTCACCGTAATATTGATAGATATTTGGAGCTTTCCTTTGATAAGGGATTCCAAAACGAAGTGCTAGAGTCTTATTTACCTGATATGGTAGAACGTTATGAGAGAATTCAAAAGGACAACAACGTGGTAAAGCTTTATATCCGTGATAATGGCTTTCGTGGTTTCGAAGCTCATGATCGAGATGGACATTGGATTTATGTTGTTCTTAAACATCCAATTACGTTTGAGAAGTTCACAATGGACCCAAAGCAGAAGGAGATGCTCATGGATGATTTGGACAGGTTTCTTGGAAGGAAGGACTTATACGAGGATGTTGGCAAGACATGGAAGCGTGGGTATTTGCTTTATGGCCCACCGGGTACCGGCAAATCAAGCTTGATTGCTGCCATGGCTAATTACCTCAAGTTTAATGTCTATGATTTGAACCTTTCCGGTCGGTTTACAGATGAAGACTTGAGAAGTGTATTGCTCTCAACAACTAATCGCTCAATATTGGTGATTGAGGATATAGATTGCGGTGCAGAGTTGGATTATCAAAGGAGACGGTCTGACTCAGTTAGCATTCTTTATTCTCATAAAATCTTGTTTTAATTACCTCTATATATTTAGAGTCAACTATTGTCGTGCTAGTTAGATAATTATACACTTTAGGAAGTTTTTATTTTAATCTTACGTGGATTTAATCGGATAAGTGTCTGATTTTTGTGAATATGTACTGACTCTGACAGTCGATGTTTATTAAGTTGAAATGATCTATAAACGAGTGCAGTGAGTTTCAATATTAACTTTTTTTAAAGTGAGCCGGTTACCGTTAGATTTGGCAATAATTTTAATGAGATATTTTGCTCAATGAGTCCAATTAGATTTTTATCCTGGTTGAAGATTTTTCCTATTATTGGATACAAGTATTGTTGGGTTTGAGTCCGAGAACTAGTATTTTTCAACATAAAATTAGAAAAGAAATGGGAATAAGACAGCCTACTAATCATCTTTCCTAAACCCCTATGAAGTGAGTTTTGTGTATTGTTAACAACTTTTACCGGGTACATATGTGCACTTTGTCCACAGCAATTACCAGTTTTACACTAGGTGATGTAAATGACATTATCTAATGCACTTCATCTAACAATATTACTTTCAATTTTTTTTTTTCAGTTCACACTATCGGGTTTATTGAACATCATAGATGGATTATGGTCGAGTTGTGCAGAAGAGCGAATTATTGTGTTCACCACCAATAATAAGGACAAGCTTGATCCGGTTTTGTTGCGCCCAGGCCGCATGGATGCACACGTGCACATGTCATATTGCACCATAGATGGGTTCAAGTTGTTGGCTACTAATAATCTTAAAATCGAAGGTGACCACCAACTCTATAGGCAGATTGAAGGTTTGTTGAAGAATGTAGAGGTTACCCCAGCTGAAATTGCAGAGTTAGAGGAACGTTTGAAGAGTGCTGATATAGATGTTGATGCTGAAGGACTCGTCAAATTTCTCAAGCAGAAAAAACTTGAGAATGCAGAGGCCGCTGAGGCAGAGCAACTTTTGAACAGTGGTGATACTGATGTTGATGTTGAAGGACTGGTCAAATTTTTCAAGCAAAAAAAATTTAAGGATGCAAAGGCTGCAGAGGCAAAGTGTATAAATCCAAACAAATCTTAACTGATGGGTAATTTCAAAAGAGATGGTTCGTGTTCTCAAGGAATTAGTAATGTTCCCATGCCATTCTAGCACTTGTCAAATCGCATTTGAGTTTTTCGTCTTGGTGACCCTGAGTGACTCCCTGTTCCTCCCCTCATTTGTGAGTTTTTCTTCTCTTTGTGAAATAATATGTATCGTATCAATGTGTGGGTGTGCACTGCTGTAAATCTGATTATGTACTTGTGCAAATTATGTGACTGTTTGTGGGAGATGTTGTTGTTTTAAAAAAGAATTACATGTTTGTTGAAGGGATATTTTGCATTACGCTTTTTATGTGCGCTGCTATTTGCTTCTGATCACTTTATTTTTATTGCTGGTAATGTTGACTCACACTCTTAATCTCCTATCCCTGCCTTTGCTGTTTGGTACCTATGATTGTTTTTGTTGTTGTGGTCACGTTTTTGAAAGTGTTGCTGTGAGTTTCTTATTCTCCGTGGGTTTTCTGTGTTTGAGATCTGTGGGGCTTCTTTCTGTGTTAGTGGTTTCGATGGATGATGAGGGAGAGGGCAGAGAGTGATTTTTACAAAAATGGAGGATATATAGTTTTAGTTTGTGTTACAGCCCTACTCTTATTCTGTTACGGCCATACCACCATTGAGTGTTCATATTTAATTGATACTAAAGCATTTAATGCTTTCGCAAATTTCTGCCACCTTTTGAGTGTTGGTGGCATCGGGAGATGCTTTGGTACTTATTTCAGTCTTTGGAGGTTATTTTCCGTTCTTTGAAAAAAGCTATGTAAAGCTAAAGATGTATATCAGTTATTTGATTAATGTACTGTGAGAGAATAGGAGCTGATGACATCAAACCGTTTTTTTAAAAATTTCCGGTTCAACCCCGGTTTTTGATTGGTTTTCTGGTTTTTACCCGGTTTTGGGGGGTTTTTACCGGATTGGACTAGCTCTCGGTTCTCAGTTGAACCAGTCGGACTCGCTGGTCCGATTTTTAAAACAGTGGTTTTTTTAAGTAACAACACAAGAGGTGGAGTAATCACGAACAATGGATGAAAGTTTTGGACTAAAATCTAACTATAAACAAGAATCATGTATCGTTTCCTTAATTATGTAAAGGGTTTGTTTGGGAACAATTTATTTATTATAAACTAAAAACTTTTTATTGGAAGTGTAGGAAAAAAAAAAGTTAAAAGCTAGCTGAATAGTAAAATGAAACTCATAAATAATATAAAAAAGAAGCTAAAAACTCAAATAAACTGAACTTTTTATCACATCCTAATAACAAACTCTTAATAGAATGAATTATGAAATCCCATCGTTCAGGTTAGATATTTTTTTATTATTATTTTATACCTCTTTTTTATTATCTCAATCCCACATTTGAATCTTAACTACATGAAGTTTCTCATCAATTGCCTTAGCCTTGCGAGACAAGCTCAGGAATATAGTGACGCATCTAGGTCTATAAACAGGGATGTAATAGAGAGAAACTTGCAGAGTGAAATTAAGCTGTGTGAAGATCTAGAAAAAAAAATAAATAAATAAACAATGCTTTGTTCAAAGCAGAGATCTTGTTGCAATCTTGGTTTCACTGAGTTTCTAGAGAGGTATTATTGTATTTTTAAAATTTATTGTGAACTTGAAGTCTTGGACATATACTTGGGCATTGCATTCCTATTTTATTGTAGTAGATTGGTCCCTCTATATTAGATTGTTTTTCACTTAATGTTTTCTTGTGTTATTAATTTTCTTGGTGCTTACGTGATTTTTTTTTATTTTATTATTATTATTTTTTAAGGTTATATTTAATTTATTAACACATAGATGGTGATTTATCCCAACAAATTTATGGCTGATGTCCTCTTTGTGAAGTGACTCAAAACTTCCATAATTTTAACTAGGCATCCAAACTCCTATATATATTGTAGCCCTCAAGCCATAAAATATTTGTATCGTTAACCACATTGATCTCATGTTTTAGGATTTGGAAGAGGTGATTGGTAAACAACGATATCCCCAAATCATGTTTTCTTTCATGGAGCTGCTTTCATCATTAAACCATTGTTCACAGCTGCTATTGTGATTGTACTAACTCCCATAGTAGAAGAATTCATACCTTCTGTTGTAAAAAATTATCTCGTTTTTGTAAGGTTGAATTTAATTAACCATTGTGTTGGCTTTATTCCGTGCCAAATTTGCTTATAATTTAGCAATTAGTAACCTTGTATTTATGTGGGAATCATGTAAGGGTAGTGAGTGAGAGAGTGTGAAGAAATGCTCAAGACTGTGTAAGGATGCAAAGATTCGCGGCTGGGATTCACGGATGACTTGCGACTAGCAAGCCGCCAACTGCAGCACACGAGTGAAGCGTGCGAGAAGATGAACAGTCACGCCAGCTGGAGCACTATAGGACAAAAAGTCCAGCCTGGCCGTTCTGTTATCTCGCGGCTTGAACTCGTGACTCAGCCAAGTCACGAGGCCAAGCCGCTAGCCAGCCCTGTTTTGAAAAACCTGACTCCTCGCATTCCATTCTCACCTTAGTATAAATACCCCTTATACCCACGAAATGTAGAGAGTTTCCAGAGAGAATTTTGAGAAAGAAACTCTAGAGAAAAACAAGATTGATTCATCCATAATTTTCACATAGAGACTCTTCAAATTCCTCTACTCTCATCCTCTCTATTCTTATATCTTTGAGAGGTTCTTACCCAAATCTTTTTCTCACCACATTCACATCTGTGAGAAGGCTATTTGGTGCTTTGGGAAGCAGTTAAGAAGGTACCAATAGTTATTGATTGATGCTATGGGTTATAGCAGAATCCAGTAAGCTAGAAAAGACAAAAGATCAATGTAACCTCGTTGGAGCAAGAAGCTTGGAGGGCTTAACTACCTGAGTAGATTAGGCTTGGAGGGTCTATTGCTGTTCATGTATCCCAACATCATTTTCTAGTAGATTATTGACCGCTTGGAGGATGGCGGAGAGGTTTTACGCAGAGGGCTTCGGTTTCCTCTTCGATAACACATCGTTGTGTTGTCCTTGTGTTTGCATCTCTCTTCCTTTAATCTTTGCTATATATTTAATTTCTACTGTGGATGTGATTTTATTTGATTTAGATTGTTTACCAATTCTGGTATACGCTTATAATCATTTTCCACACATACATTATTTGAAATAAAACTTGAATTGGTATTTTGTATTTTGGGGGTTTAAACGTTCATAGTGATTTATACACTATTTGAACTTTGAGTTTCCATCTGTGGAAAATATTTCTTTACGCCTCAACTCACTCTCTTAATTGAAGAGAAATGTGGTATCAGTAGCAATCAAATCTATGAAGCTGCCGCAACCTACCTACGTTCCAAGATTGGCGATTCATCTAACTTAAACCATCTCAGAGTAAGCAAAACCAGTAGGCAACAGGGACTAACCGCCGATATTGTAATCAGTCAATCGGTTATGGATTCATTTCCAGACATTAATTGGCTCAAATGGAAGTTATGTGCGAAAAAAAAAAAACGAGGATGGTGATGTTCTTTTGACATATTTTGAGCTTTCATTTGAAAAGAAATTCAAAGAGGTTATGCTAAACTCTTATTTACCTCATGTAATATCTTGTTCCAAGGTTATACAAGAAGCACGAAGGGTGGTAAAGCTTTATAGCTGTGAATTTGACGGTGTTCAAACTGGTCGTGAATCGTATTCTATTATTCTTGAACATCCAGCTACATTTGAGAAGTTGGCAATGGACCCAGAGCTGAAGAGGAGGCTCATAGATGACCTTGACAGGTTTGTTAAAAGAAAGGAGTGGTATAAGAAAGTTGGCAGAGCATGGAAGCGAGGGTATCTGATTCACAGTGACGGAGCCACACTTGCACTAGGGGGGGCAATGGCCCCCCCTAAATTTTTGTAAAAAAATATTATTATTATTATTATATATATATATATGTGTGTGTACTAATTTTAGCAATTTTGTTCTATAAAATTACATTTTGTTTCCCTTTAACAATATCATTGATTCTTTTAAGAGTAATGCTATACTCACAAACTTTTTTATAACATTTTTACAAACTGTTATGGTAGCAAATTCTTATTGGTTCGCATACGGGCACACCACTCACATCATTTTTTTACTTACTAGTAATCACTTATCATATTGGTAATTTATAAAAAACTTGTAGCTCTAGCATTTTCCTCATTTTAATGACCATAAAAAAAAATAAAAAAATAAATTATAGATCTAAAATCTAAAACAAAATATACAAGCCTAAAAAAAATAACTCAACAAAAAAAAATTATAAGTAAAACTAAAAATTAACTAATTTTATCCAAAATAAATAACCTTGCCTGCCTTTTAAAAAATTCTAAACAAAAATAATTTTGTTCTTACCCACCAAAAAAAAAAAATTTAGCAGCTAAGTAAGAGAATCAGAGGTTAAAACCGCCATACACAACCAACAGTAAAACTGCCCCCCCTAACTCAAAGTTCTGACTTCGTCCCTGCTGATTCACGGCCCCCCGGGTATCGGTAAATCAGCCTTGATTGCTGCCATGGCTAATCACCTCGAGTTTGACATCTTTTTGAAAATTAAACATTTTATTTAACATTTTGCCATTTTTGGAAAAATCGGATTTTTGGTTAATGAAAATAGTTCCTTTGAATTTATTTTCGAGGGAAACTAATTTTTGAAGATCCTTCTCAAAAAAAAAAAAAAAAAAAAAATTGAAGATCCATTTTTGAAAATGGGAAGTTCCACGGTTATTTTTGGAAAGAGAAGTTTATAATTTTGAATAAGGAAATTGTTTTTCAAAGAGGTGAAAATTCCCTTAAAAAATAGGAGGTGAAAAGTTCAAAGGAATTTTGGAAAAAGTAATTTTGTTTTCAAAGGACAAAAAATTTTCATGGATTTTTGTAAATGCTTTTTTTATGAGATAAATATTTCCATGTAAACAATGTTTGGGGGTAAAAATTCTATAAAATCTTGTAAAACACTTTTTGAAAACTAATTTTGAAAACAAGCTAGTTGAAAATTATTTTGAAAATACTTTTGAGTCAAGCATTGATATGGGGTAATGGAATTTTTAAACTACAACCTGAGAAGCTAGCATGTAAACCATATGCCCAGACATTGTGCAAAGAAAATAAATTTATGCTATATAAGGAAATAAGTACCATTTTTGGAAATAGCTTTTGGATCTCAATTCGTGCATTTGTATGCCAATTTTCCAAAAGCAAATGACTTTGGCTGGAAAGGACAAGCTCATAATTGAGCATTTGACAGAACTGAATGCGTTTATATATATAAAAGTAACAAAGTTCAAATAATATTATAATAAGCTTGTTCTTTCAATAAAACTGCCGTTACATGAGAAAAGAAAGAAGAAGAAAAATTGAGCTTTTGATTTGCAGCTAGAACATTCGTTTGCTTTTGAAAATTGGTGTTAAGCATGTTCTTTTTTGACTGGTTGAGAGGAAATTAGGGTGAAGAGTGGGATTGAGATCATGTGCACTACTTTAAGTATTATATTTGATGCAATTACTATAAATGGTTAAAATTGATAGTTACAAAAAGAAATTTTCAATCTCAATCATTAATTCAAAAAAGTTAAGAAAAAAAATTTAAAAAGTAAAAGGTTAAAAGGTAAAAATTGAAAAAAAATTGTGAGAAGATATGGGTAAATTGCAACCGATGGGTATTGCACCGGATCTTAATCTAACAGCCCTCCCTTCTCTCATTTAGTTACAGCCATAGCACCACTGAGTGTTCATATTTAATTAGTATTTAATCATTTAATGCTTTGGTAACGGTGAAAAAGCATATAAAAGTCTTTGGAGGTTATTTTCTATTCTTTGAAAAAGCAATGTATATAAATCAAAGATGTATCATTCCAAAAAAAAAAAAAAAAAAGTCAAAGATATATATCAGTGATATTTGATAACTGTAGTGAGAGAGTAGTACTGATCGCATAATATGTTGTGATATGACTCTCACCCATTCACTTCTCCCTTCTTTTGTATTTTATTTGTTTGATGATCCTGAAGTTTAAAAAAAAAAATGGTGGTTTTTTTGTAATATATAATAACTTAATTTCTTTCATGTTTACACCAGCATTACTCAAATATGTAAAGTAAGATTAGAAATCAAATTCCTTTTGTCTGTAGACTGTACAGTATCAACGGATGTCACGTCAAAAAGGGCCACACATGCCACGTCTTTTTCCATGTGCCGTTTGGATTATACTTTTTAGTTTTTAGAAGTGCACTTCACTAATGAAATGTGTATCTTTTATAATGGGCTACTCAAATTCAATATGGACCGCATTCTAGAGCTCATATTGGGAACAAGGGAGACAACCGAAGGGAATTTGTATGTCTAGAAATTCTGGGAATAAAGAATGGGGGCGTGCAAAATGTTAATCTAAAAGCATCCACAGCAGTAGAGCTAAATATTTAGTTATTTAGCTCTATCAAAAGTTACTCTATCTATTTTACCTACACACATGCTGCAGTAGTGGATCTATATTAGCTTTCAATATAATAAAATAATATAAACATCACAATAAAATATTATAACCACTATAATAAAATAATATATCTCACTACTCAAAAAAACATCCACAGCACCAACCACAACCACCTCTACTATCAGCTACAGCCACAACCACCACCAACACCCCCACCACCAGTCCACAATAGAGAGAAAAAAAAAAAAAAAAAAAAACCCAAAATTCCAATCTTTTTCCTCAGCCACAGCCACCACCGCCACCACCACCACCAGTCCACAGCAGGAAAAAAAAAAATAAATAAATAAAACCCCCACAAGCAAGCACTCCGATCGGCAGCGTGGATCTGAGGCTGATCGGCGGCTTAGGAGACCGGAGTTGAGAGAGTGAGAGGCCGGAGTGAGAGAGTGAGCTTGAGAGAGATGTTCAGAGATGAGATGAGAGAGAGAGAGAGAGAGGCAAGTGTGTATTATTTTAATCACCGGTTGATTAAAATAATAATTTTTTTTTAGCTCTCATGAACAGTGCACATGTAATTTTTAGATGTGCACTGTAGCAGTGGAGCTAAAAAAAATAGATTTAACTCCACTGCTAGAGCATGTTTTTTGTGATTGGAGAGCTAAAATATACCAATATACCTATATAGCACCACTGCTGTGAGTGCTTTAATATTGTTACTGAAAACAAGGCAATGGATGAAGGGTTACATTGGGGCCAATATACCACTCCTGTTTCCATGCTCAAATTGATTTTCACTTTAGTTTGAGATATGATAGCCAATTGATTTATCTTCTTTTTCTACTTCTTTTCTCTTTTTCTTTTTTTTCCCCCTTCTTTTCTTGGGTTCTATTGGGATCAATTAGCAAACATTTTTTCCAAGTCCCTATCTTTGTCCAGATTTGTACTTTTACAGACCAAGCTCAATGTTGTTCCAATACAATTGGCTTGAAGGATAATGTCTATTAAATAATGTAAAATAATAAGAAAATTTCAGAGAGAACAAAATCAAGAAAGAGAGAATGAGTAACACAAAAAGAGGGAATTACATTATTTGGTGGCTTGATGGCTTACGACTAGGGAGGAAGTCCTACTGACTACATTTTAATGAGAAATGCTAAGGACATCAAGGTAGCGTTTGGATCCGGATTATTTTGCATCTGCGTTTACAGTGTTTTTTTTTTTTTTTTTTTTTTTGTTGCACGTGTTTAGGGACAAAGTTATTGTTCATGCACTATTCACATTGTTCATTCACTGTTCACATACTGTTCATGCACTGTTCACGGGACCCACCACCACTTTATTCAGGAAAAAAATATTAAAAATGGGTCTCATGGCACTATTCACCTATTTAAAAATTATTTTGCTACAGTATTTTCAGTTTTCAGTTTTTAGTTCTTAGTTTTCAGCAAAACAAATTGTATCCAAACGAACCCCAATTTTTGATATAATTTTGTGCCACAACTCGCCACATGGCGAGTTGTAATTGGTAATGATGTGTTAGTGGGCCATGTAAGCAAAAAGGTCTAAATTTACCTATGTTAGGTTGGGTGTTTAAAAAGTTGTTGAACTCATTGACAAACATGTTAAAAATTGAGCACCTCTCTCTCTCTCTCTAAAAATATTCTCTTGCATTCCGAAAATTTCTCTATGATACTCTTTCCGCATTTTTCTATGAGATGTCTCTTCTTGATTCTCTAGAGACTTCTATGTAAAAGTAAAACTCAGACACAAGTTTTCATAATAGTCTAGAAACTGTCATGGGCTAGAAATTAAAAAATAAAAAGCTAAGGCCTAAAACTACTAGAACTCCACCAACAGAAATTAAATGAAGCTAGAAGCTTCAATGTCGGTTACATGAACTGAACTCCAGCATGTATAAATGTGCAGTGCATGTGCTATGCACTAGTGTTGAGTGTATTGGTAGCCAAAAAAAACTAGTGTCAAAACATTAATTGCTTTTTTTCTTTTTTCTATAAAAACTTTTTTTAAATAGATTATTAACCAATGCTCTAAGAACACTCATTAGCATTTCCTTTAAAGAAAAAGCTAGTAGTGCATGAATTGAAAGAAAAGTGCGGTGTGTGTGCTGTGTACTAGTGACAGTGTATGTGAATCAAAGCATTAGTGCTTTGTTCTCGTGTTTAGGTGGAAAACATGCATATTAGGTGGAAAGAACGTAGTTAAATTAAAAAAATTCACACCCAAAAGTGACGGCTAAGATTCCACTTAGTATGCGATTCTTTAAAAACAAAAAGAACCAAAGCAAAACATGCTTAGTATGCTTTTTATTATACCTATTTATTGGTAGTTTGTTTGCCACAACCCTCAACCATTGAGAATTAAACTAGTGAAGAAGTTTAAGGCTACAAACTTTGTACATATATAAAATTTATTTGACACTAATATGAAATATAAAAAAAATTCATGAGTGATGTATTGATGTAAGATTCGCTAAATATTGTTTATTTGTTGATTTTTTTTTTTTAAAGAATAAGCCACATTTATTTAAAATCAAAATTTCACTTATGAATGAAAAGATTTTTAATAGTTAGATAGTTAGACACAAAGTATAACTTATGTAAATTTATATTATTATGTAAGTTGAAAGCTTACTTGGTGTATAAAAAACTAGTGAATGTTTAGACCCCCAATTTCAAAATAACCAACACAAGCTTATACTCAAACAATATATGTGCAGAATGATAAGTACAAGCAATACCCAAATAAACAAACTACTCTAAACCATAATTAATCACAACACAGCAGCAATTAAAGGTAAAGAGTAAGGGTTAGAGGGATGCAAACACAAAGATAATACTGGCACGTGTTATCGAAGAGGAAATTGAAAAACTTGGTGAAAAACCTCTCCACCGCCTTCCAAGCGGTGAAATGGTCCACTAAAGAATTAACTTGGGATACATGAATATCAATAGACCCTCCAAGCCTAATCTACCCAATGCACCTAAGCCCTCTAAGCTTCTTGCTCCAATAAGGTTAAGCCTAACTGTGTCTATTTTAGCTTTTCGGATCCTGCAATAAGCCCATTGCATCAACCAAATAAATTGGTCATCTTCGAATTGCTTCCCAAGCACCAAATTACCTCCTCACTGATATGGGTATGGTGAGATAAGGATTTGGCTAATGAACCTCTAAAGGGTGTGTCAATGGAGATGGTGAGAGTAGAGGAATTTGGAGAATCAAATGTCTAAGATTGTGGATGAGTCAATCTTGTTTTTCTCTAAGGTTTCTCTCTCAAAATTTTCTTTAGAAACTCTCTACATTTTGTGGGTATAAGGTTATTTATAGTAGGGTACGTGAGGAATGTGAAAAGACATTTTTCTGCAAAACAGGGTGTTTTGGCGACTCACTCGCTACTGGGATGAGTTGCGAGTTTGAGTCACGAGATAATTGTCAGGCCAGATTGTCCTTCACACATGTGGCATTTTGGTGAGTTGCCAGTCGTGAGTCACTCGTGAGATCCAATCGCGAGAAGTCACGAGAACCTTTCTAAATGCACACACACTTGAATTCTTTACACTCTCTCACACACAATCCTTACATAATTCCCATTTAAATACAGGGTATCTAATTGCTGAAATGCAAGCAAATTTGGTACGGAATAAATCCAATACATGGTTGAATAAATTCAACCTTACATAAGTATATACTATTTGATTGCTTATACACAATTATGAAGGTGAATAAATTATTACATAAATAATGTGAGGTCCTATTAGGTTTTTAATCAATTAATTTATTTTGTATCTCATTTTTGAAAGGTAAAGCAACTGGCACTGGTTTGATGCAAATGAGGTGTTTTTGGATATATCTTATGAGAAGCTTCAATTTGATAGGTTTGGAGCACACAAATTCCACACAAACAAAGATAACACACACAGATACAAAAAAAAGTAAAATTTCAAACATAAACTCGAGTTTGGTACCACATTTTTGGGCTTATGGGGAGCTAGAAAATGGGCATCATAACCTTTTTAATGACACATCATTTTCATTAAACGGAGATCTAAAAGGCCAAAATGTAAGTTTACATCAAGAACGGACCTAGGATTTCAAGTTAGGGGGCCGAAGTATAGGAAAAAAAAAAAAAAAACCAAATAGGTATCCATATAGCATTAACAAACTATCAACAAAGATATATACACAAAATCATTGTTTCTTAATATATTAAGATGCAATCATCTACCAATAACGACAAAAAAACACAAAATAATATTGTTTCTTAAGAGCATCAACTATTGCAAAAAAATTTATTTTCACAAACTAAAAATTACTTTTTCTACGTTAATATAGCATTTGAAATATCTTGTACAATAGTGTTTTTAGTATTTGGTGTTCTAAATATTAAATATTTAGCATTTAGAAAACCTAATGCTAGTACTTTAATACTAGGCTAACTAGGATTTTTTATTTTTTATTTTAATTTGTTTTTGTTAAGTTTTTGAGTTAAGTAGCTGCTAGTTGGGCTAGGTTAATTAAAAGGGAGGGGGACTAAGTTTTTGGAAGAGGGAGGCGCAACTCTAGAAGAAAAAAAAATATAACTAATAAAAAAATTCTTTTTTTCTTTGGGTCAGGAGGCCTAAAATAGTTTTTTTTTTTTTTTTCCTTTTATTCTTTGGGCTTGGGCTTGGGCTTGGGCCCCCCCGGGTCCATCCTTGGTTTACATAAATGAATAGAATCATGCAAAACCCATAGAAAATGGATCAAGATAAGCTTGAGATGCCCACTTTGCACACAAATTTGTCACAAATTACCCATTGGTGATCTAAAAAGTTGGGATTTAGTAAACTAGGCATGTTTCTCTATGCTCTGAAACAAAAAGTTCTGTTGGATGTTCTCCAAATTGTTGGAATATGCGTGCACCAAGGATGACAAAAAATCAACACTGAAAACTTCTCATTTGAATCACCTTATTTTTCAATTGTGTTAGGGACAGACTTTATGTAATTGGGTAATCTTTTGACAAAACGCACTTTACTTGTAATTAGGTAGATTTAGGATGGGTTTAATACTTCAAGAAACAAGTGTTCAAGTTAAGTATTGAAGCCATGCAAATCTGACCAAGAAACAAGTGAAGAAAGTGTTGTTCATTAAAGCTCGATAGAAGTCTCGACAGAATCCTTTCTATCGAGATTTAATATTGAAGCTCAATAGAAGCTCGACACAAGCTGTATTTGTCAAGAATTACGAAATTAAACTTTTTAGATCAGATTACACGCATATTCCTATGTATTTGTGTAAGGTTTCTTTTCTCATAGCCCTAGACATATATAGGGATTATTTTGAAGGCCGTCGTGTATGCATTGTGTGACCGAATGCAGAAAGTGCCCTAATTCATCATTCTTTCTGAAAAAGCTACTGCATATTTATGCCAAGGGTTTTGTGACCAAGGAGCTTCCTGATCTTCATTGTCGATGAACTGAAGAACTTTGCAGCCAACATCGTCTTCAAGTTGGTGGAGTTAGTCACGTACTGGGATCCGTGCATCATTAGTTAGTCACGTACTAGGATTCATGCATTAAACGGAAAGATTGCCACTACAATACAAGTCCAATTGGGTATTGGGGTAAGGGTTCAACTGTAGGTTGGTATTTCGGGATAGGCCAAAGGATTTGGTAAGATTCCTTATACTTGTAACCGCTTGTGATTGATAATAGTGGATTCTTGGTTTTGGTGACAATAAAATTACTCGATGGAGTTTTGCCTCAGTAGTTTTCCCCATTTGTAAACAAATCACCTGTGTCAAATTTATTTTCCTCTGCATTTAGTATAATTGGTGATTTGTTTGTACCTCCACGCTTTGCATGTTAAATTGACTTAATTAATTAACTTGGGTAATTAATTAATTTGCAAGGGGTCAATACATTTTTGCCCTATCAAATCGAATAACTTTTTTATCACAGTACAAAATGACCCAAAGTTGGTACCATTAGAAAGTATGTTACACAAACTTTCCAATGGTATCAAGAACAAGCAAGGTGCTCGTGAAAACCTCTAAGTTCTAACTAAGTATGCAAAATTTGTAGCTCAAAAAAAAAAAAGAAAAAAAAAGGAAAAAAAAAAAAAAACTCAAAATAAGATGAACCAAATTAGGACCCAAAGCATGTGCTCACATATACCTTGTGCTTTGGCGCTGATGCTCATGATATGTAAGAGAAAATTTGTTATTCCCATTCTATAAATTAATCACCCTTTTGCTCAAAAATATGAAACAAAAACACCATAAAACACCCAAATTCTCTCCCAATCAATCTAGAAAATTTCCAAATAAATAATCCTTCCTCAAATCCAAGCTTCTTTATAGGTATAATCTCATAATCTTTTTTTTTTTTTGATAAGTTGTATCCTTTTTATTTCATTGTTTTTATGCTTCTAGTCGCTATAATGAATACCGTGCTTGTGTGATTGCGTATTAATCATGTTTGGGTGATAATGAATATTTAGATATGCATAATTAGGCTATTATTCTCAAGCTTATGTTAGTATGTTAATTTTCATGATTAAATAAACACATCCATGTATGTATAACATGGGTATCCCTCCTTTTATTATAAATCACTTGAGTTATATATATGAAATTCATTAGTATGTACTCCAATTTTTTCTTTCACACTCACTTTTAGTGATGAATTGCTCATGGTAATTGACAATGTGAAATTCATTATTATTGCTTAATTATATTGTCATTGCTTTCATCGCAAGATTTGTTTGTCAATAAAACATGGCAGATTATTTACCAAAGAAACAATCCATGGTAAATCTTTTAGTAAATAAGAAAGAGTGAGTCCAAATCAATTATGATAGGGATCAAATTAAAGTCAATTCGTCCAAAGTGGTCGTCCATAACCAGACCACATCCAAAAAGCTTCGCAAGGAAAGAAACCCAGCAGAAACAACGTGTACATGAACAGTATCCGTCCATGGGTAACAAGACAATCCAATCTTAGGATAGTTGTTCATGACGCAAGGGCATGAACAACCAGACGACACTTTGTGAATTTTAAAAGAACTTCTCAAAAGGTTCCACATAATCATATGATGCACTACTCCTAAAAGGTGAAGAGGACACCTCGTAATCCACTCCACGTACCTCATTTTCTCCATTTTCCCCATTAACCACACACATTTCCCATGATGGTGGTGGATCCAAACAAGTAAACCCACTTCTAACTCTCTATAAAAGGATTAAGCCCCATTCACCCAAGGTAAGTTCTACTATTCACAGTTTTTCATCCTTGTGTTCTAGAGAGAAAACTAACTTAACAGTCGAAAGGTCCTTAGCCGGGTTACACCAGTCACCCTTAACAGTCTTTTCTTTCCTTTCAGGTCCTAAAGCCATCACCATAGCCAGAAACATTCCAACTTACTGATTTTTGTGCATCATCAGTTGGCACCGTCTATGGGGAAGAAAAACAAGATAAGGTGGCAAGCAAAGTTCCTAAGTGCTAATCACCTAGCTTTCCAAGACAAAAAGGTTGCATGGTTGGGACTAGGTCAATGGCCACTAGTCCAGAGCACCAGGAGAGTGGAAATGCCTTTAGTCACCCAAACCGTGCACCAGCACCACCATTGACCATCCAGCAACAATTGCAGTCCACGGCTGTTGCAATGGTGGACTTGATGTAACAAAACTAAGAGTTAACTAGAGAAGTTAATAGACATTGTTGATAGCGCCGTGGCGAGTAGCATGGGCAAAATTCAGAGCATGAAGGAGCTAAAAACAGTGCTAAAGGAAGAGATCATTCTAGAGGTACTGTCACTCGAAGAGTACCACATTTGGAGAGAGAGATGGATCAAATGAAAAGATCCATGGAGGAGATGAAGGACTCCATGAGGAGGGCAAATCACATGGATGACCTTGTCCACAAGATTGATTCTCCCTACATCGTGTCCATCACCAGTCATCCCCTACCCTCCAAAATTTAAAATGCCTACCTTGGACTCATATGATGGAACATAGGACTCTTGCGATCACATTGTCATGTTCAAGACAACCATGCACCTCTAAGGTGTTCTGGATGAAATCATATGCAGAGTCTTTCCTACCACTTTGAAAGGCCCAGCTAGAGTATGGTTTGATAAGCTACCACCAAACAGCATAACTTCATTTTAGGAGTTAAGAAAGTTGTTCGTCAACAACTTTGTGGGGGGCCAAAGATATAAGCGTTCCGTGTCTAGTTTGCTAAACATAGAACAATGAGAAAATGAGAGTGTGCGTACTTTCATTAGTCATTTTTATAGGGAAGCCTTATTGGTGGACGAGATGGATGACAAGATCCTCTTGACAGCCTTCTACAATGGAGTCAATTCAGATTTGTTCATCCATAAGTTGTACAACCAGGAGCTGCAGATGATGGCTGAGTTGATACATTCAGCCTAAAGTTTCATGAACATAGAAGACGTAATTATTGCTAAGAAAAAGAAGAAGGTTGAACAAGTGGAAAATGGTTATGTACACCATCTAAAGCAAGGCCTTCGTCCAAAGAAGGCCAAGACAGGGGAGAAAAGGGATCAAGATGGCAAGAAGGTAGGGTCATCCTCAGGATGATACTCCAACTACACTTCCCTGAATATTCCACTTGACCAAGTATTGATGCAGATAAAAGATGACTCATCCTTAAAATGACTAGAGAAGATGAAAGGAGATCCTAGCAAGTATTGTTGTTTCCATTGAGACCATGGACATGATATGGATGTGTGTTATGACTTGAAGCAACAAATTGAAGTTCTCATTAAGCAGGGAAAGTTGAAAAATTTCCTTGGATGAGACCACAAGGACAAAAGGTAGCCAATGAAGGGCAAAACAGAAGAACCAGTGCGTCAACCACTTGGGGAAATAAGGGTCATTGTAAGGGGCACATCAACTGGAAGCTTGTCCAAAGCCAAGAAGACCTACTTGCAAGTAGTCCAGAATGTTCAATTATCTGGACAACCACCAAGGATGATAAGAGAAGACGAGTCTGCCATTATTTTCATGGACGAAGATGCAAGACAACTACACCATCCTCATGATGAAGCAATTGTCATCACTTTAGGGATTGCAAATTATACAACTAGAAGGGTGTTAATAGACAATGGGAGTTCAGCAGACATCCTCTACTACCCAGTCTTCCAGCAAATGAGAATTAACAAGGAGTTACTTCGTCCAATGAGTGTGCCTTTAATCAGTTTCAAAGGAATAAAGGTTCTACCAGTGGGCACTATCTCCTTGCCAGTCGTGGTTGGCTTTTACCCATAGCAAATCAATAAAGAAGTGAACTTCCTTGTTGTGGACTATTCATCCTCGTATAATGCCATCATCGAACGACCAACTTTGAACAGTTGGAAGGCCGTAACGTTGACCTACCACTTGTCTGTCAAATTCCCAACGGAGTATGGCATTAGGGAAGTACAAGGAGACCAACTAGCTGTTAGAGAGTGTTACTTCACAATGTTGGCAATGGACGAGCAGATATAGATGATGAACATTGAAAAGAGAAGAACATTGGCAGAACCAATTGAAGTATTGGAAGATGTACCATTGGACAAGTCCAACCTCAAGAAGTTCACCAGGATTGGGACAAGCATGGAAGAGAAGACGAAGCAGGGTCTCGTCCAATTCCTCAAGAAGAGCACGTATGTTTTTGTCTGGAGTCACGAAGACATGCCTGGAATTGACCCAAGCATGATTACTCACTGTTTGAATGTATCCCCATTTCATAAGCCCGTCTATCAGAAAAAGAGAGTGTTTGCCCCAAAATGAGACAATGCCATTAAAAAAGAAGTCTAGAAGTTGGTAAGCATAGAGTTTATTCGCGAAGTCTACTACCTGGTTGGCTAGCTAATGTAGTGATGGTAAAAAAACCTAATGGCAAATGGAGAATGTGCATGGACTTCATAGCTAATGGCATGCCTCAAGGATAGTTATCCTCTTCCACGCATTGATCAGCTGGTAGACTCAACAGCTGGACACCAATTGTTAAGTTTCATGGACGCATTCTTAGGGTATAACCATATTAAGATGGACGAGGCAGACTAGGAGAAAACATCCTTCATCACAAGCCAAGATTTGTTTTGTTAAAAAATTTCGTTTGTTCTAAAAAATGCAGGAGCTACCTGTCAAAGACTAGTTAACCACATGTTTTGTCCACAAATTGGGTGAAATGTTGAAGTATATGTGGACAATATGCTGGTCAAAAGTGCAAATGAGACGCAACATCTAGATGACCTCTAGGAAACTTTCAACACATTTAGATGATACAAGATGAAGCTGAATCCAAGCAAATGTGCCTTTGGAGTTGCATCAGGGAAATTCCTTGGTTTTATGGTTTCGCAAAGAGGAATTGAAGCAAATCCTGATAAAATCCAAGCGATTTTGAACATGGAGCCCCAAAAAAATGTTAAGAACGTCTAAAGACTCACTAGACAAGTAGCTGCCCTTAACAGGTTTGTCTTAAAAGCTATTGACAAGTGTTTACCATTTTTCAGAGTGTTAAGGAGAACATTTAAATGGACAGATGAGTACCAACAAGCATTTGAAGTCTTGAAGGCTTATCTCACTTCAACTCCATTGTTGAGCCCGTCCAAACCAGGTGAAAAGTTATATCTTTATCTAGCGGTGTCCCCTCATGCAGTGAGTTCGGCCTTAATCAGGGAAGAAGGAAAGGTATAGAAGCCCGTCAACTGCATCAGCAAAGCTTTAAGAGGAGATGAAGGACGATACCCACCAATGGAAAAGTTAGCCTTTTCATTGGTAACAGCAATAAGAAAGCTCAGGCCTTATTTCCAAGCTTATGTTATCAACGTTCTAATAGATCACCCGTTGAAGAAGGCTATGAATAAGCTGCAAGCTGCTAGACAATTGATCCAGTGGGCAGTGGAACTTAGAAAATTTGACGTGCGATATCGACCAAGAGAAGCAATAAAAGCCCAAGCCCTTGCAGACTTCATTGCCCTACTTTAAATTGTTCTAATTTCTAAAAGAAATGTTAATTGTCATTAATTTCATATCAAGTCTCAAGTTAACTACGATAATTATCTTTTTGGTGTTGAATAACAATCTTGTTAATATAAGGCAGGTTATTTATCTTTTTCCTCTCATGTGTCTAACATTTTTTTTTTTAGAACAATATTATCTCTTTATATTGCATCTACACCATCTACCCTTGTGTTATAACCTTTTTGCCCTATAACAATATGTATAGACATTTGTTTATACATACATTTATTTATGATGTACTAAAATATTATTACTAGCCAATTCTGGAAATGTAAACTTATTTATTTGTCTACAAAATGTAGTTGTAATAGTGAAATAAAGGTTTGCAATTTTGACTCATGAAAAATAAATATTTAAATATAATAAAAGTATTTAGAAATATTGATTATTGATTAATTAATGATTTTTTTCATTTTTATTTGAGAGAAATTATATTCTTTTAAATTTAAAAATTTAATTCATTGATGCCTAATTAACTTTATTTCTTGAGAAGGAGAAGGTCAATTATAGGGGCATATATCTTAAGAATTGAGGGCATACTTCCCATTCCTATAATGTATAATATTCGACTGCAACTACCACAAACATTAGGAAAAAAAGAATAATTTGGTGGCTATATATTTACAATTCAATGGGTTGTTACCATGGTTGGGTTGTACACTATAAATTTTGATTGTGACCACCACAATCACTATGAAAAGAGATTCCTTCGGTAGCAATGTTTGTACGTACAAGAGGAAGATTGGTGGAAATTTGATTTTGCTCGACACAAAATTCATAAGCTAAAATTAAAGATAGTCAAACAAATCCTTCAACGAGAAAGAATCAACTATGGTAGTGACGTAAGAGACTTTATTTGATCCCAAGCTAGCAAAGAGAAAAGTGATTGTAGAGAGGAAAAATTCCCGACCTATCACAAGCTGACACGTCTTACTACCAAGTCCACAAAATACAGCCAATCACAAAGCGCCACATACTGCTGCTAGGTTTTACTATTGCTATTCAGAAGCCAACAGAAATTTGCCAAGTGTCATGTAAGAACCAATCATGCATCGGCTCGTGTAAGCGATGACCCAAGCAACCTCGCACGTGCAAGCGATGACACAAGCGAACCAATCGAGCTGTGACATGTGTCACCAATCAGACTCCGCCACGTGTCACTCATCCACCTCCAAATTCCTATAAATAGAAGCCTTCCTAAGACATTTGAAAGACACCAAGCTATCTGAAGCACAGAAGTAGAGAAGCTCTGCAGGAATCAAGCCTCGAAGCCTCCAAGAACTTCAAGAACTTCAACCTCAAATCGAAGAACATTCGAAGCAGAATCATCCAAACTATCTGCCTAGATCCAAAAGTTTGCGGGAATCAAGCCGAAAGTGTCCGAAAACATCAACAGATCACAAATTAGTAAAGTTCTACGGATCCAAGCTTCTAAAGCTCCGAAGAACTCCCACCATAAACCTTCAAAGACGAAGAACACACGAAGAACACGAAGAACGCGAAGAACAAAGGATTTCTAACAAGCTCATAGCCAGAAATTCATTGTAATTTCGTTTCAGCGATCTTCGATCCATTCATCAACCAAATTGAAGGATATTTTGTGTTTAAGTCAAAATTACATTACCACAAATCCAATCAATAAGTCTTGCAAGGAGATTGAATCAGAGGATCAATCTTTTGTAATTTCAGAGAACTGTACCACACAATCATCAATATAAATTCTCATTTGTGAAACTATTTTACTTGTTTGATTTATTTCAAACTAGAAATTTAGTCGTCCACAGTGATGAAATCAAAATAATTAAGTGGTTGATCAATGGCAGCGAATGTATCCATATTGGTGAGCTTGTGAAATAATCAACAATAAATAAGCTAATTTTTTTATCATAGCACAAAATGACCCAAAGTTGGTCCCTTAGAACTTATGTTACACAAGCTTTCCAATGGTATCAAGAATCAATAATTTAACACTCTCTTTCACTTTCTATATTCAAATCCATAACCTTAACTCATACTGACCAAATTTTTGGCCGAAATTGACTGAAACAATGGGGCGAAATTTGATTCAAGGTGGGAAAGGGGGATTATGTTTCCAGTTTATATACTTGTACTAGATTTTACAATTGTTCTAGCCGAAGCAGAATGATATTCACAATATGACTCCAAATATGTTTGTAGCAAAACTTTTTGCATTTTTTAATATATTTCTCTTTTAGGCGGAAGAATTACCCGTATCAATGACATCATAAGTGACATATGTTCTCCTATGCCTTTTGTGTTCATATTAAAGAGCGTGCTACACAAGTAGTTAATTTATATATTTTTTCTCTTACCAATATATATATATATATATATATATTTACTCTTTTGCTTATGATTCCTGGTATAGTTGCTCAACATACCTCAGTGAACAAAGTAAAAAGTTGCTCTATTACCTCTTGCTTCTCAGTTTTGACACTGAAAGCCTGTTTGACATCAGCATTTAATTTTTAGTTTTTACATTTTTTTTTATATTTTTAAAATTTTTCAAAATACAACAATATTTTAGCACACTTCTAATAAAAAAATTACAACAAAAAATTAGATAAACTATTCTCAATCTCTCTCTTTGTATGGAAACACCGTGGTCACCAATTCTCATTCTGCCGCTCCTAGAAAGTTGTTAATAAGAAATGCCATTAGCTTTAAGTTTTAACTTGACCGACTCTATTCCTTTTCAGTCTTCTCTTTTTGTTGGCTTTCAGCGTGTTTGACACTCTAGTCTTAACACCAATTTTCCAAAAGCAAAAGACCTTTGTGACGGGGAACGACAAGCATTGATTGAGCTTTTGACAAAACTGAGTGCTGGAAGCTCTTAGCTCTAGGGTCCGTTTGGATACAACTTATTGTTGCTGAAAGTTGCTGAAAACTGATTGTTGCTGAAAACACTGTAGCAAAATAATTTTTAAAGGTGTGAATAGTATCGTGGGACCCATTTTTAATATTTTTTAATATGTAAACAGTGCATGAACAATGCGTGAACAGTGTCACACTGTTCATGCACAGTAAATTTTGTCTCCTAAAAGTCAATAACTCCAGCCAAAAAAAAAAAAAAAAAAAAACTGAAAACGCAGTTGTGAAAACGCACCGCAACTTAACCCGGTATCCAAACTGATACCTAAGCTTGATTGAAACTCGTTACAATGCTCTATGCTCATATTTTTAGCAAAATATAGCCAAAAGACTTTGTTTAGTCATCTACGACTATAATAGAAATTGACTAACTTTTTCTTTTTCTTTTCTTTTCATTTATTTTTTTATTTTTTATTTTTATGAATAAAAAAAAGAGCTCATAGGGTGCAGTATCATTGCCCTAGCCCACCTGTTAAGGATAAATTGTTGACTTGTAAGGGATATTTGTTGGATATTTTGTGGGATATTTTGTGAGATATTTGTGGGATATTTGCCATGCAATGGGTACGTGTATTAGTAGTTCAGCATTGTAATTGTTGGTGTTGCAATTGTTGCATGCAAGGCAAGCAGTGAGAGCCGTGATTCAAGACAAAGCGGTTATGACAGGTTGGCAGGTCAGTTAGTTAGGAGTTAGTTAGGGAATTGGGATTAGCCTTGTTATAACAACCACTGGGTAGGGAGAATTGTATAAAAGGGAAGCTTGTTGTAAAGAAAGCATAATAAGAAGTTTGTGTAGGGGCCTTTTTTGTGTTTGGGCTGGGCTGCCCTCTGCAAATAATGGGCCCTGATGTGTTTCTGAGTAGTGAAGTTGAGACCAGCCCAACTGCAACTCACTTTGGGCTGGCTTGGCACAAACTTAACCTAGTCTGCCAGGAACGCCCTTTACGGCAAGCAGAGCTATTATAACGAAATTACAGCAGGCAGATACAATGATAACAAAGTAAACAAACAGAATGTTGTAGCTTTCAACAATAACGACGGCCGAATGTCACAGTAGTAGCAATAATAATAATAATGGCTTTAAAAGAAAAGAAAGCAGTAGATTAAACGATGATGGAGTTTTAATCAAAGATAAACATCAAGCCAATAACCAAGTTTGTAATGGTGACCGTCCAAAGAGGAAGAACGCTTCCTCTCAATGAAATCAACCTCCCAGGTAAATATCCTGCCGTGGGGATTAATAACTTTGAGGGAATCGGACCTAGATGGTTGAGGTGTGAAGGAAGTTAGTGTTATTTTTACCGCTTCATTATCCCCTAGAGAGTGGGATTTTGAGGGGGAGAGGAAGGAAAAGATCTATTGGTGCATGCCTATTATCCTCACAAATGATTTTCTTATCTTTTCCTTTCTTTTTCTTTTCCTCTTAGTTTTTTCTTTCTATGTGTTTTTTCTTCCTCTGTTTTTCGGTCCCTTTGGATTGGGCTTTGCTTAGTACATTCCCCTTGGCCCATTTCTGGCCTTATGCTTTATGTCTTATTTTTCATTGCTTGGCCTTTCCTACCATGGCAACATGCTCCTGCTAGGCCCATTTCAGACCTGCCGTTTCACTTCTTCCCCCAGTGACTTATGGAAGTCTGCTGGTGTTCTCACTTTATGGGCTCCATTGTCCCTTTCTTTCTTCTTTGGGGCTGCGGCCCTTGGGCTTCCTCGGCCCATTTACTGACTTTGTATTCCCATGGGCTTTTATTTACTAACTTGATTGGGCTTCCTTGACCCAATCTCCTCATTCTCATCCTTGGGGTTCATGGGCTTGCCATTAACCCCTACTTTCTTTACATCGCTTTGGGCCTACCGCGGCCCATTCTTACTTTTTCATACCATACATTGCCCATGGGTGCCATTTCTCTCTTTCCGGGCCCTTTAGGCCCATTTACTTCCTCAAGACCCATTTGCTCGTGTTATGGGCCTATGTTTTGTTATTCCTGCCGCTCGGGCCTAATAGTTTTATTCTGTTCCTGCCGCTATTATTATCTGTTATGCTGGGTTGGGCTGACTTTACGAAAATGACCCTCAACATTTAGCCCCCTGAACATATGGAGCGTTCTTGCGGTTCATATGTGAACGATGGACCTTTTTGTCTTTTTCACTTCTCCTTTTCCTTCGCGGGCTTTTTGAAACCACGAACTCTTTCCAGCACGTACAGGTATTTTTTCTTTTTCTCTTGCCGTGAACAGTGGTGACTCTTCGGATTTCCCAAAACGGTAGTTGCTTTAAGACATAACTGCCGCCTCTTTAATTCTATCCTCTTTTCAATGGCTGACCAGTCGCCTCCCTTCACGCCGGCCTTAATTACCCAGGTATTTAAGAGAAGAGTCCCTTCCCAACGCAGACACAGACTCTTTTTATTTCAAAACTTCTTCCTTTCCTCACCATTTTCTTCTTCTCGAATACCCACCACTTTCTTGCTCCGTTCAAATTCTCACGCCATGGCGCCAGTGAAAACTCCGGCTTCTTCTCGCCGTAAAGGAAAAAATGTCGTCGTGGACCCTCCAGTAGAACACGAAGTGGAAGAGGAAGAGGCGCGCTCCGATTCGGACCATTCCGAGGAGGAGGAAGCACGGCGCGACCCAGACAGCGAGTGCGCCCCGCTGATTGATCCTTGGTACAACCTTAGTCCTCATTTTCCCAAGGCTCCTGGAGAATATGTGTCGCCGCCGGTGAACCGTGTGTGGCTTGCTCTTTGCCGGTGAAAGCCTGAAGTTTCTTGGGCTCCGGTGTCTTCCTCCATCTCCGACTTGATCATTCGCCAAGGTATCGCCCTCCCCGTGCCTATTCACTTCGAGTTTGGGTCCGGCACCGCCTTGGGTTGGAAAGAATGGGTTGATAGTGAGTTGTCCGATACCCATTTTATAGGTTTGCTTCAGAGGGCCGGTGTTCTGAAGGCCGTCGTCCTTTCTCGAAGTCTTTCCAACTTTAGAGACCTTTACAACCTCCGCCACTTAGTTCGTCGATGGTGCTCCACCACTCACACATTCTTCTTCTCTTGCGGCGAACTTACGGTTACTCTTGAGGATGTGGCCAACCAGCTTCTTTTGCCTATTCTTGGAGACGCTGATCCTGCCACTATTGAGCTTTCCCCTGAAGAGGAAGACATTGAAGCGGAGTTGAAGAAAAGGATGACCGGAAATGCCAAGCTGTCTTTTTGGGTTAGTTCTTCCTCTAAGTTTTTTGCTGTTGCTCGCCGTGCTGCTTTTATTGCCTTTTGGCTTTGCAAGTTTGTTTTCGGGTCCCCTCCGCATTATGCCATAAAGCCTCTATATTTTCGTTTAGCTATCAAGATATCTGCTGGGGTGAGTCTGCCGCTAGCCCCCATGTTTTTAGGGCATTTATATGTGCAACTGGATATCCTGCGGAGCGACGAGAGTCAGGCTGGTTCTTGTCACATAGTCGCCTCTTCTGTACATAGCACTATCCTGCAGCAGCTGTTGTTCGAGCGTTGTGCTCAGTATTTGGCGAAGTGTAGGCCCGTTAGATTTGCTAAGGAGAAGTATCACTCTTGTCCGCAGGCCATCACTGATTTTTGTGGCAGGTTTGAGCATGACTTTCCTTTGGCCTTTCGTTGGTCCGGTTTGAAGCCCATAGATTATTCTATTGTTGAGTCTTTTGATGAAGGTGTTGGTTTTTCTTGGAGAGCTTATAGACAATTGCGTCCTGGTTATACTTGTGCGGATTCGGTCATGGGTCCGTTTGTTGATACTGTTGGTACTACCACCCCACTGGCTGGCTTTGATGAGGTGGGCATCACATACTTGGCTGCCACCAATCCTGGATGGCTGCCCTACTTGGCAGATGAGGGTGTTAGATTTGTTCATTATCCTGCCAACCGAGTGAGGAGACAGTTTGGGTTGGACCAGGATATTCCTGATGATCTCTCCTTCCTTGCGGAGTCCCCCACTTCAATCAGACCCTTCCTGCGGTCTACTGCCTTTGCCTTTTGGAGAGAACGTTTTAGTGCCGTCACAGTTGCCGGTTCTTCGAGGGAGGGCCTTTACACTGCTGCTATGCATGTCTATTGGCAGCTTGTCATGGACTCATTTGGTGCAGAGTTAGCTGGCAGCCGTGGTTTCTCCCTTGTACCTCCTGAGGGGCTTAGTATGGTTATCTCTCCCAACCCTCGGTTGCTCCTTCCTTCTAAGTCCGTGTTGGCTTATGCTAGGAAACAGAATCGGTCTGCCATCTTTGAGTGGGATGAAGAGAAAAGAGGGTGGTTTTGGCACGCAGGGGATTACCCCCCAGGTTGGGCAAAGAAGGTTAAAGTGGTGAACATTCCTGCATCAGCCAAGAAAACTCCTGCCAAGCCTAAGTCTGCTAGTAAGCCCAAGTCTGCCGCTCCTCAGCCTCTTGCAAGTGCTACTCCTGCCAGCAGAACACGAGGCAGCAAAAGGAAAACAACTCCCCATCCTGTGTCTGCCGCTCAGCGAAGGGTAAGTTTCCAAGACTTTTTCTTGTTTTGTCTTCCAAGTACATGTATATATGTATACATTTCTTTTTTCTTTCTCTCTGACTTCTCCTGAACCTTGGCTGTCTTTTTCTTTGACTCCCGTTCTTATCCCTTTTGCTTTTGCAGTCTAAGCAAAAGGAGGATACGTCAGTCACCCATCCCATTGTACTTGAGGAGCCCGAATCAGAGGTATGTTTCCTCTTGCTCCTGTACTTTGTCTAATCTACCACATTTTGTTACTTTACTCGCTCGAAGTAGTAACTCGGCCCCTCATACTTCCTTTCTCTGCTCTTCCAGGATGAGCCTGAGCCTCTTTCCATATACCGCCCCACGGCCGAGGAGCTTTCTGCCCCCATGGGCACTCCTATGGCAGGTGAAAGCTCGAAAATGTGTTGAAAACACACGAGCGGTTTAGACCCCCAAATTCAAATTACGGCTTGGTTGATTTTACACTAACTTACTAACAAGTGCGGAATAGTGTAAACACAAGCGAATAAACAACCAACTACTCTAATCCATAATTTAAAGCAACTCAGCAGTAAAAATGAAATGAACAAGAGTAGGGAAGAAGGATGCAAACACAAATAACACCGAGACGTGTTATCGAAGAGGAAACCGAAGAACTCGGCGAAAAACCTCTCCGCCGCCCTCCAAGCGGAAATCGATCCACTAGACAATCAGTTGGGATACATGGATTAGCAAAAGACCCTCCAAGCCTAGTCTACCCGATGTACCTAAGCCCTCCAAGCTCCTACTCCAACAAGGCTTCTCGGAACCGTGTCTTGTCCTAGTTATCCGGATCCCGCAACAAGCTCCATGTTGCATCTGCCATTGAAGGCTCCTTCCAATGCTTCCCAGCAGCACCAAAAACGTCACTCAGCACTCTCTAAGGTGTGTCAAGTGTTTGGGCTATCAACCTCTCAAAGATATGGACAATGGAGAGGGAATGGTTGAGGAGATACCACAAGCAAAATGTTTAGAGAAGGTGGGGAAGACAATCTCTAATTACCAATGTGTTTGGCTAGGGTTTTTCTCTCTGAAGCATCCCTCAACAATTGTGGGTAAGGGTGATATATATAGGAGGGGTGCAAAAGGTGTGACTCAAAAAGTACAGGCTGGCAGAACAGCTAGTCTCGCGGGTGTCTCGCGGGAAGGCCTTACCCGCGAGATACTCGCGAGACACAGTTGTCTCCACCTGGCATGACTCTTCGCATTCCATCATGTGCCTGGCACATGCTTCACTTCGCGGGAAGCTTGGTCGCGACATACCCGCGAGATACCCGCGAGAATCCTTTTCTTCTTCAAATGCTTGAGTCTTCAACACTCTTTCTCTCACACACCCCTTACATCAAGTCCCACAACAAATACAGGGTATTAAACGATTGAACATGATTACAATCAAATTTGGCACGGAATAAAAGCCAACAAATACACAGTTGTAAATTACAACTTTACAATCTCCCCCTTTGGCTATTCCGTGACAAAACCCTAAAACAGACTCTAGACTTAAACGTGAGTTTGGGAACAAAGGCAAAACTCACTCACACCTAATTCTAGATTCTGAAAAGCTCTTGAACATATGAACAAGTATCTCCTGAAATACAACAACACACTAATATCATTGCATGTAGAAAACTTGAAATGCATATGGAGCAATAAAGAAAACAGGATCAAGCTATATGAAATAGAAACACTAGATCATGGCAAGATCAAACAAGTAATCACTATACACAAGCAATTACTATGCTCATTTACACATGAAATGAACATCCGGATATGCAAGATGATAAGCTCATTTGAAGAGAATCATTTGCATCTCCAACACTCAACCAATGCGAAATACACGAAGTATTTGCATCTAGGAACAATCCTACTAGGGCACAAGAGTGATGTACTTGAAGAAACAATGCATGACATTGAACTACAAGCAAACATGCATCAAGGTTGCATAAGCATGGTATAGCAAATGCATGGCACAAACCACAAAGACCTACAAATTTTATGCATGGAACAAACCCTTAAAGCTTACATAAGCAACATGGGTACAAGAAAATGCCACATAGCACATATGCCACAAAGCATAGAACAAAAAAAAACACAAACTACTGAAAATATACTGAAATTAATACTAAAGTTAAAACCATAAGTGTCAGAAGTATAAACTTAAAAACAGTAAGACATTAACTATAAACCAAGTAAAAACTTAGTAAACCCGTCTGTAAAAACCAATAACCAATAACCAATATCTAAGCTATGCTCCCCCTAAGGCTGTGCAAGCTCTTGTTCATCAGCTCCCCCTCAAAATTTTCTCCCCCTTTTTGACCGGAATGGCCAAAGGACTAGAATTGGTCGGAGTCGGAGTCTGAACCCTGTGTAGGGGATAAGCTCTGAATCTGAGTGGATAGAGTGGTGATCTGCTCCTGAAGGTAAGCAAACTGATCGGCTGTGTGCTGTACATGAGTGTCAAGCACTGTGGACATGAGATCCATCTTTGCTAGGATCTGATCAAGCTTGCTGAGACCCTGTGGTTGTGCTGGAGCAGAAGATGAAGGCTGATCAGTCTCTGGGGTAGAAGTGAACCTGTCAATCTCCTCCTCAGTATCTCCACCCTCCTCTGGGATATCCTGAGGGGCACCCCTAGGCGGTGGAATGAGATGAGGACCAGTCTTCGGGCCTTTGATGTGTGCTGTGCTCCGAGTCAGAGTGTTTGCACCAATGGGGTAATCCCTCTGAACAACAGTGAGGCCACTAGGGAACTTCAGCTTTGTCTTGGCAATGAGACCCATGATCAGTGAGGGAAAGGGCATTATTGTTCTGGAATTCTGCTTCTTGATGCTCTTCTTCAGAATGTGAAAGATGTGGCTGCAGATATCAATTTCCTTGTGAGTAAAGAGGTCATAGAGAAACCTCGTCCTTGGAGCCGAGAGAGTAGTGAGGTTGGTGACCGGATACAGGTTATGGATCATGACATAGCTGAGAGTTCTCATTTCTGGAGAGAACTTGAGAGTGTCCATTGATGATTTCTTTGGAACTCCACCAAGTGCTGATATCATCTCCGTGATATGCCCCAATTTCTCATCATATTGAGTTGTCATTGGCTGTGAGGGAGGACGAATCTCCAAGAAGTCTTGAATGCTGTCCCTTGTGATCTCAAATTCCTTGCGCCTCACCCAGCAAAGAATCTTATTCTCTTCCACCTCAGCATTGGAGAAGAATTCTCTGATTATCTCTGAGTACACAGTTCCAATAGGATTCAGCAGTTTGGTCCAAGTCCGTTCTTTGAATGCATCTGGAATGCACGTGTTCTCAAGCTCTTCCAACTGCACCACCCTTTCCATGACAATGGTTGCTCTCTTGTAGCAATCATTGTACTTCATATCTGCCTCAGCGGATTTGAAGTTATCGGAGTCAGTACGAGCACGCTTGGGACCCTTCTTCTTGGTACCGGCATGCTTGGTGGGAGACATCTGTACAAGAGGACATAACACAAACAGCACAAGTGCACACAACACAAGAACAAAACTTGATTAGATTCAAGTTAGTTTAAATCAAAATGTGATACTACCAAAAACAGAGTAGCATTCAAAACAGGGCATGACCAATTCATATACGCATGCTACACAACATACATCCTTAAACTAAAACACAAATGCATGAACAAAAAGACAATTTGCATGAAATTAAATTATTGTGCAAGTGTGTGTTTGTGTGTATGCATATGTGTGTGTAACATGAAATGCATGAGAGTGTGTCTAGAGGGTACCTAGGTGTTTGCCAAGTGAGTGCAACATGTGCAAAGTGTAATACACACATGATCAAAGATCAATTTTAGACCAAAACACGGTAAGGTATATGGAAACCTTGAAATTGGGACTCACTTGAGACCAATTAGGCACAACAATGTCATTTAGACATTCAATCAAACACCTAATGTGCATAACAACACTTTAAGTATGAACAATGCATGAACATGGTGAAAATATGCCTAAATACACTTTAAAAAGCCACAAGGGGCCAACACAGATGCAATAAGATCAAAAGAAACAAAACCCAATCAAAGATTTAACACAAACATTGCCCAATTTAGAAAACCAACCCAAAAATTCGAAAATCCCCAATCATCATAACCCTAACTAAAAATTTCTGCATAATCTAAGTAAAAACTTAAAAAGAAGTGAATGATCAACATACCTTGAAGAAGAAAATGCAGAAAAAGGCTTGATTTGGAGAGGGATTTTGATGAAATAGTGTTTTTGGGTAGAGAGAGTTTCGAAGAAAAGAGAAGAGGGAAGTTTTATGTTTTGAAAAACTGTCACATCAGCCCTTTAAAAACTGAAAACACGCGTTTTTCGCGGGATAGGGAGCCGCGAGACAGTCGCGAGACAACCGCGAAAAGTGCCACTGAAGCACAAAATTTTCGCGAGAAGCTCTAAGTCGCGAGACAGTCGCGAAACAGTCGCGAGATTCTCTGTCTGATTTTTAGAAAATCTCAGTTTTTGCCAAACAGCTTTTCGCGGGAAGCTTCTTAGTCGCGAGCTTCTCGCGAGAAAGCCACTGAACCAGTTTTTTGATGAAAAACACAAAATTCATTTTGACCAAAAAGAAACACACGAAAGTCTAAAACCACTTTCAAAAACAAATAAAACTCACAAAAACCTTTTTGGATTTGATCAACAAAGATTGAGCATGTGAAACACATTTAATCAAGTACAATCACACAAATGATTATGACATTCATAGAACATAGACTTGTGTGTTGTGTGTAGATATCAAAAATGAGATAGTCCTTAGACCAATGTGAGGCTTCAATGATCAATTCAATCAAGGCATACACAACTAGCACTAGATTATGTGACCTATCTCAATTATGGAAACATGCATATATGACCTCCCACACGAACTTGATAACAATTCATTGAAGCTTTTCATTTGGCTCCATTCTTAACACTTCATTTGCAACTTTTGAGCAAAGAGAATCACATTTAGAGAGAGATGCCTGAAATTTTTTGATATTTCAATTGATGAGTTAGCCTTTGGCTTTTTGGGCATCATACATTTTATTTTGGTCGCTTTCCCTTTTTCCTAGTCGAATACTAGTTTGTGCGACAGGCTTTTGCAGCTCTATATCTCTTTTCATTTGGAGATTTACATTTAGAGAGCTCTTTTAAGCAAGAAAAATAAAAGTGGGAAGATATATAGGCATGAGTCTATGCATGTATCACGATCAACACAACCATTCACTAATCATTCATGACAGGGTTGAAGATCTATTTACAACCGTCACATAGATTTCAGAATTTCTTCCACTATGATATGAGTGCATGAGGGACAAGCTAAGCTCCTTAAATGCACAAAGCCATAAGTACAAAGGTACAAGGCAAAACATGATTTGAGACAAAACTCAACAAAGTGATCAAACTTTTTAGATTTTATAATTTTTATGGGTTTTTGAATTTTTTGAAACACACCCAAAACAGAACAAGAAAGGAAAAAATAGTAAGTGCAAACCATGAAAGTAATGCATGATGCAATGCAACAACAAATGTCCCTAAACATGGAAAGAATTAATGCATGGACATATTATAGTACTTATGCATGAGTACCCCTCTTCACCCACACGTCACGTGCGTTTGGGGTGATATCCTTGACGGATTGGGTACGAGAGTTTGGACTTTCAAACCTCCTGGTGAAACTCTCCAAGCAAGTGGTGAAGGCACCGATCATCTTCATCACGTCTGTCACTCCGGCATCACGAGTTTGGCTTCTTGAGTTCTCACCACCCCAAGCTCTATTGTCATTCCTTCTTCCACGTGATCGAGGAATGCTTGCATTATTGTCTGCTCTCAATTTTTGACAGTTGGGTCTGGTGTGTCCTTGCAATCCGCAATAGTGACACACATAATCCGTTCTAGGACCCCGTTGAGGTCTTGAGAGAGATCTTGCTCTGGTTTCGTGTCTACCTCCAGCTTGATTTCGAGGCTTATTCATCATCCGTTGCTCATTTACATTCTTCTTTTCAACCTTAACATTCTCAGGAACGGCCTCCTCTACAATTTGCTCTACGGCCTTCACAAATTTCACTTCTTTGGTAGTTTTGACTGATGAGCTACTTCCTCCGGTATATCCCAATCCGGACTTGTCTGAAGAATGTTTTTGGGATGAGATAACATCATCCAACTTTCTGGAGGAGACCCTCTCTATCTTGGCTTGCGCTTGCACCACCTCTTGCTCAAGAAATCTGATCTTCAAGTATGCTTCTGACAGCTCACCATTCAGCCCTTCTATTTCGCATTTGGCCTCCTTATGTCTGATCATGAGACTTCGGTAGTCTTCCTCTGCTTTCTTCATTTTTCTCACAGCTGCCTTGGCTATTCTTGCATATTCCCCTGACTTCTCAAGAAGTGAGGAGTAATTCTCTTGAAGATTAGCTATATTCTCTTCCTCTTCAGCGTCTGATTCTTCCACAACTCCAGCAGATTCTGAATCAGAATGTTCACCAAGTTCCTTCTCAAGTGCACCCAAGTCATCCGAGGAATCTTCATGAGCAATAGTCATGAAAGCGGAGTAGTTTCCCTCACCGTCACAGCTCTCTTCCGAGTCAGAATCAGAAGATTCAGAGTCACTGAGCGTTGTAGCATATGCTTTTCCTTTTCCCCTCAGAAAATTCGGACACTCCTTCTTGAGATGTCCATGACCGTTGCACTCATAGCACACAATGTCTGGAGAGGGTTGATAGTCCTTTCCTTCTTTTCTCTTAAACTCTTTCTTATCACCTCTTGAAGAAGAGAACTTTTCTCTATTGAACGGTTTCCCACTGTTCTTCATTTTCAGAAACTTGCGGAAGTTCTTTGCAAGATATGCTACTTCTTTCTCCACTCCGTCTTCTTCGGAGGAATCATTTAATCTTTCGTTGATGGTTTTAAGAGCAAACGATTTGCTCGTTTTATGGGAAGGCAATCCCAGCTCATAGGTTTGGAGAGAACCGATCAGCTCTTGAATCTTAATCTCATCCAAGTCTTTGCTTTCTTCTATGGCTGTAACCTTTGCTCTAAAACTCTCAGGCAAGGACCTCAATATTTTTCTCACCACCTTAGTGTCTTCAATCTTCTCCCCAAGATTGAGTTTAGCAATGACAATTTCATTGAGCTTCCCATAGAATGAGTCAAATGGTTCATCATCACTCATCTTGAGTTCTTCAAATTTGGTGGTGAGCATTTGGAGCTTTGTATCCTTGACT
The DNA here is from genome assembly GCA_023736055.1 of Quercus glauca. NCBI lineage: Eukaryota > Viridiplantae > Streptophyta > Magnoliopsida > Fagales > Fagaceae > Quercus > Quercus glauca. Next base: position 19,842,019 of record CM043325.1, on the reverse strand, counting down.
TTCTTTGTACCCTCATAGGTAGTCTCCAAAATCTCCCAAGCTTCCTTGGCTACTGTCATATGAGAGATCCTGTGGAATTCATCAGGGGACACACCACAAAAGATAGCATTTAAAGCTTTACTGTTAGCATTTGCTGCCGCAAGGGCTGCCTTATCCCAAGTGGACTTAGGAGCCACCGGCTTGGTCCAACCTATCTCAACCGCATCCCAAACGGTATCATCGATAGAACATAAGAATGCTCTCATTCTAACTTTCCAGAATGCATAATTGTTCCCATCAAAAAATGGTGGAACATTGAGCGATTGAGACCGGTCCATCTCAAGAAGGGTCAAGGATCACACTTAGGTAATTAAACCTCAGCAAGTGTACCCGCTCTGATACCAATTGAAAGCTCGAAAATGTGTTGAAAACACACGAGCGGTTTAGACCCCCAAATTCAAATTACGGCTTGGTTGATTTTACACTAACTTACTAACAAGTGCGGAATAGTGTAAACACAAGCGAATAAACAACCAACTACTCTAATCCATAATTTAAAGCAACTCAGCAATAAAAATGAAATGAACAAGAGTAGGGAAGAAGGATGCAAACACAAATAACACCGAGACGTGTTATCGAAGAGGAAACCGAAGAACTCGGCGAAAAACCTCTCCGCCGCCCTCCAAGCGGAAATCGATCCACTAGACAATCAGTTGGGATACATGGATTAGCAAAAGACCCTCCAAGCCTAGTCTACCCGATGTACCTAAGCCCTCCAAGCTCCTACTCCAACAAGGCTTCTCGGAACCGTGTCTTGTCCTAGTTATCCGGATCCCGCAACAAGCTCCATGTTGCATCTGCCATTGAAGGCTCCTTCCAATGCTTCCTAGCAGCACCAAAAACGTCACTCAGCACTCTCTAAGGTGTGTCAAGTGTTTGGGCTATCAACCTCTCAAAGATATGGACAATGGAGAGGGAATGGTTGAGGAGATACCACAAGCAAAATGTTTAGAGAAGGTGGGGAAGACAATCTCTAATTACCAATGTGTTTGGCTAGGGTTTTTCTCTCTGAAGCATCCCTCAACAATTGTGGGTAAGGGTGATATATATAGGAGGGGTGCAAAAGGTGTGACTCAAAAAGTACAGGCTGGCAGAACAGCTAGTCTCGCGGGTGTCTCGCGGGAAGGCCTTACCCGCGAGATACTCGCGAGACACAGTTGTCTCCACCTGGCATGACTCTTCGCATTCCATCATGTGCCTGGCACATGCTTCACTTCGCGGGAAGCTTGGTCGCGACATACCCGCGAGATACCCGCGAGAATCCTTTTCTTCTTCAAATGCTTGAGTCTTCAACACTCTTTCTCTCACACACCCCTTACATCAAGTCCCACAACAAATACAGGGTATTAAACGATTGAACATGATTACAATCAAATTTGGCACGGAATAAAAGCCAACAAATACACAGTTGTAAATTACAACTTTACAGCAGGCTCTTTTGATGGGGGCGAGTTTGCTGTGCCTGCTCCTCCTACGGCCACTATCTCCCCTACTGGACCGGTACCCATGGATGAGGGTACTCATACTGGGGAGGTTAGTGAGGCCATACCCCCTCCTGCCATGACATCTCCTGACAAGGAAACCACCCCTCTTGCCGTCACTGAGACTGAAGTCACCCCTGCTACTCCCCTCGTCATCTCCACTGGTGACCCCTTCGCCGCTCTCTCTCAGGCAGTGCAGGGTGTTTCTTCTTTGGTAGTCACCCCTTCTTCCATTCCTGTTTCTGCCACACATGGGTCTCGTGCTGAATTGTCCTCAGAAGAGTCTGAGGAGATCTTTGAGGATCCTGAGGATGAGCCTGGCTTGGGGAGGAGGATTTCTGAGTCTGAGGAGGAGGATATTGTTCCACCCGAGGCAATGGGTATGCACTCTCCCTCTTGCTTTTTTCTTCTTCTTTTGTTAAGCTTCATTCATTTCCTTTTTCATTTGCACGTCTATTTTTCTGCTTGCAGAGACCTTTGGGGAGTTAGGCGTTTCAGCGGGGGTGTCTGCGGTAGCTTCTCCTGCTATGCTCACAACACCTATTCCTGCCATATTTACAGCTTCTGTCTCCGCGGTTCCTTCCGTTCCTGCTTCTGCTTTCCCCTCAGCCCCTATTACTGTTAGTTCTGGTAAGTTTCACATCTCATTCCTTCATTCCTTCTCCGCGGGCTTCTCTTCTTCTTATTCTTACCAAGGTTCTTTATTTCAACCTTTGCATTTTCTGGCAGGTCTACCTCCTTCAGTGCTTCCTCAATTTGAGATTGGTAGTAGCTCGGCCATCCTTCCAGATCCTGCGAGCAAGGCTGCGGCCTTCTTTGTGCGCTTTGATCAGTCCGAAGTCAACGACCTTGATCCTGCTTCTTTCTGGGGCTCCAGACCCCCTTACATAGATTTTCATGGCTTCAGAGTCCCTGCGGACTGCGCTCCTCACTTGGTGATGATCTATGATAGTCATGGGGATTTCATGCAGGGATTCAGACTTGGCCGATCAATCAGAGAGCATTTCTTGAGGATGTTAGGCAGCGTGCTGAACGACATCGAGCACAACTTCGTGGATACTGTCTCCACCGAGAGGATTCTACAGTGGAGAGCCGTGGTACAGGAGCTCATCAGTGTTGGCTTTGCGGTGGAGTTCATCTTGGATCATCTTCGAGAGATTGCTCGAGCAGTTTTCATGAGGAGAGTTCAGCCTACCGTCGATGCCATTGATTCTCGCCTTGCGATCCTGAGGAAGGAAGTGGCAGATTTGGAGGGCCGCCGAGAGCGTCTTCTTTCTGGTGTGGGAGGACTTGGTCGTTTTGGGGATCAGTCACTTATCTCCGGTCTTTATTGATGATGTAGTTGTTTCCCGTTTCCTAGTTTTTCTTTTGCCTTATTACTCTGTTTAGTACATTATGCTTTTCTATAGCACCTATTTGGGCTTGTTTGCCACAGTTTGGGTTTTGTAATCTAACTTCATGATATTATACTTATGATGCTTATACTTTGTTACTTTTGCTATGACGTATGATAACAAAATACTTCGTGCTTTTCATTGCAAGGAAGCAGTTTACAGATTTCGATTTATGACATAGTCATTTCTTGAAAGACAAAAAACAGAGTGAAAGAAAAACATGATAACTTTCGGTAAAACAAAAGGGTAAGAGATAATCACATTGCTTTTCCCCTTAGGCGTAGTAGTATTTCAACCATTTCCCATTGATGGGATCCATTAAGTCCTTTCCATCCATCTGAGTCAAACGGTAGTACCCACTTGGATGTGCTTCTCTTATCACAAAGGGTCCTTCCCACTTTGGTGCGAACTTCGATGGTCCTGCCAGGCCTCTCCTAACGTAGTCTGCCACCTTTAGGATCAGTTGTCCTTCCGTAAATACTCTTTCCTTAGTCATCCTGCCGTAAGCCTCAGTCATCTTTTGCCTGTATCTGCGGCTGTGTTCTTGAGCCTTTTCCCTCTTCTCATCAAGTCCTTCCAAGTCTTCGCATCTTTCTGCCGTAAAGACTTCTCTATCATTCTCCTTTTCCTGCATTTGCATGACTCTCAGGGATAGGGTTATCTTTTCTGCGGGGCTTACTACTTCAGTTCCGTAGACCAAAGAAAAAGGCGAAAAACCCGTGGCTGACTTAGGTGAATTCCTGTAGGCCCAAAGAGCGTCTGGCAGATGCGTTGCCCAGCCTCCTGTGTATTCTTGGCTCATTTTACTGATGATTCTTATGAGGGTTTTGTTGGTTGCCTCCGCTTGCCCATTTCCTTGAGGGTAATATGGTGATGACCGGTGATGCTTGATTTGATAAAACTCTAGCATTTTCCTCACTTCGCTATTCACAAAAGGTGTGCCGTTGTCGCTGATGATCCTGTGGGGGACTCCAAACCTTACGATTATGTTTTCTTTGATAAAGTTTGCCACTGCCCCTCCTGTGGCTTTACGAAGTGGCACTGCCTCTGCCCACTTGGTGAAGTATTCTGTAGCTACTAGTATCCATATGTATCCTCGCGACGGCGGATTCACCGGTCCAACTAAGTCAAGCCCCCAAGTGTGGAATGGCCATGGTGTGACCATGCTATGCAAGTTTTGTGGATGAGTGTGGATCAAATTGGCTTGTACTTGGCAACTGTGGCATCTTTTCACAAATTCTGCCGTGTCCCTTTTCATGGTAGGCCAGTAATAGCCCATTTGCAGCAGGCACCTGTAAAGCTTCCTCTTTCCCTGATGTTCCCCACATTCCCCTGAGTGTACTTCTTTTATCATTTCTTTTGCCTCCTCAGGGCCCAAACACCTCAAGGGGTCTCCCTCATACCCCTTCTTGAAAAGGATCTCGTTGTGCAAAAAATAGCGCGTTGCTAACCTCCTGAGCTTGTACTTTTCGCTGTGCTTCTGCGGCAGGATGCCTTCGGTCAGGTACTGTATAAATGGGTCTCTCCAGTCCTGGCCGATGAACACAGCGTAACTTTCTTCTCTGTCTGCCGTGAGTTGGCAGCTTCTACATTGGGTTTGGACTTGGTCTACGTCTTTACTCATGGTTGGCCAATAAAAGCCCGCCCTTTGAAGTCTGCGGTAAAGGCTGACCTCTCCGCAGGATCCGCAAGTCTTTTCATGCACTTCTTTCAACTTTCTCTGGGCCTCCTTTTGCCCCACAGATCTGGACAAAACTCCGCCTGGCATCCTGCGGTATAATTCTCCTTTCATCAGGGCGTAGTCCTTGAGTACTTTTAGTCCCATGGCTTCTTCTCCACCCATCAAAACTTCCTTTATGGGTATTCGCCAATCTCCTTCACGGTGTTCCTCCTGAAATCTTTCTTTCAATACTTCAATTATGGATTCTTCCCTCTTGCTAATCTCCACTCTGGTGCTTTCCCCTTCAAACATCACTTGCGAACCCAGCGCGGCCAACGCATCGGCAAATCGATTCTCGTTTCTCGGGGTATGTTCTATTTCGAAGGTTAAGAACTTCTCTTCCATTTTCTGCGCCATTGCTCTGTACGGGGCAAGATTGGGTTCTTTCAGGGAGAAACTCCCTTTGGTCTGGCAGACTACTAGGTTGGAGTCACCTAATACTTTCAAATGCTTAACTCCCATCTCAAGGGCTGTGGCCAGCCCCGTTAAATAAGCTTCATATTCCGCCGTATTGTTTGAACAGGGGAACTCCAGCTTGAACGATAGCGCTACTGCTTTATCTTCTTCGTGATACAAAACCACCCCAACCCCTCCAGACTGGGCGGTAGAAGATCCGTCGAACTTCATTACCCACTGTTCCCTGAGTTCTTCTGCCATGGCTACTTCCCCTGGAACTTCGTCATCTAGCGGGAATTCTTCCTCCCCTGGAAACTGTGCCAACAATTCTGCTATGGCCTGGCTCTTTACTGCTTTGGGCGCCCCCATTCTCAAATCATACTGCGACAGTTGTAACAGCCACTGTGATATCCTGCCAGAGAGGATTGGCTGCTGTAATAAAGCTTTGATGGCGTGGGACTTAGTCATCAGCCATACTTCATATGCCAAGAAGTAATGGCGTAATCTTTGGGAGGCGTAGACAATAGCCAAACATGCTCTTTCTGCCCTTGGGTAACGCGTTTCTGCGTCTTTCAGGGCGCGGCTGATGTAATATACCGGCTGCTCGATGCCACCTCCATCCTCTTGGGCAATTAAGGCACCGATGGCATATGAGTTGGTAGCCATATAAAGCAGTAATGGCTTTTTGTGTATTGGGGCCTGTACGGTAGGGAGGTTCATCATGATCTGCTGCAGCCTCTTGAAGGCCGCCTGCTGCGCTTCTCCCCACACAAAATTTTGCCCTTTCCTCAGTAATTTGGTGAAGGCCGAGGTGATCGATCCAGCCCAAGGATGAATCTTCGGATGTACGAGACTTTCCCCAAGAAACTTTTTAGTTCTTTCACTGTGGTTGGGGGTCTCATAGTTGCAATGGCCGTAGCCTTTGCTGGGTCAACATCTATCCCTCTGCTGTGTACTAGGAAGCCCAAAAATTTCCCCGAGGATACGCCAAACGCACACTTGAGGGGATTCATTCTCAACTTAAATGCTCTGCACCTTTTGAACACCTTTTTTAGCACATGGAAATGTTCCTCCCTCTTCCTGGACTTAACAACTATGTCATCCACATAGTCTTCTAACTCCTGATGCATCATGTCGTGGAATATAGCCGTCATTGCCCGTTGATAAGTTGCGCCTGCATTTTTTAATCCGAAGGGCATTACGGTGTAGTGGAAGTTTCCCATAGGCGTTCTAAAGGCTGTTTTCTCCGCATCTTTTGGTGCCATTCTGATCTGGTTGTACCCGCTGAAGCCGTCCATGAATGAGAACATAGCGCTTCCTGCCGCAGAATCTATCAACAAGTCCATATTGGGTAATGGAAATTCATCTTTTGGGCATGCTTTGTTGAGATCCCTGAAATCTACGCAACACCTGATCTGGCCATTCTTCTTTTTTACTGGTACTATGTTGGATAACCAGTGAGGATGTTGAATAGGCTTGACAAATCCTGCGGCTAGCAGTTTCTGTACCTCTTTGACTATCTGTCCTTCAATTTCTGTGTGAAATACTCTGGCAGGCTGGACTGTTGGTCTGGCCTGCGGGTCCACATTTAACGTATGTGCTACTAACCCAGGGTCTAGCCCTGGCATTTCACTGTAGTCCCATGCAAATACGCCTTTGAATTCTTTCAGTAGCAGTACCAATTTCTTTTTCTCATTTTCCGTCAAGCTTGCACTGATCGAGATGGGTCTCGGCCCTTGTGAAACAGATCCCAGGTCAACTTCTTCCATTTCCTCTTCTGCCATGACCTGTACCTCCTTTTCGGCTATAACTCTTTCGTATTCCTCTTTGTTACTTTCCTCCTCTGGGCTTTCTTGGACTCTACAGCACATCAAGCCCTCGTGCTGTTCTTCCTGGGTGGGGCCCGTCTGGGTTTCAACCGTGGGCCCCACGTGCCTTCATAATTTGTAAATGATTCTGCCGTCAGAGCCTCGGACTCTTGTACATTGGGGCGTGTCTTCAAATCCTGCGGCGGGTGCTTCCTTCCTTCGTTTCTTTCTTGCCAATAATTCCCTCAGATCGGGTTCTGGGTCATTTAGGACATCCTTCCATCTAGGTACGAAAGTACCCAGCGGCTTTGACACTGAACTCTCCCCAGAGGGAGCCTATTGATCATAGAACATAGTCTCTACTAAGTGAGCCTCCGCTCGTTCAAATGGTGAAGGATTCGCGGCTATGCGTACCACCCTACCGTTTAATCTTCCTTTCACACATTGGTGATAGGTAGATGGGACCAGCCGGTGTTTATGCAACCACGGCCTCCCCAGAAGCACGTGGTAGGATACTTCAGTCTTTACCACGTGGAACCGTGCTAGAGAAGCTATGGGTCCCACTTTTAACCACAACTGGATATGGCCTGCTGTGTACTCACCTCTTCCGCCGAACCCTGTTACTTCCATTGGGCATCCCTGAATCTTCCTTTCTGAAATCCCTGCTGCCTGCAGAGTGCTTAATGGGATGAGGTTCACAGAAGCGCCTGTGTCTACTAAAGCTCTCTTTATGGGGATTTGATTTATGGATGCCGCCAAGTACAAGGGTCTCCTGTGGTCTGGTTGCCCCACTTCCATATCTTCTTCACTAAAAATGATTTCAGTTGACTCCTGTAAGAGAGCCCTTTCATCTGATATTTCTGCCGATAGACACTCTACTCCTGCACCAGAGGCAATGCTCACCAAGGCCTCGGTGGCTACCTTTCTCTCCTTTGCTGATAGTCCCAGCTGGTCAAATAAATTTCTGAATTTAGAACTCTGCTGTAGAGTGGTAATGGCCGCCGCAGGCAGAGCCAAGTTTTCTTCTTCATCCTTTCCTGGGTCAGCACAAATTACCACCGCTGCTACACCCTTTCCTTTATGGTTCGGGAGTGGGTTTCTTTGGACTTCCTGCTGAGACAATTCTAAAGTCCCCTCCTTTATCCTGCGGTGAACAAGTCTGCGGAGCGCCCAGCATTCTGCTGTAGCGTGTTGGACATAATTGTGTAAACGACAAAAACGTGGGTCCCTCCTCTCTTCCTCCGAGGGTTCCCTGGCAACCTGGTTAGGTTTGAAAATTCCATCTGCTATCCATCTGTCTAGCAGTACGTCTAATTCTTTGGAGGTGCATGGTATCGGCGGGGGAGTGTCATATTCCCTCCCCTCAGTCTTCCTTCTTCGTTCTCCAGTCGACACCGCCATCGCCTGTGGGGCGTTCCTCTTGTCCGAGCTTGGCTTCACAGACTGAGCCGTCTTTCTTGCTTTCTGCAATAGCTGGGCGAATTGGGAGATTTCCAAATTCTCGAGTACAGCCCTGTACTCCCTAATCATGTTTGTCATACACATCTCAACCAACGTCCTTTCTTCGCAATGGTCATAGCAGTCAAGTGCTATGTCCCTGAATCTCTTGATATATTCCATCAAGTCTTCACCGCTTCTCTGTTTGGTCGCTTGCAGGGTTGCAAGCGTCACCGTTTCTTCTCCATGGAAGTACTTGGTGCAGAATACGTCTACCATATCATCCCATGTTGGGATAGTCCCTGGCTTTAACCTAATGTACCAAGTGTAAGCCCGGTCGCATAGTGATTTAGAAAATTCTCGAAGACATAAGTCCTCGTCTGCGGCGTAAGGGCCAAGTGTGTCGATGAATTTGCTCACGTGTTCGACAGCACTTCCCCTTCTACCATCGTACTGCGCAAAAGCTTTTGGTTCATACCTCTCAGGGTATGGTTTGCTGAGTACCCGCAGTGGGTAAGGAGGCCTTCGTGCATAGAACCTCTCCTTAGGTGCCCTGGCCCTTTCCTGCTCCAGGAGAGCGGATACCTCAGCCATTGTGATGAAACGATGCTCTGCATTGTGTGGGACACCTCCTGCCGGCGTCTCTTCTTTATCCGTCGCATGCCCTGGGTCATGCTGACTTCCTTTCTCTTTTGTCTTGTCGGTCTTCAGCTGACGGATTTCTTCCATCATTTGCTGCTGCGAGTGTTGCAATGACTGCAAAACCTCAATGAAAATATTGGCATTGTCGGTGGGCATTCTTGGTGGCGGTTGGGGGTCAGCCCCCGTTCCGTTGGCACCTTCTGCCTGGTTGGGTGGTGGTTGGTGAGGCGTTGTAGGCCTCGACTCTGCTTGTGAGGGTACAGCACTCATGTTTCGAGTTGTCCTGGACTTTGGAGGCATTTGTTTGTGTGGGCTCTTGTCCCTGTCTCTCTCTCAACTCCCCAGCGGAGTCGCCAATTTAATGTAGGGGCCTTTTTTGTGTTTGGGCTGGGCTGCCCTCTGCAAATAATGGGCCCTGATGTGTTTCTGAGTAGGGAAGTTGAAACCAGCCCAACTGCAACTCACTTTGGGCTGGCTTGGCACAAACTTAACCTAGTCTGCCAGGAACGCCCTTTACGGCAAGTAGAGCTATTATAACGAAATTACAGCAGGCAGATACAATGATAACAAAGTAAACAAACAGAATGTTGTAGCTTTCAACAATAACAACGGCCGAATGTCACAGTAGTAGCAATAATAATAATAATGGCTTTAAAAGAAAAGAAAGCAGTAGATTAAACGATGATGGAGTTTTAATCAAAGATAAACATCAAGCCAATAACCAAGTTTGTAATGGTGACCGTCCAAAGAGAAAGAACGCTTCCCCTCAATGAAATCAACCTCCTAGGTAAATATCCTGCCGTGGGGATTAATAACTTTGAGGGAATCGGACCTAGATGGTTGAGGTGTGAAGGAAGTTAGTGTTATTTTTACCGCTTCATTATCCCCTAGAGAGTGGGATTTTGAGGGGGAGAGGAAGGAAAAGATCTATTGGTGCATGCCTATTATCCTCACAAATGATTTTCTTATCTTTTCCTTTCTTTTTCTTTTCCTCTTAGTTTTTTCTTTCTATGTGTTTTTTCTTCCTCTGTTTTTCGGTCCCTTTGGATTGGGCTTTGCTTAGTACATTCCCCTTGGCCCATTTCTGGCCTTATGCTTTATGTCTTATTTTTCATTGCTTGGCCTTTCCTACCATGGCAACATGCTCCTGCTAGGCCCATTTCAGACCTGTCGTTTCACTTCTTCCCCCAGTGACTTATGGAAGTCTGCTGGTGTTCTCACTTTATGGGCTCCATTGTCCCTTTCTTTCTTCTTTGGGCCTGTGGCCCTTGGGCTTCCTCGGCCCATTTACTGACTTTGTATTCCCATGGGCTTTTATTTACTAACTTGATTGGGCTTCCTTGGCCCAATCTCCTCATTCTCATCCTTGGGGTTCATGGGCTTGCCATTAACCCCTACTTTCTTTACATCGCTTTGGGCCTACCGCGGCCCATTCTTACTTTTTCATACCATACATTGCCCATGGGTGCCATTTCTCTCTTTCCGGGCCCTTTAGGCCCATTTACTTCCTCAAGACCCATTTGCTCGTGTTATGGGCCTGTGTTTTGTTATTCCTGCCGCTCGGGCCTAATAGTTTTATTCTGTTCCTGCCGCTATTATTATCTGTTATGCTGGGTTGGGCTGACTTTACGAAAATGACCCTCAACAGTTTGTCATTCAATTTGTTTTCTTTTTCTCTGTCTTTCCTCTGTTCTTATCTTTTCTCTTTGGAGGACCAACTGGCCTCGAATTCAGCTAGAAAACCCATAAACATCAAGTTCCATTCTTAACATTTGGTATCAGAGCCTTGTTCCTGCGTTACCATGGCTGAGACGCGTGCTGCTGCTATGAACACGGTGAATGAAGCTATTGCTTCTTTGCGTACCATTTCAGACCATCACAGTATGGACATCCAAGAGATCCAAAAGATTCAAGGAATCCATACCAGGACCTTGAATGAAATGAATCAAAACCTCAATGCCATTTTACAGAAATTGAATTCCCAAGATAACAATCCACATACACCTCAAAGAACTGTACCAGTGAATCAAAGTTCTTCATCTTTGACACTTGCAAGGCCCGTGAAATTAGATTTTCCATGTTTTTCTGGAGATAATCCTGCGAGTTGGGTCTACAAAGCCAATCAATATTTTGGCTATTACCAAACTCCAGTGGCAGAGAAGTTGCTCATAGCTTCGTTTCATATGGAATTGGAGGCTTTAATTTGGTTTCAAGAAGCTGAGGAGTCTAGTGTGTTTACTGATTGGGATTCCTTAGTGCAGGCCTTACATGTGAGGTTTGGATCAACTGCGTATGATGATCCTATGGAAGCACTAACAAGGCTGAAGCAATCTTCAACAGTAGCAACATACAAGGCAGAGTTTGAAGCTGTATCTAATCGGATTAAGGGTTTATCTCCTCTGCACAAGCTCAGTTGCTTCCTAAGTGGCTTGAAGGATGAAATCAGGCTTCCAGTCAGGATGCTTAATCCCCACACCTTGAACGAAGCATTTGGTTTGGCCAAGATTCAAGAGGAATATGTGTTCAGTTGCAAGAAGAGTTCCAAATTCCAACAAGAAACAGGTAAGGGTTCTATCTTGAGCTTACCTAAGAATAATGTAGTGATAGAATCTAACCCTAAGATAACAATTAAGAGGTTAACCCCTGCTCAGATGGATGAGAGAAGAAAGAGGGGTCTTTGCTATAATCGTGATGAGAAGTGGGTGGTTGGGCACAAGTGTAAGAGTGCTAAGTTGTTCTTATTGGAGGGAATTGAATTACCTTGTGGGGTGCAGTTCAGGGTACAGATTACTGAGTTAAAGGAGGAAGTGGAGAATGAGGTTGTGAATAGGGTAGATAATCAAGAAGAAGGGGTGGAGATCACCTTATATGCATTCACAGGAACTCCTACACCTGGGACTATGAGGGTTAAGGGTAAGGTGAATGGGAATGGGCTGGTAATCCTAATAGACACTGGCAGTACCCACAATTTTGTAGATGCTTCTTTAGTTTCTAGGTTGCAATTAAGGGTGGATGTTTCTAAGGTTTTGGAGGTTAAGGTAGCCAATGGTTCTGTGGTTAAAACGCAAGGATTTTGTAGTAGTGTGCCAGTATGCATTCAAGGAGTAGAATTTTGCATTCAATTCCATGTTTTAGCATTGGGTGGTTGTGATGCACTATTGGGTACACAATGGTTAAGTACATTAGGTGAGATTCAATGGAATTTTAAACTTCTAACTATGTGCTTCTGCTATGAGGATCAGAAAGTATTGCTGCAAGGGTTAACTCCATCCTTAGGGTCTTCTTTTATGGATTGTAAGCAATTTTTCAAGGTGCCTGTGAAGAACAGACTGTTACTACAGATTGCTAGTGTGGAGGCAAGTGCATCTGAGGAGAGACTTCCAACTGAAGTGGAATTCTTATTGCAAGAGTTTAAGGCTGTTTTTGAGACTCCTACAGGATTACCTCCTCTTAGGGGTCATGAACATTCCATTGTTCTCAAAGAAGGAGCTGAACCTGTGTGCCAAAGACCCTATAGGTATCCTTTCTACCAAAAGAATGAGATTGAGAAGATTGTGAGAGAATTGCTGTCTGTAGGATCAATTAGGAACAGTAGCAGCCCTTTGCATCTCCTATTTTGTTGGTAAGAAAAGCTGATGGATCATGGAGGATGTGTATTGACTATAGAGCTCTTAACAACATCACTGTTAAGGACAAATTTCCCATTCCTGTTATTGATGGGTTGTTGGATGAATTGGCTGGAGCTATCATTTTCTCCAAGTTGGACTTGAGGTCTGGGTATCACCAAATTAGAATGAGGGAAGAAGACATACCTAAAACAGCTTTTAGAACACATGAGGGCCATTATGAATTCTTGGTTATGCCCTTTGGTCTAACTAATGCTCCTTCAACCTTTCAATCATTGATGAACCAGGTATTCAAGCCCTTCCTTAGACAGTTTGTATTGGTATTTTTTGATGATATACTAGTCTATAGCAAGTCCTTGGTTGAGCATGTGATCCATCTAAGAAAGGTTCTTGAGATTTTAGCTATGAACAAGTTATATGCTAAAAGGTCAAAATGCATGTTTGCTTGCAAGGAGGTAGAATATTTGGGGCATGTTATTACTGCGGGTGGGGTTCATACTAATTCTAGGAAAGTTGCTACCATGCAACAGTGGCCATTTCCTAAGAATATTAAGTCTTTAAGGGGTTTTTTGGGGCTCACTAGGTATTATAGAAAGTTTGTCAAAGGGTACGGCCAAATTGCAGCACCCTTGATAGCCCTATTAAAAAAAGACTCTTTTTGTTGGTGTAAGGAGGCTGAGTTGGCTTTTCATCAATTGAAGGATGCTATGGTTAACCCTCCTGTGTTAGCCTTGCCAAATTTTGACCAACCTTTTGTAGTGGAGTGTGATGCTTCTGGAAGGGGAATAGGTGCAGTGCTAATGCAAAATGGCAAGCCAATAGCTTACCATAGTCAAGCTCTTAAGGGAAAAAATCTGGCTTTGTCAACATATGAGAAAGAGCTGCTTGCCTGGGTAATTGCTGTCAAGAGATGGAGGGCTTATCTGGTGGGCAGACCCTTCATAGTGAAGACTGATCAACAAAGTTTGAAGTACCTTTTGGAGCAGAAAATTGGCACACCAGCTCAGCAGAAATGGTTTGCTAAATTGCTTGGGTATGTCTTTGTTGTTGAGTACAAGAAAGGCAAGGATAACTTAGTAGCTGATGCATTGTCAAGGAAAACTGATTTTGATGAGTGTAATTCAGATGGAGTTTCAGAAGTGCATGAAGGGGTGCGAGCAGGGGTGTTATGCATGGTATCCTTTCCTTCTCCAGCATGGTTGACTGACCTTAAGACCAGTTATGGTACTAATCAGCAGGTGCAGGACATATTCCAAGCTTTCCAGTTGGGTAGGGAGGTTCCAAAAGGGTATTCTATGCAGAATGGGTTGTTGTTGTATAAAGGTAAGCTCTATCTAGGGTCATGTGAGGCTTTGAAGGCTGCTGTTTTGGAACAAGTTCATGACAGCCCCTTAGGAGGACATTCAGGGTTCATTAAAACTTTACATAGGGTGCAGAGGGACTTCTATTGGCCTGGTTTGAGAACTGATGTAAAGAGGCATGTGAGGGAATGTGATATATGTCAAAGAATGAAGTCCGAGACTTATCATGTTGCTGGATTGTTGCAACCCTTACCCATTCCTGACAAACCGTGGCTTGATGTGAGCATGGACTTTGTTGAAGGCCTTCCTAAGTCTCATTCTAAAGATGTAGTTCTGGTTGTAGTGGATAGGCTTACCAAGTTTGTTCATTTTATACCATTGTCTCACCCTTATACAGCTGCAAAGGTAGCTAACATGTATCTGCAACATGTGTTTAAATTGCATGGAATGCCAGCTTCAATTGTGAGTGATAGAGATCCTGTTTTTACCTCTCATTTTTGGCAAGAGTTGATGAGATGACAAGGGGTTCAGCTGGCTATGTCCTCAGCCTATCACCCTCAATCTGATGGACAGACTGAGGTGGTTAACAAGAGTTTAGAACATTACTTAAGAGCTTATGCAGCTGATAAACCTCAGACTTGGGTGGAATGGCTGCCATTGGCTGAATTTTGGTTCAATACCAATTTTCATACCTCTACCAAATTGACTCCCTTTGAAGCTTTATTTGGCTATCCTCCTCCCAAGTTGTTGGATTATATCCCCGGCACTACTAAGGTTGATAGTGTGGATGAGCAATTAAGAACTAGACAACAGTTGCTGGCTTTGTTGAAGCAAAATTTGGTAGCAGCCCAAGAAAGGATGAAAGTAAATGCTGATAAGAACAGAACTGAGAGGGAATTTATTGAAGGAGATTGGGTTTATCTCAGGTTGAGGCCTTACAAGCAAAAATCTTTGAAGCAAAAGCATTTGGGCAAGCTATCTCCTAGATACTATGGGCCTTTCCAGATTTTAAAAAAGATTGGTAGGTATCATATAGGTTGGCTCTACCACCAGAGTCTAAAATCCATCCTACCTTTCATGTTTCGTGTCTAAAGGAGAAGTTGGGCAAGCATGTGGTTGTTGTTCCCTCCTTACCTTCAGTGGATGTAGTTGGCTGCATTAGTCCTGAACCAGTAGCTGTTTTGCAGTCCAGAACTCATAGTTTGAGAAGCAGGACTATCACTCAAGTCCTTGTACAATGGCACGGAGAGAGTACTAATGATGCTACGTGGGAAGACTTGTACAAGCTTCAACAGCAGTTCCCTCACCTTGTGGGCAAGGTGTTTTAAGGGGAGGGTACTGTTAAGGATAAATTGTTGACTTGTTAGGGATATTTGTTGGATATTTTGTGGGATATTTTGTGAGATATTTGTGGGATATTTGCCATGCAATGGGTACGTGTATTAGTAGTTCAGCATTGTGATTGTTGGTGTTGCAATTGTTGCATGCAAGGCAAGCAGTGAGAGCCGTGATTCAAGGCAAGGCGGTTATGACAGGTTGGCAGGTCAGTTAGTTAGGAGTTAGTTAAGGAATTGGGATTAGCCTTGTTGTAACAACCACTGGGCAGGAAGAATTGTATAAAAGGGAAGCTTGTTGTAAAGAAAGCATAATAAGAAGTTTGTCATTCAATTTGTTTTCTTTTTCTCTGTCTTTCCTCTGTTCTTATCTTTTCTCTTTGGAGGACCAGCTGGCCTCGAATTCAGCTAGAAAACCCATAAACATCAAGTTCCATTCTTAACACCACCTAAATCCAAATTCTATGGCATGAGATCAACGAAGCTGCTTGAGGCTATCCACGTGGGAACATCATTTAAACTGAAGCATCACGACTCGAACCACAACCCTCAAACCTACAAGGGTGATGGTTCAAGGGACTTCTACCATCAAGCTGCCACCCTTCGGTGGTAATAGAAAATGACTAATTTTAAGCTACACAATTTTTTTTTATATAATTATATTGTGTCTGTTTGACATGATTAATTTTGCCAGCTTATTTTACTATTTAGTTTATTTTTGCTATTATTTATGGGCCCCATTGCACTTTTTGATACTATTTATGGGTCTTACTATACTATTTCAACTAACTTTTATCTTTATCTACAATGTTTTCAGTAAAAAATTTTCAATTTTAGCGAAATAAGTGGATTTCAAACAAACCCATTATGTACAATATCTACATAATTTTAACTGTCAACATAAAATACTACCGTATATAAAAACAAAATAGATGATATTGCATACAATGGTAGCTAAAGAATTTTTTTTGTCATTAAAAAATTAAATAAAAAATAACTTGAATATATTTAGCTATCAACAAGGGAAAAATGCACACAAACACACACACACACACACACACACACACACATCAAATACATGAAGTTTTATAATTTTCTTCTACAAGTTTTCATATTTAAATCATTACAAGATTGTTCATTATAGGTTGTCATTATTTATTGTCAATGTGGGTAGGTGTGACCATTTCATTTTCTTAAGTTTATATACAATTTTTATTTTTATACTGTTGTCATTATCTATTTATCGTTATTTTTATATAAATATTTTAAACTAAATGACAAGACTCAGCCCATTGACACTATATTAAATTGATCCACACTCATCCATACATAGATAATACACTAAACGTCTACTTAATCAATCAAATGCTTAAAAAATTACAAACTTTACTTTTTATTTTCTTGAATCACTAACTTTATAATAAAAAGTTATTATAATATGATAACAATACACACACACGTAACAAACCCTTTATATTTCCTAATTATTAAATTCTATATTTTTTAAATTATATTTATACTATATGCAGACACATTCACATGCATCACAATTCACACAAAAAACATTATAAAAAATAATAGTAATATTAACTTACACAATCAATATTAGTCTATCAGACACATACTCACATAATATAATATAAATTTATACTAGAAAGAAAGATACTCATAACTCACATATACTCACTTTGTACTCTTAGAGTAGGAGATGTCGAGATGGTCAGATAGAGAATAGAGATGAGATGAAATTTATGAGAATGAGGCCAAAGATCAAATTAGGGAAAAAGAAAGATCTATGATTTATGTTGTTCAATGTGTGCAAAAATATTTTTAAGTGTAAATTAAACTAATGAAATATATCTTATGTGTGTGTGTGTGTATATATATATATATATTCAAGTCAGGGACTTCAATTTAACGCCTTGAACATAAAATGGTGCCCCCCTGATTACATCATTTAATATTTTATATTAATCAGTGAACAGTTTTTTTTTTTTTTTTAATTATAGAGGAAAAATCGATGAACAGTTATGATTAAATAAGTGTGGTATAAAAATAGTGGTATAACTAAGATTCGACTTTAATTAGAAGTAAATTTTAATAACATATATTTCTCATACACTTATATACATAGATTATACATGCATGCAATGCACACAATTTATACGTATATCTATACACACGTGTATATATATATATATATATATATATATAAAATTAAAACTAATATGTACAATAATTAAATGGCACTCATTTGAATATTAAGTGGTTTTTTTAATATTTGAATAAGTCGTTCTGCAACTTTTCATGGTCAAAATTTCACTTATAATTCTTATAAAATGATCAAAGTATGACAAATACAAATCACATGGTAACCAAATTCTTAAACATTATGTCAACACCGGATTTCAGCCTTGACATCCACAGATTGAGGTCTTGGTGACATGTATATAATGACTTGTGCGTGACATTTGGGGTGATATGTGTGCATGAGTGTGCCTTTCATTTCTTATTCATTTTAAGGAGTTGCCACCAATTAATTGATTTTCTAAGTTGTAATTGGTCACCTCTAGGTTTAATCTTTTTACCTAATTTAGCAAAGAAAAACCTAACGGCTTATAAAGCTAAAATGGAATAATAAAAAAATGTCTTGACCTAGAAGTCATAGACTGTCGAAAGCTCAGTTACATGTGGAACAAGTTTTTGACACCCTCACAACACTTATCTTTTGATATTCCCTTATTTTGAACACATTCTTATAATTCACTATTTGAAAGGTTACTTAAACGTTTGGCATTTGATGAAAACATTTTATATATCCTCTTGGTAATTTAGGAAAATATGATTTTTGCATTCGTGTCCATTTAAGAATTACTTATTTTTGGTAACTTAGGGCCCGTTTGAATATAACTTATTTTGTTAAAAACTGAAAATTGAAAACACTGTAACAAAATAATTTTTAAATGTGTGAATAGTGCCGTGGGACCCATTTTTAAAATTTTTTTTGAATAAAGTGGTTGTGGGTCTTATAAACAGTGCGTAAACAGTATGTAAATAGTGCATGAACAGTGCACTTTGTCTCTTAAAGCTGAAGTGCGTGCAAAAAAAAATAGAGAGGAAAACGCAAAACGCCAGACACAGGTTCATCCGGATCCAAACACATACTTATTTGTAAAATTAGTGTGAGACAAAAAAAAAAAAAAAAAAAAAAAAACCCTAATATCTAGCTATTTTTTTAATAAAAAAGTTGAAACATATTTGGAATGAAGCTAATACAAAAAGTAGTATAAGACCCATAAATGGTAAATAATTTAAGCAAAAAGCTAACTTATAATTTGTTGCCAAACTCACTCAAAAATTGTTCCATTTCTGAAAAGAGGAAATTCCATGATTATTTTGAAAAAAAAAAAAAAAAGTTTTTTTGAATAAGGAAATTTATTTTCAAAGAGGTGAAAAGTTCCCTTCGAAAAGGAAAAATAAAAAGAGGTGAAAAGTTGAAAGGAATTTTGGAAAAGTAATTTTGTTTTCAGTGAACAAATATGCCATGATTTTCTTGGGAAAAAAATTCAAAGAAAAGACCACTAATTTTATGAACATTTTTCAAAAAAATATCTCATGAGTTTTTGAAAAGTTTTCTTTAAATGAAAAGGCCCCATGAGTTTCTGGAAACAGATAAATATTTGTAAGGTAACTTAAAATTTTGGCATTTGGATTTTTGGAATAGGTTTAATCTGAAACTATTTTGAAATATGCATGCTTCAATCAAATATTTGTTTGTGGTTCAAAAAAAAAAAAAAATTGTTTGAAAAATAAGTGGCATTTTTTAATTACATGTGACTCCTCTCATTTCTTTTTCTTTTTTTTTTTTAAAAAAATTGTTTTTATTAATTTTATAAAATTTTCATGTGAGAAATTTTATTTTATTTAAAAATAAAAATTATTACTAGTTTGAATTTTGAAGTTTGAATACATTCTTAAGCATATTCATCCAATTTCGAACATACATACATTTATTCATCACAAACAGAGATTATATTACATGATAGAGAGTCACACAAAATACAAAAAGTACTACACCTATGATAAAGAGATACATAATAATGCATACATAGCCATACCCACACATAATTGATATCCATAAACCCATCAAATGATCGATGATTCCATTCTCTAGTTACTTTTGCTCGAGAAATTCGACGACTCCTCGAAGAGCAACATTGGGATCTTCACTCTTCAAAAGTTCCTCTGCAATTTCAGCTGGAGTAACTTGTTTATTCTTCAGCAATGCCTCAATCACTTCAAAGAGTTGGTGGTCACCATTGATACCAAGATAATTAGAAACCAACTGCTTGAACCCATCCATGGTTAAATATGACATGTGCACATGCATGTCCATGCGGCCTGGGCGCAACAAAGCGGGATCAAGCTTCTCAAGCTTCTCCTTATGATTGGTGGTGAACACAATAATTCGCTCTTCTCCACAGCTTGACCATACTCCATCAATGAAGTTCAATAAACCGGATAATGTGAACTAAAAAAATAACATGATCGTAAATATTGTTGTAATGAATCATAAGATAAAGTCATTTGCATTAGCTAGTGTGATAGTACTGGTAATAGTTGTTGACATACAGAATCATGACATATGTATTCAGTGTAAGTTGTGCTCAACAAACAAATTAAACTCCAAATTCCTATGGGTTCTAGGAACGATGATTTTGGTATGCACCCTTATTCCCCCCTTCTCCTTTTTTTTTTTTTTGGAAACTGTTGATTCTTAAACTCAAACCCAATAGTATGGGCAGGAAAAATCTTCTGCTATGGTAGAAACTAATTAGCCGGGAGAGTTTGACATCATTTTTAATTTTTAACTTTTAACTTTTATGTACCGTTTTTAAAACTTATTTTTTTCTCATATTTTTAAATTTATTTCAAGCTACAAGTATATTTTAACAAACTTTTATAAAAAAGTTTTCAGCAAAAACACTAAATAAAAAATTTCCAAACCGACACCATTAAGCTAATATCTCATAAATAAAAATTATATCCACATCAAACAAAAACTGGCACACACGCTTAAGCCATTTAAAAATATGAATCATAGGTCCTAAAACTGATAGCTATATTGAAAAAATTAAATGAACCGCATCCAATTATATAGCTAGATAGAGATATTGTCAAAAGGAAAGTACTATATCTATATATTTGCACTATAATATAAAAGAACTAGTCAAATGATTTGGAGAAATTTTAATTATAACATTCTTTCCTATTAAAAATAAGTTTATAATTGAAAGCGAGGATATTTGCTTCACTTATAATCTATTTTAATGTAATAAACATCTAATGTCAGACCTCAGCATACAACACAACACATTTTTAGCAGATCAAATCTACCTAAGAATCACACGATACTGTCTAAAATATATAATAATCTAATTACCACCATACTAGTTTTTATGAGAATAAAGAAAGTTAACCTTAGGCTTTTTCAGAAGATCAGAATTTTCCTCTTTATCTCGATCTTCCAACTTTGCACAATCAATATCCTCAATTACCATTATTGAACGATTAGATGTGGAAAGAAATATCCTTCTCAACGCTGAATCTGAGCGTATGCTTGTAAGGTCCAAATCATAGACATCAAACTTGAGGTAATTAGCCATGGCAGCAATCAAGCTTGATTTACCAGTACCCGGAGGCCCGTAAAGCAAATACCCTCGCTTCCATGCCTTGCCAACTTTCTTATACCACTCCTTTCTACTAATAAACTTGTCCAGATCATCCTTGAGCATCCTCTTCTGCTCTGGGTCCATTGCCAACTTCTCAAATGTAGTTGGGTGTTCAAGAATAATAGAACTCCATTCACGACCAGGTGTACCATAGACGAAATCACGGCTATAAAGCTTTAACACCCTTTCTGATTCTTGTATAGCCTTAGAACGAGATATTACTTCAGGTAAATAAGACTCTAGCACAACCTCTTTAAGTTTCTTATCAAAGGAAAGCGTGAAATATCTACGACATTCACGGCCATCAAATCCTTTTTCTGCATGTAACTTCCATTTGAGCCCTTTAATGCCTTGAAAGGAATCAATAACCTCTGCACCCGGTACTACATCAAAGGTTGGCCTCTCTTGCCTAACGGTTTTGCCAACATTGAGATGTTTTGATGAATCAACAATCTTGGTACGGAGGTAGGTTGAGGCAACATCATACATTTGATTGTCACTGAGACCACAATCCGTGCGAAAGAAGAGAGTGATTTTAGGCGTACAAAAATATTCTTCATAGATGGAGAAGAGATTATTGCGGAATGAGCAAGGTACGAGTCCTTTTACTAGGGGACATAGTACAATCACACCAGCCGCTGTGACCAAAGATGTAAGCATCTCCATGAAAGTTAACATTTTTTGAAAATTGAGGGTCAATCACCCCTCTTCCAAATCCTGTAAAAATGAAACAATGTAGTTAAGGATACAATTTTTTACGCCTTGAGGGCTGCAATATAGAAGTTTGGACACCAAGTATACATTTCTTGGTTTGTCTAAGAAAGTTTTGTGTCACTTCACAAGGATGACATCTGCCATAATTTTGTTGGGATAAATCACTATCTATGTGTTAATAAATTTAAATATAACCTTAAGCAAAAAAAATACCATATAAGCACCAAGAAAATTAATTACACAAGAACTCATTTCGTGAAGAACAAGACTTAAGTACAGTTTTTAAGTGCCGTTCCTTAGGTTCCCATCTTAAAATTCTACCATGTCATTTTTTTTTTTTTTTTTTTTTTTTTTTTTTTTTTTTGCATGGGATGAAAGTATATATTTTGATTAAATAGTCATATGACTGAATCTTAAGAGGAAAATCAGGGAACAGAACCTAAGGTACTATACCTAAAGTTTGTCATTTCGTGAAAACCCCTCTAACATAGAGGGACCAATTTATATACTATAATAAAATAGAGAATGCAATGCCCAAGTATATGCTCAAAACTTATTAAGTTCACAATAAATTTGAAAAATACAATAATACCTTACTAGAAACTCCGGGAAACCAAGAACACAACAAGAGATCTCCGCACTGAACAAGGCACTAAATTTTTTTTTTTTTTTTTTTTTTTAACACTGCTTGCACTCTACGAATGATTCTCTCTATTAGGTCCCGTTTTATAAACCCAGCCGCGTCTCACTATTCTTGAGCGTATCTTTCAAGTCTTAAGTTTTTTAATTTTGAAACTCCAATGATCTTATCTGAGAGAGATTGACTGACTTAAGTTTAAGTCAAGTGTGGAAACTGAGAAGTAATAATTGATGAGAAACTTCCACGAAGTTGAGTGAGATTCCAAAAGAATGGTCAAGGCTGTTATCTTATTGATTACTTGAGCCACTATATTAGTATTAAAAAATAAAAATAAAAATAAGGGCTATTAATCGCCACTTTCGTTATACTAGCCTCCCACTACTATCAAGCTGCCAAAATCCCTAGGGATAATTTTTTTTTTTTTTTTAAATTAGGGGCTTAAATATGATGTAAGTTTGGGTAATGTAGTTGGATAATTTTTGTTTTAGGTATATAAATAAAGAGAATATTTGATGAGTAATGTAAAGTCATATTCTATCATGGTTTTAAATTATATATCTACGAGACACATGTATACGCTCTTATCTACATCATGTCTTAATGTCGCATTATTAATGAGTGGAAAAAGGTAAGAGAGTTGGGCATGCTTTCATTTCATGGTATGCAATCTGTGAACACAATAGAAATTAGTTGATTTTCATGGTGTTGACTCTCTCTTTTTTTTTTTTTTTTTTTTCATTTCATGATTTAAAAAAAAAAAATATATCCTTGAGAATTCTACAAAAGTGCAATGAAGCTACTAAACTAATTTTTTAATATCCCAAAATGTATATGTTTCTTTATTCTAATTTAGTTTATTTTTTCTTTATAATATATGTGCAAAATTCTCTAAAATCGTTTTACATAAAGTATCACAAAATAATCCATGCATCGCATGGACAACTTACTAGTTTGTTTAATTACTGTACAAAAATTTAAATTTAAACAACAATAATACAATATATATATATATACACACACACATATATATCAACATTAATTAACATTATCTTCTAGAGTTTAGCTTCGAGAAAAAAAAAAAAGAAAAAAAAAGAGAGAGAAAGGAATGACGTTCCTTTGTTTGGTTAGAAAGAAAAACAGAAAGAAGGAAGAATGAAAGGGAAAATGGTTTTGTGGAATCCATTATTTTTCCTCTCCTAAAATAGACTTTGATTTTTTTTTTGGTGAAATGACTTTTATATCCTTATTAATTTATATTTAAAAGGATAGAAGTGTAAAATACATTACATCTTTTTTCATTTCTCCCCCTATTTTCTAAGCGCTTTTTCGTCGAGGGTGGTTGGGAAGTACTTTAATTGCTTTCCCCACTCTTTTTCGTCTCCCTTCCCCTTTTTCCTTTCTCTTCTCTTCCCTCCCCTTCTACTCAACCAAACATAATCTTACACGGTGTTTGGTTGTAGCTATGGAAAGGAAAAAGAAAGGACAAGATGAATGAAAGATAAAGAGAGAGGAAAAAGAAAAGAAAACAATTCCCTTTGATGTGTTTGGACATAGGAAAGAAAGGAAAGAAAAAAAAATGTAAGAGTTTTATCTTTCCCTAGTTTGTATGCAAAGAGAAGAGAAAAGAAAAATGCATGCTTTTATCTTTGTACCCTTATTAATGATAAGAAAATTCATATATTAGAAGAACAAAGTTTAGCTAGGCTAAATCTTGCTTAATAAAATAAATATTACTATATATTTTGAAAATCTAACCAATGAATTGCATATTCTTTACGCTCTTAATTCACATATCAAATTTTGAGTTAATCAGATATTTTTTACTATATGATCTATACGCTTATATTTTATGCATAATTTTAAACTATAAAAATTTGCAATTTAAACAATTTATTGATAACATAGCTATTGATATTTAGTTTTCTAGAAATTTTGCAAACATTGAGGATATAAGAAGAAGATGTAATCCAATGGTGAATTTGTCAAAATTCATCTCCAATAAAAATATATTGAGTAAGGTTATAACTTAAGACTACAACTAATTTTGTAACTAAACTTTGTTCATATTAAAATACTTGTAATTTCTTAAAAATGTTAAGTGGTAGACCTCATGTAATTAATTCTCTCCCTCCTTTCCATTTCCGCCCAAATTGGGCTGATACCAAAACAGTGGGCCTCACGGAAATATCATTACTCCACCTCGTTCACTTTTCTCTTCTACTTTACAACCAAACAAAGGAAATGACGTCCCTTACTTTTCCCTTCTTTTCTCTTCCCTTCTCCCATTTCCAAACATAGCGTTGGTCTTTGAGTTTGAGTTTGCTGACTTAGCATTGTCTCTTGTTGGCTGCAACTTATCATTATCCGCAACTGT
Source organism: Quercus glauca (assembly GCA_023736055.1). Lineage (NCBI taxonomy): Eukaryota > Viridiplantae > Streptophyta > Magnoliopsida > Fagales > Fagaceae > Quercus > Quercus glauca. The sequence continues at coordinate 19,817,381 of CM043325.1, read as the reverse complement.
TTGCTTTTGAAAATTGGTGTTAAGCGTGTTTTTTTTTTTCCACGACTGGGAGTGTGAAAACTAGAAGTTTTAAAAGGGAAACAACAGAGAAACTTCATCACATTCAAATGCCCACTTCACCATCTCAACGTCATATTAAATTACAAACTATTGCTATCTTCACGGATTCTACCAGCCAACCCCACTCATATTGCGTTTTCAATGTCAGAATCTTTGAAAAAAAATAACCCACAATAATGCATTTGTTTTTTTCATTTCGAAAGAGTAGTATATTATGCCGTAGCGTTCAGACACGATGATTTTTGTTTTTTTATTAACGATGGTTTGCTTGAGAACAACTTATTTAATTAAAATTAAAATCTTTTTTTACTAAAAATATAAAAAAATAAAAATAATTTTAAAATAAGCTGAATAGAACAATAAAATTTATAAATAATATTAAAAAATACAATAAAACTTATAAATAACAATAAAAATAAGATAAAATTGCAACCTATCTTGAAGTTGACTCCATAGTATGCACCTTCACCTCACCTAGCTAGCTTCAATCCATCAATTGTGGTGTTAATGGAATCCGTATCTTTTTGTCTTCTCATGCGGAATTGTGGATGTCCATGCATGAATAATAATGTTTACTAGTTTTGATTTCTTTTTAAAATGAATAAATATTGATTTAAGTTTTTGGTTTTTTAGCCATGTAGTAAGTGGACGACTTGACTCCATAGCACTTTCCCTTCACCTAGCTACTTTAGCTTCAATGCTTTTACATCACTTTTCTTGACGTATTTGTGGTGTTAATAGAACACAAGAAAACTAAACATGCTCTTGAATTTTTTTTTTTTTTTTTTTTAGAATCAACACATGTACATGTTCTTGATTTTGAAAACACAAGAAAATTATTATTATTATTATTTTTAAAAAAATATTCATAGAAACAAATTTTGGACAAAGAAACAAAAATAGTTATCTAACATATCCTAAGGTTTTTCTCTTCCAAAATTTCAAAACTTGATTAAAATTATTTTTAGAAATATTCTACATGAGGCTAAACATGGCTGTATGTACAACTTAATCAAGAATTATATGTAAATCACATATAATAAAAGCAAATTTAATACATTGAGGGAGTGATTTATATGCGAATAATATTTTATTTTATGAAATACAAAAAATTAGACTAGAATAACTAATCATATGTGGGTAACCAGTAATCATTATAGTAATTAATACATAGAGTGAATTAATTGACAATTTTTCATGTTTTATTGGTTCCTAAAACATGCATACATGAAAATATCATCATATTTGAGTTGGAATATTGGTCTCCTTGCCCTTATCCTTTGCCACCTCAGTGCCTTGGTCATGATCACCAGCTTGGTTGGATCCTTTGGAAGCCTCGGATGGGGGGAGAAGGGCCTGAGCAGTCAAGGGCTGCTTAGAGGATTTTGGAGCAAGGGCAGCGGGAGATGGGAGGGTAGCTGGGGCTTCGTAGATGTTAGAAGGATAGTACACACTCCCAGCCTACCACCACTCCGAGGCAGTAGGGACCCCTGCAAGGTTGGGAGCCTCTATCCACGTTTCCTTGCCGTAATCCCTGCATACCTTGGCCAGCTCCTCAGCCAGCCGGATCTCGGTTTCTTCTACCCCGAGGTTATAAGACGCTTGCCTTGAGGCCTCTGCAGCTTCCTCGGTCGTCTGAGCGGCAACTTTGGCCATCTCCAACTCAACTTTAAGATCTAGGATCAACTGCTTCTGGGTGGCCAGCTCTATCTTAGTGAGATAAAGCGTTTTGCGTTGATCTTCAGCCTAGTCCTGAGCATTCTTCAGCCCAACCTCAGTGCTCCTCCTCTCCCTCTCCTCAATAGTCAGCTTGGTGGCCAGCTCCTGGTTTTCTTGCTTCATGGCTCCCAAGGACTTGTCGGCCTCAGCACGAAGGTTGGCCTCGACGCGGAGGTTGGCCTCAGCCTTGGCCTTGTTCGGGGCGTCCTTGACCCATTCCTCTGCTACAAAAACCTCCTAGATAACTTGCACAAAAATGACAAAGGAATCCTATGAAAAAGAAAAAGAAGAGAAAATGGAAAAGGCACCTTAGCATTTAATTAAAAGATATGATGGTGAACTTACCATAGCAAGATCCATTTTCAAGGACATGAAGAGGTCTGGCTGCCTCACGCACCTTAAAGCTTCTATGTCTTTGGGCAAGAGGAAGGGTTGCTCTAGGGCTTCAGCAACATAGGCGGAGTGTCTTCTCTAGAAATCCCTGATGAAGGAACTCCAAGGGATGGAAGCACCATCCAGCTCTAGCTGAGGAGCCCAAATACGTTGCTGTTGGTGCACCTCGACCATATTTGTGTCCTCCTTGCTATCTGCAGAGGAGGCCCGTTTGTCCTTGGCCGTTTTCTATTATTTGGCCTTCTTCTGGGGGACCACCTTGCCCTCCTCCACATCCTGCTCCTTCCTTTTTTTCTTCAGGTTAGGGATGGGGAGTAGACCGGCTGTGGTTGTGGGAGGAGGAAGGGGAAGGGGGAGAGTAGGAGGGAGCTAGGATTTAGGGGCCTCCTTGGAAGACGACCCTTTATTCCTCCTAGCCATGAGGTCCCTCTAGCCTTTCCTCGGATTCAAAGCTATCGCGTCTTCCTCCTCGAAGCTACTATCTACCTTGGCGATTATCAACTAGGGGGAGCGAGCTGCTGAGGATCTGTTAGGCTCACCCTCAGAATCTGAGATCTTAATGGGATCTACTCGCACCTCTTCTTCTTCCTCGAGTTGAAATTTATCTATTTCTTCCTCGAGAGATAAGCGTGAGGAAGCAGTCTCTTCCCTCAGAGTCGCTGCTTTAGGGAGTGCAAGAGGAGGGGCAACTCAGCGGGCACAACGTCCTCTCAGGCAAGAAACCTAAGTACGGAGACCTCTATCCTGCGAAGCCGAAGGTTTCCTACCCTGATTACGTGGCCCACTACGTGGAAGGTGTCTGATAGTGGTTCGAAGTCCAAAACAAGGTTGATCACTCTCAGCTGCCTATCCTCACTCACGAACACCTCGGATCTTAGAACTTTTTTGAGTTCCGTGACGTTGACCAAACTGAGGCGGGGTGCTACGTGTCTTTTATTTGCAAAAAAAAAAAAAAAAAAAAAAAAAAAAAAAAAAAAAACAAGAAGCAAATCATGATTAGATCAATAAAACCCATCATTAAAGAAAAATGAAATGCTAAAGGGAAGAATTGCAAGACTAAAAGAACTAAACCTTGTGTCGAGGGACCTAACCCTAGAGTACCCCGCCTAGCTCTCCCTCCCGAGTTAGGCAGTGAAAACCGTCGTGCCATTCCCCAGAGGTGATTAAGTAGTCTTTCTTCATGCCCTTATTGGAATTGGGAAGACATGATAAAAGCCTAATAATGGCGGACCTAGACTTGAGGTAATACCCCACGTTAGCAAGTGAATGGCACTCGTACATATGGATGACGTCGTGCCATGTAAGTCTCAAACCCATCAGTTCGTTGAGAGCATTGATGCTACCCAAGACCTTAAATAAGTTGGGTGCATAGTGGTGAGAACACAACCTATGGTTAAGTAAGTACTCCCAAGTCATCCTGCTCATGGGGACTGTCATTCCCCCTTCTATGAAGGTGATCATGGGAATGACCACCTCCCTCTCTTTTCTATCGGTAAGTATTTGGTCCAAGGCACAATACTTCAGGGATAGTCCCTGAGGAATGTGGTATTTGGCCCTAAAGCCCTTTATAGTGGTAGAAAAATCTACGAGGTGTTTGAATCTACCCATCTAAGCAAGCTAAGGGGAAGTAAGGGAAATGTTTTTGAAAAGGAATTGAGGATTAGAAGGCCGAGGAGGTTGGGCGAGAAGAAAGAACTTAAAGACGTAAAGACTTACGAAAGTAAAAACATGTAATACTTCAGGAGCTTCTTAAGAGTCGGGAGATTTAAGAAGTCTTGAAAGCTTGAGAGTTCAAGAGGTCTTAAGAGTTCGCAGATTTGTGAAGTGAAAAAAAAAAAAAGTAAACCCACTAGGTGCCTTATATAGGAGGTGGAATTAAATGGGATTTATCTCGCGCAAAATTTGAGAAGAAATGCTAGCTGTAAGATCTTCATCTCACCGTAGGATGTGGGGAACAGAGCGCTGCTTGGAGCATTTAATGAGACGTTTTGGGCTCCGAAACATTAGGAACAGTTATGGGATACACGAAGTGACATTCTCATGTATGGAAATCAAAGGAACATGTGGGATTTACTTTTACATCAAAACCCCATTTTCTCCTTGGATAGGAGGGGAAAATGGAGTTTTGAGGGGCTATTGTAGGGTTGTGGGGCCCAAAATATATGTTAGGCCTTGGGCCTTGTTCGAGGAGGCTCAGTGGTCCAAGAATAGGTTAATAGTAAGGAAGACGTAAGACTTTGAACTTCATGAGAAAACCATGACTATGAAAGCTGGGGGAGGTAAGCCGAGGTGGAGTATCTCCTCAGCTAAACAAAGTAGAGGTCAGAAGGAAGGTTCTATCATCTAAAGTGACGTTCTAGGAAATTCTATTGATAAGGATATGCACTGTGAATGTATGGGACAAATAGGAGCTGAGAAATATCTAAGGGAAAGCTGCTACTACCGCATTAAATGCTCTGCAACTAACTCTCTGGTCCGCATTAACGAGGAAGTGATACCTGAACAATAGTTTTTAGCCTTACAGCTACTCACCAAAGACTTGAGGGGAGGGCTGATGTGATAAGGATCAAGATCAGCAAGCCAATCTACACGTGGAAGGTGGAGATGAAAGAGGGAAAAGATTATAAGATAGGAAGAGGTCCCTAAGAGAGGGGGATCGGAGAGTTAAGAAGGAAAGACTGTAGCAATTAGAACTGTATTTGTAACCAACTTTAAGTAATATATATAAGAACTGATCTCCTCGGACTGGGCTGAGGACGAATTTCCTTAGATAAATCCAGTCTACTTTTACTTTATTGTCATCAAAATTCATTTTAACCGTTATCCAACTCATAAAACCTAGTTTTCCAACCTATTCTCTACAAATTCATTGTATTGGGCTCACTGGGCCTAGATTCACTTACTTTTTGGGCTTAGGACTCAAACTGCGTCCATACAATTGCAATTCTTCAATAATACTTCTTCCCGCTAAAAAAAAATGATTGATACTTTTGCAAAGTTAAAAGTCTTCAATAATACTTCTCTATGCCCAAAAAAGAGTGATTGATACTTCTGCAGAGCTAATACCACATAGTGAAAAGGTTGAACAAAATTGATTTAGTATCAAATGTAATTATTGCAAGTCTTCAATAATACTCCACTAAAAAAAAAAAAAGAAAAAAAGAATGATTTAAAAAATAATTGTTGCAATCTTTAACTTCTTCAGTTCTTCTTGCCAAAAAAAGAATAATTTAAATAGTGGCGGCTCTAGGATTTTTTTTCTGGGAGGGTCAATAGTGTTGTAATTTTTATGTGCTAAAAGTGGTAATTTTTTACTAATGAATAAGAAAAATGTAGGGAAAAACAATTTCATTCTGCGGCCAATCGTAAAGTAAGCCAGAGTTTGGATAGAAGGTTTGTTTATTTCTTTGTTTTTAAGAACTTTGGATAGAAGGTTTGTTTATTTCTTTATTTTTAAGAACAAAGCAGCAATTTTAAGAGTAGAGCTACTGACACAATACTATCACAACAAAATCGAAGTTGCAAATTGTTAAAGATATGTAAAAAAGTGATGTCATTTGTGGGTCAAGATAAAAATCAATTAAAACTTACGACTTAACTTTTATTGTAAAATTATTGTGAAAATAATATTGTGAAAATAGCACTAAAATGATCATAAAAATTTAAGGTTAAGAGTGTTCAAAATTTTATTTTAGGGATCAGAATAAAAAAAAAAATTATATATAAATTTTTTTTCTGGCTAGGTTAGGGGGTTCATTTGAACCCCTAGGCTGCATGTAGAGCCGCCCCTGAATTTAAACATTTGATTGATAACATAGCTATTAATGGTAGATTTGTTAAAATTAACATTCAATATAAATATATATATATATGTGTGGACAAAGTTTAGCTACAAAATTAGTTGTAGCCTTAGGCTACAAACTCACTTAATAAAATAAATATTACTGCATATTTTGAAAATCTAACCATTGAATTATATGTTCTTTACGCTCTTAATGCACATGTCAATTTTTGTGTCAATCGGATATCATTTACTATATAATCTATAATCTTATATTTTATGCATAATTTTAAATTACAAAAACTTACAATTTAAAAATTTATTGATGACATAGCTATTGATCTTTAATTTTCTTGAAATTTTGCAAATATGGAAGATATAAGAAGAAGATGCAATCCAATGGTAGATTTGTCAAAACTCACCTCCAATAAAAAGATATTGAGTAAGTTTATAACCTAAGAGTACAACAGATTTTGTAGCTAAACTTTGTCTTATATATATATATATATATATATATATATAGTTGAAGTTTGTTGCCATTAGCTACTAGGTTACTCGTTTGTAGGTAAACTTTCTTCACATTTGAATCTCACTCCACTATATAAAGTAACATTTATTTTTAGATGCTACTATATTAAAAATGCATTTGCTTCAGTATATGTGCATGTCCGCGCGTGTTTTTATGCCTTTCACTTCTCAGTGTTCATTTCACACTCCAGTCTCTCACTCGGAAAAGGAAAATCTTCCTCCCTTACAAAGTCAGTCAATCCCTCTCTCTTTTGTTTGGGAAAAGTGTGATCACCAACTGTCATTATGCAGCGCCTCAATTTTTTTTGACTCTCTCTATTCCCTTTCATATTGAGCTACCAGATAAGTTTGTCCATTTGACACCTGAAAGTTAAGAGAGTAGAGTGCCTGATGAGTCACATGAAATTTCTCTGTTATTTCCTTTCACTTTCTCTGTCTCTCATTAAGAGAAAGAAATATTTCCCTCTCTCGATCAGTCAGTCAATCTCTGTCCCTCTGTATGGAAACTGATCACCAATTCTCATTATGCAGCGCCCTCGAAAGCTGTTAAGAAATGTCGTTTTTCATTGACTCTCTAGTCTCTATTCCTTTTCAGTCTTCGTTGGCACCAATTTTCCAAAAGTTAAAGACTTTTATGGCAGGAATTTACAAGCTCGTTGATTGAGCTTTTGACACAACTGAGTACTGGAATACCTTTTTTTTTTTTTTTTTTTTTTTTTTAAGTAATAAAACACTCACTCTTTTTTCGTCAATCTCTGCCTAGAAGGTTTTTATTTTTATTTTTTATTTTTTGTCTCAATTTTCTTTTCCTATTGAATGGCAGTTCTAAACTTCTATTAAAAGAATAAGGAAATTAGATAATTTTTTTTTTAATCTCAATTCTTTGAGCCTCACTCCAGACCTGAGAGGAAAATTGCTAGAATTATTTTAAAAAGTTTATAAATTAATGTCTAAAATATGATTTGTGCTATTTAAACTACATAATAAATTAATATTTAAAATATTTTTTTGGTGATTTTGTGATAATAAGTTTTATGTAATAAAATTTGTAATATTTCTATTATGATTCATTTATTTATTATTTTAAATTTATTTTTTGCCACATTAGTTTGTAGTGTCAGACCAATTAACGCGTGTTATTTTCATCATTTCCGTCAGTCAATCGACGGAAATAGCAGAGGTGACAGCCAGAGGAATTAAAATAATATAAAAATGTCACATCACCCATGACACATCAGCATAAAAATTAAAAAAAATTAATTTATTAATTTTAACAAAATTTAAAAACATAAAAATAAAATTTAAAACATAAAAATACATCAGATTTGAATCAAACATACAAAAAACCCAGATTTTTTCTTCAAAAACAAACACACAAAAAAACTCAGAATCTCTACATCACCTCCACAAAAACCTCAAGGCCTTACTACCTCCTCATCTTTTTCGACGCCACCCAGCTCCACGACAAGTTGGAGCTCCAGCTCAAAACCCTCAACTTCGAATTCTCTCTCCTCGCCCAATACTTTGTCGCCAACAACTCTAACCCTAGCCCTAGCAACCCAAACCTCTTCTTTTGCGACATCGAGTTCAAAGAGTCTCAGCAGAGCTTCACTCTTCGGTGTCAATGCCCTCCATCACATCTGCCTCGTCGCTCCGCACCAAACCCCAAAGCAATTAGAGCAGATAGACCAAGGTGATTTCTCGCAACTCGCCGAGTCGATGGCCGATTTCGTCCAGGCCAAGACCAAGCTCAACGTCGGTTCGATTCATTGGCCTTCGTTCCTCTCCACTAGGCAATTGGGCTTCATCGTGGTCACGACCCTGGTTTGGATCCCCTTCGCAATCAAGAAGATCGTGAAAGGCGAGACCTTGCTTCACGATCCCAAGCTCTGGCTCGCCGGCTCGATTTTTGTTTACTTCTTCAGCTTTCTCTTTGGATTTGGGTTTAGAGAAAGAGAAGGTGGGTGTTGGGTTTGACTGGGTTTGCTGGGATCTGGGCTTTCTCTTCGGCTTTCATCGGTGATCGTTGATGGGTTTAACTGGGTTTGATTGGATCTGGGTTTAGAGAAAGAGATGTTGGTGGGTGCTGGGTTCAACTGGGTTTGTTGGCTGGGATTGCAGGGTTCGTTGTTGTTGTTGGTCTGATCGGTGATCGTTTCTAGACATTTGGGGTTTGGGGTTTGCTGGAGATTTGGTTTTGGCATTTGCTGGGAATTTCGCATTTTGAAATTTCTTTTTGTTTTTTAAGTTATTAAACTTGTTGTGGTATTCGAAATTTCTTTGATTATGGTTTCGTTTGGGAGTGGATGAGTTAGGTGCTTTCTTGGGTTTCTATTCTTTGGATGGTTTGGTTTGGGTGTGGTTTCGTGTGGGTTTTCCTGTGTTTGCTCTTGTTCATGCTCTTTGATTTGATGATATTCATGTTTTTTTTTTCCTGTAGGTTTGATGTTCATGTTCTTTTATTCTGGGTTTGCTCTTTGATTCTGGGTTTGATGTCATTCTTGGGTTTATTTTTTGATTTAAGAATAACATTGAAGAACAAGTTTTTATGTTCTTAGATATCAATTCATTTTGTTTTTAATTTTTTTTATTTAATTAAAATGAATTTAGATGCTGATGTGGCATTTTTTAATGCCAAAATAGAATTTTTAATTATTATTTTAATTCCTCCGGCTGCCACCTCAGCTATTTCCGTTGGTTGACTAACGGAAATGACAAAAATAACATGCGTTAATTGGTTTAGGGACTAAAAATGGCAAAATTAAAATGTAGGAACTAAAATGAAAAAAAAGCTAAAATGTAGGGACTAAAAGTATATTTACACCTAATTATTTTTGTATGATGTTGAGTATATGACGTTGGGATGTTGAGGTGGGCATTTTCTGTTTGGCTGAGTTGTACGTTCACATCAATGACTATGAGATTGACTGTGATGCACAAGTAATAAGGTCTGATCTTTTTTATTCTTTTGCTCACGCCCACACATTTGAAGTTTTTCTATTATTTCCGTCAAACTTCCCCAGTTTTCACACTCTCAGTCATCTTCTCACTGAAAATTTGTCGGTTCATATGATAATAAATTGTTATTTATAGTTTCTTGATGATATAAATAGGCTTATAGTAGTAAAAATTCATGAAATTTTGAAGAGGTGAAATGTCTTATTCATAATTTTAATTTCACATTACATGGAAGAAAATAAATTAAAAAAAGTTTCAAATTATCCAAACTTTCAATTTTTTTTTTTTGGTGAAAATACTTTCAAAGAATGATTTTTTTATTTAATATATATATATATATATATATATGAAACCTGTTACAGTATTTCTTTCTAAAAATTCCATGGAACTTTTAATTTTCAATTTCAGATATCAAGAGACAAAAAAGTTGCCTAATTTTTTGCGTCACTAAGAAGGTGTTTGGTACATATATTTAAAAATTGAAAACATGTGTAGAAATACGTGTGATGTTGTTTAAAAAATGAAAACATGTGTTTGAATGGGTGTACCAAACATGGCCAAACTTTTCCATTTTACTCGTTTGCCCTCGCCACGCATTTGATTTGAATATGAATCATGTGATTTAACTGCATGAAGTTTTTCTGTTATTTTCCTTAAACTTCCTCTGTTTTCGCAGGAGTCCTTGTCCATTAATATGTAATAAGTAATCAATTTGGTAATATTTTTATTACCTTTAATTTATTTATCAAGTTAAATTTATTAGAGATAATAGAAATATTACAAATTTGATTACAAACAGACAATAATAACTACATAAAAATAAAAATGTTATATAAACATAACAAAATAAAATAGTCATATCTATCTACATTGATAACATATAATGACAAATGATAATGAATTATCTTGTAATAATTTTGAAATATGAAAACTTGTAGAATGATGTTGTAAAACTTAATGTATTTGCATTTTTTTTGTGTTGACAACTCGATATATTCAAATTATCTTTTTATTAAATTTTGTTTAATAAAATTTCTTAATGATCGTTTTAAAAAAAATTCTTAGAACTACCACTAAATGGAGTGGATGGTGTTAATAATGCGTGACGATAGATAAACAACTAAAATATCAAGAAATTTTAATATTTTAGTAAAATAAACAATATAATAAATGATGGTTATGTAAAAAAAAAATAAAAATTTAAAAAGTAAGTTCTTATCTAAAATAAAAATAAATTTTTGGACAAGCTAATAGAAATGTTCTCAGTAATAAATTCATATTTATTCATTTTTAAAGAAAATAATAAAATCTAGTAAATACATTATTATACGTGCAGGTACATCCGCATGAGAAGACAAAAAGAAGGGATTTCATATTTTCATTAACCTCACAATTGATGAATTGAATGAAGCTAGGAAGTGAAGGTGCATGGTGTGGAGTCGACTTCATGGTTATTTCAAAGATTCTCTGACAAAATGCTATAGGATCCAATCCACGAAGATAGCAATAATGTGTACAACGGCATTTCTTATTTGGCTGACCTGCTTTAATCAGTCATCAATGAGATTGAGCTTGATGCACAAGTAATCAGGTCAGATATTTTTGACTCTTTTGCTCTCGCCTACATATTTGAAGTTTCTTTGTTCTTTCTTCCAAACTACCCAGTTTTTCAAAAAGCAAAACACTTTTGCGACAAGAAATGACATAGCTCATTCGTTGAGCTCTTGAGTCTTTGACAAAACCGTGTGCTGGAATTCAAAGTTTTGTTTTTTTCATAAGAAATCTTTTACTGTTTAGTTACCAAATTGTTTGGTTTTGCGCGTTACCGTCTACGTTTACGTCATTCTCAGCCGTGAAGTATGACAATTTTTATTGAAAGAACAAGGAAATTACTAGTAGGTAGTGATTTTTTAAATCTCAATTCTTTGAGCCTCCCTAGAAACTGTGAGTATTCTAAAATTACTATTAAATATTTATAAATTTAGGTGTCTAAAATATGATTTGTGTTATTTAATCAACATAATACATTATTGTTTTGTGATTTGGTGACACGTTAATATTTTATAAGTAATCAAATTTGTAATATTTTTCTATTATCTATAATTTTTTAATAATGTTAATTAATTAAGTTTATTTCTTGTCACATTAGTTTGTGATACCATGGCAGTTTGTAAAATTTTATGGTATCTTTAACGATTTTTAGTTATAAAGTGTTAGTACATTTATGATTACAAATTTTCTTTTAATTAATTATTGCAATGTTTATTAGATAGAATTCTATTTTATTCATTTACTATTCTAGCTCAATATAACGATATTTTCTTCAAATTCAGTTATTTTCATGCATGCATAGCTTAGGAACCAATAAAACATGAAAATTGTTAATGAAGTCACTTTATGTATTGCTTACTATATATATATATATATATATATATATAGATATTGGTTATTAGTTACCCATATATGATTAGTTATTCTATTCTACCTTTTTGTATTTTTTTTAACATTTAATTGTTATTTGTATATAATCACGAACTCAATGTATTAAATTTGCCTCTAATTAGTACATAAAATTCTTGTTTAAGTCATGTATCGCATGAGCATAATACTAATATATATTTTATATTAGATAAATATGATTAAAATGTATAAAAGCAAAAGGAAAAACATAAATAATTAAATAATAAGAAAACCGAAATTGCACCAACCAAATCACATAATGGGTCTAAAAGTATGGACTTGCTTGCTATAGGAGAAAAAGAAAGAGAACAGAGATCAATTGAACTAAATACAAACTAGCAAAAAACAATTCCCTTCACTCCATCGTTTGTGAACAAATCCTTGGAAGTTGAGAGTTCAGTACCACCAATATCTACATTCTTTAAATGCTTTACATATTTAAGCATGCCCAAGTTGTAGACAAATTAGCTATGTAGTCGGAGAATTGTACATATTATTATTTACTCTAAGTCACTTTTACCCAGTTCAACAAAGCTTTGAGTTGAATAGCTAACTAAATTCAAATATAAGAATCATGAGCGTAATCTATTTTTTCCTTCACCAATTTGTTAAGAAAATTATTGGACTAGTTTTGGCCCTAATGTAGCAAAAAATGCTATAGTAATTGCTGTTAACCCAGCTAGTTATGACCAACTGAAATAGGTAAATCATCACATTAGGTCTTTTAAGTTGAAATTATTTTGTACTTCAAAGTTGTTTCTATGTTAAACTACTTCCAAAATGTCCTGATTTTCTGTACTTATGCAATTTGGATTGTATGTTGGAAGAATTGTGGTTGGATCTGTATCTAATTAAGATAAAATGGTGCTTTTCTTTTGTCTTTTCTTTGAATTTTTCTGATTTTTTTTTCTTTGATCTTCCCATTTTAAAATCTTGCATAAAACTAATATGATTTAACCTCTCTCATGGAAATAACATTTAATTGTTTGCAGACTTGAGCAACTAAAATGATGACCTTTCTTTATTTCAAAATGGTAGCAACAGTCATTTGCACCCTACTTCGTTTATAGTTAGGACATTTTGGGCCTACAAATGAATATGAATTGGATGCCTCATCTGCTTGATCACTTTAGAAGTTTAAGATGTTTAATTTTCTCTATTCAACTTCACTGCTGACTCTTTTGTTTTTTTTTGTTTTTTTACTTTTTATAATAATGATCTTCAAATCTAACACATGGTATATTTTCTTTTCATTCACAATTCCTTATTGTGATATCTTATAATTGGAACTATTTTTGGCTTTAACATGAGAAAATTTTAAAGATTCAAATAGCAAATAAATTGCCAAATCATTTTTCTCAAACTTTGTATATTATGTTTAGAATACTTCAATTTCATATTAATCTGATAAGATTTTTTAATGTTCCTACTGCCTGTCTTATGTCTTTATATTAACTAATGATAAGCATTTCTATTTGTCTTTATTTGACCATTAGTTTGATAGTTGCATCCAATAGCAGGCTTATGCATGGAGTTTCTGACCATGGAGTGGGACTCTACACCTTAAAGATTGCTTTTTTGGAATAGGAACAGAGAAACACTTTCTATATTGCTGCTTTTTAAGGTTTGTGATGTGCCAATAAATTCTTTTTCTACTAGAGTCTTAATTGTCTTTCAAGATCTGGGTGATTAGGTGCTAACATTGTTCCTTTATTAATAAAGGTAAACATCGCATCCCCTCCTACGCATGTAAGACAATATTTTTGTGGCTGATCCAAGTATATGAGAAGATAACATCATGAAACTCACTGATCAAAATGTTCCACTTGTATCATACATTTAAAAAAAAAAAAAAAAATTCACCATCTCCAACATGCAATTTGTTAGGACATATGTGAATCATGTTAGGAACATATGTCAATGTAGAATTTGGTAGATCTAGGATGTGTTTAATACTTCAAGGAACAAATTTTCAAGTCCAAGTGTTAAAATCATGCAAATCTGTCCAAGAATTAAGTGAAAAAGTGCTGAATTTTAAAACTCGACAGCTAACTCGATAGATGCTCAACAGCTGCTCGATAGATATCTTATCTATAGAGATTTATGAAAATTAGATTTTCAGTTCTGATTTCACTCCAATCCATTTATACATGTTTGCGCTTTCTTTTCTTACAATCCTAAACATATATAAGAATTATTTTAAGGGCCGTCATAGCTGATGCAAGTGAGTGCAACTTGATGTAAAGCTTTTTCACAAGCATATTGTGACTATAGACAATTTGCCTTAGTTCATCTTTCTCTTCAAGAAGCTGCTGCGTTCGTGATTTTCATTATTTTGATGAATTGAAGAACTTTGTAGCCAGCATCCTTCTCAAGTTGGAGGTTAGTCACGTACTTGGATCCATGCATCGATTGGTTAGTCACGTACTGGAAGCTGTGCATTAAAAGGAGAGATTGTCACTATAGAACAAGTCCAATTAGGTATTGGAGGAAGGGTTCAACTGTAGGTTGGTATAAGGTATTAGGATTCCTTTACTTGTAACAATTTGTTGTGATAATAGTAGATTCTCGGGAGTGGTGACCTTAAAATCCGGTGGGGTTTTTTGCCTTGGAGATTTTCCCCGTTCGTAAACAAATCACTGTGTCAACTTTATTTTCCGTTGCATATTTACTTAGTTGGTGATTTGTTTGTGCTACCACGCGTATTGCATGTTAATCGGATTAATTAATTAACTTGGCTAATTAATTGGTTAATTCGTCATAACGGGTCAATACATCTTGGCCTATCACAATTTCTTGGGGTTTGTAACATCCTTTGAAAGTCTCTTTGTCACGTTCTAGAGTTGGTCATGATAAATCCCTATTAGCCATTTCTTTTAGTTGTAGAGAAATTATGATTTATCGACATCGAAATCATTTGACTAGGGCAAATAAAATTCGAGCTGACAATAGCTTTTTCTTTTCATGTCTCCCTCATTAGGTGCATCTACTAGGCCTGTTTAGTTGCCCATGAATTGGAATCATTCATATTTTGTATAATACTACATTCACAAATCCGACATCTTGGATGATGCTTTAGAATTTGAAGTTGTCATTGTAGTGGATAGAATGACTCATTTGTGGAAAATTTATGAAATGTCGTCCCTTCAATTTTATCATTGAAGTAAGTTTCCTAAGCCTTTAGTTGTAAAATTAGCAGTGCATTTAGCATTTTCTTTATTTTTTGTACGCTTCTGTGCTTTGATTGGAAAGTTGTGCTAATGAAGTTCCTTATCAGTTTATATTGTACTTGGTCTATGCTTGTTTTTTAATATGTTTTGCTAATAAAGTTTTAAATTTTTTTCACATCGTTTGTAGTCATATTTGATTTTCTTTAGTTATGAAGAGTGTTTGAATTAAAAGATTCTAGCATGTGTTGGATAGAATTCATGATATAAATATAATGTTTAATGAAAGTCACTTATAGGTTCTATCTTGCATTGATGTTCAATATTTTCAAAAACATATTGGATCATCATCCTCAAGCCTTCCATATTGCTTGTTTTTCAATTCATTATGATTATTCATTTTAATTTTATTTTAATTTTTTTGTTGAAATAATTGGTACCTTTCATAATTGCTTTATCTCTTGAGTATAAGCAATTCATGGATTTAAGCCAAATATTCTTACTATATATATCTAATACTATATATAAAAGTAGAAGCACTTACCAAGTGCTGACACGTATACAATTTAGCCCCCTTAAAATGCTGACACATATACATTTTTTTACTTAAGAATTTCGCTCAGTGCCTTTGAGAGGCTCGGTTTCAGACAAATCATAAACCTTTATAAAAAAAACAACAGCCGCTTATTCACGGAACAAAAAAAGAAAAGAAAGACAACGCAAACCCTAAAACCCAAACTGCATTTCCCGATCAGAATTCAGACTCTCTCCAGACTAGCGTTTCTTCGCTGCTCCTTCCTACACACACAGATTGGATTCGGTTGAACTTAATTTTAACCATTTCGTTCTTACTTATCAAAACATACACACAGATCGGACTAGCAAACACAGATCGGCCTAGCGTGTTCATGCTCTGCAATTCCCGTCTCTGCTTTTCAACAATTGACAATTCAGAAGGTAGGCATTTTTTCCCTTTATCTGTTTTCCATTCAGTTTTCGTTCCTAGGGTTTTAAAAGAAATATGGGTTTCGGACTCACTCAAACTTCTGATTCTTTGCTACACCTCTCTATACACAGATCGGACTAGCAACATTGAAAACCTCTGTTCGTGCTCTGCAAACCCATTTCTGTTTTTCAACAACTGAAAATTCGGAAGGTAGGCATTTTTCTCCCTTTTTTTGGTTTTCTATTCAATTTCTATTTTTAGGGTTTTCAAAGATATATGGGTTTGGTAAAAGATAGGCATTTTTTTCCCCATTTGAATTAGCGTTTCAAGCAGAAGGCTTGCCTATCTTTTACCCTAATTCCTCATTTTTTTTTTTTTTTTTGCAATTTCTTGAGTCTTTCTTTTGTTCGATTGTAGAATTGATTAAATTTATTTTAAGCTTAGCAGATTTTGGTTTAGTTTGTGTTTTAATAAAAAACTGAACGCTTGGAGAATACAATTGCCTTTGTTGTTTTCCTTTTTTGATATTTAATTTTATAATTATTTCTCTATTGATATATGTCTCAATTGATATTTATTTTCATTTTTTAATTTAATAGAAAGTAGAAACTGCTTTAATTTTTTCAACCCTATTTCCAGTAGCCTTATAGGATGTTGGAAATCTCAGAATTTTGTTTACTATGCTTCCTAACCAATTTCACTTATTTGTATTTGTATTGGTTGATTTTTGAGACGTTTTACTTTGTAATAGTGAGGGCTGTCTAATTGTTAATTACAATTTCAAGTCGGTTTTGTATATTTAGTTTGTGCGTGCACTCACCATTTTATGTTAGTTTCCGAGTTTTTATTGAAAATTTAGCTTTATAACTCAGTGAACTGCTCAAATGTATTTTTAAATTGAAATTCATGGAGGATTGTACCAACTGTAACTCAGTTCTGAATATTTGCTCAGTTTTTTTTTTTTTCATAAAGAGTTAGTTAATGACCATATTTATGAGACAGGTTCTTTAAGTGACATGCATGAAGAGTTGGTTTTTTAATCTGTTTCTTCAATTGTTTTTTAAAAATTATTATTATATTTAGGGATTCTAATTGTAGTATACTTTTGCCAAAGATTTTTGTTATAAATTTTATTTCTTAAAACCTTTTTGTATAATTGATACCTGCATTTGCAATTAGTGTTTTGCAAAAAAACAGTCTTACACTTCTTTTGTAGTAAATGCATTCTCTTTGTTGGTGTAAAAGTGAAACCTTTTTGGTTGATGTGCTTATCCAAAAGTACGCATTTATAGGCTTTCAATTACTATTATAAGTGTGACGAAAAAAATTAAAATATAGCAAGATGTTAACTTCTGTTTTTTCCTTGATTTTGTGATTCATTAGATTGATTAGAAAAGCTTTGAGGAATTAAAAAAACTTTTTTTGGTTTTTGAAGTGGTGCTTCAGTTTTATTTGTGTTTGTAATTCTATCATGTCCTATTATGACTGATACTTTGTACCTGTTGGATGAACATTTTGTGGGTTTGGATGGTTGATTACACCAAATTTTATGATTTCTAACATATTTATCACACTCACTTCTATTCTTACCTTTGTATTTTTCATTTTTCCCTTTTTAATTTTACTATTGTTTCTCTTTTGATTTATTGGTTTTATTTACTGGAATGCTTACTATTATTTTTTAAAAAATTTTCCTTCTTGACATTTATTTCAAAATAGTTATATTAGACTTGGTATTTTTTATTTTTTGTACTGCTTAGGCTATTAGGTTCAGTTAATTGGCAGTGTCTTTAAATATGTAATTGTTGTTGTTGTAAGCTTTGCTTATTTTGTTTATTCATTTATTTTAATTGTATATGTCACATTCTTAGTATTAATTACTATATTTCTAAATATTTCAGTAAACTTATATTTTTTTGTTGTTTACTTTAAATAAACCTGCCATGTTTTGTGTTTTTAATGGCATTTACATACTCATGTGCTATTGTAGGCTTATCATATCTGCTTTGGATTTTAAGACCCTTATTTACCATTCAAGAAGAACTGTTGAATTAAATTAAGAGGTTAGTACAGCCAAATTTCTCCATTGTTGTTTTTATTTAAATTTGTATCTCTTTATCATTTGTTGATGTTTGATTAAAAAAAAATTTGAACAAAACTAGCTTTGAGAAAATTATTAAATATGTCCTCTTTCACTTTTATAACAGATGCTAATTTTACTTTCGTTTTTCCATCTTATAATAGTAAAAGAGAAAATGGAAAATGCAAGACTAGAACGACAGAAAAAATGGAGGATAATGTTTGAAAAGCAATTCAAAAGAAAACAGAATGAAATACAAAATACTTTACAAAATAAAGTTGCTGAAAGTAGAAAATACAAAAAAATGGTTGTTGCTGTAAGTAGAAAATACAGAAAAATGGTCATTGCTGAAAAAAAAAGAAAAAGGAGAGACAATATGGTAGTCAATCATGAAAATGTTATTGAACCCTGGAATTTTGGCCCGCCTTCTTATGTATGTAACCATTGTGGTGCGGTGTTATGGTATGAAGAGAGAAGTGTAAAATCTAAAAGGCCTAGAATTCCAAAGTTTTCTTTGTGCTGTATGGAGGGCAAAGTGAAGTTGCCTTTGCTTAAAAAAACACCTCCTCTTCTTAATGAGTTATTAGATCCTCTTGGTGGACAACGATCTAAAAAATTTAGAACTCAAATAAGGAGTTATAACGCAATGTTTGCAATGACATCCATGGGTGGCAAGGTGGATGATAGAATTAACGATGGTAGAAGCCCATACATTTTCAGACTTAATGGTCAAACCCATCATAGGATTGGAACACTGCTTCCTAATAATGGTGAGGACCCACAGTTTGCACAGTTATATTTCTATGATACTGAGAATGAAGTCCAACATAGAATGAATGTCTTTAGTAGCAAAACAGTTGATAAAGACCTTGATCCATCTATTGTTGATGCATTGGTCCAAATGTTTGATGAGACAAACAATTTAGTAAAAATATTTCGTATGTCTAGAGATCGTTTCATAGAACGTGATATTCATCGTTTAAGATTACGTCTTATCGGATCACAAACTACAGATGGAAGAGAGTACAATCTTCCTACATGTTCTGAAATTGCTGCAGTCATTGTTGGCGATATTGGTGTTGATAATGCATTTCGTGATATTATTGTGGAATTAAAAGAAGGAGGGTTACATAGGATCAATGAGTTGCATCCATCGTACATGGCATTGCAATATCCTCTTTTATTTCCATATGGCGAGGATGGTTTTAGGCTTGGCATTTTGTGCAGAAATATAGATGAGATCAGGTCTGACACAAATGACTTTATTACTATGAGAGAGTATTATGCATTCAGATTGCAAGAGCGGGATGGTGAGGGACATACATTGATATCTGGTGGTCGATTATTTCAGCAATTTGATGTAGATGCCTATACATGTATTGAGGCAATAAGACTTATGTGGGTGAAAAACAATCAAGAAAAGCTGAGGATTGAATTGTATGATGGATTGAAGGATGCGGTTATGAGAGGTGATACCACCCCTGCATCTGCTGGAAAAAGATTTGTTTTACCTTTAAGTTTCACAGGAAGTCCAAGGTATATGATCGAAAATTATCAAGATGCAATGGCGATCTGTAGATGGACTGGCTATCCAGATCTGTTTATTACCTTCACATGCAATGCAAAATGGCCAAAAATTGAGCTTTTCCAATCTAGAAAACCTGGGCAGAAAATCGAAGACCGGCCTGATGTGGTTGCAAGAGTATTTAAGATAAAACTTGATCAACTTTTAAACGATTTAAAGCATGGTCGACACTTTGGAAGAGTGATTGCAGGTACACTTTGGGAGAGTGCTTTCTTATTCCTTTTGGTGTTCATAATTACTCTATATTAATATTTACTTGCTATTTTGGTTACCAGTTGTCTATACCGTTGAATATCAAAAGAGAGGCCTACCTCATGCACACATATTGCTTTTTCTGCATAATGATGACAAACATCCTACAGCCGCAGAAATTGACAAGATAATCTCAGCAGAAATTCCATATTTGAATAAGGAACCACTAGCTTATGATGCTGTCAAACAATACATGGTCCACGGTCCTTGCGGGTTTGTAAATTCAAGGGCAAGTTGTATGATTGAGAACAAATGTGTGAAGCACTTTCCTATGAAATTTTGTTCTCAAACCACTATTGATAATGATGGTTTCCCAATATATAGAAGAAGGAATAATGGAATATATGTTGAAAGAAACGGGATTAAACTCGATAATCGATATGTAGTTCCTCACAATATTGACTTATTGGTGAAATTTCAAGCTCACATTAATGTCAAGTGGTGTAATCGTTCAAGGTCTATCAAATACTTATTCAAGTATATTACGAAGGGACCTGATCGTGCAACTTTGATTCTTGAAGAAAATTTACATGTTGATGCTTCTACTGGAATGCAAAATATGACAGATACGGGTGAAGTTAAAGGATACTTAAATTGTAGATATGTGTCTGCCATAGAGGCATGCTGGAGGATATTTGAGTTTGAAATCCACTATCGACAACCTGCTGTTCAAAGACTTAGTTTCCATATCGAAAATCAACAGCCAGTTGTTTTCAAAGATACAGAATATTTAGATAATGTTATTGATAGACCAGATATCAAAAAAAGTAAATTTACGGAGTGGATGAAAGCAAATGAATTATATGAAGAAGCAAGGGAATTAACTTATTCTAAATTTCCAACAAAATGGGTTTGGCATAAAAAAGACAAGGAATGGAGATTGAGAAAGTCTGGCAGATGTATAGGGCGTATATATTATGCTCATCCTGCAAGTGGAGAGCGTTTTTATTTACGTATGTTATTAAATGTTGTTAAAGGAGCTCGATCCTTTAAAGAAATAAGAACTATAAATAATGTAGTATATCCAGATTTTAGATCAGCATGTTATGCGCTTGGTTTGCTTGATGATGATAAAGAGTGGCATGAAGCTTTAAATCATGCATCACATTGGGCTTCAGGAAAACAACTTCGTGAGCTATTTGTCACAATGCTGATTTTTTGTGAAGTTTCTGACTCCTATAAATTATGGGTTTCAAACTGGCAGTTATTGTCTGAGGACATTCTTTATCGTCAGAGAGCAGTTTTATGCTTTGACAATCTGCATCTTGATGACTTCCAATTGCAGAATTATGCACTTAGTGATATAGAACAAATTCTGATAAGAAGTGGAAGGTCTTTGCAAGAATTTGAAACAATGCCATATCCAAACACATTGCTTATGAGACAATGTAACAATAGAATATTACAAGAAGAATTGGATTATGATAGAGATTCTTTGACAGTGGAACATATTGAACTTTTTAATGGTCTTAATTCTGATCAAAGGAATGTATATGATGCAGTAATTGATTCTGTTTTGAGAAATAAAGGTGACTTCTTATTTGTATATGGACATGGAGGAACTGGGAAGACTTATCTTTGGAAAACCATTATATGCTGATTGCGTTCAGAAGGAAAGATTGTCATTGCAGTTGCATCATCTGGAATTGCTGCATTATTGTTGCCAGGAGGGAGAACGGCTCATTCGAGATTTCAAATACCAATAATTGTAACAAACAGTTCAACTTGTGGAATTAAACAAGGTTCACAAATTGCAGAACTTATGACAAAAGCAAGTCTTATAATTTGGGATGAAGCTCCTATGACACACCGAAATTGTTTTGAAGCTGTTGATCATTCACTAAGAGATAGTTTATGTTTTACTGCTAGCAACAATGTAGACAAACCTTTTGGAGGAAAAACAGTTGTTCTTGGTGGTGATTTTAGACAAATATTACCGGTCGTAGCTGAAGGACGGAGAGAACAAATAGTTGAAGCATCAATTAACAAGTCTTCATTATGGAACAATTGTAGAGTTTTCATTTTGACCAAAAATATGAGGTTGACACAAGATCCAGGTGATATTGCTGCAAGAGAATTTGCTGAATGGATATTGAAAATTGGTGATGGTGAACTTAATAATAGTGAAAGCGAAGCATTGATTGAAATACCACATGACTTACTAATTCAACCTGGTAGTCATCCTTTCAACAATATAGTGAATGTATATATAAAAGTCAAATCTTTAATCCCATTGTTTTGGACTAGTGGTAAAGGGAGGGAAGTGCATACTAATTGCAAGTCTCCATTAACAGGAGAAAATATATATTGATTCTTTTTATTTCCTTCTAAATGAATAGTTTTTTTAGGTATGAATTCTCTTATTTTGCAGATAATATTTTCAAGTAGAGATTAGGAGTTGTACACTGGAGATCTATTTTGCCTTTGTGTTTAAAGATCTTGGGAATTTCTAAATATTTCTGTGAAAGCTATTTTGGCAGTTGTTGCATCTTTATTTACTTTTGCTTGAATAGAAGTTTTAAAGTTTGCGAGAGAGGGAGTGTTTATAACTTATTTTTTATGAATTTAGTAATAAAATTATTTCTAAAAATAGTTAAATCATTAAATTATTATCCCTAAAGTTTGTTATGAGTATCATCCGCTTGTCTAGATTTTTTGTTCATCTAGATATTTTGCAATAATTGATATACAATTGTTTAATTTTCATAGATCTAAATGTTGTTGAATTGTTCTCAAAAAAGAAAAAAAAAAAGAAAAAAGAAAAAAAAGAGCAATCATTGAACTGCTGAATTACCTTTTAAATGGGAAAAATCTTTTACTTTGGACTGAAATTTTATTTTTCTAGTCTTAAGTTTTGGTAACATTAGGGATTTTCAACCTTGATTTTAATAGCCAGATTTCAACATGGATGGTTTAAAATCTAAAAGCGTACTGTAATTACAATTTTTTTTGTAAGTGGGATTATGGGATTTTCTGGGTTAATTACTACATTTAAAAGTGTGGTTCGCTTTGGTTTAATTTAAAAATATATATATATATATATATATATATCTATCTCTCTCTCTCTCTCTCTTTTTGGGCTTCACAATTTATATTTCAGTCTATGAGATACAAAATTTATTTGTTCTATAAAATGAATGGATGGACTACATTACCCAGATTAATTTTAATGTAAATTATTGTATTGTTATGTCAAGTTGGTGGTATTTTAAATATGTAGAATGTTCCTGTAGATTGCGTGAGTTAAATGCTAGTTTGTATAATGTGAGACAATATATATATATATATATATATATATATATATATATATATATATATCTAGCTTATTTTTTAAAAAAATATGAAACTTAATTGAAATGAAGCTAATACAAACTAACTTATAATCTGTTGCCAAGCTCACACAAAAATTGTTCCATTTCTGAAAAGAGGAAATTCCATGGTTATTTTGAGAAAGCGAAGTTTTTATTGAATAAGGAAATTTATTTTCAAAGAGGTGAAAAGTTCAAAGGAATTATGAAAAATTAATTTTATTTTCAAAGAACAAAAATGCAAAGAAAAGACCACTGATTTTTTGAACATTTTTCCCCAAAAAAAAAAAAAAAAATCTCATGAGCTTTTGAAAAGTATTCTTTATTCTTTAAATGAAGGGCCCTATGGGTTTCTGGGAAACGTATAAATATTTGTAAGGTATTTAACTTAAAATTTTTGTATTTGAAGTTTTGGAATAGGTTTAAGTTGAAACTATTTTGAAATATGCATGCATCAATCAATATTTGTATGGAAAATAAGTGGCATTTTTTAATTACATATGCCTACCCCCTCTTGGTTTTTTTTTTTAATTAATTTTATAGATTTTTCATGTGAGAAATTTTATTTTATTAAAAAAAAAATGTTGTTTATTACTAGTTTGAATTTTGAAGTTTGAATACATTCTTGAGCATATTCATTCAATTTCGAACATACATACATTTATTCATCACAAACAGAGATTATACTACACGATAGAGAGTCAAACAAAATAATTAAAAAAAAAGTACTACATGCATGATAAAGAGATACATAATAATGCATACATATAGCCATACCCACAGAATTGATATCCATAAACCCATCAAATGATCGATGATTCCATTCTCTAGTTACTTTTGCTCGAGAAATTCGACGACTTCTCGAAGAGCAACATTGGGATCTTCACTCTTCAAAAGTTCCTCAGCGATTTCAGCTGGAGTAACTTTTTTATTCTTAAGCAATGCCTCAATCACTTCAAAGAGTTGATGGTCACCATTGATACCAAGATAATTAGAAACCAACTGCTTGAACCCATCCATGGTTAAATATGACATGTGCACGTGCATGTCCATGCGGCCTGGGAGCAACAAAGCAGGATCAAGCTTCTCCTTATGATTGGTGGTGAACACAATAATTCGCTCTTCTCCACAGCTCGACCATAATCCATCAATGAAGTTCAAGAAACCTGATAATGTGAACTAAAAAAATAACATGATAGTAAATATTGTTATAATGAAATCATAAGATAATGTCATTTGCATTAGCTAGTGTGATATATAGTACTGGTAATGGTTGTTGACATAGAGCATCATGACATATGTATTCAATGAAAGTTGTAAACTCCAATTCCCATGGGTTCTAGGAGAGATGATTTTGGTATGCAACCTTATTCAGACCCCCCACCCCCACCCGCACCCGCCCCCCCCCCCCCCCCCCCTCCCCCCGGAAAATGTTAATTCTAGAACTCAAACTCAATAGTTCAGGTAGGAAAAATCTTCTGCTATGTAGAAACTAATTAGATGGTGAGTTCAATATCATTTTTAAGGTTTAACTTTTAACTTTTATGTATAGTTTTATAACTTTTTTTTTTTCTCTCTTTCAAATTTTTTCAAAGTATAAGTATACTTTCGTAAATTTTCATAAAAAAGTTTTTAGCAAAAAAATAAATAAAATGTTTCCAAACCGACACCATTGAGCCAAGGTTTTGAAACCCGGACTAGACCGTACGATCCGACCGGGAAAACCTCGAACCGCAAAATGAGCGGTTCTTTTAGTCTCAAGAACCGCTCTATGGGAAAAAAGCAATGACCCGTGCGAACTGCAATCGAACCTCACAGTTCTGAGAATCGTGAACGGTTCTTGCAGTTCCTTTTTTTTAGCAAATACCAACTGAAATTAAAGATTTAACTGGCATGCACTTTGGACTTTTTTCAGATCTGGAATCAAAAGATTTGTGAGAGAAAGAAAACAAACTGAGAAGAAGAAGATGACAAAGTAGGGGTTGTGCAAAGTTGAAGCAGCAAGCTAGCAACCCAGCACAGATCACCAGTCACGGCCTTCATCTTCGTCTTTTGCTTCTATTTCTTCTTCTTACTTTTTTTTCTCCTTCTTCCGTTTCTTCTTTCTGTCTCCATTGTTGTGGTTTCCGTTTCTCACCTTCTCTCTATTTGTATTTGTGTTGATTCTTTTGAATTCCTTTTTATGTTTCCAAGGCCCTTTCATGTGACTTACATTGGGTAAGAAGAAAACTTTTAATTTTTGAATTAAAGATGGCAAAATGTTTCAGCCATTAGATTTTTGCAGCTGAACCAGTGATTTGACTATTGATAGATTGATATGTGACAAGCATTTGATGATTGTCAACCCAGCCCACCGGTGAATACAAAAGAAAAATCAAATGGTGTAAAACAAAAAAAAAAAAAAAAAAAAAAAATGTATAAGGCCTCGACTAGTTATTGAGGACTTGGCACACTCAGGTGCACTCATTATTATATACAATTAAGTATATAATAATTATTAAATAATTATTTTAATTTAAAATTACAAAGTGTCCTTCTAATTCCTATATTATTACAATATTACCATCACCAGTTTAACTAATCAACATATAAATAAATAAAGAAATATTATATCTATATATGCTTAGGATATGATATTTCTTATTTTTGTCCCAAGAAATTTATGATATGAAAAAATAGATTTAAAAGATAGATTTTTATATTTAATTGGGTCATTTAATTTAATTTTTCTATTTATACTAATTTAATATATTTTATTTATATTTAAATAATTATTAAATTAATTATGACGTCATTACGGTTCAACCCTAGTTCAACCTCGGTTTGACCTTAAAAATCTTGAACATCTCCCTTTTATGGTTCAATGAACGGTCCGGGTCTGAAAATTTTGCATTGAGCTAACTATCTTAAAAATAAAAATTATATCCACATCAAACAAAAACTCGCACAGACGCTTGAGTCATTAAAAAATATGAATCATAGGTCCTAAAACTGATAGCTATATTGACAAAATTAAATGAACCGCATCCAGTTATACAGCTAGATAGATTTTTTTTTTTTTTTTTTTTTGGAGAAGTAGATAGAGATATTGTCTAAAGGAAAGTACTATATATTTGCACTATAATCTAAAAGAACTTGTCAAATGATTTGGAGAAATTTTAATTATAACATTCTTTCCTATTAAAAATAAGTTATAATTGAAAGCGAGGGTATTTGCTTGCTTCACTCATTTTAATGTAATAAACATCTAATGTCAGACCTCAGTGTTAGGACATATTTGATTCACTTGTCAGGATCATGTGTCATTACTTTATGTAATTGGATAATCCTTTGACAAAACGCACTTTACTTATATTTGGGTAGATCTAGGATGTGTTAAATACTTCAGGAAACCTTGTTTCAAGATCAAGTGTTGAAGCCATATAAGTCTGTCTAAGATTCAAGTGCAAAAAGTGTTGTTCATTAAAGTTCGATAGCTAGCTATTTATCGAGACCTGTAGAGCTATTCCAACCCGTGGCTTGATAGCAGCTCGACAGATAGGTATTTATAAAGGTTTGTGAAGTTCATTTTTTCAGGATTGTTTTTCATTCAATCCATGATTATATATTTGAGCTTTTTTTTCTTATAACCCTAGACATATAAAATGATTATTTTAAGGGTCGTCATGGGTGGAACAAGTTGCACAAGTGTTGAGCAAAGTTTGTTCAAGCAAATTGTGACCGGAGATAGAATTTGGCCTAGTTCATATTTCTTGTGAAGAAGCTGCTGTGTTTATGTACCGTAGGGTTTTGTAACCAAGGAGCTTCTTCATCTTCATCGTGTGATGAACTGAAGAACTTTGCAGCCAACAACCTTCTCTAGTTGGTGATTGAAGTCGCGTATTAGGATCCGCGCAATTGGTTAGTCACGTACTGGGAGTCGTGCATTAAAAGTAGAGATTGTCACTACAGAACAAGTCCAATTGGATATTGGGGTAAGGGTTCAACTGCAGGTTGGTATAAGATATTGGGATTCCTTTACTTGTAACTGCTTGTTGTGATAATAATGGATTCTTGGGAGTGGTGACCTTAAAATCACTCAGTGGATTTTTTGCCATGTAGGTTTTCCCTATTCGTAAACAAATCACCGTGTCAATTTATTTTCCATTGTATACTTTAGTTAATTGGTGATTTGTTTGTGCTGCCACGTACAATTGCATGTTCATTTGATTAATTAATAAACTTGACTAATAATCAATTAATTCATCACAAGGGGTCAATACATTTTTGGCCTATCAAGTGGTATTAGAGCAAACACACTCTGATTAGGTTTTAATCATTGATGTGTGATCCATTGACCCCTATTGTCATGGAAACTCTTGATTGTTTTGATTTGCATAATCTTGTGTTGAATGATGGTGATGATATTCAAGATGCCTATTGTAAGCTTTATAATTTTTGTATGAAATCTCTTAAAAGTTCTACAAAATTAAAAGCTAAATTTAAAAAGGTTAAGTTTAAAAAGGATGATTTGATTGCAAAATTGGATGAAGCCAATAATTTGAACGAGAATTTTAAAAATCAAATTTCAACTAAAGTGGACAAAATTAAGAGTTTGGAAGAGCAACTAGTTGAATTTAAAACTGAAGTTGAAAAATTAACTAGTGCCAAACTTGTTGTTTGAGCCCAACTCAAAAGAAAAAAGGTTTTTATATTCCTCCATTTAAAGGAATAATGAAGAGTTGAAGACTAATATTGCTAGGATAGACAAAGGTAAAAATTCTGATGTTAACGCTGAAGTTTCTAAACCTATGTCTAAAACTCCTCCTAGGTTGAATAAAAATTCTGAATTTGTCCCCACTTGTCATCATTGTCATATTGTTGGTCATATTAGGTCAAATTGTTTGAAGTTGTCAACCCCTAAGGTTAGACCTCCTTCTAGGAAGCCGAGTAGCTCTAAAACTACTTATGTTTGTCACCATTGTGGTGGTTCTAGTCACACTCGCTCTAATTGTTTCAAGTTGTTTCTCCATAATCGAGTGGCCAATAGTTCTCATCCTTTGTCTAAAGGCTTTGTACTTATTCTTGGTGAGTTATTAAAAGTTTTAAGCTTTTTAACTCAATTTCATGGGAATTCTAATTCCTCTATGTCCTTTAGTAGTCATACTAGGACATGTGTCTTTTCATCTTCACGGCTAAAGACTCGTGCTGTATGGGTGAAAAAGAAACCTAAGACTTAATTGTCTTTTTTGTTTATCCTCTACGAATGATTCTCTCAATTAGGTCCCCTTTTATAAACCAGCTACGTCTCACTATTCTTGAGCGTATCTTTCAAGTCTTAAGTTTTTTTAATTTTGAAACTCCAACGACCTTATCTGAAAGAAGTTGACTGACTTAAGTCTAGTGTGGAAACTGAGAAGTAATAATTGATGTGAAACTTCCACGTAGTTGAGTGAGATTCCAAAAGAATGGTTAAGGCTGTTATATATATACTCCACGGAAAATTCAAATTACAAATCAATATAAAACCACTAAACCAGAGCCTTCATGTGAGAGTGCATGAAGTCTTACCATCTAGCGTTCTAATTTTGTATTTAGCATTTTTTTACTTTTTTTATTAAGTTTTTGTTACTGTTATCTAAAAGTTCACATTAACTTATTTTTACTGTTATCTTATTAATTGCTTGAGCCACTATATTAGTATTAAAAACAAAAGCAGAAAAAAAAAAAAAAAAGGACTATTAATTGCCACCTTCGTCATACTAGCCTCCCACTACTATCAAGCCATCGAAATCCCTAGGGATAATTTGTTTTTTTTTTTTTTTTTTTTAATTAGGGGCTTAAATATGATGTAAGTTTGGGTAATTTGGTTGGATAATTTTTGTTTTGGGCATATAAGTAGAAAAAATATTTAGTGCACAATGTAAAGTCATATTCTACCATAGTTTTAAATTATCTATAACACACATGCATACGCACTTGTCTGCACCATGTTTTAATATCGCACTACTGATGAGTGAAAGAAGGTAAGAGAGTTGGGCATGCTTTCATTTTATGGTATGCAATTTGTGAATACAACAGAAATTAGTTGATTTTCATGGTCTTATTACTTTTTTTTTTTTTTCATGATTTGAAAAAAAAAAAATTTAATATCCTTGAGATTGTTACAAAAATGCAATGAAGCTACTAAACTAGTTTTTAATATCTCAAAATGTATATGTTTCTTGACTCTAATTTAGTTTACTTTTTCTTTATAATATATGTGCAACATTCTCTAAAATCTTCTTACATAAAATATCACAAAATAATTCATGTATCGCACGGGCAATTTACTAGTTTGTTTAATTATTGCACAAAAATTTAAATTTAAACAACAATAACAAGAAGAATGAAAGGGAAAAGGGATTTGTGAAATCCATTATTTTTCCTCTCCTAAAATAGGCCTTGAATTTATTTATTTTTTTTGTGAAATGACATTTATATCTTTATTAATTTATAATTTAATAGGATAGAAGTGTAAAATACATTTCATCTTTTTTCCTTTCTCCCCCTATTTGCTAAGCGCTTTTTCATCAAGGGTGGTTAGGAAGTACTTTAATTGCTTTCCCCACTCTTTTTCCTCTCCCTTCCCCTTTTTCCTTTCTCTTCTCTTCCCTCCCCTTCTACTCAACCAAACGTAATCTTACATGGTGTTTGGTTGTAGCTATGGAAAGTAAAAAGAAAGGAAAAGATGAAGGAAAGAGAAAGAGAGAGGAAAAAGAAAAGAAAATAATTCCCTTTGATGTGTTTGGATATAGGAAAGAAAGGAAAGAAAAAAAATGTGAGAGTTTTATATTTCCCTTGTTCGTTTGCAAAGAGAAGAGAAAAGAAAAATGCATGCTTTTATCTTTGTGCCCTTATTAATGATAAGAAAATTCATATATTAGAAGAACAAAGTTTAGTAAGGCTACAACTTTGCTCAATAAAATAAACATTACTATATATTTTGAAAATCTAACCGTTGAATTGCATATTCTTTACGCTCTTAATACATATATCAAATTTTGAGTCAATCGGATATTTTTTACTATATGATCTATACACTTATATTTTATGCATAATTTTAAACTATAAAAATTTGCAATTTAAACAATTTATTGATGACATAGCTATTGATCTTTAGTTTTCTAGAAATTTTGCAAGCATGGAGGATATAAGAAGAAGATGTAATCCAAAGGTAGATTTGTCAAAATTCATCTCTAATTAAAATATGTTGAGTAAGGTTGTAACCTAAAACTACAACCAATTTTGTAACTAAACTTTGTTCATATTAAAATACTTGTAATTTCTTAAAAATGTTAAGTGGTGGACATCACGTAATTAATTCTCTCCCTTCTCTCCATTTCCGCCCAAATTAGGCTAATACCAAAATAGTGGGCTGATGTAAATATCATTACTCCATCTCATTTAGGGGTGTGCTCGGTTCGGTTTCGGTCAGTTTGTATGGGTATAGCCAACCGATACCGAATATTTCAGTTTGTGAAATTCTTGACCGAAACCGACTGAAATGACTGGAAAACAATCGGTTTTGGTGTATTTCGGTTTCAATCGGTTTCGGTCAGTTTTCTGTTTTCCAAAGAGAAGGTTATTGAGATTTTTAAAACCATACTCTTTCAAACAATAAAGCAAAACCCAAAGCATAAAAAATCACACTTAGAATCAATAAAAACCACAAACTCAAAACTTTTCACATAGATCACTCTAAAGCAAAATCATCGTTCACTTGAAAAAAAAAAATCACAGTAAAAACGAAACAAAACAAACACGGCCTAAAGTGTAAAAAAAAATCACCGATTATATGAGAATTTGAGATATACGAAAGATCAGGGAAGTAGAGATTTGTTATAGTTGATCTTCATTGATCAGAAGCAAAGAGAAGAAACTCTGAGAGAGAGAGAGAGACTGAAGAATTTGAGTGTAGAAAGCTTGAGAAAGCTTCTTCTTCCATTTTGCTCTGTGTGTGTGTGTCAAACAATCGCACCGAACTGAAGCGAGAAGGGTAGAAAGAGATGAGAAAAAATTGAGGGAAAAAGATGGGGGTGGCTGAAGAAAAGAAAAGTGTAGAATAAAATAGGGGTATTTCTGTAGGCTCGAACTTGAGATTAGCTAGCCAAACCACAAGGAGCATACCACTAAGCCATTGATCAATTATGTATTAAACTTACATAAATATATATAGGTCGGTTTTGGGGTGAAAAAATCCAGAACCGAAACTGAAAATTTCAGTTTTTAAAAAATGAAACCAAAACCGAACCACACTGAAACCGAACCGAAATTTTGGCAACAATTCAGTTGGTTTTTTCGGTTTCTCGGTTTTTTGCACACCCCTAATCTCATTCACTTTTCTCTTCTATTGTACAACCAAACAAAAGAAATGATCTCCCTTTCTTACTTTTCCCTTCTTTTCTCTTCCCTTCTCCCATTTCCAAACACAGCGTTAGTCTTTGAGTTTGAGTTTGCTGACTTAGCATTGTCTCTTGTTGGCTGCAACTTATCATTATCCGCAACTGTTTGCTTTTGAAAATTGGTGTTAAGCGTGTGTGTTTTTTTTTTTTTTTTTTTTTCGACTGAGTGTGTGAAAACTGTGAAGTTTAAAGGGAAACAACAGAGAAACTTCATCACATTCAAATGCCCAGTGCCACTTCACCATCCCAACGTCATTTTAAAATACAAACTATTGCTATCTTCACGGATTCTACCAGCCAACCCCACTCATATAGCGTTTTCAGTGTCAGAATCTTTGAAATGAATAACCCATAAAGCATTTGTTTTTTTCATTTCGAAAGACTTGTATATTATGCCGTAGCCCTCAGCCTTGATGTTTTTTGTTTTTTAACCATGAAGGTCCGCTTGCTTTGAAACAATTTATTTAGTTAAAATTGAAAATTTTTATTGTTGTTGAAAATGTAAAATATATATATATATATATATATTATTATTATTATTAAAAATAAACTAAAAAGTATAATAAGATTTATAAATAATACAAAAAAATACAATAAACCTTATAAATAATAATAATAATAAGATAAAATTACAAATAAACTAAAAATTGCAACCCATACCAAACCATCTTGAAGTTGACTCCATAGTATGTAGGGGTGTCCAGGTGACCCGGTCACCCGACCAAATCGAGAAACCCGCCCGAACCGACCCTCTCGCCGCCCGATCCGACGACTCTAGCGGTTGGCGACGGGTCTCAACCCTCCAAACCCGATTCCGGCGGGTCGAGTGGCGGGTCTTCTCCTCTAAAACCGCAGCCACCCGACCCGACCGACCACCACTTCAGATGAAAGCCTTCCCCATTCAATCCGGCGACGATTACCCATCTTTTGCTTAGATCCGGCGACGATATTTTTCAGATCCACTTAGATCCGGCGACGATTACCCATTTTTCGCTTAGATCCGGCGACGATATTTCTCAGATCCACTTAGATCCGATGATTTTAGCTCAGATTCGGTAATATTTTTCAAAAACTTGCTCAGATCGGTGATGTTTAAGCTCAGATCGGTGACGTGTAAGCTCAGATCGGTAACTTTGGCTCAGATCCGGCGATGTTTAAGCTCAGATCGGTGACTTTTGCTCTCCTCCAACTAGATCCGACGACGTTTTGTTCTCCACCACTCGTCGCCGCCGTTCGTCGGTTTCAACCGAACCGACCGATCGTTTTTTAAAATCCGACCGACTCGACCCGTGGTGATCGGCAGTCGGTTGCGGGTTTGATTCTCTCCCACCCGACCTGAGCGGGTCGAGTCCGGGTTGGGCACAAACCCGACCCGGCCCGACCCGTGGACAGCCCTAATAGTATGCACCTTCACTTCACCTAGCTAGCTTCAATTCATCAAGTGTGGTGTTAGCGGAATCCGTAACTTTTTGTCTTCTCGTGCGGAATTGCGGATGTCCATGCATGTATAATAATATTTACTAGTTTTGATTTTTTTTTTTAAATGAATAAATATTGATTTTTTTTTTCCCATAAAGTAAGTGGACGACTTGACTCCATAGCACTTTCCCTTCACCTAGCTACCAGCTTCAATATTTTTACTTCACTTTTCTTGACATATTTGTGGTGTTAATGGAACCTCTCATTAGTCTTTACGCGTTTTTCTAATGTAGATATTTAAGTTATTTATTCATTTTTCTATTAAAACAACTTAATTATCATTATTTTGAAAATAAATTAGAAAAGATATTTAATATATTGATCGTCCTTATACAAGAGATATTTCAATTAAAGGGAAATAATAACAGAAAAATTCTATTTGACTGGAGCTTATAAACTTAGCTTTTAATTTTTAGTTTTTATATATGTGAAGAGTGGAAGAATCCCCATTCAGGCCTGGAGCCCAAAAAGTCATTGGGCCGTGGGAAATGATTTAGGCCCATCTTATACGCTACAAGGAATGCCTAAGGGATAATGGGTTGTGAAGGAAAAGCAGGCAGTCCATCCTAAGTACTATGGAAGAAGAAGGCGACGCGGGAAGGTAGTTATCATGGAGAAGTAAAGAACTAGTCTTATCCGAAGGATGCTACACGGATTGTCCACGTGTGGTTTCCAAGAGATGCCTGGAACCACGTGAAACTTCCAAAACATACAAGAAGGTTGAAAATCATTGCCTCTGCATTAATGATGGGGTTCTTACCTAACCTCTGCTACATTAAATACAAATAAGACAGCCTGAACAGTACAAACAACCCTTAAAAGTTAGAGTTCCAAGATAAGGGTGGGGAGGAAACCGATAAAGTTAAGGAAAATGTCCCTGAGACTCTGGCAGGCAATTGGACAGCTGTAGTGATAAAAGCAAGACAAAAGGGAGGGAGAGGCAAAAGGCAGTGGATTGAAAGAAAAAGAAGGAAGAGAATACATAGAAGAAAAATCAATCAAAGAGAGAGAGTAAGGGTAACACCGCAGGAACAGGAGAGTTACCTATTGTAATATCTAGATAGAAATTATAACATTTGAGGTCAAAGAAATCAATTTTTTGAATTTCCCATTGTGGAGTGTTTATCCCTTGTTGTTTACTTATATATAGGTTGTTTGAATAATCGTAGTGGTAATCTACGAAGAACTCCTCGGGGGCTAGTTTTTGTGTCCCCACAATATATAACTTTTTAAAATCTCTCTTTTTTTTTTCTTTTTTTTTTTTCACTTTTTTCAAAGTACAAATATACTTTAAATAAACTTTTAATAAAAAAAATTTCAACAAAACAGTTAAATAACCTGTTCTCAAACAGACACAAATTAACGTGATTCAAATCAAATGTGTGGCCAAAAGCAAAGGAGTAGAAGACATTTGACTTGATCTGACCCCTCCATCAATCCCAACGTCATATTAATACATAAGAAAATTATTGAGTAATCTAAGAATATACTCCCTTCGTTTCACTTAGAGGTGGGCCCTATAGTGGGTGAGATATCACAAAAAAAATAATTCACACAAGTAACATTATAACCAAAAAAAAAAAAAGCATATACAATCAGTATCAGACACAGACTCAAACATATATAATATAAATTTATAACAAAGAGAGTGACACTCAAGACTCAAAACACTCACTTTGTATTCTCAAAGTCAGAAATACCAAGATAGTCAGATAAAGAAGAGAGATGAAATGAAATTTATAAGAGAGAGAGAGAGAGAGAGAGAGATTTATGATTTGTGTTGTTGTTTGGTTTTGCGTTGGGATGATATTTTGATCTTGGTGTGCAAGACTTTAAGTTAGAGTGTGCACAAATATTTTGAATGGTAAATTAAACATATATAAAGTGATCCCCTGAACATAAAGTGACTTCCCTTTAATATATATATATATATATATATATTATAATAATAGATAAGTAGTTAAGATTAGGTAAGTGGTTAAAGACAGTGACACAGCTAAGATTTGACTTTAGAAGTAAATTTTAGGAACTAGGGTTGTTCATGGGTTGATTTGAGTTGGGTTTGTGCCTAACCCGGAATTGACTCGACAACTTCTGGTGATACGGCAACTAACCCACCGCTGATTGCCCATGAGTTTTGGAAATAAATATTATAAATGTTGTGATATAAGATAAATAGTGACCATGGGTTCTTATATAAATTCCATGGGTTTATAATAAGATATGAAATAAATAGATGTCATGGATTTAAGATAAATAATCATAACTTTCCATGGTCTTTTATATTAGTAACACGAATTCATAATTCTCCATAGGCTTGATATATGTTTGCCATGGGTTTTAAAAAATGAATAGTGTTACGTAAAATAAATAATTATCATAAGTTTTATAAGATAGATTCAATGGGCTTGTAATATTAAAGTAATAGGTTGTTGAGGTACAAATTTTCGGGCCCTAATTTCATTAGCTCACTCACTAAAAAATACCCATACAAGCCTATAAACTATTTTGGGCCCGCATAAATATTTCATACATATTCCCCACATATTACCTAAGTACTCTCCATATTATTACCCAACTTTGGCTCCCACAAATATTTCCGATATAAGCCCCATAAATTATCTTGGGCCCTCTCATAAATACTACCCATTATATCCCACACATTGTCCAACTTGGGTTTTCACAAAATACTTATCACATTACTACTAAAATTGGGCCACAAAATTATACCATTTCTATAAAAAGCCCAAACTCATTTACCTTGTGGGCAAAACCCAAAAAGCCCAACAAAGATCTTTAAAAAGCCCGTTGCTATACGGCACCTCTTAAAAGCTCGTTGCTACATGGCACCTCTAAAGCCTGTTGTTACATGGCATTCTTACTAAGCCCGTTGCTACACAACAATATTTTTAAAAAATCCTACAAAGCCCAAATACTATTTTGGCACTTATTTTACAAAGCCCAATACTATTTTGGCAATTGCTCATTAAGCCCAATAATACTTTGGCACCTATTTATAAAAGCCCAAATATTATTTTGGCAAAAAAAATTACATTATGCTCAAAAGCCCAAAACTATTTCCTGGCAAAAACATATACTAAAGTTCCTAACTCATGGGAAATATAAATTACTCATCTCTCAAAAATATTTCTTTTACAAAATGTATGAGAGCTATGCTTATTTTTTCCATAATCAACTAACTACAAAAGCCCATGTATATCACCCCTGGCAAAACTATTCATCTTGTAGGGATAGACAAGCCCAAAGAAGCTCAACCACAAGGCCTAACTGAGCCAGCCCAGCTTATATGCAAATCTCAGAAGCTGAAGCTCATGTGAGTTGTCAAGTCAAAGTTCAGCACAACCTGACAGTTGGGACCCACTACCATCAGTTCCAATTTGTCAAATCATATCAGAGGAGGACATGTGTCCAGCAGGGGTTAAACCCTTCCTTGCCAAGTTCATTTTCATCATTTCTCATGTGACATAAAGCTGGGAAGCTTCAGCTAGCTGTCTTCCCTTTCTTCTCTAATCCATTCGGTCAAAGACTAAGAGCAGCCATAACTAGACCATGAAAGCTTCTGGAATAACTGGAAAATAGCTTATTATCATGCCAAAGCGTATACTTTCTGGTTCATGAACCAAGCACATGAACCCAAATGGGGAAATTTAGGGAAATGTGGTTTAGAGAGCACCAAAGGGATCTCCAACAGAATTCCCAATAAGGGCTACAAGATTAACACTTGGCCTGGGGCGACACAATCTGCCCTAGGGAGCTCTAATTCTAGTAGCAGCAAAACCAAGATCATTAGCCTAATACATGCTCTAATCCCATCAGCTGAGGACAATCAGCATTTAATGCTAAATTAGAACTCCAGCTGCCATTGCCCAAAATAGTGAAAGAATACTCTAAAGCTGAACTTACCACTCTTGACCAAATTCTAGGAACGATTCTCTAAGAATATTTTGAAGATTAAGGAAGATTTAGAAGAGATTATTTGCTAAGTACCTCCTTAAACTTAACTATAAATGGAACTCTCACTAATCCTTCAACAGAGATGGAGATAGACCTACATACACTAAGAGATATACTAATAGAGAAGAACTCTTCTTTAACTTTTCTATTTAGCCTTCTCTAAGCTTCAGCAAAGTTCTGAGTCACTAAGTTCTTAGCTTCAAGCTTAGAAACTAAGTTCTCTTACTCCCAACTCACAAATACCCCTCATACCTCTACCTATACCTATTCCCAGCATAAGGCTCCAGTAGCTTTACTAAACACTCTCTCTCTCTACTCATACTACCCAAAAATGACCCTCACTACTCACTACATATACTATATCCACGAGCATATCCTAGCATCATAATGATCTTGCTGCGCTAGCTGGAATCTCTCTCTCTCCCTTCATCTCACACTAAGTTTCTTCATTATTTGTTATAATGGAACCCATGGTATTTGTTTACTCATGTTATGATGAAATTATTACTATAGAATTCTTTCCTCATGTTATTGTATTAGAGGACTCTCCCTCAAAATCAACGGATGATGACTTTGAAAATGTAGATATTTTCCTTAATTTGTGAAACAGTTAACAACTTGAAGTTTATTCTGCTTTGCTTCATTTTACTACTAGAATATTTTACTGTTGGGCCATTTCTTTATTGCAGTATGCTTTTTATTGTGCTAATGTGTCTGTTGTAGGAAGTGTTTTTGGGCCATCTCATAACCCTTGCCAGTCCCATCCTGGGTCCAAGGTATAAAAAAAGGCGAACTCCTCAAAAACTTCATCTATAGCCTTTAAGCCGTGCTTTAAGCCCATCTTGAGTTTCAATTTAGGCCCCGA
Organism: Quercus glauca; assembly: GCA_023736055.1. NCBI lineage: Eukaryota > Viridiplantae > Streptophyta > Magnoliopsida > Fagales > Fagaceae > Quercus > Quercus glauca. The sequence goes on along the minus strand of CM043325.1, from coordinate 19,779,402 downwards.
ACCCAACATAAATCTCATTTGTTGAAAGAAAAACTTTTTCGCCCCCGACATAGGTTTAAGAAATTAAAGCATTGTTCATTATTAGACTTTAAGTGAAATACTTATAATATAGTATTTTGCCAAGTATTGATAACCTTGGACTTTTTACTAAATAGTGTCAAGTAGCTAGCTTGGGTTTTTAATAGTGTCAATGTAAATTGAGCTTTTGATATTGCCAATGAGAATTGGACTTTTGAAATATTGCGAAGCATAAGTAGCCATAGGCTTTAAAAGGAATGGGATGTGTGCATTGGGCTCATAGGGCCGGGTTTGGGTTTAGCTAAATAATGATAATAAAATTGGATAAGATATGGGTTTTTGGGTTTTTTGTGATGGTTCATATCGTGGCCCAATTTAGATGATGAGATAGGAAATATTTATGGGCCAATGGGATGAGAAATATTCATGGAGGCTCAAAATAATTTATGGGTGATAGTTTTGTATTTTTTGGTGAATAAATAAATGTGATTAAATAGGATTGGAGCTTGTGGTATGAGTGAAAAAAATTGTACCTCAACATATAGCAAGCTAAATATTTGTATCATTGTCTGTTGTTAACATCTATATTTTCTTGTTGATTTAATTTGTTGTGGTTTTTTTTTTTTTTTTGGGTGCTCGTTCCATGTAATCTATCTTCTTTAAAAGCAAAATTTTCTGCTAGCATGAATTAGGATACAAGAGAAAAAGAAGGATCTAAAAAGGTTCTTACATGTGGGCAAGCTTATAATATTTTGCTAAATTAGATTTAGTGGTCCAATTCCTATGTAAGTCGTCTCTATTTGACTCTGTTTTTATTTTATTTTTTTATGTTCCAAAATGAAAAATTAAGTCAAAATTCGAATTCATTATTTTTTTCATGTGTAATATTAATATGTATTCTTAATATACTCTTAGAACTCATTCCTTCTCCCATATTAGAAGACAGGGTAACGCTGTAGCCCATACTTTAGCCAGGAGAGTTGGGTTATCTTTTTCTGTATTAGTCTGAACGAAGGATGTTCCATCAGACATTTTTTATTTTGTTGCCACTGATTTTCCATTTGATTGGATAATATTGATCAGTCTTTTTCCTTTAAAAAAAAAAATTTCTTAAAGGCTAAAAGCACAATATAATTAGAGACATTACTCTAGTTGTATAATATATATATATATATATATAATGATTATTGGTGATCTCATATTTAACTCATACTTGATACTGAGGAAACTACGTCTACTACTTTAAGGGAAAATAAATCGTTTGACTTTATTAATTCACGCCAAAGTTTTTGTAAGGTTGAATTTAATCAACCATCTTGTTGGCTTTATTCCATGCCAAATTTTCTTGTATTTCAACACTTAGAAATCCTGTAATTAGTTGGAAATCATGTAAGGGTAATGTGTGGGAGAATGTGAAGAAATGTTCAAGATTGTGCAGTGAAGTAGGGACTTGCGACTGGATCTTGCGGGTGACTCGCGACTGGCAAGCCGCTAGAAGATGCACACGAGTGAAGCATGTAGAGAAGCTGAACCGTCATGCCAGTTGTAGCATTATAGGACAAAAATTCCAGACTGGCCATTCAGTTAGCTCATGGCTTGAACTCGTGACTTAGTCAAGTCACGAGGTCAAGTCCCCAGCCAGCTCTGTTTTGGAAAAATGACTCTTCGCATTCCAAACACACACCAGTATATATAGACCCTTATACCCACGAAATGTAGAGAGCTTCCAAAGAGAATTTTGAGAGAGAAACAGAAGAGAAAAACAAGATTGACTGATCCACAATCTTCATCCTTGTTTCGCCAAATTCCTCTACTCTCATCCTCTCCATTGTTACATCCTAGAGAGGTTCTTCGCCAAATCCTTTTCTCACCATAACCATATCTGTGAGAAGGCTTTTTGGTGCTTTGGAAAGCAGTTAGGAAGGGACCAATTGATATTGGTTGATGCTATGGGCTATAGCGGAATCCGGTAAGCTAGAAAAGACAAAGGTTCGGTGCAACCTCATTGGAGCAAGAAGCTTGGAGGGCTTAGGTACATTGGGTAGATTAGGCTTGGAGGGTCTATTGCTGTTCATATATCCCAACTACATTTTCTAGTGGGTTATTGACCGCTTGGAGGGCGGCGGAGAGGTTTTACGCCGAGAGCTTCAGTTTCCTCTTCGATAACACATCGTTGTATTGTCCTTGTGTTTATATCTCTCTTCACTTAATCTTTGCCGTTTAATTTCTGCTGTGGATGTGATTTTAATTGGTTTAGATTGTTTTATCAATTCTGTTATTAGCTATGTTCATTTTCTGCACATATATTATTTGACATTAAGTTTGAATTGATATTTTTGTAATTGGAGGTCTAAACGTTTATAGTATTTTACACACTATTTGAACATTCTGTTTTCTATCTCTAGTTAACTTTATTGGTTGGTCCCCCTTTTTCTGTGGAATATAATTCATTTGTTTGTTGAAACTGAAGTTAATGGTTTCTTAGTTTAACTTTTACTCAATTTCTTTTATAATAAAAAAAATGGGTAGGGAGGCGATCTGAATTGGCGTCTTCTATCTGTGATTAGTTTGTATATAATAACTCAATTTTTTTCATGTTTATTTACAACCAAAAGAAAAAAAAAAAATCATGTTTACAATATAATTGAGAATATGAAATTCTTTACTGTGTATTCCAATATTTTTTTACACTTCCTTTTAGTGATGAATTACGAACAGTAATTGAAAATGTGAAATTCATTAATACTTAATTATATATAACTTAATTTCTTTCATGTTTAGAATATAATTGACAATATGAAATTCATTGATATGTGCTCCAATTTGTTTTTTACACTTCCTTTTAGTGATGAATTTTGTACGATAACTTTTTTTTAAGGGGAAATTTTGTACGATAACTGAAAATATGAAATTCATTAATAATTAATAATTATTTTGTCACTAATTTTATCTTAAGGTTCATTTGTTTTATAATTCCATGACAGATTATTTACCAAAGAAACAATCCATGGCAAATTTCGCAATAAATAAAAAAGAGTGATTGCAAATCAATTGAACCTTTTCTTGTGAAGTCGGTTGACTCTAGAGTCTTTTATATATTGTCAAATAATGAACCTAAAATCCAACCATGTTTATTAATGACTTGAAAGAATTATATATATATATATATATATATATATATATATAAATACTTTGAATATAAACCTATTTTTGAAAACTTTAAATTTACTTGATTCTTAAAATTTTTAAATAATACTTCAAAGACTTATTCTTATTCGAATTCTTAAAAATATTATAAGTATAAATTTTCTTTTTTGATACTAGGGAAGGACTTTTGGACACTGATAAGTAGGACAAGGGACTCATAGAGGCTTTCTCTTTGTCGTCGAGCTTCTATCAAGTTTTCAGGCTTGCTTCCTAGAACTAATACTGTGATTCTCCAAATTGTATGGTTTGACTTGTTTGAGTATATGTGGTGCGGACGTGTGTTGAGTCTTACATCGAGTGTTTATTAAGTAGATTTTGGATTTGCAAATGATTATGAGGAACTCCTATTGTAATTTAACTAGTCATTTTGGAGTAAAAGTGCAAATGGGATTGACACTTTCGTTGGGTTGTTGCAAATGGTTTCCAAGCAAACCAGGTAACGTCATGTGGCTAAAAAAATAATGATTGATACTTCAAATAAAGGTCGAACAAAATTGATTCAATATCAAATGTAATTATTGCAAGTCTTCAATAATACTCCACCAGAAAAAAAAAAAAAAAAATGCCCAATAAAGAGCAATTCATACTTCTGCAAAGCTGATACCACACAGTAAAAAAGTTCAACAAATTTGATTAAGTATCAAACGTAATTATTGCAAGTCCTCAGTAATTCTCCACCAAAAAAAAATGCCCAAAAAAGAATGATTAATACTTCTACGAAGCTGATACCACACAGTGAAAATGTTGATCAAAATTGATTCAGTATCAAACGTAATTATTGCAAGTCTTCAATAATACTCCATCGAAAAGAAAAAAAAAAAAAAAAGAATAACTTGTTAGATCTTCAGCAAAGGTTTAGATCATCAGTAATAATTGATCTTGTATGTAACAACTTATCTCTATTGGTTTATGCAATATCAATCTAATTTCTAGTAGATACTTCTTGAATTAAAAAGTTACATAACCTCTCAGATCTCACAAGTATAACTCACAAATCTTGAAAAATGTGTATTAGAGTTTTCTTTTTATACTTAGCAGTGTTGAACAAGTCCTGAAAAAGGAAAATCTTCCTCTCTTTATAAAGTCGGTCAATCTTTCTCACTTTGTATGAGAACAATGTGATCACCAATTGTCATTACGCAGCGCCTCAATTTTTTTGACTCTCTCTATTCCCTTTCATATTGAGCTACTAGATTTATTTTATTATTCTTTTTCTCTTGGCTACACGCGCGCGCATACGCACAAACAGCAAATACGTAAGTTTGTCCATGTGACACCCTGAGAGTTAAGAGAGCAGAGTGCCTGATGAGTCCCATGAAATTTCTCTGTTATTTCCTTTCGCTTTCTCAGTCTCTCACTAAGAGAAAGAAACATTCCCTTCTCTCGATCGGTCAGTCAATCTCCGTCCCACTGTATGGAAACATTTGTGATCACCAGATCTCATTCTGCAGCGCCCTCGAAAGCTGCTAAGAAATGTCGTTTTTTTATTGACTCTCTAGTCTCTATTCCTTTTCAGTCTTCGTTGGCACATATTTTCCAAAAGCTAAAGACTTTTGGAATTTACAAGCTCATTGATTGAGCTTTTGACACAACTGAGTACTGGAATACTTTTTTTTTTTTTTTTTTTTCAATAAGTTTTATAAGTAATAAAACTCTTACTCTTTTATCGTCAATCTCTACCTAGAAGGTTTTTATTTTTTGTCTCAATTTTCTTTTCCTATTGAATGACAGTTCTATTAAAAGAATAAGGAAATTAGATAACATTTTTTTTTTTTAACTTAATTCTTTGAGCCTCACTCGAGACCTGGAGGAAATTGCTAGAATTATTTTAAAAAGTTTATAAATTATAGTCTAAAATATGATTTGTGCTATGTAAACTACGTAATAAATTAATATTTAAAATAATTTTTGGTGATTTTATGATAATAAGTTTTATGTAATAAAATTTGTAATATTTATATTACGATTTATTTATTTATTATTTTAAATTTATTTTGTGTCACATTAGTTTGTAGTCTCATACCAATTTTTGAAAGTTATATAATAAATTATGTAATATTTTTGCTATTATTTATGAGTCTCATTGAACTTTTTGATATTATTCATGAGTCCTACTACACTATTTCAACTTCCTTTTAAATTTATTTACAACACTTTCAATAAATAAATTTTAATTTCTACAAAATAAATTGTTATTAAACCGACACTAATACACACTTTTGCACACATAAAAATTAACTTTGTTTTAATTATTACTATTTAGTGGGTATGCCAGTCTGTAGCAAACGCCAATGGGTTATTTTAAGGATTCTGACACTCTAGAACAAGAATGGTGGTTGATACATCAATATTCAGAGATAAGGCTGTAGAACAAAAAGATAGCAATAATTTGTACAACGTTGGGATGGTGAGGTGGGCATTTTCTGTTTGGCTGAGCTGTACGTTCACATTAATGACTATGACATTGAGTGTGATGCACAAGTAATAAGGTCTATCTTTTTTATTCTTTTGCTCCCGCCCACACATTTGAAGTCTTTCTGTTATTCCCATCAAACTTCCCAGTTTTCACACTCTCAGTCATCTTCTCACTGAAAATTTGTCGGTTCATATGATAATAAATTGTTATTTATAGTTTGTTGATGATATAAAGAGTTATTTGTAGTAAAATCCATAAAATTTTGAAAAGGCGAAATGATTTAGTCATAATTTTACAATATATAGAAAATTATCTAAGCTTTCAAAAATTTTTTTTTTTGTGAAAATACTTTCAAAGAATGCTTGTAGGGGCATAATTTGTAATGGACCCTTAACAATAAAACTTGTAGAGATGTGGGTATAAGGGCTAGGCGTTAGCAATATAAACAACGGATGATGTGAAATCAACATGGATAATAACAGAATGATTTTACTGAGTATTTTCTATGAGGATAAAGGCCAAGACTCTGGCTAGGTGTTGGTAAGGATCTTTGTAATGACTTCGGATAAGTGTTTGAGAGGATCCTAATGATTTTGGTTAAGTGTTTGCGGAGTGTATTCATCCTCGGTTCGGTCCAAGGATCTATTTCTTTTCCCCTTGATATCTCTCTCCTTCCCCCTTTTTATTGGGAATCTCCTTCGTTATATATTATTACTTTAGTTAATCTTCACCATCCATTTGTCAATTATCTGAACTTCTATGTACAGGGGTCTGTCCCATCATCTGTATTTGCAGGCTTTATGTTATTTCCCAGCCGCCTTTGCAGACTTTATAATAGTTGAAGTGACTGAAGCATTAGGGTTTTCAGGTCACCTCACCATTAAGGCGGCCAGAATGTTGGTAACGTTCATTTATTGAATGAAGGATATTTTCCTTTTACCAAAGTTGGTTTGCCGATGAGGCTATCGTCCTCGGCAAGGCCTTTGGATGACTTGGGTTCTTCCTTATTATCCTCGGTCTTTACATTATCCTCGGCGCGGGCCTTGGGCCGCATGTAGTGGGCCAGCGTGGTTAATGCGATAGGGCCCCACAATAGCCCCTCAAAATTCTGCTGCACGTCCCCTTGGGCAGGGAGGAGGATTTTGACTTCCTCGGCGTTTTTTCGCGCCCTGTTGAGCTTTGCCTTTCTGTTAGTGTTACCGTTACTTCGACTGCTCTTGTAATCTCCTTTTAGCGCTAAGGGGCCGTCTGAAGAGTCTTTTCCTTGTTTTTTTACAAGTTTTTCTTTTTCCAGAGTGTATTTTCTTGTCTGAGTTTCTTATTAGTTCCTTTAGGAATTGTAGGTTTGAGTCGCTTGTGCTTAAGTGCTCAATTTCTCGTGGTTTTTGTCCTTGGTAGGACTCATTATTCAGTGCCTGAGGGGGTTGGCTTTGCTGCAGATTTGGACACGTGATTCATACTAAGACCCTGGTTTTTCTTAAAACTTAGTATATCTTGAGGGAGTGGTCTACCTATTGGCTTGAGTCCTTGGACTACGTAGTGCCTGAGTTTGTCCAACACTTGGTTTTTATTCTGAAGCATCTAGTTTCCCCTGAGGCTTGGGTCCGAGGACCATGCAATGCCTTGGTTCTGTCCAGTACCTAGTTTTCTCATTTTATCATCTGAAGTATCTAGTTTCCCCATGAGGCTTGGGTCCGAGGACCATGCAATGCCTTGGTTCTGTCCAGTACCTAGTTTTCTCATTTTATCATCTGAAGTGTTTGGTTTCCCCTTGAGGCTTGGATCTGAAGACCATGCAATGCCTTGGTTCTGTCCAGTACCTAGTTTTGCCATTTGTCATCTGAAGTATCTGGTTTCCCCATGAGGCCTGGGTTCGAGGACCATGCAATGCCTTGGTTCTGTCCAGTACCTAGTTTTCTCATTTTATCATCTGAAGTATCTGGTTTCCCCATGAGGCTTGGGTCCGAGGACCATGCAATGCCTTGGTTCTGTCCAGTACCTAGTTTTCTCATTTTATCATCTGAAGTATCTGGTTTCCCCATAAGGCTTGAGTCCGATGACCATGCAATGCCTTGGTTCTGTCCAGTACCTAGTTTTCTCATTTTATCATCTGAAGTATTTGGTTTCCCCATGAGGCTTGGGTCCAAGGACCATGCAATGCCTTGGTTCTGTCCAGTACCTAGTTTTCTCATTTTATTCCTTACCTTATCTATTTATCCGTAGCCATTTAATTCTACATTGCTATAATTTACAATAAGCATTAAATAATTACACTTTTCAAGAAAAATAATAATAATAAATGCGGGCAGAGTTGGTGGAGGATAGGACCTTACCGTGTTCTGCCTCTTCGTTTGATGGGACCCTTCTGATTACGAGGCGTCTCCTGGGCTGTCCGGGTAACGTATTTTGACGCTTCGGTGCCTTCTCGTTTAATGAGGCGTCTCCTCATTAATGCCAGCCATGGATCTACGAGGATCTAACGATTGATAGGCCCCTTGTAACTTGGGGCGGAATTATTGCCTCCGGAAATCTCTCCCTGGGATTTATTGCGGATTGGCCCTCATCAATATTCCGCCTTTTATATAAGGCGTTTCTAGGGCAACCTTCTCCTTCACACTTGACAAACATCCATCTTAAACTTCTCACAAAAATATTACCCAAAAAGGTTCTGCCAAACATAGCCGTTTGAGCCCCTTCGAATGAGTTGGCCCTTGGAAAGGGCGATCTCGGGGATGCACAGCCCCTACCAGGAGCCAAGGATGACACTCCGACTCTGGACGTCACATTGGGGTTGGAGTAGGAGGAATCCAAAGATTCTCATTCTTTTCAACCTAACCAGAGGAGGAACCTTCCTCGCCGTCTGGAGGAGGATCCAGGAAGAACGTAACCACCTTCTCTTGGGTATGGGTCACTGACCCTCCAAGCCGGTAGCAATGGGGGTGAGAGGGAAGCCAGGCGGAACCCAGAAGTGGAGTCGTCCTGTGCCGCGACCTCTTCCACCTCCTATGTAGCTCTTCTTCCCTCTTTTCCCTTTTATCTCTTCTTCTTTTGCTCCTCAACGAGCCTTCCTTTTTTCTTTTCCTCTTCTCCTGCTTCTCATCTAGCCTTCTTTTCTGTCTTTTGTTCCTCTGCCAGCTTTCTTTCTCTTCTTTCCTCCTCTCTTCCTTCACTTCTTTTCTATCTTTTGTTCTTCAGCCAGCTTTGTTAAGCGTCTGCCTTTGTAGTTAGCTTTAGAACAAGCCCCATGGGCATCACTTGTAAGAGATGTAATAATTTTTTTTATATATTAATAAAGAAGTAGACCTGCTCTGTGTATTGTCTCTTTTCTTTTTCGTATACTCTTATTTCTTGTTGTTGTAGACTTCTGAATGAATATTGCTACTGTAAACTGTATAGTTCTGTATTTGCTCTCGATTGATTTGATTTTTTTTTTTTTTACACCAGCCGTTGCACTGCTAGTACACAAGTCCGCCCCACGGTGGGCGCCAATTGTAGGGGCATAATTTGTAATGGACCCTTAACAATAAAACTTGTAGAGATGTGGGTATAAGGGCTAGGCGTTAGCAATACAAACAATGGATGATGTGAAATCAACATGGATAATAACAGAATGATTTTACTGAGTATTTTCTATGAGGATAAAGGCCAAGACTCTAGCTAGGTGTTGGTAAGGATCTTTGTAATGATTTCGGATAAGTGTTTGAGAGGATCCTGATGATTTTGGTTAAGTGTTTGCGGAGTGTATTCATTCTCGGTTCGGTCCGAGGATCTATTTCTTTTCCCCTTGATATCTCTCTCCTTCCCCCTTTTTATTGGGAATCTCCTTCGTTATATATTATTGCTTTAGTTAATCTTCACAATCCATTTGTCAATTATCCGAACTTCTATGTACAGGGGTCTGTCCCATCATCTGTATTTGCAGGCTTTATGTTATTTCCCAGCCGCCTTTGCAGACTTTATAATAGTTGAAGTGACTGAAGCATTAGGGTTTTCAGGTCACCTCACCATTAAGGCAGCCAGAATGTTGGTAACGTTCATTTATTGAATGAAGGATATTTTCCTTTTACTAAAGTTGGTTTGCCGAGGAGGCTATCGTCCTCGGCGAGGCCTTTGGATGACCTGGGCTCTTCCCTATTATCCTCGGTCTTTACATTATCCTCGGCGCAGGTCTTGGGCCGTATGTAGTGGGCCAGCGTGGTTAATACGATAGGGCCCCACAATGCTTATTTTATTTTATTTTTAAAATATAAAACCTGTAATTATGTAATTTCTTTGTCTCTTAATATTTTATTTCAAATATTAAGAGACAAAGAAATTATGTAATTTTTTGCATTACTAGACTTTCCTTTTTACTCTTTTGTTCTCGACCACATATTTGATTTCAATGTGAATCATGTGATTTAACTAAATGACGTTTTTCCATTATTTTCCTTTAAATTTCCCCAATTTTTACAGATATCCTTGCCCATTAATATGAAATAAGTAATTAGTTTTGTAATATTTTTATTACCTTTTTAATTTATTAGAGATAATAAAAATATTACAAATTTGATTACAAACAAATAATGACAACGGTATAAAAATAAAAATGTTATGTAAGGTAGAATTTAATAAACCATTTTGTTGGTTTTATTCAGTGCCAAATTTACTTGTAATTCAGCATTTAGAAACCCTGTATTTAAGTGGGAATCATGTAAGGGTAGTTTGTGAGAGAGTGTGAAGAAATGCTCTAAATTGTGTAGTGAAGCAGGATCTCGTGGCTAGATCTCGCGAGTGACTCGCGGCTGGTAACCCGCCAGAAGATGCACAGGAGTGAAGCGTACAGAGTTGCTGAAGCGTCGTGCCAGCTATTGCATTACAGGACAAAAAGTCCAGGCTAGCCATTTAGTTAGCTCGCGACTTGAACTTGCGACTCAGTCAAGTCGTGAGGCCAAGCCGCCAGCCAGCTCTGTTTTGGAAAAATGACTCTTCGCATTCCAAATACACACCACTATATGTAGACCCTTATATTCACGAAATTTAGAGAGCTTTCAGAGAAAATTTTGAGAGAGAAACCCTAGAGAAAAACAAGATTGACTCATCCACAATCTTACATAGAGACTTTTCAAATTCCTTTACTTTCACCCTCTCTATTGTTACATCCTTGAGAGGTTCTTAGCCAAATCCTTTTCTCACTATGCCCATATCTGTGAGAAGGCTGTTTGGTGCTTTTAGAAGCAATTAGGAAGGGACCAATTCATATTGTTTGATGCTATAGGCTATAGCGGAATCCGGTAAGCTAGAAAAGACAAAGGTTCGGTGTAACCTCGTTGGAGCAGGAAGCTTGGAGGGCTTAGGTACACTGGGTAGATTAGGCTGGGAGGGTCTATTGCTGTTCATGTATCACAACTTCATTTTCTAGTGGGTTATTGACGGCTTGGAGGGCGGCGGAGAGGTTTTATGCCAAGGACTTTGGTTTCCTCCTTGATAATACATCGTGTGTTTTCCTTGTGTTTGCATTTTTCTTCCCTTAATCTTTGCCATTTAATTTCCGCTGTGGATGTGATTTTATTTGGTTTAGATTGTTTAACAATTCTATTATAAGCTTATGTTCATTTTTCGCACATCTATTGTTTGATATTAAGCTTGAATTGGTAATTTGTAATTTGGGGTCTAAACGTTCATTGTGTTTTACACACATATTGAACATTCAATTGGTATCAGAGCGGGTACACCCTTTGTGGTTTAAACACCTTAGTGCTATTCTTGACCCCGTATTGAGATGGACCGGTCTCAATCTCTAAATGTTCCAACATTTTTTTATGGTAATAATTATGCATTTTGGAAAGTTCGAATGATGGCATTTTTGTGCTCTATTGATAATGCTATGTGGGATGCAGTTGAAGTAGGTTGGACAAGACTAGAGGCTGCTAAATCCACTTGGGATAAGGCAGCTCTTGCGGTAGCTAATGCTAATAGTAAAGCCTTGAATGCTATTTTATGTGGTGTCTCTCCAGAAGAATTTCACAGGATTTCACGCATCACTGTTGCTAAGGAAGCATGAGAGATACTGGAGAACACGTATGAAGGAACAAAGAAAGTGAAAGACACCAAGCTACAGATACTGACCACCCGCTTTGAGGAGCTCAAAATGAGTGAGGATGAGTCCTTTGACTCTTTTTATAGTAAGCTGAACGAGGTGGTCGTTGGCAAGTTCAATTTGGGGGAGAAAACAGAGGATTCTAAAATAGGAAGGAAGATCCTTCGGTTATTGCCGGAAAGCTTCTGTGCCAAGGTTATAGCGATTGAAGAGAGTAAGGATCTTGATGACATCAAAATCCAAGAGCTGATTGGTTCATTGCAGATGTATGAATTGTCACTGCCCACATAGAGGAAGAGCAAATCTCTTGCTTTTAAGACAACTAATGAAAAGGTAGAAGCTAACAACTCATCGGATGAGGATGTTGTCAATAAAGATATGGCTTACCTTGTAAACAATTTCAAGAAATTCTTGAAATTCAAGAACAGTGGGAAATCTAGTTATAAAGGGAAATTTCAAAGTTCCGAGAAGGAGAAAAAGGAATTCGGAAGGAAAGATGGTAGGAAATCCCAATCTGTTAGGTTTTGAGTTTGTAATGTTGGCAAACCATGACAAAACATGACAAAAACTAAGTCTCATTAGTTTAGAATGGTCTACATTGAAGCCCAAGACAAAAACTTCAAGTTCAGGACAAAAACAAATGAGTTACAAGCTGGTTGGTTCGATCGATCCAATCTAATTTTCGATCGATCGAAAGTCGCGTATTAGGAAAATCAGCAAATGTAAAAAGGCCATAACTTATTCGTTTGAAGCCCAAATCGTGAGCCGTTTTTTCCAGTATTTAAAGGACATCATAAGCTAACCCTAGGTAGGGTTTTGAGAGATTTTTAGAGAGATTAGAGTGCCTCTTGTGCCTCTTTTATAGATCTAGGGTTTTGTACCCAAAAGCTCTCTTATGTTTTCTACCGGTGCTATTCCTTAAAGAATCTCAAGATCCGGTGTTGTAGAAGTTGTTGCCTTCTCTAGTCATCAAAGTTGTTGATGATCTAAACCTTCAAGGGTGGTCTTGGAGTCACAAACAGGAGAGTTTGTGTTGATAAACCTTTGAGTGGGATCTCAAAGTCACAGACGTAGGTGTTTGTGTTTTGCAAAGGCCAAAGAAAGAAGGAGTCCGTGGATTCGGAGCTTGCACGTGGTCGTGTCAGTAAGTTCTACTGATGGGTAGCATTAGGAAGTCAAGCGGGAAGCTTGTAAGTCCTTTTGTATGAACTTCGATTCTTTCTAGTGGATTTGCTTTTTACCTTGAAGATAGCTAAGTCAAATCCTCCCCAGGTTTTTACTGTGTGGTTTCCTGAGTGATCATATCATTGTGTTATTTATTTTTTCGCTGCTTTATTATTTTGATATGATTATTTGATTGCTTTAACCTAGATTTGCATAAATTGGACTAAGTAACAACTTGGCTAATTAACTAGGTTAATCTGGTTGGTTTAAGGGGTCTAAATTTCTAACAAGTGGTATCAGAGCGGGTAGCTCTTCTTGTTGTAGATCTTTTGATCTAAGAGCTGATCCTTGACCCCTGTTGTCATGGATAATTTGAAGTGTCTTTCTGCTCATGCTTCTGCTGATTTTATTGATGCCTATGATGTTTTGAATAAAAAGGACACTATTGTTTCTATTGATTTTTTTAATGCTTTTGAAACTCTTCGTAAGGAATTATCTAAATTTTTGAAAATTTCTAAGAAATTCAAGGAAGAGTTAAAATTGGCTAATCTTGAAAAAGAGGAATTGCTTGTTAGATTAGATGAATCTAATAAAAAGAATGAATTTTTGAGAAATCAAATTTCCTCTCAAGATGAGAAGATGAAAAGCTTGGAACAAGAGTTAGTTGAATCTAAGTCTAAAATTGAAAATTTGACTAGTACCAAGCCTGCTGATGATAACAGAAGTGTTTCTATTTCTCTTAAGCCTAAAACTGAGAAAGTTTATATCCCTCCTTTCAAAAGGAATGATAAAGAAAATGCTTATTTTATTAGGTTAGACAAAGGTAAAAGTTCTGATGTAGACGCTGAAGTTTCTAAACCTAAGTCTAAACCTACTGTTAGAGAGCATAATAAATCTGTTTTTGTGCCTACTTGTCACCGTTGTGGTGTTGTTGGTCATATTAGACCAAATTGTTCTTTGTTGAGGCAAAAACAAAAATCTAAGACTAGACTTGCTGTTAGGAATACTGATGTTCCTAAATTTGTTCCTGTTTGCCACTTTTGTGGTGTCCATGGTCACATTCGTCCTAATTGTCATAAGTTAAAACTTAAGCATTCTGTATGTCAATCTAGGATATGTAATGATATATCTCCTACCATAAGTCCATATAAATTGTTTCATATTCTTTTGAAAAATTTGAGCTTGTTGGCTTGTGAAAGAACTTTGCAGGATTTTAGTCTTTCTCAGAAGTTTGGTACAATCACTCAAATACACTCTCTTTCTCATGGTTTTTCACCTACAAAGCCGAAGACTCATGCTATATGGGTGAGAAAAGATTCTCCAAGGTGAGTGTTGTTGACTGGTCCCTGATTTAATTCTTTCAATTAATTGTGGACATGTCTTGTTTTTGTTTTTGGTTGTTCCTTTTTTTTTTTTATTAAAAAAAATCCAAAAACATTGAAAAATTTCAAAAAGACAAAAATATTTTATTTTGTGTCTTGTTTTATTTTTCTTGAGGATTACATGAGTTATGATATCACTCTCTGATTTAGAATATGCTTGACATTGTGGTGAAACTTGAATAGCATGTGTTATAAATGTGCTAAGCTATTTTTGACTTTATGTACTAGTTTGTACATGTACTCATGGGTTAATTAAGAAATTGATATTTCTTATTTGTGTACCTTTTATAGCTTAGTTTAGCACTGTCATGCATTACATTTGCATTGTTCATTTAGTACAATGTGTGTTTTTTTTTTTTTTTTTTTGGTCATAAAGTTTTTTTTCAAAATCTCAACAAGTGGTGATAAAGTTTGTTAAAACCAAAAAGATTTTTGTGTTTTGTATTATAGATCTTGGATTTATAATCAAGGATTGGCCATATTATCTTTACATAACATGTTTATGTACCTTGTTTAGCTTGGATGAGCTTACTTTAATGCACTTTACTAGTTGAAGCTTTGTAGTGCATGTTGTGTGGGAAAGATGTTTGTGGTTTTTAATCACTTTGTCTTGATATTGAAGTCATATTTTATTTGACTGTCGGACTTGATCTTTTTGAGAAAGGCATAAATAACCATCTCACCACTGTTCACTAGCCAATCATAAACACCTTAGTGCATATCATAAGATTTTGTGCTCGAGAAAATGTAGCACATGCACAAAAAAAGAATATAAGGTGTAGCCTCGGTTTAAATGCTTAATGCTTAAAATTTGTGTGTACTATTAGGCTTAATGCCAAATCACATAAATTAAAATTGGTGTGTATATCATGAGGCAAAAATACAAGAAACTTACATGATTGCAAGCTTTTGTTCTAGGAGATGTGAGAGTTATATGATGTAACTCTTTAGGTGATAGTCTCATTTAAATTATATGTGATGAATTTTGTAGACTTTGTGATTGATTGCTATTCACATATCACCTCACATGTATCTCAAGTTTTTGCTAGTTGCACACACTACACAAGTTACTCTTTGTTAAACTTGGTACATTATGTTGTGTGTGATTTTGTTGTGGCCATCCAAGATTAAAAGTTCCTTGATTTTAATGCAAAATGTGTTTAATGTTTGCGCTTTGAGGACAAATTGATTGAAAATCTTGATTTTGGAAAAACTGGGTTAAATTCAAGTGTTTTTGAAAAACTTTTCGTCTCATACTCATGCATTTTTTATAAAACAATGTGCTTTGAGGAGTTTCTGCATTAAAATGCTCTGTTTTTCAAAAATCTGATTTTTCCAGATTTTCGATCGATTGAACCTGTTTTTCGATCAATCGAAATTGCGATTAAAATTTTTGGTTTAAGTCTGCCTGACTCGATTAATGTTCGATCGATACTCGATCGATCGAAACTGAAAAATTTTCAGTTTCTATGTTTTTGACCAAAATTTTTTTATGCATCATTTGTGTTTAGGATTCACATGCATTGCATTATTTTTGTATCCATCTTGCAGTTTTGCAATCATATCACTCATTATTTTCAAACATAGCATGCATACACTTTGCTAAATTGGGTACTCAACTTGATTTAAAAAATTGATTGATTAATTTTTGAGTTACATACTTTCTAGTATATGCTATTTTTATGTGTGAATTGTAGAAAATATTTTTCTTAAGAGATATGATGGATAATCAATGTGCAATTTTTTCTATTCATGCAACTGTTCATAGGTCACATAGTGCCATGTTTGCATTTTATTGAAAGAGAGAATATTATTTTCTTCATGTGTATCCTCACCTTAGTTTTTAACTATGGTTTGTGTGTCTTTAACTTTGGTCCTGCTGGTGAGGATGTTCCTAAACCTGTTGGTGATGCTGCTGATTTTCCCCCACCCCTTTTATTTTTCCCCAAAACTGTTTTTCCCAAAACTTGTTTTGTTTTTCCTGTTTTTTTAGGGGGAGAAATTTTTTTTAAACCTTTGTGGTTCTTAGGGGGAGTTGTTGCTCTTCATAGGGGGAGTTGTCTCTATTTTCTCTTACTCTGTTGCGTATGTTTTCTGTCTACCTTCTGATTAGGTAGTCTTTGTCAATACATGACAAAAAGAGGGAGACATAAATGACCTGTTTGTTTTGTTTAGGGGGAGAATATAAAAACATTTTGATGTATCTAACTTAGGGGGAGAGTTAGAATTTTTTTTAATATTCTGTTTGATATTATTGTTTATATGTCTTTCTTTCCATACATACGGTGATGTGTTTGTTGAGTGTTTCAGGAAAGACAGGTACATTCTGATCAAGACCTTCTACCTCTTCTTGCAACTTCTTGGTTAGGAGTCTTAGATTGGGATGTGTGATGTATTTGGGCATTTTATTGTTTATAGGCATTATGTTGTATGTGTGTTTTGTCACGGATTGCCAAAGGGGGAGATTGTTAGGTTTTGAGTTTGTAATGTTGGCAAACCATGACAAAAACTAAGTCTCATTAGTTTAGAATGGTCTACATTGAAGCCCAAGACAAAAACTTCAAGTTCAGGATAAAAACAAATGAGTTACAAGCTGGTTGGTTCGATCGATCCAATCTAATTTTCGATCGATCGAAAGTCGCGTATCAGGAAAATCAGCAAACGTAAAAAGGTCATAATTTATTCGTTTGAAGCCCAAATCGCGAGATGTTTTTTCCAGTATTTAAAGGACATCATAAGCTAACCCTAGGTAGGGTTTTGAGAGATTTTTAGAGAGATTAGAGTGCCTCTTGTGCCTCTTTTATAGATCTAGGGTTTTGTACCCAAAAGCTCTCTTATGTTTTCTATCGGTGCTATTTCTTAAAGAATCTCAAGATCCGGTGTTGTAAAAGTTGTTGCCTTCTCTAGTCATCAAAGGTGTTGATGATCTAAACCTTCAAGGGTGGTCTTGGAGTCACAAACAGGAGAGTTTGTGTTGATAAACCTTTGAGTGGGATCTCAAAGTCACAGACGTGGGTGTTTGTGTTTTGCAAAGGCCAAAGAAAGAAGGAGTCCGTGGATTCGGAGCTTACACGTGGTCGTGTCAGTAAGTTCTACTGGTGGGTAGCATTAGGAAGTCAAGTGGGGAGCTTGTAAGTCCTTTTGTATGAACTTCGATTCTTTCTAGTGGATTTGCTTTTTACCTTGAGGATAGTTAGGTCAAATCCTCTCCAGGTTTTTACCGTGTGGTTTTCTGGGTGATCATATCATTATGTTATTTATTTTTCCGCTGCTTTATTATTTTGATATGATTATTTGATTGCTTTAACCTAGATTTGCATAAATTGGACTAAGTAACAACTTGGCTAATTAACTAGGTTAATCTGGTTGGTTTAAGGGGTCTAAATTTCTAACACAATCTACACAAGGAATCACTTGCTTCTAGTGCAATGAACATGGACACTTCAAGAAAGAATGTCCGAATTATTTGAAGTTGAAGGGCAAGGTATATGCCATAACTCTTAGTGACTCGGATTCATCTAATTCTGATTCTGAGGAAAGCTATGACGGAGAAGGAAATTACTCCGCCTTTATGACTATTGCTCATGTTGAGTCTTCGAAGGACTTGAATTTGCTTGTACAAGAGCTTGGGGAGCATAGTGATGAGGAATCAATGGGAATTGTGGAAGAATTGGATGGTGAAGAAGATGAGATTTCTGAGGGTCTACAAGAAAACTATAATTTACTCCTTGAGAAATCAGGAGAATATGCTCGTGTGGCCAAGGTAGCCGTGAAAAAGATGAAGAAGGCAAAGGAGGACTACAGAAGTCTCTTAGTTCGTCGTAAGGAGGCCAAATGTGAAATAGAGAAAAGCTGAATGAAGAGCTATCAGAAGCATATCTAAATTAGATTCCTTGAGCTTGAGATGGTTCAAGCAAATGCCAAGGTAGGGAGGGTCTCCACCAAAAAGCTAGATGATGTCATTTTCTCTTAAAAACAATTCTCAAATAAATCCGGATTAGGATATACTAGAGAAAGCAGTGCAGCTATGAATATCTCCAAATAAGTGAAATTTGTGAAGGCCAAAGAGCCGGTTATAGTTGCCCCCACTGTGGAGAAGGTGAAGGTTGAAAAGAAGAAGATTGTGGGTGATCAAAGGGTGTTGAATAAGCCCTGGAACCAATTTGTGGCCAGGATTGAAGCAAGTGGGAGATCTCTTCCAAGATCACGAAGAGGTTCGAGAACGAACCACTTTTGTGATCATTGTGGTCTTTAAGGACACACCCAACCCAATTGTCATAAGTTGAGAGCATTGAAGAATGCAACTGATCAAAGGTTAAGAGGACAAGAAATGACAAGAGAACTTGGGCTGTTGAGTTATCAAGAGGTCGAAATGGTGACCCCGGTGTGATGGACGTGATGAAGATGATCGATGCTTTCACCACTTGCTTGGAAAGCTTCACTAGAAGGTTTGAAAGTCCTAACTCTCGTACCCAATCCTACAAGGATATCACCCCAAACGCACGTGATGTGTGGGTGAAGAAGGGTACTCATGTATAAGCATTACAACATGTCCATGCATTAATACTTCCTATGCTGTGTGACTTTATTTGGTTGTATGCTTTTGTTGAGATGCAAGCTTGTTTGTTTTTGAAAAGGTTTATCTATTTTATTTGTTTTTAAAATGTTTTTACATTGTTGTTTTTTTATCAATCTTTTGTTGCTTATGTGTCGAAAATCCAAAAACACATAAAAAGTAGAAAATCCAAAAAGTTTGATTGACATTGTTGAGTTTTGTCTCAAAGTATGTTTTGCCTTGTACCTTTGTATTAATGGCCTTGTGCATCTACGAGCTTAGCTTGTTTCCTATGCACTCATATCATTGTGAGAGAAATCTTGAAATCTATGTGACTGTTGTAAATAGATCTTCAACCTTATTATGAATGATTAGTGAATGATTTTGTTGATCTTGAGACATGCATAGACTTATATCTTTATATCTTCCCACTCTTTATTTTATTGTTTTGCTTAAAGAGCTCACCAAATGTAAATCTCCAAATGAAAAGAGATATTGAGCTACAAAATCCTGTCGCACATATTAGTATTTGACTAGGAAAAAGGGAAAGCGACCAAAAATAAAATGTATGATGCCTAAAAAGCCAAAGGCTTACTCATCAATGTGAAATATAAAAAATTTCAGGCATTGATCTCACAGTGAGATGTAAAGATTCAAAAAGATCAAATAATATGATGTATATGAAGCCAAATGAAAAGCTTTAAAGTTATGTTATCAAGTTATGTGGGAGGTCATATATACATATTTCTATCATTGAAATGGGTCACATTATCTAGTGCTAGTTGTGTATGCCTTAATTGAATTGATCATTGAAACTTCACATTAGACTAAGGACTATCTCATTTTTGATACCCACACACATCACACATGTCTATGTTCAATGAATGTCATATTCATTTGTGTGATTGTACTTGATTAAATGTGTTTCCACATGCTCAATCTTTGTTGATCAAACACAAAAAGATTTTAAAGTGTTTTAGTTGTTTTTGGAAAGTATTTTGTTTTTGCAAAAAGTGTCAAAATCTTCAAAAATAGTGTTGTCTTGTTTTGGTGACTCAGTCGTAGGTTGGTCCAATCGCATGCCCTAATAGCGAGCCCACATAAAGATTTTTTGCGACTCACTGGCGAGTCAATGTCCCGGTTGCGAAAAATACTTAGAATATTTTTCAAAATTTGAATTTTTATGATTCACGCGGCTCATCAGGGCGACTTGTTCGCGGGTGGAAGGTCCAGTCACGAGGGGTACACAGAGATTTTCGTGACTCACCTCGCGACTTCCTCGCAGGTAGACCTTCCAGTCGAGTAAAACACTTAGAAAATTTTTTCAAATGTTTGTCTTAAGTGTTCTGGCAGCTGGCCCTAACGACTTGATCCAGTCGCAAAAAATGCGTGTTTTTGTCTTTAAGGGGCAGTTTTTAAAAACTTTTTAGTTTTCCCTCGAAATTTTGTGACTGTTCATTGTTTTCCCATTTTCCCTCTCTCAAACTCACCATGTTCCTCACAAAAACCTCCATTTTTGCATCATTCCATCTTCAAATCTTCAAGAAAAGGTATGAGTTTTCTCTTTCTCACTACATATTTCATGTTTTGAGCCTTATTTTCTTGAATCTGTGAGTTGTGGTTTTGATTTTTGATATATGTAGTTTCGAATATGGGTTTGGTTCATGTTTGTGAGTTTAGGTGTTTAGATTTGATTGATCTTTTCTCTAAGATACTAAATATGGTTGTTATCATGTTTTAGTTTCCCTGTTAGTGTTTGTGCACTGATTAGTGTTGGTTGGTAAATCTCATACCCATGTTGGTTTATCTTAGAGTCACATTCTATTTGATTGGGTCTTTTGTGATTTATTCTGCTGGTGTGTATAGTTTGGTTCACAATGGTTGAGATATATTCTATAGTTGCTATTGTCTTTTATCATATGAGTCGTTTCTGCCTTGAGGAAATTGTATGTCTTGTTTTGGTTTGAACATTTCATACTCATCTTGGTATGTCTCATAGACATATTTTTGTGTTTACTACCTCAATATAGTTGATTACTGCTTGTTGTTGTCTGTGATTAGGATTCTGCTCAAGAGTGTTGATCAAGTTGCTGCGGTCATTGTCAATGTGTTTTGTATATCTTTTGGTGATATGTCATTCTATCTTTGAGTTGAGATATCCCTTTCAATGTCTAAATCTCAACTGAATATGGTCTTAATGGTGGTATTGTTCTATGCTCTTTTCAATTATACTAACCTGTTAATAATGGTTGAATTTCCATCCATTGTGCTTTGTGTTTGGGGTCTTTTCTGCTATGTTTACAGATGACTCCTACCAAGAAGAAAACCACTGCTAAGAAGAGTGATAAAAGGCTGAAAATGGACAACTCCAAGTTCAGATCCACTCAACACTTTGAGAGATACAAAGTGTTCTACATAAATGTAACAATCATGCAAAAAAGATTTGTGGACTTAGTGGATTTGAAGGGCACCTTTATTCCCAAATGCTTTGAGGGTAGAGGTTGGGATAAGTTGCTGAGTGATCTACCTGGAGTGTGTGAGCCTTTAATTAGGGAGTTCTATGCAAATGCTGTGCTAAAAGAGGATGAAATTAATTGTTGGATAAGAGGGAAGGAATTCACTATAGATGCAGGTGATATAGATAAGGTGCTGGGTCTTGAAGGTTTGGATGACCATGAATTTACTAATTACAAAGACAGGATGCTATCCCTAGAAACTGTCCAATCTCGTATTGGTGGTGTTAAAGAGAGGAGATGTCTCAACACAAATGCCTTTCCAGCTGACATGAGGTGTCTAACCACCATCATGATGTTCAACCTATATCCAGTAAGGAAGCTGACTACAATCAACAATGCTAGAGCTATCTTTCTCATGGAGCTCAGAGGGAACACATTCATAGACATCAGCTCTCACATATTTGACATAATTGTGGATGAGATTAGAACAACTTTAAGGGCCAAGCTGATTTTTCCTAGTCTTCTTATGAGGATTTTTAGATTGAAAGGTGTTGAAATTCCTCAAGATATTAGTCCCATGCCTGCACTCTCATCCATCAATAAACAAACCATTACAAGGATACAAGTTCATCTCCTAGGTGATGAAGAAGAAGGTGAACCAATGGAAATAGAAACAGAGGCTGGAGAAGAACCCTCAAGCTCAAGAAGTTGAGGTAAAAGGAGCAGAGCTTCATCCTCATTAGCTGTACCTTCAGATGCATTCTAGATCATCCTAGAGAGGATTGATGGGCTTAGAGAATTTTGGGGGTAGCTCTTAAGGGGGAGTGCTAGCTTGAGGGGGAGTCTGCATAACTTACTTTTAGCTGCTTTTACTTCAAGTTCTTTTTTACTTTATGTCTATGCTGGATAATGTTGTCTATATTTTGGGTTTGCTACACTTTGGTTAATAGTTTAGTTTAAACTCATGGTTAGTTCTGTTAAAATTTTTGAAACTTGTGATTCATTGGTTTATGTTTATATAAGATATTATTCAGTTGTATATCATGTGTATGGTACATTTGTAACTGTTTGCTTTTGTAATCTTTTAGGTTTTTGTACCCTTGCTTTGTGGCTTAAGTACTTGTTGATAAATGTTATGCATTTTCTTCAATACATCACTCTTGTGCCCTTTGTTGGATTTTTATCCTTAATGTAATTACCTTGTGTTGTTGTATTGGTTGAGTATTGGATATGCAAATGATACTTTGCAAATGAGCTTATTAGCTTGCATGTCCAGCTGTTCATTTCGTGTGTGAATGAGCATTGTGATCACTTTTTATAGTGATTGTTTGTTTGTGGTCAAGCCATGCTTTATTGCTAAAGTTCATTTTTGCTTGATCGCATTGTGCTTGCTCCATATGCATTACAAGTTTTCTGCATACAATGATCATACTGTGTTGTTGTGTTTCAGGAGATACTTGTTCTTATGGTTCAAGAGCTTCACAAATTCTAGAGTTAGGTGTGAGTGAGTTTTATTCAACTGTTCCTAACTCACACGTTAAGTCTAGACTTTGTTGTAGGGTTTTGTCACGAAATAGCTCAAGGGGGAGATTGTAAGGTTGAATTTAATCAACCATTTTGTTGGCTTTATTCCGTGCCAGATTTGCTTGTAATTCAGCATTTAGAAACCCTATATTTAAGTGGGAATCATGTAAGGGTAGTGTGTGAAAGAGTGTGAAGAAATTCTCAAGATTGTGTAGTGAAGTAAGATCTTGCGGTTGGATCTCGCGGGTGACTTGCGGCTGGCAACTCGCCAGAAGATGCACACGAGTGAAGCGTGCAGAGTAGCTGAAGCGTCGTGCCAGCTGTTGCACTACAAGACAAAAAGTCCAAGCTGGCCATTCAATTAGCTCACGGCTTGAACTCATAATTCAGTCAAGTCACGAGGCCAAGCTGCCAGCCAGCTTTATTTTGGAAAAATGACTTTCCGCATTCCAAATATACACCACTATATATAGACCCTTATACCCACGAAATGTAGAGAGCTTCCATAGAGAATTTTGAGAGAGAAACCCTAGAGAAAAACAAGATTAACTCATCCATAATCTTACATAGAGACTCTTCAAATTCCTCTACTCTCACCCTCTCCATTGTTACATCCTTGAGAGGTTCTTAGCCAAATCATTTTCTCACCATACCCACATCTGTGAGAAGGCTGTTTGATGCTTTGGGAAGCAATTGGGAAGGGGCCAATTCATATTGGTTGATGCTATGGGCTATAGCGGAATCCGGTAAGGTAGAAAAGACAAAGGTTTGGCGCAACCTCGTTGGAGCAGGAAGTTTTGAGGGCTTAGGTACACTAGCTAGATTAGGCTTGGAGGGTCTATTGCCGTTCATGTATCCCAACTTCATTTTCTAGTGGATTATTGACCACTTGGAGGGCAGCGGAGAGGTTTTACGCCGAGAGCTTCAGTTTCCTCTTTGATAACATATCGTGTGTTGTCCTTGTGTTTGCATCTCTTTTCCCTTAATCTTTGCCATTTAATTTCTGCTGTAGATGTGATTTTATTTTGTTTAGATTGTTTATCAATTTTGTTATAAGCTTATATTCTTTTTCCGCACATCTATTGTTTGATATTAAGCTTGAATTGGTAATTTGTAATTTGGGGTTTAAACATTCATTGTGTTTTACACGTACACATATTGAACATTCATGTTATATAAACATAACAAAATAAAATAGTCACATCTACCCACATTGATAACATATAATGACAAATGATAATGAATTATCTTGTAATAATTTTGAAATATGAAAACTTGTAGAATGAAATTGTAAAACTTAATGTAATTACAAATTTTTTTTTTTTTTTGTGTTAACAACTCAATATATTCAAATTAATTTTTATTAAATTTTATTTAATTAAAATTTCTTAATGATCATCTTAAAAAAAAAAAAAAATTTCTAGAGTCACTACTAAATAGAGTGGATGATGTTAATGATGTGTGAAGATAGATAAACAGCAAAAATATCAATAAATTTTAATATTTTAATAACATAGACAATATAATAAATAATGGTTATGTAAAATTTTAAAAAAGAAGAAGTAAATTCTTATCTAAAATAAAAATAAATTTTTGGACAAGCTAATACAAATGTTCTTAGAGATAAATCAATATTTATTCATTTTTAAATAAAATTATAAAATCTAGTAAATACATTATTATACATGCAGGTAGTACCTGCATGTATAATATAATTGTTGTTTAGCCTAACATAATTTAATTTATTTTGTCTTTTATAATGTATTGGTTAATTAAATTATTGTTTATTAGTTGCGCGCTAGCTCACATCTATGTGCACATTACACTAAAAGTGCTAGCCATGTGCACATTACACATCCCTTGGGTTGATGTGCACATTACACTGCTCTAATTATTGTTTACCCGACCCTATGTCTTCATCCAGCCCCCACCCCACTCAACAGAAAAGCCAGTCAAGCCTCAAGAAAATTTCCCTAATCACAAAAGCCAGCTGCCAATCAGAAAATTTCACAATCACAATACACATTACACTAAAAGACAATTAATAACCATAAAAAAAAAAAAAAAAAATTAATAATTTAATAACTCACCAACACCAGCACCAACACCAACACCAACAACAACACCCACCAACACAAACGGATAAGATATTAAGATAAAACCAAATTCAACAAGTCAAAGAAAGCCAAATATTAATAAAGATAAAGTCAAAGCTTCAGTAGTTCAGCGGCCCAATCCCATAATCAACTGAAGGCAAAGTATTAAAATTAGACTTAAAGAATAAAGAGAGAAAGAGACTCATAATTTTCATTTCAGTGATTGAAATAGAAAGAGAGAGTAAGAGATTGAGAGAGAGTCAGAGAGAAAAAGAGAGAGAAGTTAGTTTAGTAAAATGAAATACCTTGAGGGAGGGAGCACTAGAGCAGCCGAGCAAGGAGGCCTGAAGGTTGAGGCTGCTGAGGCAGTGACAAGGTGATGAGAAATCTCCGATGAGGGTAGTGGCGAGTGATGAGCAACGACGACGATCTGGCCTGTACCGATCTCCAACGACGACCGAGCTGCGAGTGACGTGACCGATCTGATCTCCGTGACTCCGTCTGTTGGTAGTTGGCTTAAGCCTGAGGTGTTGCTCTTAACTGAGGTGTTGCTTGCCTTGTCTTTACTCTTTAGGTTTGTCTTTACTCTTTAGGGATTTCTGATTTGATTTGCTTTGCAACTCTGTATTAGGGTTTGGTTTTTTTTTTTTTTTTTTTTTTTTTTTTTTTTTTGGGTTGAGAATCCATGGATTTGCTACCTCTGTAATTTGTTGGGCTTGCCATGGGCTTGGCTCTATTACAATTTTTTTTTTCTCATGTTTTGGTTCAAAATTTTTTTTTTTTTTTTTGGGGGCTTTCTTCTTCTTCTTTTTTTTTTTTTTTTTTGGCTTGAAAGTAGAACAAATAAATTTTTTTTTTTTTAATTTGAGAGTGTTCCTAATTTTGTGATTGAGGGTGTTCTTAATAGAGAGCAAATATAAAAAATTTTGTAAAAACTTTTTTTTTTTTTTTTTCAGGTCAGAGTATTCGTGAGAACACTTTGAATTGCATGTGGCGTCACCACTGGCAGGTACATCCGCGTGAGAAGACAAAAAGAAAGGATTTCTTTCACCCCACAATTGATGAATTGAATGAAGCTAGGAAATAAAGGTGTATGGTATGGAGTCGACTTCATGGTTATTTCAAAGATTCCCCGACACTATGCTATAGAATCCAATCCACTAAGATAGCAATAATTTGTATAACAGCATTTCTTGTTTGGCAGAGCTGCTTTTTTAATCAGTCAACAATGAGATTGAGCGTGATGCACAAGTAATCAGGTCTGATATTTTAGAGTCTGATTGGTCATCAATCCCAAACTCATATTTTCACATTTTAAACAATATTATACATATTTTTACACATTTTTTCATCCAAATATATTTCAAAAAACTACAAACAACATTACTCAAATTATTTTACCAAACACCCCTTAACGCTTTTGCTCTCATCGACCGCATGTTTCTCTCCCTGTCTGAATAAAAAGACACGCTTAACACCAATTTTCAAAAAGCAAAACACTTTTGTGACAGGGAATGACATAGCTCATTCATTGAACTCTTGAGTCTTTGACAAAACCGTGGGCTGGAATTCAATTTTCCAAAAACTAAAGACTTTTATGGCAGGAATTTACAAGCTCATTAATTGAGCTTTTGACACAACTGAGTACTGGAATTCAAAATTTTTTTTTTTAATATAATTTTTGTAAGTAATAGAGCTCTTACTCTTTTTTCGTCAATCTCTGCTTAGAAGGTTTTTATTTTTATTTTTATTTTTCTTAATTTTCTTTTCTTATGGAATGGCAGTTCTACTAAAAAAAAAAATAAGGAAATTGGATAATTATTTTTTATTTTTTTTAAATCTCAATTCTTTGAGCCTCACTCAGGACCTGGGAGGAAAATTGCTAGAATTATTTTAATAAGTTTGTAAATTAATGTCTAAAATATGATTTGTGCTATTTAAACTTCATAATAAATTAATTTTTAAAATATTTTTTGGTGATTTAGTGATAATAAGTATTATTTAATAAAATTTGTAATATTTCCATTATGATTCATTTATTTATTATTTTAAATTTATTTTTTGCCACATTTTTTTTGAGGAAGTATTTTTTGCCACATTAGTTTGTAGTGTCATTCGAGTTTGTAAAAGTTATATAATAAATTTTGTAATATTTTTAGCATATTTTTAGTTATATTACCATATGTTTATGATTATAATTTTTCTTTTACCTAAAAGAGCTATAATAAAATCAACGCAGCCAAGCAAAGCTGGTATATGTAACGGGGTTTCATTCATATAGCTAAATTAAATTTGATTAAGCATGTGTAGCTCTTTACTGTGTAGTTATACATACTTATACCTCTCTCTCTCTCTCTCTCTCTCTCTATATATATATATATATATATACACACACACACACACACACACACACATACACACACTAGTGTGTAGCCATGTGCATATGCACGAATACAATTAAAAACAATAAAAATTATAAAGTTCAAAGTACAACTTTTTTAAGAAGAGGTTCAAATTATACATAATATTAGTTTACATTTTCTTTAAACCATACATTTTAAAAATATATTATGGTTTCTCATTGTGTGTGTGTGTGTGTGTGTGTGTAATTTAATTAAATTTAGACTCTTCGATTTTTGCACCTAATAATTCACTTGCTATAAAAATTAAAAAAATTAAATGGACATGTGGTGGAAAATAGACTTCAATTGAAATCCAATTTAAAATATAATTGAATTTAGACTTTTTGATTTTTATACTCAATAATTCACTTGGCATAAAATTAAAAATTAGATGGGACACGTGACACAAAATTGAGAATCCAATTAAAATTTAATTGGATTTTCTCTGAGTTTTGGCTATTAACACACACACACACACACACACACACATATATATATATATATATATAGAGAGAGAGAGAGAGAGAGAGAGAGAGAGATATGTGTGTGTGTGTGTGTGTGTGTGGTCTTTCTTCCACCAAGCTTATTTCCATTTTGCTTTTCAATAATTTGAGTAAAGTTTGTAGAGATTCAAAGTTAGTAAGCACCAGCATTGGATGTGCTAATTTAATTTTGAGCTACTAGGAGAAGTGCACCATAGCTCAATGCTATTTTTTTATTATTCTCTCTCCTCTAATTAACTAATGTCTCTCTCTTTAGTAGTTGAGGGTTTTTTTTTTTTTTTTTTAAATAAAGAAAATGTTGATTTTATTTTAAGTTATTTTAATGTGTGATGTATAAGTAAGAGATGAGATATGAAGTGTATTTTTTAATGCTATGTTAAAATAGATAAGGTAATTTTTAGGTACATTAAAATAACACTTAAAAAAAAAAAAGAATAAGAAGCAAAAAAAAAAAAAAAAAAAAAAAAACGTAACACTGATGCCCTTGGAGAAGAGACTTGTTGGGTTGAGTTTCTCCTCCTTTGCCTTTTGTAACAAGGACAAAACCAGGACTTGGAGTTAGGGAGGCAAAAGTATAAACAAATGTTTTTTTTTTTTTGAAACCCTAAATAAGCATTCATTTAGAAGAGAAATGTTATGTCTATAATATTTTTACAACATTTTCATAACAAATCGTAAGTGGTAGGTTATTATTGGTTGTAATGAGTGGACAAAAAAGTAATTTAAGTTATGGATTCAAATTAGAACCAATAACAACATACCGCATGTGATTAGTTGTGAAAATATTGTGAACGTAGCCCTTCTCAATTTAGAAAGTTAAGTGTTTTTTTTTTTTTTTTTTTTGGGGTGTCTTGTGTGTTGTCAGATTTGTATGAGTGTTTAATTAGACTAGTTAGAATTGGCTTAGGAATTTTTTATTTTATTTTATTTTTTGTTTGTGTCTTGCGTGGGTTTGTTTTGGGGTGTTGTTTGGACTTAAGTTTGTTATTAGTAAGTTTTGTTGGTGGGCTTGTTAAATTTATTTCAGATTTTAGATCAATAAAAATTTTTATAGCCTTAAAAAAGATCAATAATATTGTTTAGAGAGACAAGGTGCAAATTTATTGAAACAAATTGCTAAAATTAATACATATTTATCTGTCACTGTTTTGTAATGATTCATGGTAATGAATCAATATTTATTTATTCTAAAAAAAAAAATTCAAAACGAGTAAATACATAATGGAAAATTTTTGTTATATATATATATTAATACACACACTTTTGTGCACATAAAAATTAATTGTGTTTTAATTACTATTTATGTGTGTGCAAAGGCCAAAGATTGTGTATTAGTAAGGAGTTATGCTAATGCCACAATTTGTTGCACAATTTGTACTACAATTCGCCCATACGACCTCACTATCATTCTTTCACCACTTATATAACTTGTCACGTGGACGAATTGTAGCACAAGTTATGGCACCCGCACAACTCATTAGTGTGTATGCTAGGTTGTAACAAACGCCAATGGGTTATTTGAAAGATTCTAACACTATGTGTATGTTTGGATTGCACTGGAAACAGCAGACGTGCATATCTGTGTTTTTTGGCTAGATCCTGTGCACTGTTTATGGGACATGCAAGTATGAAAAAATGCAAATCTAACTTTAAAACTGAGTCCTATGACACTATTTACACATTTAAAAATTATTTTGTTACAGCGTTTTCAGTTTTCAGTTTTCAACAATAAACGATATCCAAATAGAACTTATGCTGTATAACAAGAAGATAGCAACAATTTTTTTTTTTTTTTTGTATGACGTTGGGATGGTGAGGTGGGCATTTTCTGTTTGGTTGAGCTATACGTTCACATCAATGACTGACATTGAGCATGATGCACAAGCCACAAGGTCTGATCTTTTTTACTCTTTTGCTCTCACCCACACATTTGAAGTTTCACTGTTGTTTCCGTCAAACGTCCAAGTTTTCACACTTGCGGTCGTCTTCTCATTGAAAATTTGTTGGTTCATATGATAATAAATTGTTATTTATAGTTTCTTGATGATATAAAGAGTTAATCGTAGTAAAAATTCATGAGGGATCATTTGATATGGGATATTGAGCAAAAATTTTCAGTTTTTAAACAACATTATACGTATTTTAACACATTTTTTTACCCACACGTATTTTCACAAAATACAAACAACGTTATTAGAACAACATTACCAAACGAGTCCTGAAATTTTGAAGAGGTGAAATGTTTTAGTCATAATTTCATAATATATAGAAAAAAATAAATTAATAATTGTATCAAATTATCCAAGCTTTCAAATTTTTTTTTGTGAAAATACCTTCAAAGAACGATTTTTTTTTTTTAATTTTTTTTTTAAATATAAAGCCTTTTTTTTTTTTTCAATTTCAGATATTAAGAGCATGTTTAGTAACGTTTTTTGAATAATAGTTTTTGTTGTTTAAACAATATAACACGTACTTTTACAACATATTTTTACTTACACGTATTTCTATAACACTTAAACAACGTTACTGGAATAACATTACCAAACAGACCTTAAAAAACAAAGAAGTTCTGTATTTTTTGCATTACTAGACTTTTCCTTTTTACTCTTTGCTCTTGACCACACATTTGATTTGAATGTGAACCATGTGATTTAACTAAATGACGATTTTCTATTATTTTCCTTTAAACTTCCCCAGTTTTCATAGAAGTCCCTGCCCATTAATTTGTAATAAGTAATCAATTTTGTAATATTTTTATTACCTCTAATCTATTTATCAAGTTAAATTTATTAGAGATAATAGAAATATTACAAATTTGATTACAAACAGATAATAACAACTGCATAAAAATAAAAATATTATATAAACATAACAAAATAAAATGGTTACATCTACCCACACTGATAACATATAATAACAAATGATAATGAAATATTTTGTAATAATTTTAAAATATAAAAATTCGTAGAAAGAAGTTGTAAATCTTAGTGTATTTACATTTATTTGTGTTAACAACTCAATATATTCAAATTATTTTTTTTTGAAATTTTTTTTAATGATAATTTAAAAAAATTATAAGAGCCACCATTAAATAGAGTGGATGGTGTTAATGATGTGTGAATATAGATCATAATAGCTAAAATAAAAAAACATGTGCTGGAATTCAAAGTCTTGTTTTTTTCATAAGAAATCTTTTATTGTTTAGTGACCAAATTGTTTGGTTTTGCGCTTTACCGTCTACATTTACATCATTCTCAGCTGTGAAGTATGGCAGTTTTTATTGAAAGAACAAGGAAATACTAGTAGATATTGATTTTTTAAATCTCAATTCTTTAAGCCTCCCTAGAAACTGTGAGGGAAATTCTAAAATTACTATATAATATTTATAAATTTAGGTGTCTAAAATATGATTTGTGTTATTTAATCAACAAAATAAATTATTGTTTTATGATTTGGTGAAACGTTAGTGTAAGGACCAAATTTAAGTCCTTAGCCCAAAAGGTGGATGGACTTAGGCCCAAAAAGCCCAAAACAATGAATTTATAAAGAGTAGGTTGGAAAACTGGGCTTTAATGAATCAGACAATTACTAAAGTAGATTCAGTTGACAAGAGAATGAAGATAGATAGATTTATGCTAAGGAAAATCATCCTCGGCAAAGTTCGAGGAGATCTGTTCTTATATATTTCTTTCAGGTTTGATTACAAAGTCAGTTCTTAACGCTACAGTGTTTTCCTCTTAATTTCTCGATCCCTTTCTCCCATTGCTT
The DNA here is from genome assembly GCA_023736055.1 of Quercus glauca. Lineage (NCBI taxonomy): Eukaryota > Viridiplantae > Streptophyta > Magnoliopsida > Fagales > Fagaceae > Quercus > Quercus glauca. The sequence goes on along the minus strand of CM043325.1, from coordinate 19,747,832 downwards.
TGTCCTTCTTTTATACTCTCTTCCCCTTTCATCTTTTTTCTCCACGTGCATGTCAGACGGTTAGTCTCGATACTTATCCCATCAGCGCCTCTATAAGTCCTCATGTGTAAGGTTGAAAACCACTGTTCAGGTATCACCTCCACATTAATGAGACCAGAGAGTTAGCTGCAGTGTATTCAATGCGGTAGCAGCAACTTTCTCCTTAGATATTTTAGGATTCCCCCCTGTCCTATGTTTCTGCAATGCTTATCCATACCAATAGAACTCCCTGGAATGTTCCCCTAGATAGCAGACCACCTATTCGAACCTCGACTTGGTTAGTGAAGGAGGCATTCATTCTCAGCCCACCCTTTTGGACCATTAAGACCAAAACTAACTTCTTCATCTACTAACACGGACTCCCTTAACAATGTTTACTCCTCCTCAGACGTCCTCTAGTCTTCGGCTTAGGCCTTAGGCCTAATATATGCATAGATAATGAACTCTTGGGCCCAATACCCTTACAATAGACCTTCGAGATTCTTCTTTCTTGCTCTACGAGAAGAAAGAAGGATTTCGATGTCACTATATTTGCTCTGTGCTAATTTCATCCCACCTCTACCTGTGAAGACGCCTTTTTAACTACCCAAGGCACGCTCCTGGTGCTTTAGCATTTGAGACGCGTCTTCATTAAATTTTTATGGCACCCTATCCCCTACGTTCTATGGCATGATGCAAATCCAACGGTTGAGGATTTTGCTGGGAACCAAGCGAGAATTTTCCTGCTTCTAACTTTTTCTTTAGTATAAATACTCCTCAAATCAATCACTCATCTTATCTTAGCATTCATTTCATTCTAGTGCACATACACTGAACCTGCCAATTTACCTAACTCACTTGTGCCCTCACAAATACAAAAAGCCAGTTCGAGGATACTTCCCTTCTTTCTGTAAGTCTTCACAAACCTTTACATTTTTTTTCCATATATTTTTCTTTTCTCTGTACTGCTTCACTCTTTCTTCTCAATCTTTTAGTTCTCCCAACCTTCCTAGAAATGGATAGATTCAAGAGCTTGGTAGACTCCGAGGAGGGAATGGAAAACTTTAGGGCTAAGTATAGGATCTCTCTAGGGGTAGGCACTAGGTACTGTAAAGAGGAACAATGGCATGCAGATAGACAAGAGGGAGAAGTATTAATCCTAATGATTGCTTTCATAAAAGAAGGGATGAGAATCCCTATGGGTACTGTTACCAGAGACTACCTTAGGGCCCATAGGTTAGCTCCCACCCAATGTGCCCCCAACATGTTCAGAATCTTAGGTTGTGTAGATGCCCTCAACGAGAGGATGGGCTTAAACCTCACACACCACTATGTCAATTGGATTTACAATCTCCATCACTTAACAAGGCAGGGGTATTACCTCAAGTCTAGGTACCCTGAGGTTAGGCTCATCCAATACCTCCCCGATTCCAATAAACGTCTAAACAAATATTTCCTGATTGTGTTAAAGGAATGGCACGATGGCCTCCCTTGCCTGGCGAGAGAAAGGCAACCAGGTGGGGTTTTAGGCCTAGGTTTGAATAATTGTATAAGTTTTCCTTTGATTAGCTCTATATATTTTCTTTGCTAACAATGTTTTTCTGTTTCTCTCCATGGTTTCCCAAATAAGAACACCGATGTGCCCAACTTCAGTCTTGTGCACCAGCAGAGTTTGGTGATAAGTGTAATTTTTACATGATTTTTATTATCCTCTTATTTATTAAAATTGTTTAGTTTTCCTTTATTTCTTTTGATTTGATTTAATTTTTTATTTATATTTATCTATTCATTTGTGCTTTGAAGGAATGAGAAGAGCAAGGAATCAAAGGAATTTTGCACAAAATCCAAGTCCAATTCGGATTAGGATTCCAGCCTGCACATCAGTTAGTATTTTCAGCATAACTTTGGGCTCAGATATCCAATCGAGATGATTCAAGTTGGGCTGGAAAGTTAACTTAAAGGGCTACAACTTTGTAGTTTACCAAAAGTCTGAATTATGACATTAAATGGGCCAAAATCGTCGGTTAAGTGAAGCCTAAAAATCTGGGATTTTTTCCAAACGGGAATTCAACTTGTAATAGGATTTCTTGACCTATTTAAAGGCTCTTTAGGGTAAAAAGAAGAAGAGAGAAACCTGAGAGGAAAAGGCAAGGCCGCATTGAAGATTTTGCTTTTAGGAGTCTTTCTGAAGAGGAGGATTTGAGGACAAAGGCGAGAGCTTCATGTTGATCAACCATCAGATGAAAGACATAAGTTTTATTTGTTTTCTTTTTAGTTTTATTATGAACTAAATTTTATTTTCTAGAGCGTTGATGTAGTCTAGCAATGAACACACAATTTATATTCTGAATTATTTTATTTTTAATATTTCCATGATTGAGTGTTTAATTCTTATTCTTAATGCTTACTATTTTTTACGAATTATGGTTTGATCAATTGAATTACAATGAGACCGAGAGGTGATTTGTTATTTTAGTTCTAGAATTAAATACCTCTAGTTGAGTGAAAGTAGAGATGCTTTACCACGATTAGTGTGATTTTTTAGAAAATTCAACGTACGTAATGAGTCTCCAATTAATTAAATTCACATAGAGATATGGAATTGTTAGTTGAAGATATTTTTGATATTATTCGAGAGAAGATATTGAATACTTAAGGAATTTTTAATCATCAACGGGAGATTATTAGAATTTAACAATTAGGAAGAATAAATTGTGTGGGATTTGTTAGGTGAAATCAACCGCTCTAGATCCATTCTTATCATATTTTTACACTTTTAGATTTTTGCGCTTTGTTAATTTTTTATTCATAGATTTATTTTTATTAAATAGTTTAATTTAATTCAGATAGTAGAACATTCCATTTATTTTCGATTTTTCCAAATAGTAATTAATTTAGTGAATTTCGGTATTCAATAACATAGTTAATCCCTGTGGGTTCGACATTCATTTTCTAAAAACACTTTACTACTTGTTACGATTCTGTGCGCTTGCAGATTATTTTACGCGAACATTTGGACAAGATCTTGAAGGTCGAGGTGTTCATACATACAAACAGCCAACTCAGAGCAGCCCATTTGATCTTGGACTAAATACCTATCTCCAAGAGCTTCTTGGTGCTAAAGTGTGTCATTAAAGCCAGAGATCCTTGACTTCACCGGAACAGCGTAGCAGCTCCAGGCTATCTTCTCACCGACCCTGTTCCAGAAGGCACGCTCACCACTAAGCCCATACTTGAGGGCATACCAAAGGTAGCCTCGTCACCACCGTAGACAACAGGAGTGGTCGTTTCTTCTCACCCTACTAACACAGAAAACGAAGAAGTAGTTAGAGTACTTGATTTCGAGGATGAGTTTGAAGTCTTCAATCGAGCTTTGTCCTCAGAAACTCCAAATTTTGATCTTGGCTATCCATTCATTCCAATAACAGATGAGATAGGAATCCAACGCAAACAAAGGTCCACCATTCAGGAATTGCTGGAGTCCTAGCTAGGGAGGGACGCACTAGGGAAGGCCGCACAAACTAAGCCTTTCGCTCTCCCACCGGCCTTGCCCTTTTGACTTGAACCTATCGACCTAAAAAGGGAGAGGGTGCCTAAAGGAAAGGAGGTGGTGGAAGTTGAAAAAATACACCCCTTTTAAGAGGATGAGGCCTAAAGAGCGACCAAGTAAGCTAAAGTAGGGCAAAAGGGTGCTGAGAAAAGGAATGATCCTCAGGTCGCCCCTCTACCCTGGCTCCCCACCCCAATGTTGGATGGCGCTCCTCTGCTAGCCAATTCCTTCATAAGGGATTTCTAAGGAGGGACGGCTAGCTATGTGGCCGATGCGGTGGAGCAGGTTCTGCTGCTCCCTGAGGACATAGTCGAGCTACGGTCCATGAGGAGACACAAGATCTTTCTCAGTTTGAAGAGATATCTTGCCATGGTAAGTCCTGAGAAACTCCAACCTTTGATCTTGGCCATCCATTCATTCCAATAACAGATGGGATGGGAATCCAATGCAAACAAAGGTCCACCCTTTAGGAATTGCTAGAGTCCCAGCCAGGGAGGGACGCACTAGGGAAGGCTGTACAAACTAAGCCTCCTACTCTCTTACCTACCCTGCCTCTCCGACTTAAACCTACTGACCTAAAAAGGGAGAGGGAGCCTAGAGGCAAGGAGGTGGTGGAAATTGAAAAAATCCCCCCCTTTCAAGAGGATGAGGCCCAAAGAGTGGCCAAGTAAGCTAAAGTGGGGCAAAAGGGTGCTGAGAAAAGGAATGATCCTCAGGTCGCCCCTCTAGCCTAGCTCCCTGCCCCAATTTTGGACGGCGCTCCTTTGCTAGCCAGTGCCTCCATCAGGGATTTCCAAGGAGGGATAGCCAGCTATGTGGCCAATGCGGTAGAGCAGGCTCTGCTGCTCCTCGAGGATATGGCCGAGCTACGGTCTATGAGGAGACATGAGATCTTTCTCAGTTTGAAGAGATATCTTTCCATGGTATGTCCTCTGCTTGGCCCCGTTTTCTTATCTCTCTCCCTTTTTCTTTAATTACTTTCCTTAATTTCTTTTTCTAATCTTTGTTTCTTTCCTCGGTAGGCTATTCAAGCCTCCTTTCGGGTGGAGGAAATAACCGACTACTACCATCAGCAGATGAAGGAGGAGGAGGAAAGGCGTAATGACGCTGTGGAGGCCTTTAATGTGGCAAAAAAGAGTAATCAAGAGCTCAAGAAAAAGATGCTAGAGGAGGAGAGAGAAAGAAAAGTACAGTAGCTGCTCTTGATTGTGCTAAAAAGCAAGCTTAAGGCCAAAGGGTACTTCTTCGTAACACTGAGGATCAGCTGGCCGCCTCCAAAACTCAAATTGTTTCCCTTAAAAAGTAATTGAAGGAGGCTGAGAAGGCAAAGGAGTTGGCTAAGAAGGCTCGAGATCCACTTAGGAGTGGCGAAGACCGAAGAATCCCTCAGGGTCTTGAGGGTGTGCAGGACCTATTGCTCTCAGGTATGGAATGAAGCTCTTATCCAAGTTGGGGTTGAGGCTTCATCTGTACTTAGAAAGGCAGAGAGTGTGTACTACCCCCCTACCATCCGAGAGTCTGTTCCCTCTGGCTTGAGGACTGATACCACCTCTGAGGTGGCAGAGGTGGGCAAAGGCTATATTGCCAATGTTCCAACTTCTTTCGACAAACCCGTCGAGGAGGCCGAGCACCCCAAGTCACAGAAAAAGAAAAGAATGCTAGCCAGGGAGTGGTCCCCAATGTTATGAAGCCTCCAACTGTCACCCAGGATCATCCTGTCGAGAAAGAAGCTCCTAAAAAAATGGAGATCGTCCTGGCCACTCTTCCTTTGCCTGCTAAGGCTGATCCAGCAAGCAAGGGCCTTGAGGCATTAGAAGCAGCCTCTACTCAACCTATCCATGGCCCTCCCAAAGACAAGATTCTAATAAAGAAACAATAATTTCTAGTGTAGTTTTCCTTCTTCTTTTTTTCATTTATTTATTTATTTTATTTGGCGCTGTTTGTACTTTTAAAGTTGTAATTAATGTGACCTCTTTGTATCTAATCTGCCTCTTTCCGAGGCTTTAGTTAATGAAAGTTATGAACATTTTCCTATTTCTATGATTCTTACACAAGTGTTGATATTGTTTCTGTCTTGCTTAACACTTAGTTAATATGGAAATTAGATATAACTCCATTCATGTATACAAATGGTAAGACACCAATTCATGCCAGATTTCATCTAAATTTCTTCCCATGACTAAGTTAAAAGACCTGGATACAATAATCAGACCTAAAACAGATCATGGATATACTTTCAAATGCTTTAGGTGATGTTTACAAGCATGCAATTGATCATGTCATTTTAATGAAGATCCACATCATTCAGTGGAGCTGATTCCATTAAACACTTAAATAACCAATAGTAAGTGTTAACATACTCAAATGGGATCTAGATAAATTACAGGTTCTGCTTGATATTTTTGTGAATGGCTTAAAATGTCAATTCACCTAAGGTATATGGTCCGAGAATCCAGGCATGACCAAGATTTTGTTTGATACTTAGAAAAGCAATAGGAAGTATTAATTTACCCAAAGCATGTAGTCCGAGGAACCAGGCATAGCTAAGGTTTTGTTTAATACTTAGAACAATGATTAAAAGATATCAATATTTCGAAGGTATGTGGTCCGAGGAGTCAGGCATGACTAAGGTTCTATTTGATACTCTGATAGATGTCAAGAAGTATTAATTTTCCCAAAGCATGTGGTCCAAGAAGTTAGGCATAGCTAAGGTTCTGTTTAATACTTAGAATAATGATTAAAAGATATCAATTTACCTAAGGTATGTGGTCCGAGAAGCCAGGCATGACTAAGGTTCTATTTAATACTTGGATAAATGTTAGGGAGTATTAATTTTCACAAAGCATGTGGTCCGAGGGGCCAGGCATAGCTAAGGTTCTGTTTAATACTTAGAACAATGATTAGAAGATATCAATTTATCCAAGGTGTGTAGTTTGAGGAGCCAGGCATGACCAATGTTCTGTTTGATACTTGGATAGATAGTAGAACGCATGACACACGATATAATAAGCCCAAATATGGTGAAGAAAGCTTTCTTTAATAATAATACATTCTCAGGTTATTTACATTCCAGGGGCGTGGTACAACGTTTTCCTCTAGATCTTCAAGATAATATGCAGCTATTCTGGCCATTGATGTGATACGATATGGCCCTTCCTAGTTAGGTCCCAATTTTTCCTATGCTGGGTTCTTTGCAGTTCCTAAAACTTTTCTTAAGACCAAGTCTCCAACTGTCAGAGGTCTTAGCTTTACGTTGACATCATACCCCTGCTTGAACTTGTGTGGATAATAGGTTAATTGGACCATGGCATTTTCTCTTCGTTCTTCAATTAAGTCTAAGCTCTTCTCCAATAGCCCATCGTTGCTGGTCAGAATGAAAGAACTTGTTCTCAGCGTGGGAAATCCAGTCTCTAGAGGAATAATAGCCTCGGCCCCATAAGTCATTGAAAAGGGCGTCTCCTCAGTGGATCTACGGGGCATAGTTTAGTATGTTTAAAGGACGTGTAGCAGTTCTTCTACCCATTTGCCTTTTGCATTGTCCAGCCTCTTTTTAAGCCCTCCCACTATGACTTTGTTAACAACTTCAGCCTACCCGTTTCCCTGTGGATATGCCGAGGTGGAATAACTATTTGTTATGCCCAAGTCACAGTAATACCTCCTGAAGGCCTTGCTATCAAATTGCAATCCATTGTCTGAGATAAGGGTACGAGGGATTCCAAATCGAGTGACAATATTCTTCCAAACAAATTTTGTGAGGTTGAATTTAATTAACCATTTTGTTGGCTTTATTTTATGCCAAAATTTCTTGTAATTCAGCATTTAGAAACCCTGTATTTAGGCAGGAATCATGTAAGGGTAGTGTGTGAAAGAATGTGAAGAAATGCTTAAGATTGTGCAAAGAAGCAGGGACTCACGACTGGAACTCGCGGGTGGCTCGCAACTGGCAAGCCGCTAGGAGATGGTCACGTGTCAAGCATGTGGAGAAGTTGAAGCGTCATGCTAGCTGTTGCACTATAGGACAAAAAGTCCAGATTGGCCATTCAGTTACCTCATGGCTTGAACTCGCGACTCAGTTAAGTCACGAGGCCAAGCTATCAGCCAGCTTTATTTTGGAAAAACTGACTCTTCGCATTTCAAACACACACCACTATATATAGACCCTTATACCCATGAAATGTAGAGAGCTTCTAGAGAGAATTTTTGAGAGAGAAACTCTAGAGAAAAACAAGATTGATTTATCCACAATCTTCACCTAAGAGACTCTTCCAATTCCTCTACTCTCACCCTTTCCATTGTTACATCCTTGAGAGGTTCTTAGCCAATTCTTTTTTCACCAAACCCACGTCTGTGAGAAGGCTTTTTAGTGCTTTGGGAAGCCGTTAGGAAGGGACCAATTCATATTGGTTGATGCTATGAGCTATAGCGGAATCCGGTAAGCTATGAAAGACAAGGGTTCGGTGTAACCTCGTTGGAGTAAGAAGCTTGGAGGGCTTAGTACATGGGTAGATTAGGCTTGGAGGGTTTATTGCTGTTCATGTATCCCAACTATATTTTCTAGTAAATTATTGACTGTTTGGAAGGTGGCGGAGATGTTTTACGCCGAGGGCTTCGGTTTCCTCTTCGATAACACATCGAGTATTGTCTTTGTGTTTGCATCTCTCTTCCCTTTATCTTTGCCATTTAATTACTATTGTGGTTGTGATTATTTATGGTCTAGATTGTGTATCAATTATGTTTTAGCTTATGTTCATGTTCCGCACATTTATTGTTTGATAATAAGCTTGAGTTGATAATTTGAAATTTGGGGTCTAAACGTTCATTATGTTTTACACACATTTTGAACATTCAATTGGTATCAAAGCGGGTGCACTCTTTATGGTTTAAACACTTTAGTGCGATCCCTGACCCTGTATTGAGATGAATAGGTCTCAATCTCTAAATGTGCCACCATTTTTTGATGGAAATAATTATACATTTTGGAAAGTCCGAATGAGGGCATTTTTGTGTTCTATTGATGATGCTGTGTGGGATGCAATTAAAGTAGGTTAGACTAGGCCGGAGGCTGCTAAATCCACTTGGGATAAGAGAGCTCTTGCGACAGCTAATGCTAATAGTAAAGTCTTGAATGCTATTTTCTATGGTGTCTCTCTAGAAGAATTTCACAGGATCTCACATATCACTAATGCTAAGGAAGCATGGGAGATACTGGAGACAACTTATAAAGGAACAAAGAAAGTGAAAGACACTAAGCTGCAGATGTTGACCACCCGTTTTAAGGAGCTGAAAATGAGTGAGGATGAATCCTTTGACTCTTTTTATAGTAAGCTGAACGAGGTGGTCGTCGGCAAGTTAAATTTGGGGGAGAAGACGGAGGATTCTAAAATAGTAAGGAAGATCCTTCGGTCACTGCCGGAAAGCTTTTGTGCCAAAGTAACAGCTATTGAAGAAAGTAAGGATCTTGACGACATTAAAGTTCAAGAGTTGATTGGTTCACTATAGACATATGAATTGTCACTACCCACACAGAGGAAGAGCAAATCTCTTGCTTTTAATACAATTGATGAGAGGGTAGTATCTCATGACTCTTTGGATGAGGATTTTGTAGATAAAGATGTGGTGTACCTTGTGAAAAATTTCTGGAAATTCTTAAAACTCAAGAACAGTAGGAAATCTGGTGACAAAGTGAAATTTCAAAGTTCCGGGAAGGAGAAAAAGGAATTAAGAAGGAAAGATGGTAGAGAATCCCAATCTTCACAAGGAATCACGTGCTTCGAGTGCAATGGACATGGACATTTCAGGAAAGAATGTCCCAATTATTTAAAATCGAAGAGCAAGGTCTATGCCACAACTCTATGTGACTCGAATTCATCCAATTCTGATTCTAAGGAAAGTTGTGATGGAGAAGGTAATTACTCTGCATTTATGGCTGTTGAACATGTTGAGTCCTCGGAGGACCTGAATCAACTTGTACAAGAACTTGGACAACATAGTGATGAAGAATCCATAGGGATTGTTGAAGAATTGGATGTTGAAGAGGATGAAGATACAGCTGGCCTTCAAGAGAATTACGCCTTACTTCTTGAGAAATCAGGAGAGTATGCAAGGGTGGCGAAGGTGGCTGTGAGAAAAATGAAGAAACCAGAGGAGGACTACTGGAGTCTCCTGGTCCGACATAAGGAGGCAAAATGTGAAATAGAAAAGCTGAATGGTAAGCTATCAGAAGCTTACTTTAAAATTTGATTCCTGGAGCTTGAGGTGGTTTAAGCAAATGCCAAGGTAGAGAGGGTCTCCACCAAGAAGTTGGATGATGTCATTTCCTCTCAAAATCAATTCTCAGATAAATATGGATTAGGATACACTGTAGAAAGCAGTGCAACTATGAATATCTCCAAAGAAGTGAAGTTTGTGAAGGCCAAAGAGCCGGTTGTAGTTGCCCCCACTGTGGAGAAGGCGAAGTTTGAAAAGAAGAAAATTGTGACTGACCAAAGGGTGCTGAATAAGCCAGAACCAATCTATGGTCAAGACTGAAGCAAGAGGGAGATCTCTTCCACGATCTCAAAGAGGTCCTAGAACAAACCACTTTTGTCATCATTGTGGTCTTCAAGGACACACCCGACCCAATTGTCATAAGTTGAGAGCATTGAAGAATGCTACTGATCAAAGGTCAAGAGGACTAAGAAATGACAAGCGAATTTGGGCTGTTGAGTCATCAAGAGGTCGAAATGGTGACCCAGGCATGATGGACGTGATGAAGTTGATCGGTGCTTTCACCACTTGCTTGGAAAGCTTCACTAGAAGGTTTGAAAGTCCTAACTCTTGTACCCAATCCATCAAGGATATCACCCCAAACGCACGTGACGTGTGGTTGAAAAAAGGTACTCATGCATAAGCATTACAACATGTCCATGCATTAATACTTCCCATGTTTTGTGTATATGCTTGGTTGTGTGCTTTCTGTGAGCTTGAGTTGAAAAATAGTTTGTTTGTTTGCTTTTACTTTAAATGTTTTTACTTTTTTGTTTTTGATCAATCTTTTCTTGCATGTGTGTCAAAAATCCGAAAAACACATAGAAAATAGAAAATCCAAATAGTTTGATCGACTTTGTTGAGTTTTGTCTCAAAGCATGTTTTGCCTTGCACCTTTGTACTAATGGCTTTGTGCATCTATGAGCTTAGCTTGTTTCAAATGCACTTTTATCATTGTGGGAGAAATCTTGAAATCTATGTGACTGTTGTAAATAGATCTTCAACCTTGTTATGAATGATTAGTGAATGGTTTTGTTGATCTTGAGACATACATAGACTTATGCCTATATATCTTCTCACTCTTTATATTATTGTTTTCCTTAAAGAGCTCACCAAATGTAAATTTCCAAATGAAAAGAGATATTGAGCTACAAAAACTTGTCGCACATACTAGTATTTGACTAGGAAAAAGGGAAAGCGACCTAAAATAAAATGTATGATGCCTAAAAAAGCCAAAGGCTAACTCATCAATTTGAAATATCAAAAATTGCAGGCATTGATCTCACAATGAGATGTAAAGATTCAAAAAGAACAAATCATATGATGTATATGAAGCCAAATGAAAAGCTTTTGTTAGGTTCTAAAGATTTAGGAATTTGTGTATTTAGAACTCTAATGTGTAATATTGGCAAACCATGATCAAAATAGGTTGTTTAGTCTTGTTTAGGCTTGCTCAAAGTTGTGTCTTTCATGTAAAGTTGGAATTGAGAGGTTGCAGATGCATTGGTGCATTTCGACCTGGCTCGATCAATCGAAAGTTAGACTCAATCGATCGAAAGTCGGCTAGAATGTTTTTTTGTAGAATTTTTCAACTCAGCCCTACCTCATTAAACGTTTAGGGTTTTATGTTTTTGCCCTAGGTATATAAGGCAAAACCTTAGCCACGTTTTTGAGAGTTGCTCTGGTTGTATTGTTGCTCATACTTTGCAATTTGTGTGAATCTCTTGTGAGGTCATTGAGGAGCTTTCCTTCACATAAACTTAGGGTTTTCAAGGTAGAGATTACTTCAACATCTTGATGATCAACTCAGTTGCTGCCATTGGAGTTTAAAGAATAACAAGCGTGGGTGCTTGTAGCTGATTGTAGAATCCAAGAAAGAAGGAGTCCGTGGATTCGGAGCTTGCACGTGATCGTGTCTGTAAGTTCTACTGGTGGGTAGCATTAGAAAGTCAAGCGGGGATCTTGTAAGTCCTTTTTTATGAACTTCGATTCTTTTGTATAGTGGATTCAGGTTTACCTTGAGGATAGCTAGGTCAAATCCTCCCCAGGTTTTTACCGTGTGGTTTCCTGGGTCATCATATCATTGTGTCATTTATTTTTTTGCTGCTTTATATTCTTGATATGATTGTTTGATTGTGATAAACTAGATTGGCATAATTTGACTAAGTTAATCACTTGGCTAATTAACTAGGCTAATCTGTTTGGGTTAAGGGGTCTAAAAACCGTTTAGCTTCAAAGTTATGTTATCAAGTTATGTGGGAGGTCATATATGCATATTTCTATAATTGAGATGGATCACTCTATCTAGTGCAAGTTGTGTATGCCTTGTTTGAATTGATCATTGAAGCTTCACATTAGACTAAGGACTATCTCATCGTTGATACCCACACACATCACACATGTTTATGAACAATGAATGCCATATTCATTTGTGTGATTATACTTGATTAAATGTGTTTTCACATGCTTAATCTTTGTTGATCAAACACAAAAAGATTTTTGAGTTTTTTTTTTTTTGAAAGTTTTTTTTTTTTTACAAAAATTGTCAAAATTTCAAAAAATGGTGTTACCCTGTTCTAGTAGCTCAGTCGCTGGTTGGTCCAGTCACATGCCTCAGTCACGAGCCCACACAGAGATTTTTTGAGACTCACTGGCGGGTCAATGTCCCAGTTGCAACAAATACTTAGAATATTTTTCAAAACTTGAATTTTTATGTTTCTCACGGCTCGTTGTGGCGACTTGTTCGCGGGTGGAAGGTCTAGTCGCGAGGGATACACAGAGATTTTCATGGCTAACCTCACGACTTCCTCACGGTTAGACCTTCCAGTTGCGAAAAACACTTAGAAATTTTTTTCAAAATTTTGGTCTTGAGTGTTCTGGCGGCTGGCTCTAGCGACTTGCATGCGACTTGTCGTGAAAAACGCGTGTTTTGCATTTTCAAGACAGTTTTTAAAACTTTTCAATTTTCCCTCAAACTTTTGTGACTGTTCATTGTCTCTCTCACTTAAACCTCTGTCAAACTCATCGTGTTTATCTTTGAAACTCCATTTTTCCTCAACATTTCTACATCAATCTTCAAGAAAAAGGTATGGGTTCTCTCACTCCCACTTGATTATTCATGATTATGGCCTTATTTTCTTGAATCTGTGAGTTGTGGTTTTGATTTTTGATATATGCAATTTCGGATATGAGTTTGATTTCTTGATGTGTGAGTTGATTTTGAGTTTTTGCTAATTTCAGAGTTCAAATTTGGGTTTGGTCTATTTTGTTGTGCAAATGTTGGTGTTTTTGTTCTGTGGTGTGCTTCATGTCTATATTGCTCTGTGCATATCATGCTCATGGTAGAATGTCAAAGTGACAGTTATTTGTGACTTTGTGATGTTCATTGTTTACTTGATACTGAGTTGTAACTGAACAATCACCATTTTTGATCACTTGCTTCATTCAATGCTTCAGTGTTGCTTATGATTTTTTTGTACTGATCTAGTTCATGTTTTGTGATTAAATGAGATCTCTCTAATTCACATTCTTATATTTGAATCTAATCAAGTTGATGTTTGTACCTTGTGATGTTGAATTTGGTTCTTTGCTGTGTGTCTGTTCTCTTGCAGATGTCTCATCAATCCTCTAAAGGAAAAGACATTGTAATCAATGACCCATTAACCCCGGTTGCTAAACGGACTCAACTCTTGTCTCAGCCATCTAGAGATTCTACCACTGAGAGATTTAGGACACCTCTTGATTCATAAACCCACTCAAACATTTTCAGAGAGGCTCCTGTTATTGTGGAATGTATAGTCAAATTTGATACCTTGGGAACAACATTTATACTTAGTCATATTGGTTAATGCTATGGGTTATAGTGGAATCCGATAAGCTAGAAAAGACAAAGGTTCGGTGTAACCTCGTTGGAGCAAGAAGCTTGGAAGGCTTAGGTACACTGGGTAGATTATGCTTGGAGGGTCTATTACTATTCATGTATCCCAACTACATTTTCTAGTGCATTATTGACCATTTGGAGGGCGGTGGAGAGGTTTTACACTGAGGGCTTCGATTTTCTCTTCGATAACACATCGAGTGTTGTCCTTGTGTTTGCATCTCTCTTCCCTTTATCTTTGCCATTTAATTGCTACTATGGTTGTGATTATTTATGGTTTAGATTGTGTATTAATTCTGTTTTAGTTTATGTTCATGTTCCACACATTTATTGTTACATAATAAGCTTGAATTGATAATTTGTAATTTGGGGTCTAAACGTTGATTGTGTTTTACACACATTTTGAACATTCAAATTTCTTGGCATATGTATCCCTAATATTTGCCAATGGTTCAGCTTCAACCCACTTGGTGAAGTAATCCGTACTGACCAATAAATATCTTTTATTCCCTGCTGCTTTAGGAAAGGACCTACAATATCCAATCCCCATTGAGCAAAAGGCCAAGGGTTGGACAGTGGGTTAAGGACTCCTTTAGGTTGATGGATGTTAGGTGCAAATCTTTGGCATTGGTCACACTTCTTCACATAGCCTTGTGCTTCCTTTTACATATTTAGTCACCAATAACCTTATGTGAGGGCCTTGTGAGACAAAGATCTACCCCCCATGTGGCTTCCACAAATTCTTTCATGTAGTTCTTCTATGAGTAGCTCAATTGCTTCAAGGTGTATGCATAGTAGATATGGGCCAGAAAATGATCTTTTATACAACTTTTGGTTCTCGGACAGCCAAAATCGAGGAGCTTTCCTCCGTACCTTGTCTGCCTTAGACTTACTCTTGAGCAAGACATCTTCCTTAAGGAATTAGACAATAGAGTCCATCTAACTAGGCTTCACCCTTATTTGATGAACATGAACCCCATCTCCCCCTACTTTGGTAGGTTTACACAAGTCTTCCCTAAGGATCACCCAAGGTAAGCTTTGTATCGAGGATGTTGCCAACGTGGCAAGAGAATTAGCATGTGTATTCCTACTTCTAGGAATTTGTGACAAATTAAAAGACTCAAATCCAGATTGTAAATGTCTAACCTGATTCAAATATTTCTGCATTCTGAGATCTTTGGCTTCCAACTCTCCTTGAACTTAGCCCACAACTAACCTTGAATTAGAGAATATTTCCACTGTTTTTCCATCCATTTTCTGAACCATGGTCATCCCTACCAACAGAGCTTCATGCTCGACTTCATTGTTTGTGGCCGAGAATCCCAATCTCAAGGATTTCTCAATTGTGATCTTCTCTGGAGATATCAGAACTAGTCCCACTCTAGATCCTCTATGGTTAGCTACATCATCAATGTATACCTTCTAGGACAAAGGCTCTTGTAAGGAGATTACACCAAAAGATTTTTCATCCATGTTTTGCTCCTCTATTTTCTCTTCTACTGGAGTTTCAGCAAACTCAGCCACTAGGTCGGTGAGGAGTTGACCCTTGACAGAGGTACGAGGCATGTATTTGATATCAAAAGCCCCTAGGATCGTACCCTACTTTGCAATTCTCCTTGTGTAGTCAGCGCTTCGAAGTAGAGATCTGAGCGGGAGCTGGGTTAAGACAACAATTGTGTGTCATTGGAAATAGTGGGAGAGCTTACGTGTAGCATGCACGACTACCAAAATGGCCTTCTCCAATGGTAAGTAGTAAACCTCAGCGTCATGTAGTAATTTACTCACATAATAAACTGACCTCTACACATCACTATCAACCCATATTAGCACTAAGCTTACCGTGTGAGAGGCCATTGTAATGTAGGCAAACAAAACCTCATCCACCTCAAGCCAAGACATAATGGGTGGCCGAAAAAGATACTCCTTTAACTATTGGAAAGCCAGTACACATTCCTTGATCCATTCAAATTCCTTCCACTTGTTCAACAACTGAAAGAAATGGCTACATCTCTTTGTTGACCGAGAGATGAATTGGTTTAGAACAACAGTCGTCCCTATTAGCTTTTGTTCCTCTTTGGGATTCCGAGGTGGTTGTAAATTGTTAATTGCCTTAATCTGGTCAGGGTTGACTTCAATTCCGTGGTGTGTAACCATGTACCCCAAGAATTTCCCTGATCCAACACCAAAAGAACAATTGGAAGCATTGAGACGTAGCTTGTGCCTCCTCAAGGTCTCAAAGATGTTCCTGAGGTCATTAATGTGCTCGGATTCTGCCTTACTCTTTACCACCGTATCATTTATGTAAATCTCAATTTTTTGTTCCTAACTGTGGCTCAAATATCCTGGTTATCATCCTCTGATAGGTATCCCTAGCATTCTTCAAGCTAAATGGCATCACCTTATAATGGTAATTCCCGATATGAGTAACAAAGGCTGTCTTTTCTTGATTGCCCAAAGCCAAAGGTATCTGATGATAGTCTGAAAAGCATCCAAAAAGCTCATCCAAGAATGACCTACAGTGGCATCCACTAGTTGGTCTATCTAAGGCATGGGAAAAGGGTTTTTTAGGCAAGCCTTGTTCAGATCTGTGAAGTCCACACACACCTGCCACTTTTCATTCTTCTTCTTCACAACCACAGTATTGGTTAACCATTTAGGATAGAACACTTCTTTAATAGCCCCAGCTTGCTTAAGCTTCATCACCTCGTCTTTAACAGCGTTAGAATGATCCTTAGATGAACGCCGAGGTGGTTGCTTTCTTGGGATGATAGATGGATTGATGTTCAAATGATGGCAAATGAAGCTCTGATCCACCCCCGGAGCTTTATAGGCATTCCAAGCAAACACATCAACGTTCCTTTTGAGAAACTCTACCAGCTATTCCTTCTCCCAAGGCGGTAATTGAGCCTCAACCTGAAAAACTTCTCCAAGTCATCACCTACAGCAATTCTCTCTAAATTCTCACATTTTGCATCCTTAGTTGGCCCATCTACAGGTAATATCAAAGACTTTGACTGTTATAAGCCTCCCTCAATAGAGGTCGAGGACTCAGCTGCAGGCTGATGCATAATTATAGCCACGCGGCATTGCCTAGCCATGGATTGACTCCCTACTAGCTCCTCAATTCGGTCCCCTGATGGATATTTCACTTTCAAATGCAGAGTTGAAGAAACAGCCCTTAGGGCATGAAGCCAGGGTCTTGTCATAATGGCCGTGTAAGAAGAGTATACATCCACTACAATGAAATCCACTTCAACCACTTCTGAACCTACTGCACTAACAACCTAATCTGGCCTCTTGGGATGACAACCTTTCAATCGAAACTCACCAACGGTGAATCATAGGCTGTCAAATCCTCAGGCTTTAAATTTAGCCCTCTGTACAAGTCAGGGTACATAATCTCTGCACCACTGCCCTGGTCTACCATCACCCTCTTCACATCATACCCCCCTATTTTGAGGATGACTACCAAAGCATCATCATGTGGCTGAATGGTTCCCATCCTATCCTCGTCCGAAAAGCTCAGCACTAGTCAAATCTCTATTCTAACCCTCTTTGGCTCCGAATTAGAGTCTTCGACTGCTATCCGAACTACAGACATCACCCTAGAAGGTTGAGACCTAGTTCTCTCAGGCGCGACAAAAATGACATTGATTGTGCCTAACGGGGGCCTTGAAGAAGCACTCCTTTGAGCTCCTGACCTCGCTTAGCCTCCTTGCCCGTTAGGATGATACAAAAACTACTATAACCTTCCTTCTTTAACCAGTTGGTCCAGATGGTTCTATAGAGTTTTGCAATCCTTAGTAGTATACCCCCGCTCTTGGTGGTATTGGCAATGAAGGCTTTGATTGTGCTTTAAGGAGTCTCCACTCATCTTGTTCAGCCATTTGAAGTATGGCTCATTCTTGGTCTTCTCCAAAACTTGATGCACCGGTTCTCGGAACATAGTGTTTACCACTTAAGGAGCTGTAGGCCCAGATTGCCCAGCAAAATCCCTCCGAGGCCTGTTATTGTTGTAGCGATTCGACCTGAAACCCTCATCTCTTGAGGGATAACCTTACCCTTCCCCTTGCCTTGCTGTTGGTCCTCCTCCACCCTCTTATAATTATCAATCCGATCCATAAGCTGGCGTATGCTAGTAATAGGTTTCTCGGTCAAAGACTTCCTTAAACCATGCTCGACAAGTTGGTCGACCTTAAAAGTGCTGATGGCTACATCGTCAAAGTCACCATCTATCTCATTGAACATCTCTTAGTATCTGTCCGAATATGTTTTCAGGGTTTCCCCTTCTCTCGTGGATATGGACAACAAGGAATCTAAGGGTCGAGGAACCTTGCTGCACGTGATAAAATGGGATCCAAAGGCCCGAGTGAGTTCCTTAAAGGAGTCAATGGAACCTACACCCAGACCATCGAACCACCTTATTGCCATAGGCTGTAAGCTGGATGGGAATACTTTGCACATCAAGACCCCGTTCTTGGAGTGCACAGTCATTCTCTGATTGAAATGACTAACATGCTCCATAGGGTCTGTTTGACCGTTGTACATGGTGAACGTGGGCTGAGTGAACTGCCAAGGAAGTCTTCATCTCTCAATCTTGCGTGTGAAAGGTGATTTGGAAACTTGGTTAAGCACTTTACTCATAGTGTCATTTCCTAGGCCTCTCAAAGATTTTTGTTTCTGTGCTTATGATGGTAGTCTTTATCATACGAGAAAGACTCACTAGGAGGAGTCCTTGATCTACGCCTATAACTACCATCCTCTTCACTGTCGGAAGAGGAGTCAGAAATGGAGGGAGCGCTCTTTTGCTGCTTATGGCATAAGCTTCTCTTCAAGTGATCAATCTCCAACTGCATGGCTTTAGTATTTTTCTCCTAAAAGAGATGGCTACCACCCCTAGAATGACTCCTACTTGCACGGGTAGTGTGCACACTCCCCTCCCGGTCTCTCCTTTGCTCAAGATCATGAAAGTGATATTGACGTTAAGACTCCATGGATTCTACCTGGTTTGAACCTGAATCTACCATTGTTAGACTCACTATAACACCAATAATTCCCACAGACGACGCCAATTGTAAAGATCAGATTTGAGTCCCTAGCCCAAAAGGTGGATGGACTTAGGCCTAAAAAGCCCAAAACAATGAATTTGTAGAGGGTGGATTGGAAAATTGGGCTTTAATGAATCAAACAATTACTAAAGTAAATTTAGATGACAAGAGAATGAAGATAGATAGATTTATGCTAAGGAAAATCGTCCTCGGCAAAGTCTGAGGAGAACTATTCTTATATATTTCTTTCAGGTTTGATTACAAAGTCAGTTCTTAATGCTACAGTATTTTTCTCTTAGTTTCTCAATCCCTTTCTCCCATTACTTCATCCTTCTTTTATACTCTCTTCCCCTTTCATCTTTTTTCTTCACATGCATGCTAGATGGTTGGTCTTGATACTTGCCCCATCAGCACCTTCCATAAGTCTTCATGTAGTAACTGTAAGACTAAAAACCACTGTTCAGGTATTACCTCCACATTATTGCGGCCAGAGAGTTAGCTGTAGTGCATTCAATTCGGTGACAACAGCTTTCTCCTTAGATATTTTAGGATTCCCCCCCGTTCTATGTTTCTACAATGCTTATCCGTACCAATAAAACTCCCTGGAATGTTCCTTTGGATGGTAAACCACTTATTCGGACCTCGGTTTGGTTAGCCGATAAGGCATTCATCCTTGTAAGGTTGAAATTTATCAACCATCTTGTTCGCTTTAGTCTTTGTCAATTTGCTTGTAATTTAGCACTTAGTAACCCTGTATTTAGGTGGGATTATTGTAAGGGTAGTGTGTGAGAAGATGTGAAGAAAAGTTCAAGTATGTGTAAAGAAGCAGAGTTTCGCGGCTAGGACTCGCGGGTGGCTCGCGGCTGCAAGCCGCCAAATGCTGGCATGTGAGATGCACACAGGGGAGCTGAAGGGTCACGCCAGCTGTCGCACTATAGGACAAAAGTCCCAAGCTAGCCAGGCCGTTACATCGTGACTTGAACTCGCGACTTGGACAAGCCGCGAGGCCAAGCCACCAATCACCCCTATTTGGCAAAAACTGTCTCTTCGTATTCCTTTCTCACCCTACTATATATAGACCCTTATACCCATTAAATTGAGAGAGCTTCCAGAGAGAATTTGGTGAGAGAAACCCTAAAGAAAAATAAGATTGCCTCATCCCCAATCTTTACCTTAGAGACTCTACAAATTCCTCTACTCTCTTCCTCTCCATTGTTACATCCTTGAGAGGCCATTGACCAAATCCTTATCTCACCACACCCACGTCTGTGAGAAGGTTCATTTGGTGCTAAAGAAGAAATAGGTTCGGCGTAACCTCGTTGGGTAGTAGCGGAATCCAGGAAGTTAAAGAAGAAATAGGTTCGGCGTAACCTCGTTGGAGCAAGAAGCTTGGAGGGCTTAGGTACTTGGGTAGATTAGTCTTGGTGGGTCTTCTGCTGTTCATGTATCCCAACTACATTCTTTAGTGGATTATTTACCGCTTGGAGGGCGGCGGAGAGGTTTTACGTGGAGGACTTCAGTTTTCTCTTCGATAACACATCGTGTGTTGTTCGTGTGTTTGCATCTTCCTTTCCTTTATCTTTGCCTTATATTTACTGCTGTGGATGTTTTATATTTGGCTTAGATTTGTTATCAATTCTGTGATTGGCTTATGTTCATGTTCTGCACATTAATTATTTGATTATAAGCTTGAAATGATATTTTATAATTTGGGGTCTAAACGTTCAAGGGTGTTCTATACACATATTGAACTTTCAATTGATATCAGAGCGGGTACACTTGTTGTGGTTTAAAAACCTAAGTGTGATCCTTGACCCCTTGTTGAGATGGATAGGTCTCAATCTCTCAATGTTCCACCATTTTTTGATGGTAATAATTATGCCTTCTGGAAAGTTAGAATGAGAGCATTTCAATGTTCTATTGATGACACCGTGTGGGATGCGGTTGAAATAGGTTGGACCAGGCCGGAGGCTGAAAAATTCACCTGGGATAAGGCAGCCCTTGCAGCAGCCAATGCTAACAGTAAGGCCTTAAATGCTATATTCTGTGGTGTGTCTCTAGATGAATTCCACAGGATATCTCACATGACAGTGGCCAAGGAAGCTTGGAAGATTTTGGAGACAACTTATGAGGGGACTAAGAAGGTGAAGGACATAAAGCTCCAAATGCTTACCATTAAGTTTGAAGAGCTTAAGATGGGTGAAGATGAATCGTTTGATTCATTCTATGGGAAGCTCAATGAAATTGTTATTGCTAAGCTCAATCTTGGTGAGAAGATTGAGGATACTAAGGTGGTGAGAAAAATTTTGAGGTCCTTACTAGAGAGCTTTCGACCAAAAGTCACAGCTATAGAGGAAAGCAAGGGCTTGGATGAAATTAAGATCCAAGAGCTCATTGGGTCACTTCAAACGTATGAGCTTGGACTACCTTCCCACAAGACGAGTAAATCGCTTGCTTTTAAAACCATCACCGAAAGAATGGATGATCCTTCCGAAGAAGATGGAGTGGAGAAGGAAGTAGCATATCTTGTAAAAAACTTCCGCAAATTTCTGAAGATGAAGAACAGTGGGAAACCATTCAACGAAGGGAAGTTTCCATCCTCAAGAGGTGATAGGAAAGACTATAAGAAAAGTGAAGGGAAGGATTCTCAATCTCCTACGGACGTTGTGTGCTTCGAGTGTAATGGACATGGACACTTCAAAAAGGAATGTCCTAATTACTTGAAGTCAAAAGGAAAGGTCTACACCACTACCTTAAGTGATACTAACTCATCAAATTCTGATTCTAAAGATAGTTGTGACGGAGAAGGAAATTACTCCGCATTCATGACTATTGCACATGTAGAACCCTCGAATGATTTGGGTTCACTTGTGAAGGAACTTGGGGAACATTCTGATTTGGAGTCTTTTGGAATAGTTGAGGAGTCTGAAGATGAGGAAGTTGAAAAAGCAGTGGAATTGCAAGAGACTTACAACTTACTCCTTGAGAAGACTGGTGAATATGCTAGAGTGGCTAATGCAACCATTAAGAAGATGAAGAGGGCTGAGGAATATTACAAAAGTCTTCTGGCACGATACAAGGAGGCGAAGTGTGAAATTGAGACACTAAATGGTGAGCTGTCGGAAGTTTATATCAAAGTAAGATTTCTTGAGCAAGAGATGGTGCAAGCACAAGCCAAGATAGAAAGGGTCTCCTGCAATAAGCTGGAAGATGTTATTGCATCCTAAAAACATCTTTCAGACAAGTCCAGGTTGGGATATACTGGGGGAAGTAGTTCATTGACCAAAGATACCAAAGAAGTAAAATTTGTGGAGGCCATAGAGCCAATTGTGGAAGAACCCAACCCTGAGAATGTTAAGGTTACAAAGAAGAAAAATGCAGCTAATCAACGGGTATTAAATAAGTCTCGTAATCAATCAGAACCCAGATATGGAGCTAGAGGGAGATCAGTTCCAAAATCAAAACAGGGTCCTAGAACAGATTATGTTTGTCATTATTGCGGATTGCAAGGACACACTAGACTAAATTGTCAAAAGTTGAGATCAGACAACAATGCTAGTGCACCTCGGTCACGAGGGAGAAGAAATGACATGAGGTCTTGGGGTGGTGAGCAACCAAGAAGTCAAAATCGTGATCCAGGAATGATGGACGTGACGAAAATGATCGGTGTCTTCACCAACTGCCTGGAAAGCTTCACACGAAGGTTTGACAGTCCTAATTCTCGCACCCAATCTGCTAAGGATATCACCCTAAACGCACGTGACATGTGGGTGACGAAGGATACTCATACATAAACATTACAACATGTCCATGCATCAATACTTCCCATATTTGTGAATATGCTTGGTTGTGTACTTCTTGCTAGTATTTAGGTTGCTAATTTGTGTGTGGTTCAAATGTTTTTACATTTTTTTTTTGTTATGTTTTTTATCAATCTTTTAATGCTTTTATGTCAAAAAATCCAAAAACACATAAAAAGTAGAAAATCCAAAAAGTTTGATCAGCTTTGTTGAGTTTTGTCTCAAAGCATGTTTTGCCTTGTATCTTTGTACTAATGGCTTGTGCATTTAACGAGTGTAGCTTGTCTCTTATGCACTCATATCATTGTGGAAGAAATTCTGAAATCTATGTGATTGTTGTAAATAGATCTTCAACCTTGTCATGAATGATTAGTAAATGGTTTTGTTGATCTTGAGACATGCATAGACTTATGCCTATATATCTTCCCACTTTTTATTTTTATGCTTAAAAGAGCTCTCTAAATGTAAATCTCCAAATGAAAAGAGATATAGAGCTGCAAAAGTCCGTCGCACATACTAGTATTCAACTGAGAAAAAGGGAAAGCGACCAATATAAAATGTTTGATGCCCAAAAAGCTAAAGGCTATTTCATCAATTGAAATATAAAAAATTTCAGGCATCTATCTCAAAATGAGATTTTTTTTGCTCAAAAATGCAAATGATATGTGAATATGGAGCCAAATGAATAGCTTCAAAGAATTGTTATTAAGTGCTTGTGGGAAGTCATATATACATGTTTCTATAATTGAGATAGGTCACGTTATCTAGTGCTAGTTGTGTATGCCTTGATTGAATTGATCATTGAAGCTTCACATTAGACTATGGACTATCCCAGTTTTGATATCCACACACAACACACAAGTCTATGTTCGATGAATGCCATATTCATTTGTGTGATTGTACTTCATTAAATGTGTTTTCACATACTCAATCTTTGTTGATCAAACACAAAAAGATTTTTGAGTGTTTTAGTTTGTTCTTGAAAAGTGCTTTTGTTTTTACAAAAATGTCAAAAACTTCAAAAACAGTGTTGCCCTGTTTTGGCGACTTAGTCATGGGTTGGCCCAGTTGCATGATCCAGTCGTGAAGCTTACTCAGAGAGTTTTTGTGGGTCACTGGCGAGTCAAGGCTGCAGTCGCGAAAAAGACTTAGAAATTTTTCAAAATTTGAGTTTTTGCATATTTCGCAGCTCAGTGTGGCGACTTATTCACGAGTGGAAGGTCCAGCCGCGAGGAGTATACAGAGATTTTCACGGCTCAGCTCGCAACTTCCTTGCGGGTAGATCTTCCAGTCACGAAAAACACTTAGAGAAATTTTCAAATCTCTTACCTTTATAGTGTTTCACGGCTTACTATGGCGACTTACTGGCGACTTGTTCCAGTCATGAAAAACGCGTGTTTTGCGTTTTAAAGTCAGTTTTCAAAAACCCTTTAGTTCTTCCCTCGTACTTTACAACTGTTCATTGTCTTCTTCATCTCTCTCTCTGAAACTCACCGTGCTCTAATCTTGTGAAACCCCTATTTCTGCACCATTTTCACTTCAATCTTCAAGGAAAAGGTATGAGTTTTCTTTCCCTCATTACAAATTTCTTGGTTCAAGTGTTATTTTCTTGATTTTAAGAATGTGTTGTTGCTATTGTGCTCCGTGTTATGCTGGGTTTGTTTAATGGGTATTTGTTGTTTATAACTTGTTTAGTGTGACTTCACATAAGGTTTGACTCATATGTATGTTCTTACCTTGATTCACTCTATCTGTGCTTATCACTTTCATGATTTTTTGTTGAAATGCGTGCTATCTGTGTCACTTTGCTACTCATTTTTGACAGAGTGTGTTGTAATGCCTGTTACTCTGTGTGTGTTTAGCATCTGTTCCATGCTTTTTGTGTTTCTGGTCTTCAGAAATGCGTATTCTGTCACTTTATTGACTTAGTTCTTGTTCTATGATTATATGTCTTCTTAATCTGGTTGGTCTTTGCACTCTCACTTATTGACTAGATCTAACAAAATGAGTGGGTTGTGGATTTGGTACTTTGCTGTGTGGTTTCTCTTTTACAGATGTCTCGACGATCCTCCAAAGGAGAAGAGGTTATGACAGAAGAGGAAACAGTACCTGTTGCAAAACGAACACGATCTTTATCACAACCAACTACTGAACTCAATGTTGAGCTGTTCAGAACTCCTCAGCACCTAGATGCTTACTCAAGCACCTTTGACCGGGGAACTCCTATAGTGGAACGGGAGGTCAAATTTGACACTTTGGACACCACTTTTGTCCCTCGAATCTTCGAGACAAAAGATTGGGCAGCATTATTTGGAAATTTTGTTGATTCGATGCTTGAACTAGTGAAGGAGTGTTTTGCCAACACAGTTGATCTTGAGAGTGAACTACATTGTCTGGTAAGAGGAATGGAGTTCATCATTAGTCCAGACACCATAGCTGAACTTCTCCAAATCACACGACCTGCGGATGCCGACCTAACTCCGTATGATGATCGTACTCTAGTGATTCAGGACATTCTCCAAGTTCTTGGTCCTGACCATGACATTTCCAGTGCCGGCACATCCATTAGTACTACTAAGTTTTCACCTGAGTTGACAACATTGAAGCTGATTATGTTTTCAAACCTCTATCCGTTGACCAACACGGTGTATATCAACCTTGGAAGGGCTCAATTTCTATGTGATCTCATCACAGGCACCGCCATTGACATTTGTGCCCATATTTTTCATATCATAAGAAAGACAGCAACCAGAATAGTAGCACGAGGGTGCCTTCCATTCTGTAGTCTTATTATGAAGTTTGTTGTAAGTGAAGGTGTTACTCCTCCCTTCAGTTGGGAACATGGTTGCTCGTCCTCGACCAATCTCTATGTTCACTCTACAAGCTAGCAAGAGTCATTCATTCAAAACTCCAAAGAGTGCACATCTATTTTCTGCTACTTCTTCTACTCCTGAGCCAGATTCACCTGTACATGCCACCCATGCTTCACAGCAACCCAGCACTACACAAGCACAATTTGCTTCTCAGCCTGATAAGTTGGAAATGCTCTTTGAAAACCTCCACAAACGTCTTGAGGAAGTGGAAAAGACCCTCCGAGATGGCCAGAGAGAGCAGTCGGAGAGATTGGTTGTCATGCAGGACCAGATTGATGTATTGGCAGCTCAAGTTGATGGCATTTTCACAAAGTTGCAACAATGACCCTTTGGCCATTTCGGTCAAAAAGGGGAGAATTTTTTATGGGGGGCCAGCACTTGAGGGGGAGCGCTTATTTGAGGAAGAGTTTCATAATCCCTAATTTTTTTTGGTTATAGTTTTGTTACCTTGGGCTGATTAACTGTTGCTTTTTATTGGTTTAAACTCATAACTCTTGAATGTTTGGCTTAAGTTTTATATTGATGATGTTATTTAGTTTATTTAGCATTTGTTTTGTTTTTGGTTTATGTTTTGTTTTGTACCCATGTTGCTTATGTAAGCTTTAAGGGTTTGGTTTCTTGCACACTTGTAGGCCTTTGTAGTTTGTGCCATGCTTTATGCAGCCTTTGTGCTTTGTTAAATCAGTACTTCTAACCTAATGTTGTGCATTCTTTGTGAAGTACTGTCACTCTTGTGCCCGTGTAGGATTTTTCCTAGATGCACATACTTCATGTATTATGCATTGGTTGAGTGTTGGTCATTCAAGTGATTTACCTTGTGTTTGTCAACTTGAATGTCCGAATGTTCATTCCAAGTGTGAATGAGCATTGTGATCACTTGGTTATAGTGATTGCATGTTTTTGGTCTTGCCATGGTCTATTGCTTTACTCCATTGTACTTGATCGCATTATGCTTGTTCCATTTGCATTACAAGTTTTCTGCATACAATGAACTGATTGTGTTGTTATGTTTCAGGAGTTCTTGTTCTTATGGTTCTAAAGCTTCACAGATTCTAGAGTTAGGTGTGAGTGAGTTTTCCAACTGTTCCCAACTCACGCTTTAAGTCTAGAGTTTGTTTTAGGGTTTTGTCACGGAATAGCCAAAGGAGGAGATTGTAAGGTTGAAATTTATCAACCATCTTGTTGGCTTTAGTCCGTGTCAATTTGCTTGTAATTTAGCACTTAGTAACCCTGTATTTAGGTGGGATTATTGTAAGGGTAGTGTGTGAAAAGATGTGAAGAAAAGCTCAAGTATGTGCAAAGAAGCAGAGTTTCGCGGCTAGGACTCGCGGGGGGCTTGCGGCTGCTAGCCGCCAAATGCTGGCATGTGAGATGCACACAGGGGAGCTGAAGGGTCGCGCCAACTGTCACACTACAGGACAAAAGTCCTAGGCTAGCCAGGTCGGTATGTCGCGACTTGAACTCGCGACTTGGACAAGCCGCCAATCATCCCTGTTTGGCAAAAACTGTCTCTTCGTATTCCTTTCTCATCTCACTATATATAGACCCTTATACCCACTAAATTGAGAGAGCTTCCAAAGAGAATTTTGTGAGAGAAACCCTAGAGAAAAATAAGATTGTCTCATCCCCAATCTTTACCTTAGAGACTCTACAAATTCCTCTACTCTTTTCCTCTCCATTGTTACATCCTTGAGAGGTCATTGACCAAATCCTTATCTCACCACACCCACGTCTGTGAGAAGGTTCATTTGGTGCTAAGGGAAGCAGTTTGGAAGGAACCAATATACATTGGTTGATGCTATGGTATAGTAGCGGAATCCGGGAAGTTAAAGAAGAAATAGGTTTGGCGTAACCTCGTTGGAGCAAGAAACTTGGAGGGCTTGGGTACTTGGGTAAATTAGGCTTGGAGGGTCTTCTGCTGTTCATGTATCCCAACTACATTCTTTAGTGGATTATTTACCGCTTAGAGGGCGGTGGAGAGGTTTTACGCCGAGGACTTCGGTTTCCTCTTCGATAACACATCGTGTGTTGTTCGTGTGTTTGCATCTTCCTTTCCTTTATCTTTGCCTTAAATTTACTGCTGTGGATGTTTTATATTTGGCTTAGATTTGTTATCAATTCTGTGATTGGCTTATGTTCATGTTCTGCACATTAATTGTTTGATTATAAGCTTGAATTGATATTTTATAATTTGGGGTCTAAACATTCAAGGGTGTTCTATACACATATTGAACTTTCAATTCTCAGCCCACCCTTTTGGGCCATTAAGACCAAAACTAACTTCTTCATCTACTAACACGGACTCCCTTGACAATGTTTACTCCTCCTTGGACGTCCTCTAGTCCTCGGCTTGGGCCTTAAACCCAATATATACATAGATAACGAACTCCCGGGCCCAATACTCTTATAGTTAATATGTTATAAGTAATTAAATTTGTAATATTTTTCTATTATTTATAATTTTTTAATAATGTTAATTAAGTTTATTTCTTGTCACGTTGGTTTGTAATACCATGGCAGTTTGTAAAATTTTATGGTATCTTTAGCAATTTTTAGTTATAAAGTGTATTAGTACATTTATGATTACAAATTTTCTTTTAATTAATTATTGAAATGTTTATTAGATAGAATTCTATTTTATCCATTTACAATTCTAGCTCAATATAATGATATTTTCTTCAAATTCAGTTATTTTCATGCATGCATAGCCTAGCCTAGGAACCAATAAAACATGAAAATTGTTAATGAAGTCACTCTATGTATTGCATACTATATATATACTGGTTATTGGTTACCCATATTATATGATTAGTTATTTTATTCTATCTTTTTGTATTTTTTAACATTTAGTTGTTATTTGCATATAATCACGAACTCAGTGTATTAGTTTACCCAAAAAGAAAAGAAAAGAACTCAATGTATTAAATTTGCCTCTAATTAGTACATAAAATTCATGTTTAAGTGGTGCATTCCATGGGCATTAAGCTTTTGCTATGCTGCCAGAACAGTCTTTTGCTTTTGAAAATTGGTGTAGCGTGTCCTTTTTTGACTGGCTGAGAGAGGAAATTATTCTGTTCTGAGTGAGAGAGTAGAGGGTATTCAGTCTAATAAATGTCATAAAGCAAACGTGTCTTTTCTCGGTGACCGAGGGAGAGAAAGCATTTTTTTTTTTTCACTTATATTATCCAACTTCGTATTATTGTATTCCATTTCATTCTATTATAATATTTGGAGCATCTTTTAGTTATAAAGTATTACAATTTTTATAATTACAATTTTTTATTTTAACGAATGCAACGTTTATTGGATAAAAATCTATTTTATACATTAACTATTCCAGATCAAATATAATAATATTTTTTTCAAATTCAATTATTTTCGTGCTTGCACGGGTTAGAAACCAACAAAGCATGAAAATTGTTAATGAAGTCACTCTATGTACGTGTTACCATACTTGATAAAGAACCATTTAACAACACAGTTGGTGGAGTAATCACAAACAATGAACGAAAGTTTTGGACTAAAATCTAACTATAAACAACTCATGTCTCGTTTCCTTCATTATGTAAAACTAAATAAAATATATGAACTACAAAACTGCGTCGTTAAGGTTAGATATTTTATGCCCTGTTTGGTACATCCACTCAAACACATGTTTTCAGTTTTTAAACAATATTATACATATTTTCACACACTTTTTCACCAACATGTATTTCTATACATATCTTCAAATAGATGTTTTCAGTTTTTAAGTGCATGTACCAAACACCTCCTTATTATTTTATATTATTTTTGTTATTATTTCCCTTTAATAATAAGCTTTAGTCAAACAGAATTTTTCTATTATTATTTCCTTTTAATTTAATATCTCTTGTATAAGGACAATCAATATATTAAATATCTTTTCTAATTTATTTTCAAAATAATGATAATTAAGTTGTTTTAATAGAAAAATGAATAAATAATTTAAATTTCTACATTAAAAAAACGCGTAGAGGCTAATGAGAGGTTCCATTAACACCACAAATATGTCAAGAAAAGTGAAGTAAAAACATTGAAGCTAGTAGCTAGGTGAAGGGAAAGAGCCATGGAGTCAAGTCGTCAACTTCATAGCTAAATAATAAAAAAACTTAAATCAATATTTATTCATTTTAAAAAATAAAACTAGTAAATGCATTATTTATAGATGCATTTAGTCATTTAAGGTCCGCTTGATAGAGGAATTTGAGTAATGTTGTTTGTATTTTTTTTTGAAATACGCATAAGTGAAAAAGTGTATAAAAATACGTGTAATGTTATTTAAAAACTGAAAACATGTATTTAAAATGCTCTACCAAACGAGACCTTACATCCGCATGAGAAGCCAAAAAGAATGGATTCGATTAGCACCACAATTGAAGCCAAGTAGGTGAAGTGAAAGTGCGGCCAAAATGGGCATATGTCATTTTTTTCCAAACTAAGCTGCGTTACGTCATCTTTTCCAAACTAATTAGGGAAATACCCATCGTTTGTAACTCAATTTGAGATAAATCGAGTTAAAAAAAAAAAAATTCCGGAGCCCTATAACGGCGTTTTTAAAGACTTATAGTGACGTTTTCAGGACTTATAGTGACGTTTTGTAACTCGACCTCTATGAAACGTCATTATAAGTCTTTAAAAATGCTGTTATAAGGCTTAACTCGATTTATTACGAATTAAATTTTAAAAGAAGGATATTTTTTTAATTAATTTGAGAAAAATGACAAAAAGTTGCTTTTTTTTGCCTGAAAAGTGCATTTGGCAATTTTTTCAGTCAAAGTGCTATGGATTAAGGGGTCGACTTCATGGTTAAAAAACAAAAAGCACTTCAATGATTCTGAAAATGTGCTGTAGAATCCATCATGAACATAGCAATAATTTGTGTTGACGATGGTGAGGTAAGATATTTTTAACTCTTTTGCTCTCGGCCACACATTTGATTCAACCACATGAAGTTTCTCGATCTGTTGTTGGATACTATGGGAAGAAGCACGTACACCCCCATTAAATTTCCAGTTTTCACTCTCTGAGTCATCAAAAAAAGAGAGCTTAACACCAATTTTCTGAAATAAAACACTTTTTTGACAGGAAAGGACGAAGCTCACGAATTGAGCCCTTCACTCTCAGTGGCGACGCCACTCAGAGCGCAGGGTGTTCCCAGGAACACCCTGGCTTGAAAAAGAAAATTTATATATAAAAATTAAATTTTTTTTATTTGTTTACCCTAAAAAAAAAATAGGAACACCCAAGTAATATCAGGAACACTCTCAAAATTTTTATGCCAAACAAATTTAGAACTAAAAAAAAAAAAAAAAAAACCAACAAGAATACTCTTAAGGTGTTGTCGTTGATGAGCCTCATCAGATGAGCTCGAGCTCGCTGCCATCTTCTTCAGTTTTCTTCTTTTCCTCATTGTTTCTCTCTTTCTTTTGGCATTTCTGGTCTGGGTTTCTAAACAAAATATTGGCAGAGAAAGGGACAAAAGGTCAAGACTCAAATGACTCTACTGTTTAACACCTACCCACTTTCTACTTCTTATTAATTGCTTCTTTTATTTATTTATTTATTTATTTTTACAAAAGTTACTAATTGGCGGACAAACCAACGTGCAACGTGGTTTATGAGTTTATCTGCCACTCTTTTACTTTTTTTATTTTTGGATTTTTTATTTTTGTTTTAATTTCTTAAAAAATCGTTTATAGTATTCTATTCTTTTTCTTTTTGACCACTTCTATGTAGAAGACTTATTATGCTTTTTAATTTTTTTTATTGAGTTGTGAAATTAGCTTAAAATAATTTCAATAAAAGAGGTAAAATTTTTAAATGTAATTAGATATATTAATTTATATAGATTTTTTTTTTTTACAAGATAGAATTCTACTCTAACCAAATCTAAGTGTATACGTATGTAAAACTCTGTTCTAGAGACTTGAACTCCGGCCCTTATTCTCCATACCCCATAAGCATTTATACTTGTGGAGTGACCATCGCATCAGGAGTGTGCGGTGGTATATAGAATTTTTTTTTAGACTGCTAGTAGTTAGTAAAAAAAATTAATGAAGTAACTAAACACTAATAATTAATAATTTAATTAACTAATACATTATAAAAGACAAACAAATTAAATTATGTTAGGCTAAACAACAATTAATAATTTAATAATTAATGAAACAACAATACAAAAAATTATAGTTTATAAAAGACAAACAAATTTATGAAACAACTATACAACAATAATTAATAATTTTATTAATATGTCAAATGAACTAATAGTTTATTGTTTAGGTACCTTTGTTCATTTCATTTCTTTTTATTTATTTTCATTTTAAGGTTTTTCGGTGTACAGAATGCAAATTTGTTTCGATTTTAAGAACTTTTTTTTTTTTTTTTTTAAGCACAAACTTCATACTAGCCAAATCTTGAATTTCGGCCGGTATTTACTGAAACGTCCCAAAACACTCGAAATAGACCAAAATGACCCGAAATTTTTTCAAAGTGGAATAGAAACACTTTGGACAAAATTCCTGGAGTCGCCACTGTTTACTCTTGACTCTTGACAAAACTGTGTGTTGGAACACAAAGTGTTACACTGTTTTGTGATTTAGTGACACGTTAACATGTAATAAGTAATCAAATTTCTTTTGTTTATTTCTTGTTACGTTAATTTGTGATACCATGTCAGTTTGTAAAATTTAATAATATCTTTAGCATTTTTTAGTTATAATTAAAGTGTTACTACATTTATAATTACAAATTTTCTTTCATCAATTGCAATGTTTATTGGATAGAATTCTAATAATCATTTCTCACCTTTATCAAATAAAATTCTATTTTATGCATTTAATATTCCAGCTCAAATATGATGATATTTTCATGCATGCATGTTTCAGGAACCAATAAAACATGAAGATTGTCGATTAAGTCACTCTATGTATTAATTACTATTGTGGGGCCCGAGAAATTGGCAGCCCCTGTCCACCTTGTATCCGGCCCAAGGCCAAGGCCGAGGATGAAGGAATGTTCGAGGTAGAAGTGTGAAGGTCTAAATGGCCAGGAACCCTGCCGAGGACGACCCTGCCCTCGGCCAGCCAAGACCAACACGTCAGCCATAGCAGCATGGCGGAGGAACAAGTCCAGGATAAGCTGTCACCTCCACACTAAATGTGCTCACCTAACCCCCCCGGCCGCATTAATGGAGATGTGACTTCTGGACAGGGCTACCTTGGTTGCTGCAACTCACAGGAATGCTGGAAAAGTAGCTGATGGGACGGACGATCAAAAGAAAGAAGCATTGATGATCAACAAGTGGAAGAAAGAGGTTGTAAAAAAAGGACTATATATAAGAGGAAGAAACAGATCAGAGGGGGGGGGGGGGACGATTCCCTGGGAGAAAGATTACCATCAAGCTCCTCGGACCGGTGCTAAGGATCGACTACGGAGGATAATCTTGGTCCGCCCACCTCCGACGGTGGCGAACGCTACACTGGACGTTGCCCGCTTGCTAGGGCCTAGTTCTTGAACTCACTCTTTACAAATTCATTGTACTGGGCTAACTGGGCTTGAGTCCACTCTCTCAACAGTAGAAGTGTTCAAACTCAGTCCCTATAATTGGCGCCATTTGTGGGGAGAACTTGTGCACTAGTAGGTGCAAAGGACAGTCGTTCCTAGATGGCTAGTTTACGGAAGGTTAACAATGACGCGTTTGTACAAGAAAAAGTCATTGCAGAAAAGTAGAAGATTCAAAGAAAAGGAAAAGAGAATAAATAGTGCAGCATTTTATTAAACAAAAATAAGTACATAATACAAATAGAGGCTCAAACAGGCTTGTTTTAAAGATAACTATACAAACAGAGGCCCAGACGGACTTATTCAAAAGCTAACCCTAAAAGAAAAGGGGCTAAAGCAGGCCTTCTTCAAGGCTACCAACAACCCCCGGGCTGGTATGGATGGTACCAGCGAGAAGAGAGGCGCAGATGCAAAGGCACCCAATGGCCCCGCCCCATGATGTTCTCTTGATGCTCCCCTAGCCTCGCAATGATTGAACATTGGAGGCGGTAACACCCGGGCACCAAACATGATGTAATCTTGCGAGCCTCCCTCAGCAGGTAAGCTGGAAGCGAGTCACCACCAGCTTAAAGGGCAGGCATGGACGTGCGCTGGAGAAAAGCGTTATGTACTTCATGGACCTCCCTCCTAATCGCTAGGCATGATACCACTAGGATGACGCCCAAGCCTTGCCACGCTGGAGGTCTGATGCGGACCGCAACCGCAGCGGTTCTCAACCGAGGGAGGAGGACCTTTAGCTTGCTTGCCTTCGCCTTCATCCAGAGACGTCCCATTCCGCCAAACTCTGATCACAATCCTGGCAAGGTTATTGAAGGGGCTTAGAGGGTTGGAGAGTCATGTTCCCTATTTGACTGGAGGATTCGGGAAGTGTGAAAGGATGATTCCCCCAGAAAGCCTTATATAGAGGGCGAAGGTTGGTGGGAATTGGTCCACCCTGAATTCGAAAGAAGAATTATCAGTGACATTAATCCTGACTGAATTCCAAAGAAGCCTACAACCGCTGGATCTGCATTAATCCACGAGGATGTTAATGAGGGCGCGCCTCGCACACTGAAGCGTCAAGCGCGGAACGCGAATAGTCAGGAGACGCCTCGTAATCAAAAAGGGCAGAAAATTAGAGAGAAAGAGGGACTGCTGCCACGCGTGAGGATAGAAACCCGAGCCACCCCTGTCCAGGGCAGCGCGGGGTCAAGGGTCCAGTCTGATGAATAGCCCATTTTCGGTGAAGTAAGGCCAAGGCTGCCATCACGCTAAAAACAAACCTCCCAACGTCGAGGACAAATCCCTTCACTCCAAGCAGAAGAACACCTGGGTACTAGATTGAGCCAAGGTCTTCTGTGGTCCTCGGACTCAAACCTTCAGTGAAGCTAATTACTTACAGAAGAAAACTTGGGTACTAGACTGAGACAAGGTCTTCCGTGGTCCTCGGACTCAAACCTTCGGCGAAGTTAGTTACTTACAGAAGAGCACCTGGGTACTAGATTGAACCAAGGCCTTCCGTGGTCCACGAACTTAAGCCTATGGGGAAACTAGCTACTTACAGAAGAATATAAGTGTTAGACAGAACTGTCACGCCCCAAACCCGATATTCAGATTTGTGACCATGACCGGCATGCTAATACTAAGCCTAAACCTGATATTAACAAGAACCAACTTAACTTTTACAAAAGCTTTCTTCTTTCTTTACATTCTTGTTTCTTTACTTAAAAGATATAACTTTTTCTGTGACATTCAGAGCATCTACATTGTACTTAAAAAAATCACATAATCCACCAGTCACTCTAATTCTAAATCTCATATAATACATCTCTTATTACTTTAAGGTACACAACCTTCATTAGATCCTAAAATACACAAAACTACAGACTAACATCAAATTGCTAATTCAGAATCTATACATTTAAAATTAGAAACTAGCTCCTTCCAAACTCGACTAAGGCTCCCTCTGCTCCAAATTAAAACCTGTTGACTGAAAAGTGATAGGGTGAGCTACGAAGCCCAGTAAAGGTAAGATATATGAGAATTCAATAAGGATGCATATAAATCCATTCATTTCATTTTATAATTATTCAGATAGGAGAACATCTTTTCATGCATAGTATTTTATACTATTCATAATAATAACTTATACGCTATTCATAGGAAAATAATTGTTCTCCTTTTTCTTATTAGAATAACATTATCCAAACCTTCGGATTGAATCTCTTTCATTTCTTACAAAGTCACCATATATATTTTCATTACAAAATAATCATTTTAACTTAAATCAGATAATCGGTTACTTTGTCTTAAACTAAAAACATCTTAAATAATAATAAAACTTTCCTTCATAAACTTGTTCTCGTAAACTATTATAATTTTTATAATTATAAAACTTTACGTTTCATAAAGAAGAACCGATATCTAATGACTTCTTAACGTAAATTTGTACTTTCATCAGAAGCTTTATCTTTATAGCATAACAGAATTTCAGAAACTTTTATCTTTAATGAACAGCTTTCTTTTCATCAGAAACTTCTTCTTTTCATGAGAGCTTTTACTTTTCACAATGCATTTAAACAAAATAATTCTCTCATGCTTAATAACATAATATAGCTGTTCATACATAACTTATTGGTTAGTCCATATCTGATACGTCTGTACTTATTTGGGAGGCTTCTAGCACCACGGTGCTAGGCATCCAGCATTCCCCACAATGCCAGGTATTCCCGGGATCACATCATAATACATATCTTCCAACCATGGGGGTAGGTTGGCTTCCCCCAAGTTGGCCGTAACCAACAAGGGCGGGTATAGCAGAGCCAGTCCCACTTAATGGCCAATCATATAACGTTTTCCATGGAAAGCCAGTAATTAACCCCTACTGGCAGAGTTCAGATCACCAGAGAACATAACCCGAAAACATTTCATACTTATACATCGTACTGAATTTTCTTATTTTGCATAACATTTCATAATAAAAGCATTTCCATTGTTTTCTTTATCATGTTCGTGGAATTAATAATAGCATCAATATGCTTAAATCATATACATAAAGTTTCGAAAAAGCTCACGAACATATCTTTATCTGATAATGCTTACATACCATATCTCTAATCAAAAACATTTTAATGCATAATATACTTTAAAATAACCTCATGACTTACCAAATGCCCATATAACTTATCCCTTACCTGAAAGCAGAGGAACCGAGAGCCTAAAGTCGAAGGAGCTTAGACCTGACGACTGGTAACACCTAAACCAAAAATCGAGGCTGGTTACTATCCATTACTCCTTATCATAAACTTACACATTCATCTTAAAGCCTATCTCTTATAATCAAAGAAATCCTAATCCCACCTCAATGAGGTTCCCACAACACAAAATACATTCATCAAACGTCATTACGTACCAATCATAGAGAAACCAACATTCTCACATTAATAACATATCTCTAGAAGAGACAACTTCATTTCAAAAGGTACTTTGAGCTTAAGGCAATAATGCATGCATAAAACATGAACTCTTTTAAGCATGGTCATATAATCATATACATTTATAAGGCAACACACAGCATGCTGAATAAAACAACTTCATAAACACAACCGTCAAATGGTTTAGAAACCCTCCTTTAGGGTACTAAACCTCAAACCAAGTCCTACAAAAAAATTAATTTATGATCTGGACATATCATATGATGAGCATAATAAATTATAGCTCAAAACATTCACCCTAGCTTGAGAATTAAATCTACAAAGTCAGAGTTATCCTACCCTGTTTACTGCTCATTACAGCAGCAAAAGCCCCATTTGTAAAATACGAATGGGCTGTCCAAACACATCCAAATGACATTAAATTTTACAGAATTACTCCCCTGTATGTCTATTATATACGATAAAATTTTCGTAGTCAATGCATAAAACTATAATTTACTAAAAATCATACAATACAGCACACTCGGATCTGTCCTGACAGAATTTTATGCAACTTACAAATTAAACCATTATTTTTATTTTCATCCAAAGGCTGTGAGACCAATTCCATAACAACCATATATGTCTTATCTTTCATAGAAAATAACCCTAGCATCCAAATTCACTATATACAATTTAATACATATTTTTCTTGTTGTAAACACCAAATCTGTCACAGTGACAGCTTCAGCACATGTTCTTTCTAAAATCATCAACAAATAGAAATTGGCCTTCATATCACTTAGGTATTTTTATTCCTATAACAAACATATTAAAATACCTAAATAAGCATCCAATAGACCAAATATTATCAAACTTTCAATTCACTAAAACAGAATCATAAGTTCATCTTCTAAAATCAAAACAGAGAACAAAGAAGGAAAATAAACAAAACGAATTATAATATCAAAACACCCAAAAACATATGAGGTTTAATTTACTTACCCACACACTTTGAAGATGAAACCTTAGTGTTTAGGCTCTTAATTTCTTCATAGAGAGATATCTATGATTTTTTGGTGAGGGGGTGAAAGAGAGTAAAGCCGTGTAAGAGCAAGGAAGAAGAGAGAAAGAAGAAAAGGGCTGGACTTTCTGGTCTGGTACAGCCAAGAAAATAAGATAAGGTTGAAGACTTTTGTCTTCCTTTTGAGTGTGTGAACCCGTGGACTTGAGAGAAAGACTCAAGGGAGCTTCCTAGCACTTTCCTTAAGAGAAAAGAGAGTAAAGTGAGGTGAATTTTTTATTTGTGTGACCCGTAGGAAATGAGAGGAAGTGAGCTTCTTGGAAGCTCTAGTTACTTTGAAAAGTCAAGGAAGTGATGAGTTGGAGGTTGGTGATTGCATGGCCGGCCAAGAAGTCTTTGGGTTTGTCCACATGCATGGTACTTTGGCATTAAGTGTGTTGGATTCTCATTGGTTGCATGTGTTAGTGAAAATACAACTACAATATCTCATGCATCATGCTTAACTAAAACACCTACAACCATATATATATATATATATATATATATCATAACTTAACCACTTAATTAAACACCAACAACTATATATCTAATAACTTAAACTGCTTAATATAATTTTGTACATACTTACTTAATATATATACATAATACAATTAGTCATTAAATTATTTATAATCTCTACAATTCTTATTCAATGGCATTATAAAATAATGTGGTTATTAAATATTCTTCTATTAATTTAGAAAGTGAGTGATTAAAACAATAATTAACCACTTGAACATATAGATTAATTATAAAATTGGGTCGGAGTGTTACAGAACCAAGGCCTTGCATGGTCTTCGGACTCAAGCCTTTTGGGAAACTAACCACTGCAAGGAGTACTTGGGTACTAGACTGAACCAAGTCCTTGCATGGTTCACGGACTCAAGCCTATGGGGAAACTAGCTACTTATAGAAGAATATAAGCGTTAGACAGAACCAAGGCCTTGCATGGTCCTCGGACTCAAGCCTATGGGAAAACTAACCACTGCAAGGAGTACTTGGGTGCTAGACTGAACCAAGGCCTTGCATGGTCCACGGACTCAAGCCTATGGGAAAACTAGCTACTTACAGAAGAATATAAGCGTTAGACAGAACCAAGGCCTTGCATGGTCGTCGAACTCAAGCCTATGAGGAAACTAACCACTACAAGAAGTACTTGGGTACGAGACTGAACCAAGGCTTTGCATGGTCCACGGACTTAAGCCTATGGGAAAACTAGCTACTTATAGAAGAATATAAGCAGTAGACACAACTAAGGCCTTGCATGGTCCTCGGACTCAAGTCTATGGGGAAACTAACCACTGCAAGGAGTACTTGGGTACTAGACTGAACTAAGGCCTTGCAAGGAGCTTCTGAAATTTTTATGGGTTCGGGTTTGTGTTTTGGGAGAGATGGGTGTTGTTGATATTGTTATTGTTGTTGTTGCTGCTGTTGTTGTTACTGTTTTTGTTTTGTGGTTGAAGCTGATTTTGTTAACAGAAGGGTTTGACCATTTTACAGGAATGGGTCCCACAAAAAAGTAGAAAAATTGAGTGATGAGAAGGTGAATGAAGTGTGCCAAACAGGTGGGTATAGAAAATTGGGGTATTTTAAGTGATGGGTGATGAGTGATGAGTGACAAAAATTGAGTGAGAAGTGATAAGTGATGGGAAAAAAAAAAAATTCCAGACAGGGCCTTATAAACCTACCATTTTTGACAACTACAAGTGCTCTGCCTCAAATTTACCTCATGACGATGATTACCCCTATATGCAGAGTTAGGTTTTATTGGTGTTTTGACTTCAAACAGACCATCTTCATGACTGAACACAGTAACTGAATGCTTTGGTGTCTTTTTTTTTTTTTTTTTTTTTCTCATTTATTGAATTTATTCTTTGCATGGGCTGTAATGAGTTCACCGACAGTAACCTCTGCGCGTACCTTAGTATACCAATCGGCAAAGTAGGCTACACAACGGTAGTATGTAAGTTCAACTAACGCAGTTATGGGCAGATTTATAGCACGCTTTAGAATTCCGTTGAAGCTTTCAGACAAGTTTGTGGTCATTGCCCCATAACGATGTCCACCATTGTGTGCTAATGTCCATTTTTCCACCGGCATGTTTGTTAAATACTTCTCACCATCTGCACTTAATTAAGTAATTCTATTCCTGGTAATTTGATACTTTCGTAGCTGATTCTCCATGCCTACCCACATTACCATAGCCTTCAAGTTTTCACTCCCAATTTGTTGATTGAAATTGCTAGCCACATAGTGAAAGTAAAAACGATGATACTAACATGTCGATTGACATATAGTCCATATCGCTACCATTATACCAGGGTGACGATCAGATATGACACATAACCCTTCCCGATTAGTGACATTAATCTGAATACAATGCAAAAATCAATATCAATTATCATCATTTTCCTTCTCCACAATGGCAAAGGAAAGTGGAAAAAGTCTGTTGTCACCATCCCACGTTGATGCAATCAGTAACCTACCTCTATACTTACCATATAGGAAAGTTCCATCTATACTAATCACTAGCCTACAATGTTGAAAGCCTTCAATTGATGGACCAAAAGACTAGAACACTCTCTCAAATATCACACTACTTGACACAGTAGCAGGTATTGTTCTCCAAATAACCCTACTGCCTGGGTTTTTATTAGTCAAAGCTTTTAACCATTTTGGTAATAATTGGTAAGATTTGTCCTAATCACCAAACACTCTACCAATTGCCTTTTCTTTTGCCTCCCACACCTTCAAATAGGAAGGCCGGTATTGGTACTTATTGTAAAGATTCTATTGAAGTGAAGAAATCTTTATGGTTGGATTATTTTTGACAACGTCCCTCAACTCTTTCTCAATAACATGGGTTTTAATTGCTTGTGATCTTGTGTGAGTGTGGACTCTGTACATGTGTGTGGACCACTGTATTTCCTAACCTCAAACAACCCATGCGTAGCCCGGAAGCATGCTTGAAGACGCCAAGAACAATGTTTGCACCTTATAAACCAACATGTTGGATTTGACTCTTTTACACTAAATGTTTGGTTCCTCTTGATGTGATAGTGTTTAACAGCAACTTGTAGTTCATCCTTATCAGCAAAAAGCAAGCCCACATAAAACTCTTGGGTAGGGTCCCAAATACTCTAAGTGGGCTTTTCAAATGGTGGGGTTGGATCAATCATATTACCCCACGTGTTCTGTGAAAAGCTTAGGGATGAAGGTTGATGGAACGCCATTGTCGGACTGATTTCATGATTAGGTTCATTGAGAGGCTCCTCTTCATCTCCAACATCATCAAGGACCTCGTCGTCATTAAGTTGGTCATCACTATCCATGGCCCGCATCCTTTCTGATAATGTATGGACCACATTTTCAATAGTGGCAGCTATGTGGTATGTATCATTAGGATCATTAGCAGCTCTCTGAGTGGTGGTTTGGTCATACTGAGTTTCAAACTCAACAAGTAATCTCTTGTGCGACATGCTCAGTTGGATTATCATAGTCAACATCACTGGTGTTCATTGGCCGATAAAGAACATGTTGGTCCTTAGTTACAACATGGGTATATGAAGCATGATAGTCAACACCACCAATGTTGATTGGGGAATGAGCCGCATCTTCAAAATAATGACCAATATGAATGGCATATGAATCATGAAAGTGCCCGCAATGTGAATAACTAAACGATGCACTCGGCCTTCGTTGGCATATCGAATGGGAAAAACATCTTGGTGGCTTCTTATGGGCTCTACACCCACATACAACTCTACACCTACAAACCCATATTGGCGGTCTAACATATCAAATATTACATTGATACCATTATCATCTTCTACCAAAACTTGCTGGTAAATCACAAGATGTAGATGACATTAAAAATAATATCTATACCAAATAGTCAGTTTTGAATCTTCTCTATTTATATGAAGCGTGGATGCTACTCCATCACATAGATCTTCAAATGTAACACCCCGGCTTAATTGAAGCATAGAAGGAGGTAGCCCTTTGTAATAAACCCCATTTTCGCCATGTTTAATTATTCCACCAGAATGGATGAGAAAAATGAACAACTTTTCTGTCGTCTACACTAAAACATAACAATAGTATTAATATATTAACACTACACAACCATTAAATGCAATACAAGAATGTAATCCATTAAAAATATTCAATGTTTAAATAGCTAGAGCTAAGAGAATTCTATTAAAGAGCATTGGTTCACTGATAATTTATTACTATCCATCATAGTAGTTAAAATTATTTTTTGTTTCCCTTTTCTTAAGTAACTTAGCATAACATTAACATTTAGAAGGATCTTTTATGATTACGTTAATTATTTTATGTAGCCTATATTAAGGACATATTTTATATAATTGGCTAATCCTTTGACAAAACACACTTTACTTGTATTTGGGTAGATCTATAATGGGTTTAGTATTTCAAAGAATAAGAGTTCAAGTCTAGTATTGAACCCATGCAAATCTGTCCAAAAAACAAGTGAAGAAGTGCTAATTTATTAAAGCTCGACAACTGCTCAACAGATAACTATCTATTGAGGTTTAATGCGGCTCGACAGATACTATCTGTTTGTTTTTAGACCCCTTAAAACACAATTGGATTAACCTAATTAACAAGTCAAGTTATTACTTAGTCCAAATTCCAAATTTAGGTTAACACAATCATATAATCATATCAATGTAAAGTGCGGAATGTAAAAAACACAAAGATATGATGACCTAGGAAAACTAAACCGGTAAAAAACTTGGGGAGGATTTAACCTAGCCATCCTCAAGGTAAAACTGAATCCACTATGAAAGAATCAAAGTTTGTACAACAGAACTTAGACCACTAACATTCTATTGCTACCCACTAGTAGAAAACTTACTGACACGATCACGTGCAAACTCCGAGACCACGGATTCCTTCTTTCTGGGATTCTCCAACAAGTACAGGCACAATTGCTTGTGTATCTTTAAGCTCTTTAGAGCAGCAACTGAATGATCATCAAGCTCTCAATCAAATCTCCTTCTTGATAATCCTAAGCATGTGTGAAGGCAAATACCTCTAGATCTCATAAGAGATTCACACACACAGCAAGTAGAGCAACCTCTAAAACGTGGCTAGGGTTTCCTTTTTATACTTAGGGCAAAACATAAAATCCTACACGTCATATAAGCTTAGGGCTGAGTTGGAAAATTCTGTAGAAAAATATTCCGAACGACTTTCGATCGATCAAGTCTAATTTTCGATCGATCGAGCTAGACAGAATTGCACACTCAATTCTGCAGTAAACTCGATTCCAACTTTACATAAAATACCTACTTTGAGCAAGTCTAAAACAAGACTAACAACCTATTTTGATCATGGTTTTCTAACAATACAAATTAAAGTTCTAATACATTAGTTCCTAAGTACTTAGAACTTAACACTATCTATCGAGGTATCTATCGAGAATTACGAAAATCAGTTTTTTCAAAGATGATTTTCTACCCATACTTATGTATTTGTATAGGGTTTCTTTTCTCACAACCCTAGATATATATATAAGGCTTATTTTAGAGGTCGTCACATAAGAGAATACAAGGAGAACATATGCAAAAGGTGACCAATGTCTTATTCTCTCTAAAAGAAGCTATTGCGTCTTTGTGCCTTCGGGTTTTGTAACCAAGTGCTTCTTGATCTTCATTGTTGATGAAGTGAAGAATTTTGCAGCCAACAATCTTCTTCAAGTTGGTGTGTTAGTCATGTACTGGGATTCGTGCAAAAATGGTTGTGTTCATATATTGAAGAATTTTGAAGTTCTAAAGTGGTAGAAGGTTTCTGCTGTAAATTCATCTACGGGGATTGTAGAGTCTTGGGATAAAGGTTTTATACTAGATTTGAAACTTCTTTTTAATATAGTGGATTGCTTTTCGGGAAGGTTTTCCCCCAGGTTTGTTACAGTGAAACTAGTTTGTTTCATTGGTTTTCCTAGGTCATCATATCTTGTCTTATTTATTTTTCCGCTGCATGATATTGACATGATATTAATGTTTGTGTGTTTTAATAAGTTTTATTCATAATAAATCTAATTAACAACTTGGGTTTAAAACTTGTTAATTTTATCAATTGGGGTCTAAATTTCCCAACAACTCTTCATTTTGCTTCTTCTAAAATAAGACAGATTATATAATGTTCTCATGCATCCATACGATAATAGAAAAATATTTCTAATATCGTACAATTTTCTTTATTGTTATTGAAAGTTCGAATAGCATTGAAAACACTATGAACGTTTAGACTCCCAATTACAAAATTACCAATTCAAGCTTTATATCAAACAATGTATGTGCAGAAAATGATAACAATCTTATAACAGAATAGATAAACAATCTAAACCATAAATAATCACAATCACAGCAGTAATTAAATGGTAAAGATAAAGGCAAGAGAGATGCAAACACAAGGACAACACGCGATGTGTTATCGAAGAGGAAACTGAAGCCCTCGGCGTAAAACCTCTCCACCGCCCTCCAAGCAGTCAATAATCCACTAGAAAATGTAGTTGGGATATATGAACAGCAATAGACCCTCCAAGCCTAATCTACCCAGGTACCTAAGCCCTCCAAACTTCTTGCTCCAACGAGTTGCGCTGAACCTTTTTCTTTTCTAGCTTACCGAATTTCGCTACTAAACCATAGCATCAACCAATGGATATTGGTTCCTTCCAAACTGCTTCCCTTAGCACCAAATGAACCTTCTCACAGATGTGGGTGTGATGAGAAAATGATTTGGTCAATGACCTCTCAAGGATCTATCAATGGAGAGGAAGAGAGTAAAGGAATTTGAAGAGTTTCTTAGTGAAGATTGGGGATGAGGCAATCTTGTTTTTCTCTAGGGTTTCTCACTCAAAATTCTCTCTGGGGTTTCTCTCTCAAAATTCTCTCTGGAAGCTATCTACATTTTGTGGGAATGAGGGGTATTTATACTAGGATGAGAATGGAATGTGAAACGTCAGTTTTTCCCAAATCGGGCATTCTGGCAACTTGACCTCGTGACTGGGTTAAG
This sequence comes from Quercus glauca, assembly GCA_023736055.1. Classification (NCBI taxonomy): domain Eukaryota; kingdom Viridiplantae; phylum Streptophyta; class Magnoliopsida; order Fagales; family Fagaceae; genus Quercus; species Quercus glauca. The sequence goes on along the minus strand of CM043325.1, from coordinate 19,703,337 downwards.
TCGCGAGTTCAAGCCGCGAGCTAACGGCCTGGCCAGCCTGGGACTTTTGTCCTGTTGTGCAACAGCTGGCACGACTTTTCAGCTTCTGACATGCTCGGCACGTGTGCAACTTTTGGCAACTTGTAAGTCGCGAGTCACCCGCAAGATCCAGTCGCGAGTCTCTGTTTCTTTGCACAATCTTGAGCATTTTTTCACACTCTCTCACTCACTACCCTTACAAGTTTCCCATCTAAATACAGGGTTACTAAGTGCTAAATTACAAGCAAATTGGCGCGGAATAAAACCAACAAGATAGTTGATAAAATTCAACCTTACAATCTCCCCCTTTGGCTATTTAGTGACAAAACCCTAAAACAAACTCTAGACTTAACGCATGAGTTGGGAATAGTTGGAAAACTCACTCATACCTAACTCTAGAATCTGTGAAGCTTTTGAACTATAAGAACAAGTACTCCTGAAACACAACAACACAATAAGTTCATTGTATGCAGAAAATTTGAAATGCAAATGGAGCAAACACAATGGAATAAAGCAATAAACCATGGTAAGACCAAAATAGGTAATCACTATAACCAAGTGATCACAATGCTTATTCACACTTGGAATGAACATCCAGACATTCAAGTTGACAAACACAAGGCAAATCACTTGAATGACCAACACTCAATCAATGCACAGTACATGAAGTATGTGCATCTAGGAAAAATCCTACAAGGACACAAGAGTGACAGTACTTAAAAGGAAATGCATAACATTTAGTTAGAAGTATTGATTTAACAAAGCACAAAGGCTACATAAAGCAAGCTACAAACCATAAAGCCTACAAAGTGCATAGAAACAAACTCTAAAAGCTTACAAAAGCAATATGAGTACAAACATAAACAAGAACCTCAAAAACCTACAAAGGTACTAGGTACAAACAGTAAAAGTACTTCTCTTATCATATCACTCCCCCTATCATGAATCATAGGAGCTGTGATAAACTTGGAACATATATACCTGTAACTTGAAACACTTGCATAAAACACATTAGACCCTCAAGGTAAAGCAAGTAATAAACAGACAAGTATAATATAACAAGTAAAATTGCGATCAAGAACATGATGTGAAACATGTGAGCAACTTGATTAAACACCAAACACCAAGACAAAGTTTTCTTATTAACACAATGTCTTATTCCCCTTGGTATATGCATCTCCCCTATGGAATATCTCTCCCCTTACAAATTTGCATGAGAAATAGAATTTCTCCCCCTAAGAATGTGCACAAGAGTCATATAGAAATGAAAAAAACTCTTTGGTATACTCTCTAGAGTATACTCTCTTCCTTTTTGTCAGGAATAGACAAAGGGTCAAGGAAAAACAAGGGTAAGAGATGAAGGTATGAACAATGATAATGATGCATGAGGGGTGCAATTATGCATGAGGGGTGCGAGATGAATGAGAAAAAGAAGCTCAAACCTAAGACTTGACATGCTAGGATGAAGAAATAATATATGAACCAATGCATGACAAGAGTAGCAAGGTGTGTGCAAGAGGTGGCAAAGAGCAATGCATGGAAAATGCACATGTGGGGCAAGGTGTGATAAAGACACAACCAATGAACCAAACATGTTCCTAATGAGGAAACATGAGAAACCCCAAAGTTGGATACTCATCGGAGTCCAAACAAGTGAGAAAATGCTTAAGAGACATTTTATCAAACACCTAGCATGCACACTATGAACAACAATGTGAAACAATGCATGAACATTATGAAATCCACCCTTAATACATGATCTTTTTGCCACAATTGGCCAACATCCAGAGCAAATCAACAAAAAGAACCAAACCCATACAAAAATTTGACTAAGAAATAAGTTTTTCCAACCTCAGTGATGAAAATCCCAACCAAGAGCACAAAACTCACCAAAACGTAATCTAAGGATCCAAAACAGTAGAAAGAGTTTAAAATTACCTTAGAGATGTTAATGGAATGAAAAACCATTCAAATGGATTGGGTTTTGATATAAAAATATTGAAAGAGGGGTTTAAGAGAGGATGAGAGAGGTTTAAAACAAGTTTCCCACGAAAAAACTCTTTAAAAAGCTGATTTTGGGCATTTGGCGACTGGGCGAGTCGCGAACGAGTCGCCAGTGAGCCGCGAAACCATTCTGTGTGAACTCGCGACTGGGCTTGCGACTGGGCAAGTTGCCAAAACGAGTCGCCAAAACTCACAGCTTGGTTTGTCTGGTTGCAAGTCGCCAAAATGAGTGGCCAAAAATTCTGACACTTGTTTTTCAACCCAGAACATGTTTAAACACTGAAAAACAATGTAAGCACTAAGCATGAACACAACGAGTAATAAAAATCACTTCCAAAAATATATAAAATGATCAAAAATCTTTTTGGATTGATTCATATAAAGATGAGCACACACACATCACATTTAAACAAGTACAATTGAACAAATGAATAATGCATTCATTGAACATTAGGCATGTGTGTTGTGCGTGTGTATCAAGTGTGGAATAGTCCTTACTCTAAAGTGAAGCTTCAATGATCAATTCAATCAAGTCATATACAACTAGTGCTAAGACAAGTGGTCTATCTCAATTATAGAAATGAACATATATGACCTCCCACAAGACAATGATTACATATCTTTGAAACTTTTCATTTAGCTTCTTTACAATTCATAACATTTGATCATTTTGAATCAATACATCTCATTTTGAGATCGATGCTTGAAATTTTTTGATATTTCAATTTGATGAACAAGCCTTTAGCTTTTGGGCATCATACATTTTCATAAAAGTCGCTTTCCCTTTTTCTTAGTCATATACTAATATATGCGACAGACTTTTGCAGCTCAATATCTCTTTTCATTTGGAGATTTACATTTGGTGAGCTCTTTAAGCAAAAACAACAAAATAAAGAGTGAGAAGATATATAGGCACAAGTCTATGTGTGTCTCAAAACTAACAAGACTATTGACTAATCATTCATGACAAGCTTGAAGATCAATTTACAACAATCACACAAAGATGTCAAGATTTTTTCCACAAAGATATAAGTGCATAAAGAACAAGCTAAGCTCGTAAATGCACAAAGCCATTAGTTCAAAGGTACAAGGCAAAACTCACATGTGATATGTGCTTAAACATATACGATCAAACTTTTTGAATTTTTCACTTTTTATGTGGTTTTGGATTTTTTACTCACACAAAATTAAAACAAAAAAGTAAGATCAAAACAAAAAAAAATGCATATGAATAAATGCAAGATGCACAAAATGCATGAAGATATAACATGCAATGCATGAAGGGTTCCACAAAGATCGAAAGAATTAGATCAAGGACCAAAAGAGCAAAAGCTCAACCATAGGAACCCTTCCTCATCCAAATGGAATGATTGTTTGGAATGAGTGTCTCATGAGAAGTGAGACGAGGATTGGAAGAATGAGAATCGGAGATGCACATAGTCAAGGAGTTAAGAGCATTAAACACTTTCTTTAACAACATGCTATTTTTACTCAAATCGGGTTTACTCTTTTTAGCACAACTTCCAAGAAGCTCAAGTTTCTCTTTTCTTTTGATTCTTTTAAAAGAATGAAACTTAGAGCATTGAGGTCTTAGATGACCAAAGGCACTACAATGGTGACAAACAATGTGTTTAGGTCCACTAGACTTTTTAGGAAGGGATCTAGCAACATGGTTTTATTCTCTCTTCAACTTATAACATTGAGGTCTTATATGACCAATCACACTACAATGGTGACAAGTTGGAACAAACTTAGATCCATCCAAAGCCTTAGGTTGAGACCTAAACAGAGGCTTTGACTTAATAGCCTTTATCTCCACCTTTTGATTTCTTTTATGTGAAAGAATGTACACCGATTTGTCTTTTGAGGTAGAACACACAATAGACACAAAATCGGGTATCACAACATGATTGCAACAAATATTTTCACCCTTTTTAACAATAGGTTCAACAATCAAACACTTGGTATGCATTTTAAGAGATTCAATTTCACATTTTAGCTCATCAACAAGTTTGTTAGACAAAACAAGTTTAGCATCCAAGTCCATATTCAAACATTCAAGCTCTTTTAGCTTTTCAACAGAATTTTCAGCAAGTTTCTTATATTTTTCAATCAATTTGTTGGATTCATTGAGCTTAGCAATTAAATCATCATTTTCACAAAGTAACTTGTTCAAATCCTTATTAAATTTCTTAGCCTTTTTATTCAAAAGTTTGATGTTAGGAATATCAACAACATCCAAAGATTCATGTAACATAGCATCACAATTATGAGGATTATCACTCATGGAGGCATTTTCACAAACACGTGACATGCTATATTTATTATCAACCAAATCATACAAAGAGGCATACAATGCAACATCCATGGTAAATAACACAAGGGGTCAAGGAACACACTTAGGTATTTAAACCACAACAAGTGTACCCACTCTAATACCAATTGAAAGTTCGAATAGCATTGAAAATACTATGAACGTTTAGACCCCCAATTACAAAATTACCAATTCAAGCTTTATATCAAACAATATATGAGCGAAAAATGATAACAAGCTTATAACAGAATAGATAAAAAATCTAAACCATAAATAATCACAATCATAGCAGTAATTAAATGGTAAAGATAAAGGGAAGAGAGATGCAAACACAAGGACAATACGCGATGTGTTATCGAAGAGGAAACCGAAACCCTCGGCGTAAAACCTCTCCACCGCCCTCCAAGCAGTCAATAATCCACTAGAAAATGTAGTTGGAATACATGAACAGTAATAGATCCTCCAAGTCTAATCTACCCAGGTACTTAAGCCCTTCAAGCTTCTTGCTCAAATGAGATTGTGCTGAACCTTTTTCTTTTCTAGCTTACCGAATTCCGCTACTAAACCATAAGATCAACCAATGGATATTGGTTCCTTCCAAATTGCTTCCCTTAGCACCAAATGAATCTTCTCACAGACGTGGGTGTGATGAGAAAAGGATTTGGTCAATGACCTCTCAAGGATCTATCAATGGAGAGGAAGAGAGTGGAGGAATTTGAAGAGTCTCTTAGTGAAAATTGGAGATGAGACAATCTTGTTTTAATCTAGGATTTCTCTCTCAAAATTCTCTCTAGAAACTCTCTACATTTTATGGAAATGAGGGGTATTTATACTAGGATTAGAATGGAATGTGAAACGTCAGTTTTTTCCAAACAGGGCATTCTGGCGACTTGACCTCGCGACTGGGTTGAGTCGTGAGTTTAAGCCACGAGCTAACGACCTGGCCAGCTTGGGACTTTTGTCCTGTAGTGCAACAGTTGGTGCGACTCTTCAGCTTCTGACATGCTTTGCATGTGTGCAACTTCTAGCGACTTGCAAGCCGCGCGTCACCCGCGAGTCACCCGCAAAATCCAATCGCAAGTCTTTGTTTCTTTGCACAATCTTGAGCATTTCTTCACACTCTCTCACTCACTACCCCTACAAGTTTCCCACCTAAATATAGGGTTACTAAGTGCTAAATTACAAGCAAATTGGCATGAAATAAAGCCAACAAGATGGTTGATAAAATTCAACCTTACAGTTATTATTATACCTAAAACTTAGATTTTAAGGTTTATGAGCATATACTAACCTTTTTTTTGGGGGGGGGGGGGTGGTTTTCTTATAGCATACGTGTATATTATAGGTTAACAAAGTAAGTATTTCTTTAAGGAAAATTTATGTCAATTTTGAAATATATTTTTTCTATATGAAATTTTAGGCAAGAATTCATGGACAAATAATTTAAAACATATTATATAAATCAGTTCATGTTGCAAAACACATTATACAAAAACAAGATTTGCATGAACAAATAATTTAACAAAAACAAGATTTTCATGCTTAACTATGCCCCTAAAAATTATCAACATGAATATTATAAGAAGAAAAGTAACTACTTAAGAGATGTAACTCACATTGTAAGAGATAAAGAACAGATAGATATTTGCAAGTGTTGTTCCTTATAGTTGTTTGTAGAATGTATGGCACGCATGAATTGAAAATGGTTGGTAGAATTATGAGAGGAATAAGAGTAGAGAAGAAGGTTGATGGAATTTTTAGAGGAAAAAGAGTAGAAAATAAGAATCGTGGAAACTTCAGTAACATTAATGCTGTTTAAATAGGATGCAAGTTTCATATAAGTTAAATTCTTAGATTTTAAACTGTATAACTAGATACGCCAATTGACCAAATACAACACAACACAGACGAAGATGGGACACTCTGATACAAACAAATTACTTAACTATAAACGTATATTCACGGCAAAGAATCTCTGCAAAGAATCTCAGTTTTTTGTTTTTTTGTTTTTTTTTGTTTACATTGTGCACATCAATCGTATTTTTTTTCTTCCATAATTTTCTTTCCTGTGTGGACATGAATCTGAATAAGAATCTATGTACTTTCTTTTAGAATAAGAATCAATGTACTCAATGTACTTGAATCTATCATTATTTGTTTTATAAGGTACTTTTACACTATGAAATGAAAGAACATGACATACACACAAGCCAAACTACTTTGGTAAAAAAAAAAAAACGAATAAGAATATGTGTACTTTTTAGAATAGGAATTCAAAATATATATTTTTTATTCAGACAACTCTCTCTCTCTCCTCCAATTTTCAGCAAATCAATTGCAACAATTTTTTTCCCTTTTTTTTTCGGCGATGTCATTGTTACAAATCAATTGCCACACCACATGATGGGGACTCTGATACAAATAAATTACTTAACTATAAATATATATTCATTGCCACAAATACATTCCCACAACTTTTTTTCCCTTCTATTTTGGCAATGCCATTGCCACAATTTTTTTTTCCTCTATTTCGGCAATGCCGTTACCACAAATCAACTGCCACTATTTTTTTTTTTTCCTTCTATTTTGGCAATGCCATTCCAGAAATCAATTGCCACAATTTTTTTTTTAAAAAAATTCATCCACAAGATTTCAGCAACTTGGTTGCCACATTTTTTTTTTCCTCCCATTTTCGGCAACTTGGTTGCCACAATTCAAATTTTCTCTCTCCTCCATTCCCTGCAATTTCGGCAACTTGGTTGCCACAATTGGCTTCCCTTTCAAGCACTCCCCCCAGCATACCTTTTGGGCACTTCACGAGTAGGACAAGAATTTCGATAATCTCATTACCGAAAATCAATTTTTTCTCCGTCCCCATCACATCATTCATCTTTCTTCTCTCTCATACTTTTTCTTACAATTTCGGTAACACCATTGCCGAAATTCAGTCTCTTTCCTCTTTTAGTTAAATAACTTTGAATAGTACTTATAACACCAATAAACTTCGTTTTTTGCAATATTTAGCCAAAAGATTCGAATTTTCACCTCTTTGAAAATAAATTTCCTTATTCAAAATAAACTTCTCTTTCCCAAAATAACGGTGGAACTCCCCTTTTCAAAAATGGATCTTCAAAAATTAGTTTCCCTCGAAATAAATCCAAAGGAACTATTTTCATTAACCAAAAATCCTCTTTTTCCAAAAATGGCAAAATGTTAAATAAAATGTTTAATTTTCATCTAAAACTTCCATTCAAAATATGTTTTTGATAAAACGAAAAAGAAATGAATCAAACATCTTTTTGAAAATACTATTTCCAAAAACTTGCTCTCCATTATAAAATACATTTCCAAAATGATTTTTAAAAAATTGTTCCTAGTCTATGGCTTTTAGCTTAAACTAACTGGGCCCACGGTCTTCAAAATCAAGCTAACAAGATCCCCCCACACACCCCAAATTTTATCCTTTGTTTTTTTCCCCTGTCCTTTTTGCGTGAGAAAATACATTAGAAAATTTATTGAAAAATTAAGGACATATTTGGTAATTATTTTGTTTTCTTGTTTTTAAAGAGAAAAAAAAAAAATTGGTGTTTTCAAAATGAAAAACACATTTGGTTTGAAGAAAAGAAAAAAAAAATTTCCAAAATTTCCAAAATAAAAAAAAAAAAAGTTTTTTGATTGGTAATCTTTTTTGAAAAAGTTGAAATTTTGTTGTGTGAAGTAATTACAACATTTTGTCTATTCATCATTTGCTTCAAAGTATTTAAAATCAATACGCATAGAGGGATTATAAAATCAAATGTTTTGTATATAATATTAAAGTAATTGACTAAAACTTTAATTTTTCTTTTTCTTTTTTTTGACTCTCAGCCTCTCTTTCTCTTTCAACATGTTTGAAATTTTCTGCAATAGCAAATCAATAGTTGAGATTAAAATTTTCAAAATTCTTTTTTAACTTCAGCCCTTAAATGAATAAAAAATTTAACTTTTAATTTTTATATTTTATTTTGTAATTTCGCCCTCACATCCAATGATTAATTGCACGTTCTATTGCTGGATCACAGGAGCTCAATCTGCGTGTTTGTATGCCAATTTTACCAAAGCAAAAGACTTTGGCTGGAAAGGACATGTTCATAATTGAGCATCTGACAGACCCGCGTATGCCTTTCCGAGTATTTTTTATTTATTTATTTATTTTGGAACGTGCACTGGCTTGTTTATGTCTTTTTCATTGAGTTATTTATACTGTTTACAAAATTTACAAACTTTTTTTTCACTAAAATTTTTATTAAAAATTGGTCCTATAATATTATTTAAATATTAAAAAATTATTTTATTACAATATTTTTAATTTTTAATAAAATAAACGGTATCTAAAGAATAAGTTTTGTTCTTCCTTAATCCTTTCCATGAAACTGCCGTTGCATGAAAAAAAAAAAAAAAAAAAAAAGACTGGGCTTTTGATTTGCAGCCAAAAAATTCTTTTGTTTTTGAAAAATGGTGTTAAGCATGTTCTTTTTTGACTGGCAGAGAGGATATTAAAGGTGAAGATGGTGTTTAAGCGCGTCTTTTCTCGGTGACTGAGAAAGGGAAAGTTTTCTTTTTATTTTCTCACTTATATTACCCAACATCATATTATTCCATTTCATTTCATTTTATCATAATATTTTTAGCATCTTTTAGTTAGAAAGTGTTATTAGTTCACAACAAAACAAATCATAAGGGTTTAGTGTTATTAGTTCAAATTTGAACTTATTACAGAGATTACTTTTTTGCTCCCAACAATAACAATCAATAACAACTTGACATTTAAAATTTGTTATAAAAATATTGTAGACATAGCATTTTTTTAACATTTTTTATTTCAATTTTTTTTCAATAATTACTATGTCTATTGGATAGAAATCTATTTTATGCAATTTTTTATTCCAGATCAAATATAATGACATTTTTTTCAAATTTAGTTATTTTGATGCATGCATGGGTCAGGAACCAATATATATATATATATATATATATATTTAAAGCTGAAACATAGTATTTATTGTTATTATGCTCCAGTTGAGCTATATCAGCATTCACATTATTATCATTTTTCTTTCTAATTTTCCTATAATTGAGCATTTGACAGCACTGAATGCGTTTATATATAAAAGTAATAAAGTTCAAATAATAAGCTTGTTCTTTCATTGTCCTTTTAATGAAACTGCGTTACATGGAAAAAAAAAAAAAAAGATTTTGATTTGCAGCTAGAACATTCTTTTGCTTTTGAAAATTGGTGTTAAGCATGTTCTTTTTTGACTGGCTGATAGGAAATTACGGTGAAGACTAAAGACCAAAGACTAATGGTGTTTAAGTGCGCTTTTTCTCGGTGACTGAGAAAGGGAAAGTTTTCTTTTTATTTTCTAACTTATATTACCCGATATCATATTATTAATTTATTCCGTTCTATTTCATTTTATTATAATATTTTGAGCATCTTTTACTTATAAACTATCACTTTTATAATATTTTTACAACAAATTATATGTGGTTAGTATTATTAGTTTAAATTTAAACCTACTATTGAGATTATTTTTTTGCCTCAATAATAACAACTAGAAATAACTTACCACTTAAAATTTATTATAAAAATATTATGAACGTAGCATTTTTCTAATATTTATGATTACAATTTTTTTTTTCATTGATTGCTATTGTAAGGTTGAATTTAATAAACCATCTTGTTGGCTTTATTCTGTGTCAAATTTGCTTGTAATTCAGCATTTAGAAATCTTGTATTTAGGTGGGAATCATGTAAGGGTAGCATGTGAGAGAGTGTGAAGAAATTCTCAAGATTGTGCACTTAGCAAGTGGATTGCGATTGGATCTTGCGGCTTCGCCAAAAGGGCCACATGTGTGGAGCATGCAGAAGAGCTGAACAGTCATGTCAGCTGAAGCATTACAGGACAAAAAGTCCAGACTGACCATTTAGTTAGTTCGTGGCTTGAACTCGCGACTCAGTCAAGTCGCAAGGCCAAATCGCCAGTCCACTCTATTTTGAAAAACTAACTCTCTGCATTCTATTCTCACCCTAGTATAAATATCCCTTATACCCATGAAATGTAAAGAGGTTCCAGAGAGAATTTTGAGAGAGAAACCCTAGAGAAAAACAAGATTGACTCGTCCACAATCTTTACATAGTGACCCTTCAAATTCCTTAACTCTCATCCTCTCCATTGTTACATCCTTGAGAGGTTCATTACCCAAATCATTTTCTCACTATACCCATATCTGTGAGAAGGCTTTTGGGTGCTTGTGAAGTAGTTAGGAAGGGACCAATGGATATTGGTTGATGCTATGGACTATAGCGGAATTCGGTAAGCTAAAGAAGACAAAGGTTCGGCACAATCTTGTTGGAGCAAGAAGCTTGGAGGGCTTAGGTACACTGGGTAGATTAGGTTTGAAGGGTCTTTTGCTGTTCATGTATCCTAACTTCATTCTTTAGTGGATTATTGACCGTTTGGAGGGCGGCGGAGAGATTTTACGTTGAGGACTTCGGTTTCCTATTTGATAACACATCGTTGTGTTGTCATTGTATTTGCACCTCTTTTCCCTTAATCTTTACCATTTAATTTCTGCTGTGGATCTGATTTTATTTGGTTTAGATTGTTTATCAATTATGTTATAAGTTTATGTTCATTTTTCGCACATACATTGTTTGATATTAAGCTTGAATTGGTAATTTGTAAATTGGGAGTCTAAACATTCATAGTGTTTTATATGCTATTTGAACTTTCAATTGGTATCAGAACGGGTACACTTGTTATGGTTTAAATACCTAAGTGTGATCCTTGACCCCTTGTGTTTATTTGCCATGGATAGTGTTTTGTATGCCTCTATGCATGTTTTGGATGTTGATGATTGTAACATGCCACATGTTTGTGAAAATGCATCTAGGAATGATACTCCTCATGATTGTGATGCTATGTTACATGAATCTTTGGGTGTTGTTGATATTACAAACATCAAACTCTTGAAGAAAAATGCTAAGAAGTTTCATAAGGATTTGAGTAAGTTATTTTGTGAAAATGATGATTTGATTGCCAAGCTCAATGAATCCAACAAATTGGTTGAAAAATATAAGAAACTTGCTGAAAATTCTCTTGAAAAGCTGAAGAGTTTGAATGTTTGAATATGGACTTGGATGCTAAAATTGTTTTGTCTAACAAACTTGTTGATGAGCTAAAATGTGAAAATGAATCTTTTAAGATGCATGCCAAGTGTTTGATTGTTGAACCTATTGATAGAAATGATGAAAATATTTGTTGCAATCATGTTGTGGTACCTGATTTTGTGCCTATTATGTGTTCTACCTCAAAGAACAAATTGGTGTACATTCCTCCACATAAAAGAAATCAAAAGTTGGAGAGAAAGACTGTTAAGTCAAAGTCTTTGTTTAGGTCTCAAACTAAGGTTTTAGATGGATCTAAGTTTGTTCCAACTTATCATCATTGTGGTGTGATTGGTTATATAAGACCTCAATATTATAAGTTGAAGAGAGAACAAAACCATGTTGCAAGATTCCTTCCCAAAAAGCCTAGTGGACCTAAACACATTGTTTGTCACCATTGTGGTGCCTTTGGTCATTTAAGACTTCATTGCTCTAAGTTTCATGCTTTTAAAAGAATTAAACGAAAAGAGAAACTTGATTTTCATGGAAGTTGTACTAAAAAAGGTAAACTGGATTTGAGTAAAAATAGCATGTTGTTAAAGAAAGTGTCAAATGCTCTTAGCTCCTTGTCTATGTGCATCTCCGGTTCTCATTCTTCCAACCTTCATCTAATTTTTCATGAGATACTCATTCCAAACACTCAATCTGTTTGGATGAGGAGGGGTTCCTATGGTTGAGCTTTTGCTTTTTTGGTCCTTGATCTAATTCTTTCGATCTTTGTAGAACCCTTCATGCATTTGATGTTTCATTGTCATGCATTTGTGCATCATACATCTCTTTATATGTATTGTTTTTGTTGTTTTTGCATTTGATCTTACTTTTATATTTTAGTTTTGTGTGAGTAAAAAATCCAAAACTACATAAAAAGTGAAAAATTCAAAAAGTTTGATCGTATATTTTTGAGCACATATCTCATATAAGTTTGGCCTAGTACCTTCGTACTAATGGCGTAATGCATTTACGAGCATAGCTTGTTATGCATGCACATCTATCTTTGTGGGAAAAATCTTGACATCTATGTGTGATTGTCGTAAATCGATCTTCAAGCTTGTTATGAATGATTAGTTAATTGTCATCTTGGTTTTGATACATGCGTAGACTTGTGCCTATATATCTTGCCACTCTTTTATTTATTTATTTATTTGCTTAAAGAGCTCAACAAATGTAAATCTCAAAATGAAAAGAGATAATGAGCTGCAAAAGCTATCGCACATACTAGTATTTAACTAGGAAAAAGGAAAAGCAATTTTTATGAAAAATGTATGATGCCTAAAAAGCCAAAGACTTGTTCATCAAATTGAATATCAAAAATTTTAGGCATCAATCTCAAAATGAGATGTATTGATTCAAAACGATCAAATGTTATGATTTGTAAAGAAGCCAAATGAAAAGCTTCAAAGATATGTAATTATTTTCTTGTGGGAGGTCATATATGCATATTTCTATAAGTGAGATAGACCACTTGACTTAGTACTAGTTGTGTATGACTTGATTGAATTGATCATTGAAATTTCACTCTAGACTAAGAACTATTTCACATTTGATACACACACACAACACACATGTTTAATGTTCAATGAATGCCTTATTCATTTGTTTGATTGTACTTGTTTAAATGTGATGTGTGTGTGCTCAACTATATATGAATCAATCCAAAAAGATTTTTGATCATTTTATATGCATTTGGAAGTGATTTTTATCACTCTTTGTGTTAATATTTAGTGCTTACATTGTTTTTCATTGTTTAAACATGTTCTGTGTTAAAAAACAGGTGTTAAAGTTTTTCGTGACTCACTTGCCAGTCGCGAAATTTTTCACGACTTATCTCGTGACTCACCAATTGCAAAACCCTAGTCGCGAGTTCATCCAGAAGCTTTCGCGACTCACCTCGCGACTTGCGAAAATTTTCGCGACTCGCTCAGTCACGAAATGCCCAAAAACATCTTTTTAAAGGGCTTTTTGTGGGAAACTTGTTTTAAACCTCTCCCATCCTCTTTTAAACCCTCTTTCACTATTTTTACATCAAAACCCAATCAATTTGAATGGTTTTTCATTCCTTTAACATCTATAAGATAATTATAAACTCTTTTCATTGATTTTGATCCTTAGATTATGTTTTGGAGAGTTTTGTGCTCTTAGTTGGGATTTTCATCATAAGGGTTAGGAAAACTTAATTTTTGTCAAATTTTTGCATGGGATTGGTTCTTTTGATGATTTGCTTTGGATGTTGGCCCCTTGTGGCAAAAAAAGCTTGTTTTAAGGGTGGATTTCATGATGTTCATGCATTTTTTCACATTGTTGTTCATTGTGTGCATGCTAGGTGTTTGATAAAATGCCTCTTAAGAATTTTCTCACTTTTTTGGACTCCAATGAGTATCAAACATTGGGGTTTCTCATGTTTCCTCATTAGGAATATGTTTGGTTCATTATTTGTGTATTTAACACACCTTGCCCTACATGTGCATTTTCCATGCATTGGTCATGCATTGCATATAGCCACCTCTTGCACACACATTTGCTACCTTTTTCATGCATTGGTCTATACTTGGTTTCTTCATCCTAGCATGTCATGTTTACCTTATGCTTTGTAGCACTTTATTTTGTCTTAGGATTGAGCTTCATTTTCTCATTCATCTCGCACCCTTCATGCATCGTTATCATTGTTCGTTCCTTCATCTCTTTCCCTTGTTTCTCCTTAACCCTTTGTCTATTCATGACAAAAATGGGGAGAGTATACTCTAGAGAGTATACCGTGAGTTTTTGTCATTTCTACACGGCTTTTTTGCACATCCTTAGGGGGAGAAATTCTATTTCTGGTGCATATTTGTAGAGGGAGAGATATTCCATAGGGGAGATGCATATACCAAGGGGGAGAAGATATTGTGTTAATAAGAAAACTTTTTTTTGGTGTTTGGTGTATGATCAAGTTGCTCAAATGTTTCACATCATGTTTACTTGATCACAATTTACTTATTACATTATACTTGTCCTTTTATGACTTGCTTTACCTTGAGGGTCTAATGTATTCTGTGCAAGTGTGTTAGGTTACAAGTATATATGTTTCAAGTGCATCACAGCTTCTCATCATTTTGAAGGGGAGAAACTTTAAGCACTTTTAGTTTATTTTAAATACTTTATAATTTGTACCTTTGCTTATGTAGCTTTTGATTTGTACTCATGCTTTGTAGTTTTAGTACTTGTTGTTAAATGTTTTCTATTTTCTTTAAGTATATCATTCTTGTGCCCTTATTGGATTTTTATCCTTGATGCATTTACCTAGTGTTTATGCATTGGTTGAGTGTTGAACATGCAAATAATTCTTTGCAATTGAGCTTATTAGCTTGCATGTCCGAATGTTCATTCCATGTGTGAATGAGTATTGTGGTCACTTTTTATAGTGATTGTTCATTTTTGGTCAAGCTATGGTCTACTGCTTTATTCCATTTTGCCTGATCGCATTGTGCTTGCTCCATATGCATTTACAAGTTTTCTGCATACAATGATCATATTGTGTTGTTGTTTTTCAGGAGATACTTGTTTTAATGGTTCAAGAGCTACACAGATTCTAGAGTTAGGTGTGAGTGAGTTTTGTTCAACTGTTGCCAACTCACATGTTAAGTCTAGAGTTTGTTTTAGGGTTTTGTTATGGAATAGCCAAAGGAGGAGATTGTAAGGTTGAATTTAATCAACCATCTTATTGGCTTTATTCTGTGCCAAATTTGCTTGTAATTCAGCAGTCAGAAACCGTGTATTTAGGTGGGAATCATGTAAGGATAATGTGTGAAAGAGTGTGAAGAAATGCTCAAGATTGTGCACTCAGCAAGTGGCTCGCGACTAGATCTCACGGCTTGCAAGTCGCTAAAAGTGGTACACGTGTGGAGCATGCAGATGAGCTGAACAGTCATGCCAGCTAGAGCACTACAGGACAAAAAGTCTGGACTGGCCATTCAGTTAGCTCGCGGCTTGAGCTCACGACTCAATTAAGTCGCGAGGCCAAGTTGCTAGTCCACTCTATTTTGAAAAACTGATTCTTCGCATTCCATTCTCACCCTAGCATAAATACCCTTTATACCCATGAAATGTAGAGAACTTCCAGAGAGAATTTGAGAGAAAAACCCTATAGAAAAATAAGATTGACTCGTCCACAATTTTTACATAATGACTCTTCAAATTCCTCAACTCTCATTCTCTCCATTGTTACACCCTTGAGAGGTTCATTACCCAAATCCTTTTCTCACCATATCTGTGAGAAGGCTTTTTGGTACTTGGGAAGCAATTAGGAAGGGACCAACGGATATTGGTTGATGCTATGGACTATAGCGAAATCCGATAAGCTAAAGAAAACAAAAGTTCGGCGCAACCTCGTTGGATCAAGAAGCTTGGAGGGCTTAGGTACACTGGGTAGATTAGGCTTAGAGGGTCTTCTATTGTTCATGTATTCCAACTTCATTCTTTAGTGGATTATTAACCGCTTGGAGGGCGGTGGAGAGGTTTTATGCCGAGGACTTTGGTTTTCTCTTTGATAACACATCGTTGTGTTGTCCTTGTGTTTGTATCTCTCTTCCCTTAATCTTTACCATTTAATTTCTACTGTGGATGATTTTAATTGGTTTATATTGTTTATCAATTTTGTTATAAGCTTATGTTTATTTTCCACACATACATTGTTTGATATTAAGCTTGAATTGGTAATTTGTAAATTGGGGATTTAAAAGTTTATAGTGTTTTACATACTATTTGAACTGTCAGCTATGTTTATTGGATAGAAATCTATTTTATGCATTTTTTTTTAATTCTAGATAAAATAAAATGACATTTTCTTCAAATTCAGTTATTTTCATGGATGCATTCAGTTGTAGATAAAACTCTTTCTTTTGTTTGATAAAGCTGTAGTACATAGCCTAGTAGGAAACGTCTTGACGGTCTTGCCTATCGTGTACCACAAATGTCAGATCACATAACTATTGATACATTTATTTATGTATTTTTTTATGAGATTGATATATTTATTATGTAATTAGTTTTTAGTTTTGTTGATATTCTATTCATGCATTTGGTTTGGTTTGGTTTGGTTTTGTTGATATTCTAAAAAGTTTATAAACTATTGTGTCCAAAATATGATTTGTTTTTTCTATTTAAATAACTTAATAGATTAAATTAAAAAAAAAATGGTGGCACATCAATTTTTAAGTTTTATGTAATAAAATTTGTAATATCTCTATTATTACTCATTTATTTATCATGTTAAGTTTATTTCTTGCCACATTATTTATGTAATAAATTTTGTAGTATTTTTTTTTTTAAAAATTAGTTGTAAAG
This sequence comes from Quercus glauca, assembly GCA_023736055.1. Taxonomy (NCBI): domain Eukaryota; kingdom Viridiplantae; phylum Streptophyta; class Magnoliopsida; order Fagales; family Fagaceae; genus Quercus; species Quercus glauca. Next base: position 19,686,472 of record CM043325.1, on the reverse strand, counting down.
TGTTCAGTTTTATTACATTTATGATTGCCTATTAATTATTACACTTAAAGATATACAATAAGATGCATAATATAATTCCTATATATATAATTTAAATAATATTGATAGTCATTTTTAGGGCTGTCCACGGGTCGGGTCAGCTCAGGTTTAGGCTTGACTCGGACTTGACCCGACTGGATCGGGTTACCAAAAAAGTGACCCGCAACTGACCTAATATATGGGTCAAACCTGGCATTCAGGTCATCGACTAAATGGGTTGGATTCATCAGTTAGGCAGGTTTGGGCTTTGAATTGGGCTAAATTTGTGAATTTGCATAAAAAAAAAGAAAATTAACTCAATTTTTGACAGGCCTTTTGTGCCCAAATTAATGGGCTTACTTTTTAACATAGATTTATATATTTTCGTACCATGTATATATATCATATGGGCCTCTTTTCACATCCTTTATTTCAAATTGGGCCTTCAAGCTCAGCTTGTATGCCATTACACAACTTTGAATCTTTTGGGCCTCCAAGCCTTATCAGTACAAATTTAATGTTTCTAGCTCACATCTAATGACAACAAACACAGTAAATACAATAAATAACACGTAAAAACCTGGGCAATCAACATGCACATAAAAATGCATATAATATCACTTTCTAACCACCTATTAATACCACACAATATAAGAAAGAAATTTTTTTCAAAATGCCTTAGCATTAAGACTTGGGCAGTACTTAAAAATCCAAAAACAAATCAAGAAAGTCTAATAAGCACAAAAGCACATCTCAACCTATTAAACCTGCCAAGTTGTGCCAACCATTCCATGCATGTAACACAACTTACACAAGCTAACAAACAAATTCTAACAAATAATTCAATCACAACCACACCACAAATATGGCAACAAAAGATAACAAGAGCATCTTGCAATATTTCCATAGAGTCAAAGAAGGCAGAAAGGTAGTTACTGCAAGTGTTAAGGCAGTAAACTACCAAGGTAGTAGCTAGTTATAATTAGTTACAATTATGAAATACCGAAGTATTTCCAAAAAATAGCTTTTCTAAAGCATTAAAGAGCAACTACTCTATAGTTTAGTCCATTACTTATAGAAAAGAAAACCTATAAACTTAATAATTTTTCTTTCGTATAAGTAAGAGTTGATTTATAAATTATAAGTTAGAAAAGCACTATGTCTAAAAGAACTTCCAATATGCATCCAAAAATCTACCTCCTATACAAAATGTGTCCTTCCTCCTACAAGAAAATAGGCAAAAAGATATTTATCAATAGAAATATAAGGACAAGACCAAAAAATACGGAATAGTAATAACCAAAAACAATAGAGAAGGCAGAACCAAATTCAATAAAAATAACAGTAAGGGCAGAAACTTACCCAATTAGTGATTAGTCATCAACACTAATTGAGATACCTTTGCTTGAGCTTGAACTTCCACCACCTGCTGCTGCTTGACGTATAACTAGAAAAGAGAAAGAAATGAAGGCAAATAGATTAAATTTCATTTGCATAAGACACATTTAATAGCACTAAATAGACAAAAAGTTTGGAAGTTAACATATTACCTAAATCATGAAATTTGTTAGGTTCTAAGGTCTTAGGATTTTATGTATTTAGAACTCTAATTTGTAAAGTTGGCAAACCATGATCAAAACAATGTATTTAGTCTTGTTTAGGCTTGCTCAAAGTTGGTTTAATATTGTAAAGTTGGAATCGAGTGGCTGCAGAAGTACTTGGGACTTTCGGCCTGGCTCGATCGATCGAAGGATAGGCTTGATCGATCGAAAATCGCACAGGTTGTTTTTTCTGCAGAATTTCCAACTTAGCCCTAACTCTTTAAACGTTTAGGGTTTTATGTTTTTGCTCTAGGTATATAAGGAAAACCCTAGCCACGTTTTTCAGAGTTGCACAAGTTGTATTGTTGCTCATACATTGCGGTTTTGTGTAAATCTCTTGTGAGATCTAGAGGAGATTTCCTTTACACAAAGCTTAGGGTTTTCAAGATTGAGATCACTTCAACATCTTGATGATCAACTTGGTTACTGCCTTTGAAGCTTAAAGAATATCAAGCGTGGGTGCTTGTAGCTGATCAAGGAATTCAAAGAAAGAAGTAGTCCGTGGACTCGGAGCCTGAGCGTGGTCGTGTCAGGAAGTTTTATTGGTGGGTAGCATTAGGAAGTCAAGTGGGGAGCTTGTAAGTCCTTTTGTAAGAACTTCAATTCTTTCTTAGTGGATTCCGTTTTGCCTTGAGGATCGGTGGATAAAATCCTCCCCAGGTTTTTCCGTGTGGTTTCCTGGGTGATCATATCTTGTGTTCTTTATTATTTCCGCTACTTTATATATTTTATATGCATGATATGATTTTGTGATTGTTTTAACCTAGAATTGCTTAATTTGACTAAGTAACAACTTGGCTAATTAATCTAGGCTACGCAATCTGGTTATTTGTAAGGGGTCTAAAACCGTTCAAGTGGTATCAGAGCGGGTTGCTCTTTTGTTTGAGATTTTTATCTCTGAGTTGATCCTTGATCCCTGTTGTCATGGATTCTTGGAAAATCTTTTTGCTTATTGGTTAACTTATCTACTTGCTGTCATTACCATTTGTTGCTTGTGTTAAATATTTCCTTAAGTATCTTGGCATAATCACATGTGATAAGAATTATGTTTGTTATACTGCTTTAACCGCCTTAAGGGTACGTGATTCTTGTCTTTGGTATTTGGATAGTGGTTGTTCCAGGCACATGACAGGAAATAAAGATTTATTCAAATCACTCTTTGAAGGAAAGATTGGGACAGTCACTTTTGGAGATGGAAGTAAATCTGTAATCAGAGGCATTGGTACTGTGGATATTCCAGGATTGCCAGTGTTTGAAGATGTTTGGTATGTTGATGGATTAAAGGCCAATCTGCTCAGCATTAGTCAGATTTGCGACAATGGTTTAAATGTTCTTTTCACCAAGTATAAGTGTGAAATACTTGATGGAGGAGGTGACTGTACGTGTGTTGGTGTAAGGACAGCTGACAACTGCTATGGAATAACACCAAGTGTAAACAACAAGTGCTTTAGTGCAAAGATAGATCAAGTTGATCTGTGGCATCAACGGTTGGGGCATGCCAGTCATAAGCAGTTAGAAAAGATTTCCAAATGTGAGGCAGTTATAGGTTTACCTAAATTTGAGAAAATAGAGAAGTGCATTTGTGGACCATGTCAGATAGGTAAACAAGTAAAATCCAAGTATCCATCTGTGACTAGTGTTCAAACGTCAAGACCTTTAGAGTTACTACACATTGATCTCCTGGGTCCTGCAAGAGTTCAAAGTCTGGGTGGAAAGAAGTATATTCTAGTTATTGTGGATGACTTTACTAGATATACTTGGGTTGTACTGTTGAAGGATAAAGCTGAAGCTCCTGAGAATATGATCCATCTGTGCAAGAAATTGCAGGTTGAGAAAGATACTGTGATAGCCAAAATCAGAAGTGATCATGGAAAAGAGTTTGAAAATACCAAGCTGGCTACGTTCTGCAATGAGCAAGGCACTCACCAAGAGTTCTCATCTCCCAAGACTCCTCAACAGAATGGGATTGTGGAAAGGAAAAATAGGGTTGTTCAGGAGATGGCACGAGTCATGCTTCACAACAAAAATTTGCCAAAGTCTTTCTAGGGAGAAGTAGTCAACACTGCTTGCCATACACTCAATCGGGTGTATTTTAGACCTGACTCCAAGAAGACTCCCTATGAACTCTGGAGAGGAAAGAAACCTGTTGTCAAATATTTCAAGATATTTGGCAGTGACTGTTACATTCTACGTGATAGAGAGAATCTAGAAAAATTTGATACCGAGAGTGACAAAGGATACTTTCTAGGATACTGTTCCACCAGTAGAGCTTATAGAGTGTACAATTTGAGAACCAAAACAGTCATGGAATCCTCAAATGTTGTGATAAATGATGAAGTGTGTTCAGAAAGCACTGTTCCTGCTCAAGATAAGTCTTTAGAAGTAGATGACACTCTTCTTACTGAGGATGTTGTCAAACATAGTGAGGAAGAGCTGTTGGTGTTAAATGATACAGTCTCAGTACCTTCAAGTTCAGAACCATCCACTCCAGTTCGTGACACTCGACAGGCACAAAGTCAACTCAGTCCCTCATCTGCACAGAAAGGAACTTCCACTTCTTTAGTCAAAGGTCCATCCTCTAGAGTGAGACTGAACCAGCTCTCCACAAATATATTGGGTAGTCTGAATGATAACATGAGGTTAAGATCAAAAGCATTGAATGTGATCACTCACTCATGCTATCTGTCCCAATTTGAACCGAAGAAGGTGGATGAAGCACTTCAAGATGCTGATTGGGTAAATTCTATGCATGAAGAACTTCATCAGTTCGTTCGAAATTATGTGTGGGAACTAGTTCCTAGACTGAAGGATGTAAATGTGATTGGAACTAAGTGGATCTTTAAGAACAAGTCAGATGAACATGGTACAGTGATCAGAAACAAATCAAGACTTGTTGCACAAGGGTACACACAAGTGGAAGGAATTAACTTTGATGAGACATTTGCACCAATAGCAAGGTTAGAATCCATCCGGATATTGTTGGCTATAGCAAGTCACCTAAACTTCAAGTTATATCAGATGGATGTCAAGAGTGCTTTCTTGAATGGAATGATACAAGTTTATGTTGAACAACTTAAAGGCTTTGTAGACCCTCATAGACCGGATGACGTCTACAAATTGAAGAGAGCTCTCTATGGGTTGAAGCAAGCTCCTCGGGCTTGGTATGACAGATTGACTGCATATCTCACTGAGCATGGATTCAAAAGGGGATTTGCAGATACAACACTCTTCATAAGAAAGGATAAGACTGGTTTTGTTGTAGCTCAAATTTATGTTGATGACATTGTTTTTGGTGCTACTAATGATTCTCTTGCTCATTTTTTTGCAGATGAAATAAAGGCGATGTTTGAAATGCGCATGGTTGGAGAACTAACTTATTTTTTGGGATTGCAGGTAAAGCAAACTGAGACAGGAATCTACATCAATCAAGCTAAATATGCAAGGAATTTGGTCAAAAGATTCGGACTGGACAAGGCTGCTCATGCTAGAACGCCGATGGCGGCTAATGCAAAGTTGACAATTGATCCATCAGGTGAGTCTGTTGATGTTACTTTGTATAGAAGCATGATAGGTTGTCTTTTGTATTTGACTGCTAGTCGTCCTGATATATCTTTTAGTGTTGGTGTTTGCTCTAGATTCCAGTCTAATCCTAAGGTTTCTCATTTAAATGCTGTTAAAAGGATTATAAAATATGTGAGTGGAACCTGTAATTATGGTTTATTTTATAGCAAGGAGTCAAACTTGTCTCTTGCTGGATTTTCTGATTCTGATTGGGCTGGGAATGCTGATGACAGAAAAAGCACCACTGGAGGGTGTTTTTATGTAGGAGCCAATCTTGTGGCTTGGATGAGTAAGAAGCAAAATTCTGTTTCTCTATCCACTGCTGAGGCAGAATATATTGCTGCCAGGAGTTGTTGTTCACAGCTCATTTGGATGAAGAAACTTTTAGGTGATTATGGGATTCCTCAAGATACCATGGTTGTCTATTGCGATAACTCTAGTGCTATAGATATATCTAAGAATCCGGTTCAGCATTCTAAGACCAAGCACATTGAGCTTAGGTATCATTTCATTAAGGATTTAGTTGAAAAGAAAATAGTTGCTCTTGAATATATCCCTACTGATCGTCAAAACGCTGACATCTTTACCAAACCATTTGATGGAAGTAAGTTTGAGACACTTCGTCAAGTGATTGGTGTGCTTCGTTGTCCCTAGCTGTTTTGGCTTCCTTGGTCCTTGTGCTTCATTGCTCTATTCTGTTGTGACCATTGCTCTTTGATTTTTGTGTTTTTCTTTTTATTCTAGGACTTGCATTGCATTACATACATGCATTTCATTCTAAGATTTATTTGTTTTCTCTTTTAATAATAATAATAAAAAAAAAAAAAAAGGAGAAAGCAAAATCTTTGTGAACACTATTTTTCTTGATTTTTTGAAAACAAGGTTGGCCATTCTTTTTACACATGTCATGTCTTGTGTACCTTGTTTAACTTTGATGAGCTTATTTACTGCACTTGACTAGTTGAAACTTTGTAGTGCATGTTGTGTGGGAAAGATGTGTGTGGTTCTTAATCACTTTGCCTTAATCATGAAGTCACATGTTGTTGACTGACGGACTTGATCCTTTTGAGAAATGCATAAATAACCATCTCACCACTGTTCACTAGCCAATTATGAACACCTTAGTGCATATCATAAGATTTTGTGCTCGAGAAAGTGTAACACATGCACAAAAAGAACATAAGGTGTAGCCTCAATTAAATTAAAACTGGTGTGTACTATTAGGCTTGATGCCAATTCACTTAATTCAAACCGGTGTGTACTATTAGGCTGAATGCCAATTCATATAAATAAGAGGCAAAATTGCAAGAAACTTACATGATTGCAAGTTTTTGTTCTAGGAGATGTGGGAGTTATAGGATTTAACTCTTTAGGTGATAGTCTCTTGTAAATTCTATGTGATGAATTGTGTAGACTTTGTGTTTGATTGCTATTCACATATCACCTCACATGTATCTCAAGTCTTTGCTAGTTTCACACACTACACAAGTTACTCTTTGTTAAACACTATGATGCCAATTCACTTAATTCAAACCGGTGTGTACTATTAGGCTGAATGCCAATTCATATAAATAAGAGGCAAAATTGCAAGAAACTTACATGATTGCAAGTTTTTGTTCTAGGAGATGTGGGAGTTATAGGATTTAACTCTTTAGGTGATAGTCTCTTGTAAATTCTATGTGATGAATTGTGTAGACTCTGTATTTGATTGCTATTCACATATCACCTCACATGTATCTCAAGTCTTTCCTAGTTTCACACACTACACAAGTTACTCTTTGTTAAACACTATACATGCTAGTGTGTGTGTGTTTGATCTGACCAACCAAGTTTGAAAATATCTTGAGATTTGTGTACAACATATTTGTTGCTTGAGTAATTAAATGGGAGGATGATTGAAACTTGTGTTTGAGAAAATTGGGTTTAAAATTTTGGGTTTTTGAAAAAGCATTCCATCTCATACTCATGCATTTTGATTTAATTGTTCAAATGCTTTGAGGAGTTGTTTTCAAAATTAGGTTTGTATTTTTCAAAACTGTGTTTTTCTTCAAAATTCAGTGTGCTTCTGCCCATTTCGATCGATCCAGTGTGTTTTTCGATCGAACGAAAATGTGTCTCAGAATGTGTTAAAATGACTGTCACATTCGGGTCGAGATTGTTTGATTGTTTTAACCTAGAATTGCTTAATTTGACTAAGTAACAACTTGGCTAATTAACTAGGCTACTTAATCTGGTTGTGTGTTAAGGGGTCTAAAACTGTTCAAGTGGTATCAGAGCAGGTTGCTCTTTTGTTAGAGATTCTTTGATCTCTGAGCTGATCATTGACCCCTGTTGTCATGGAGCATGGACACTCTCTTATTATTCCTCCTCATTTTGATGGGAATAACTATGGTTATTGGAAAGTAAGGATGAAAGTATTCCTGAAATCCATTGATGTGAGAGTTTGGAATTCCGTTGAGTACAGATAGCAGAAGCCCACTACTCCTGTGAGTGAGTGGCAAATTTTTCAAAAAGAAGCAGCAGGCTTCAATAGCAAAGCTATGAATGCCATCTTCAATGCTGTTTCTTTGGAGGAATTTAAGAGGATCTCTAATGTTGAGGTTGCTCATACTGCTTGGAAAATCCTCCAAACTGTGCATGAAGGCACAAAGGCAGTTAAGATAAACAAACTGCAGCAATTAACTTCTAGGTTTGAGAGCATTAGGATGTTTGATGATGAATCCTTTGATGAATTTTATGCCAAACTAAATGATATTGTTAATTCTGCTTTTAATTTGGGTGAAATCTATGATCAACCTAAAATTGTTAGGAAGATACTTAAATCTTTAACTGAAGACTTTAGACCCAAAGTGACTGCCATTACTGAAAGCAAGGATGTGGACTCCATCCCGGTTGATGAGCTTGTAGGATCTCTTCAGTCGTATGAGTCTGACTTACCCAAAACAAACAAATCCAAATCAATGGCTCTTAAGTCTGTTGATGATGTTGAGGTTGGTAGATTTGATGATGAGCTCTCTGCTACAGAGATAGCTTACATTGCCAAGAATTTTAGAAACTTTCTGAGAAATACAAATAGAAGGGAAAGAGGTACAAACACTGCTGAACCTAGAAACTTTAGGAAGAATGATCCCACTAAGGTTAATAACTTTGAAAAACCTAGAGAAAAAGTAGGTCAATCTTCAAACAACTCTTTGGGTGCTCAGTGTTTTGGTTGTCAAGGGTATGGTCATGTTAAATCTGAATGTCCTACATTCTTGAGAAATAAGGGTAAAGCTATGGCTGTAATCCTGAGTGATAATGAGGTTTCTAATGATGAGTCTGAATGTGACAAGAATGGAAACTTCATTGCTTTCACTGCTATTGCTGTAGTCAATGAAAGCATATCTGTTGAGGAGAACCCTTCTGATGGGGAACTCTCTAAGGATGAAGATCTTCAAGAGGCCTATAATAAACTTTGCAAAGTTGCTGCAAAGGATGCTATGAATGTTGAACTTGGCCTGAAGAAAATTGATTCTCTTGAGCTTGAAAAGAAAAATTTGCTTGTTAAACTTTTTGATGCTAATGATCTCTTGAACCATGTGAAATCCGAGAACATACTTTTACTTGATAAAGTTAAAACTTTGGAACATGATTTATCTGTTGCTAGATCTGCTAGTTCTAAACTTGATCACATGCTGAATGTTCAAAAGTATCCTTCTGATAAATCAGGGTTAGGATATGTTGAAAGCATCTCTGTGTCTACTCCACATTCCACGAACTTTGTTCCTTCTTCTTCTTCTAAACCTTCTGTGAGTGAGGTTGTGAGTGAAACTTGAACGGTTTAGACCCCTTAAACAAACAACCAGATTGCGTAGCCTAGATTAATTAGCCAAGTTGTTACTTAGTCAAATTAAACAATTCTAGGTTAAAACAATCAAATAATCATATCATGCATGTAAAACATATAAAGTAGCGGAAATAATAAAGAACACAAGATATGATCACCCAGGAAACCACACGGAAAAACCTGGGGAGGATTTGACCCACCGATCCTCAAGGCAAACCATAATTCACTATGAAAGAATTGAAGTTCTTACAAAAGAACTACAAGCTCCCCCGCTCGACTTCCTAATGCTACCAACCAGTAGAACTTCCTCACACGACCATGCGCAGGCTCCGAATCCATGGACTACTTCTTTCTTGAATTCTTCAATCAGCTACAAGCTCCCCGCTTGTTTATCTTTAAGCTTTAATGGCAGCAACCAAGTTGATCATCAAGATGTTGAAGTAATCTCAATCTTGAAAACCCTAAACTTTGTGTAAAGGAAAGCTCCTCTAGATCTCACAAGAGATTTACACAAAACCGCAATGTATGAGCAACAATACAACCTGTGCAACTCTAAAAATGTGGCTAGGGTTTTGCCTTATATACCTAGGGCAAAAACATAAAATCCTAAACGTTTTAAAAGAGTTAGGGCTAAGCTGGAATTTCTGCAGAAAACACATCTGAGCCGATTTTCGATCGATCGAGAATTACATTCGATTAATCGAGTCAGGCCGAAATGCACCAATGCATCTGCAGTCACTCGATTCCAACTTTACAATATTTTACCAACTTTGAGCAAGCCTAAATTAGACTAAATACATTGTTTTGATCATGGTTTGCCAACATTACAAATTAGAGTTCTAAATACATAAAATCCTAAGACCTTAGAACCTAACAAAACTATCAAACCACCTGTGAGTGAGGTAGTCAAACTTGTAGAAGTTTCACCTCCTAGGAAGGTTAAGGTTGATCTGAGAGAGACTAAACCTAAGGATTCTACCCTTTCTAAGGACAAGATGTATGGTAAACCTGCTTGGGTTTGTCATTATTGTGGAAAGTCTGGACATATTCGACCTAACTGTTACAAGCTTCAAGCTGCTAAGAGAGTAAACAAACCAAAAGTGTCTGTGCCTCAAGCACAAGATCCTATGGCACTTATTGGTGAATTGGTAAAGGCTTTGAACCTTTATTCCAATCCTGGAGTTGGAAATCACTCGAATGTGAATAAGAACTCCAATGCTCGTGGTGCATCTAACAAGTTTTGGATGCAAAAGACTCAACCTAATTGAGTCTTTTTGACATGGTCCTTGTGCTTCCTTGCTCATTCCTCTGTGACCATTATTTTTTTTTGTGTTTCTTTTGTTTTTGTTTCTAGGATTTGCATTGCATTACATTTATGCATTTCATTCTAGGATTCATTCGTTTTCTCTTTAGAAAAAAAAAAAAAGGGAATAGCAAAAATATGTTTGACATTATGTCTCTTGGTCTTTGAAAACAAGGTTGGTCAATTTATTTACACATAACATGTCTTATGTACCTTGTTTAGCTTTGATGAGCTTATTTATTGCACTTGACTAGTTGAAGCTTTGTAGTGCATGTTGTGTGGGAAAGATGTTTTTAGTGTTTATCACTTTGTCTTAATCTTGAAGTCACATGTTATTTGACTATCGGACTTGATTCTTTTGAGAAAGGCATAAATAACCATCTCACCATTGTTCACTAGCCAATCATGAACACCTTAGTGCATATCATAAGATTTTGTACTCGAGAAAGTGTAGCACATGCACAAAAAGAACATAAGGTGTAGCCTCTTTAATTGCTTAATGCTTAAAATTGGTGTGTACTATTAGGCTTGATGCCAAATTTCACCTAATGATGGGGCAAAATTCAAGAAACTTACATGATTGCAAGCTTTTGTTCTAGGAGATGTGGGAGTTATATGACGTAACTCTTTAGGTGATAGTCTCTTTTAAATTCTATGTGATGGATTTTGTAGACTTTGTGATTGATTGCTATTCACATATCACCTCACATATATCTCAAGTGTTTGCTAGTTGCACACACTACACAAGTTACTCTTTGTTAAACTTTGTACATGTGATTGTGTGTGTTTTTGGTCTGACCAACCAAGTTTGAAAATACTTTGAGAAGTATGCAAAACATTTTTTTTGCTTGAGAATTTAAAAAGAGAATGATTGAAATTTTCTTTGGAGAAACTGGGATTAAAAAAAAATTTGGGTTTTTGAAAAAGCATTCCATCTCATACTCGTGCATTTTGTTTCAGTTGTTTAATGCTTTGAGGAGTGATTTTCAAAATATGGTTTGTGATTTTTAAAACTGTGATTTTTCTCAAAACTTTTGTGAGCCTCTACCCAGTTCGATCGATCCATTCTGTTTTTTGATCGATCGAAAAAGTGCTTTAGTTTGTTTAAAAATGATTGTTTGATTCGATCGATCGAATGTAATTTTCGATCAATCGAAAGTCGTAAAACAGGTTTTTTAAAACACTGTTCTTGACTGATTCAAACACTTTTTCAAAAAGTTTTCAAACTTTTCTTTCTCTCTCCAACTCGACAAGCTCAAAAGTCCAAATTTTTGTCGTTTTCCTCCGGATTTTTTTGCAAGGATTCTCTTTCCTCAAGCCGGTATGTCTAGCTTACCCCTCCTTTTTAAGTTTATTTACATTCTACATGCATTTTTCATGCATTTTCTCTACAATTTTCGGACCTTTTACTTTTTGGGATTTTTGTTGATTTAAGCCTAATTTTGTGTAATTGATCAATGGGTTTTTGTGGGGACATGCTATAAACATGTTCTTGGTAGTTTAATTTGATCAATTTTGGGTTTTGTGAGAAATTGAAAATTCTAGGGCTTGTAATTGTTCTGAATTGGGGATTTTTGTGCAATTGGGTTTAATTGATGAAATTGGCTTGTTGGTTTGATAAAATTGGTTATTCTAATCTGTTTTCCACAATGAGTGATGATCAATTCATCAATTTGTTCAAAATTTTCAAGTGGTTTTTCAAATTTTTTAGGGTTTTTGTTAGAAACTCTATGTTCGAGCCAATTTTGTGAAATTGAACCTAATTGGACCTGTGTTTACTGCATTAGTTCATGCATCACAACATTGTTATTGTTCATGCATCATATAGATTTTTTTTTTATATATTTTTATTGTGCTAACTTGCAGTCTGCCCTTGGTTTTTTTTTTTTTATTCTGTTCTTTTGGTTTTCTCTTTGTGTCCCTGTCTTTTCCTTAGTATCATGCCTAGGAAAACTAGAGCCCGTAGGACTATTCCCTCATTTTCTCCATCCCCTCTTTCTTTTGACCATGAGAAGTTTTCGAGTGAGAAAAACCAAGAGATATTTGAGAAGCTAAACTTTAGGAGAAAGATTTGGGCTGAGCATTCTGTTCTCTTAGATGAACTTGATCCTGCCATTAGGGCAAACTTTGAGCGCTGGGGCTAGTTACCCTTGGTGGCTATTTTTGATCCTCCTCCACCTTCTGCCCTGATTAGAGAGTTCTTTTTGAACATCTGTATCTGTGTCTATGATTCCAACACTTTGATTAAGAGTTGGATACGAGGCGTAGAGTTTACCATTACTCCTACAGTAGTGGCTGATGCTCTTAGGGTACCGTTGGTCCAGCACCCAGTTTATCCCTATGATGAGTCTCCCGAGTTGAGTGATGTCTTGTCTTACATCACTGGGACGACTATCTAATGGGGTTCTGATCCTATGATCACCTCTGCTGAGCTCTCTGGGTTGCACTATCTGTTCTTTAGGATAGCTTGTCATTCTATCTGGCCCATATCTCATGTTCACACTATTCCTCTTGAGAGGTGTGTATTTTTGTATGCTTTGGTTACTGATGGTCTTATCAGTTTTCCTCATCTTTTTCTTCGTTCTTTGAACGATGTTTATAGGAGTTCATCTACTGCTCATGCTTTGGTTCATCCTATTTTTATCCATAGGATTCTTCTTTACTTAGGTCTAGAGGATTTTCCTTCCTCCGAGCCTGTTCATGTGATTGCTCCTATAGGTGCGTCTTTCCTTAGACAGAGGGCCGCTCATCTTAGAGATGGTTCTAAATACCCTAGGTCTGAGCCGTCTAGTAGTGCACCTCCTCCTCCTTCTTCTGCTACAGGTTCTGCTGGTGAGGATGTTCCTGATCCAGTTGGTGATGATGCTGCTGCTGCTAATGTTCCTCCACCTCCTTCGACCGACTTTGATGTTCGTCGTACCCTGGAGACTGTCATGACCGTTCAGGCGGCTCATGGTCAAATTTTGGTGGACTTGCTAGATGAGATTTGTGCTCTGCGAGCCGACCTTGCGCGTCTTCATTCACCCTCACCACCTCCTTTTGATGGCGACCTATGATTGCCCTTTGGCATTCCGTCACAAAAAGGGGGAGTAGAGTTTTGACTTGTAGTAGAGTTTTTGTAATTAGGGGGAGATTTTGTTTTTGTTTTTTTGTTTTTGAGGAGCTTGTGGAGTTTTTAGATTGTATCTAGGTGCTTCACTTTGTATATCATTTTTGGGGATATTCATGTTAGGGGGAGTAACATTGATTGATATACATGATTTATTCATTGATTCTTGTTGCTTTGTGATTCACTGCTTATTGATTTATATTTATGAGTTGTTCATTGATATAGGTCTTTATTTTGTGTTGTGTGAATCTTACAAGAATGTTATACCTGTTGTTTTACTTTTTTCTGTCACACATGCGGTTATGCGTTTGTTGAGTGTTTCAGGAATATATAGGTTGATTCAATTGAGCTGCTGTCTACACTTGCAACTAATGGATAGTAATTATAATTGAATTTGAGTTTATGAGCATTATTTTTGTAAAGGGCTTTGTACTTGTAAACTTTGAGTTTTTAATTTGTGTTTTGTCACAGATTGCCAAAGGAGGAGTTTGTTAGATTCTAAAGGTTTAGGAATTTATGTATTTAGAACTCTAATTTGTAATATTGGCAAACCATGATCAAAACAATATGTTTAGTCTTGTTTAAGCCTGCTCAAAGTTGATTTATTATTGTAAAGTTGGAATCGAGAGATTGTAGATGCATTGGGGCATTTCGGTCTGACTCGATCGATCGAAGAATAGACTCGATCGATCGAAAGTTGACTAGATTGCGTTTTTTGCAGTTTTTCCAACTCAGCCCTAACTCATTAAACGTTTAGGGTTTTATGTTTTTGCCCTAGGTATATAAGGAAAAACCCTAGCCACATTTTGAGAGTTGCCCCAGTTGTATTGTTTCTCATACATTACTGTTTTGTGTAAATCTCTTGTGAGATCTAGAGGAGCTTTCCTTTACACAAAGTTTAGGGTTTTCAAGATAGAGATTACTTTAACATCTTGATGATCAACTCGGTTGCTACCATTGAAGTATAAAGAATATCAAGCGTGGGTGCTTGTAGCTGATTGAAGAATTCAAGAAAGAAGGAGTCCGTAGATTCGAAGCTTGCACAGGGTTGTGTCAATAAGTTCTACTGGTAGGTAGCATTAGAAAGTCAAGTAGGGAGCTTGTAAGTCCTTTTGTATGAACTTCAATTCTTTCATAGTGAATTCAGTTTTGCCTTGAGGGTCGGTGGGTAAAATTCTCCCCAGGTTTTTTACCGATTTGGTTTTCCTGGGTGATCATATCTTGTGTTATTTATTATTCCGCTGCTATATATTCTTGATATGATTGTTTGATTGTTTTAACCTAGAATTGCTTAATTTGACTAAGTAACAACTTGGCTAATTAACTAGGCTACTTAATCTGGTTGTGTGTTAAGGGGTCTAAAACCGTTCAAATGCGTATTGGAAAGTTCGTATGAAAGTTTTTTTGCGGGATCTAGGTGAATAGGTATGGCAAGTTGTTGAAGTTGGCTGGACTAAGCCAAAGGAAGCGCCGGTGGATTGGGATGATGCAACAATCATAGTGGCAAATTTCAACAGTAGAGCTTTGAATGCTCTGTTTTGTGGGGTGACCAATGAGGAATTCAAGAAAATATCATCCACAGAAGTTGCCAAGGAAGCATGGACCATTCTTGAGACCACCTATAAAGGTGCTAAGGCAATAAAGACTGTGAAGCTTCAAAGACTCACTAGCAGTTTTGAAGAAATAAGGATGGAAGAGGATGAGACATTTGATGAGTTTTATGCTAAACTTAAGGATATTGTGAATTCTACTTTCAACCTTGGAGAATTTATAGCAGAATCCAAAATTGTTAGGAAAATCCTAAGGTCCTTACCTGAAAGATTCCATGCCAAGATCACTGCCATTGAAGAAGCAAAGGACATTGATCAAATTCCTTTGACTGAGCTTATAGGGAACCTTCAAACCTATGTAATGGGATAAGGCTCAATGGGAAAAGGTGGAAAGAGTAAAAACTTGGCGAAAGTGAAGATGAGGATGAGGAAGAGATTGAGGACTCTGAAAATGAAGATGAAAGTGAAGATGAGGATGAGGATCTAACCTTCATAACTGATGAGATTATCAAGTTTCTTCAGTTTAGGAAAAAGGATAAGGGCAAACCTCCTAGGAAATTAAGTCCTCTAGGAAGGGCAAGAATGAGAAACCTCTTATCTAATGCCATGAGTGCAAAGGTTTTGGTCATATGAGGATAGAGTGTCCAAACTACCACATGAAGAAAAAGACCAAGGAGTCAAAAGATAAAGGGTTGGTTGCTACTTGGAGTGATATTGAGGATGACTCTTCTAATGAGTTTGTGGATGAATGTCGTCATGTTATGGCCTTTGCTACCTCAATTGATAAGGTGATCGTGGAGAGTGCTAGTGACAGTGAGGATTCTTCTGATGATGAAGTACCCAAGAAGATGACCCTTCAGGAAGTCTATGATAAGCTATGCACTGAATTCACAAAATCTGAGATGACTTCTCATCTTTGTAGAAAAGAACTTAATGAGGTAAAAACTAAGAAAGCTGATCTATCATTCAAACTAGATGAGACTACAAGGTTAGTTGAGACTTTTGTTGTGGAGAACACCTCATTAGAAGAGAAGGTCAAGAATCTTGAAGTTGAGATTAGTCAAGCTAGAACTCAAATAGATAAGATGTCTAGTGCAAGCTTGATGAGATCTTGAGTGCTCAAAAGCCTAGTTCTGATAAGACTAGCTTAGGATATGCTATTTCCTCCAGCCCCTCCTCTTCAACGGCTTTTGGATCAAGGACTATCTTTGTGCCATAATCTGAGAAACGTGATAAAGGTATGAAATCTAAAACTAATTTAGCTAATTCTAAATCCTTTGTTAGACCTCATGTTTGTCACCATTGTGGTGTTTCTGGACACATTCGTCCTAATTGCTTTAAGTTATATCCTCATAAGTAATTGTCCAAACGGTCACAGGTTTCATCTCAAGGACCTACACCTTTGTTTGGAGAGTTATTAAAAGTTTTGAGCTTTTTAACTCAATTTCAGGAGAATTCTAATTCTTCTATGTCCTTTAGTAGACATAGTAGGACACGTGTCTTTTCATCTTCACGGTCAAAGACTCGTGCCGTGTGGGTGATAAAGGATCCTAAGACTTAATTGTCTTTCTGTTTGTCCTTTGCTTTAATTCTTTCTATCTAAAGTTGGACTTTCTTTCTTGATTTCTTATTTGTTTTTGGAATCGTGCTTTCATGCATTTGCATCTAATTTTATGCATTGCTTTGTTTTGTTTAACATGCTTTTGTTTGTTTGTTTTCAATTTTGTTTATTTTTGTCTTTCATAAAAATAAAAATAAAAATTGAAAAATACAAAAACAGTGTGTGTTTTGTGTACCTTGGATGGCCATTGAAACAAAATTTTCTAAACTTTGTATATTTTGTAGCTTAGATGAGCATCTCTATGCACAACTAAGCAAGTGAGCTTTGTGGTTCTTATTTGTGATGAGTAAGATTAAGTTATCTCTTGAACTTAACACTCATATCACTCTTTTTGACGGGTAGGACTAGAAAATCCTAAGAGAAAGACATAAATAACCATCTCATCACTGTTACCTGCCAATCATAATAGACACCTGTATGCTTCGGCATAGCAAAAGTACAGTGTCAAAGACATCTATATGCATCGGCATAGCAAAAGTGCAATGTCTACGCTTAACATGTTGGGTACTTCTTTTCTCTCTTTTATATGCCCATACATGATATGCTAAATAAAAGAAGATATGCAAAGAAAATAAAAAGCAAAAAGATCAAAAATGCTAAATATGATTGCAAGCGTGTTTTCTAGGAGATGTGAAAGTTATAGGATGTACCTCAAAGGTGATAGTCCCCATCAAACAGTTATGATTATGTGTGAGTTAAAGTGATTTTCTCATATTTCAAATTGTCATAACATGTATACACTTATACAATCTTGCGATGTTTTTCACACACAACACACAATATTCTTTGCTACTTTTGATACACGTATAGGTACAATGTGATTTGGCGGTCACAAGGTTTTACATGTATTAATGTATTCTCACTAAACTGTCTTGACTTGTTTTTGAAATATAAAATTGGTTAGACTTGTTTAGTGTGTGTGTGTTTTGGGATCTTGTGCTTAACATTTTTTTTCCTGTTGTGAGATTTGTTTTTCACATGTTTTGCATCCTTCCGTTATCTTGTCATCTATAGCATCTTATTTCATTACATTCATGCATTTTTATGGATTCTTTGTGCCCCCTTGATCATCTTTATGTTTCTCAGGTGAAGCTTTCTAGCTTCTTGTACCCTTTGTCAATCATGACAAAAAAGGGGAGAAATTGTGTGCAAATATGTGGTTTCTTTTTGAAGATTCTACATGTTAGGGGGAGAAATACATTCCTTTGTAAGGGGGAGATGTGTTTCATCTTATTAGGGGGAGTGCTTACTTCCTTCTTCTTGTACCTGGGGTCTTGTGACCATTGTTTACTTACACTGTGCTTATCTTCTTTATACGCTAATGTATGTTTCTTTCACCTACCTTTACATGTGTTGTTTCTTTTCTATCTTCATACGCATGTTTCTTATACTTATATGCAATCTATTATTTCTGTTTCACACAAGATGCCTTGATGAGTTTTGTTTAAAGTGTTTCAGAAATACAAGTTGTCAAAGTCTAATTGCCATAAACTCTTTTCTTGCAAAGTTTTTCAAGGGTTTGTGTTAGGGTAGATTTTATTGTATTCAACAAGTGAGTATGAATTGAGTGATTTATAACTTCTCTCATATGTTCATTTGTTTGTTGTGGTTTTGTCACGGATTACCAAAGGGGGAGATTGTTAAGGACATATTTTATGTAGTTGGCTAATCGTTTGATAAAACGCACTTTACTTGTATTTGGGTAGATCTAAGATGTGTTTAATACTTCAAGAAACATGTTGTTCAAGTTTAGTATTAAAGCCATAAAGATTGGACATAGAAACAAGTGAAGAAAATGTGTTCAATAAAGCTGGACAGATAGCTCAACACCTGTGGACAGATAGTTAGATAGCTGCTCGACACCTCTCGACAGCTAGCTATCTATCGAGCTTCTTAAGCTTTTTCCTTATCACAATCTCGACACCTTATGGACACCTGGTGGATTGATTGAGAAAGTTTCTGTCTCCTCGACACCTCCTTGATAACTATATCTGTCGAGCCTCATTAAACCTCGACACTTGCTCGACATCTCTTCGACACCTGCTATCTATCGAGGTTACGGAAATCAGAATTTTCAAATCTGATTTTTGGGCCAGGCTTATGTATTTGCGTATGGTTTCTTTTCTCACAACCCTAGACCTATATAAGACTTATTTTAGAGGCTGTCACATAAGAGAATACAAGAAGAACATATGAAAAAGGTAACCGATGTCTTATTTTCTCTGAAAGAAGCTACTGCACCTTTGCGCCTTAGGGTTTTGTAACTAAGTGCTTCTTGATCTTCATTGTTGATGAAGTGAAGAACTTTGCAGCCAACATTCTTCTTCCTCAAGTTGGTGAGTGAGTCACGTAGTAGGATTCGTGCAAAGGAGTTAGTCACGTATTGGGATCCGTGTATCATCAAAGGGTGGCGTTCATATATTGAAGAGTTCAGAGGTTCTGAAGTGGTAGAAGATTTCTGCTGTGAGTTCATCTACGGGGATTATAGAGTCTAGAGACAAAGGTTTTGTACTAGATCTAAAAATTCTCTTTACTATAGTTGACTACTTTTTGGAAAGGTTTCCCCCTAGGTATTTTACTGTGAAACTAGTTTGTTTCATTGGTTTTCTTGGGTCATCATATCTTGTCTTATTTATTTTTTTCCACTACATGATTTTGATATGATATTGATGTTTGTTTGTTTTAACAAGTTTTATTCATAATAAATCTAATTAACAACTTTGGTTTAAAACTTGTTAATTCTATCAACCGAGGTCTAAATTTCCTAACAAATAGGTACAACTTGGGCAACAGGTTCAGCTTGGACAGTGGGTGTTGTTTGGGAAGGGGGTGCATCACTAGAGGGTTCCATAACCTAAAGACATCAAATTTATGCATTAGCAAACAAACATAAAAAAACTAATCCTACAAAAGATCATTGTAGTTGACCTCTTAAAGGGCAAAGTCACATACACTAGAGCTTTGTAGAATAATAAATATCATTGTGCATAAGAATTGACTTCACAAGTACTGATTGGGATGTATCCTGAATCAACCAACAAGATTAACCAAAAGATTTAAAAGACAATGTGCAAGAATATATCAAATTATCAAGTCTAGTGAAAGGGTGCATCATGTCTGAATCTCTATCTAATTGTCAAAGGATTCATATGAGTATCAACTTACAATTAAGAATGACATTTTCTATAATTTAAAAGGAAAAAAGTAGGACTTCTAAACTCTCGGTTGATGACAAGATAACCCAATCCTATTTAGTATGATAACTCTAATCAAGACATGAAGCAATGGATTGATATAACATTTTACATGAAAATAAACACAATTATTGCAGTCAGATGTTCCTCAAACAACGACAAAACTCAAAAGTAACACAAACAATAAGAAGAAGTTAAAAGAGAAACAAAAAAAGAGAAATGATACTTCAGAGAACTCTCTGCTATTAGGGATTCAACCTTGCGAAGGAAGCAAAAAACCTACTTAAACGACTTTCAACTCTTGTATAAAATTAGGATTTCAAAATTTTAAGTTAGGAAAGCAAAATGAATCAAACAAATGAGCAATAAAATACAATCAAATAAGAAAATAAGAATGTGTTTGGATTTCATCTTCTTTAAAATGGGGGTTCATCCTTTTTTATTATTTTTATTTATTTATTTATTTTTTTACAGTGAAGATACAAGTATGTTGATCATAAAAAAAAAAATAAATAAAAAATAAAATAAGGGAATAAAACAGGTAGATAAGAAAATAAAAATGTGTTTGGATTTTATCTTTTTAAAACAGGGGTTCATATTCTTCTTTTACAGTGAAGATACAAATATATTGATCATAAAAAATAAAAAAAATAAACAATAAAAAACAAACAAACAAACAAAACAAAACAAAACAAAACAAGGAGTAAAACAGGGCAGATACAAATCACACTCAGAGCACACTAAAATAATGAATCAAACTAACTATAATGTCTATCTGTAAAGAGTAAACACAAAAATAAACACAAAGCACACTTAGAAAAGTGATAAGTCAAGTCTTTGAAAAATAATAACACAAACAAACACACTCAAATTAGGGGTTCCATCTTTGAAAAGTGATAAATCAAGTCTTTGACCAACAAATCAAATAAAAAAAATTAGGGTTTCATCTTTGAATCCAATCTATTGTTCAGTTTTGGTTCCTAATCTTTAAGTTTTAAATCATTTGAACAAGATCCCTTAAGTTTCTTTTCATATGATTCTTATTACATATCAAAAAATAAATCATTTGAACAAAATGATAAACCCATATCACAAACACAAAATACAGAAAAAGAAGGATGAAAAAGGGAAAAAAATTTACCTAATCTAAGACTAGGAAGCCAAGATTGAGTGGCTGAGAAGACCGATGGAATGAAGACAGCGACGTTAGGTGGGCTGTGAGGCATCGGCAATAGCAACCACCAACCCAGTGGAGTGAAGAAACTAGAAAGATTTTGATGTAAAGGAGTAAATGGCTTTGCTCGTTTCTGTAAGGTTTAACTTTATTAACCATCTTGTTGGCTTTATTCCATGCCAATTTGCTTGTAATTCAATACTTAGTAACCCTGTATTTAGGTGGGATTCATGTATGGGTAGATTGTGAGAGAGTGTGAAGATATTCTCAAGATTGTTAAAAGAAGCAGGGATTTGTGGCTAGGACTCGCGGGTGACTCGCGATTGGCAAGCCGCCAAAATCAACACACGAGTGAAGCGTGCGAGAAGATGAACAGTCACGCCAGTTGGTGCACTACAGGACAAAAATCTAGCCTGGCCGTTCTGTTATCTTGCTACTTGATCTCGTGACTTAGTCAAGTCGCGAGGCCAAGCCGCCAACCAGCCCTGTTTGGGAAAAACTGACTCTTCACATTCCTTTCTCACCCCACTATATATAGACCCTTATACCCATGAAATGTAGAGAGCTTCCAGATAGATTTTTGAAAGAGAAACCTTAGAGAAAAACAAGATTGATTCATCCACAATCTACATCTAAGAGACTCTTCAAATTCCTCTACTCTCTTCCTCTCCATTGATACATTCTTGAGAGGTTCTAGAACAAATCCTTTTCTCACCATACCCACGTCTGTGAGAAGATCTTTTGGTGCTTAGGGAAGCAGTTTGGAAGGGACCAATGGTTATTGGTTAAGGTTTTCAAACCCGGACCGTTCAAAGAACCGGAGAAAGGAGAGGTTCAAGGTTTTTAAGGTCAGACTGAGGTCGAATCGTGATGACGTCAAAATTAATTTAATATTAATTAAAATACAAATAAATGTATTAAATGTGTAAAAATATGAAAATTTATCCTTAAAAAAAATATTAAGCAATTGAAACAACTTTCAAATGTATTTTCGTCATTTTTATAAAGTCAATAGAAAATAATAAATATAAACAAGCTTTAAAATTTTTTATTTGTTATTCTTTCAAATAAAAAATGCATTTTAATTTAAAATAAAATCATTTTTAACATAAATTTACAATTTACAATTTTCATATTCATATTTATTGATGTTAAAGAATAATTCTTGAACCAGAAAAAAAAAATAAAAAGAAAATAGTATTAAGTAAATAGTGATAAAATTAAATCCAAAACTATTAATCTTGTAGAATTAAAATAAATAAAATATAAGTTTCAAAAAGAACACAAGGGAGCCTAGTGGTTCAGTGGTTAGCGTGTTGGACAAAGGCCCAAAACTCCTAGGAGATCGCTGGTTCTATTCCTAGAGTGCGCGTTTTTCCTAATTAATTTTAGAACAGGGTTTCACTTGCTAATGAACCGGGTTGGAGCCCAGGTCATGGGTAACCGGGTCAGATCATCCGGTCCGGTCTGGATTTCACAACACTGTTATTGGTTGATGCTATGGGCTATAGCGGAATCCGATAAACTAAAGAAGAAATGGGTTCGGCGTAACCTTGTTGGAGCAAGAAGCTTGAAGGGCTTAGGTACCTGGGTAGATTAGGCGTAGAGGGTCTATTGTTGTTCATGTATCCCAACTACATTTTTTAGTGGATTATTTACTGCTTGGAGGGCGGCGGAGAAGTTTTACGCCGAGGGCTTTGGTTTCCTCTTCGATAACACATGGCCGTGTTGTCTTTGTATTTGCATCTCTCTTCCCTTAATCTTTACCATTTAATTTCTGCTGTGGATGTGATTTTAAATTGGTTTAGATTGTTTATCAATTCTGTATTTGGCTTATATTCATGTTCCGCACATTTATTGATTGATTATAAGCTTGAATTGGTAATTTGTTTTTGAGAGTCTAAACGTTCATAGTAATTCCAACGCTATTTGAACTTTCAGTTTCAAAATAAAAAGGAGAGATTTTGAAATCACTAGAGAGACTAGAGAGCAGAGAGAACGGAGAACACTCATAAAAGACCAATTTATAAGAGAGAGAGATGAGGGTTTTAAGTTTGAGCCGAGTAAGGAGGGGTATGGAAAATATGATTTTGAATTTGATAAGTGTAGCCGAGTGGAATCTTGAAAACCTAAACCTAAACCATGATTCATGACCAAAGGCATGGAAAAGTGAAAATCTGAGTTTGATTTGAAGGGTAGCTGGCTAGTTGTTGGGGCGAGTAGAGAGAGAGAGAGAGAGTGTGTGTGTGTGTGTGTGTGTGTGAAGTGAAGAAAGGCTTTTAAATCTTCAGATGATGATTTTCTTTTGCGTGGAAGCTATGAAATTTCAATACTTTTAGTCCCATCCCTCTTGCAGTCTTGCGTGTAGCACTAAACAATTCAGCTTTTAGTCCAATCAGTAGTACTTTTGTTAGGAACCCGGTGGTTCCTAATGGAGATTGATGGGAATTGTAGGGAAATGGATGGGATTGTAGGGAAATTGACTTAATTCGAGATAGTCACCCTCCATAGAAAAATAAAGAGATTAAAAGAGAGAGAGAGAGAGGGATGAACTAATGCACTAAGAAATTGGTTTATTCTTCATTTATATCTAATGTTGAATTACAATTATGTATTTATATGAGACTAACTCTAATCTCATTGGCCCACATGGCTCAAGGTAATTGGCTAATTAATTCAACATGTGCTCTATGAATTAAACCACATGTTAAATGAGCTACATGTGCTCAAATCCTAACTAATTCATCCTAATCTCAACTAACTACCTAACTAAAGGGATTACAACAATTATTTCATATTCCTAACAACTCCTCTCTTTAGACTTCATGAGATCTACATATAACCCACACACACACACACACACACACATATATATATATATATATATATTTTAATCTTAAACCATCGGTCAAGTCGGGCTCTACAGGTTTTTAACCCATTAACCCACCACCCGAACCAATTAGTCGGGTTTTATTAGAGAGGGACCCGAATCCGACCCACCATTGACTTCGGGTCCACCCGCTGGGCCTCGGGTCGGTCAAACCTGGGTGGGTTGGTTAGGTTTTTTCTCGTTGAACACCCCTAGTCATTTTTATATTTTGTTAACTCTTTAAAAAATTATTGTAAGGATATTATTAGATATAAAATGTAAATTGTCTTTTTTTTTTTTTTTTTTTTTTTTATAATTATTATGAAGCACCTTTTTTTTTTTTTTTGTATGATTCATTTATTCTAGACTTTTTGGTTTTTGTACATAATAACTCATTTGGATGAATATTTACAATGTGGTCCCACATTTGATTGAAATAAAACTCTTTAAGAATAAATAACTTAGGACATATGGCGCAAAATTGGAATTCTAATTTGGAATTCTAATTTGAGTTTCTCTTAGCTTCACCTATTATTATATATATAGATTGTTATTTTTTTTTGAGAAAATTACAATTACTCTTTTAATAATTAAAATGATTATTGTTTTTTTTACTATGTTAATTGGATAGTATTCTATTCTATGCATCTACTATTCCAAATCAAATATAATACTCCCTCTCATTTTGATAGACTTGTTTCGAAAATTTATCTTAGAAAAAGAAGGGTATTTACTTTTTAAATAAAGTGAAAAATACGTTAAGAAATGTATTTATTAACTTTTCAAAGAGGACTTTATAATTCATATTAGTACATCCCAAAATAGAATAGATGCCAGAAAATTTTTGGACAAGTGTAATATTTTCTTTCAAACTCAAGTATTTATTTTCTCAATACATGTAGCAACAATAAAGAATACATGTTGCTACCAGGGGCAGCTTGATGTATTTGAGGGCCTAAAGCGAAAATTGAAATTAAGGCCTTATATATTTAAATATGATTTTTTTAAAAAAAATTAAATATTACTTAAATTCTATTATTTTGTTTTAGATGCAAAATTACTACTAATTAACATGAACAATGTAGATTGTTTTTTGAAAGTCTATAGACAAAAAATTTGACAAAACTTTTCAAACCCATTGATGTGGCAGATTGGTAGTAGTAAGTAAAAAAAATGATGTTAGTGATGGACTTAGATAAAAACTAGTAAAAGTTTGTCAATTCAACTTGTGAAAAATGCTGTGAATTTTTTTTGTATTACTCTTTTTTTTTTTTTTTTTTTTTTTTTTTTTAGAACTGCTACATTTATAATATTTTCATAACAAATCGTAAGTGTTAATTTGATACTGGTTCTAATTTGAACTCATCACCGACATTAATTTTTTGTCATCAATAGTACCCTATAACAACATACCAATTAGAATTTATTCTGATAGTGTTGTGAAAAATGTTGTGGACGTAACATTTATTTTTCATTTGATAAAGAAAATATTATTTTATTTATTGGGTAATATTTGGAATTAATTAATACTATTATAATATTTTAAAAAATCCTATTAGTTAAAATTTGGGAGCCTTTTTTTTTTTACTTGGGACATTAGGTGGCAGCATCAGTTGCTTCACATGTAAAGCGGGAACTAGTTGCTATAGAAATATTTAAATATAAACAAATATTGCAGCATCATGAGTAATGTTGCCTTACATATACAAACAATTTGACATCTTTTGGAAATGTCTAGAAACACATAATATTTCACAACTTTTTACTACAACTGTGACATGATAGAGTGTGATTGATGAAGAAAAATGGAGGGTCCATATGAAAGTGATGGTTAACCATTCATAGTCTGCCACGTCAGAGTTGTAGCAAAAAAGTTGTAAAATAATTTGTGATCCTAAAACCATTCCATCTTTTTCGCATTTGGCAAGCTTTCATTAGTTATCATTTTCGTCTATTATTGACATCATTTTTTAACTACTATTAACATTTTTCCATATCTATCAAATTATTTGGGTCTCTATATTTTATATTAAAAAATGTCAGTACTACAACAAAATACACGACAACATCTCCCACCAGTCCACCATTCACAACATAGCTAGGTACTCTCCCTCGCTCTTCTGGTCTCACAGTCAGATCTCTTCATAAAGTGTGTTGTTGAAGTGATAATGTAAAATATATAAAGTGGTTTTTGTGATGGAAAATGCATATATTTTTTTAAGAAGCCAATTAGAATGCTACACATTTGAATCTCACTCAAGTCTCAATTACATAAAGTTTCTCAAGTACCTTTCTCTTCTCAGTTCTCATCCTCTAGGATAGAGTGAACTAGAAACACTCTGCAAGCTAGAGAGAGAGAGAAAAAAAAAGGTTTTTATTTATTTATTTATTTTTATGTCAAGACACATAAAACAAGAAAGGTTGGGATTTTCTTTAGGATGGATATTTTAGTGCAACTACCATGACTACCACAAAGATATATTTGAAGTATTCAGACCAGCACAGGGTTGAAGACTTGAAATATTCAAAAAGGAGATCCATTTATATATATGTTTTTGCTTTCACTTGGTTTCTAGAGAGGCATTATTATATTTTTCAAATTTATTGCTAAATCAAGTTTTGGGCATAAACTTAGGCATTGAATTCTCTATTTTATTATAGGGGATTGTTGAATTTGCTTTTTGGATTTTCTCCTTTACACTAGAGGGTTTTTCACTTAATTTTGTGTGTTCTTGTGTAATTGATTTTCTTGGTGCCTATGTGAATTTTGTTAATTTGCTTTAAATTTTCTTTACACGTAGATGGAGATTTATCCCAACAAATTTATGGCAGGTGTTTTCTTTGTGAAGTGACTCAAAACTTTTATAATTTTAATTAGATTGCATAAACAAAACCCAAAAATACTTGGGTTATGTTTGGTAACAGTTTTTGTTTTCTATTTTCAAAAACTTGTTTTTGGGAATATAAATAAAAAACAATTTGCTTGTATTTTTTAAATCAAAAATATGTTTGGTTAGTTGAAATTAAAAAGACAGTTTTTTGAAGAAAAAAAGTAGAAAATACTAACCAAACATGTTTTTGATTTGAATTCTAATGCTAACTCATTAAATGAGTTAGATTTATTAAATTAAATGTGTGTTTTTATTGACTTTTGAAAATTAGAAACTAAAAATAGTTTTTTGCATATTTTTAGTTTCCTTCACAAATTGAGTTTTGAGAACAATTTTTGTTTCCTGTCCATTTTGGGTTGCCAAACAAGATTTTTAGTTTCAAAAATAGAAAATTGTTTTTGAAAACAAAAAATAAAAGGAAAAAACAGTTACCAAACATACCCTTATATTCCTATGAAAGCGGTGTCAAAGCGTTCTTATTATAGTTTATTAACAATTTCCCTAAGAGCATCTGTTAACATGACCCTTTTATTTTTAATGAGCTCAAATTTTTATTTAGGTGTTTAATCACTTCAAGAAATCTGGGTTTAGGCAGCCTTTATTTTAGCGACGTTTTTAAATTCGCTGCTATAAGTGGTATACTGTGACACTTTTGAAAAACGCCGCTAAAGAGTGAGTGTTTAGCGACATTTTCTAAAAAACATCATTGTAACTCAAAACAATAGTAGCGTTTCTAAAAATGCTGCAATAAGTATAGTTTTAACAACGTTTTTTTGGTTCATAGCAACGTTTTTAAGAAAACATCGCTGTAGGTATAAAAAAGACTCATAGCAAAACGTAAAAGAAAAAAAATTCTATAGCGATGTGTTGGAAACGTCGCTATAAGTTCCCCCATTTTTTTTTTGTTATTTTTCTTTTGTTCACTTCGTGTCCCACACTACCCACTTCTCTCTCTCTCTCTCTCTCTCTCTCTCTCTCTTTTCCTCCACTTTGTTTTTCTTTCTTTTCTTTTGTTCTTTTCGTGTCCCACACTCCCACTTCACTTCGTTCTCTAGTCTCTAATCTTCTCCCACTTCTTTAATCTCCAAAGCAGCCACACCTCTTCTCCCTCAAGCCGGTACACATCTTCTCCCCTCCCTTGCCAACCCTAGGCATCGCCGTAGCCACTGCCTTCGCCACCGCCGACCCACCGTCGCTTTAAATTTTTGTTTTTGGCTGTGGGTTTGCTTTGATTTGGTTTTTCTTTACCATGTAGCTTTTGTGCTAATTTTTGCTCTTTTTCTGTTTTGGTTGGAAAGTTTTTTTGGTCAAGTTTCTTTAGAGTGTAAGTCTTTGGTTTTGGCTTATGGGTTTGCTTTGATTTGGTTTTTCTTTAATGGGTCATGGAGCTTTTGTCCTAATTTTTGCTCTTTTTCTATTTTGATTGGAAATTGGAACAGAAAGCTTTTCTTCAGATTTGGCTTTTTGAGCAAAAGGACTTGAGGATCAAGGGCTAAATCATTGTAAGTTTATGGGCAAGATTATTTTTTTTTGTTTCTACTTAATTTTTCAGTAGTTTGTAGATTTTGAATGTTTTGTTATTGGTTTTGTGGTTTAGCTAGCTTGAGATTAATTTTTAAAAAGAGCTCATTGCCCACTAATGGCTGCATATAGGGACTTGGACAATATGGATTCCTCAAGATTGATGTATTGACGAAGTAATATACTAATATCATTAGACATTAGTAAAAATAAAATTAGGTAGATGGTCTTCCAACAATAACAACACCTATGCTTAGAAATAGATTATTCTTCCATAGCTTAAATATGTATTTGTTATCTATACTACAGTTATGAACATACTGGTATGTTTTCCAATGTTTTATTATTGGAAAATGACTACCTGCAACTTCGAATGATAATGGCCAATTTATCTTATATTAAGCTAGTCCAAAATAGCCAGCTCTTTTTTTTTTGGAAAGGCACGTGCTACACTTGAGCATAGTAAGTAATTTTTGCTTAAAATTTGTACTTGAAATGTTGATAATTGTGTTGGGGTGGATTGTTGAGTTGGAGCAAGTGGGTGGTTTGCATGATGCTATAAGGTGGTTTACATTCATATAGGAAGTGTTTGTTATTTTTTGACAATTTGGATGGATATTTTTTATTTATAATTGTTGATTACTTTTTGGACTTCAATACTTGTAATCATTCTATATTTGTGATTATGATAATTGTATTGAGAGGATTGCTGTGTTAGAGCAAGTGGGTGGCTTGCATGGTGTTATAAAGTGGTTTACATTCATATTGGGAGTGTTTAT